>OX276368.1:4091699-6491699 GCA_946251885.1 Cosmia pyralina | reverse complement strand
CACACATTTTACCATTTTGGAAGTATCTCTCTCTCTCTCTTACACAAAAATCTTAATGCGGTTCACAGAATACATCTACTTACCAAGTTTATATATGTTATAATAGTATAGTATATGTTTATAATAGTATAGTTCTTATAGTTTCGGAAAAAAGTGGCTGTGACATACGGACGGACAGACAGACATGACGAATCCATAAGGGTTCCGTTTTTTGCCATTTGGCTACGGAACCCTAAAAAACCTAAATCCAATAAGTATTAATTGACACCTCTAATAATAATAAATACCCCCCCCCCCCCCCCATAATAATAATAATAATAACCCCCCCTCCCCCCACCCCCTATAATAATAGCCTACAATTCCTTTGACAGCCGTGTAAGTCTGTGTTTCTTATGAAGTAAGTATTTTTTATTGCGAATGTGTATTTTACAATGTTGTAAAGCATTTAAAAACTACGAGTAGCTAGCTCTTTCTTATTACCTACTTTAAGCTTTGTCTATCAACTATCATACGGGTTGAAGTCAATCTAAGTTAGAACTTTTTGTAACCCCTATATTTTTTGTGTTTAGAAGTTAGTAACTTGCGGTTTTAAAGTTGTTGCATTGTAATCTCAGAAATCGAATTCGAGATCAAAAATGTAAACAAAGGTGTTGCCAATTTTAAATAATAACCTCAATTGTGCAGTTTGCCGAAAAGTACTATAACATAGTGCTAAAATTGTAGGCATATCCTAAACAGCTAAAATATAATATTGCACACAGTTTTCAGCTTTAAATTGACGTAAACTACGATCCAAGAATAAAATATAACTGTTTGAAATAAAATCGTGCAATTATTTTTATTATACTGGCAATAAGGCAAGCTCTAAACATTTGGACTTTCATCAATTATTTTCTATTTATAAAATGTCTTTCCTTCTAAATAAGTGAATCGTTAAAAAAATCGTCAATAATATTGCGTTATCCTAATAATCGATTCAAGTTGAGCGTCCCAACCTGGTCGGCATAGAGGAAAGTAATAGTACTGTCATCCGATTTCAAAATCAAATAATTAGAATGACTAAGGAAATGTTGGCTACCCCTGAGCTGTAACTTTGATAATGACATTTCTTTGTTTACATTTTTGATCTCGAATTCGATTTTTGGGTTTAGCTTATTTTTATGGATTGCCTTAAAATGTGAAATAGGTAATTTGTAAACAAAAATTTTAAAATAGCCTAATCACCTGACGTACCTAATCGCTACTCAGAGAACACAATTATTTTTGAAGTGAAAACTTTAGGCGCTTTAGCGATTTTTGGTAGTCACCGCGGCACCGCGACACCGCGACATGGTATGCATAGTTTTATGTTTAATTTTTCTTTTCTGCCGGCACTCCCCATGACTACCAAGTTTGTTTGGGCAGAGACACGTTAGTTTGTGTTTAACTGATTTGAAGTCTAGTAGCAAAGGCACGAAGCATCTAACTACTAGCATTTTTATAAGATAAAACTGTAAATAACGGAATAATATACAGTTATTTACTGTCTTATCTTTTAGACGCACATTGTAAGACACAAAGTCCTACTGCTACATTATACAGTCTATTTTGGCGCGCAAAATTTTGACAGATGTCAATGTGGTATAGAGATTATTGTCTATTATCTGAGCTTGTGATCTGCATTCAGTATTCATTGCACGGCTAGACGCACGCCTACTTATGAACTACATTTAGGGAAGTCAAATAGACCTTTCTGAAATGATGTCAGTTAGTTATTTTTAATTGTTGTTGTTGATATTTGTTTTACTCTTTAATAGCTGACCCGACAGACGGTGTCCTGTCCAAATTTCATGATGAATGAGACAGTCAATTTTCTTCATATTTTTTTTTGTGAATTTTTACATCTGCTAATCGGGTCGGAGACAATTCCACAATCAAACATTGTAAAAATCCGTCCAGCCGTTCTTGAGTTATAAATGGTGTAAATAACCCGACTTTGTTTTATATAATTATGTAGATATCTAAGATTTAGTTTCAAGATAAAACAAAAAACATGTTATAAGTTAGTAGGTACCTTTTAGCATTGCCCATTATAATCTATACCGGATGACTTTTTTTACCGTCTTGAAAAAATATGGTAGGTAAGTATATTAAATGAACGTTGGCGTTTTTTTTTTTTTTTTAATAGCCTCTGTAGACAGAAAAATTGATCTAATTATATATAAATACTACAAGTTAGATGTAAACTTTTCATAATAAAACAATAAAAAAAAAATCGTTTAAAATATCGAAATTCGTTTTTTTGTTATAATATATAAATGTCGTGGATTCTGAACGGAACGTCAAGTTGAACCGACTTGGGTGTGTTCGGAAACGGGGTTTGGCATCACTGTGCGAGCTGTCAATGTCATTTTGAGTTTGCGGGGGAAAATAACGGTGACAGATGACGGCTGTCATTCAAGGGTCCTGTACTTGACGAGGACTTCGTGATTAGACACCGAACTGAACGGATACGCTACCAACCTCGCCCCGACCTCGCCGCGTTCCGAAACGAATCCAGTTCCATCCGATTCGTGTGTGCTACTTTTTAACTGATTGTTTGTTAAATCGATCTAATTACAACTATAGAGTGCATATTGAATCTTACTTCGGTTACAACAATGGACGACGACCAGTCCGGCAACGAACGCCTGACATTCTCCTCCGACATATATAATAAAAATAAAATATTTATATTATAGAAGTCGAACTTTCGTTGAAGAATTGTCATTTTGAAAATTTTTCTCAAAATTTTCCTTCAACTTTTTCCGAGCAGCCCTGATAACGGTCTATACAAAACGGGGTTACAAATAACAGCACTCCTGTACCGATCACTAAAATAATAGGGCAATGGCTGATCGCTGCACAATAAGACTCGATAATAGTAGAGAAATACCAATTTATGTCAGCCCGGCTGGTATAAAAAAGTAATTAAAAAAACTAAAAAACCCGACTGCGGTAAAAAACTGAAAAGCTAAAAAACATTTTACAAAAAAATACAACCGACTTCCAAAAACAACACTACAAAGTGAAAGATAACTTTAATTTCGGAAGTCGGTGTCGGTGTTAAATGTATTTTCGTTTTTTGCCACCGACTTCCGAAATTAAAGTTATTTTTCACTTTGTAGTGTATTTTTGGAAGTCGGTTGTATTTTTTTGTAAAAAAGTTTTTATTTTTCACTTTTTAGTTGTGTACCTACCCCACACAAATTCTAATACCACTATCTGCAAAACAAACTAGAACATCATCCATATAAAAGTGGGGATAAAATACGTATTATTGAAGCTAACTCAAAAACTACCGAAGCAAAGTTAATCAATTTTATATGGGACCAACTGTGATGTATACCCTCTCGAATAAAACAAAAAAAAAACCAAATCGGTCCAGCCATCTTCGAGTAATCGGGGAACATACATAAAAAAAAAAAAAAAAAAAAAAAGGTTCCGACGAATTGAGAACCTCCTCCTTTTTGAAGTCGGTTAAAAAGAAAGCCCATTTTAAATTTCATAAAATTTGGAAGCAGGCTTTTTTAATTACTTTTTTTTTTACAGTTTTTTAGTTTACAAATGTGAAAGATTTTGCAGACGATTTAGTTCTTGCAAGGAGTTTTGGTCGTGAGAGTAATTTTTTTTGGATCAAGTGCACAAAAACGTGTTTTTTACGATTTGTCACTTTGAATTACTTTAAACTATATAAGTTGCATATATTTTCGTAATCACCTTTTAAAACCCTTCATTTTGATATCCCACTCGATGGCATTAGAAAAAAAAAAATCTATTTCCACAATATGGCACCCCAAATCCGCCATTTTACTTTGTTTTTTATTTTAATATAGCCAGTGACACTCGCGCTACCAAGACAAATCTAAAGACGTATAATTTATCCAAATCCGTTCATCCATTTAGGAGTTACGAGGGAACAAAGAAACGGACATACCCACATACATATACATACATACACGCATACATACATACAGGTCAAACCCATAACCCTCCTTTTGGGCTTCGCCGCAGTCGGGTAAAAAGTAGTTTACAAATCTCTGCCTGTAGCTGACAACTTCGAAACTTTAAAGAAAACTGTAATTATTTTTGAACGAAGGTTCGCAGTTTTTTGGGCTCCGTACCAAAATGGTAAAAAGGAACCCTTATGGTGCGACTCAGTCTGTCTGTCTGTCTGTCACAGCTGGATAACTCAAGAACTACTAATGCTATCAACTTGTTTGGAACAGTTTTAGATGACGTTTGCCCAACTATTTTGCAAATAAGAAAGAAATAAAAATATAAGTACTTATATATTTTATTTTGCAACAGGGATTGAAACATAGAAAATATCTATGGATTGAAAGCACCGTCTTAAAAATTCGAAGTTGGGCTGCTAGGGCATGTGGGGTATCATATGAAAGAACGTTGTCTGCACATTCTCAAACATTTTTTTCTTTTTTTTAGGCCGCATAGTGTTCGATGTTTGATGAAAAATGTAAAAAAAACCGTTCCCAAGATTACAGGAAAATAAAACGAGGTCTGTAAATAGCACACTTTTTCAGAAATCGGTACGGAACCCTATAAAATGGCGCAGCTCATAATGTTGTCAGCATTAAAAAATATTGATAAACTAGCAGGAAATTAGATTCGTACGGTCCTTCTTTTTTAACCGACTTCAAAAAGGAGGAGGTTATCAATTCGTCGGAACTTTTTTTTTTTTTTTTTTATGTATGTTCCCCGATTACTCGAAGATGGCTAAACCGATTTGGATTTTTTTTTTTTTGTTTGAAAGGGTATACTTCCCAGGTGGTCCCATGATCATCAAGTCAGGATCTGATGATGGGATCCTGGAGAAATAGAGAAAACTCTTCCAATTTTATAGGCACACTTGAAGCGATTTGGATAGTTTTTGGAAGAGTACTTTCTTGGAGTGGTCCCATTTCAATTTGGTGAAGACCTGATGAAGAACTTCTGAGATAGGCAACGGAACTCCTCAATAAATGATAGCAAATGGACTGGGATTGCTGAAATCTCATGTCTGTTTGTTGTTCACACCAGTTCATAACATAACATCACGCCAGTACGCTGTGAAGGGGTAAGCACATGTGAACCACTAAAAAGTGAAAAATAAAAACTTTTTTACAAAAAAATACAACCGACTTCCAAAAACAACACTACAAAGTGAAAAATAACTTTAATTTCGGAAGTCGGTGGCAAAAACGAAAATACATATAATCAGACACCGACTTCCGAAATTAAAGTTATTTTTCACTTTGTAGTGTTGTTTTTGGAAGTCGGTTGTATTTTTTTGTAAAAAAGTTTTTTCATATCTACCTATGTTGAGGTAAGTTCAGTGCAGTGTTCTCTGTTCAGTGTTCCTAGTGTACTGAACTTACCTCAACATAGGTACTCTATTGGCAGTTTATTGTAAGCAGATAGGTGCAATGGCGTTTGCTGTCCATCTTCTTCGGCTTTTTTAACCGACTTCAAAAAGGAGGAGGTTCTCAATTCGTCGGAACCTTTTTTTTTTTTTTTTTTTTTTTATGTATGTTCCCCGATTACTCGAAGATGGCTGGACCGATTTGGATTTTTTTTGTTTTGTTCGAGAGTGTATATATCACAGTTGGTCCCATATAAAATTGATTAACTTTGCTTCGGTAGTTTTTGAGTAAGCTTCAATAATACGTATTTTTTCCCCACTTTTATATGGATGATGTTCTAGTTTGTTTTGCAGGTAGTGGTATTTGAATTTGTGTGGGGTAGGTACACAACTAAAAAGTGAAAAATAAAAACTTTTTTACAAAAAAATACAACCGACTTCCAAAAACAACACTACAAAGTGAAAAATAACTTTAATTTCGGAAGTCGGTGGCAAAAAACGAAAATAC
This sequence comes from Cosmia pyralina, assembly GCA_946251885.1. NCBI lineage: Eukaryota > Metazoa > Arthropoda > Insecta > Lepidoptera > Noctuidae > Cosmia > Cosmia pyralina. Next base: position 6,485,811 of record OX276368.1, on the reverse strand, counting down.
ATTTAACACCGACAGCGACACCGACTTCCGAAATCAAAGTTATCTTTCACTTTGTAGTGTTGTTTTTGGAAGTCGGTTGTATTTTTTTGTAAAAAAGTTTTTATTCGGTTAGAACTTCCAGAAACCAGACTCAACAGAACAGGAAAAACTACTAAGTATTCCCACTTCTAATTACCGTATCTTAGTACGTACGTTCAGCACCCTAATTGCGTAACACACTATCAATCGGAGTTGGTTTCATTTTGACAGTTCAACAACATTCATTGCGTTATTTACGTTGTCGAGCAGACAAATTTTTCGAACACATGAAACAAAGGACTTGCTTCAAAATTATTATTGATTGATAGTGTGTTACAACAGCTTTTCTAAATCTTCAGAAACCGATATAAACGGAGTATCACTTAACAAGTTTAGAAAATCAGTCTCTAGAGGTATGGGAGTGCCTATACTATGTAAGTAATTCATGTTCATATTAAATCTTAGAATATCCCTTTCACCTACCGTAACAACATTTTATATTTTTCTTTTTTTAATTGCAAATATCCACTATTTTGTATTTCGAATTCTAATTGTAAGTATTGTATTTTATTTTCTGTTTTCGAAAGTTTTTTTTTTTTAAGTTAATTACATTGTTGTTTTGGGGTGAATGCTGTACATAACCTGTAATAGGCATACATACCAGAACTTTTGTTATCATATTACTCCGTTTTATTTTTTTTGTATTATATGTACTGCTGTTGGTGTACGTACATAATATAAAAAAGGAGGGGAAATAATCATAGGGCATCAAAAAATTCGTCCGCATCGCTGTCGACAGGAAAAGTGCCCAAAAGGCTGGCAGCATTGCCACGTTGTATGGCAATGCTAATTCTTTGGTCAAAAAATAGGTCAGCCCTTTGGTCACGTGTAGAGTCGACCAACCGCTTGGCGATGTCCCGAAAAACTAAAAGGGCACTCGGACCCCATGGCCCTAGTGTTTCAACCTCAAACGGCTCAAACATATAAGTCCCAATAAGATTAGAGTATTTGCGCCGTTTGAGGTTTTCCGCACCCGCAGCAGCCGCCCCAGCACAGCCCACCGTGCTAGGAAGATGGGATGGCGCAAGGCTGTCAATACACGTTGCATCCCACACCAAAGATCTACATTTTTTGATGCCCTATGATTATTTCCCCTCCTTTTTTATATACTTGTACATATTTTTTGTTTTTAAGATTGTTAGATTTTAAATTTTGTACCTACCTAATAAATAAACTCTATTTGGATTATGTACTGAATATATTTGGTCTGTTTGTTTGTACCTATGTTGTGTAGTTCTAGACGCCACGTGAGTACTTACCAAAGACAAATGACATACCGAAATAGCTAGTTAGTTGTAACTTGTGACCTATTTTAAGCATCATTTCACGCACAGTTAGCATTGCTTTAAGCAGTCTGTTTCAAGCTGATTTCAAGAGCAAGTTATTCTCTATGTATCACTTCGAAATTCGAACGATGTTGAGGTGTGAATACGCGATGCTTTAGCTTAAATACCGGTCAAATGCGTGTCGGACCACGCACAATGATGGGGTCCGTAGTTGGGATGAATTATCACGAAAACAAACAACATTGTAATTGAAAAAAATGTTCTTCCATACATCGATATACGTCACGGTCAATTCTCCAACTGCAAATGTAAGTTTGTAATTGCACAAATTGTGATAAAACTACAAATTAACGATTTTCAGACTTTTTCCTTTACTTATGCTGTGAGTGCGAGACCTCCACGATACCTCCACGCATTCCTGAGAAAAAGGGTCTTGACAGACTGACAGACAGACGGACAGCGAAGTGTGTCCTATACCTTATAGTAACTACGTACTACAGACATTTTACATCATATACTTACACTTTACATTCAAAAACGATTCTAAAACGATTTGATTCGCAAAATACTAATGCAAAATCAATAAATGAGTATGATATATACATATTATATATTAATGAATGTAAAGTGTAAGTATATGATGTAAAATGTCTGTAGTACGTAGATACTATAACCTATGGGTTCCATTTTTTACTTGTGAGTTGCGGAACCCTAAAAACGAATGAGTTCGCTTTTGATTTGTGTGTGGTCACTTGAGTGAGGTTCGCAGTGAACTTTACAGAGTGGGAATGGATTAATGAAAGTAAGCTTGGTATAAAAGATGTTGAGATCTTTCGATGTTCGATCTACACATGAGACAGTTGTATAATGTCCGACAGAACTGTTTAACATAAAAGCATGAGGGTTTTCTGAAATGACGTTCTCTAGGTGGCAGCATTGAGACGTCAGGTTCGGGCACCTGTCAAAATGTCAAAGCGCCTATATTTTTTTTAGTCGTGTCTGAATAATGAACGAATGAATGAAACGAATGATGAACGTCATCAATTAATCATAAACATTTTATATTCTTTGTCAAAATGGAAGACCTCTCGTCAAATTAGTGTGAAAACCGTCATTGTGTCGATTTACTTGAATTCAGGATTAATCATCCAAAAATTAAACGCGGGGAATATTAGTATGAGGTTGAGTTTTTTGGGTCACAGAACTCAAATAAAAGATTAGCCCAAAAATCCTAGGAAAGACCACAAAGAATCGGTCACTATACTTACCTCAAAAAATGCCTAAAACCACCTTTTATAAATACATCCAAATAAATGACGTAACAAATAGATACCCATTGTTGTTGTCTCCGACTAAGAAACCTTTCCAGGCCGATAAACAAGAATATAGTTATCTCACCTAGCCGCCAGAGGACGCCCCTCTCTAATAATTTATGTATTGTCAGCAGGCATATTTAACCTCCAGGCGTATTATTCACACATTATAAATCCTACGGAGCGTGGCGATAACGGAACGCGACCATAAACGCTAAGATGGCGCCGCTGACAGTTTTTTGACAGCGGTTTTGGCGCGAAAAGGTGAGGGTTCTTTTGTGGATTTTGAATTATGTTTTTTTTTTTGTTTAGGAACAAGGGCTTTAGCATATTCAGTGTTGCCTTTCTGTAGTAGTTTAAAAAAACTTACATAAAAAATTGGTAGATGGGTTAGGTACCCATCTAGTATTTATTATACTTAAACCAATCACATGCTCCCTATTGTTACTATCTATAAATCAGTAGGTAACTACCGTATCTCGAACCCCTAGATAATTTAGAATCAGTGTACAAAACAGCGTAAAAGTCACTCAAGTTCTATTTTTATCTTGCCAGTTACAAATAAATTAACAATGGCTTCCTTTATACAGTAAATAACCACACAGTTCGCAACATTTTCAATTTTAGCACAGACTGAAAATAAACTTGGAACAGGGGAAGCGGACACCTGTTTAGTCTATGCTTTCCGCGCCATTACTCGCCCATTGAGCCGCGCGCGATTTTCGAATTTCGAACGGAGAAAATGGCGCCATCGCGCGTCAAGTTGACGTAAACGGTTTGCGTGCAAAAACGTGGAAAAAAATCGATAGGGACCTGATGAAATGTCTTTGTTGTGTTCTTGCTAATTTAGTATTCTTCATTAAACTTTTTCAATGATTATTTAACGGAGGAAACAGTGTGGTTAAATTAGGTTAGCGAAGGTTTGAACGCATTTTGATGTAAGGTTGGATACGGCTAGAGGCGACGCTGTATTCCCCTGGGGATAGTTTTGAAAGGATCTAGAAATACTATGCCACAGCATTTTGTAGCACGCAATAGTAGTAGTAAGTAGTAGTAGTACAAACAAGACTACTACTACTTACTAGTACATGTACTAGTAGTTTTAACAATTTTGTAATGTTCTCCTACGAGAACTCTTTAAAAGAATCGGTTACGGTATCCTAAAACTGATATTTTATTGTAACAGACAAAAGTAACACGAATGTTATCGATCTATCCGATCTCCGATTCGATCTATCGGATAAAAGGCTGTGTAGGATTTTTTCCTTTGCCCCTGACCCGAACTTGAAAAAGGATCGTTTTTGACAATCGGAGACCATAAACACCTAGTTAAAAATTGTTCTGATTGTCCTTTTTTTACTATTATCACGTTGAATAAATTATTCGGATCTATTTTTAAAGGTTCTGTATCTCTTTTATTTAAACACAATTTCTTCCTATCTTTTATGCGTCAGTGCGATTTTTCTACTGATTGTTGCATCAGTAATATTTAAGAGTCAATGGCCATAACGCTAATTTTAATGTTTTATTGTTTGCGAATATACTGAAAATTTAATGCTCAAACTCCTTTGAAAAAATTAAGGCATCTACAAAAAGCTCTCGACAAGTTACACACACAACAGTGTTACCTCTTAGGGCCTTTGTATCACAATGGCTAAAAAGGAAAGTAATAAAATAACCCCCCCCCCCCCCCACCCCTACTGGCGAAATATGGGTGTACTATAACATTAATATTTATTTTGTAAAGTATTACTTACACTACTTCTTATAATTATTGTGAATGTGAAGACTATGTGGGTCATTGTTTTTTTTTTCTCACTTGTTTTTAATCATAGTCTGGCAGTTTGAGTAATTTATGCGGCCTACTCAAATGTCCTGTCTTTGTATTGTTCGTCGAACCGTTGAGCTCCTTAAGTTCTGAGTTGAGCTGCAGAATCCTACTGACAAATGCGTGCACTGCCTGGACAGGTCCTCTCAATCTGTGTGGTTCTTTCATAAAGAGACCATTTCAGACACCAATCTACATGGTCTTCACATGATCTGATCAAGAAGAGGTCTGGACTTTAAAAGAGACCCCCTGAGTTGGTTTCGGCCTTTCTAGTTTTTAAAATATGATTGACCGTGCAAGTGTTTGTAAGTACAAGGAAATAAAATCATTTATCATTTATAGGTCCATTTATAGGTCCCCAGGTACACCTCTGCCTTACCCTTAGGCCTTTGCCTTTTAAAGGTGTGATCCTGTGTTATGTGTAATAAAATAAAATGTAAAACAATCATATCACGCGAAGCAACAGATGCGATAACTTTTTTGTTTCATAGGTAGCAGGACTTTGTTTTAGGAATTTTAACGACACAATTTCATTTTTTAAACTCTCCATACTATAATTAAGTTATAAACCTGCATTTTATCACTACACATACAAACAGACAGACATTCGGAGATATTGAGCACAGATATTTATTTATGACCACCAATTAGAAGGTGTGAGATAAAATCTGAACCTCTTTTGTGGGATAGAGCAATGTGGAGTGGATTGTCTATGGTCATGTTTCATCTGTGCGTTTGTGTTTTCGCACCTTTTTTTCGTATTCTGCGAATCTGTTTAATTAAGGCGCCAGCGCCAGGGTAAGCCGCGAAATTAAAATTTTCTTGCGTTTTTTGCAATTTGCACGTCAGTATTAGGTTGTATGTTTTGCAAAATATAATAGGTTGGGGAAAAAGTTTCTTCGCATTTTTTAAGAAAATTCAAAACATTTTTTTATATACATTATTTACATTTATCTAAAGTATGTAGGTACCATTTTGTTCGATAACTTTTTGCCATCTTGTAGGTAGGGACATGATCCCATTGCTATAGAAATTTTGGGACTTCTGATCAAAATACCGCGACAAGTGGTTTTGGCACTCCTCTCGTGATGTTAACCTGACACTGCCTAAAGAATTCTGAAGACACCGAAACAGGTGGAAATCTGAAGGTGCAAGGTCAGGACTATACGGCGGATGCATTAACACCTCCCAGCCAAACTATCTTAATTTTTGCTGAGTGGCTAAAGATGTGTGAGGTCTAGCGTTATCATGATGAAAAACCACACCCCTTCTGGTGATTAATTCCGGCCGCTTTCTCTCAACTTCTTGCTTTAATCTCATCAGTTGTTCGCAGTAGAGTTCAAAATCGATGGTCCTGCCTGGTGGTAACAGCTCATAATGAATAATGCCCTTCCAATCCCACCACAAACACAGCATCACCTTATTGCGAGTTAACCCGGGTTTCGCCACTGTCTGTGAAGCCTGACCGGCCTTTGACCACGACCCTTTTTCGCACGTTCTTGTCGTACGTGGTCCACTTTTCATCACCAGCTATCAGCTTCTTCAAAAATGGTTCGGTTTCATTACGTCGTAATAAAAAATCACAAATGAGTACACGGTTCATTACGTTTCTTTCAGTGAGCTCGTGAGGTACCCAAATATCGAGCTTTTTTGTGTACCCAGTTTTTTTCAAATGCGCCAAAACTGTTTTGTGGTCAATTCCCAGTTCTTCAGCTACGTCGTAACTACTGATATACCGATCTTGCTCCACTTTTTCAAAAATGGCATCCATTTTATCCGTAATAGGGCGACCAGAGCGACGTGCATCTTTGACATCAAAATTTCCGGATTGAAAACGCTTAAACCAAATTTGTGCTACTCTCACAGACACTGCACTGGGTCCATAAACATCGCAATTTTTTTTCGCGGCTTGCGTTGCATTTTTACCTTTTTTGTAGTAAAATTTTAAAATGTATCGAATTTCTTCATTAGATTTACCCATCTTGACAGTACGAAAAATAAATGAAAGTCACACATTTTCCTAATTTGAATTTGGAATTATGTTCTTTAAAATTTAAACTTTCAATGATACCAAAACCAGCCAGATACAAATAGTATAGCCAAAGAGATTTTATGTTAAGTTCGTACATACTATAATGCGAAAAGACTTTTTCCCCAACCTAATAATTCAAAGCGTACTTAACAAATACGTATTTACGGAATTATAATCATTAAAATCATCAATAAACATTTTCTTAGAGCTTAGTGCAACTAAGTTGCTCTAAATTAAAATTAGCTCTAAGAAAATTTATATTTCGCGAGCTACCCTATCGTATCGGGCTTCATTTGAATTGAACATTTTAGAACAGCTAAACTTACTACTGTGATAAAGTACAGTTGCAAAATGCGGTTGAACATAATTTACTTGTTTATGTTAGTAACGAGACGCCACCCCTCAAAGGCCAACTGCACCCCGTGTGTGCATAAGGAAAAACCCTTTACATAAAGGTATATAAGCTTATATATTATACACTTCTGGACACATCTATTGGCCCACCTTAGAGTTTAGGTTTCGATGGCCCCTACCGAAATATGATTGCTAGATTGAACAAAAACTGTTGATGCAGTTTTAAACCTGATACATTTTACCATCTTTTTCGATCGTATTGTTTTAAATTTGAATTCAGAATACCATACGACATGGAGCTACGCCTAACAAGTCGGATATGTGCCTTTTTAAAGGCAATTGATTTTTGAATAAAAAACATGTTTTATCAAATAAAGGTTTAATTTAATAACGCGTGTTGCCTCCATGGGCATCTACCACAGCTCTCATACGATTAGGCATAGAGTTTATCAACCGCTCTATGAAATTTTGAGGGATCATCTCCCATTCCTCTTCTATGGCAGTTTTCAACTCCTGCATCGTCTGGGCAACTGGCTGACGAGCCCTAACACGTCTTTTTAGCTCGTCCCACATGTGCTCAATGGGGTTCATGTCTGTGCTTCTGGCTGGCCAGTCCATAACTGTGATGTTCACATCCCGAAGATATTCCCTGACGATGCCGGCCGCATGGGCTCTTGCATTATCATGCATAAAAAGGAAATTTGGGCCCACATAGTCCGCGTATGGTATCACGTGAGGTTCTAAGCACTCACGAATGTACCTTTCAGCATTTAATGTTGGCAGCCGTGGTCCTTTAACAACCTCAAGTTGAGTTTTGCCGCTCGCGGATATACCGCCCCAGACAGTCCATGAGCCACCGCCATAAGCAACCGTCTCTTCAAAGCAGCATTGTGCGAAACGCTCTCCCTTACGTCGGTAGACCTTCTTCCTTCCATCATTGCCATGTAACACAATTTTAGACTCATCAGAAAAGAGTACACGGCTCCAATCTTGCTGTGTCCAATTTAAATGACTGCGTGCGAAATGAAGGCGCGCTGTTCGGTGGGCTCGCGTTAGTTTGGGGCCATTAGCTGGCTTGTGTGGTACCATATCACGTTCTTTTAACCTTCTCCGAACAGTTCGAGCGCTCACAGATACTCCGTGGAAGTCGCGAAGTTGGTTTTGTATCTCAATGGAGGTAAGGTGACGATTTCTCAAGCTGGTCGTCACGATGAATCGATCCTGCCTTTCAGTTGTGACCCGAGATCGTGGCCTTCCTTGGCGACGAACAAAGCCGCCAGTCTCTAGGTACCTCCGATAAACATTTCGGACCGCAGATCGACTTAAATTAAGTTGAGCACTCACGTTTCTTTGGCTGTGTCCGGCCTGAATAAGTGCCACAGCTTGGGCGGCGACTTCAGGTGAAGTATCCATAGATTATTGATAGAACCTCACCTTAATGTTAAGAATAAGTAATGTTTGTTGCAAAACCAAAGATATCAATCACTTTTTCAAGAATTAAATCCAAGTAAACCAATAAAACCAAGTTTTCTTAGTATTCGATTGTTTGATATCAACAAACAGGCTCCAAATTGTCTTTTGTTTCTTTAAATTCTGTGTTCGAAATTCAAAAAAAGACTATTGAATGAAATTGTGAATGTGCCAGGTTCAAAACTGCATAAAAACTTTTTGCTCGACCTAATATAAAATTTTAGCTAGGACCAAACGAAACTGAAAATACAAGGTGGGCCAAAAGATGTGTCCAGAAGTGTATATATAAACGTAAAAAAACATCATCCGATGGAAAAAAAATCATCCTAAGTAGTTGTAAACCTATGGGGTTCGCAACTAACCCCCCCCCCTCCCCCCTGGGGTTTTGGGTTTAAAAATTAGTATATAATTTGCGTTCGAGAGGTTAAAATTAATTTTATTACCGTTTTAATTAATACATTAAATATTAATGAACCAGTTCAGGACTTTTATTAATTGACTTCAAAAATCAATAGGTAGCTTATAAAATATAATCCCCAGATTCAAATCACTGTATTCTTACAGAAAAAAAATAACAAGTCGTCTCTACGCATTTCTCTGTTCTCTTCCTCGCTCTATCTCAACACATTCAGTTACCTTTTTTCTATTTATTTTTTATTTCATTATAACGCATCAATTCTGTCCGGTACTAGGATCTTGGGTCAAGGAAATGGCTATATTAATGTTCCTCGACCATTTGGGGACATTTTTTAATAAAAAAAAGGTTGCCAGCACGGAGGTTTGTCATTATGAAAGTAAATTAATTTTAATGTTTAGTTTTCGTTATTATAATTACCGTGTTATTTTTGTTTAATGACCTATTTAATTTTATATTAACTTGATTGGTTTAAAATATTATGTGAATTAAGTTTAGAATGTTGTATTAAAAGTAGGTATGGTTTTTTATCATAATAATAATCGTGTGTATGTCAAACACTGATTTAAAATTGAAATAAAAACACAGAAGGTAAAATAAAAAATAAAATTTCTCTAAAATACAAAAAGAACCTTCACCAGTTCACAATCATGCAAATTGTATAAATTATATTACTGCGTGTAAAATATATTTAAACACTAAACGGCGTTTATTTTATAAAACGGACAAAACAACATCGATACAAGCAAGCCAAATTCGATATTTTATTAATTATTTCTGTTATTTGCCCAATCTCCTCCATACAAAACTACCTTTTGGAAGGGGCGACTAGAATCAATTCTATTTTCTTGTAAATTTTGACGTTCAAAGTGCCTTCTATGTGCCTCTTGAAATATATAGTATAGACCTTTCATAGAATAAGCTCAGAATAGAGCTAATTATATTTTATTTAAACTAACATTATTTACTTCAGCGACTTTTGCAAGTAACGAAGGCGATGCTTCGTCAAAAAGTTAATGTTTTCGACGCACCAAAACCCCCAAACAAAATAACAGAAAATGACAGACAAAAACGCACCAAAAACAACCATAGACAACAATGACAGCTCAAAAAAAAAACAGCAGCGCACATTCAAGCAACGACATCGACTCATACAGCCTACCTTTCATCGCATCGGCAGTGCATGAGCGTGTTCACTCGCCAATTGTAAATTCCATACTTCTTCTCCATTCCGCCGATCCAGAAGGGGCACCTCAGGTCGTGGACTCTGCAGCAGCGGTCAGTCCTCGTGTGGCCGCCGAGCTGAGAGTACCGGGTGGCTGAGAAACCCTTGCCGCACCATTTTGTGCCAGGAACTCGGAGTAGCTCCATGGTATCGCGTTTTGTTCTGATGGGGATCGATTTGTTGGTAGGATAGTCGAACGAATGGTTTTTTGTTTGGATATTTGAATGGTGGGTCGATTCGATTGTTTATTTTATTGCGTACAGTAATTGGGCTTATTCTTCTACTAATTCAGGCTTGTCCTCCTTAAAATACGGCGAAACTAATTAACTTTGTGTCCATCTTTTACAGTAACTATATATAGCATCTTTTTGATAGGAAAAAATACACAGCAATCTACAATACATAAGAAGTACTTTTGTTGATAACAAACTAACTATTTACACCAGGTAGGTACCTCTTAAGGGGTCATTGTACTCATCATTATGAACAACTTTTACTATGGGACCAAACCTGAAATCGTGAAAACAAAAAAACTAAATCCAGGTGAATCCAGGTCTATTTTTTATAGTTTTTACCATATTACTCCTACAATTTTCATTAAAAGTGTTAATTTTTTACAGTTATCTACAAAATAATAAGGAATGATTTCATGTCATTACTTTTATAGTTCGATCAATAGATTTTTGTAAATAGATAATTGCTTCATATTTTGGAATCAAATAAATTACCAGCGTTGTGTCATCGCGCTTCTCTTTCTTTTCTGTGCAGTCCGACAGTGACCGCGCTTTTTACGGAGGACAAGCCTTAAAAGGAACTTTTGGCAAACCCTTCGGGGTATACAGGCCATTTAATAATGCATTACTTACATACAAAAAAAGAAATCATTTTAATATAGTTTCTAAAGTGATTAACAACACTCACATAACACAACATCACGTCATCCCCGAAGAGTTGGGCAGAGTGACTAAATACACTATATTGACTAACATTGTAAAAAAAAAAATTAACCATAGTCAGTCAATCGCTAAGACAGCCCGCAAAATTCGTTTTTTTTTACGTTTTTTGCAATTTGCAGGTCAGTGTCAGGTTGAATGTTGATCATAACAAGATTCACGACTTTAAAAAATATGTATTTACATAATTATAACCATAAGAATCATCAATACATCTCTCAAAGTTAAAATAGGGACGATGACTAATAATAGAAATGTTGAAAAAAATTATGTAATTTCAAAGAAGGCTTAGTAAAATGAGATAATCGAAAAAATCTGTAAAATCGAGGAAAATATGGAGAAGCTTTACGCTTTAAAAGTTTTTGAAAGCGATTCTTCCCATCCTTGACGCGCGGTGCGGACTATATACAGCCACAGAGTAAATAATAGTACTAACGGTGGCGCTAGTATGAAGTTACATAGTCGTGCCGTTACTTCTGTGATAGTGCCATCTTTGTCTAGCAGTTATTTTAAAACGTATAAACGTTTTAAAATAACTGCTAGACAAAGATGGCACGATGGATGGAAGATATAAAACTTGGCAAGCTTTTACACTTTTTTTTATATTGTTGTTTGTTTTTTTATTTGCAAGCAATATATATTAGAGTTTAAAATAAACAAAATGTCACCATCCCTATTGGCCTCAAATGTCATGATTTCATGAAATAGTAGTCTTTCGCCTTGATTGACTTTATTTCTACGACCAACAACAATTCCGAATAAAGAATCAATCTACCGACCATTCACCTGTACTAATTGAACAATTCACTGAATCATAAAGAAAGTCATTTCAAATCGATTCCTACATACTTTCCTCGAATATCGTTAAACCATTCGTTCTATATCATTCAATTGTCTATGTCTACGACGCCCATCTCTTTTACTTTTTATTTTGAGCACTGACAAGTTCACTGCCAAATGCCAAACCTTAATGACCTCTTCCTACTTTTTTAATTTTACATACATCCTACATTTATATTCAAATATAGAATGGACCACCAGCGTGTTTATGATATTAAAAAAATAATCGTAAATATCGTGGGGATAGTCGCTGTAAATCCTTTATAGATCCCGAAGAGCAATAAAGATCCATAGATCGTTGGCAACGCATGAATGATCTATAGATCACCACATGTTTTATTGTTTTATTGCCTTGTGTAGTGTTAGAGTTAATTAATTGCTCGAAATAAATGTTTGGTTACGAAATAGTTATCGAGATGTTAACTCGTTATGCATTCTATCAAGGTAATTTTGAACTCTGATTAAACAATTGAATTTTACAGATGATTGTCCAAAAAATTTGTTTGAAAAGACCATGCCCGGTTTCTATATTTAAACTAATCGTAATCGAATCTGTATTTAAAAAAAAAATAGAGGCAGATAATTTACGCAGAGGCTTAATGCTTGCAATGAAATTTAAGTTCTCAAAACATATTTACTTCGTGTTCAAAACCCTTGTAAGTATCAAATTCACAAAAGTTTAATTTTTGGCGGGAGTTCATCTCACAGATTTATTACAAATCACATGTAACAACCATAGACGGCGGCCATCTTGATCTCAGCGGGACACAAACGTCAAAAACTAGTTTGATCAGACATTTATCTATATCCTTATTATAAACGAAAACATAAAAATAAATAACGTAATAATCTCAATAATCCTCATCTAATCTTAATTAGGACGGTAATGGGTCAAAAACTTGAGTTTTTTACTGAAATGGGACATAAACTTTATGACGTCGGAACATTATTAAGATCCTTGGACATCAAACTCCGAGTATTAAAAAAGTTTGAGAAAGTTTCTTGCGATGTTTCAAACTCCATTGCGTTTTCGGATTCTAGGGTTTGAAATTCGTCAGAGAAAATATAGCAATGAATAAGGTGCAAATATAAAGTATGGTTTATCTTTAAGTGGGGAGTTTTCTTCGGTAAAAGGATGCTACTAATTGATGTAATACGATATTATTTTATTTCTACATTATATAGTTATTTATTTTGTTTATGCTCTTTTGATTTCTTAGTAAATTTATAAATTCTTATTGAGCTTACTAAAAGTCAGTCACCTACAACTCAGAATTCTTTACTTGCTACTCGGGCTTTTGAAAATTATTTACTTGTTAGCTAGAGCTACTGTTTATTGATACCGTAGTCATAGGAACATGTACGTGTAGCCTATAACATTTGAATTGTAAGAGCATTCCAATTTCGACTCTGTGAACTCCATTCACCTTGGCAAAAAAAGAAGGATTTATTTAAAAGCGAAAACGTTGGCAGTTTACAGAAAGCACCATCACCATTCACCAAACAAAAAAAAAAAAGAATACACACAACCACAACCGTCCCAATAGTGGTTTTTTTGTATATTGGATAAGCTGTCATTTGATTACTACCTCACCTGGTGGTAAGCGATGATGCAGTCAACGATGGTGCACGTTTGGCTAAACCTATTCCCCCGTAATTGGAAAACTCCTAGCTTATCTTTCCAAGTTTCCCAGAATGAGGATAATGTTTTTGATGTTATTGGACTGAACCACAAAGAAACTGGAGGCTCTCCCGATGATAAGTCACCGTCAACAATGGAGCCCAGCAAAACCAGTGTCATCGCTGGTGCGTTGCCATCAGAGACAAAGCTGTAATATTTTGTGAGCCTTTCATTATACCTATACAGTACAGAGGCCAGCACATCAAGCTACCCGAATCTGTCAAATTTTCCCAATTGAATATGAACCTTATTCCTTTGCAGTAATGTTGAAAATCTATCAAAGAAATTTGACAGATTGTGGTAGCTTGATGTGCTGGCGTCTGTACAACAGGAGTCAAAGGTTTCATCGTTTATCTTCGGAAAAACCGAACTAAAGCGAATGAAATGTGATTATTGACCAATAGATATTGATATTCCAGATTGACGCACTAATTCCATCACTCCCTTAGATAATATACCTCGATCGATACAACTCGTGGCCGCTCATGAGACAGCAATATAATTTTTTTTTAGGTTAAGTCCATGTCAATACATACGCACAATGCAAAAACTGTCAAAAAAAGTTAAATTAATCGACGCAAGACAAATTCTGTGACAATGACAGCACTTTGTTTGGCTAACATTTAAAAGTTCGCCAAGCAAAAATACGTAACGCCGCGTAAGAGACAGTAGATACGATGCTTTGTCTCAATTTTTCAACACTTCACACTGTAATCATGGCTACGTCTAGTCTAAGGTAACTTCCTTAGTGGACCAGTCACATTTAATTCGGCAAAGTTCGGTTTTTCCGAAGATAAACGATAGAACCTTTCAGTGGTCCTGTCGAACATAGTTACGCTGTTTGGCGGCAGAAGCATGTTGGAAGGATTTTCCCAGACGAGCTTTCACAAATAGATCTAATATTTCTAAAACTTCATCTACATGTAGGAGGCTCATTCTAAGCGAGGTCAGTCAGTTCATCGTGCATACATTTGCATCCTGTCATCCGAAGATACCTTAAGGTACCGTGAGAAAGCTATGCTATAGGTGTCCCAGTAAGATGGTTGTAGCCGTGATATAGCTATCTCCCTAGGGATATAGCTATCTACTGTATAAGGGCACCCCAACCCTACGCTTATGTTAGCCTGGTAAACAATCGCTAGGTGGAAATGGGAAGACATTTTTTTTTGTCTCCGTGCTACCGGAGTTACCTTTGTGGACATCCATTGTTAGTCTTGTTAAAGGAATTTAGAAGATCTAGGGGAAAATGCGACGCAATTTGTAAGAGCTACTGAGATAATGCGACTGCTTCCTGTCGTTTACGACTGTCGAACTTTAAATGAGGATGATACAGACAGTAAGGAAATTTGCGATAGCAAAAGAGGTTAGAAGAAAACAAAACGGTACCTGTGATTTCAGCATAACGTTTAAAACAAAACACTATCCCCAGAACAATAAAATCAAACTCCCTCAAGTCTCTTTTCTTCTGAGAATCCAGAGAGAGAGTGAAATATTCTGGCTAGGTTAGGTTAGAACTGTGACCAACTACGTGCGAGCCGAGTGAGCGAAGTCGTGGCAGCAGCCGGCGAGCGCTACGTCGAAATAGGTCGCAGTAGCAAAATTAGGGCACTCCCAACAGTTTTCATATAACTATATTACGGTTTGTACGATAAAGGTATATCGCTAGGGATATAAGTAAGTACATCATGGCTACAACCATCTTACTGCGACATTCTTATGCACGGCCTACGCTTTGTGCGAATTTAAACTATAGCCGTTGGCGTTCAATTGTCTGCGAGAATTTTATGACAATTCCGTTAGACTTATTAGAGATGCGGTATTGTACTTTGGGTATAACAGGACATATTATAAGTATGTATTTTATAACCAGCCTAAGCTAGTGTGCTATACCTGATGCTTCAGCTAACAAGACTCATGTCTTTGGAGTAAACATGTAAAGATTTTCTTTCACTGATTCACTTAATGCATGATGTACTTATGGAACTGTCCGTAGCTGAATACTACAAATTTTCTCACTACTTAATGTAATAATATGGTAAAATTTTGCTACCGATGTCGGAAAAGGCTGTCTTAACAGCCTTCTGTTATTACATTATGTTTTAGCCAATCAAGTGTGGTATTCGCAACTCCAATTACTCCCAAGTTTGTTTATCTATGCTAAAAAACATATTTACAAAAACCAGAATCCCATTCGAAATTCAAAAACACACCTCTCACCCACACACGTAAAAAAAAACCTTGTCTTTGAAATTAAAAAAAGAACTAACCTCCTATCACATCTGCAGTGAGATATTGTATACGGCCTATAGTTGAAATAACCGAATCTCCGTTTGAACATTCCGATGTTGATTCGGCAATGGTCGTGCGACCGACAGCATCGGTCTTCAGCTGCATCGGCGCCTAGCTCCCCATACTTCGCTGCGACGTGTCCAGCCCCGCACCATTTGGTCCCAGGCAATATGAAATTCTCCCTGAATGATCTTCGAGACCTGTTTTCGGTTTCATCTTATGTTAGTCTTTTGGTAAGCGATACTGCGGTGATCTGTGTGTTCAAATATTTATGATACATTGGTAAAGAGGAAGTGTTAAATGAAAACCTGATGTCATAACAATTTAAACGAGAGTAATAAACTAGCCAGTAAAGCTTCCACTGCTGTTTTTTATTGCTGAATGGGCCTGCCCTTGACCTCTATTACGCCTAATGAAAAGCGATGGATGAGGACTGTGATGGAATGAGCGTGAATAAGGACTCTTTTGTGAGAGGGAGTGGGCCGAAATCCGAAAAAAGCGAGCCTTGTTACGCAAATGTTAAAGGACACCAAGGGAAAATTTCAGAGCGTGGTCTAATTGATCGCCCTCAACTCGCTCGCTGGCTCTGTTTCTACCAATAAGTTTGCCTACTCTGATGTTTTTGTCAAAATTGCCTTCATCTTCTCTAGTTTTGGCTAATGATGACTCTACGAGACTCTCTCTAGCCATAGTCAGCCGATTAACTTGTCAAATGTGGCAGCAAAACTTGACTGTTTTTACCTTTGCCAGGCGTATCCTTTACATTCAGGAGATAGTACACAAATGATACTTGGACGCACACTGGTCAGTCAGCGCCGCTACCATTTTGTTGACTGGCTGCTAGATTTACCATATCATGAGTTATTTTTTCATATAGTTCGTGACGACACGAGATAATCGCCAATAAACTTCTTTATTATAAGTTTATTAATGATGGTGATAGTGCTGAGGATGACCCACCCTTGCATAAATGGTTGAGATTTTTTATAATACGAATCGATTTTCTTTTAATAATTCTTTTATACTTTATTTAAATAATGAACGAAAACATATTCCGAATCTTATCACAACATCACAATTTAGCGACATCAGGTTTTCATTTTAAAGTATAGGTTTATAAATTATGCTATTAAGTTTATCTTTGTACTCGCGTCTGAGTGAACAAAAAAAATAGTGTAAGATGAATATTTGACACTTGAAAACATTGGTTTTTAGCAAAGAATAAATTGTTTAAAATTATTAGCGAGATATTTGTCAAATTGCCATTGTTGTTAATTTTGAATGAATTGGTGATATGAACGATGAGAGTGAAGGACTGACTGATGACTCAATGAATAATGATGGTCATGTGCAAAATGATTATTGAAGATTTTTTGGAGATTTAAAGCTGATAGACCATTCAATAAAGGGATGGAGTTAATCTACTTTTAAGTCTGGTCAGAATGAAGACAACTCTCTTTTTTAAAAGAATACTAATGCTTCGAAATGCTGCGTGTGTACATTTCAAAAACTCACGTCAACAAAAAGATTTTAACATCGCTAGCGACAAATTGGCTGTCAAAATCTGTGTGTACCTGGCATAACGTAGAGCCAGGTGAAAATGGTGTTATGAGTGTTTGCTTTCCAAGCTTATCTAACCGAAAGTTAAAGCTGATAATAAGGCTCTAGACCGAACCGTACTGAACTTTAAAGTTAGCTGATGTTGATGGCCATTTTGACACATTACAACACACACCACATCGGTTACAAATGAATGATAATCGTAGATGAAGAGCATTCGATTAAGTAATGAGAATGAGTTAAGCAAATGAACGTAGGAATCATTAAGGATATGTCAGGGCAAAAAGCAGTAGTCCCCGTTTTTTAAAGATATAGTGATAATACAGCGTAGTTTTGTCTACGTGTAAAATATAGTTTAGGTAAATGTGCCAAAATGCTGGAGTCTAAATACCGGTAAAAAAATGAAGAGGTCATTCCATGGACTGGCTGGTTCGTCAGGAATTCGAAATTCGAAAATTGTAGGTAAATTATGAAAATCGAAAGGAGATGAGCGTCGTGCGGTTGCATTGCATTCCATATTTAAATGTCTTGAATCGTCACAAAGAAAACCTTTTAAAAGAATTTGGCGTATTTAAAGAGTTCAATTCAAGACATTTTAAACAGATAACCCTTTTGAAAAGCAATTATTGTTTCCTCAGCAACTTGAATTTATAAATAAAATGAATTTAACCGACATTCATATTCGCTGTTTAACTAAAATAAACAAGGAATACAAATTCGTCCGTAAACTCGTTTTATTTGAATAATAAAGTTATGCTTGGTAAAAATATAACAACTACCTAGCCAGAGAGCTTTCTCCAACTTTGTTTTTACGCTCCATCATATATTGTAGTTCCTCATGCCTTTTCAAGCATTCCATTTTCAATTTATCATAATCCAGCCAGTTTGAAATGTCTGGCGGCAACCGGTCGCCATCTTTTAGTATTCTAAAAGTGACGTTTCCAAAATGGCGGTAAAACTTTTCGTCTTCAACATTTTTTGGTTGCTTATTTGCTATTCTATAAATTTCTTCATCTAAAGCTAATTTTAATTCTTTTCTTAATGTTTTTAGGAAGTTTCTTGCTGATTTTCCTTGCGTTACGTATTCACAGTCTTGGATGTCGCCATTTTGTGTGTAAATCACTTGGACAAGATGGCTGCCATCTGTCAGCTGACGGAGTTTTAGGCCGAGTCTGTAACAAAGAGAAAG
Source organism: Cosmia pyralina (assembly GCA_946251885.1). Lineage (NCBI taxonomy): Eukaryota > Metazoa > Arthropoda > Insecta > Lepidoptera > Noctuidae > Cosmia > Cosmia pyralina. The sequence continues at coordinate 6,467,298 of OX276368.1, read as the reverse complement.
CTAATGTTAATTTAAATTACTTAAGTTAAATTAACTACATCACCATTTAATGGTTCATGTAGAGACTTATTGGTAAGTATGGGTATGGCTGATGTCTGAATCACATGACACATGTTACCCAGTAACTGGATTGCAGAGGTCAGATAGGTAGCTGCCTTGTATTCAGCAGCATCCAGTTAGACTGAAAGCCGACCCAACAATGTTGGGAAAAGGCTAGGCAGATGAATTAATAAAATATATCGCAGGAAGACGTTTCTGTCTGTCCTCTTGAGGCACTCCGCTCCATATTTTACGACAGTAGATTAGTTACTACCTACATATAATATATTCACCGGAAAATCTCAGAGAGGGCTCTCACATTTTGTTACCGCTCACACGCTCACACGGAACTAAATGCTTTTTGAAAAATGTAATCAATTAAAGGACTAGTAAATAATGTTAATTTAATCGATAACTATTAAAAACACGTTTTTATTGTGGCATTTATTTAACTAGTCTCAAAAACAGATAAGACTTTTTGAACTGAGTTTATTAGATAATAACACAATAGAAATGTGTTTTATTAATTAATTAGGTACGTATTAAATTAATATTATTTACTAGTCCTATTGATTACATTTTTTTAAAAAAGCATCTTTTCATTTAACCCGTCCCGTGTGAGCGACAGAGCCACAGAGGTGACAAAATGACTTATTTAAAAGCTCAAAATCTTCAGATAACTGTGGCGGAATCTACATCGCCACATACGAACTACGCGTCACACTGACGTCACGCAATCCTGCATCGCGCAATCAGAGTTTACCGCGCGACTAACATATATACAACGTCCCGACATCAACCGTCGGGCAGTTGCCCACCAGACACGACACCCGTCTGGTCGGAGGATCCTCCCTTTTCAATAGAGGATGAGTGAACTTTACACCCTGTTCCTCATGCCTCTATTTGATGACTCCGAATATGAACGTCAGCGCAGCCTTCGTGCAACTCGTTCAGCGTGACGTCATCAGCTTCCTCAAGCTTTCCAGCGGTGAGTCACACAGGCAGCCAGAATCCACGGCTTCAACGGGTATCCTGACCACCAGCATGAAGCGGACGCGCATTCGTGGTCATCACCTTCAGCCTCAACCTCAACCCAGCGCTGTACACTCCGACTCACTGGAGCATAACGCAGCGCCACCCCGACTCACTGGGGTATCACCGCAGACAGTTCCGACTCACCGTCTACTATGCGGCACCCGGTTCCGACTCACTGGAACCACAGCTGGCACTGGCAAGCATCGCAAGATACACGACTCAGCCCACTACTTACTTACTTTCGTATCGGAATTGGATCCACTTAATTTTTTATTGCACCAACTTACCGACACACCTCTATCATGTGTAATTATCTTGAAACAATAAAACGTTTATACAAATGGGTAGTCAAATCATTACTTTTTTTACACAACAGTATGTTTATTAAATAAAATGCTTTGCATTCTTAAAATGTTTTTTGGCCAAATCGTTGACAGATGTGCATGGTACGATTCTGAACTATAAATATTAGGTCTTTACCTATGAAATTGCCGTTCTGCAGTACTGGCCATTTCAAATCAAAATAATTTTTGTTTGGCTAAGAATTCTAATTTCAAATTAATTTTATTTTAAAAACATGGATTTTTTTTCCAAAAGTAATCATTTGTTTATTGATTAGTGTTACATTTTCATCGCATTCCAATCTTTTTCGTCATCATGGATACGTTAAAAATTCGAGTAATTATGGAATATGAGTACCGTCGTAATTTTAAATAGGTAGTTTCTCAATAAATGTAACTACCTATTTAAAATTATATTTTTAGTTCAGAATCGTACCATGCACATCTATCAACAATTTGGCCAAAAAACATTTTAAAAATGCAAAGCGTTTTAAACATACTTTTGTGTAAAAAAGTAATGATTTGACTACCCATTTGTAACAGCGTCTTTAAGACATTGACACCTTACTGTTTCTCTAAATACAATAAAAATAACAAGCTTCTGCCCGCGACTTCGTTCGCGTGTTATACCATGTTAAGGTCTCGTTACAATCAACATAGAAAACTATCTTTAAAGCCATCAGAAACACGTTTCAAAATCAGAGATAAAATGTACAAAACTATTTTAATTACAAGTACATACGATACGGACGGTATTGAGTCATTAAAACAACTAATAAAATGCTTTAATTATTGCCTTAACTTTGATTGGTATTAGAAAAATAATTATGTTTATTTCTTCTTTAGTTAAAGGCATTGTGGGATGTATAGTTATTTAGAGAGAAGTCATTATCATTTGCTTGACTTTTTAACCGACTTCAAAAAGGAGGAGGTTCTCAGTTCGTCGGAACCTTTTTTTTTTTAAATTTTTTTATGTATGTGTACGATTACTCGAAGATCGCTGGACCGATTTGGATTTTTTTTGTTTTATTCGAGAGGGTATACATCAAAGTTAGTCCCATATAAAATTGATTAACTTTGCTTGGGTAATTTTTGAGTTAGCTTCAATAATACGTAGTTTTTCCCCACTACCGTATTTTTTTTTTTTATATGGATGATGTTCTAGTTTGTTTTGCAGGTAGTGGTATTAGAATGTGTGTGGGGTAAATACCACAACTAAAAAGTGAAAAATAAAAACTTTTTTACAAAAAAATACAACCGACTTCCAAAAACAACACTACAAAGTGAAAAATAACTTTAATTTCGGAAGTCGGTGGCAAAAAACGAAAATCCATATAATATAACCATACACCGACTTCCGAAATTAAAGTTATTTTTCACTTTGTAGTGTTGTTTTTGGAAGTCGGTAGTATTTTTTTGTAAAAAAGTTTTTTTTCGAAGTATGTTCGGGTCGGCTTCCAGACTAGCCGATGCAACTGAATAGCAATTTTTTTTTTTACATGGAGTGACTGTCCGTCTGACCTCCACAACCCTGAGTACCATGATAAGGACTCACTGACAGACAACGCCCATCTCAAACTGCTGGGTCTAGAAGCAGCACTAGAGTTCTACATAATAACGAAAGTAAGCAATAGATAAATAAGTATGGATTTCTGAAAATTTACCCCCTCATCTCAACTGCCTAGTCTTTTGCCAACTATATTGGGGTCGGCTGCAGTATAACCGGATGCAGCTGTATACCAGTATTTTACATGGAACGACTGCCTATCTGACCTCCACAACCCAGTAACTGGGTAAAACGATACCCCTTGGTAAAACTGGTTCTCAGACTTTCGAGCTTCTGACGACCCATAACGACTGTCAAAGATCCACAAATGACAGCCGGGACCAACGGCTTAACGTGCTTTCCGAGGCACGGAGGGGTCTTGGTATGTAAAGATGGTCACCAATCCACGGACCAACCGCGGCACCTGATCGATCGACCCGAACGGCTGTTATCACCACTGAAGGAGTTTATTATGGTATAAAAGTTTCTGTAGAACTTCGAATCATCATGGCCGATGATGTTGGTAAAAAATAACAAGAGTACTGATTACTTGTCTTATATTTATAATAGGGTATTAGACCCATTTATAAAGCGCTAATAAGCCACTAAAAAAAACACAAAATTTTTATTCAATCAATAAGTGCCATAAAAATGCATTTACATCGCGCGTAATTTGACGAGAACGCTGGACGCAGTGGACGCCATATTGCTCTGTGGTCATGACGTCAGTTGGCTGCGTAAACAAACACTTTTTATACTCTGATCAGTTGACAGTTGACATTGACACTTTTTAATTTACACAGCCGTATGGCGTAATAACATGGCGGCTACTTTCATGGAGTTAATAAACAGATTAAAAAAACTGAAAACTTTGAATTGAACTTTAAAATTTAAATTGTTATTTCATGAACTAAAACAAACATTTTCCGACTGCTTTTTGCCTAATCTATCTAAATAATATATTTTTAGATTTTTTCTCATATACTCGTAGAGTAAAATATGTCGATGAGTACACATACTTGGGCCAGATAGTGTCTTTCAACAATAGACAAGACCAGGAAGTCGAAAGACGAGTCCAAAATGCTTGGAAGACCTACTGGGCCCTTAAAGAACACATGAAAGGTAGTCTTCCTATAACACTTAAAAGGAAACTCATCGACATTTGCATCCTGCCCGTTCTAACCTATGGTGCACAAAGTTGGTCACTTACTGAACAACAAAAGTCCAAACTCAAGATTTGCCAACGGGCAATGGAGCGCAGCATAATGGGCGTCAAGCGTACAGACCGAGTTAGAAACACCATCCTGCGCTCCGTAACTCAAGTAGCAGATGTTGGAGAAAAAACAGCCAGGCTGAAGTGGGAGTGGGCCGGACACGTCGCGCGAATGCACCCGGAGAGATGGGCAAAGATCGTCCCCACTGGACGCCTGAGGGAGGACATCGCCGTCGAGGCAGGCCACGGCGCGGCGGCGAAGGTGGTGTGACGATCTGATAAGGTTTGCAGGGCCAACATGGCCAGAGATCGCACAAGACAGGGAGGTGTGAAAGGAAAAAGGGGAGGCCTTTGCCCAGCAGTGGGACACAATGTAGAGTAAAATACCGTATTCAGTTTAATCGATGCCTTGATATCACTTTGCGTACGTCAAAAATTCACCGATCCATAGACTAAAAACTAGATTATGACGAGTGTAAAGGGGATGCAGAGTGGCTATTAGTCTATGGTCCCTGGGGATGACACACAGGGGACGAAGATATGAAATATAGATATAGATTTAGACGGTATAATTTACAAACCACTATTCTGAGGGGAATATTAAAATAACAAATCAATTTATTTTTACATTACTTACCAGTCGACAGCGATGCGGATTAATTTTTTGACGCCATGTTTTAGTTTGTGAATAGTTTTAGTTATGTTAGGATATAATTTTGTTATAATAAATTTATTTTTTCATCAACGTTATAAATATACTTAAATTAGAAATATTTTGTTACGCTGTAATACCTATTACCTATGTAAAACAAATGTACAAGTATTACATGGACGAAAAAAAAAACAAATAAAAACTTTTTTACAAAAAATACAACCGACTTCCAAAAACAACACTACAAAGTGAAAAATAACTTTAATTTCGGAAGTCGGTGTCTATTTAAATGTGTTTTCGTTTTTTGCCACCGACTTCCGAAATTAAAGTTATTTTTCACTTTTTAGTGTTGTTTTTGGAAGTCGGTTGTATTTTTTTGTAAAAAAGTTTTTATTTTTCACTTTTTAGTTGTGTACCTACCCCACACAAATTCTAATACCACAATCTGCAAAACAAACTAGAACATCATCCATACAAAAGTGGGGAAAAAATACGTATTATTGAAGCTAACTCAAAAACTACCCAAGCAAAGTTAATCAATTTTATATGGGACCAACTGTGATGTATACCCTCTCGAATAAAACAAAAAAAATCCAAATCGGTCTAGCCATCTTCGAGTAATCGGGGAACATACATAAAAAAAAAATAAAAAAAAAGGTTCCGACGAATTGAGAACCTCCTCCGTTTTCAAGTCGGTTAATTCGTCCGCATCGCTTTCAGTAGAAAGTGCCCGAAAGACTGGCAGCGTTGCCGCTTTGGACGCAATGCTGATACTTTGGCCTAACAATAGGTCAGCTCTGTTCTGTTATCTAGTTAAAATATTCTAATTGAAAAAAAACTCTATGGGTAGGTATTGGAAAAAGGCGCCACGTTTTTGATGAACATTTTTTAGGGTCAATGACCGCCGGTAGTGTTGTTACTTGAAAAAATCTGTTTTATCGTATTGAGATATCGATTACGACAATGAAGTTTACATAAAAAAAAAATATTTTTAAACTACCGGTCGATGACCCTAAAACAAAAACATCATCAAATTATTTTCATTTTTAGGGTTCCGTACCTTAAAAGGAAAAAACGGGACCCTTATAGGATCACTCGTGTGTCTGTCTGTCTGTCTGTCTGTCTGTCTGTCTGTTCGTCTGTCACAGCCAATTTGCTCCGAATCTAATGGAGCGATTAAGTTGAAATTTGGTACACATATGAATTTCTGTGACCCAAACACGGAAGGGTAAAGTAAATAAATGAATTTTGAATATAGAGGTCACTTTTGGGGGGCAAATAAGAAAATAAAAAAAAAAATGTTTTGCAAACTACCTACACCATGTGGCATATCAAATGAAGGGGACTATGAGGGTCTCAAATATATTTTTTATAATTTTAAAATAAATTGTTTTGAAGTTAATTAAGAAAATAGACGAAAATTGACCATTCCCCCCGCCCCCCTTATCTCCGAAACTACTGAGCCTAAAATTTTGAAAAAAATACAGAAAATAGATCTTTACCTGTAGATTACAGGAAAACCTATAAGAAGTCTGTGGTCTTAAAATAACATGGTAAATCTATCAATATTGTGAGTACAAACTTACATTTACAGTTGGAATGTATAAGAGAACATGTTTTTCAACTACAATATTAAGTTTGTTCTTAAGATAAATTCATCCCAACTACGGAACCCTTCATTGTGCGTGGTCCGACACGCACTTGGCCGGTTTTGTTTTATCATGTTTAGATATTGAAACACATCACGTCTGCGCAGTTTCGCTAGCTAATTTAATTTGACCCTGTATTAGCCAGCAATGTAGCAGCAGTATAGCAAATGTCTAGAGCTAAGGCATGAACCAACCCTATAAATCCATGATCCTCAATTAATCTGCCTAGCCTTTTCCCAACTATGTAGGGGTCGGCTTCCAGTCTAACCGGATGCAGCTGAATACCAGTATTTTATATGGAGCGACTGCCTATCTGACCTCCACAACCCAGTAACTGGGTAATACGATACCCCTTGGTAAGACTGGTTGTCCGTCTTTCAGGTTTCTGACGACCCGTAACGATTGTAAGATCTACGAATGACAGCCGGGACGTGCTTTCCGAGGCACGGAGGAGTCTCGGTAAGTAAAGTAAAATATGTATATTATGTAAAATCCATGAATCTCGTAGATGTTATTTCATAGCACCCCATTGAACAAACAACTATCACTTTTCACTTCATCGTTACTCCCTAGTGACATAGAATTAATGTCGATAGCACACGAATTGATATTTATTGCAATTTGTGCTGGAGGGCGATTCGGAAACTAATCGCATTACGAACTTAGCTTTAAATGTGCATTACTTTGTGATTTGGGAATTAAAAGGAAATCTATTTATGCTGGGTTCGATCCAAGACGGTCCCGAAAAAAACAATAAATTTAATTTTTCGTGATTTTTTTTATTGTTACTTTTTGAACATAATATTCCCAATCGATACGGTTTCGATGATCGAGTTCATGGCTTTCGGTTCCAGAACGACCTAAAATAAGTTGCCCGTAACGCCCCACTGCTGGGCAAAAGGTTTCCTCTCCTTTTTTCACATACTCAGTCTCTCCAAAAGGATCACACAAATACGTTGGTACTGCACCATTGCGTCACACATTATCAATCGGAATTGGTTTCATATTGAAACAAATTGCTAGTCCATTGCTTCATATGTTCGAAAAATTTGTGTGCTCGACAACGTAAATAACGCAATGAATGTTGTTGAACTGTCAAAATGAAACCGATTCCGAATGATAATGTGTTACGCAATTAAGGTGCTGGTCTATAAAAACATAAGTTTTTAAACATAACCCATTTCAACAAGTGCAAGTAAAATCTACAGTTAGTACTTTCTCCCCTCGTGGATCTAATCTGAAATATAAACATCACTTCACTCAGACAGGGGACTTACAGCCTAAATCTTTTAGCAAACACATTGAGTGAGCTAGGCAGGGAAACTTCAGGCCTCTGGGTCCCCGTCTGCGGTTTTAAATGTTGCACCCAAGAGTTTAGTCACTGACTGTACCTTGAGAGGTCTTATTTAAATGTCATTTTGATGTTATTTAATGATTTTATTGCGCACTTTTGCCGTTGAGAGCATTTTGCTCCATGTACAATGAAGGAATTAAATTAAACTTAATTTAGGATATTGCTAACTTTTTCTCTCTAATAAAACAAGAATGAGATGGACGTCAAATTAAGTTAAACTAATATTTCCCTAAAAAATTTAGACGACGCGTAAAAACATGTCGACTAAAAACACGGTGAATTGCAAGGCGTAAACTAGTTTGACATCTCATAACTTAGTTTATAGCTAGGCCTTTTTTCGCGCTGCCTTGTTAGTAAAAGATAGCGATTCACTAATTTTAGTTTAGTTATTGAATAAGAGATGAATGAGATATATATATGATGATAATAAAGATAATCACACTAATATTATAAAGGCGAAAGTTTGTGAGTGTGTGTGTGTGTGTGTATGTTTGTTACTTCTTCACGCTCAAATGGCTGGACCGATTTGGATGAAATTCGGTATGTAGACAGCTTATACCCTGGAATAACACATAGGTTACTTTTTATCCCAAAAAAATGTAGTGCTCTCGTGGGATGAGCAAGGAATTCAAATATATTTGCTACTCTTTCAAACTCTAACGGCTCGACCGATTTTGATGAAATTTGGTGTGGAAGTAGCAGACATCCTGTATACACATAGCACACATTGGCTACTTTAAATCCTGAAAAAATGTAGTGTTCCCGTGGGATGAGCAATTTTTTTGTGAATACTTTTCTCACCGATTAAATAATACACGTTTTAGTGTATCTCATAAACCGCGGGTAACACCGCGGGGCGCAGCTAGTATAATATATATGAGCTATATAGATGAGAGATGTATATTTGTGGTGTACAATAAAGTATAAATATATAAATAAATAAGAGAATCGGCACCGTAATTTTTAATAAATTTTTGTTTTGCAAATATACAGGGTACCAGCAACCTCTTAAGGGGTCATTGTACTCATCATTATGAAGAACTTTTACTATGGGACCAAACCTGAAATCGCGAAAAAAAAATCAACTGCTCCCTACATTTTGATGAGTTTCATACACTTAGATAAATTATGTAGTGAACAGCGGGTTTTTTTTGTGTTTTCAGGTTAGGTCCCAAAGTAAAAGTTGTTCATAATGATGAGTACAATTACCCCTAAGAGGTTGCTGGTGTTTTATCAGTAACCCTGTATTAAAACGTGACATGCGCCCGTTATGTGGAAAAGGAATTTGTTTCAAATTGCTTAAAAATTTCGCTTTCTTACCGTGCCTACCCAAACGTTAGCGACAGATTATTCAAGAGTTGAACAATGCAAAGCTCTATTTCAATTATACCTCAGGTCTCTAACCTCTATTTTTTATTAGCCTACATTGTGTACCACTGCTGGGCAAAGGCCTCCCCTTTTTCCTTCCACACCTCCCTGTCTTGTGCGATCTCTGGCCATGTTGGCCCTGCAAACCTTATCAGATCGTCACACCACCTTCGCCGTGGCCTGCCTCGACGGCGATGTCCTAGCAAATGTAAAAATTATACAATAAACATAAATTTGCGATCGCTGGTACAGTGGCGTTGACAACAATACGCGTGTCTCCGGGGAGTAATGCTGACTGTTTTCAAGTGGTACTATCGAGTAGAAAACGTATTGCTTAGGAGCTTGATCATAATGTCGCTTTTTCTCCCGGGATACGTCCAGTACCGGAAAGGAGTTGTGGTAAAAAGGTTAGCTATAGTATAGTTAAAATCTCGCTGCAGACTCGGTCATAAATCATTCGAGTGTTTCGCTCTTTTTCCCACTCACGGGCCTTATGGGCAGGCCACGCCCACACGTAGTCCTGTGCATTACTGCAGTCGATGAGTGATATCGATAGTTTTATATGTTTATAAATGGGTGATAGAAATAAATACACATTTTTTTTTATTTTATTACCAAATTTATTACAAAGCATATTAAATATATAAACAAAAGAACGTATATATAAAACTAAAAATAGAAAATTAAAATTCTTCGTCGAATTCTGTTATCGATAATGGCCTTGAGCGCGCGCAACTAGCGCACATCCCTACTCCGATTATGATTTATGACCAAGTCTGCAGCGAGATTTTAACTATACTATAGTAATGAATTATGCTAGCTGGGCTGATTGCTCCAGAACGGACAGCAATGCCACGTTGAATCTCCAAACTCGGCTAAAGGTCTCTTGGTCAAATCTCTTTTCAAAAAGTATCGAGCCATGCAGGCTCTGTGTTTGTATATGTCAAAGAATGTTCCGGAACACAGGCCGCGGATGACCCGGAGCCTGGATATCAATAACTATATAATTAATAAAAAGTAAGTTAAAAATCTAAAACCCGACTACTGAAAAATCACGCTCGCCGCGGTCGGTCCGTAAGTTATTAAATTAATATTATTTACTTTTACTTATTTAAAAAAAATTAAACATAATTATTTATGACATATTTGTAATGTGCTTGTCAAGACCTTTCTTTTGATACCAAACATGTCATGATTATCTCAATTTAACTTTTTCGAGGTTAGAAATTTACGTGTAAAGTCCACCATATTAAATTTAGGGAGAATTTATATAGCCTATGTCACCCGGATCATTATTACGAATCTATTGATACCTCATTCATTAAAATCGGTTCAGTACTTTAGGCGCTACGGTGGAACACACGTAAATACATACTTATATACATACTTACATACATACATAAACTGCTAAACTCATAACCCTTCCTTTTGGCTTTGCCGTAGTCGGGTAAAAAGAGAAGTCCTGACTGACTGACTGACTAATCAACGCCCAGCCCAATCCCTTGGACCTAGAAAGCTGAAATTTTGCACAGAGGTTTCCTTTATAATGTAGACAAGGAATAAGGAAGGATTTCCCGGTTGGACGTTCCCATGGTATATTTTCCGACATCCACGCGGGCGAAGCCGCGGGCAAAATACAAGACAAGACAACAAAATCACAAAACAATGACAAAGTTAGTGAAAAATGAAAGTGAAAAATGTATAAAATCTCTGACGGGAAGGTCGTGACCCTGATCTGCGTGTGATATTCATTTCTTTGGAAATCTTAACAATATTTATGTCAATCCAAACTGTGCTCGCCTGTACGTTCAAAAGTCGCGGCATTAGTGCGGCCACAAGCGAATCGAATGTGTTAAATGAAGCGTAGTTGGTATCGAGTGTACATTTGAGGGTCACGGCGGAGGGAGAAATAGTGCAGTTTATAATGACGTATTTATTTATTATTTAATTCTAAGTGTCATCTGTTTAGGGGAAATATTTGGAGAAGTTAGAAGAATTGATTCGAGTGCTGGATAAGCTCGAATATAAACTGCAAATTAAAAAGAAAGTTCATGATTTTTTTTATTATTATGACGTCTTGTGCAACTTTAGGAACACAAAGTTTCGCTAGTTTTGCATAGTCCCATGTCATAGGGCAAAGGAGGCCCTATTTCCAAATGTAGACTCCAATGAAAAATAAAACCATTAAAAAGTTCTGACTCCGGGATCGAACCCAAAACCTCATGCTCCAAGGCAGTCAAAAATTATAACTTAAAATTTCATGTTTTATACCCTACACAAACTTTAACGATCTTAGTTAAAACAATCTCTCACTCTCTACTAAATAAAAGAACGCACTAAAATCCTCTTACGTTTATATTGAGAATAGCGTCATCTATCGCGCTGGCATCGAGTTAATCTTTATTGCTTCGTCCGACCGCGGCCGCAGACGGATTGTGGCTGGCCACTCCTAATGTTCTTAGTTCTAACACTTCGCGTGTATGCACTCCTGGTACTTTTTGGTCCAATGGATTATGTTCACGGTAAGTGCTTTAACGGGGTATTGCATGAGATTATTAGTAAGACGATTCTTCATTAATAGCAGGTACTGAATGATGTAATTTATTCATTATTATTCATCTAGTTCGAACGTTGTGAAGATTTATGGGACATAAGTCTCTACGCTACTGGACCGCAGACCGAAGAAGGAACGTCGCCCACGCTAAATGTTCAACTCTTCGATCATATGCAAGCCTAGTACTTTTTCGTTCGCTTGGATTACTCGATTGTGGGATTAAGCTTCAATTAGTACGAGTATCATAATCATAATGCCCTCTTTTATGTAATTATTGACAGAGAACAGACGTCAGCAAGCCTGGGTATACATAATCATACAGTCTGGAAAAATAATAGTTTGGCAGGTTGACACAATACTTTAATTTGTCGTGTCATAGCCATTTCATATGGCTGTCAGAGAATGACAATTTGAATTTATAGTGCAGCAAACCTATCTATCTTGGTGCTGGTGGCACCGCTGACGGTGAAAATAAAATGATGAATTTCCATAAAGATTTCAGTTCTAATTTTCTCTATAAAGCCACCGGGCCAGATAACCTTGCTGCACTATACTGCCAATTTAACTTATTATTAATTTGCTAAGCTATAATTGTCCCTGACTAGATAGTCAATTATATTTTCTTTTGTTTTATTAAGAGAACTCTCGTTGTTTCTACGTTTATAACACTTAACATTAATCACAACATTGCTACATTGCCAGTAATTGCTAAAGTCGCCGCTATTGGCTCGGCTTGCGCTAGTTAAGGCGACATTCCGCGGTTGCGCGCCAACGATCGACTGATAAACACTGTGCATCGTCACTTGGCTTATAACTTACAATCATTGGTTCATTTCCTTTATTGCTTTTAGCAATGGGAAGATGATGAACGTTCTTCTGTACGATATTGTTTGCAATGTCCAATTTTATATTGAACCTTCTGGGAGCGTTCATATTTTGAGCATTGATAATGATAACTCCTTTATTGTCAGGCAAATAAGGTCCATAAATAAAATACGCAAATTATTGTTACAAAATAATAAACTAACACATATTAAAAACCACGGCATAGATAAATTATCTGTTCCGCGTTAAAAACATTAACAAACTCAAAAACACACGAAGAAACGGAAGACGAAGACACACGAAGTGACGGCGTCGGCGTAATATATCGATATTATAATATTCCAGGATATACACAAGTACAGTATTGAACGTTGTTGCAACTGTAGATGATATGAATAATCATCATTAGTATATCAATAGTTCGCTGATCGACATGGGGCTTTCTGGAGCGACGATCATCGCAGGGTAGCTAATAGCAGCTGAACGAGAGGAGCCAAGGGTTGAGTTTGAAGTGATTGGAGTTATTATACGTGGTCTAGGCACATGTCCTGCAGATCTGCTAGTATTGTGTGACGGGTCGTTCAGCTCCCTAAAATAGGGTTGACCTACACGATGACTGATGCATGTATGTCGTCGGTCGGGACAGGTCAACTCAAAGCTGTAATGGTTTTTTCTTCAAAAGGCCCTTCCAGACATGGCCCTGCATTGTTTGGCTCACATGTCTTAATAATATAATGTTTGGACTTTAAAAGAGACGGTGATTTCTGAGTTTGTTTTGGCATAATTATCTTCTTCTAAGGAATCAGTCATTAGCTGGGAAATGCCGGCACCATCTAGTTTTAAAATATTTACCAAATTGACTGAACAAACTTTACCCAGTATAAATACCTATAAACCCACCATCCAAAAATTTTTGAACTTTTGACAGTTTCTCCTTAGAAAAACTGTCAGTCGTCAATTTTATTCCACGGATAAAAGAATTTTTTTTCCAACATGCATGGAAATATTGTCATTATTTTCGAAAAAAGAACACGCGAAATATCGAGTTTACGGTCAAAGAAAATCAAATCCATTGCAGGAGCGTTTTTTGAATTTGGAACATTACAACGCTCCAGCAATGTTGTATGAAACGGCGTGCTGAGGTTATTAAATACTCTTTGATTGGATCTCTTTTATCATTCTTGGCATACCAAAGTAAGTCTCTTTGCTTAGTACAAATTGCGTTCACGTGGCTGTATAGCCATAAATGCGTTTGTCTTTCGGCACAGATGATAGATAGAAAATTGGCGGCAAAGCTGAAAATTCGTCTTGTTTTGTTATTTACATACATAATAAATATAATGAGTTCCAACGGTTCAGAGCGTGAAATGGAGATTGATTGTACTCCACCAGATTTAAGATCAGAAGCCAAATTGGCAATGGAAAACCTGCTTCCAGCGAAGTCAAAAGAAAAATACATGAAAATATGATTTGGAAAAATGAGAAAAAATGAAAATTTCCTGCGAAACAGTATTTTTGGCGTATTTTAATGAGATTGCTAAAACTAAAAAGCCATCTACATTATGGGCAATTTATTCCATGCAGAACAGTTCATGTTAAAAACGGCATTAACTTGAAAAATAATGGAAATTAAATTAAATGTATAATATAAAAAGTATGTTTTATTTCCCTGCATTCTTTTGAGAAAAGCACTATACATATATGCCTCGGCGGAAATGGCAATTGCCTGTCTCGTATTAGCGAAGTCCTCGCCTACGGCTCGGCCTTCAAACTCATACTCGACCTGCAATTGCCTATTTCACGGCGTTTGCAATAATGTACTATTAACTTTGTTCAAATTAGCCCTTGGAAGATCTACTTACAGAAATAAGTTACATTTCATTTCTATGGCAGCAAAATATAAGAAAATAAATAGTTCCAACATTTGAACTTGACAAGTTATTTACGTTTCTACCACGATAGACCACTTAAAATAGAAATCGTCCAAATACGGAGCCGCTGTTCCGTCGCTACCGTTCTAGGTAAGCAACCAGTTACCAGATTTAGAACATTTCAACAACTAACCGAATTGATTACAAATAATTATTGGCTTACTGCCATATTTTGCCATGGCGTTGATTTGTATTTGGTTCAAAGTTGATTATTGACACGATTAACAAACTATAATAGCTTTTGTAAATTACTTTATTGAAAGCTATGGTGTCAAAGCAATTGAAGCTAGTTCTTATAAGCTGATGCCGATTTGGAAAGGTTGGTGTATACAAAGAATTTGATAGTTTCTGGGTGTCAAGTCTTAGAGTTCCTCAGGGATCTACCATCGGACCACTGTGGTATCCACCAAGAAAAAATAAATTCGTTTTGTTACTTGTTGCCTAATTATAAAATGTAAAATAATAATAAATATTATATATCAATCTGCCTAGCCTTTTCCCAACTATGTTGGGGTCGGCTTCCAGTCTAACCGGATGCAGCTGAATACAAGTATTTTACATGGAGCGACTGCCTATCTGACCTCCACAACCCAGTAACTGGATAATACGATACCCCTTGGTAAGACTGGTTGTCAGACTTTCGGGCTTCTGATGACCCATAACGACTGTCAAAGATCCACTAATGACAGCCGGGACCAACGGCCTAACGTGCTTTCCGAGGCACGGAGGAGACCCTGTATGTAAAGATCCACGGACCAACCGCGGCAAGCGTAGCTTAATCTGATGGATCGACCCGTGCGGCTGTTATTACTTAGCCACGAGCTCCTCTAAATAATAATAAATATATAATACTATATGAAATCTTTAAAGTAAAATGTACTTTTCCCAAGTCAACTTAGCATATAAGTCATTATTATCAGAAATATTGCTAAGAGGAACAGTTTTTTAAACAACAACAATCAGAAAGTATTAAGAAATTAAAAAGAAAAAGTAACAAATAAAATAAATCCATTACAAAATCTATCGACGGAATTCATAAGTCGAATCAATTACGATGCTCATTCTTACAAGTTATATTTATAATGATTTATAGCTAATCATTGGGGGAACACAAGGCTATGTTAGCTGTTGAGAAAAAAAACCGGCCAAGTGCGTGTCGGACCACGCACAATGAAGGGTTCCGTAGTTCAAAAGAATTTATCCCAAAAACAAATTTAATATTGTAATCCCAAAAAAAAAAAAAAATTGTGATAAAATTACAAATTAACAATTTTTGGACTTTTTCCTTTACTTGTTCTGTGAGACCTTGCTTCTTGCCAAATTTCATTATTCTAGGTCAACGGGAAGGTTTTGATTTACTTGCGAGTATCAAAATATGTCGCAGAAATGGCCGTATTTTTTTATTGCGTTGACTTAGAAGCTTGATTTTTTTAGGACTCGCAAGGGACCATAGACCTACGTATTTGATGTTAATTTCAACTTCATACCTCCACGCATCCTGAGAAAAAGGGTCTTGACAGACTGACAGACAGACTGACAACTGAGTGATCCGTGATCCTATAAGGGTTCCGTTTTTTCCTTTTGAGATACGGAACCCTAAAAATATCTTAGTTACACAAGCTATGATTTGAGAGGAAAGATGATTCAGTGAACCGGGTGAAATAAAGTTATTTAAATTGTTACAAACGGCCATTCTACCAATCTTACAAAGTGGTATCACGTTATCTACAACTGGATTGCGAAGGTCAGATAGGTGGTCGCTCCATGTGAAATGCAGCTTGTATTCAGCTGCATTCTGTTAGACTGGAAGCCGACCCCAACATATTTGGAAAAAAGCTAGACAACTGACTAGGGATGGTTGTCAAAAGCAGTATTTTGTTTATTTACTTTATTTTTATTGAACTTGAACACTGCCACAATATTGAGAGAGATAGAAGGCCTTTCATAGATAATCGCAAAAGTTTTGGAACGGAATAGGGGTGTGGTTGTACGTAGCTAGGTACTGTAGAGGTTTGTTGCATTGGTCAACCAGGCACGCAGGTTTTGTCAGGCTGACCTTCTATCATTCAAACATCGAATTACTTTTGAACAAAAGCAGAACTAGCTTTTGTTCAAGGGCCTAAAGTCTGATTTTTAATTCGACGGAATTCTGGCAGGTGTAATTTCTTGACACTTCAGATATCATAGACCTTTTATGTCTTGTCTTTTTTATAAGTTATATAAATGACTAGATTTTTTTTGAAAATTAACAAAAAATATGAAAGAGAATGAGATCAAGTAAACTATATGACAATGTAAATAGTGTTTGTTCTGTGGATTCAATGCACATTAACTAAAATATTTATTTTATATGGCTAAATGGAAAAAATGAGTAAAAGAACATGTTTTTTAAATTAAAATATTTATTTAGGTATCACTGTCACTAATATCATCATCGTTGTCTGTCTGTAGTTACAAGAAGCGAAGATTTTACAAACAAAAAGGTATTCTTAAAAAGGTTTGTAACATAAGGATTGGACAGGGATTCATGTGAAAGAAAAATAATTACCTTACTAATTATTGTAACTTCAATAATTTGATAATAAAAAATCTAATTACCATTTTAAAATTATCAGTCAATTTTTAAGTTTTAGTTTTTCTAATTGAAACCTTAAATTCAAGAAAGATTTTTTTTTTAAATTTCGCTTAAATGCGTTCCGTTTTTAGTAGGACCGTTTTATTATTGGCAACACTTCTAAAATGTCAGAATTCCGTCGAATTAAAAATCAGACTGTAGACAGATTCTAGCTAGGGCAATGATAGGAGTGTCATATGTTAACTGAGTTATTTTAATAAGTATAAGGCCCTCGACCCTCTTGACCTCCCACTACCTCTTTAATTTATAGTATAACTACCTCCCTGTGAGGTTCGAGTTCTCACAGTACTTACTTTATCACTAGACTAAATTTTGACATGTGTGGTTATACAACCGCTAGCTCCTAAATTGTTAAGTATAGTTTTGGTGCATTACCTGCGTACCCACGGACCTTGGGACCCTGGGTCCCTAAGCAGTCAGTACTGTGTGGCAATATTTGTACCGTGTCATGAGGATATTCTTCCTAGTCCGTGCCATTACGATGAAGAAGAGGTAAAATTTAATTGCGAGGTGTTGTTTTGCGTTGCAGTTGTTGTAGGAAAAACAATTGGAACTGCCAATTGTTTCATCATCCAGGTCATTTGATATTAATCTCTATTCCAGTCTAATGTTAAATCTAGATTCCTGCACCCTAATTGCGTAACACACTATCGATCGGAATTTGAATCATTTTGAAATAAATTGCTAATCCATTGCTTCATATGTTCGAAAATGTTGTCTGCTCGACAACGTAAATAACGCAATGAATGTTGTTGAACTGTCAGAATGAAACCAACTCCGATTGATAATGTGTTACGCAATTATGGTTTTAGAATATACCCTAAAATTTTAATGATCAAACTCAAACTCAAAGCATTTATTTCAAATAAACCAATTACAGGCACTTTTGAATTGTCAATGGGTCGGTCAGTCATTTAAATTTCGTTTCATTCAGCTGGAGTATGTGGGGAGGTATTTTATTATAACATTTTAAACAGTACCCCATGAAGGATGAGTCTACTTTAGCCAGTCTGAAACCTGGTTGAACTAATTGGTCCCTATTTCTAGTCCTATAATTGTGTCCTTCACCTCTTTGATCGATAATGTCATAGTTATAAATGGGTGAATGATTTTATCAATTGCTTGATAACAGCAAATTGCGACAATTTAATAATTTACCTGGACTATTGAACCTATTAAAATGGTCTAGTTTGTAAATGAACTGGCCTTACCTACTCTTAGTGGTAAAATCATCGATTTGGCAACGATTTGATTATGACTAACCTACAAGAAGTAGGCAACTTACGAATAACGATCGGTAAGTTATCAGGAATTTGTATTGGAGATTTGTAACTTTTTGATTATCTCAGGAGCATGGCCCTGGCACTAACGCGAGATTTAAACGTAAAGCAAACGACAGACTATTTTTACATAAAAAAAAAACAACCTACTTCCAAAAAAATACTATAGGTACAATATTATTGTCTTTTAATCAGTATTTTAGTTTTTTGCCACCGACTTCCGGAATTATAGCAATTTAGTGTTTTTTCTAGGTGTCGGTTGTTTTTTTTTTTTTTTTGTAAAAGTTTTTTATTTTTCACTTTTTAGTGGGTCAGTTTGTAATTTATCTAAGTTGCAAATAGCCTAAGTCAACTGCTCATCACCATTTACAAAATATTGCTTTTCCCGATGCAGCCACGTTAATTGATGAGGAGTTCACCTGGTAAGACCCTGGAGAACTGGAGCTGATTCACCATATGCATTGTGACGAGCAAATGGGCAAGTACTTATTATTGAGTAGTTCCAGTGGCCATCTGTGGTCTTCATCATCAGTTCCACTTCACCTAATGGTGCTTTCCGAGAGCAAATGCACGAGTTACTTTATAAAATACCCAAATCGCTGTAGGTGTGCCTATAAAATTTGAGGATTTACATTGGATCATCAAATTCTGACTTGGTTACTGCATGGGACCACCTTTCAAAAAAAAAAAAAAAAAAAATACAGGTTTGATTTGAACATAGAACTGCCACCAATTTGGAAGTAAATTTTTAAGGATTTGATTTTTATGACACGCTTCCAGCGCTAGCCCGATAGAGGAGCTCGTAGCTATGTAATAACAGCCGCACTGGTCGATCCATCAGGTTTAAGCTACGCTTGCCGTGGTTGGTCCGTGGATGGGGGACCATCTTTACATACCGAGACTCCTCCGTGCCTCGGAAAGCACGTTAAGCCGTTGGTCCCGGCTGTCATTCGTGGATCTTTGACAGTCGTTACGGGCTGTCAGAAGTCCGAAAGTCTGACAACCAGTCTTACCAAGGGGTATCGTGTTACCCAGTTACTGGGTTGTGGAAGTCAGATAGGCAGTCGCTCCATGTAAAATACTGGTATTCAGATGCATCCGGTTAGACTGGAAGCCGACCCTAACATAGTTGAGAAAAGGCTAGGCAGATTGATATTGATCTAGCGATAGCCCATCTGGGCTACAAACATCTGTTTGTATATACTTTTTTGTCAGGTTAACTTCTTCTAAGACTTCACACCAAAAAAAAACTAGGTAACCATTTGGCATTTGCCATTTTTGTTACAATTTTTGCGCTTGTGTACACCTATTGTTATGAATAAAGTCTTAAAACTATGTTACGTTAACTCCGCACGTTCATACTAGGCCAACTAAAAACGTGTGTGGGTGGTCTTTGAGTTTCCTCCATAAGTAAAGTAAATTACCTATGGTTTAGGTCATAAACTTTGCTTATATTGGAGTCCTAAACTATGCCAATGCCATTGTTTTTACTTTACCGACCGGGAAAATACAGGAAGAAGGTTTTATAAACAAGCATAAATGGGCAGTGGTTTTCTATGATGTGATGTTATAATGAAAATTATGTTATAATCTATCTATACACGGTTATTAAAAAAGTAACAATCATAAAAATCACGAAAACTTATATTTATTGTTTTTTTTTTTTTTTGTGAAATAATGAGAACTCGAAGTAACGCTTCCTTGCGATCAATGAATATGTGTGTGTAAAACGTATCGACAAATGGCAACACATGCGACCGATACCCATTGCAAAATCCATTCCACGATCAGACAGCATTATCTGTAAGCCACGCCCCCGACCCCTTACCCCCCCACCCCACGCTTACAGCTTACAGTCTAGCCCTTCCTTGTTCCGTACGATCTTGCGTTTATGTCTGAAATGGTGGAAGCGCTACTAAAATTTAACTCGAATGACAGAAAAAAATGATAAATTTCCAACTTCTGTCTTAGATGTCTTAAAAAAACAATAACCATGCCAATAGTAACTATTACTCGTCTGGAGTTACTGTGTTTTGTCTCCAGAACGATGTAAAATTAACCGTGTATAATATACCGGATGACTTTTTTACCGTCTTGAAAAAAATAGGTTAAAATAGGTGCACGGAGTTTTTTTACTATTCCGAAGTTTTATTTCATTTATTTAAACCAATTACTTTTAATATAAACATAACTTAAAAATAACAAAATTATGTCCTAACATAACTAAAACTATTAAAAAATTAAAATATGGCATCGAAAAATTCCTCCGCATCGTTGTCTAGTACCCAAGAGACTGGCGGCATTGCCACATTGTATGGCAATGCTAAGCCTCTGGTCAAGGTAAAAGCCAGCCCTTGGGTCACGGGAAGTGTCAACCAGCCGCTTGGAGATTTCGTTGAATAAACCATGAGCACTCGGACCCCACGGCCCAAGGGTTTCAACTCCAAACGGCTCGAAAATATAATTACTTATATGTTATTATACTTTCGCCGCTTGAGGTTTTCCGCAGCCGCAGCAGCAGTGCCAGCACAGCACGCCGAGCCAAGAAGATGGGATGGCGCAAGAGTATCGACGCACGTTGCATCCCACACTAAAGGCCTTCCCACCTTCCATGGAAATAAAGACATGCCGTCCGGTCTCTTGCCATCGTCGCGTGCCAAGCCATTGGATTCTAATACAGCTGGAATGCCGACGGTGACAAAGGCTCGTCGAAACTAGATATGTCATATAGACGGCGAAATAAAAATCAGCTGTTCCCTACATTTTGACGAGTTTGATGTAGATAAATGTACTGAACAGCAGATTTATTTTTCGCGACTTCAGGTTTGATGTCATAGTAAAAAGTTGTTCAATAACTTGAGTACAATCTCCCATTTCGATTTGGTGCATGTTTTAAATTTCATCCTGTATACCTATAAATAAAAAACTTTTTTACAAAAAAATACAACCGACTTCCAAAAACAACACTACAAAGTGAGAAATAACTGTAATTTCGGAAGTCGGTGTCTAGTTAAATGTATTTTCGTTTTTTGCCACCGACTTCCGAAATTAAAGTTATTTTTCACTTTGTAGTGTTGTTTTTGGAAGTCGGTTGTATTTTTTTGTAAAAAAGTTTTTTTAAACCACTGTGTAACTCAGTAATGACCGACTCATAAAAACTATAGATTCCGGAAAGCAAATTTCTAGCTTTCTCAAATTACAAAATTTTAATGTTTTCTGCTCAATATCCGTGGGCAAAGCGCGAAGTTTATAGATTGTAACCTTTTCGAAACAATAGCGTTCTCAATAGTTAGTACCACATCAAAATCGGTTCGATAGTTTTCAGGATTGTGGGGCACTTACGTACTGACACATATTTAGAAGCATTACGCATTTTAATTAATTTTCTTTGCGAGAAAATTTTCATGCAAAGATGGCGGGATGAGCTTGACACCTGAAGACAGAAAAAAATAGATGCCTTTGCTCTGTAGTGGAACAACACTAGCGAAAAATACATTATAACGATAACAGTACGAGTACAATAACCTGTATAAAAAAGTGCCTACACCTAAGGTAGTACTGAATTACGCATGGCTACTGCGTTTTACAAGGTCTGGAATAACATCAATACGATTATTATATTCTTATCCGATTTGAGCCAATACTTGATCCTCAATTCAACTTTTATCTCGCCAGCAAACTATCTTTGTCGGCGTCGATACATCATTAATTCATTTTATTTCAAATTTCGAACACTTGTTCGTTTTTGAGTGATAGCTTTCTTAACGGCCAGTCGTGTTTGAAATCATTTGGAATGTAACTTATCGTATAGGAGCTTTTTTTTAAGATGGTGGATGAGAAAGGTTGTCTGTCAAAAAAGTTATCTTTAGAGTTTGAAGTTGCGTGTGAAATGGGAAACATGGTTTTATTTATACCTACTCAATTGTTTTAATTCAGGTTGTTTATAAAATAAAAAATAAAATAATGTTTTTTTTATATATAACAAGATTTAAGTATAAACAAGGAAAATCCTCAAGTAAAAACGTTGATAAGTGTTAAAAATGAATCTGCTACGTAATCATTACTGTAAATTGAAATGTAAACTGAAACACCGTGCGATTCATAACTGCACGATAACATATTTTTTAATAAATCAAAATCATTTCTAACTTTTATTTCCCAGCCTCTAGTGACTCAATATTTTTTTAATAAAACTCTTATAAAATTGTTATTAAAATCAATATAAACTTGCGAGTGTATGGCGCTTCGGTAATTTTGAGTCCACCGCTGCCATCCTCCTTTAGGTATAAACCATAGAAATATAAAAAACAGGAGAAGTGGCATGGGGGCGTGCCTGTGTCCACGCGTTATGCGCACGCTGTGCCTTTACTCGCCAAATGGCCGTCTCCGCGAACTAGTACGCTTTCGACCGTGGTCACGATAAATTATAAAAATGCCGTGTTGTTCAGTGGTTTCCTGCAAAAACCGAAGTGATATTAAAAACTTCGTATCTCACGGGATCACTTACCATATGTAAGTAAAAGTATTTTACTGTATTTATCTTTAAAATCATAAAAAACAACAAATCGTAAAATATTTCTTGCTTTTACTACGTTATTTTTGTTTTCAAATATCGCAGCGGCTGTACTATTTTTGCAGCAAATTCATTGCTCCTTAACCACTACCTTAAGTATGTCGCTAAGCGACTGGACAAGCAATATAAAAATAACAAAACGATACTTTATTTACGCGGAGCGTCGCATAGTACAGCCGCTGTGTCTTGCGGCGAGATAGTGATGAGGTTAAGATCCACTAAAGTAGGCTATCGATAATAATGTCGATTGCCCAACGAATATTATATTGCTATTATAGTTTATTTTTCAATTTGTCAACCGTTTTAGTCCGGTTGGAACACTTGAAAAGATGACGTTTAAGTACGGTTGGGAAACCTTTGAGAATGTAAAATAATCTTTTTTACTGTTTTTGATTACTTTACAGCGTACCTAGTAGAGAAATGCATAACCAACGGTCGTAAAGTAAGTTTATTAATGTTTAGGTGGAGTGTTTTTGGGTTTAAATTATCGCATCTTCGTGCTATTTCCTTACGTTTTTTTGGTTTTGGTATTTTACTTCCGCTAAAGTCTTTAACTATGCACCACAAGATTCAAATGCGTTGTAGTAATCGGTATGGTTCAGATAAAATATTAGTGATTTTAGCTTAAAATAAGTCAACATATTCATGCTATTTATTTGTTATGCATGAGTATGGTATGTGTTTGTTTTCATATATTTAACTATTTCTTAACTAAGGGTTTTTTGTTAACAACAAAAGCCTATTCGCCTGTTGCCTGCTACCTGCTTACTCATCGTGAGGTTAAGAAGTATAGACCACGCCTTAGGTATGTGAGCGGTGGGATGGAGGAGTAGGGGCGCATTACTCAGTACGTGCGTTGCGAACCGCCGCCTCACCCCTGTCTCAGCGGCCAACTAGTTCCTAGACTATAGACTATAGCTTAAGATACTTATTATGTAAATGATAAATAAGTTCTTATAGTACCTTTTTAGCTTCCCAAAAGATACAAATACAAAATAAGAATGGATTGATGCCACAGTAAGGCCACCTAACTGGTTCCCAACAAAATATAGCACCATATGCTCAATTCACTTTAAGGCAGAAATGTTCCAGCCTCTAAAGAAAACTCGCAGGCTTTTTGAATGGGCAATCCCAAAATTAAGAGTACGTCAAGTACTGAACAAATACCTCCACTTTACAGGTCAGTGAGTAAACACATCATAACAGGGTTCAACAATTCCTATGGTTTCACAGCCTAAACCAACTTAACCGGATTGTTTTAATTTATTGATTCGTGTTTTTTTTTTAATATACATTTTTTTTTTATTTAAAATGTATAATACTTTCTGGACATATCATTTTTTATTTTATTTTCAGGACCCCAAATTTTTCTTGTACAGTAATAAATGGAAGTATCGATAACTTTCCGTTTTAGTCAATCACTAGCGTATATGTAAAATAAATTGCTTTTTCCACAACACAATAATAGCGACAGATGTTTTTGTGTGAGTAAGTTGTACGGTGCATGGTAAATGCACGCTGTGTGTGACGAGTTAAGGTTTATAATTGATTGTGTAGTATGTTCTGATTTATGATTTGCAAGTGTGTGCGCGACTTTGTATCTATTGCTTTTATTGAACTACATGTGTAGTAGTGGCGCGGTGGTGGGGCCAACCTAGCGACATCGGGTTCTGATACATTTTCAACTACCGGGCATATCTCCTTCTTTCATATATCTATGGTATAAACAAAATTTTTGATTGGAAAGGAGGATTCCTTTTAGGCAGATAGTGCCTGTATTAGGAGAGTCCGCTCTTCCATAACAAGACCTGTTAATACAGAAACCAACCAAAACGTATAATTTTTATGCTAAAACTACATAAATTAACATTAATTTAAAATAAATCAAATGTGTGTAAGGGTGGGTATGTGTGTGAGTATATGTGAGTGAACGTGTAGCCTGTAGGTGTGATTGAGAGTACATGAGTGTGAGGGTGTGTATGTGTCAAGGTCCCAGAAGTGTTTCGGTATCATTATATGTAAGCGTTTGTATCCATTCTATTATATGTTTTTTGTTATCATAGTAATTAATTTTATTATATAACGCAGCAGATCTTTTACTGAACGGCCTACTGGCAAGCAAAGTCCTTGTCCTAGAGATATTTAATATCATATCTGCAGCAGTGAGTGAGTGAGCAGTGGTGGTCCAGTGGTTACGGCCGCGACTTACATGTTGTAGGTCGTAGGTTCAAACCCAGACAGGCGCTTTACTTTGTGTAAATTATTTCATCACTACTGCTTTCGAAACGGTGAAGGAAAACATCGTGAGGAAACCGGCATGTTCTAGAACCAAAAATTCGAAGACATGTGACATCTACCAACCCGCACTGGGCCCGCGTGGTGGATTACGGCCCACTTCCTCTCGAAGAGAGGAAGCCTGTGTCCCAGCTGTCAGTTTCAAGATTAGTAGAATAGAATAGACCCGCTCACACGGCAGGTACGCCCGCTTAAAAAACTAGTCAAGTGTACGACCCGCTGACGTCATTCGGCCCGCGGCGCGCGTTTGTTTACATAATGCGATAGCGGCATAGTTTATAAGAATTCTGTAGCTTCTGTTCATTTCTTAGAAAGCTTTTGACTTAACCTCGTTTATAGTCTGTATTTTGTTTGAATTTGTTATTGTTTACATTTCTAGAAATGGTTAAAAAGACGAACAAAGACAATTTAGCTTCAGATTTCAAAGAAATGGCTCTAGTAAGAAAAAACAAGCGATGACCTATATGTTTTAAGGTTTAAAATGCATGGTGTGTTAATTCTTAACATGAAACATAAATAAACCCACTTACCACAGTACAATTAAACTATTAACTGAGTAAAACACTTTCACAGTCGACGGACCGAACAATGACATGTCAGAGAAAAAAATATTTTTTAATGTCATAGACAAGTCTCAGTCAGTGTTGACGTATCTTAAATCGTTCGGAAATAGATAACGCATCAAATTAAATGCATAGAATTCGATATTAGTACTTAATAGTGATGGAACAACGTTAATAATAAAAAAATATTTTCTTGGTATAGAACTCATACCACGTACAATATTATATAAAATAATCCACGGACCCGATTCACACCACGTTCGTGTGAGCGGATAGAATACTCTTTATTATGCACACCATTTAAAATACAGGTATGAATGTTGAAATTTTACATAGGGTGACACAATGGGCGGTCTTATCGCTATAAGCGATCTTTTACAGACAACCTTTGGATGGAGTATGAGGACAAGGAGAGACAATTCTGCAGGTAGTCCGTGGTGTACCATATACATATACAACATATACATACATTAATATATATAAAAATAAATATATACCTATACTTATACAATAAGCTACGCTTGCCGGGGTTGGTCCGTGGATGGGTGACCATCTTTACATACCGAGACTCCTCCGTGCCTCGGAAAGCACGTTAAGCCGTTGGTCCCGGCTGTCATTCGTGGATCTTTGACAGTCGTTACGGGTCGTCAGAAGCCCGAAAGTCTGACAACCAAGGGGTATCGTATTACCCAGTTACTGGGTTGTGGAGGTCAGATAGGCAGTCGCTCCATGTAAAATACTGGTATTCAGCTGCATCCGGTTGGACTGGAAGCCGACCCCAACGTAGTTGGGAAAAGGCTAGGCAGATGATAACTTATACAATAATAAACATGAAACAAGAGCAAGGAACTATACATGTAATAATGATGTTTAAAGAGAGAGGAAGTGTTTTTTTTATCAGAATTGTAAAAGTGGACAAAGTTTGAGCACGCCTTATCGAGACGGGCAAGGCATTCCATAATCGTACTGCTTGAACTGTAAAAGACTTAGATAGATTTTTTTTTTGTAGATTTTTTTTTCTAATCTGTTCTATTAGCTACCAAATCAAATAGTTTTTGTAACTGTAGAGAGTGCTACGTCATCCTCAGTACTTCTTGTAACTTGTCCTGGATCCCCAATTTCTCTTCTCCCAATCCCTTTTACACCAAAATTTTATAAATCTTTTTTCAAACGAGGCCCGTTGTCGTAATCTTATGTTGGTTGTTGTTGGTGGCTCTGTTCTATTATAGTCTATGGTAATTACGTCCGTCACTGTTCTATGAAGCGACAGTAGCTGTAGGCTATAACTTAAGTGGTTAACGGTAGCTGTGTAGTCGTTTGTGAGGCAATGAGCATGGTTTAAAAAGTTTTTTACAAAAAATTTAACCGACTTCCAAAAACAACACTATGAAATGAAAAATAACTTTAATTTCGGAAGTCGGTGTCTGAATCACTGACTTCCGAAATTAAAGTTATTTTTCGCTGTGTAGTGTTGTTTTTGGAAGTCGGTTGTATTTTTTTGTAAAAAAGTTTTTATTTTTCACTTTTTGGTTGTGTACCTACCCCACACAAATTCTAATACCACTACCTGCAAAACAAACTAGAACATCATCCATTTAAAAATGGGGAAAAAATACGTATTATTGAAGCTAACTCAAAAACTAACGCACCAAAGTTAATCAATTTTATATGAGACCAACTTTGATGTATACCCTCTCGAATAAAACAATTTTTTTTCAAATCGGACGATTCAGTAAAAAGTTATGCGTGGTAATACATAAAAAAAAATATACGTGTCGAATTGAGAACCTCCTCCTTTTTTTTCGTCGGTTAAAAATAATTAGCATTCCTTAGGGTGCTGCTTGCAACGAATGCTTTGTTGGTCTAGTGGATTTGCAAGACTGCCGAGAGGATCGTAGGTTTATCATCGGCCTAGAACAGTGCAGGGAAGAATGACATATCATCATCTGCCAGGCCTTTTCCCAACTATATTGAGGTCGGCTTCCAAAGAAGAATGACATAATATACAGGGTCAAATTGAATTAGCTAGCGAAACTCCGCAGAAACACAATAAAACAAATAATACATTAATTTGACGAGTTTTTTTTTGTGGTTACCGACCGCAGGTAGCAGTCACTTGAATATCAGTATAAAAAATCTATTTTTTTTTGTGTGTAAACTTTACAGATGAGTAAGTATCAATATCTAAACACGATATAGCAAAAAAAAAAAAAAATGAATGACAACTCATTCTTCAAGTAAAAATACTACCAGAGTTCGCTGACCCCAAAACAAATCATCAAATCTGTTTTTTTTTTTTTTTTATTTTGTCGTGTTTATATAATATAATATATAATATCAATCACGTCTGGGGAGTTTCGTTAGCTAATTTAATTTGACCCTGTATAAATAAGAGGAGGTTCATTAAGTTAACTTATTTCGTAGATAATTTCAGACAAATTTTGATCCATTCTTGAATTTATTTATTCGGTGAGTAATTCGGACTTCAATGATAGGCCCTTAAGTCGACGTACGCACGGACGTAAAAATTTCGCGGCGATTTTTTTTTTGCGCACTGGATTTTTAACGCTCTGCTTAGCGCCGAGAGTGCAAAATCCAACAGTGTGTTTTTTCGACGCGCTACAATGTACTCTGTTATTGTTAAGTTGATTCTCAACGCTCGGCTCAACAACGAGAGTTGAAAATCCAGTGCGCGATAAAATCCCGCCTCGGATTTTATTACGCCCGTGGTTACGGGGGCTAAGGGGATGCACTGTGGTAGCCCGCGAAATTCAAATTTTCTTGCGTTTTATGGAATATGCAGGTCCGTGTCAGGTTGTATCTTGATCAAAATATGATACGCGGCAATAAAACATATGTATTTACATAATTTTAACCATAACAATTATCAATACATCTCTCTAAGGCCTCTGCCTCGAATTTTGCGGGCAGCGGGGCGGCAGCGGCGGCGGCGCGGGAGCGGTCGGATTTTATGCGTAAAAACAAATGGACCGGACCTCGAAAACAGCGGCGCGGAAGCGGGGCGGGACAATGCGAGACGCGCCGCCGCCGCTGCCGCCCCGCTGCCCGCAAAATTCGAGGCAGAAGCCTTAGTTAGATTTCGTGCAGATTCGTCGAACGAACGAAATCTAACGAAGCTGCACGAAATCTAACGAAGGTGCACGAAATCTAACTTAGAGAGATGTATTGATAATTGTTATGGTTAAAATTATGTAAATACATATGTTTTATTGCCGCGTATCATATTTTGATCAAGATACAACCTGACACGTACCTGCAAATTGTATAAAACGCAAGAAAATTTGAATTTCGCGGGCTATCACAGCGCATCCCCCTTAAGAAATCTAATAGTGGACTTCTTTTTAGCTGATTGATGAAGATTACTCTGTTATTTCTCTTGCATATCATAAGCAAAAACCAAAAAATATGTACAAGTATATAAAAAAGGAAGGGAAATAATCATAGAACATCAAAAAATTCGTCCGCACTGCTGTCGACAGGAAAAGTGCCCAAAAGGCTGGCAGCATTGCCACGTTGTATGGCCAACCGCTTGGCGATGTCCCGAAAAACTAAAAGGACACTCGGACCCCATGGCCCCAGTGTTTCAATCCCAAACGGCTCAAACATATAAGTTCCAATAAGATTAGAGTATTTGCGCCGTTTGAGGTTTTCCGCACCCGCAGCAGCCGCCCCAGCACAGCCCACCGTGCTAGGAAGATGGGATGGCGCAAGGCTGTCAACACACGTTGCATCCCACACCAAAGGCCTACCTACCTTCCAAGGCATTATGGTCATTCCGTCTGGTCTCTTCCCATCGTCGCGTGCCAAGCCAATGGGTTCTAAAACAGCTGGCACCCCGGCGGTGACAAGAGCACGACGGATGATGTCATTAATGCTGGCGTGCCGATAATCATAAGCATAAATCTATTGGCCTTCGAAGCTTCTCTCTTATTTTGCTTTTGCAATAATATTCTCTAATATTATTTTGCTCTAATATTATTTTGAGTTCATTTTCACTGATTCTAGTTTTTCAAATCTTTGGTCAAATAGTAAATTTTTAGGGTTCCGTACCAAAATGGTAAAACGGAACCCTTATGGTGCGACTCAGTCTGTCTGTCTATCCGACTGTCACAGCTGGATATCTCAAGAACTACTAATGCTATCAACTTGAAATTTGGAACAGTTTTAGATGACGTTTGCCCAACTATTGTGCAAATAAGAAAGAATTTTTTTTTGCATCAGGGACTGAGTTGGTCTTAAAAAATCGAAGCGGGGCTATTAGGACATTCTCAAACATTTTTTCCTTTTTTTAGGCCGCATAGTTTTCGACGTTTGATGAAAAATATAAAAAAAAATACTGTTCCTCCCCCCCCTCCCCCCTTATCTCCAAAGTTTGCATAGAGAAAAATCTGAAATTATTATATGTCGTAGAAGTTTCTGATCACAGGAAAAATAAAACGATAATAAATTATCTCTAAATAGCAAACTTTTTCAGAAATCATCAACAA
Organism: Cosmia pyralina; assembly: GCA_946251885.1. Taxonomy (NCBI): domain Eukaryota; kingdom Metazoa; phylum Arthropoda; class Insecta; order Lepidoptera; family Noctuidae; genus Cosmia; species Cosmia pyralina. The sequence goes on along the minus strand of OX276368.1, from coordinate 6,436,937 downwards.
AAATAGATATTTAAAATGGTACGGAAGGAATCCTCGGTGCGCGAGTCCGACTCGCTCTTGACCGGTTTATATCGACATCTTATAACTCAACTAAAGATTCAACTTCATCTCAAATTAAATATTGTGTTCCACATTTAAAATGTTTTTTGTAGATACTACCTACCGGAAATAGCTCAGTCATCGACAATTTGTTCCCATCATAGTCCGTATCAAAACAATTACTTTTTAGTTTTTTACATTATTTATCAAATGATTCACGAAATACGCGTACCTAAGCAAAAAGCGTGGAACGTACCGTTGCTTACTTGGGCGTATAAAATGGCGCTTCTGTCACGAGGTTGAAATTCGATGGTCTGTAATGTGTATTTAATATCCGTTAGTACTTTACTAAGTAGTAGAGGAGCTCGTGGCTAAATAATAACAGCCACACAGGTCGATCTTCAAGGTTAAGCAATGCTTGCTCAGGTCAGTCCTTGGATGGATGACCGAAGAAAGTTAAGCAGTTGGTCCCGGCTGTCATTAGTTGATTTTTAACATATTATATATTTCGGGTAGTCAGAAGCCCGAAAGTCTGACAACCACAAGGAGTATCGTGTTACCCAGTAACTGGGTTGTAGGGGTCATATAAGCAATCGCTCCATGTAAAATACTGGCATTCAGCTGCAAGCGGTTAGACTGGAGCCGACCCCAATATAGTTGGGAAAAGGCTAGGCAGATTGAGTAGGTACTTTACCTAACTAACAGAATGGTATTCCAGAGAAGCAAAGAGGAAATGGGGAAGACCTTTTCAAAGATGGAAAGATGACTTAAGAGATACTGCGGGGGACATGGAGGAGAAAAAATCATGTCCGTGAGCTATAGAAAAGCTTGGAGGAGGGCTTTGTTATTGAGCAAAACAATCTGGAGATTTCTGACATAAAAGAGGAAGACCGTTTCAGAGATCGAATGATGACTTAAAGAATACTACGAAAGGGACATGGAGGAAAAAAACTCCAGACCGTGAGCTATGGAAAAGCCAGGAACCAAGCAATCTGGAGATTTCTAATGTCTAAACCTTTAATTTAAATAAATTGTAAAACTAGTTTTAAGATTGCTAACAAAGGCTAAGTATTTGAAATTTAGTGGATTTAAGGCTGATTTATTTATTCAGGGTTTCAATCCAGCGTTTGAATCCAGTGACATTAAGATAGAGATTGGAATATGGATGCTAGCTGGGCTGGAATGAAATGAGTTTACATTTTTTATGTCTTGTATCGATCTTGATGTCACTGGATTGCAACGGATGTTGCAAGCTCTTGTCGCGCGAGACGGAAGACAGCCTATTTCGCGGATTAAAAATGTAGTAAGCGCCTAATGCTATGTATTCTGTTATCTTTTAAAATAGACAATATTTTTAAAATCGCTCAGGATCAAGTCTAGGTCATGAGTGATAATATTTATTTATCTAAGTTATGGTTCAGTAATATGCACCAAAATAGAATACAAACCAAAAATGTTGAAATTTAGAGGTAATTTTGTGATGGTTTTCTATCGAGAAAATGTTATACTACTTACTATGTTTTTCGTCAGGGCCGATCTTTACATATATAATGAAATTTCCTGACATATTTTTTTTTTTCAAATTGAGCATGATTTACTACTGTGAAAATCTAATCAAAGATTGAAGATTTTGCTTCAGGCCCGCTCTTAAGTTCGATACTTCGATACATAGGAAAGAAAGACAGAAAACAATTTTCATTCCAGTCTTGCATTCCATAACCAACGCTGGATTGAAATAGAGCATCTGCTAATTGGGGGAAGCCCAATTCAGTGCTACTGGATTCATAAATACAACATAAACTCACGCCTTCTTCCCTTGGTGCAGATTGAATACATACATACATACTCCTTTTGCTTCGTTTACGTTCATACATATAGTCATACACCCACGGTTAATTCAAACACCACTGAATCAATGCAAATTAACCATAAATGAAAGTTTAAACAGCTGGAATAAATAGCGACCTAAAAAAAAACGTAAAAAAAAGTTCAAAACAACATTTTAGGCGCCACCAAAAAGTTCAAAGCTCTGTTTAAAGTTTTTTGTGAAACTTTTTTTGCTATCGACCAAACGATCTTTGATTTTTTTTTTGTTGCCTGATGTCATTACGTTTCAATGAATATTTCTGTTCATTCGAGTTACATTGCTTGGTTCGTATTAGTTTAGGAGCCAAATCAACTTTTAGAACTGGCAGTGGATAGTGAATTTTTTTTTTTGCCTTTAGAACTATAAGGTGTGTCCCAGTTGACACTATGTAATGGGGTATTTTTAGTTATATTAAGTCATTCGAATTTGTTTTTCGATGGATTATTGCTTATATTTTACAGTTTGACATTTTTGTCGCATTTAAAAATCCAGGTAATCAAAACGAGTAATTATTCATATATAAAAGCACCATAAAATTAAGAAGATATCATAAAATATAATGCATTCTTACCTGCCTCACCTTTTTTGGTAGGCTTGCAAACTTCGCGGTCACGACACCGAGGGATAACGATTCCCAGTTGTCAAAGTTTTGAGTTTAGGACCACATAACTGTCTGTTAAAAGTACAATCTACTTGAAAGGGCTTCGTGTTTTCCAAGACATGATGAGATAAAAGAAGCCGTAACATCTTTTCTTTTCTAAAAACAGATGTAAATTAGTCACGAGTAATATCACTCTATCACGTTTGTTTGTCATATTCCAAAACAAATTGGTTGTATCACGAAACGGAACCTAGACTTCATCCAAACAAATCATAAAGTATCACTTACAATAATTACCCACAAAACCAGAGACAACATTAGAATCCCAGAGGAGCGCGGGAAAACGGGGAATCCATTTTGTAAGTTTGACGTTTCAGTAACATGGCGCATGGCGGCGCTTTAATCTTGTTGACGTTGTTTCAAATTTCGAACTCAGCTTACGGTCGAGCTTTGCTTCGGTCAGTGTTCCCTGCCGATTTTATGAGATGGACGAATGCAAATGGTCTGTGTTGTTTGGCGAGGAAAAATTAATTGAACGTAATTTTTTTCTAACAATCTAACAATTTGTTGCATTGTCTAATCTACGTGATGTAGAGAATTGTTTAATTGGTAAAAAATCTTTAGAATTCCTTTTCTTAATTATTGATAGGTTCGCATTTGACCATTATTCAGCTGATGGTAAGCCATGATTGTGGTCGAAGATCAGTGGCGGATTTGCCATAAGGCCCAGTAGGCCCGGGCCTAGGGCGGCTAATCTAACAAAAAATTCACTGATGATAACAAGAAATATCTGGAAGTACCTACCTAAATATTCTAAAGACTCGCGCACATTATGGCGGGCCGCACTGCACCGCATCGTATTACAATAATCTTCCTAAATCACTTTCGTACATCTAAATATCCTACAGGGTTACTGGTTATTGACCAATATCCTCGGGGTCACTGTACTCATCATTATGAACAACTTTTACTATGTGAACAAACCTAAAATCGCGAAAAAAAAGCAGTAACTAACTAGCAGATAGGTATTTAAGATAACTACTGAATTGATTTCGATAAAAGTTGGCAATAAAGTAAAGTCATTATTTAGTCTATATGATGGGTGCTGAGGAAGGGGTGGCTGGTACTTAGGTACTACATGGCGTGGGGCCTAGGGTGGCCAAGACTGCAAATCCGCCATTGTCGAAGATTGTCTAGAAGTCATCTATCAAATAATATATTCTATCTATGGAATAATTTGGGCAAAAAACTCCATGGTTACCTTCCTATGTCCAGAATACACAAGTTAGTTCTACGCTGACCTTTTTTAGGGCTCCGTACCTCAAAAGGAAAAAACGGAACCCTTATAGGATCACTTCGTTGTCCGTATGTCAGTCTGTCAAGATCCTTTTTCTCAGGAACGCGTAAAGGTATCAAGTTGAAATTAATATCATGTTTATGGTCCCTTAGAGCTCTAAAAAAATCAAGTTTCTAAGTCAACACAATAAAAAAATATGCGACATATTTTGATACTCGTAAGTAAATCAACAAGCCAGCAAGGTCTCACAGCACAAGTAAAGGAAAAGTTCCAAAGTTGTTAATTTGTAATGAAAAAATGTAATATTATTTAATTTTTTTATTTTATTTTTTATTAATTTTTATGTAAAATTTCAACATTGTAACATTGTAACATGTAATTTAAATGGTGTGCATAATAAAGAGTATTCTATTCTATTCTATTCTATGTTTTTAGGGTTACAAGTTTAGCTTAGGGTGGAGAATAGACCGTGACGTATATCAATGTATGGGAGAACTTATTTTTCAACTACAATGTTAAGTTTGTTTTTGGGATAAATTATTTTCAACTACGGAACCCTTCATTGTGCGTGGTCCTACACACACATGGCCGGTTTTTCCATTGGAATCAACTCTCAATATGACCAAAACTCCTTTACTCTGGGCTTGAATAGGTAATAATATACAGGGTGTTTGGTGCATCGTTTGCCAAATTGAATTGGCCGAAAGAAGAGGTCATTTGCTATCGCTTCAGGCTCAAGTACTCATTTTTGGCCACACCGGTTTTTTTATTACAACTTTCTAATTTTTATTTTGAAAAAATCCAAAACTCAGCATTAAAGCTTAAATTAAAAAAAAGTTTTAAGTGTAGTCTTCAAATTTCATTTTTATTTACATATGTACTGTTGTATGGCTCTATCAAATTTAAAATTACTTGCAAGTAACATCTAGTTTTTTTTTAATAAATCACAAAGTTTTTGGAAAAATAAAAAATGAACTTAAAACTCAACTTTAAATAGCTATAAAAAAAAAAATAAAAGCGATCAGGATCTTCGAATTATTTTAAAAAGTTCTCTAGTCTGTCCCCTTTCCAACGGTATGAAATGTGTTAAAAAACTCTTTTAATATCTTTAATAATTAGCTAAATGTGTAGTCGAGACACATCAGGCTGATATTGGATATTACGTTTAAAACACTAGTTTTTGCATAAATTACATGCTATTAGTAGATAGATACTGTTATCTCACGTCTTACGTAGTCTCTTATCTCGTTCTTACATAGGGAACTTTCCTCGAAATTGAAAAAAAAATACATTATTACAAAAATAATCATTTATTAATAAGTAATTTAATTACATACTAATCTTACAAGTCTTATTCAAACTGTCTACCACTATTGCGTATGCACGCGCGACATCTTCGTCTTATCTCAACTGTAGTGGTGCGTAAACGCATTTCTGCTTTGATCGTCATGAAAGCCGCCTCAATGCGTTGGACTAAATCATCTCTTGTCTCAACTTCCGTGGCGTAGACGAGTTCTTTGGCCCGTCCCCAGACGTAAAAATCCAACGGAGTTAAGTCTGGAGAACGTGGAGGCCAAGGAATAGGGCCATCCCTCCCAATCCATGAGTCCGGGAATGCATCATTCAAGTACTCCCTGACGGTTATTCTCCAATGAGCGGGACAACCGTCATGTTGGAAAACAAAAGACCTGTCTTCACTGAAAATTGGCAAATCAGCTAATAATAAGGGCAACTCTGTTTGCAGAAATTCTAAGTAATTATCCCCGTTCAGGTTGTCAGGTAAGTAGTGTGGTCCAATTACATGATTTGCAATGACTCCTGCCCAAACGTTCACACTAAATCGTCTCTGGAATGACCTTTGTCGTCTTTGATGGTGCGTCCCGATACACAAACTTAGCGTATTAGTGAACTTACTGAAACATTTTTTAAACACATTGCATACCGTTGGAAAGGGGATAGACTAGAGAACTTTTTAAAATAATTCGAAGATCCCGATCGCTTTTAGTTTTTTTTTTTATAGCTATTTAAAGTTGAGTTTTAAGTTCATTTTTTATTTTTCCAAAAACTTTGTGATTTATTAAAAAAAACTAGATGTAACTGGCAAGTAATTTTAAATTTGATAGAGCCATACAACAGTACATATGTAAATAAAAATGAAATTTGACGACTACACTTAAAACTTTTTTTTAATTTAAGCTTTAATGCTGAGTTTTGGATTTTTTCAAAATAAAAATTAGAAAGTTGTAATAAAAAACCGGTGTGGCCAAAAATGAGTACTTGAGCCTGAAGCGATAGCAAATGACCTCTTCTTTCGGCCAATTCAATTTGGCAAACGATGCACCAAACACCCTGTATTCTATGGTATACACCGGGTAAGAAACTCCATGATAAAAAAAAAGTTTACTTCATAAAAATACAGATGAACATGTTTATATAAAAGGACAATTTAAATACAACAACAACAAACAAACAACGAAAACAACAACAAACAACCAACAATGAACAATGCTATGATGACCTTACTATGTCTAGAAATAAACAAGTTAGTTCTAGGCTGTTCTTTTTTCCCATTGGAATCAACTCTCAATATGACCACAACTGCAAAATCAACGCAGAACTACTTAGATTCTCATTTATAGCAATAAAACCCCATAAAATATCGGCAATCATTGTACTACAAGCTGAACATAATAAATTGACATCCAATGAATCTTCCACAAATCTATCCCGGCCTTCTGCAAAGTTATTGGGCTATTTAAAAGCTCAGAGTTCAACTGCTGCGGCACGAGAATGAGTGATAATTGAAATGCGCACGCGATGATGCCTGGACATCACGAAAGTACTAGTTAGGATTAGATCAGAAGGTTCGCAGCGAAGTGTAGTTGACCTCGTAATTATTAACGCATTACCACTTTTGACAAACTGTAAATTTACTAAGGTTGCTCGTGGCTAAATAATAACAGCCTCACCGGTTGATCTTCAAGGTTAAGCAATACTTGCCGTGGATGGGTGACCTATCATTACACAGCGAGCTTTGGCAAGTACGTTAAGCCGCTGGTTCCAGCTGTCATTTGAATATCAGTCGAAGCTTGAAAGTCTGACAATGTAACACAGTAACTGGGTTGTGAAAGTAAGAGACAGTTTGCTCCATGGAAAATACTGGTATTCAGCTGCATCCGTTAAGACTGGAAGCCGTCCCCAAAATAATTGGGAAAGGCAAGGAGATGATGACTAACTCTAACGGTAAGGTTGACACTATCTATAACTGTCACACTGGTGTTAAAGCAGAAATAGACCGACCTTCAAATTCTATGACATGTAAGGACATTCAATTTTAGGGTGGTTAAGAAATAACGAGGCCTACTATACGTAGAAGATTAAAAGCAACCGCTAATATAAAAATGGATTAATTGCGTGTGGCGCTCGGACAGTTTCCAAGACAGATTCTAATAACGATTAGTCGCATGATTGGCTACGATAGATTTTTGCCACAAAGAAGGCAGAATATGCGAGAAGAAGCATAGGACCGGTAGATGTGATGGCGCTTGGGTGAGGCTTACATCCAGCTTATGATGAAGATAATGATGAAGACAGTCAAATAAAAGCAAAGGCATAAGAGACAGATGGACAAGAAAGAATAAGGAGCAATTGAAGAAAAAGACGACGTTGAAGTGATGACCGGTTACGATACTATATTTTTTGCCGCATAAAATACAGAAGATGGGAGAAGCACACGATCAGTCGATGTGGCGACGCTTGGGGCAGGCTTATATCCAGCACACGATGAAGATGGTGATGAAAAGACAGTATACAAAACCAAGGATATAAGAGACAGACCGATACGAAAGAATGTAGAGTAAATGAAGGTGAAGAGTGTGCCATGCTTCCCTAGTCTGTGTGAGTCTCGACCAGGTTTGGTCACCAACCATTATTTGTGTTGTAAAACTTCTGTTTTTCTCTATTCAGTGGCGCCTTCATCGTGATTGTTGCGTGTGAGCATGTGCGAGTACATAGCGCGGATGCTTTCATCTAATTGCTTGAGGAAAAGTGTGCGGTGTGATTTTTTTGTATGTATTTATTAATTGTCCGATATTTTATGTGTGTTTACTGTCTGTTGCTAAGTTGACGATGGAACTACGTCACGTACGTAAGTATTTAGAGAAGGATTATCAGAACCTGAACTGAAACTGTGATGAAAATTAAAGCATTTCTGGTTTGAACTTGACAATTTTCTGCATTTTTGATACAAGTGGAGAATGTTTGTTATTGCATACGAGGCGGAATTAACACCTGAGCCGTAGGCGAGGTTGTTTTTGAGCCGAAAACTGCAATAACAAATGTCCACGTGTATCAAACGATGTTTTTCAATACACTTTTGAAGAAATAAAATAAAATAATGAAAAATATTTTTGTCATGAATTACGAGTATTAGGAAAACATGATTTTTTTTTTTTCGCGCTTTGCTTTCGTCAGGTTGAAGGAAAAGCAAAGCCGATAAACAGCCAAATGTGAAAAATAGAAAATTCAAATATATTTGAGTTTAGAACAGAAATAAATGTTAATTTTTTCATAACGTTTTTTTTATTGTAATAATCATGGTTTTTGATGATATTCTATTTATAAACATTATTTAAATATTTAAAAAATATTAACGCCGTAAAGACGCATATCTCTTTGCCGAGATTAAAAAAAAACATATACCTTGGAATAGAGACAGTGTGCATTGAACCAATTTGGACTAAGTATAGGTATAAGTTATCTGTGACAATTTTTATTCCCGCACACGTGTTGGAAAATGAAAAAATCGCACGCGTGTGAAATACATTGCATTGTGAACCTTAGCGTAGTGCGATATAAACCAGTTTTCGAGGAAGTATATTGAAAAAATATATAGAGATACAACATAATTTATAATTGGAGTACAAAGGTACTGCTTATTTCAGTAATGAAAAAGAAATATAGACAATAGTGTGTGAGAACAAAAAGAGAAAACATGAATACCGTAAGGGCGGGTTACTTTGACTCTAGGGCATAACTTTGGCCCAAATCGAGACAACTGTATAAACTGCCCGAAGTGTCACGACCACACAACCGAACGTCGTATGTCCTTCGGTAACTATTAGATGGTGATATAGACGCGTACTTGCGGAACCTTGTGTGGATTTAATGACAGTAAACATCTGTCTCGATTTGGGCCAAAGTTATGCCCTAGAGTCAAAGTAACCCGCACTTACTGTATGTGAAATCTTAAACTAAAATATTAATTAGACCTACACGTTTAACGCAAAACAAAAATAAAATATATAAACATACTTAAACTCTCATTTGAGAGGAAAGGTGATGCTCTTTTACTTGATATTTGAATAGAGACACAGTTTTTAAATCGCGAATGCCAGGCGAAAGCTTAGTGCAGCTTCATAAACGAAATATTTTCAGTACACTCCTACCAACTTATGAGGAGCTCGTGGCTAAGTAATAACAGCCGTACGGGTCGATCTATCAGGTTAAGCTACGCTTGCCGGGGTTGGTCCGTGGATGGGGACCATCTTTACATACCGAGACTCCTCCGTGCCTCGGAAAGCACGTTAAGCCGTTGTTCCCGGCTGTCATTAGTGGATCTTTGACAGCCGTTACGAGTCGTCAGAAGCCCGAAAGTCTAACAACCAGTCTTACCAAGGGGTATCGTATTACCCAGTTACCGGGTTGTGGAGGTCAGATAGGCAGTCGCTCCATGTAAAATACTAGTATTCAGTTGCATCCGGTTAGACTGGAAGCCGACCCCAACCTAGTTGGGAAAAGGCTAGGCAGATTGACTGACACTCCTACCAACTTATCTGTGAAATGGCGAAAATTGGAACTACGGCCGTCATGTTGAAATGTCTTCGATTGTGCCGACGCATGTCATTCGATTGTGTCGACCTTCTTTCATATATCTATGGTGTCGACGCATCGACGGTGGCGTACTCTTTCAGTTCACAGATAAGTTGGTAGGACTGTAAGTATAGCCACAGTATAAAAACATAGTATAGCATAGCCTGCTTTTGCTGCTGCTTGTGCGTATTCACGTGCTCCATCTGCCGAATACTTGTATGACGTGTACCATAAGCTGCACCTACACTTGCACAAGTAATGCAGTCTGTTTGCAGTATTAGTTAGTTGCCAACAAGCATCGGAGTAGATTAGATAAATGCTTGAACAATCGATTCTAACAATTAACACTAGGTTGGATCGGCATGAGGCATTGTATGGTTACGAGTACCTACTCTAGATACTCGTAAGTTCATGGCCAGATGAATAATCATACGCTCGAGTTGAAATGCCTTTGAAATTCTATTGTAACAATGTGTTCTCGTGGGGTGAAAAGGTGACGAAAATTGTCTAAAGCACTTATTATTAAAAAAATCATCATTATCTTGCCAATCCCAAATAATTTGGGGTAAAAAAATACAAAAAAAAAAAAATAATAATAATAATGGAAACCAGCACCCTAATAATTGCGTAACACAATTATCGATCGGAGTTGGTTTAATTTTGAAACAAACTGCTAATCCATTGCCTTTAGGCTTTGTCACTTTACTTGGAAGAAAAGTTAAGATAACATCACGACTGTATCCTCGAAGGGTTTGGTAGAGATGTACCTAATAGTAGTTACCTACATCCACATTTCGCCAGTTATGTTCAAGACTCACGTAATAGGGGGCGAGCCTGTTGCCATCAACCGGGGACAAATCCAGACTCCGGGCTGACAAATTTCAGATGGAAAAACTCAATACACACACACTTTGCCCGACCCCGGAATCGAACCTGTGCTCAGCAGTAGCGGTTGCGACCACTAGACCAACGAAACAGTTATTTCAAAAACTTAAAAGTTATTTATTAAGACTTTTTAACCGATTTCGAAAAAAGGAGGAGGTTCTCAATTCGGATGTTTGTATTTTTTTTTTTTTATGTTTGTTCGCGCATAACTCCGTCGCTTGCCAACCGATTTAAAAAAATATTTTTTTGTTGGAAAGGGTATACTTTCCAAATGGTCCCATTTTTGTCAAAATCCAGTTCTGATGATGGGATCCTGGAGAAATCGAAGGAACTCTTCAAATGTTATAGGCACACCTATAGGTAACGATTTGGGTATTTTTTATAGTAGCTTGTGCATTTGCTCTCGGAAAGCACCACTTGGTGTAGTGGAACTGATGATGAAGACCACAGATGGCTACCGGAACTACTCAATGATAAATATTTCACGGGTTGCGATTCGATTACTTTAATATGGTTGCTAAGCAATTTCCGCTCGTCACACAATGCGTGTGGTGAGTGGTTGTTGAGGAGTTCTCCTGGTTCTTACCAGCAGAACTCCTCAACAATTAACGTCCCAACATCGGGAAAAGCAATATTTTGTAACATGTGATGAGCAATTGACATTAGACTATTGTAACTTATACAAATTATAAACAGACCCACTAAAAAGTGAAAAATAAAAACTTTTTTACAAAAAAATACAACCGACTTCCAAAAACAACACTACAAAGTGAAAAATAACTTTAATTTCGGAAGTCGGTGGCAAAAACGAAAATACATTTAACTAGACACCGACTTCCGAAATTAAAGTTATTTTTCACTTTGTAGTGTTGGTTTTGGAAGTCGGTTGTATTTTTTTGTAAAAAAGTTTTAAAAGGATAAAATTAGGCATTGTTTGACAGATTTTATATAGAGTAACATTAAGTAGGACGTAGTTGTGGGAGGGGCTCGTGGCTAAGTAATAACAGCCGCACGTGTCGAGTAGATGGGTGACCATCTTTACATACCGAGACCCCTGCGTGTGTTGGATTATTAACGATTGTTCGTATTTATGGAGAATAATTAAGTAATTGAATAGTTTATTGATAATCTTATTACGAACGTCAGTGTCACTCTGTCAGAATGAATGATGACAGTGACGTTCGGAAACGTTCCATTTCAGTAACATTTGAATAAACTTGATAAACGTAAATTAATGTTTCACGAATATAATAATTAATGTTATACTTATAATATAATATGATATTGATTCTATTAATCAAAACAAAGTCATAGAACGTCAGCTATCACTCTTCTCAGATTAAAGATGATAGTGACGTTCGGAAACGTTACATTTCAGTGATATTTTATTAAACGTAAATTAATGTTTTATATGTAGAAATGTACACATTGTTATTTGCATTTCTTTGATTGATATTTCATAGACAGATGTATTTTATATTAGAAATGTTTTGCATTAAAACAAAACAGTTATTATGTTATGAAAAACACAATAATACTCGTAGAAGAAAGCATCTCAATTATTGCCTTATATACTATAAATAGTTAAGATATACGTACTTACATTCCCTTTTAGTTACCTGTGTTCTTTCAACATGTAAGAAATCTTGCGGTGACTATGGTCTTAGCGAGCTAGAGTTGTCACTGTCAAGTGTCATTCATAGAAGTCTTCAAAATTCAACAGCAAGCGCCTTACTCGAGTATTATTGTGTTTTTCATAACATAATAACTGTTTTGTTTTAATGCAAAACATTTCTATTATGTTTCTTTCAAAACACAATAATACTCGTAGAAGACCTGTTTGATATCTGCTGGTGAAAGAATACCTGAAGGATGTAGACGCTATGTGAATTATAATATTATAATGGAATGATCGAATATTTCGGTCTGTAGGTATTCATTAAATATTCAAATAAATAATTAAGAGTTTTCCATCTATTTATCCTAGAAACTGCAAAAATGAACAAATCCCATGAAATGTTATAGAAACGTTCAACTGTCATGCTATGAGACACAATTTAATCACTATATTGTTGTTACCAACCTCTATGAGGTTGGTCGACAGTTGAATCAAATCTATTTAAGTACCTTATTTAAGGTGAACATGAATTATCAAGCTTTAATAATCCAAAATCAATAAGATCTAAAACTGAATTAAAATCATAATCTCATTACTAAAGGATAATTGGATCACTCATATACTTAATTAACACAAGTTAGGTAATGTTGGATATGAGTACTTGGAAGTTATGAGATCAATCAACAAATATTTCTGAATCTCCTAATTTTATAAAGATGTGGAAAAACAAAATCAATGTCATTCATGCATGACACAGTTAAAATTCCATTGAAACTAAAATATATTTAGGACCCTTCTTTACACTAAGTACTTTGGTCAACAGATTAGTCTAAGTAGTAGACACATGTAAATGATCTAAGAAGGAATTCTAGTATAAGTCTCTTCATTTATCAATTAAAATGTCTTGAAATGTGAATCATGTACCTCTACACAAATATATTTAATAAATATTATAAATATTTTCATAGGGAATTAATAATTATCATAATGATAAACCCTATTCTCTCACAGAGAGGTGACCTTTGTCCCAAAAGTGGGAATCTTATAGGCTGGGCATTCTAAATTATCTTGAGAGGTAACCATCTCCTTTACTACTTTACAAAAGTAATAATTCTGTAAGCCTAGTGGCTCTTCCAGTTTGATTTCATTTGATGAACTATTCTCCAGTCAGCCTCCCGAAGGCTACCACAGACTACTTTATGTACCTCCAGAAGGCTTTTCGTAACTTAGTCTGTTTAAAAATATTTCAAGCAAGCTTAGCCACACACGTTATTGTAAATCAAAATCAACAACGATTATGGTAGATTTTAAGTAAACTTCTTGATTGAACCACACCTTGGTTGCACTGTTATTCAACATTTAAAAGCTGTGACTTACAATATTAGAGTATGTAAAACTCTTCTGGCAGCCTCATCATTCTGGAATTAATTTCATTTCATGACTTTCTGGGTAGTGGTTTAGCTAAGGATAATGCTTTTGAAACAATGGACACAAAACTGTTTAGATCTAACATCTGTTGGTTGGTACCATAATTATGTGCTTTATGCGTAAATATAAATAAATTGGGATCAGATTATTTAGGACTAATGCCATGCACTCTACACTATGACATTCACCTCTGAATAGGAGCTTTATAAGTAATTACTGTAGATTATCTCCAATTACACTTTAGCAAGGTTCTTGTCTACCAAGCCTTGCAACCTGATTGCCCCCCTCCCCCCCAACTTTCCAGGGTAGGAGTTGCAGCTTATCAGGTCTAAGACGATCTTACATAGATCTTATACTGGTACTGACTCTCCGAGGCCTTCTCCAAATACGGGAGCCAGTCACATTGGGTTCAGTATGGGGCGATTTCTACATAGTACGTCCCCGTCCCATTTCCGAGTTCACATGACTGAGCACTCTCTCTTAAGTCGGGCGAAGAAAAACCCATGCTAGTTGATGCTGTCACCTCTGACTGAAAGCATCGCAGAAGCTTGCCAAGCCATCATTTGAGTCCCATATGACGTACTGTCGCACAAACGGCCGACTTATCTGACGTGAAAACGTCGACGCCGGGGACGCCCCACTTTGTAACATGGCCTCCGAGGCCTGGGGCCTGGAGCAACAGGAGCCACTTCTGCTGGTCTGTTCCTAGATAAGCGGTCGGCTAACCCGTTGTTACACTTTTAACCTCCCCGGGAGGTAAACCGCTAACAGAGTGTTCAGCTAATCTGCTAACTTCCATCTTGCAAATTAGGTTCAGAAACGCTAGGGGACGTATCCCTCGCTCATCTTAAATGTGCGACAAATGGTCTGTTGTCGGATTGAACTCTGAATCTAATATGTGCACTCTGAAAACTGGCTTTTTGGCAATACTGCATATATGGCAAACATCTCTCGCAAGTTCAAGTGCAATTTTTTCTGGTTTGGTCAAGTTCCTGACTAGAGTAGGATATAATAGAATATTCTTTATTATGTACACCTTACCACTAGGGTGACACAATGGGCAGTCTTATCACTAAAAGCGATATTTTAAAGACATCCTTTGGACTCCCTTTGCATGAATATATTAGCCCGTTCATGTAGGCTCCTTACCCTTCCTCCACGGAAAGTGTGGACAGGAAGTGGGTTACTCTACCCCTGTGTAAGTGAACTGAGCTGTGGTCTATCAGTAGCCTCTGGCCACCACATTAACTCTATGCAAACCAGCGGGGCAACCTTTTTCCATTTGTCCTGGTCTGCCCTTCTCAAATATTTGTCTGGCAACAAGCATTCCCATACAGGGATAACAACATTTTTGTGTTAATGAACTATGAACTTGTTTCAGGGAACAAAGTGTTGATATTATTATCTTCCTTTCAACCTTGCCTGCAGGCCGGGCCTTGTGATTGGTAGCAGTGCTCAAAAGAAGGCCTACCTATTGTAGCTCCTGATTGAGGTTTAGAATTGACTTAGGAAATTCACTCGTCACCCAAGCTTTGTTAGGACCCAGAGTCTCCGGGACAGAAATCAAAAATGCATCTTTTCCTAGTGGACCAGTAGGAAATTATCTAAACTAAATAAACAAGAATGCAGATACCACAGGCTCTCAAATTCTCTGTCATTCAGTTGCCCACCGCTTCACATAACCAGGGCACTGAAGAAATGTCAAAAGGGTGTTCTGTCAACTCGTGTGAACAATTTCCCTTCATTAACATATCATTGCTTCCGTCTTACTTTTTAGTAATAACAGAGTGTAAACAATAGGCTATTTGATTATGATCATAATCTTAGATTTCTGCATAGACTATTATAGATTTAATTTGTATTAATTATTTTAACTAGTAGCTTTATTACTTAATATATATAGCTCAAAGTAGAATTGTATTGAATGTTAATATTTTCAGTATTTCATTTCCTGTTATGATCTTCAGGAACAGAAACAGGTTTGCAGTCTTTCATTCCCAAGCTTTTACATGGTTCCTTAGGCAGCCTGAATCTTGTCAAAATTATGAATCTTGGCCTAGTTATTGTTGCTATGATCCAATTTATCATGTTTTTAAAATAATCAAAGAACTATTCCTGCTCTAAATAATATCTTGTCAGTTTTAAATTGTTTGGTGGCTGTATTTGTTCCATTTCTAATTTTGATAGAGCACTTATGATCCTGCTCATAATTATAAGATTTCCATAATTATTACAAAATATAGAAAAAATATACAGTATACCATTTTAAATTATATTTTTATTTTTTATTTTTTTTTATTTAGTACTGCTTATTAGTTAAGTACCTATAAAACTTGATGTAAACTTTATTTAGTAGTATTTTAATGTTCTAATTGCAGATTAGAGTTCATAAGAGGTGCTGAACCTCTTTAATTAATTTATTTATTTATATATAGGTACTCCAACAACTTATGCATTAATAACATATTACAAAAGAACTTTATTTTATTAGTGTGGTGAGTTTGTCACTTAAAAAGTACACAGCTTAACCAGAAATAGTAAATATATACAAATAATTATTTTAAAGTGATTTAAAAAACTAACTTATCTTTTGTTACAATGAAAGTAACAATTGCATACCACCTGCAAGCATAAACAATAAAATTGTAATTTAAATACACTTCTCGATGGGAGTGTTTGGACTTCCGAAAGGGAAAGTAGGATACAATTGTAGTGGGTAGGTTGCTACCCAAATAACAAGTCCCTGTAGACCTTACTTTAGCAGCTAGCTCTGCCTGCTCTAGACCTACATTAGAAATCCCAGCCAAAACTCCCTCCGCGGGGGCTAAATAGTAGGATTTAGTTTTGTTGAGTGGCATAAGTACTCATTTACTTCTAATGCACTGTGTGAAACACATGGGGTGAGTGAGCATAAATGTAAGGTTTTCTTATAACGGATTATAACTTTTCATGGTTGAATGTCAAAAACTGCTTGAATAGCTTTAGCTCCTCTAGACATTCTGCATTTGCTTTAGGAATTACTACCTAATTATCATAATTTGCACTGAAATCTTTAAGTTGTAATATTTCTGTCTATTTAGTTAGACACAACCGGGTTGTTTAGAAAACAACAATGCGCTTCTAATGTAAATAATAGCAAGAAGCAGGTTAGAAGTTTATTGATAATGTGTCTGAGTAAGGTCAGTGGGTCGTCTTAGTAAGGTTTGGTGATATAATGTGGAAATTGTGTCATGTTAGCAGAAACTTAACACTTACTTGGCTACTCTTAGTACTCATTCGGTTGTAGTTAAGTGCATAGAGTAGGTCGGTCTTACAGGAAATCATTTCGATCTCATTACCCTGGTTTTAGCCGGTGGGAAGAGCGTTCTTCCCCATTACAGCACTTAGGAGAAACGAAATACAAACGGTTGCTCTCCAAAGGCACTGGCGACCATGTAAATATTTTGAGGTATCGATCTCCACTTCGGCACTTCGCTGACTCACGATCAGCGTAACACTATATATCACTTACCACAAGCACTATTCTTATTCACTTTTAATAAAGTTTTAACTGAAACTTTACTCATTTTCGATTAAAATTATCGAGCGAAAATATTTTACGTATACATTGGCGGCAAAAATTTAGACGCTATGAATGACACTTGACAGTGACAACTCTAGCTCGCTAAGACCATAGTCACCGCAAGATTTCTTACATGTTGAAAGAACACAGGTAACTAAAAGGGAATGTAAGTACGTATATCTTAACTATTTATAGTATATAAGGCAATAATTGAGATGCTTTCTTCTACGAGTATTATTGTGTTTTGAAAGAAACATAATAATTGTTTATATTGCGACTTAAAATACTCGTATTACCAACAACGATTGTAGAGTTGTCGCACAATAGACAATTCGCCGTCCCCGGAGAATAAAATGATAACTACAAAAACGCAACTTTTCAGGAAAAATAAAAAACACTTTTTCGTCGATTGCTCCTTAAATACTGGATGTAGACAGATGATTGTCAGCTTTTCAAAATGGTTATTTTTTGTTTGTTCCAAATGTTTTAGTGAAATAAGCCTAATTAACAAAATAGAGATATTATTTAAAAAATAAGAAGTTAGTCAAAATTAATCATTGTCTAAATTGTATAATGTCGATTATCATTTTATTCTCCGTACAGCCTGACCAGAATGAAATATTGCACTCATCACTTATCATTTTATTCTACGGGTTTTTAGGGAGCAAGGGATAATGATAATACTTTAATATCGTCTTATTCTCGTAAATATTGTTAAAAAAAAATCTGACAAGGACTTTGAATTTGGTTTCCTAATAAAACTATAATATGGTAATGAACATTAGTTTTATTCAAAATAATAGTAAAAAACAACAGTATTTCTCTTAATTTACTCTTTTCTTTCTAAATTGGTTTTAATTAAAATCAGCCTTATGATCACATATTATGTGAATTATTTATATAATACTAATTCAATTATTAAGGAATATAATCTGTTACACAATTTGTTATCTATAAAACAGCCTCATAATCACATTTATCACATAAAATCAGTTTCTTATAATAAATTTTCGAAAATAAAGTATAGGTGTGTGATTAATCGTCATTATCTTCCTCGTTGTCGTTATTGCCATTAGTACAGCTACTGCCATAAACCAAGGACTCGTAGAAACCACCATAATAACTTGGAATATCTCCTGCCTTACAGAGGCTCATAAGATCATCGTATAAAGCCTTGCTTATTGGAATAGGCTCAGTGTACAACGTTTGGAGTTCGGGAACATAGCTAGGACTTGGGCTTGATATTTGTCTGGTACCCCGCTTGCTCCTTATTCTTCTGACAGGCTCTGTATTTAATTGGAAATAGCCGGAATCAAAGTTGTACTTATATTTTAAAATTGATGGATTTGAATGTGAGGCATTCACTTCCATGATTTGAGTCCACGATATTTTTTGGCTCTCCTCATTTTTTAACCAGTTCTTATTCTCTATTAACTCCTTTATATTGTAAAACTCTGTTTGCGTCATCTCTTTAACTTGATATTTTTTTCCATGTACCTTCGCGTTCATAATGATTGTGTACATCTGATCAGGCGTGTATACAACTATGTGTTTTAGTTCACGTTCAATATTGGAATGCATGGAATCCCCCTCACTCTGGCCATGTCCGGTTTCAAAGAATCTATGTGTGATGTTCAATTGATGCTTCTGTGCAGCAAAAATATATAGAGCGAATATAAATCTGTTTTGGTTTTGTCCACAACAACCGTCGGAGTAAAATGATATGTTCTGGATGCCTCTTTGTTTTTCATTAAGTAGAAATTGCCATAAGCAACTACCAATTTCATTTGCCCCCCTTTTAGCAATCTGACCATGCCAAACATAACAATAACCTTTACTCTGAGTAGCATCATACACAGTGAAATTATAAATGGGATACTTCCTTTTGTAGTGAAACGATCCAACCTCAGATTGTGGGATGCTCAAAACTTTTTCCAAATCGAAGATTGCTACAGTTGTTTCTGAAGGATCAACTGATTCTTTTTCTTCTTTTTTAATTTGCCGTACTCTTTCTTTATTTTTTTTATGGGTATCATATTTTTCTTGCAATATTTCTTGAGCTTTTGAATCAGCCTGTCGATAACGAGTACACTGAGAGCATTGATCTTTTTTCGGTTTAAAAAATGAATAATTAAACTTGGTGTTGAATATTGTCTCGTATTGACGTTTAGTTCCCAAGAGGCAGTCAAATTTTTGCTGTCCAAACCAAGCTGTGTAGAGGCGATACATTTTGGATAATATTAAGTAGTTCTGAAAGGTATTTCCTTGTAGAATCTTTCCTAACGTAATGAGACTCAACAGTGGGGAACAATTCAATGTGCTTTATGATGCTTTCTTCTGTCAAAATTGGCATTTTACGTGGCCTATTTTCATGTCGTCCTCGTTTTTCTATAAAATTTTCTTGAGGTTTGGATTTTTCTAATGCTGTATAAACAGTTTGATGTGAAATGCTTAGAGTATTAATGAAAAAGGTTTTGCACACTTGAATTTTGTTTGAATCTATGTTAAAGAAGTATTTGATCGATTGAGTACGGGTGCGTTTTCGCTCTACGGTGATTCGCTTAACATCTTCGACTAATGTATGATTTACGATGTATTGCCATTGTCTCTCGTGATCTGCTATTTTATAATATTGCTGCATTATGTACTCTCTTTGCTCAGGAGTTATCTTTTCACCACATTTCTTTGTGCACTTACAACTACCTTTTAAAACTTTTTTATCATACATTTTCTTCGACCTGCAGCCTTTATACCTGCATTTTTTAATTTTTTACTCTTAACATCTTGACTTTCGTATAAATTTCGTTTACGTTTTCTTGTATTATTTCCCTGTGGTGTCAATTCTTGAACTGTACTAAATGAACGCATTTCAGCTTGGTCTTCTCCATCATGGTCTTCATTATGATCAGGACTCTGATGGTCCACTACGTTATGGTTTTGTTCTGTTTGTGTCAGATTTAGAGGACTAGGTGTTATGCTTTCATTGATAGTAATCGTTTTGTCCGACAATGTACAATCAGAAATATTTGCGGGTTGCAATGTTTCATCTAAATCAAAAAGAGACGGTGCGGATGATTCTTCTTCTTTTTCAACTTCGTGATTATCAATTATAGTACTATGAGTATATGAGGTTGATGGCTGATTATCATTTTGAAATAATTTATTGAGGCATCTTTTTGATAACAGCTTTGTTTTGTACCTCGACGGTTCATTATTTTCATGTGTTGAAGTTGGTGTCAAATCCAAAATACATGTTGTGCGTGCTTTAGGAGTGTCTTGCAACTTATTAGCTTCAAATATGACTGAAGGGGATGCTATGAAATCTATTGTATTCAAAACTAAAGATATGTTGGAAATAGTTGATGGTGTTCTTACTATTTTCTGGCTGGCTGTTTCTATGTAATCTGAGTTTCCTCCAATACTTGATGAACTTTCGCTTTGCTGTAAAACTTTCATTCTTTCTGGGCTCGGCAAATACTCAGATGCATCCGGTGAGAAATCTTCATTTATTTCACTCTCATTTTCCTCGCAGTAAAATGATTTTTTCGACTCTCGTAAAATATACTCATGAGTTTTGGTAATAATTGCTTCAGATGTCGTAGTAGCCACGTCGTTATTATCTCCCTGATGTTGTTCTAAAAAAAATTGGATGAAAATAAATTAATAACAGTATCCACATGACGCTAAATAATTGCACTCACATTTGCGAAACTAAAATGAATTCAATGAAATCCTATTTATTTAAGTATCAAAATCGGTTCAGGCTTCATAAAAACGAATGAATTTACAGGATAATAATAAAAAAAAATATAATAAAATCGGCCAAGTGCGAGTCAGGCGTGCATACGAAGGGTTTAAGTCGAAATAACGAAAGGGTGATAACCGTTATTCGTCTAAATGTTCTATTAAATGGAGTATAGGTACCTACTTACCATTATTAAAATGATTTGGCTCTTCTTCAATACGTTCCACATTATTCATAATGGCGTTTAAACGTGCGTTCCTTTGTTTGCTCATTAGAAATAATTATTAAGACTTCACATTAAAAAAAAAAATTGCTGTTTACGCAATGACGCACTGATCAATTTATCACGATGTAGGTAAATAAACATTACCAATACGCGGGAAACCCCCGCGAAGTTGTATCTGCCATTGCAATTGTGTTTGCGTGAAATCTAAGTGAGCAAAGAAGATGACAATATGTTGTACTGTTCAAAACCATAACAGTCATTTTATTAACACATCTTATACGAAGCGACTGGATGGTTTTGAACGAGAATAAAATGATAACCGCATTTATCATTATGTAGCCGAATATTTTTTCACGAGAACATAATTGTACGACTGTTTGTCATACTAACAAGTGGGAATACATTTTGATAATATTATAATAACACTTTATTCTCGTAATTTAAGACCTGTTTTAAATCTTTGAATACTATTGTAAAATTTTGTAACTTCGTAAATAACTGTATAAAAATTACGAAAAAAATTGAGTAGATGTATTAGCACCTACAGATCCCAAAAATGGCATAACACTAAAACCAAGATAATGGCAGATATCATTTTATTCTCCGGGGACGGCGAATTATGGTGGCTACTGATAATCAAGTTTAGACTTTATTATAATAACAATACTGTAAATGAATAAGTAATAATTAATATGATACTAATAATGTTTCTCATGATTTTACATTGCAATTTCTATGTACCAAGTTATTTCTAAATAACTTGTAACAATAGTCACGACCTGTGATTGGCAGAAATAAATCATGACCCTTGATTGGTTGAAACTAATATCGTATCAGATCTTACTTCTAGATTATAAATAAACAATAAGTTACTGTATTCCTAAATGATCCCTTAATGTTTTAAAACAGTCTCGCAATATATGATTTGTTAAGTAATACCTATTTTAGAAGTTATTTGGCAATTATGTATAACCATCTGTGATTGGTCTAAAATGGCGCCAAGAGGTGGGAATAGTTTGACTATAAAAGACGGGACTGCCCCGAATTAGGGGGACTCGTTATGCTAGCTGTCGTACGGTAAAGACCCTCTGGTGTCTGCCGTAAATATAAAGCTGCTAAGGAGGTCCTATCATCCAAGTCTTTTGGTTACAACTGTTAAACGGTACAGACAGACCATGAGTGGTGTCCCATGTCCGTAATTATTAAGTTGCTAAAAGTTATAATACGTCATTGGCTAAGCCAATGTAAAACACCACGCTGCATAGCAGAAGTTCTGTGTAAAATGGATTCTCTTGGATCTTGTGAAAGATCTAACTACAATGTTCATGTAAGTTGATTGATAATATTATCTTGATTATTGTTGATAACTATGTTGTTCGGTATGTGTTATAATACGACTAATATTGCTCATGATATTGTGCAGTTCCTATATAGTGTTATAGTTGCTAACTTTGAGAAATGATCTATGATGATCTGATCTATATTTATAAGGTAATGTGATACCTAACTATGACTGATCCTAATGTAAATATGTATTGATAAAACACTGAGTTCCCGTGGAGTTTCTTGTCCCTTCTTCTCCACGATGACCTAGTTTTGCGAACGGACAAATAGCTTTCTTAGATAAATAATTATTGACAAGCCTAATTGAAATAATAAATACCTAGTCTTGTCTTTCTGTGCTTTTCTTCATGAAACCCTTTCCTTACACACCATGTTCATAACTAGTTTCATACACAGTAAATAACTAATAATCATCTTGACATACAAAGCTTTTAATTAAGTGGATATATATATATACCTATAAGGTTAGTGTACAATCCACTTTCTAACACGTGCCTCGGAAAGCATACGTTAGGCCATTGGTCCCGGCTGTCATTCTTGGATCTTTGTCAGGGGAGTGGTCTTTGGGTGGTTGGTGTTGTGGAGGTCAGATAGGCAGTCGCACCATGTAAAATACTGGTATTCAGCTGCATCCGGTTAGACTGGAAGCTGACCCCAACATAGTTGGGAAAAGGCTAGGCGGTTTGATTGAAGTAGGACGTATTTATTAGATACACCAAACTAACTAACCAAGAAAATATTTTGCGACATTATTTTAATAATCAATTTATAAAAATGACACGTTAAAAATCTTTCACGTAAATTCCGCTCATTTCGGTCACTTCGACCGCCCGCACTACGGCCCATACCGCCTGTCAATCTTTTCAAATTCGGAACGCTATATGAAGTGACGTTTCCTGCGGCGGTTTTACTTTTTTAATTAGCCCACAAGTATGGGCAACGGCACAATTGGAAACTGTCACATTGTCTATGGTTTGAGATGTAACGGACCTTTTTGGATGTGGGCAGTGCGGGTTTTGCTGTGGTGAAATCAATTAATACAAAGATGAATGATGTGAATCTAAATAAAAGTGACTCAGAAGTACCTACCACTGAATAACAAAAATACAGTGATTTATCTGGGCAATGACATTGAATTAAATACGCGTCCACCCGTGCAAAAGCCGACGTTCGCACGGACGTGAAAATATCGCGGCGATTTTTTTTCGCGCACTGGATTTTTAATGCACTGCTTAGCGCCGAGAGTTGACAATCCAACAGTGTATTTTTTCGAAGCACCTAGCATGCACTCTGTTGTTATTAGGTTGGATTCTCAATGCTCGGCTCAACACCGAGAGTTGAAAATCCAGTGCGCGATAAAATCCCGCCGCAATCTAACTGCCGCGCACTCGAACTGCTGCGTACTGGTATATACTGAGATTTCGAAGCGCGCTGTTTTGGCCGTTTTCTATGAAGTTAAACTAATACTGTAACATTATTATTCTGTGGTAGTACCTACACCATGGACCTAATAATATAATATAAACAGGACTGAGCTCTCCAAAAATCGTATCATTCAAAAATGAACCATAAGGATTGCACCTTAGGTTTACATTTGATAGGATATCTTAGCTGAGGCAAAACGAGACGAGAGAGATAGCCCGAACTGAACTGTTTGTATATTAGGTCCCACACTTTGTCTCGGTAAAGCACCATAAGTTCTCATCGCTAAATGATAAATGATATTTATTTCTGTAAATTGGTTAAAACAATACACTTTTACACGTCAAAAATAGCTTGTGTTTTAAAACTAGTTGAGTTCGGTGTTTCTATTCAGAGTAGTCACTCTGAGAAGACCGAAAAAACTCAGAGGTCACAGTCTCTTTTAAAGTTCAGTCATAATCTTGGTCAGGCCATGAGGACCATGCAGGTTTTGTGCTTGCGCTGAGTTAGCCGACGTACGCACGGACGTGAAAATATAGCGGCGATTTTTTTTCGCGCACTGGATTTTCAACGCTCTGCTAAGCGCTGAGAGTTGAAAATCCAACAATGTGTTTTTTCGACGATTTTTCACTTAACACCGAGAGTTGAAAATCCAGTGCGCGATAAAATCCCGCCGCGATATTTTTACGTCCGTGCGTACGTGGGCTTACAATAGTTTTTCTGAATGGCTCACTGAAAACACCGTAGTATTGAAAAAATAAATTAAAATTACAGCGCTGTGGATACGTCGCGCGTCGCAGCCCGTTTAGTTAACCGCCTAGCTTTCCAACTACACGGCGGACGCCGTTCAACAATTAGTGGCCTGAATGATATTCAGCCATTCAATCAAACAGCCAGGCATACTACTTGGATCGATAACTTTTAACTACTTGCCTAGCCCAGACATTTAAATTTACAATAATAATTTAAATTAATATTTAAATTTAAATAAATTAAAATAATTTAAATTTACAATAATTTACATGTAGTTCCATTTTCTGCCATCTGGCGCTGAAATCCACACTGTCAATATGGCGTCGACAAGTCACAATATTTCTGGTGTTTCTCACAGTTTAAATGCAATCAATCTGCCTAACCTTTTCCCAACTCTGTCGGGGTTGGCTTCCAGTCTAACCGAATGCAGCTGAATACCAGTATTTTACATGGAGCGACTGCCTATCTGACCTCCACAACCTTTTAACTGGGTAATACTATACCCCTTGGTAAGACTGGTTGTCACACTGTCGGGCTTCTGATGACCCGTAACGACTGTCAAAGATCCACGAATGACAGCCGGGACCTACGGCTTAACGAGCTTTCAGAGGCACGGCGGAGTTTCGGTATGTAAAGATGGTCCCCCATCCACGGACCGACCACGGCAAGCGTAGCTTAAACCTGATGGATCGCCCAGTACGGCTGTTATTACTTAGCCACGAGCTCCTCACACTTTAAATGCAAAACGCAAAACCGAATCGGGGCACCCCGACTCCACGTAGTCTTTTGGCTGCTACCCTTAGTACAAAGTGTATATAAAAATCCGGAGGCGTGAAGACAGGGTGGCCCTTGCCCGCAATAACAAAGTGGTTGCACTATTCCCGCAGCACCGGAGACGTTGCAGAAGCAGATGACCCTATTGTATAAATGCCCTAAGCATCAGCCAGCCAGTTTAGTGAAAAGACGGCGGTTGACTACGGCTAAGCCAAGGTGGCTGCGACAGATATACATTACTTAAGGCTTAACAGGTTAGAATTTAGGCTAGAAAACACTATTCTTATTAACTATCCTTAATTAAAAATAATTCAACATTGACCGTGGGTGTTTCCAAGATCAATAATAGTGCAACATCATCGCTTTCGCTAACTTTCCATTGTAAGGTGTGGGAGTCAAAAGAACTTAGTAATAATTCTATACCGTGCAGTGTTGGTTCATTTGATAGATTGTTATTAAGCTGTTTATACATCAGCGTCTTTTCTTGCATGACTTAGACCACAGGACAGATAAAAGAGGTTAGAAGGGCCTTGTGGGCGGGGCACGCCGCA
This sequence comes from Cosmia pyralina, assembly GCA_946251885.1. Taxonomy (NCBI): domain Eukaryota; kingdom Metazoa; phylum Arthropoda; class Insecta; order Lepidoptera; family Noctuidae; genus Cosmia; species Cosmia pyralina. The sequence goes on along the minus strand of OX276368.1, from coordinate 6,410,954 downwards.
CATGTGATCAGACGATCATATGTCAGCCGAAATTTGTCTTACCGGCCAATAATCGCGCTCTTACTGTGACAGCGTAAGAAGCTCCGCGAAAAAAAGAAATAGGAAGTGTTGCGCTATTATAACGTGTCGGATAAGAAGCCAGGTGTGTAGTGTAGCCCTAGAAGGGATTTATTTCACCGGTAAGTACAAAAACCTTAAAATACCTCTTTTATTTGTTCTGTAACTTAGACGAATTGCAATAACTCAATAAAAATTAGATGACGTTTGCCCAACTATTTTGCAAATTAGAAAGAAATTAAAAAAAAAAATTGCAACGGACTGAAAGGGGTTCTTCAAAAATTGAAGTGGGGCTACTAGGGCATGTGGGGTATCATATGAATGAGCGCTGTTTGCACATTCTCAAACATTTTTTTCTTTTTTAGACCGCATATTTTTCGACTTTTGATGGAAAATTTAAAAAAAAAATTACCGTTCCCCCCTCTGCGTCAAAACATTTATTTCAATTAAACTATTTATACAATCACTTTTGAGTTGTCAAGAGGTCGGTCAGTCAGAAAGATGAAGCTATAGTTGCCCGATCCAAAGCATAATAGGTTCCTATGGAGAAGAACGGGCTGAAACTCCATGGACACCACCACCACCAACTCCACCTATGCCTTCGGAAAATTCAGGTCTGTATGATGTTATGGTACGAAGAACTAATAGAACTCGGTTGCATTTCAATTCTGTAGTCTAAATGGAGCATCAATGTAGGCCACTGGACAAGTCGTAACTTTCTGATGAGATTGTCTCGTTCTCACACGGGATGTCAGTGGCAATGAAAATGGAGGTGGTTTAATCATTGTAAAACTGTGCATTTTCGATGAATTTATTAGCTAGTTACACATTAAGAGGAGTGCTTAAAGTTAAAATATTTTAGGAGTTTTAAGAATGAACCATCTGTCTGTTTCTTCTAGGCTTGTAATAGAATTTAAGAACATTATTATAGCTGCAACAACACGGTTTAAAATTTTAGAGAAGCTCGTGGCTAAGTAATAACAGCCGCACTGGTCGATCCATCAGGTTAAGCTACGCTTGCCGGGGTTGGTACCGAGACTCCTCCGCGCCTCGGAAAGCACGTTAAGCCGTTGGTCCCGGCTGTCATTCGTGGATCTTTGACAATCGAAGCTCGAAAGTCTGACAACCAGTTTTACCAAGGGGTATCGTGTTACCCAGTTACTGCATAGTGGAGGTCAGATAGGCAGTCGCTCCATGTAAAATACTGGTATTCAGCTGGAAGCCGACCCCAACATAGTTGGGAAAAGGCTAGGCAGATCGATTTGATTTTATTACTGTAAAATTATTCCTTTTACTACACTCTTGCTCTTGACAAAAGTCACGCTTTCCACGAAAGTAGCATTACCTTTTTTGGACTCCACATCATATGTCAGTGCCTGATACCTTTCTTTTACATATAGGTAGTTAGGTACCTACTGGTATATCTATTATAATTTGTTGCGTCAGTCGCAAGCGTGTAACCCGCTTTAGCCCATCTCAATTGACGCGTATCCCGCTAATGGAAATGGGCTTTATTTTTTTTACTTTTAATTAATAACGTTGTTCATTAATCTATGGTTTCGTTGATAACGCCCCGCACCGTGTCGAAATAATCGGTATAATATTTAAATCGATACACGAATCGATTATAATAATAGATAACGTATTAGTTAGTTTTGGATCCTCATTTGTTTTGTGGCGGAGAAATTTCTTTTCTCTTTAAAGTAATTAAGATGTTTTTTTTTTGTTTATGGAAGATTTTATTAAATGTGACTCTGATTAAAAATACTATAAGTGGACTCCCAAGATGTCCTAGTTCATTCGTGATAAAGAAAATAATACCATAGATAAGCAATGCTTTTGCCTCGGTAGACACTTTTAAAAGTGTCCAAGTGTTTACTTTACTTACCAAATTAAAATCAAACTTTGATCTATGAATCTTGCCCTAAGAACAACTTGAGAGATTTTGGAGGACATTGCTAAGCCATTGCTTCAAATGTTTGAAAAGTTTGTCAGCTCAGCAACGTAAATAATCCAATGAATGTTGTTGAACTGTCAAAAATAAAGGCACTATATTATTGTGTGTTACGCAATTATTCTGTTGGTATTATTTTGTAGGATGGATAACATTTTATACACTTTAAAGTATTGAAGAGTCTACCATAAACATTCTACCACCCATTCAATATTTCCAATACACAAAACCGAAAAAAAACAGACGCCATCTTGTCTCGTTTTTCCCGCCAACTGTCAACGTTCACAGATAATAAATTATTATGCGCGCAACTAAACGCGCGCGTTTCGTATCTCAAACGACGGCTCGCCGGTCACAAACAATAGCTCTAGATTAGTGATGGCGGGCGAAGGAATCAGATGTCACCTGTCATAAAATATGGTAATTAATTTTGTAATGAGCCTGTTTTCAAGGTGGTTTTAATAAAGAGGCTGGTTAAAAAGCTTTTTAAAAAAAGTTGAACATTTTTGGTACCGTTTTGTATTTTTTTCTGAAATGCGTAAAGTTCTTATAGGTATTTGGCGTCAAGAGGATTGTGAAGTGCCGACATGCGACGCGAGTAGGTATTTTCAAAAATGCTAGCTGTTTCATACCGCTTGCTCCGCCTCCTTCCGGGCGTGATAGAGAGATTTGCAAGTCTTGGAGGCAAACCTACATTTCCTTTTTGATATATTGTTTCGGGCGATAACGTTTTTACCCCCCTAAACCTTTACGAAATTATACAGTTTTGGCTTCATTAGATTCAGTACACCTTAATCTAGGTCTGTACCATTTTATTTTTTGGTAATTCGGTTTAGTTGTAACAAAAACGCTCGAGGAACATAATATCGTACGCAATATTAACTTATTACTAAGGCGTAACTACTTCTTGCTTGTCTCAGTATTATGCGCGGTGAGTCCGATTGTCCAGAACTTGTGGCTCAATTGATGAGGTTGTTTATTCCTGTTGTGCCCAAACACCAACTGAGGCCGCGAAGACACCCGTTATTGGCCGTACCTTCAGCACGCACAGTGTCACGAGCTAACTCGCCCCTCGTTCGGGCGCTTACGATGCTTAATGCTCTTTTGACATCAACACCGGAGTGTGACTTATAATATTTGCCGGGAGAAGGATAGATGTGTGTCGTGAATGTTTAAGATTCTGTGAGTTAATGAATGAAGGATAAACAAGTAATAAGTAGTAATTTTCTGTTTCTTTTCTATTGATTGCATTTATACCTCTACATTGTTTCCTATTAATTTATCGTGTTCTATTTGTTATATTGTTTTATTGAGTTTTGTTGAAAAAAAAAAAAAATGCTGTACAACGCCTTACATTTATTTAAATCTGTTATGTTGTATACGTATATCTTAAATAAATAAATAAATATTTCTTTATAAAAAAAACGTACGGACCTATAATTTTTCATTATATCTACAACATTTCCAAAAATTATGAAAATTAGACTATGTTTACGGGGGGAAAAACGTTACTATCGCTTTTTTGTATGAAAATTTACAGCTCCTTGAGGATTCTTAATAGGAACTAAACATTTGAGAGGTGTCGTGTCGTGAGACACCCGGTTGTAATGATGTTCCTTTCGCTTTTGCCCACTTGGTGAATGAGAGCGAAATTTTTCAGTGTAGCTCTCATTCACCAAGCGTGCAAGTATACGTGCGAACTTCATTCCAATAAAAGTCAAACTAATAAGTACACTCCTACCAACTTATCTGTGAAATGGCGAAAATTGGAGCTATGGCCGTCATGTTAAAGTTATTTTATTCGTTTTTGGTTTTGAAGTCGGTTTTTACTTTTTTTAAAGTAAATTTTTAATATCGATATTTCAAACAGTGCAGAAACAGTATAGCTCCTTTCGTGTCCCATCCCTATGTCGCAACTGGCAAAGAGTCACGAAGTGAGCAGGGAGTTCAGTTGACCGCCTTGTGCAAGCCTAAGCGCTAGACTAAGAAGGATATGACCGCAGAGTGATCCATCATTTATCTGCCTAGCCTTTTCCCAACTACGTTGGGGTCAGCTTCCAGTCTAACCGGATGCAGCTGAATACTAGTATTTTACATGGAGCGACTGCCTCAGAATAATCCAATATTCATACTTTATTTAACTCTAGCTGATCCGACAGACGTTGTCCTGTTCATACAAAATTCCCATAGAAAATGTGCTTTCAGTTTTCCGAAATTTTCCAATTTTTCCGGCAACTTTTCCAATTTTTCTCTTCTTAAGAACCTTCCTCTTGAATTACTGTATCTATTGCTGAAACCTGCATTAAAATCCGTTGAGCGGTTTAAAAGATAAGCGAACAGACAGCGGAGGCGACTTCATTTTTAACCGACTTCAAAAAAGGAGGTTCTGTATTCAACCCGTATGTATGTTTGTTTGCCCACGATTTTCTCAAAAACTAATGAACTAATTTTGACGATTCTTTCACTACGGTGATCTACATACTTTCAGGAAGGTTTTAGTAGGTATAGGTATAATACATTATGTGCGAAGTTATATGCATAAATGCACTGTATCTCCGGCATTTCTAAATGGATTTTGATGATTCTTCTTTTCGTTCGACTTGGGCTTACCTAATTATTTAATTGTATATTCAACTAAAAATTAAAAAATAAATTAACTTTAAAATAAGTAAAAACCGACTTCAAAACCAAAAACGAATAAAATAACTTTCATAAAACACTTAACAGCTTCTGAAGTCGATGTCATCAATTCTTCAATGCACTTTAGCTTGACACCGACTTCAGAAGCTGTTGATCTGTTTTATAAAAGTTATTTTGAAGTCGGTTTTTACTTTTTTAAAGTAAATTTTATACTATGTAAAGATAAAGATTATAAATGCGAAAGTAACTCTATGTTCTGCTGCTACCTTTCCACCACCCCAGGTACTTTTTACCTTTGATTTTTTGTTTTTATCCAGCGTGTGCTGTTGTCTGCACGTTACAGGAACTGTAATACTTTTTACTGTCATCTTTAGTAGCGTCCAAACGCTACTAAAGATGCCAAGCTCGTAGCCAAATTCTGGGCCGACTCGATTTAGACTGCTAACGACCCGCTAAGGAAAAGAAGTCAATCGCACATCAATGTTATCAGTTGGACTACGAAAATCGCCCTTTCTGCTACGAAATACAGTTCAAATTATTACTACGTACTACAGACATTTTACATCATATACTTACACTTTGCATTAATTAATATATGTATGTATCATACTATTTTATTGATTTTGCATTAGTATTTTGCGAATCGGTCTAAAACGATTTGATTTCTTTAATTTTCATATTTTTCAATGTTAGGACACTTACGTTAGGTTGTCAAGTTCTCATTACTTTTTAACCGACTTCAAAAAGGAGGAGGTTCTCAATTCGTCGGAAACTTTTTTTTTATTTTTTTTTTTATGTATGTTCCCCGATTACTCGAAGATGGCTGGACCGATTTGGATTTTTTTTTGTTTTATTCGAGAGGGTATACATCACAGTTGGTCCCATATAAAATTAATTAACTTTGCTTTGGTAGTTTTTGAGTTAGCTTCAATAATACGTATTTTTTTCCCACTTTTATATGGATGATGTTCTAGTTTGTTTTGCAGATAGTGGTATTAGAATTTGTGTGGGGTAGGTACACAACTAAAAAGTGAAAAATAAAAACTTTTTTACAAAAAAATACAACCGACTTCCAAAAACAACACTACAAAGTGAAAAATAACTTTAATTTCGGAAGTCGGTGGCAAAAAACGAAAATACATTTAACTAGACACCGAATTCCTAAATTAAAGTTATTTTTCACTTTGTAGTGTTGTTTTTGGAAGTCGGTTGTATTTTTTTTTCTTCTAATTTTCTCTCATAGAGTTTCTTACTGGCTTAGTCTATGAAGGTTACTTTTGATTTATATAATTTAAATCATTTTTATGAATCTAATAGCTCAAATATTGTATTTTATAGATAATTATGATTTGTTTACTGAATAACTGCAAAGAACGAATAGACGATGACTGAACAGTCGTGGAATGAAAAGGGTAATCATTGGTGCTAATTTTAAGCGCTTCCTCAGTGTATCCACATTAATCTATCGTGCCTAAACAGGTGTATTGCACTCGCGAAGCTGTGACTCCATTCATTCGGCACTCACACAATACCTGGGGCGCAACATTGTAAGTAGGAATCATACTCATCTCTCTTACAAAGTGTTGAGGAATAATCAAAATGATAGTCTGTTTTTTTAACCGACTTCAAAAAAAGGAGGTTACTCAATTCGACCGTATACCTATATTTTTTTTTTATGTGTTCGCGGAGGAGCTCGTGGCTAAGTAATAACAGCCGCACGGGTCGATCCATCAGGTAAAGCTACGCTTGCCGGGGTTGGTCAGTGGATAGGTGACCATTCTTTACATACCGAGACTCCTCCGTACCTCGGAAAGCACGTTAAGCCGTTGGTCCTGGCTGTCATTCGTGGATCTTTGACAGTCGTTACGGGTCGTCAGAAGCCCGAAAGTCTGAGAACCAGTCTTACCAAGGGGTATAGTATTACCCAGTTACTGGGTTGTGGAGGTCAGATAGGCAGTCACTCCATGTAAAATACTGGTATTCAGCTGCATCAGGTTAGACTGGAAGCCGACCCCAACATAGTTGGGAAAAGGCTAGGCAGATTGATGTGTGTTCGCGGATAACTTTGTCGTTTATGAACCGATTTTTATGATAATTTTTTTGTTGGAAAGCAGATATTCCAAGGGTGGTACCATGATAAGGAAACCAGGATTTGATGATGGCATCCCAGAGAAATCGAGGGGAACCTTCAATTTTACCACTTTGTAGTATTTTTTTGGAAGTCTGTTGTTTTTTTTTTTGTAAAAAAGTTTTTTTGCATCTATCGTTCGTTTTCCGACATATAAAGTTTGGCTACTTCTTCTCCAAAACTTCACTAAGTAATACTAATCACTGCCATGGTCAAATTGATCAATTTCTATTGTAATCCTAAGTTAGGCGAATTTAGAGAAAAAAAAACTTTTTTACAAAAAAAAAAAAACAACCGACTTCCAAAAAAATACTACAAAGTGAAAAATAACTTTGATATCGGAATTCGGTGTCTTTGGATCTGTATTTTAGCTTTTTGCCACCGACATCCAAAATTAAAGTTATTTTTCACTTTGTAGTATTTTTTTGGAAGTCGGTTGTTTTTTTTTTTGTAAAAAAGTTTTTTATTTTTCACTTTTTAGTGGGTCAGTCTGTAATTTATGTAAGTTACAATAGCCTAATGTCAACTGCTCATCACCTTTTACAAAATATTGCTTTTCCCGATACAGGGACGTTTATGGTTGAGGAGTTCTCCCAGTAAGGAACCAGGAGAACTGGAACTGATGGTGTAGTCACCATCAGTTCCACTTCAACATATATGTATTGTGACGAGCATAAATTGCTTAGCAATAACCGAATCTCAACCCGTGAAATACTTACGTATTAGTGAATAGTTCCGATGGCCATCTGTGGTCTTCCTCATCAGTTCCACTTCACTAAATGGTGCTTTCCGGGAGGAAATGCACTAGTAAAAAATACCCAAATCGCTATAGATTTGCCTATAAAATTTGAAGGATCCCCTCGATTTGTCTAGGATGCCATCATCAGAACCTGGTTTCCTTATCATAGTACTGCCCTTGGGATATATCCTTTCCAACAAAAAAAGAATCATCAAAATCAGTTCATAAACGACGAAGTTATCCGCGAACACACGTAAATATATATATATTATATACGGTTGAATATATACATAACCTAAAAATAACAAAATTATATACTAACATAACTAAAACTATTAAAAAACTAAAATACGGCATCGAAAAATTCCTCCGCATCGTTGTCGACTGGTAAAGTACCCAAGAGACTGGCGGCATTGCCACGTTGTATGGCAATGCTGAGCCTCTGGCCAAGGTAAAAGCCAGCCCTTGGGTCACGGGAAGTGTCAACCAGCCGTTTGGAGATTTCGTTGAATAAACCATGAGCACTCGGACCCCACGGCCCAAGGGTTTCAACCCCAAACGGCTCGAAAATATAATTACCGATAAGGTTATTATACTTTCGCCGTTTGAGGTTTTCCGCAGCCGCAGCACCGGAGCCAGCACAGCACGCCGAGCCAGGAAGATGGGATGGCGCAAGAGTATCGACGCACGTTGCGTGCCACACTAAAGGCCTTCCCACCTTCCATGGAAATAAAGACATGCCGGTTGAATTGAGAAACCTTTTTTTGAAGTCGGTTAAAAAAAGAAACAGAAAAATGTAAAAAAATTCAAATACACACACACGCACACGTGGTAGCCGTTTTGATCCACACCCAAAACAGATGCACGAAGCACAGTTGTTACGCGGACATAGTGGATCTGGAGCTTCAGGATTTTACCTTGGGTCAATCAGGTGATTGGCGGCAATCTGACAATATTGTAAGTATTTTTCATAGATGTCTGCTTCATTGTATCGTGTGTGTGTTATGTCATCTTTTGACAAACAAATATGTCGCATTGTCAGCCCGAGAAAGCGTCTGCCATCCTGACCTTCGCAACGCATAGACTAATATCCTAGTAAGACCAGACGGATGTCTATGGATACGTAGTGAGGTATCTTATTGTTCAGTTAAAAATACATGATCTGAGTCGATGCCAGCAATTTTAACTTCGTTTATTTAATTTATTACTGCCGTCTGAATATTTCAGTCGATGTTAGGTAATATTTTTATGATGTTTACATAAGACAAATAATTAAATTATTTATAAAATAGTAATACGTGTTTTAATTTAATACCTGTTGTTTTATGTACTATGGGCCAAAGTTCCGCATGATCACCTCAAATGCGATAATCGCATGCACGGCTCACGACTCGATCGCACAATGTTCGTTTGTCACTAGCTGCGCTCTCACAGGAATATTTTCATAAATGAGCATGCTTAAGTTTTGTCCATAGTGCATTTTATATACAGTAATGTGTAAAACATTAGTGAGCTCAGCACAGAACACGCAAGCGACCACTCAAGGTGAAATGCGATCGTCGAATAAAGTAAGACAGCTATTTATCAATCTACATTTAACAAGAATACATTAGCCTACTGTCTACTCTAGGAATATTTAATCAAATTGTAAACATGTCATAAATAAAATGTATTTGTTTGACAAATTGCAATTTACTCAACAGTTCTGAAAATTAAAATCTGTTCGTTTATATTCAGGCTTTAGGCCAAAAATATTTATGTTGTTAATGCTTTAATCTTATTTATTATACCAGCTATTGCACGCGGCTTCGCAGGTGTGGGTGTCCATACTTCCCTATTTGAATCGGATTTTTTTCACAATTTCATGAGTTTTAATTGTTTTGCGCGTAACCCTAATTATTTTTCTAAAATAAAAGTAGCCTTAGTTACTACTTATTAGCTTAGCTATCTGCCAGTGAAAGATTCTTCAAAATCAGTCCAGCCGTTTTGGAGATTAGCCGGAACAAACAGACAAACGGACAAACACAAATTTAAAAAAAAAATATTGGTTGTACACCAATTCCCTTCACACAACCCAATATTCATACATTGACACACAAACCTCTATCAAAAAAGAAAACAAACAACAATTCTTTTTTCAAAAGATCTATAATCGTGGGTTCCGAACCCCGACAGGCGCTTTACTTTGTGTAAATAATGTGATCAACTCATCACCACTGCTCTCAAAACGTTGAATGAAAACATCGTGAGGAAACTGACATGTCCTAGAACTAAAAATTCGACAACAAGTGACATCCAACCCGCACTGGGGCTGCATGGTAGATTACAGCCCTCTCGGCCAGCAGTGGGAACATTATAGGCTGATTCTATACATCATAAGAAAGAAATAAATAAAATCGAAGTACGGTATACTTAAAACAAAATAACATTTTTTTTAAATTTTTGTCTGTCTGTCTGTTTGTTCCGGCTAATCTCCGAAACGGCTGGAGCGATTTTGATGGGATTTTCACTGGCTGATAGCTGATGTTATAAGGAGTAACTGAAGCTCTTTTTACTGTAGAAAAAGTATTAGGGTTTCGCCAAAAAAAAATTGTGAACAAAATTCGATTCAAATAGGGAAGTATTGGTATCCACGCGGGTGAAGCCGCAAGCAACAGCTAGTGCTGTACTTTTCAAACTGAACTAAAAATACTAGTACAATTATTTATTTGATCAGCCAGTAGTCTTTAAAGTGTTCTTAGAAAACAAATGCTTCAAACAAAGTCGTTTATTTTTTCGCGATATAAAGACCTACGTATGTTGTGACGTCATTGTGTTCTCTATCATATTATATTCCGGATTTACTCAGTTTTACTAGAATTTAATTATGTTTCATGTTATATACCACGAAACAGAAGTACAAGGAAAATTATTTATTGTTGCTGTTAGTACTTAATCAATGTTTTTAACCGGTTGAATGTCGTAATTACAAAATCAATCTGCCTAACCTTTTCCCAACTATGTTGGGGTCGGCTTCCAGTCTAACCGGATGCAGCTGAATACTAGTATTTTACATGGAGCGACTGCCTATCTGACCTCAACAAACCATTAACTGGGTAATACGATACCCCTTGGTAAGACTGGTTGTCAGACTTTCGGGCTTCTGACAACCCGTAACGACTGTCAAAAATGACGCCAGGACCGTGTTTTCCGAGGCACGGAAATTACAAAATAACAATTTTCCTTTACTTGTGCTGACCTTGCCTCTTGCCAAATTTCATGATTCTAGGTCAACGAGAAGTACCCTATAGGTTGTGATTTATTTGCGAGTATCAAAATATGTCGCATAAATAGCCGAATTTAAGCATGATTTTTTTAGAACTCCAAGAGACTATCATAGACCTACGTATTTGATATATTAATTTCAACTTGATACCTCCACGCGTTCCTGAAAAGGGTCTTGACAGACTGACAGACTTACAGACGGACAACGAAGTGATTCTATAAGAGTTCCGTTTTTTTCCTTTTGAGGCACGGAACCTTAAAAACCAACTTCAGCTTTATTTTTTTAGCTGTAGGAGTAGACAGCATAAGTCCAGGTATCCTCACGATGTTTTCCTTCACGAATGTCAGTATTGCCCAAGATAAACTCAGAAAGCACATAGGAATTGAAAATGTCACATTGGTACTTGCCCGGATTTGAACTCACAACCTCGTCTACCGCTAGTACTGTTTGTGAGAACTTGTGATGGATAATTATAGGATTCGTTTAATAACTATCAGTTTATTATATACAGCTTAATCCTAGCTAACCTCTACACAACAGACATCTTGTCAGGACGGAACAGGAAGTGCAGAACGTGTTTGACATTAGAAGTATCTATTGTCACAGATTATAAAATACTTCAACACTGTTAAACAACGGGGTGTAAGTGTAAACAGTGGCAATCTTTTAAGAGGTCTTCATTATGAACAACTTTTACTACAGAAAAAAAAAACAAAAAATAACAACCGACTTCCACAAACAACATTACAAAGTGGAAAATAATTTTAATTTCGGAAGTCGGTGTTTAGTTAAATGTATTTTCGTTTTTTGCCACCGACTTCCGAAATTAAAGTTATTTTTCACTTTGTAATGTTGTTTTTGGAAGTCGGTTGTATTTTTTGTAAGAAAGTTTTTATTTTTCACTTTTTGGTTGTAGTAGCTACCCCACATAAATTCTAATACCACTACCTGCAAAACAAACTAGAACATCATCCATATAATAGTGGGGAAAAATACGTATTATTGAAGCTAACTCAAAAACTACCGAAGCAAAGTTAATGAATTTTATATGGGACCAACTGTGATGTATACCCTCTCGAATAAAACAAAAAAATCCAAATCAGTCTAGCCATCTTCGAGTAATCGGGGAACATACATAAAAAAAAAAGGTTCCGGCGAATTGAGAACCTTCTCCTTTTTGAAGTCGGTTAAAAAAAAACCGCGCGCCGTGTTTTATCAAATAGTATCGCGGTTGGGAATGGCGGCGTGAGAATGAGCTGTAACGTTCGCTCCAGTGGTTGCGCCGGCGCTGGATGGCGCTAGGTCAAGCAATAGAGTATGATGACGTAATCCACACACCGTACAATACATTTTAGATAAGCATTTTTCTATGACGAGATTTGTACGTAAACAATTTGTACACATATTGTTTTTATCTTGTACTAACGCGAGTCTAGCAAGAGAATCGAAGGATTGGAAGGTAGGGCACGAATAAATCGAGTGCCAAACCAGAAATCGCGAAAAAAAAATCAGCTGTTCAGTACATATTATGTTCGCCTATTTCGTCAAAATGTAGGGAACAGCTGATTTTTTCGCGATTTCAGGTTTGGTCACATAGTAAAAGTTGTTCATAATGATAAGTACAATGACCTCTTAAAAGATTGCCACTGTTCACACTTACACCCTGTAGGTATATTGTTAATTGTAATCTGTAACATAACAATCTCCGCAACGGCTTTCGGAACTGAAACACATGCTTACTACACAAGATAAAAACGTAAATATTTACGTTAAAACTACGTGTTTTACGTAACACGTGTACACGTACTAAACGTATAAAAACGTAATTATTAGGTGCGCCATTACATCTGTATCAAATCTTATTATAGATCAAAAGGTATTGTAAGTTTTGTTAGTGCACTGTATGTACTATCAGCAAAACTTTAGCATGCTCAGCTTAGAAAATATTTCTGCGGAAGCGCAACTAATGACAGACCACACCCCTTCCTGATTTCGCCTAATTAGAAAACATATGCATTTGTGTGAGTACAGGGCATGTAACAAAAAATAACAACAAACATTAGCAACAAATCAAATCAAAAATAAACGTGCGTCCTATTGGTCAAAAACGCATGCATCGGGCGATCGAGTCGAGAGCCATGCTATGCGATTATCACCTTAAAGGTGAGCATGCGGAAGTTTGGCCCATAGTACGTAATACATCACAACCAGCCTCTGAATAACATTGCCATATGATAATTATGAAACATAGGATTAATCTTGGCCAACCTTTTGATGCCAAGTGCCTCGTTGGTTGTAGTGGCTGGTGGCGCTATACAGCTGAGCATGAGGTCCTGGTTTCCTGGGGCAAAGTGTTATTAGGTTTTCCCAGCAGCCCGGAGTCTCGATGTGTGTTGATGGAAATAGGCTCGAAATAAATAAAATAACATGGGACTTAAGGGCGCTGTTACAAATGGGTAGTCAAATCATTACTTTTTTACACAAAAGTATGGTTATTAAATAAAATGCTTTGCATTCTTAAAATATGTTTTGGCCAAATTGTTGATAGATGTGCATGGTACGATTCTGAACTATAAATATAATTTTAGATAGATAAAGTTTCTCAATAAATATACCAAAGTAAAAATTTTTGCTTCGGTACATTTATTGAGAAAATGTACCTATCTACAATTATATTTGCGCCGACCCCAAATAAATTGGGATAAGAGCAGGAGAATGATAATGACCAACTGTTAAATCAGTGTTCTCTGAGACATGAAGGAAAATTGGCTCGCGATATCCATGGAAGAGCAGCTTTATCTCGCAGATCTTCGCAAATCTTAGCGGCTGTTATTTAGCTATTTATAAGTTGCAGATCTTCGCAAATCTTAGCGGCTGTTATTTAGCTTTTTATAAGTTGCAGATCTTCGCAAATCTTAGCGGCTGTTATTTAGCTTTTTATAAGTTGCAGATCTTCGCAAATCTTAGCGGCTGTTATTTAGCTTTTTATAAGTTGCAGATCTTCGCAAATCTTAGCGGCTGTTATTTAGCTTTTTATAAGTTGCAGATCTTCGCAAATCTTAGCGGCTGTTATTTAGCTTTTTATAAGTTGCAGATCTTCGCAAATCTTAGCGGCTGTTATTTAGCTTTTTATAAGTTGCAGATCTTCGCAAATCTTAGCGGCTGTTATTTAGCTTTTTATAAGTTGCAGATCTTCGCAAATCTTAGCGGCTGTTATTTAGCTTTTTATAAGTTGCAGATCTTCGCAAATCTTAGCGGCTGTTATTTAGCTTTTTATAAGTTGCAGATCTTCGCAAATCTTAGCGGCTGTTATTTAGCTTTTTATAAGTTGCAGATCTTCGCAAATCTTAGCGGCTGTTATTTAGCTTTTTATAAGTTGCAGATCTTCGCAAATCTTAGCGGCTGTTATTTAGCTATTTATAAGTTGCAGATCTTCGCAAATCTTAGCGGCTGTTATTTAGCTTTTTATAAGTTGCAGATCTTCGCAAATCTTCGCGGCTGTTATTTAGCTATTTATAAGTTGCAGATCTTCGCAAATCTTCGCGGCTGTTATTTAGCTTTTTATAAGTTGCAGATCTTATAAGTTGCAGATCTTCGCAAATCTTAGCGGCTGTTATTTAGCTTTTTATAAGTTGCAGATCTTCGCAAATCTTCGCGGCTGTTATTTAGCTTTTTATAAGTCGCAGATCTTCGCAAATCTTAGCGGCTGTTATTTAGCTTTTTATAAGTTGCAGATCTTATAAGTTGCAGATCTTCGCAAATCTTAGCGGCTGTTATTTAGCTTTTTATAAGTTGCAGATCTTCGCAAATCTTCGCGGCTGTTATTTAGCTATTTATAAGTTGCAGGTCTTCGCAAATCTTCGCGGCTGTTATTTAGCTTTTTATAAGTTGCAGATCTTATAAGTTGCAGATCTTCGCAAATCTTAGCGGCTGTTATTTAGCTTTTTATAAGTTGCAGATCTTCGCAAATCTTCGCGGCTGTTATTTAGCTTTTTATAAGTCGCAGATCTTCGCAAATCTTAGCGGCTGTTATTTAGCTTTTTATAAGTTGCAGATCTTATAAGTTGCAAATCTTCGCAAATCTTAGCGGCTGTTATTTAGCTTTTTATAAGTTGCAGGTCTTCGCAAATCTTCGCGGCTGTTATTTAGCTTATTATAAGTTGCAGATCTTCGCAAATCTTAGCGGCTGTTATTTAGCTTTTTATAAGTTGCAGATCTTCGCAAATCTTCGCGGCTGTTATTTAGCTATTTATAAGTTGCAGATCTTCGCAAATCTTCGCGGCTGTTATTTAGCTATTTATAAGTTGCAGATCTTCGCAAATCTTAGCGGTTGTTATTTAGCTTTTTATAAGTTGCAGATCTTCGCAAATCTTAGCGGCTGTTATTTAGCTTTTTTATGTCGCAGATCTTCGCAAATCTTGGCGGCTGTTATTTAGCTTTTTATAAGTCGCAGATCTTCGCAAATCTTCGCGGCTGTTATTTAGCTATTTATAAGTTGCAGATCTTCGCAAATCTTAGCGGCTGTTATTTAGCTTTTTATAAGTTGCAGATCTTCGCAAATCTTCGCGGCTGTTATTTAGCTATTTATAAGTTGCAGATCTTCACAAATCTTAGCGGCTGTTATTTAGCTTTTTATAAGTTGCAGATCTTCGCAAATCTTCGCGGCTGTTATTTAGCTATTTATAAGTTGCAGATCTTCGCAAATCTTCGCGGCTGTTATTTAGCTTTTTATAAGTTGCAGATCTTCGCAAATCTTCGCGGCTGTTATTTAGCTTTTTATAAGTTGCAGATCTTATAAGTTGCAGATCTTCGCAAATCTTAGCGGCTGTTATTTAGCTTTTTATAAGTTGCAGATCTTCGCAAATCTTCGCGGCTGTTATTTAGCTTTTTATAAGTCGCAGATCTTCGCAAATCTTAGCGGCTGTTATTTAGCTTTTTATAAGTTGCAGATCTTATAAGTTGCAGATCTTCGCAAATCTTAGCGGCTGTTATTTAGCTTTTTATAAGTTGCAGATCTTCGCAAATCTTCGCGGCTGTTATTTAGCTATTTATAAGTTGCAGGTCTTCGCAAATCTTCGCGGCTGTTATTTAGCTTTTTATAAGTTGCAGATCTTATAAGTTGCAGATCTTCGCAAATCTTAGCGGCTGTTATTTAGCTTTTTATAAGTTGCAGATCTTCGCAAATCTTCGCGGCTGTTATTTAGCTTTTTATAAGTCGCAGATCTTCGCAAATCTTAGCGGCTGTTATTTAGCTTTTTATAAGTTGCAGATCTTATAAGTTGCAGATCTTCGCAAATCTTAGCGGCTGTTATTTAGCTTTTTATAAGTTGCAGATCTTCGCAAATCTTCGCGGCTGTTATTTAGCTTTTTATAAGTTGCAGATCTTCGCAAATCTTAGCGGCTGTTATTTAGCTTTTTATAAGTTGCAGATCTTCGCAAATCTTCGCGGCTGTTATTTAGCTATTTATAAGTTGCAGATCTTCGCAAATCTTCGCGGCTGTTATTTAGCTATTTATAAGTTGCAGATCTTCGCAAATCTACGCGGCTGTTATTTAGCTTTTTATAAGTCGCAGATCTTCGCAAATCTTAGCGGCTGTTATTTAGCTTTTTATAAGTCGCAGATCTTCGCAAATCTTAGCGGCTGTTATTTAGCTATTTATAAGTGCTCTTTTTTGGCCTATTAACAATTTAGTCACGAGCTGACGAGTTCTTTAGAAGAAGGCGTGGCAGTTTTACTATTATCGTCTAGCGGACTGCAAATCTGTTTGTCGCGTACTAGTAGTTATAAAAATAGGTGTATATGCCGTGCCAAGAGTTTGAGGTGGCGTGATGTTCTGCAGTTAATTTTAAATGATGCCAGACCATGCTCGACAGCTCAACTAATGCATATAGGAAGCGGAACAAATGTCATAGACCTCCCTGGTCTAAAAGAACTACTGAGTGTGTCTTATTGAATGCTTGGAAACATCGTGGTAGATCCAGACGAAGATAGAGGGACGGACTTGACTCCTAGCAAAATACAGAAGTAAGTAGACACGGGGGCTTTAGGCAAGACAGATAGATAGCTTTCAATATCTGAAGGTTACCCCAAGTGTTACCCCGGAGGGCCCTAAAACCCAAATAGGTCTTGACCCGAAAATTTGCAAATTGGTGCCTAAACAGTAGTTTTAAGGCTTGCTCAGACAGGCGCGACGCTACTCTGGTGGAACAATTTCTATGAAAACTTCATGGAAATGGTTCTACCGCAGTCGCTCCGCGCCGTCGCGTTGGCGGCGTCGCCTCGCGCCTCTCTGCCTTTACTTTCAAATGTCATGTTAGCTCATGATCAATTTGAGTAAATGAACCCGAAAAGAAGAATGTTGATAACAAAGTCCAAGTCAATTTCCGTCTACGCATTCCTAAGTTGACAAATTTCATGTATGTTATTTAAATTCTTAAAAAAAGTCTGGAGATATGGAACATTTTGAAATTTCCTATGCTCACATTTTTAGTCAGATGAGGTAGGTCAGGCGATACAAAAAAATCTACCTCATCTGACTAAAAATGTGAGCATAGGAAATTTCAAAATGTTCCATATCTCCAGACTTATGTTTTTTTTTCTCAATGTTGGCGCTTGTTTGATAACACTACTCGCCATAAACGCAACTTATAAAACGAATTCTTAGCCAAGAACCACGCGAGATAATAAAAAGAACCCTAACCAACTGTTTACACTTTAAAACCACACCTGCCAACAGACAAGTTCCGTATATCTGGCAGTTCTGGCACTGACTGACTATAGCCTAATTATAGAAAGAACACGACTAACTAATTTGTGCAGGTAACTAGAATAATAACATTACACTGCTATTCATCGTATGGTTCTTTCTTTAAAATTTGGATAGTGGGAAAGATGATGATTTGCGAGGTTGTATTAAGCGGAGCTACTAAAGAGGAGCTCGTGGCTAAGTAATAACAGCCGCACGTGTCGATCCATCAGGTTAAGCTACGCTTGCCGGGGTTGTCCGTGGATGTGTGACCAACTTTACATACCGATACCCCTCCGTGCCTCGGAAAGCACGTTAAGCCGTTGGTCCCGGCTGTCATTCGTGGATCTTTGACAGTCGTTACGGGTCGTCAGAAGCCCGAAAGTCTGACAACTAGTCTTACCAAGGGGTATCGTATTACCCAGTTAGTGGGTTGTGGAGGTTAGATAGGCAGTCGCTCCATCCCCCCCGGAGGGTTCCCGCATTGTCGAGGCGGGGGGGCTCAGTAGCCGTGGCTTGGTCACCCACGCTGAAGCGAAGAGGAACCCATGCGGGGGCCGCTCGTCAGGGCTTTTGCCGATAAGCCGACGACGTAGCGGCCAGCGGGTAGGTTGGGGTGGCCGTATGGGCGACACCGCAACTGAGGCGGGCCGCGGTGTCTTATGGGAGGCATCACGGCTGAGGATTGGAGGCCGCGGCGGGAGAGGAGTGCCGGTATTG
Source organism: Cosmia pyralina (assembly GCA_946251885.1). NCBI lineage: Eukaryota > Metazoa > Arthropoda > Insecta > Lepidoptera > Noctuidae > Cosmia > Cosmia pyralina. Next base: position 6,392,705 of record OX276368.1, on the reverse strand, counting down.
CGGTGCGCCGCTCTCCCTACCTTCCGCGGCCTTGACGGGGCCGCCACCGTTTGATGGCGGACGCGGTGGGGCCGCAGGGGAAGAGGAGTGTCGGTATGACGTCGGCCGCTCTCCCTATCCTCTGCGGCCGAAATGGCGGCGGAGCGCGCGCGGGAGGACGACCCTCACGCGGCGCCGCTCCGAAGGCGGAGGAGGGGTCGGAGCAGACGACTCCTCCCAGGTGGGGGCCAGCAGGCAACGGGTGTGGGGGCATCCTTGCCTGTATTGCACAGGCCCCCACCAGTGTCGGACGGGAATGGCCAGGTGTTCCCGGTCATTCCCGTAGCCCCCCATCCGGGGGGGCACGCGGGGCCCGCCACCTAGGCGGGCATGCGCCGGGAGGGTTGTGGACGTAAAGGCTGTGCCGGTTTCCCATGGCCCTCCCATCACGGCGATGTGGGAACACTGCTGAGTTTTAGTGGGTATACTGTCATTCCGACAGGAGTCCCACATACCCCGTCTCGTCCCCCACGAGCGGGGATGCATAAAGCATTTCTCAGCGTCAAAAAAAAAAAGGCAGTCGCTCCATGTAAAATACAGGTATTCAGCTGCATCCGGTTAGACTGGAAGCCGACCCCAACATAGTTGGGACTTTTCCCAACCCCCCTTCCTTCTTCCTCTTCCTTCTTTTTTTCCCTTTTTTGCCTAGCCTTTGCTAGGCAGATTGATTGATTGGATACTAAAGCCAACTATAATATAGTTTTACATCAACAAACAATAAAGTTGTCAATTCTTAGGTAATACGTTTTTACCTGTGCGGCTGATAGCAACCTGATAGTGTAGCGTAACCACAAACCTCATGTTACCTTGCGTCATATATAGCTGATTACAATATATATGATATTGGTAAACGAATAACCTCCTATAGAGAATAGTATAGGTCCGCTGCATGCTGGTGGTCAGGATACCCGCTGAAGCCGTGGGTGCTGGCTGGCTGTATGACTCGCCGCTCGAAAGCTTGAGGAAGTGATGCTGATGATGTCACGCTGAAGTAGAAGCACGAAGACTGCGCTGACGTTCATACTCGGGCTCACCAGTATAGAGGCATGAGGAACAGGGTGTAAAGTTCCTCCATAGAAAAGGGAGGATCCGTCGACCAGACGGGTGTTGTGTCTGGTGGGAAACTCCCCCACAATTGATGTCGGAACGTTGTATATATGCTAGTCGCGCGGTAAACTCTGATTGCGTTATGCAGGATTTTTCGTGACGTCAGTGAGTAGATGCCACCAAGTATAGTACGGTACTTTTGATGATGTATTTCATGGCGATGTATTGGTGAATGGATGACACCTAATCCTTTTTGGATGATCCCTAGATTCTTTTACTCCCCATCATTGTCCAGAACGGCCAGAACCAAAGGCTTCGGTGATCGGAAGATGTGGTCAGCGCGCTATGGAGAGTTTATGATCAGAGTTTCTGTGAGGGATAACGATCCGGAATGAAATCCGGAAAAGAATTGGAGTCATCTGCAGAATTAGCAAGCTATACCGGTTATGTCTGTTAAAGCACCGATGGCCGTTTCAGCAGACGATTCGTGAAGTGGAGACCGCGAAGTGTCAAACGTAGCATGAGATGGGGCAAAGCGAAGATCTGAGTTTTGTAGTGCAACTTGGAAGAGTCCTATATCGTCGCTAATCTAACTAACTGGCGTATCTGACATTTTGGACTAAACCGACCTAAATATAGTAATTTCATACATTTTCCAAGTCGAATCGAAATGAGGAGCTCGTGGGTAAGTAATGACAGCCGCACGGGTCGATCCATCAGGTTAAGCTACGCTTGCCGGGGTTGGTCCGTGGATGGGTGACCAACTTTACATACTCCTCCGTGCCTCGGAAAGCACGTTAAGCCGTTGGTCCCGGCTGTCATTCGTGGATCTTTGACAGTCGTTACGGGTCGTCAGAAGCCCGAAAGTCTGACAATCAGTCTTACCAAGGGGTATCGTATTACCCAGTTAATGGGTTGTGGAGGTCAGATAGGCAGTCGCTCCATGTAAAATACTGGTATTCAGCTGCATCCGGTTAGACTGGAAGCCGACCCCAACATAGTTGGGAAAAGGCTAGGCAGATTGATTCCAAGTCGAATCGATCTGTCTAATCGGCGTATCTATATGCCTTACCGTTCCCATGATAATGCAAAAATCTAGACCGATGTATCTACAGTTTACAAAAAAAAGATCACACTAAGGGACCCTAAGTAACATAGGTCTTGTAATGAGATTCATGAAAAGTCAATTGTTACTTAAATTGGGGTCATAAGTGACTTCTTCAACAGGTAATAAGCTTACCGATCACCAATGAAAATGCCGTTTTCTATAAAAGGCGTCTATCAGCCTACAATTTCACTATTATGACATGTTTCGAGAGTTTGTTCGAGAGATAGTTTTTGTTTTACGTGGCATGAGGGGCGCAGCAAGAGAGTAGCCTCTGAAATATCCAGAGCTCTTTACAGCTTTCTAATAAATAGTGATCAAAAGGGCCTGAAGGTCATTTATTTATTCGCTGATGGTTGCAGTGGTTAGAACCGCAATTCCATTGTGGCTTCAATGTTATTGTATGCTATTACAATGCAAGCAATCTTGAAGAGATCACATTACAATTATCTGTCAAGTCAGTTACTAGCGTCGATATATCCAGCAGTGGACAGCAGTATGCTGACTTGATTGATTGAAAGACCAAAACAAATGCAGACCACACAGCACTGCAAATCTAACAAAACATGAGTTGAGTATATTTCGGTCTAAATAGTTTTACAGAGCTTGAATTAGAGCTAGCAAATGCCAATGTATTTAACAACAGCATTCTCGTCTAAACTCAAATAAATTGTCTTGAGTGCGAACAAAGTTCACTGGTTTAAATTTAGATGCAATTCGAGCAAAAAACATTGCTGGGGCTAGTAATAGGATCGATGGAAATAAAAATATTTATGTTTGTAGTTGTGACGATTGACGTGTGGTTTTTAAATGAGAGAGAGAACATTTATTCATTAGTACTTGGACGCAGAGCGTGGTGACCCAGTGTGGTCGTAGGTATAACATGGGAATGGGACTATAACTGACGATATTTTGGTGTACTATCAATCTTTTTTTTTTTTTTTCACAAAAAAGCAGTATTTCGTAAAAATTACCTAATACTTTGTTAAATATAAATAATATCAATGTATTTAAGAAGCAACTAACTAATCTACTGATAAGTAAGACATACTACACAATTAATGAATACCTGTCCGATAGAAATGTGTGTGTATAATAATAAAACAGAAAATGATGGTGAATACTTGATTGAGTCCGATTTTTATTAAAATTATTTTGTTTGTATTGTTAATTAAGTGTTGACTGTATTAGACATTACTTATTTATAATGACATTATTATACTCTGACATTACGTACTTATTAATTTGAATTTATGACATTGCATAACTTATTGATTTGAATTTATGACATTATAGAGAGAGAGTATTATTAATGATTTATATGAATTTTTGGTATTAATTGGAATTTAGGACAGTGTTTATACTTTTGCATGCCTGTATTGGTGCAACACAGTGGACTGCGCATTCACTTGACATCTAGAAATGTATGATTATGTAATGTGTTGAGCAATAAAAATTTGAATTTGAATTTAATTTGAATTTGTCTTCCCTTAAGGAGGATGCGCTGTAGAAGCCCGAGAAATTCAAATTTTCTTGCGTTTTATGCAATTTGCAGGTCCGTGTCAAGTTGTATCTTGATCAAAATATGATACGCGGGAATAAAACATATGTATTTATATAATTTTAACCATGAAAATCATTAATACATCTCTATAAGGTAGAATTCGTGCAGAGTCGTTAGATTACGTTCGTTCGACGAATCTGCACGAAATCTAACGTAAAGAGATGTATTGATGATTTTAATTTTTTATTATTTATTTAGGTTAACCAGCAATTGTTTACACTACATACATTTCTGACTTAATGACTAGCTAGGGTAACATTTGCACGTGCAACAATTAATTATAGGTTAACACCACATGCACAAAAAAAGGCTTCCTACAACATAATTATTCATAATATTAATTGAAACTAGAAATTATACAATAATAATTAAACTTAAAATTTAAGATTAACTAATACAGAATTAGAAAATGACTGATCAAATAATAAATTGATTAAATTACAATTGATTAATTAGCGTATGAATAAAATTATAATGATTATACAGATAAGAAAATTAAAATTAAATAAATGGAAACAATAAACTGAATATCGAATAAATTGAAAACGAAATCGAGTAAGTATAAAATTAAATCTATAATGGATTATTTACAAAAGCTCGTAGGAATTTATTTAAACTATCATGGTTCATGGTTAAAATGATATAAATACATATGTTTTATTCCCGCGTATCATATTTTGATTAAGATACAACCTGACACGGACCTGCAAATTGCATAAAACGCAAGAAAATTTGAAGGGAAGACAAAGATTGATAGTACACCAAAATATCGTAAATTATTGCCTTTAAGTGGATGCGCTGTATCACAGCGCATCCCACTTAAAGGCAATAATTTGATTGATGATATTTGTGGTATCAATAGAAATAAAGAAAAAAGGATCCCGGCAACGCATTTGTTAACCACGGAGAATTGTGAGTAAAAATCCCATGAACTTGGCTAATTCCTAGGTCGGAGACCTTGAAGGTTTCGACATCAAAAAGCTAAAAATAGGATCGCCCTTCTCTTTGGTGTACAATTTGACTAATTCGTGAACAAATGGCTAGGTATATTTACGCGACGCTGCCGCTGGCGTATCGTATCAGCCACGGTGTCTATGCAGCGTATGAGCAGACAGCTTACACGTGTCGTCTACGCAGCGCTTACGTAGTCTATACGCAGCGTCTACGCAATATATACGCAGCATCGACGCCGTAAGAGGTAGAGTTTTCAAATAAGAGGTCACCGAGGAAAGACGAAGTGGTCAATGAAAGCACATTTAATTTTAAAATCCAGCATACTTATTGTATAGCTCTATCGTAATGACAATAACTGTCATTTCGATTATGTTTATAAAATAAAGTTGCTTTTCGTGTTTGTCTGTGTGACTACATTGTTTTTCTAGACTAGAATTTGATGCGGTTTTCACCATCATTTATAGGATTTATTCCGGAAGATTTATTTGTATAATACATTAATAACTAATACTTAATAAACTTAAAAAAAAAATACAAAAAAAAAATGGTTTGTCAAGTTGTAAAAACCGTGCGAAGCAGGGTCGGGTCGCTAGTTAATTTTATAAAAATGTCACATTGAGTGCAACCCGGTGCTCTATAAACATTAGCGCAGATTACGCTCGAGTCTAAATCTAGGAATTAGATGCAAAAATTCGGCCTTCAGAGCGCAGTACTAAGATGATACATCTGTGCGGTCTATTTAAATCCGTTCAGTGGGTAATTGGGACATTTTTGTTGTACGAATGTTAAGAGTCGTTTATCATAATAATTTATTTTATCTCGTGTGTTTATTTAGTTTTAACGGACATTTTGACACGTCATCGTTAGATCTCTACCGATGTTTAATAATAATAGAGGTGTTATTCATCATCAAAGGCTTCCAGTCTAACCCCGATGCAGCCGAATACCAGTATTTTACATGGAGCGACTGCTTAACTGATCTCCAACCCAGTTACTGGGTAACATGATACCCCGTGGTAAATCTGTATCCTAATTGCGTAACACAATATCAATCGGAATCGGTTTCATTTTGACAATTCAATAACTTTCATTGCATTATTTACGTTGTCTAGACAAATTTTTCGTGCATTAGCATAACAATTTGCTTTAAAATTATTAAAATTCTGTTTGATATTGTGTTATGCGATTAGGGTGCAGGTTGTCAGACTTTCAATAATATTCATTCATTTAATTTTATCAATTTTTATTAATTATTTTACCGCTGCTTACCAAATAATATTGAAATAGTTCCCCGATTATCATTATTATAAAAATTAGGACTCAAAATATATGTAAAGATGACGTCATTTTTTGTTAGCTTTAATTAAAGTGTCTAGCGGAAAAAAGTGTCTGACAGAATTGATTATTAATTATTTACAATATTCTGTAAAGTAAAACATACATAAAATCAGCAGTCTAGATTTAAAAAAAAGTGAGTAAGTAATAATTTTAGTAAATAACTAACACAAGCTAGCAGGACGCGTACGTTAAAAGTACGTACTAACAGTAGGTACTCTATCCCATACATTTTGTTAATTAGAACATAAGTCAAGTCTGACAGCCCTGGGATCTTGCTCTAATAGGTACACCTCTGCCAAACACTTTAGGGATTACAGGCGTACGACTCAATCAATCTGCCTAGCCTTTTCCCAACTATGTTGGGGTCAACTTCTAGTCTAACCGGATGCAGCTGAATACCAGTATTTTACATGGAGCGACTGCCTATCTGACCTCCACAACCCAGTAACTGGGTAATACGATACCCCTTGCTAAGACTGGTTGTCAGACTTTCGGGCTACTGACGACCCGTAACGACTGTCAAAGATCCACGAATGACAGCCGGGACCAACGGTTTAACGTGCTTTCCGAGGCACGGAGGAGTCTCGGTATGTAAAGATGGTCACCCAACCACGGACCGACCCCGGCAAGCGTAGCTTAACCTGATTATTACTTAGCCACGAGCTCCTTGATTACAGGCGTATGACTCCTCGTCGTAAAATTAGTGGTCAGACTTTCAAGTATAGCAATAGCTATGGCAATGGCCTTATTTGTTTGAAAGTCTGTTCTACAACGAAAAGTCAATTCAAATTGAAAGCAATTTCATTACGAGTATGTTACGTAATTAGACTGAACGCCACAATTTTCCCGATTACAAAATTATTGTTATGATTGACAATATCATTTAATGTCATTGAATTTTCTTTGGCGTCCATATTCTAGATGTCTACGTAGATCCAAAAGGTGAAAGTTGACATACAGAAATGCTGATAAGAACTAAATGCAGATAATGATAAGCTAGCTGATGCACTAATTATGATGGAGAGGGATGTAAACAGTGCGTTTAAAAGTCCTTGAGAAAGATCATGGCCGTCAGTTTATGTAACTCCGAGATGAATAACAGAATGTTTTATTGTTGCAACTAATCTGGATTCTATTTCCACAAAGAAAAAAAAAAAGATCTTTACTTGCCAAATAAAATACATCAAACAACCTTGCACAATTCAGTTTACTTACAAATAAGCAGTAAAGTTATGTCATTGTTTTGATTAGTATTAAGACGAACGGTTAAGCATAGGATTAACACAAGATGGAAGAAATGGCGGCAGGTCATGGGGACAATCTGCGACTCCCGCATTCCCCTTAAACTTAAGGGGAAGATATATAAAACAATGGTTAGACCTGCTGTCTTGTATGGATCAGAATTTTGGGCCACAAAAGGGATGAATGAAAAGCAGTTGCATGCAGCCGAGATGAGAATGCTAAGAGGGATGTGTGGTGTTACACGAATGGATAGAATAAGAAATGAGTACATAAGAGGAAGTCTGATAGTGGCACCGGTGACTGAAAAGTTGTGCGGAAATCGGTTGTCATGGTATGGGCATGTGATGCGGAGGAGTGAGGAAAATGTCGTGAGGAAGGTTTTGAGTATGAAGGTCGATGGCTATAAGAGTAGGGGAAGACCAAAGAAACGATGGATGGATTGTGTGAAAGATGACATGGCTAGAAAGGGGGTGACTACCGAGATGACGAATAATAGAGAAGTATGGAAAAAAAGGACATGTTGCGCCGACCCCAACTAGACTGGGATAAGGGCAGGAGACTGATGATGTTTTGATGAGTATGTTTCGGTAATTGTTATGGTTGTTAGAATGGAACTGACTCACTCTGTTCCCCGTATAAACTGTATCACGGTGGAATATTTTCCTCGTCTTCAGTAAATATACTTATAGTAGCAGACTTGTGACAAAACATTTTTTTTAGGGTTCCGTACCACAAAAGGAAAAAACGGAACCCTTATAGGATCACTCGTGTGTCTGTCTGTCTGTCTGTCTGTCTGTCCATCTGTCACAGCCAATTTTGCTCCGAATCTAATGGACCGATTAAGTTGAAATTTGGTACACATATGTATTTCTGTGACCCAAACACGGACGGGTAAAGTAAATAAATGAATTTTTAATATAGAGGTCACTTTTGGGGAGCAAATAAGAAAATTAAAAAAAAAAGTTTTGCAAACTACACCATGTGGCATGTCAAATGAAAGGGCTTACTATGAGGGTCTCAAATATATTTTTTTATAATTTTAAAATAAATTGTTTTGAAGTTATTTAAGAAAATAGACGAAAGTTGACCATCCCCCCCCCCTTATCTCCGAAACTACTGAGCCTAAAATTTTGAAAAAAATATAGAAAATAGATCTTTATCTGTAGATTACAGGAAAACCTATAAGAAGTCTGTGGTCTTAAAATAACATGGTAAATCTATCAATATTGTGAGTACAAACTTACATTTACGGTTGGAATGTATGGGAGAACATGTTTTTCAACTACAATGTTAAGTTTGTTCTTAAGATAAATTCATCCCAATTACGGAACCCTTCATTGTGCGTGGTCCGACACGCACTTGACCAGTTTTTTTATTTATAAAGGGCTAGATAATGACGAGAAAAATTTAATTAATTTTTAGTTTTGAACGTACACCGTCAAACAGACGAGTAATCACCAAACTACGTTTGTATGGAAGAATTAGCGTCTAACGTGCCCTTAAGGCGCGGACTGACTACGTTTTTAAACGGCCCACAACTGCGTAATCTATTGTCACCATTAGCTGGCTTGAAATAAGGTTGAAAATTGAAAATAATGATTGTGTTGCCGTGATGTGACTAAGCTGCGAATGTGCATTTATTTTCCGGGTTTTTTTTAGATTATTCAGATTATACACAATAAATTAAATAATTGTCCAGTTAAAGTTTAAAAAAAAATGCTAATTCTATTAAATTCTTCAATAAAAGAATATCGTTATCGCTGAAAACACAGAGATGTTCGACGCCTAAGTTTATTTTTGTGGAGCAACTTCCAAATTTTTTATTGGGAATATCAAACTATTTTTTTTTTACTATTCTATTCGGTTACAATTTTTCTTTAAACCCTTCTCTATCCACTGTATTTTTTGCGTCGGATAGTTTCATTGCGTTACTTCATACTCGACAATCCAAGAAACCAATTTTTGTAAATATTGAGCTAATACCGCGCCTTAAATGGGATTTACGTCTGGCGGTATATGGATTTTCTATTATACGTCAGTCTGTGTCAACCCCTTCAGGAAGTACGGGCGTTATGTTGTAATAATAATAAACCATTTATTTCAGGCGACACTGGCCCATAGATAAATACCTAAACCTAAACATACATATTTTAATATAAACAAAACTTGTGTTATTATAATAGGCTTAAGACTATGTTAGTAGCACTCCTCTTTGCACTAGCTTGACTTTAAGTGCTGCCCTGTGGAACTTGTTCGCGGAGGCGTCGGAACACCACGTCCTGCGACCAAAAGTCTTCCTCCATGACGAGGGGCAGGTAACAGTTCGATACACGCACCACGAACGCCTTGAAGTTGACATTGCGGCGCGACTCCAGTAACTGCACCCTCGGCGTGTACCTAGTCTTCTGGCGCACGTACTCCACGATGTCCTCCGCCTTAGTGGTGTAGTGCAGGCGGGAGATGTACACCGGTGTATTCGGCTTTGCGGCACGCAAGCTCACTTCGGGCTCCGCAGGAGCTTTGCCGCAACGGTTCTTATTAATTCGCGGACGGCGCTCCTCCTGTGCACCGTCACGAAACCCTCTTCATTATCATTGTCATCAGCCTTGTTATGAAGTGTTATACTACGACACGCTCGTGTAGATTTTATGACCTATTCTTGAATTTTATAGGTTTCAGTGTTACACACGTCATCAGGTTAGTAGGTATGACGAACAATAATTATATTGTGTTGCAATCTGCCTAGCTTTACACCCAACTGTGTTGGGGTCGGCTTCCAGTCTAACCGGATGCAGCTGAATACCAGTATTTTACATGGAGCAACTGCCTATCTGACCTACACAACCAAGTAACTAGGTAATACGATACCCCTTGGTAAGATGGTTGTCAGACTTTCGGGCTTCTGACGACCCGTAACGACTGTCAAAGATGCACGAATGACAGCCGGGACCAACAGCTTAACGTGCTTTCCAATGCACGGAGGAGTCTCGGTATGTAAAGATGGTCACCCATCTACGTACTAACCCCGGCAAGGTCATGAATTCAAACCCCGCAGCCGCTTTACTTTGTGTAAATAATTTCATCACCACTGCTCTCAAAACGATGAAGGAAAACATCGTGAGGAAACCGGCATGTCCTAGAACCAAAAATTCGAAGACATGTGACATCTACCAATCCGCACAGGGCCCGCGTGTAGATTACAGCCCACTCCCTCTCGAAGAGAGGAGGCCTGTGTCATATCAGTGGTTCAGTGAGTTATAGGCTGATTATGCAAAGACAAATAATATGTAAATACATTAAACGCACTGTAATACACTTCTGGACACATCTATTGGCCCACCTTAGAGTTTAGGTTTCGATGGCCCCTACCGAAATATGATTGCTAGATTGAACAAAAACTGTTGATGCAGTTTTAAACCTGATACATTTTACCATCTTTTTCGATCGTATTGTTTTAAATTTGAATTCAGAATACCATACGACATGGAGCTACGCCTAACAAGTCGGATATGCGCCTTGTTAAAGGCAATTGATTTTTGAATAAAAAACATGTTTTATCAAATAAAGGTTTAATTTAATAACGCGTGTTGCCTCCATGGGCATCTACCACAGCTCTCATACGATTAGGCATAGAGTTTATCAACCGCTCTATGAAATTTTGAGGGATCATCTCCCATTCCTCTTCTATGGCAGTTTTCAACTCCTGCATAGTCTGGGCAACTGGCTGACGAGCCCTAACACGTCTTTTTAGCTCGTCCCACATGTGCTCAATGGGGTTCATGTCTGGGCTTCTGGCTGGCCAGTCCATAACTGTGATGTTCACATCCCGAAGATATTCCCTGACGATGCCGGCCGCATGGGCTCTTGCATTATCATGCATAAAAAGTAAATTTGGGCCTACATAGTCCGCGTATGGTATCACGTGAGGTTCTAAGCACTCACGAATGTACCTTTCAGCATTTAATGTTGGCAGCCGTGGTCCTGTAACAACCTCAAGTTGAGTTTTGCCGCTCGCGCATATACCGCCCCAGACAGTCCATGAGCCACCGCCATAAGCAACCCTCTCTTCAAAGCAGCATTGTGCGAAACGCTCTCCCTTACGTCGGTAGACCTTCTTCCTTCCATCATTGCCATGTAACACAATTTTAGACTCATCAGAAAAGAGTACACGGCTCCAATCTTGCTGTGTCCAATTTAAATGAATGCGTGCGAAATGAAGGCGCGCTGTTCGGTGGGCTCGCGTTAGTTTGGGGCCATTAGCTGGCTTGTGTGGTACCATATCGCGTTCTTTTAACCTTCTCCGAACAGTTCGAGCGCTCACAGATACTCCGTGGAAGTCGCGAAGTTGGTTTTGTATCTCAATGGAGGTAAGGTGACGATTTCTCAAGCTGGTCGTCACGATGAATCGATCCTGCCTTTCAGTTGTGACCCGAGATCGTGGCCTTCCTTGGCGACGAACAAAGCCGCCAGTCTCTAGGTACCTCCGATAAACATTTCGGACCGCAGATCGACTTAAATTAAGTTGAGCACTCACGTTTCTTTGGCTGTGTCCGGCCTGAATAAGTGCCACAGCTTGGGCGGCGACTTCAGGTGAAGTATCCATAGATTATTGATAGAACCTCACCTTAATGTTAAGAATAAGTAATGTTTGTTGCAAAACCAAAGATATCAATCACTTTTTCAAGAATTAAATCCAAGTAAACCAATAAAACCAAGTTTTCTTAGTATTCGATTGTTTGATATCAACAAACAGGCTCCAAATTGTCTTTTGTTTCTTTAAATTCTGTGTTCGAAATTCAAAAAAAGACTATTGAATGAAATTGTGAATGTGCCAGGTTCAAAACTGCATAAAAACTTTTTGCTCGACCTAATATAAAATTTTAGCTAGGACCAAACGAAACTGAAAATACAAGGTGGGCCAAAAGATGTGTCCAGAAGTGTATATCCGCATCGCAATTAAGTAAGAGTATTGATAAGCTATCTGTACTGAGCTATCAATTGAGACAGCACAGTATACATAATATTTATAACTAATTAAAACAATAACAAACATTTGACCTAGAGCCTTTTTTACAAAGTTGGGGGGTCGGTTTTTCAATTAAAATTGCATACTAAAGGCCTATTCAGATATAGGTAAGCGATATCGCTGTCGCGCTCGGTAGCGATCCTGTAGTGCTATTCTGTAAACATCTCACCGTGAAAACTTAGGTGAAGTGAGCTTAAAGTGTCAATAGCCCCAGGTGCCTAGCATCAGGTGGAATGACAACTTACTTCACGCTCACTTCACCTAAGTTATCTCGGTGAGATGTAATTTACAGAGTAGCATGTGAGCTGTCAATAGTGTCAATCCCTAGCATCAGGTGGAATGACAGCTTACTTCACGCTCACTTCACCTAAGTTATCTCGGTGAGATGTAATTTACAGAGTAGCATGTGAGCTGTCAATAGTGTCAATCCCTAGCATCAGGTGGAATGACAGCTTACTTCACGCTCACTTCACCGAAGTTATCTCGGTGAGATGTTTACAGAATAGCATGTGAGCTGTCAATAGTGTCAATCCCTAGCATCAGGTGGAATGACAGCTTACTTCACGTTCACTTCACCTAAGTTATCTCGGTGAGATGTTTACAGAATAGCATTACTGGTCCAAAGTGACTAACCAGATGGCAGGCCCGCACCCTAATTGCGTAATACACTATCAATCGGAATCTGAATCATTTTAAAGCAAATTGCTAATCCATTGCTTCATATGTTCGAAAATTTTGTCTGCTCGACAACGTAAATAGCTCACTAAATGTTGTTGAACTGTCAAAATGAAACATAAGCCAATTGCTTTATTTCGTCAACACAATACAAACACAAAAACAATGAAAACTTATATTCAAAGTTTTAGAAAATTCGAAATTCAAACGGAGCGAAATTTGAATCCACGATGATTTACTTTATTAAAAACATACGAGTTCGCATTCGAATTGAGTGCGGTCACTTGAGTGAGGTTCGAAGTGAACTTTACAGAATACATCGATTAATCATTTGCCGACTCAAGATAAAGTCAGAAAATTAATGTTAAATATAAAATTAAATTCAAGTTCAATTCAACATTTTTCAATCAAATAATAGTGCCCAGTCATACAAGATCGCCATTTTAAGGTCAAAAGTCAGGATAACGGGACTTCTACATAATCTACAAGTTGTAGTCTTGTATGGTATCATACAAATTGGCATGTAGACACAACAGCTCCCTTTAAACCCTCTGTTCGTTGTATTTTAATCTTATCTCTTCATATTGGGTGATTAATATTTAAAAATAGCTTAAAAAGTCATTCGGATCGCGTACCTATTTAAAATGGTCTTTTCCGCAGCTTAACCTGATAAATTCATCATCTGCTTAGCCTTTTCCCAACTATGTTGGGGACGTCTTCCAGTCTAACCGGATGCAGTTGAAATACTTACCAATATTTCACATGGAGGTCTGCCTATTTAAGAATAGAATAAGAAGAAGAATAATATTTATTACACACACATGATTCATGATAGGTACACATAACAGATGTACAAAACACGGATATCTACATAAATATACACAGAACATGTAACCCGGTCTCCTAAACTAGGTAGTCCTGTATCTTAGGATTTTTTTGTCTTACGAATTATTTGACCTCCACAACCCAGTTACTGGGTAATACTAATACAATAAGTACACCTTGGTAAGACTGGTTAACAAACACATTTGCAATGACAATCATTCATCCAGCTACTTATCGGCAATACCAATAATTCTTCGGAAAAATTAAAGCGATTGTCATTGCAAGTGTTTTACGAAGCAATAAGAGGTTTAAGTGCCATATAACATACTTACATGGTACATTGTACGGAGAATTTTGTGAACATTACTACGAAATTCCTACAGTATCCAGAGTTATAACAATCTTAAACTAAACGCGTAGTCAAAACGCAAAAACATAAGTAAGTACGTACAATCTCAGGCCGTAACAGACCGTTGGACCAAGGATGCCTAGACACGGGGTCGTCTGGCGCCCATGTGTGATCCCTGGGGTGGTCACAGCGTGCAATGTGATTTGGTGCGCCAGTGATGAGGGGCATTCCCCAGAGGAGGGTCCGGTGATGGACAGTCGTGGCGGATTCGCGGATGAGTGCTAACGCATGCCCGTGTTCCCGCCAAAGCGGCAGAGGAGGACACCGTGGAGTTGTAAGTCCCCGTGGTAATGCAGAATGCATGACGTTTCTCCACGCAAAAAAAAAAGGCCGCAACAGACCAATATTCCTTATCATCTATAAGTTCTATAAACAAACTTGACTCACCCATCAGCTCCAACGTACGTCTCTTTAGCAGTAACACCATTAAAATGCACTCTATTTTCCACTTCGCCATCAATAAGAAAATCAGTCATAACAAAATTCACTATTTGTTTATTCAAATGCCTTCTCAAATATTTAATGTCACTCATTTTATTTTTTTCTGTACCATTATAATGTCTATGCCTAAGATGGCTGCCGTCAAAACTTTGAATTTTGAAATTAGAATCCAATTCTGTAACTTCACTTTCGTGCTCACAGTTTGTGGTGCCCAGTAAAAAAAGAACGAGCATTGGTGTTTTGAACATTCTGCCCCACGATATAAGTTTTGCTATGCTTGACTTTTTCTTCGCTTTTGGCGATTTTAACTCCATTTTTAACCTGGAACAAGAGAAACACATTTTAATTAGGTACTATGATATCATCATTCAGCAAGTGAATCATTTTTATATAGATTGTAAATCCACAATGGCAGTACCATTTAAAATGGCCGTATTCTGGATCGCGATTCGATATCTCGATTTTGAATTGACAGCTTTCATTCCAATGTCAACTCAAGTTAGCATCGTATCACGCATGAGAAGCGTACTTAACGGTTTTGAAAAAAAAAACAGTTACGTAATTTAAATGTAGTAATTGCCTTACTTAAACAAAAAATAACAAGTAAACAATACCTTTGCCTCTACAAATAAACTTTGCACCTTTGGCTACTAATCGAATTTTTCAACAGGAATGGCTGACTTGTCATCACATTGACACCGTTCATTATTACACATTGTCATTGATTATGCGTAAAATAAAACAGCTGCATAAGTATACTGAATATAGTAGAAATATGAGAACCTGTCGTTTTCTTAGAAAAACTTTTTTACAAAAAAATACAACCGACTTCCAAAAACAACACTACAAAGTGAAAAATAACTTTAATTTTGGAAGTCGGTGTCTAGTTAAATGTATTTTCGTTTTTTGCCACCGACTTCCGAAATTAATGTTATTTTTTTTTTGGAAGTCGGTTGTATTTTTTTTGTAAAAAAGTTTTTATTTTTCACTTTTTAGTTGTGTACCTACCCCACACAAATTCTAATACCACTACCTGCAAAACAAACTAGAACATCATCCATATAAAAGTGGGGAAAAATACGTATTATTGAAGCTAACTCAAAAACTACCCAAGCAAAGTTAATCAATTTTATATGGGACCAACTGTGATGTCTGTGATGTGATGTGTGTGACTCTCGAACAAAACAAAAAAAATCCAAATCGGTCCAGCCATCTTCGAGTAATCGGGGAACATACATAAAAAAAAAATAAAAAAAAAAAAAGGTTCCGACGAATTGAGAACCTCCTCCTTTTTGAAGTCAGTTAAAAGGTTTTTTTTTTCACTTTTTAGTTGTGTAAGTACCTACCCCACACAAATTCTAATACCACTACCTGCAAAACAAACTAGAACATCATCCATATAAAAGTGGGGAAAAAATACGTATTGAAGCTAATATGGGACCCTCTCGAATAAAACAAAAAAAATTCAAATGGTCTAGCCATCCTCGAGTAATCGGGGAACATACCTACATTGAGAACCTCCTCCTTTTTGAAGTCGGTTAAAAAGAGCTTTGGATCTGATAACAACAACCATCAGCCTCGCGGTAAGATTATTTTTTGCTAGGCTTGCCAAGCTTCAGTTGCATGTATTTAATTTAAGAAAAATCCGCGATGTTTTGATCTCGATTAATGAAGTACTTAATTATTTTGAGATTTAAGCATACAATTGAGAACTTCTTGCTGGAAGTATTGATACTTTTCTTAAAATGGCAATTAAATGCTATAAATCTACAAGAGCAATGGAAATTCAGCTTCATAGTTTTTCATTTGTAAAAACTTTGATGATCGGCTTTTTTAACCGACTTCAAAAAGGAGGAGGTTATCAATTCGTCGGAACCTTTTTTTTATCATTAAATGACTAAGTTAAAAACTAAGTAGCTGCCTAACTCATCATCATTCTCCTGCCCTTATCCCAATCTATTTGGGGTCGGCGCAACATGTAATTTTTTTCCATACTTCTCTATTATTCGTCATCTCGGTAGTCACCCCCTTTCTAGCCATGTCATCTTTCACACAATCCATCCATCGTTTCTTTGGTCTTCCCCTACTCTTATAGCCATCGACATTCATACTCAAAACTTTCCTCACGACATTTTCCTCAGGTAGCTGCCTAACTAATCCAATTAAATTATTGATAACTAGGTACCTACAACATGAAGACTTCTTTATCATCGAAAATTAGTCATACGCGTCTTTAATAAAAGGGTGCATCAATCAAGATAAAAAGACGTCTCAGGCGTGGAATAATGAAAAACTATATCAAAACATGCGTAAACAAATACAGTCTAGATTAAGTAGACGTTCATGGCTGTGTCGTTGACCTGATTTGCCATTTTAAAGACTGGATTTTACTTTTACACATCCTACCGTTTTCAAAAAAAAAAAAATCGCGCATTTGTGGAAGAACAAACTTTTTCTTTTTTCAAAATTTTATGGTCAGTTTTTTTTTTTTTAATAAGTAATCCCCGAAAGGACATCACATGAGTATTAACGTAACTAATCACATGTATGCTTATGTATTATCTTTTATTTAATATGCATATTCATAAGACCTTTAAAAGTCAGGTCATGCTTTTACTGTACGGTAGGTACGTCACTTTTCAATGAAATTATACTTACCTAATGCTAATATGTTTATCACACTTCCTATTAATTAATGGCACTGATTTAAAGTCAGTTGTATTGTAGTTTTGTTAAATTAAAAATTACATAATGCATGTAATGGCGATGCCAAAAATAAATTGGGGCATTTTCATAACCTTTATTTCACAATTACAGCATGTATGGATTTAATTTTTGGATATAATATGTTTATCTATCATTTAAAATATTACATTTAATAAAACATGTCAAATACATAAAGCCAGTTTACAAAGAAAAACTTTACGTCATCAGAAGTCCACAGTCCCTAGACGTTCCCGGCGCAAAGGAGCCCATGACACTTGCAGCGTTTCCGCGCTGAATTGCCAGGGCTAGTCTCTGCACAAGGAAAGAACCAGAGCGTGGGTCACCGCCCCTCTCTCTAAGTCGACGGCCGATCTCCGCCACAAATTTGATCGCGTCGGACCCCCAGCAACCAGTGGTTTCCACTGCCAGTGGGACAAAATAGTACTTTGGCTCTAAGGCCGCATATTTGGCTCGCTTTTTGAGAGCGGCTGATTCAGCCGCTATATGTTTATTGACTATTTTATTAATATTTTAAGTGAAGGAAAACGCAATTGGATTAAATTTAATTCCGAAAAGACCTCTACTTTTTTCTCTTTTTTTTTTCTGTAATTCTAAAATCCTAAGTAGGTAATTTCATTGCAAAGTTGCATTCAAAATGTGCGTAATATGTAATTGAAAACTCTGGCTGAAAACATTTTTGATAGACAGCTTAATTTATTTTTAAACAATTTTTTTTTGGTTGGCGCTATTTTGGTTGCAGAGCATTTTTGTGCTCTCTTTTTTTCGCATGTGGAAGTAATTGACTCTATCACTTTTTTATTCTAGCTCAGTTCGCTTTTTATATATCACCTTAACAAGTTCGGTAGTAAAAACTGAGCAGTAAACTAAATAAAAATGTCATATAATAAATAATAAATAATTTTTAAATGGCTAATTAAATAAATAATTGAGCAGTAAAATGACTGAACGGGCCGCAAATCGGAATTCGTCGGTAAAAAATCTAACTTGGAAGAGTTGGAAGTAGCGCTCGCCCGGCTGCTACTACGGCACCGCTCGCTCGGCTCGCGCGCATCGTCATAGCTATAACCTATTTGCTCGGGGTGCCCTGGCTTAGTTACTGCAACCAATTCGGCTCGCGCGTTGGTCACAGTTCCAACCTAACCTATGAACTGCCGAACTAATTATCTAATGGCCCATTCCAACATTTTTACTGCCCATTCATTTATTACACTACTTGAGTATTTTTTGTACTGACATTGTAGGATGAAATAACCGATCAATTTTCTTTTTATTACCGTTCTTGTTTTACTGTCATACTAATTTACCAACCGCCGAAAAATTTAATTACTGTCCGTTAATTTTTTCAACGGATCATTAATGTTTAAATAACAGCAAGTCGTTATTATATACCATACCAATTACCATTGACAGCGGTAGTCCTATTCTCTAAAGTCCACTTCGAACCTCACTCAAGTGACCGCACACAATTCCAACTCATTCAGCGCAGATTCACATCTCGATTCGACGACACTGTTCGAATTACGAATTGATTTTTAGAGAATAATTTTTACCGCAGTCTACCAGAATCAATTGATTTTTTTCGTCCGCCACGTGCGTTCGTCTGCCCTATTTTTTACTACAACACGGTAAGGTCAAAATACAAACGCACATGCATTATTTATATTGAATGAATATTCAATATTATGTAATTTTATCCTTGAGGAATGCGTATGTCGCGCGTCGGTGCTAATGTGTATATTGTGTATGCAGCTTTACCTAAACAATTCAATTTCGTGATTAAAATTTAGCGGAGGACGCCCTTTCACAGTGAGATCTTATGCCGTCATCGCCTATACTACGTTCAATTTGTAATGGTTCATTTGACATTTGGACACATCATGGTTGCTAGAAAGATCGACGTGGGATGGCCTCAAAAACCTGGGGCAAAATTGATGCGGAAGGCAGAAAACCTGGTGTTTGTCGCAACTTGAGATAGGACTATCCAAATACAGTAGGCGGTCAGTGGCAACACTTTTGACGTTGAGCTGGCCTAGCGTAATACGGAGTTTTATTAGAATAAAAAACTTTTTTACAAAAAAATACAACCGACTTCCAAAAACAACACTACAAAGTGAAAAATAACTAGTACTAAAAATAAATAGTTGTTATTTTTCACTTTGTAGTGTTGTTTTTGGAAGTCGGTTCTATTTTTTTGTAAAAAAGTTTTTATTTTTCACTTTTTAGTTGTGGTACCTACCCCACACAAATTCTAACACCACTACCTGCAAAACAAACTAGAACATCATCCATATAAAAGTGGGGAAAAAATACGTATTATTGAAGCTAACTCAAAAACTACCCAAGCAAAGTAATCAACTTTATATGGGACCAACTATGATGTATACCCTCTCGAATAAAACAAAAAAAATCCAAATCCGTCTAGCCATCTTCGAGTAATCGGGGAACATACATGAAAAAAAAAGAAAAAAAAAAAGGTTCCGACGAATTGAGAACCTCCTCCTTTTTGAAGTCGGTTAAAAAGGACAGCTTATACTGGTTTTGTTAACATGCGGCCTACCGTATTTACCTATACCTGGAAATGGAATTCGATATAAAAAATGTAAACAAATCAATGTCATCGTCAAAGTGATGTTTCAGGGGTAGCCAACATTTCCCGTCATTATATACTAATTATTTGATTTGATTTTTAAATTTTGAAAACGTTAAATACAACAAAGAAAAACTTAACAACAAATAAAAACTCAGAGGGACACATTCAATCACGAAAACCTGAGATACCAAATGACAGTACCTACTACTTTGATAACGCAATATTATTTTGATTTTTTTAACGATTTTCTTATTTTTAAGGAAAAACATTTTATATAGGTATAGAAAATAATAAATGAAAGAGCTTCTGCCTAATATTGTCAGTATTATATAAAAGTAAATTGCACTAATTTATTTCGAACAGTTATATTATAATCTTGGATAGTAGTTTACGTCACTATAAGGCTGAAAACTGTGTGCACATATTATTCACACTATACTTTTCGACAAACTGCACAATTCAGGTTATTATTTTAAATTGGCAACACCTTTGTTTACATTTTTTATCTCGAATTCCATTTCAGGCTTATAGGTATCTAGCAGTGGACTATAATAGGCTGAGTTGATTGATGCATTTTTATTTGCTTGTGAGCTTTGGCGTAACATAAATCGAAAGTTCGTTTTTCGATTATTAACAGACAACCCAATTGCGGTCGATCTTACGACGAACGTGTCGTTTTGCATCCTCGTCAAATTTAAGAGTGTGGTATAGACTAACAAACCGAACAACTTTTTCCATGGCACCAACATCGTTTGCGTCGAGTAGGTATTGAAGTTTTCTATGGGACAGTTGAAAATTATTTTGCGATTACGATGTTGGTCCCATGGAGAAAGTTGTTCGGTTTGATGTTCTGTATTGACGAGGATGTAAAACGACACGATGTATAACGTTGAATTTTATAGTAATTATGTAAAATAACTGAAATGTTTTTGCACGGTGTTAGCTGTCATTAACTGTCATAATATCATACATAATTAAATGAACATAGTATAGCTTGCAATCAATCAATCAATCTGCCTAGTCTTTTCCCAACTATGTTGGGGTCGGCTTCCAGTCTAACCGGATGCAGCTGAATACCAGTATTTTACATGGAGCGACTGCCTATCTGACCTCCACAACCCAGTGACTGGGTAATACGATATCCCTTGGTAAGACTGGTTGTCAGACTTTTGGGCTTCTGACGACCCGTAACGACTGTCAAAGATCCACGAATGACAGCCGGGACCAACAGCTTAACGTGCTTTCCGAGGCACGGAGGAGTCTTGGTATGTAAAGATGGTCACCCATCCACGGACCAACCCCGGCAAGCGTAGCTTAACCTGATGGATCGAACCGTGCGGCTGTTATTACTTAGCCACGAGCTCCTGCTAGTATAGCTTGCACTGTGTACCAAAATGACACACCAAAAAACATTTCTTTGCGTTTAATTAGTAAATCGGTCAGCTAATCGGAACAGGGCCGGCGTATTGTTAGCTTCGTTACAAAACGTTCAGTGGTCATTTGAATTAAATTGCCAAACCAGTGAACTATTGTCTGGATATAATGATATTTTATAATATGTGACTATCCATCGCCATCCTACTTTGTTTTTCCACCAACCCGCACTATGAGCCCGCGTGCTGGATTACGACCCACTCCCTCCCAGAGAGGAGGCCCGTGTTCCAGCATTGGGAACGTCATAGGCTTATTATGCTTGTGGCGGCATCTACAACGCCACATGCGAACTACGCATCAAAGACCTGACGTCATACAAATCCTGAATCGTGTAAACAGTTTACCGCGCGACTGGCATAGACAGGGTCAAATTAAATTAGCTAGCGAAACTTCGCGGACTTGATGGGTAACGTTGGATACGTTCGTATCTAAACACGACAAAATAAAATTGATTTGATGATTTTTTTGGGGTCAATAACCGCTGGTACCTACTCGTAGTGTTGTTAGGAGTAGTTGTGAGGAGCTCGTGGCTAAGTAATAACAGCCGCACGGGTCGATCCATCAGGTTAAGCTACGCTTGCCGGGGTTGGTCAGTGGATGGGTGATCATCTTTACATACCGAGACTCCTCCGTACCTCGGAAAGCACGTTAAGCCGTTGGTCCCGGCTGTCATTCGTGGATCTTTGACAGTCGTTACGGGTCGTCAGAAGCCCGAAAGTCTGACAACCAGTCTTACCAAGGGGTATCGTATTACCCAGTTACTGGGTTGTGGAGGTCAGATAGGCAGTCGCTCCATGTAAAATAATGGTATTCAGCTGCATCCGGTTAGACTGGAAGCCGACCCCAACATAGTTGGGAAAAGGCTAGGCAGATTGACTCGTAGTGTTGTTACTTGAAATATGAATTGATAAAATTGGCTTTATTGTGATGAGAATTATATACCCATCACTTCTGTGAAGTTTACACAAGAAAAACTTATGCGTCACTGAAGTAGGAAACGAATGTTTTTGAAAATTGCTAAACATTTTCGCTCCTTAACCGTACCTGTACCACAGTATAATAATTTTACAGTAGGTATCTCAGTATATACCAGTACACAACAGTTCGAGTGCGCGGCAGTTACGCACGGACACGGACACGTAGGTATTTATCTACCGAGCGGCCGTAGGTAAATAATTCAAGGTCACTGCCCGGATGTACTACTGTAGGTTTATTATTCTGTGGCTGTACTATACACTTTCTCCCACATAGACGACAAAATCTAGAATTTCCCTCCTTTATTATTCAAGGGGGATGCGCTAAGATAGCCCGCAAAATTCTATTTTTCTTAAGTTTTTTGCAATTTGCAGGTCAGTATCAGGTTGTACGTTGATTAAAATATGATTCGCGGCTGTAACTAACATGGCTTTACAGAATTATAATCATTAGAATCAGCAATACAACTCCATAACTTAGAATTGGTCTCAAATCTCATGATTTCATGAAATCGGATGAGGTCAATTCTAACTTATGGAGTTGTATTGCTGATTCTAATGATTATAATTCTGTAAAGTCTTATTAGTTACGGCCGCGTCTCATATTTTAATCAACATACAACCTGACACTGACCTGCAAATTGCAAAAAACGTAAGAAAAATAGAATTTCGCGGGGCACCTTAGCGCATCCCCCATAAATAACTATCTACATAAAATCGCACACGAGGGATGATTTTTCCCGAGCTCTCCGCCTCTCGGTCCTGTCGAGTGGTCGTGCGGCACTGACATTCATATAATACATCCAAGGGCTTATTGATGAGCCTGATTAAATTAAAACAATATGGACGTTCTACGAGTAATTTAAAATTGGAAAACGAATTGCGTTTGAAATTTTATCACATTTTATGTTGTGTAGGCTGACAACTGTTTCTATGCAAGATTTTTGACTTTTAAAGAGTACTAGCGACCAGCACCCTAATTGCGTAACACATTATCAATCGGAGTTGGTTTCATTTTGACAGTTCAACAACATTCATTGCGTTATTTACGTTATCGAGCAGATACATTTTTTGAACATTATTAAGCAATGGATTCAGTGGCGTAATTATCCCTAAGGCAAACTAGGCACGTGCCTAGGGGCGCCAGGTTACAAGGGGGCGCGCGCACGTAAGTTTTTAGACCAAGAAAATAATTAACATAAAATTAAAATATAAAAGATTAGTTAATTCTATAGAGATGTACTCTCATCATCATCAGTGGAACTTCACTGATTTTTCAGTGGAAAAACTACTGAACCGATTGTGATGAAACTTGGTACCTATATATATTTACATGGAGCTGGAGACCCAAATTTGCAAATTTTTTCCCGGATTTTCCACGGGATGGATTATCACGTGATCATCACACGGGTGAAACCGTGCGGCGCAGCTAATTAAGTATTTTATAAGTACAAGTTAAAATTTATAATAATTATACGGCCGCCAGACCAGAGGGGCAAACTCAAACTCAAACTCAAAGCATTTATTTCAATTAAACCAATTACAGGCACTTTTGAATTGTCAAGGGGTCGGTCAGTCAGAAAGATGAAGCTAGGCGCCCATTCCAAAGCATAGTAGGTACCTATGGAGAAGAACGGGCAAGAAACTCCACGGACACTCTTTTAAATCAAGATATGGTTACAAAATAATGGTTACATCATTCATGTTGAAATTTCATATGTGAGAACGATGCAGAACGTTAACAGCGTCCTTAAAAAAAAACAATTCAAATATTTAAATTAAATTAAAATAAGCCCTGACCGCTAAGGTATGCCCAGCCTTCACTGACAGCGCTTATTCACGAACCTGACGCATGGATTGGCTAAATGATCCAACACGCGCCACCATCAGCGAGACATTAGTGTGAGCGTCACATACTCTCAGCCGCCAGGGCACATTCAAGTCAAACAAAGACGTACCCAGTAAATGGTAGCTTTAGAGTATGTACATAGTACTCACACATGTGCTATGCAATTATACAGGGTGTTTGGTGCATCGTTTGCCAAATTGAATTGGCCGAAAGAAGAGGTCATTTGCTATCGCTTCAGGCTCAAGTACTCATTTTTGGCCACACCGGTTTTTTTATTACAACTTTCTAATTTTTATTTTGAAAAAATCCAAAACTCAGCATTAAAGCTTAAATTAAAAAAAAGTTTTAAGTGTAGTCGTCAAATTTCATTTTTATTTACATATGTACTGTTGTATGGCTCTATCAAATTTAAAATTACTTGCCAGTTACATCTAGTTTTTTTTTAATAAATCACAAAGTTTTTGGAAAAATAAAAAATGAACTTAAAACTCAACTTTAAATAGCTATAAAAAAAAACTAAAAGCGATCGGGATCTTCGAATTATTTTAAAAAGTTCTCTAGTCTATCCCCTTTCCAACGGTATGCAATGTGTTAAAAAACTCTTTTAATATCTTTAATAATTAGCTAAATGTGTAGTCGAGACACATCAGGCTGATATTGGATATTACGTTTAAAACACTAGTTTTCGCATAAATTACATGCTATTAGTAGATAGATACTGTTATCTCACGTCTTACGTAGTCTCTTATCTCGTTCTTACATAGGGAACTTTCCTCGAAATTGAAAAAAAAATACATTATTACAAAAATAATCATTTATTAATAAGTAATTTAATTACATACTAACTCCTAAAACCTTCCTGAAAGTATATATCACATTAGTGAAAGAATCATAAAAAAATGTGCATTAGTTTTTGAGAAAAACGCGGACAAACAAACATACATACATAAATACATACGGGTCGAATATAGAACCTCCTTTTTTAAAGTCGGTTAATGAAACTCGGTTAAAAAAGAAAAGTATTCTCTATTTTCCTTTTTTTCTGTTATTAACCGACTTCAAAAAGGAGGAGGTTCTCAATTCGTCGGAACCTTTTTTTTTTATTTTTTTTTATGTATGTTCCCCGATTATTCGAAGATGGCTGGACCGAGAGTGTATACATCACAGTTGGTCCCATATAAAATTGATTAACTTTGCTTCGGTAGTTTTTGAGTTCGCTTCAATAATACGTATTTTTTCCCCACTTAACACCGACACCGACACCGACTTCCGAAATTAAAGTTATTTTTCACTTTGTAGTGTTGTTTTTGGAAGTCGGTTGTATTTTTTTGTAAAAAAGTTTTTTTGAAGTAGGTAAATCGTCTTACGTCAAACTGAGTGTTTTGATTTAGCCTTGAAAATATACTTACCAACGAACCGGTTTTAATTTGAATAACTTTACTATTCTCATAAATAATTTTCGGTTTAATAAATTATTACTTCCCAACACGTTCTTTTTTTTACTTATTTAAATTAATTACAAGATATAGTTTGCTATGTCACTGTCTGTGTCACTCAAGAATATTGTTTTCTTTTTATTTAAAGACTTTACCTACCTTCACTTAAAAAAAAAAACCGGACAAGTACGTGTCGGACCACGCACAATGAAAGGTTCCGTACTTGAAAAGAATTTATCCCAAAAACAAGCTTAATAGTGAAATCTCAAAAAAAAATATATATATACAGGGTGTTTGGTGCATCGTTTGCCAAATTGAATTGGCCGAAAGAAGAGGTCATTTGCTATCGCTTCAGGCTCAAGTACTCATTTTTGGCCACACCGGTTTTTTTATTACAACTTTCTAATTTTTATTTTGAAAAAATCCAAAACTCAGCATTAAAGCTTAAATTAAAAAAAAGTTTTAAGTGTAGTCGTCAAATTTCATTTTTATTTACATATGTACTGTTGTATGGCTCTATCAAATTTAAAATTACTTGCCAGTTACATCTAGTTTTTTTTTAATAAATCACAAAGTTTTTGGAAAAATAAAAAATGAACTTAAAACTCAACTTTAAATAGCTATAAAAAAAAAACTAAAAGCGATCGGGATCTTCGAATTATTTTAAAAAGTTCTCTAGTCTATCCCCTTTCCAACGGTATGCAATGTGTTAAAAAACTCTTTTAATATCTTTAATAATTAGCTAAATGTGTAGTCGAGACACATCAGGCTGATATTGGATATTACGTTTAAAACACTAGTTTTCGCATAAATTACATGCTATTAGTAGATAGATACTGTTATCTCACGTCTTACGTAGTCTCTTATCTCGTTCTTACATAGGGAACTTTCCTCGAAATTGAAAAAAAAATACATTATTACAAAAATAATCATTTATTAATAAGTAATTTAATTACATACTAATCTTACAAGTCTTGTTCAAACTGTCTACCACTATTGCGTATGCACGCGCGACATCTTCGTCTTATCTCAACTGTAGTGGTGCGTAAACGCATTTCTGCTTTGATCGTCATGAAAGCCGCCTCAATGCGTTGGACTAAATCATCTCTTGTCTCAACTTCCGTGGCGTAGACGAGTTCTTTGGCCCGTCCCCAGACGTAAAAAACCAACGGAGTTAAGTCTGGAGAACGTGGAGGCCAAGGAATAGGGCCATCCCTCCCAATCCATGAGTCCGGGAATGCATCATTCAAGTACTCCCTGACGGTTATTCTCCAATGAGCGGGACAACCGTCATGTTGGAAAACAAAAGACCTGTCTTCACTGAAAATTGGCAAATCAGCTAATAATAAGGGCAACTCTGTTTGCAGAAATTCTAATTCTTGTAAGATTAGTATGTAATTAAATTACTTATTAATAAATGATTATTTTTGTAATAATGTATTTTTTTTTCAATTTCGAGGAAAGTTCCCTATGTAAGAACGAGATAAGAGACTACGTAAGACGTGAGATAACAGTATCTATCTACTAATAGCATGTAATTTATGCGAAAACTAGTGTTTTAAACGTAATATCCAATATCAGCCTGATGTGTCTCGACTACACATTTAGCTAATTATTAAAGATATTAAAAGAGTTTTTTAACACATTACATACCGTTGGAAAGGGGATAGACTAGAGAACTTTTTAAAATAATTCGAAGATCCCGATCGCTTTTAGTTTTTTTTTTATAGCTATTTAAAGTTGAGTTTTAAGTTCATTTTTTATTTTTCCAAAAACTTTGTGATTTATTAAAAAAAAACTAGATGTAACTGGCAAGTAATTTTAAATTTGATAGAGCCATACAACAGTACATATGTAAATAAAAATGAAATTTGACGACTACACTTAAAACTTTTTTTTAATTTAAGCTTTATTGCTGAGTTTTGGATTTTTTCAAAATAAAAATTAGAAAGTTGTAATAAAAAAACCGGTGTGGCCAAAAATGAGTACTTGAGCCTGAAGCGATAGCAAATGACCTCTTCTTTCGGCCAATTCAATTTGGCAAACGATGCACCAAACACCCTGTATGATAAAACTACAAATTAACAATTTTTGGACTTTTTCCTTTACTTGTGCTGTGAGACCTTGCTTCTTGCCAAATTTCATTATTCTAGGACAACGATAAGTATCTACCGTATAGGTTTTGATTTACTTGCGAGTATCAAAATATGTCGCATATATGGCCATATTTTTTTTATTGCGTTAACTTAAAAGGATGATTTTATTAAAACTCCCAAGGGACCTACGTATTTGATATTAATTTCAACTTGATTCCTCCACGCGATCCTGAGAAAAAGGGTCTTGACAAACAGATAGACGGACAACGAAGTGATCCTATAAGGGTTTTTCCTTTTGAGGTACGGAACTCTAAAAAGCAAAAAAGTTAAAAATTGTCTAAACTTTTCTTCCCGCGACTGCGCAGTGTGCACTACTTATGTTCCCATATCAATAAACTGTAAATAACCTTATTATTGTACCTTTATGGTCGACTCAAGGCTCCTAAAACAGGCGCGACACGCGACACGAATCGCTGAATGAAGAATGAATGTTGTGAATGAAGGCTTTCATTCTAACTACTCAATAATTAAATTTTGAGTACCTATTCGAAAATTCAGAATTCTAGAGAGTTGCTTTGAAAAAGGTCGAGTGTAGAGTCCATATGCATAATTCTCTTGGCGGGAGCTCTACTATTCTACCACATTCAATTAGTGTTAACACCTATGACACAACATTTTTTTTTATCCATACTTAGCAAACAGCAGGAGACTGACAGATAGCCAGAACATAGACTAACTAATTCAAATAAAAAGTAAGTTCAAAAACTATAAAACTAAAACCCGCCTACTGAAAAACCAATTAAATTAATATTATTTACCTCCACTTTTACTTATTTTTAACAATTTAAACATTTATTGACTTAAACAATATAACATATAGGTATACATATTTGTAATGTGATTGTCAAGACCTTTCTTTTGACACCAAACATGTCATTATTATCTCAATTTTATTTTTTTCGTGGTCAGAAATTTACGTGTAAAGTCCACCATATTAAATTTAGGGAGAATTTATGTAGCATATATCACCCGGACCATTATTACAAATCTACTGATGCCTCATTCATTAAAATCGGTTCAATAATTTAGGCGCTAAATAGGAACACACGTAATACATACATACATACTTACATACATAGACTGCTAAAATCATAACCCTTCCTTTTGACTTTGCCGTAGTCGGGTAAAAATGAACGTAATTTGGAAAATATTAACCATGAGCTCGAACGCTCTAAGACGTCGTCCTAATTGGCTTCGATCGAACGAGCAAACGATGCGATTTCGTCGCACGACGAGATTATAGTATAGTTAAAATCTCGCTGCAGACTCGGTCATAAATCATTCGAGTGTTTCGCTCTCTTTCCCACTCACGGGCCTTATGGGCAGGCCACGCCCACACGTAGTCCTGTGCATTACTGCAGTCGATGACGATGTGTGTGTGTGTATATTTATAAATGGGTGATAGAAATAAATACACATTTTTTTTTCAATTTATTACCAAATTTACTACAAAGCATATTAAATATACTCATTAGTTACCCTGCATACTTAATGAATGCAGTATGTTTACGTGATAACCTTAATGATTCTGTTATCGATAATGGCCTTGAGCGTGTTAGATAAATGTAATTATTATGTGTCTAATATTTAAAAATAAATACTTGAGATTACCTTGATTCCGGAAGTTAGTTCGGTTGTGATTAAAATCATCGAATCATTGTAAAACAACCTTTAGAATAACTGTTTGTTGGATATTGACATCTGTCACATTTACGAAGCTTGAGACCAATGTAGAAGTATCTAATTTGATTAGTTATTGTGTTTACGAATACACTCTTAACTTACCAAAACTCTTACTCTTAACTTGTCAAAATCGTACAGATGTTATTACTATAAATAATTAAATAATATTTGGTAGTAACTGTAGTATATCATAGAATTTATATTGCTATTTTAATATAATAGGTTGTTTGAAACAATTGATACAATACTGTCAGTTGATGTTTGATGGGAAGGGATAAATGGAAGGGGTGGAAGAATATAAAAAGAATTGTAATGACATTCTCAAGGCAGTTGCTCAGTGGCTGTTCAAGTGGCTAGTGCTAGTGTCTTTGTGATGTGAAATATATCTACCAGGTGTCATGTAAGTTACATAATTTGATATTATACCTGAAATATTGTTATTATGTTGCTATTATTCTGAGTGATTCTAACTGTTTGAGATAACTATAATTTATGGAAATATAATAAATATGTTGATAGAATACTATAATACTGTTTCCATGGAGTTTCTTGTCCTTCTTCTCCATGAAGACCTAGTTTTGCGAACGGACAATAGCTTTCTCATTAAAGATGAATAATTATTGACAAGACTAATTGAAATAATAAATATCTAGTCTTGTCTTTCTGTGCTTTTCTTTATGAAATCCTTCCCTTACACACCATATTCATAATACTTTCATACACAATGAATAACCAATAACCATTCTGACATTTAAGACTTGCTATTTGCGTAGTAGCTATATATACGCTTATAATTATATATTATATCAAATCTAACATCAGAAGTGGGATAGTGCTCAGTCTCACATGACATATTTCTAATGAATTTTATTTTGCTATTTTCATGATCAACGTTGGAGCAATCGTGTTCTCCTGGAAACCATTGGTAACGGCGGGTCGTTGACTCAACCCTCATCATAACGATGAAAATGTGCTGAGAATTGTATGGTCGAAAAAAGAAAAATGCAAGTGTTCACGGAAAGTTAATTTAAAATTGTTAATATTATTGCTCTGTTGATCACAAATTAATTTAAAAAAATGGCTTTGGAGGAAACTTTATAAAAATGAAGTTGGTAATGTCATAAAGAGAATGAAACATAATTGTATTTTTATATTATGAAAGAAATAGCGAATATCACATAACTTGCAATAATTAGCTTTATTTTATTATTTTTCACTTTCAAAATGCTTACTAATAGTATTGTTAAACAAAACTTATAGTTTTGTCGGAACTGATCTGTGTTTCTGGATAATTTTGATTTGGCTTATTATTATAACCTTTTACTAAAAAGTAAGGTACCAACAGAGTGACCGTATTAAATATTTGCAATTGTTTAATAGAAAATGTAATAAGGATGATCAATACAATTAACAATGAAATTGTCAGGTTGACCGAGCGGTATATTGTTTTGATTACTTATTTAATTAATACAAAAAGAGCTTGTTTTGACTGTTGTCTGGCATTCACTGACTGCGGGTGATTGAGCTTCACCGACGGCGGGTGTTTGGCCGCATACAGTAAGATGTGATTAAGTTTCACACTATGGCCGTATTAGATAATTATAATTAGCCGACTGTGACTATGACTATGACTGTTTCCGCTGGTCGGTCATTTGCTTGGTGCAAGTCTATCCCACTGGCAGCGGGTGGATGGGACTTGACACGTCTAGGCAATTGGCAAAACAAAACAAAAATGACAATGACGATGACAAAACCAAAGTAAATTACAATTGTAGAAAAACGGTATCTAATGTACTTCGAGAGCGAAGTACTTTTCAGTATGGCCGTGTTAGATAAATGTAATTATTATGTGTCTAATATTTAAAAATAAATACTTGAGATTACCTTGATTCCGGAAGTTAGTTCGGTTGTGATTAAAATCATCGAATCATTGTAAAACAACCTTTAGAATAACTGTTTGTTGGATATTGACATCTGTCACATTTACGAAGCTTGAGACCAATGTAGAAGTATCTAATTTGATTAGTTATTGTGTTTACGAATACACTCTTAACTTACCAAAACTCTTACTCTTAACTTGTCAAAATCGTACAGATGTTATTACTATAAATAATTAAATAATATTTGGTAGTAACTGTAGTATATCATAGAATTTATATTGCTATTTTAATATAATAGGTTGTTTGAAACAATTGATACAATACTGTCAGTTGATGTTTGATGGGAAGGGATAAATGGAAGGGGTGGAAGAATATAAAAAGAATTGTAATGACATTCTCAAGGCAGTTGCTCAGTGGCTGTTCAAGTGGCTAGTGCTAGTGTCTTTGTGATGTGAAATATATCTACCAGGTGTCATGTAAGTTACATAATTTGATATTATACCTGAAATATTGTTATTATGTTGCTATTATTCTGAGTGATTCTAACTGTTTGAGATAACTATAATTTATGGAAATATAATAAATATGTTGATAGAATACTATAATACTGTTTCCATGGAGTTTCTTGTCCTTCTTCTCCATGAAGACCTAGTTTTGCGAACGGACAATAGCTTTCTCATTAAAGATGAATAATTATTGACAAGACTAATTGAAATAATAAATATCTAGTCTTGCCTTTCTGTGCTTTTCTTTATGAAATCCTTCCCTTACACACCATATTCATAATACTTTCATACACAATGAATAACCAATAACCATTCTGACATTTAAGACTTGCTATTTGCGTAGTAGCTATATATACGCTTATAATTATATATTATATCAAATCTAACAAGCGCGTGCATCTAGCGCACATCCCTACTCCGATTATGATTTATGACCAAGTCTGCAGCGAGATTTTAACTATACTATAAACACACACATTTCTTTAGAGTGTCCTCATTGAAGCTTGCAAGTCATCGCGCGAGCACAGGAACACATTTTCATCGCGCGACGAAATCGCATCGTTTGCTCGTACGATCGTTAGCCAATTAGGCCGACGCCTAAGACATGATTTTGGCAACTCTATCCCTGACTATAATCCTTTCAAAGACTTACAGTCTGCTAATTTACCTCTCTAATTTTACATAACAGTGATATTTAGGTATATGGCAATAGAGAGGTAAAAAAAACTATGAAAGGACTGTACAGGTACAGGATGACAGGGAAATTTGACATATTCCTGAAAAGGGGTTACACTAGTGGTCATTGTCCAGTTAATTAGGGGTCAAAACAGGATGGTTACCGAGATGTGACTGTTCTTCGATTTTTTAGAAATCTTCCGACTTGGTACCAAAATCAATTAATTATGAAAAAATTCCACTCTAAACATTTAATTAACAATTTTCTGAAAGATGAAAAATGAGTGATCATTAAAATAAAATGCTTGCCGAAAACAAAGTAAAAACCGACTTCAAAACCTAAAACGAATAAAATAACTTTCTTAATAAAAAAACTTAACAGCTTCTGTAGTCGATGTCAAGCTAAGGTGCATTGAAGAATGGAAGACACCGACTTCAGAAGCTGTTAAGTTTTTTTATGAAAGTCATTTTATTCGTTTTAGGTTTTGAAGTCGGTTTTTACTTTTTTTAAAGTAAATTTATTTTTCCATTTTTAGTTGAATATACAATTAGGACAATTACATGAGCCCAAGACGAACGAAAAGAAGAGTCATCACAAAATCCGCTTAGAAATGTCGGAGATATAGTACATTTATGCATATAACTTCGTACATAAGAATAATTACGTAATGTATTATACATATACTAAAACATTCCTGAAAGTATGTAGATTACGAAAGTGAAAGAATCATCAAAATTGGTTTATTAGTTTTTGAGAAAATCGTGGACAAACAAACATACATACATACGGGTCGAATACAGAACCTCCTTTTTTGAAGTCGGTTAAAAACTGTTTAGCAGCAATAATTTTTATTATTACAAATTATAACTGGTTTCATAAGCTTTCCAAAAAGGTACAAATTTTTTTAACGCACTTTTTTTTTTGTTTTTTTTTACTCCTAGTAAACGGACTTAATTTGTTGCTAATGACCTCTCCAAGTAGTTTAGGCTCTTTCAAGGAATAGGTCGAATTTCCCTATCACCCTGCACCCTAATTGCGTAACACATTATCAATCGGAGTTGGTTTTATTTTGAAACAAATTGCTTATCCATTGCTTCATATGTTCGAAAAATTTGTCTGCTCGACAATGTAAATAACGCAATGAATGTGGTTGAACTGTCAAAATGAAACCAACTCCGATTGATAATGTGTTACGCAATTAGGGTGCTGTAGATTAATGGGCTAAAGTTTGTATACGAAAGAAATCCCCAGTTTTTAAAATACAGCTGTATATAAATCATGTCACTGCATATGGTTATTGAGAAAGGTGACGGCAAACGAGGTGCACATAATATTATACACTGTGAGTTACTTAAATGAGTGAAGAAGTTAAACACGTTTTTATGAATGAAAATACAAATTGAAACCACGTTGGTCATATGACAGTTTTAATAAGATATCTCGTATTGGATAAAACTGTTTAAAAACAATAGTATATGCCGTGATTCAAATTTTAGCCAGATAGCAAGGTTAGCTCCATGTTGTTCTCCTCGTCATCGCTGTCACTGTGACGTAGTTGTGAACAGCCTCGGACACCACGGCCTGTCTTACAGCCGAAGTGCGGGTCGCTTAGGCTCTTGTCACCGTCGGCGTTCCAGCTGTATTAGAACCCAATGGCTTGGCACGCGACGATGGCAAGAGACCGGACGGCATGTCTTTATTTCCATGGATGGTGGGTAGGCCTTTAGTGTAGGATGCAACGTGTGTCGATACAATTGCGCCATCTCATCTTCCTGGGCCGGCGTGCTGTGCTGGCTCCGCTGCTGCGGCTGCGGAAAACCTCAAGCGGCGTATATTATATATTTTCGAGCCTTTTAGGGCTGAAACCCCCGGGCCGTGGGGTCCGAGTGCTCATGGTTTGTTTAACGAAATCTCGAAACGGCTGGTTGACACTTCCCGTGACCCAAGGGCTGGCATTTACCTTGGTCAGAGGCTTAGCATTGCCATAAAACGTGGCAATGCCGCCAGTCTCTTGGGTACATTACCAGTCGACAGCGATGCGGACGAATTTTTCGACGCCTTGTTTTAGTTTGTGTATAGTTTTTGTTATGTTAGGATATAGTTTTGTTATTTTTAGGTTATGTTTTCATTTAAATAAATTACATACATGCGGATAGCAAGGTATATACGAAAATAATGATAAAGATGAATGAATGAATTGCACCGACCCCAGTGTGGTTTAACTAGACTCGATTACTCGAATGAACCCAGAGATCCACACTAGACGCTGTTGCCTCATGTTACATGGTGCAACAGAGACCATTGCATATCAGTGAGTAGACCGGGGGGCGCGGTAATGGTAGGGAAGACATGCCCTTAGGATATGGAGGGGATATAGAGCCATACCCAGTATGCACCGTAAAGTAAGCCTTGGAATAGTGGAGAGACGGGTGATATAATATGGATGGGCTTTTTTACAACGATGCTGCCATGTTGCTTTAAGTCCAGCTTCTCCAGTGAGTCTTCTGGCGGTTAAACTTCGTTTTTGACTCCTTATGTCACTACTATGCTGTATTTATTTCCAAAATCATCGTCTGAGGTCTCGTTGCTATCCGTTTCCTGTTTCTTGTATATCTCTTGCAGCCTTCTTGATGTATTTCTTTATTCAGCCGTGTCCATCGAAAAGTTAATTTCCTTATTGAAGTAAACATTCTTGAAGTATGTCCTGCTTAGTTGGGGGTTTGATTTGGAACCGGAGTTCTGTGGATTGTTCCTGCTCAATTCGTATGTTGTACTGGCTAATTAAGTATCCTGTATATTGTGTTATAGGTAACACATAATACAAAAAATAATAATATTGACATTAAACAAATTTGTAAGTAGGTACAACAAATGATAGATTTCTCTGACTCCTGCGCTAGTTATAACTGTGTTGCAGAAGCCGCAGTGTCCTCCCGTAATAAAGACACTTGTTTTAAGACCGCTCAAAAAAATGTAATAAGGTATCTCTTGTTCACTCGTATTGGATAGAAATAGATCTGCTCATGTACAAAATATTGTGTTTTAGTATAATAGAAATAGATATGTAAATGTTTTCTTTTTCAAAGCCAATGGAGCTATTCAAGCGGTCAAGGCCGCGGGCCATGTTGATAACGATAACAACTTATGTATCTCAAACTTGTTTAAAAATAATACTTTAATTCAGAATTAAAATAATATAGTTGTTTTAATTGTTTTAGTGACCCACAGATTTACAGACCCTGGTGCAGCTATGTGGTCAACACGCAGTGTGCTTGCCGATTCTTCTTTGTTTGAGAAGAGCCTTTAATATTTTTAAACGACTTCAAAAAAAGGAGCTTTCTTAAATCGACCGTATTTATTTATTATTTTTTTTTACTTTTTTTTTTTGTGTGTTCGCGGATAACTTCGTCGTTTATGAACCGATTTTAATCATTCTTTTTTTGTTGTAAAGGAGATATTTTAAGGGTGGTACCATGATAAGGAAACCAGGATCTGATGATGGCATCCCAGAGAAATCGATTTCATTTTCAGCATTTGCTCCCGGAAAGCACCATTCGGTGAAGTGGAACTGATGAGGAAAACCACAGATGGCCATCGGAACTACTCAATAATTCGTATTTCACGGATTGAGATTCGATTATTACTAAGCAATTTATGCTCGTCACAATACATATGTTGAAGTGGAGCTGATGGTGACTT
Organism: Cosmia pyralina; assembly: GCA_946251885.1. Lineage (NCBI taxonomy): Eukaryota > Metazoa > Arthropoda > Insecta > Lepidoptera > Noctuidae > Cosmia > Cosmia pyralina. Next base: position 6,356,430 of record OX276368.1, on the reverse strand, counting down.
CACCATCAGTTCCAGTTCTCCTGGTTCCTTACTGGAAGAACTCTTCAACAATTCACGTCCTTGTATCGGGAAAAGCAATATTTTATAAAAGGTGATGAGCAGTTGACATTAGGCTATTTTAACATAGATAAATTACAGACTGACCCACTAAAAAGTGAAAAATAAAAAACTTTTTTACAAAAAAAAAAAAAAACAACCGACTTCAAAAAAATACTACAAAGTGAAAAATAATTTTAATTTCGGAAGTCGGTGGCAAAACCTAAAATACAGATCCAAAGACACCGACTTCCAAAATTAAAATTATTTTTTACTTTGTAGTATTTTTTTTGAAGTCGTTTGTTTTTTTTTTTTTGTAAAAAAGTTTATTTAATGGGAAACTTACTGACAATGTTAGATATTTGTTGACTCAGTGAACTCTCTAATCAATCAGACTAATAAAAGAATCAGTATATTCACAAAAAATTTACTTCGAAATTCGAACGGAGTCTCGTTGTGAATCCGCGATGAGTTATTTTAAAAACAAATGAGTTCACTTCGAATTGTCTGCGGTCACTTGAGTGAGGTTCGAAGTGAACTTTACAGAATAGAACTACAATAACAAAAACTAAAAAAAAAGTCGAAGGTTAGATAGAGATCAACAGTTTTTCTAGACTGAAAGTTAGCAATGACGTCAGAGAATAAACAAGTAAGAATTTTCATTCAGTAGTATACGATTGGAGACTTCGATACAGCTGTGCGATATTTTTTTATCTTGTACAAATAGAAATTATAATAACATAAACGTATTACATAGTATTTTATTTATCAATACATGTAATTTGTTTAAAAATGTTTCGGTAGATAGTGAAAAACTAATTGAGCATTTGCAGTTTTTATCAATATTTTTTAATCAAAACATTTTTTAACCGACGAAAAAAAAAGAGGTTCTCAATTCGACACGGAAGGTTTTTTTTTATGACGCATAACTTTTTACAGAATCGTCCGATTTGAATTTTTTTTGTTTTATTCGAGAGGGTATACATCAAAGTTGGTCCCATATAAAATTGATTAACTTTGCTTCGGTAGTTTTTGAGTTAGCTTCAATAATACGTATTTTTTCCCCACTCTTAGTCGTATATGGATGATGTTCTAGTTTGTTTTGCAGGTAGTGGTATTTGAATTTGTGTGGGGTAGGTACACAACTAAAAAGTGAAAAATAAAAACTTTTTACAAAAAAAATACAACCGACTTCCAAAAACAACACTACAAAGTGAAAAATAACTTTCATTTCGGAAGTCGGTGGCAAAAAACGACAATACATTTAACCAGACACCGACTTCCGAAATTAAAGTAATTTTTCACTTTGTAGTGTTGTTTTTGGAAGTTGGTTGTATTTTTTTAGTAAAAAAGTTTTTATTTTTTGCCTTTTTTAAGGTCTTGTGGTGACTTGAAAGAATGTAAAGTATTGACTTTACTACTTACTTATATGACTTTGACATTATGTTAAAATATAGAGGAGGGAAGGTATCCAATTATCCATACCGTGACTCCTCCGTGCCTCGGAAAGCACGTTAAGCCGTTGGTCCCGGCTGTCATTCATAGTCTTATCATCACGGACTTGTAAATCATCCCCTTTAACTTGAGGGGCATCCGTGGGTCGCAAGTTGTTGCTTCATCTGTCGCCATTTCATCCATCCAGAGCTGATTCAGTGCGTTAAGTCTCGGTCTAGTTCACCAACTCCTTGGTGCTCCGAGGTACCGAAAGTCGGAGCAGATCGGTAAGAGCGTTCCGGCGAGAGATATGGGCAAAGGACTGGACTGTCCTTCACGTCAATTCTAAATGGAACGATCTGACGAGAACTGATGGCAAGGTTGAATCATCCACGCTTTTAATACTACGAGGACTCCCAATGATGATCGGGTTTACTGCAACATCAAATCTATCAGACCAGGTTTTTATGGCTGTCAAATCTATAATTAACTTGTCGATAGCGTCAGTAAGCCGACGTTCGCACGGACGTAAAAATATCGCGGCGGGAATTTATCGTGCACTGGATTTTCACCTCTCGTTGTTGAGCAGAGCTTTGAGAATCCAACTTAACAACAACAGAGTGCATTCTAGCGCGTCGAAAAAACACACCGTTGGATTTTCAACTCTCGGCGCTAAGCAGAGCGTTGAAAATCCAGTGCACTAAACAAAATCGCCGCGATATTTTTACGTCCATGCAAACGTCGATTTAATATGATTATTTTTCGGTGTGTTCTGCTTGTTTTTTTGTTATACACAAATACCGTATAGACTTTCTTATGCATTACTAAAAAGCTGTTATTTTGACATTGAAAACAGACACTTAAATTTTATTTATTTGTAACTTATAGATAAGTCTGAAATCGCCAACCCGTCTTGTGCAAGCGTGGTGATCAATGCTTGTGTCTTCTCTGAATGAGAAGAGGTCTTTGGTGTGCGGTGGGGCAATAATAGGCTGGAATTGTTATGATTTATTTTCAATAGGTAGGCAGGTACACACGGCTACATCTTTATCTTTTCTGTGGCTACATATCAAACTATACATTTCGAGAATAAGCTCGCATTGATTTCCGTAAAATGAGAGGGGAAATGTATAGCATGATATACCTATGTAGCCGTGTGTACTTACATACATACATGGGTTTTTCACTGTTGATCATATCAAAATTAGCTCAGTATAAGGAAATTCTTATCAAATACGGAACATTGTAAATTACTAAAATGTCCTTCGGGGAAGCACAAAGCCAAGTTCTGCTTGTGATAATACAATTTTTATTTATAATTTTTTGATAAAAAAAAATTGTGACGCAACACACATCACGCTAATATGTTCTTGCAATTCTACGTATTTTCATTAATCTGATTAAATTTCATACCTAAATCGTTAATCTGAATATAGGGGCATTAGGCACTTTCTTATGCCATTATGCGTAACAAAACAGTTTCTCTATGCGCCGGATTCGGGGGAGTGCCAACGGAATCCAAGGATGACTCTGAGAGGCCAAAGTCTGCAGTGCTGGGGAGATTCATCCAGCTTTACATCGCAGTCTGATATTTTTAACAAGAGTGATTTTATTTATTAGAATTTTGAATGAGGTAATTTTTTTCATGAATGATGCAATAATAACCTAACAATTATGGATAAATGAATTCGTCTGAAATAAATGAATTTATTTATTGTTATTACTAAAATATGCATATTTTATTTATATAATTTTTTCATACCTACTTAAATTTTGTAAGTAATGGTTTTATTGAATGTATTTTTTGCAAAGCTACGCATTTATGCATCTGCTGATATATTTTTTAAATAATTTTTGATTGCTATCTTTTTACCTAATATTTTTTAGAATCTTCGTAGATATTTGTAACAGAAAGATCATTCTAGAATATTTTAATTTTAAAAAATGTTATTTTGTTTTATTTTTCCCACAAAAGGCTTGCTTTTGTGTATCTAATGATTTTATTAGAATCAAAAAAAAAAAAAATTGCTAGTGGACTGTAATCTTATCTTAATGACTTTACAAATAATATTAGTTTGGGATATTGTTCTTAGTTTACTGTAAAAATAATTTGACTAATTACTCGTGTGAATGTTTCAACGTTAATGACCTAAACAGGAAGAATTTATTTTTAATAGAAGGAAGTAACCTACTGGACTAATTTAGATAAATAGGCTAATATTGGCAGGTTTTCAGTTTAGTCTTGTAGGTTATGTATTATTTTTATTTTTTAATTTCTATAATTTATTTTGTTATTTTTGGGAGAAATACTTACAAATTATTTTTTATTCGTTGCTTTCAATTAAATGCTATTAGGCATTATTATTTTCTTTTTTATGAATTATGCCATGCTTAATATCCTACTTTTAAGACCTTTGTAACTAACAATGATGGACATAAGTTAATTAAGTAGTCTGTAACACATGAATTTATTATTATTATTTTATAATAGTTTTAAATAGGTACGTTATTTAGGTATCTACTGTCACTTTCATAATATTCACAAAAATATCTCCATTTAAATTTCACTTTTACAGAAATAAATATTACCTACCACAAAATATTTATCTCATAATAATTAAAATAAAAGCGCCCATTTTATTACATCTTTCCTTGTAAAATAACCGGTTGGTGCAACGTAAGTAACCTCCGCCAATAATGTCGAACTCAAAATTCCTGTTTACTCGCTCGTATGACTTTTTAATTAAAACAATAAGACTCACCTGTCCACTGTTACATAACATCCATTCACGATCACTTTAAATCCAAACTTAAAAAAAAATCACAAAAAAAAAACACTGGCACAACAGAAATGTTTCAAAAACTCATTTTCGTCCGTTCTCAGTTAAAAAAAATGGAACTTTCATTCAGTAATTCGATATTTAAAGTTTTCGAAAGTAGTTTAGCGTAATTTTGGCGGGAGCGGGTTGCGGTGCGTGTAGTATGCGCGCTCGTGTTTGCCGGCCGGCACTTCGTCCGATACTGGCTGGAAGGCTGAATAATAGCTACGCGACTGGTGCCAATCTGCCAACGTGTTCGAACCGCGCGATCATACGATATTGAAGTGAATCGGAAATTGATACGTCACAGTGCATTTTTAGTTAAGGTATTGTTGTTTTAATTTCAGGGAATGAGTCTGCAATTTACTAAGGTTTTCAAATCAAATCAAAATCAAAATCGTTTATTTGCATAAAATGTGGTGGGTACAAAAGGTGTTACATAAAAAATTTAGTGCGAAGACACATTCCGCCATGCAGTGATGGCATGCAAATATTTAGTTAACATACAATAAAATTATAGACACAATAACAGAATTCTATGAACGAAATTATCATTAAAATCAAGGCAATACCAATTTGAATTAAAATTACACACTACATATTTAAACAGTAAGGTAAGTAGCGACAAGGTAATTACCAAAGGAACTTAAAATAACTAAAACTGACTACAATGCATTCCTGAAGTGGTAGGACTGGCACGATATTTTGTTGAGAAATTCGCCGATTGAATAAAAACTATGCGATATCAAACATTTTTTCAAAACCACGCAGAATTTTTTGTAGTTCTGTTATCCAGATGTTTCGTTGCAGTTCCTGATTGGGCCATTCACCATTGAGGCCATCTCTTCAAATAAATACAGCAGTGAGGACTTTAGACAATGTCGAAATTAGTGCATATGGTAGAGGAAGCTCACGCGGTGGTCCCATGAGTACTATATCGTCGCTTAAACCTACCTCGTATGTGAAAAAGGCATAAGTATATACTTTTTTATTTTTGTAAAAATCGAATGAAATTCGCGTATTTTATAATACGGCGAAACCGTGAATCCAATTTATCCTTTTTATCATTCAAAACATGTGACATAAGCACATAAGTAAAATTTTTTTCGTTTCCTGTAAAGTTTGGATTTCTGGACATTACGACGAGGCTACATTCCACAGCCGCGGTATTAAGTTTGCTTTGGTAGTTTTTGAGTTAGCTTCAATAATACGTATTTACCTACTTAATCTACTTTGTTTATGTTGTTGAATTAGTTATAAAACTTCCAGTCACTGTTGTGATTTTGTAGGTATGATAATCAAAAAAAATATTTTTTACAAAAAAAAAAGAAAAACAACGGACTTCCATATAAAAACACTACAATGTGAAAATAGTACATTTTGATACAAGTGGAGAATTTTTGTTATTGTATTCGAGGCGGAATTAACACCCGAGCCGTAGGCGAGGTTGTTTTTGAGCCGAGAACTGCAATAACAAATGTCAAAACACTTTTGAAGAAATAAAATAAAATAACGAAAAATATTTTTGTCATGAATGATTAGGAAACTATGATTTAAATTTTCTATTTTTCCGCGCTTTGCTTTCGCCAGGTTGAAGGAGAAGCAACGGTATAAAGCCGATAAACAGCCTAATATGAAAAATAGAAAATTCAAATATTTTTGAGTTTAGAACCACAAATAAATGTTAATTTGTTCATAAACGTTTTTTTTATTGTAATAATCATGGATTTTGATGATATTCTATTTATAAACATTATTTAAATATTCAAAAAATATTAACACCAAGGACGCAAATCTCTTTACCGAGATTAAAAAAAACATTCACCTCCGAATAGAGACGGTGTGAATAGAGGCATTGAACCAATTTGGACTAAGTATAGGTATAAGTTATCTGTGGCAATTTTTACTCCCGCACACGTGTTGGAAAATGAAAAATCGCACGCGTGTGAAATATATTGCATTGTGAACCTAATCGTAGTGCGATATGAACCAGTTTTCGAGGAAGTGTATTAAAAAAATCTTTAATTTTGGAAGTGGAAACCCAGACACCGCGGAAGTTGGTTGTCTACTTTTTTTGTAATTTTTTTTTTAAATTTTTTTCGTACTTCTACTGATCTGAAATAATATGAAACTACTGTAACACTTGCGATGATGTAGTCAACAATAGTGCAGTACGTTTTAACCTATTCACTCATAACTTTAAGCGTCTCAGGACTAAATGGAAACAGACCACCTTATTGCAGTGCACTGTGTGTAGTAGTATGCACTTGGATAGCAACAAACTGATGCTGACTGGGCATGCTCCCCTATCACGCCTGATGGAAAGCGATGAATGAGGTCTACGATGGAACGAACTTGCCCAGAAGATGCATGTTCACTCTTGCTTTGAAGACAGATGGATTATAATGTGGAAGGGAACGCAGACTCTGGTAGAGAGTTCCACACTTTGGCTGTGCGCATCATAAATGTGAAGAAAAAGCGCTGAGTACGACTGACGGAAAAAAATTATTTGATCTAGTTTCAAAGTCTACGAATCTACTACCTACTATAATTTTTGAACATTGAACCCCAGTAGTCGGTATGTCGACGTTTGCAAACACCGTCAAACATTGCAACTGGCAGCATTTTTTTTTTAATTTGATAATTTTTTCATCTAGTTGAAAGTTGAATGAAATAATCTCGTGTGAAGAACTAGAACTTTGTCCTACGTACTGCCGTGCATTCAGATTAGTTTATAATTATTTGAATAAGTCAATTTGTTGAAATTATTAAGTATATAGTTTTGTATTTGTGTGTGTGATGTTATGTATTTTTAGTTTATTTCATATAAAATTAATTAAAAGAAATATCATCATCTGCCTAGCCTTTTCCCAACTATGTTGGGGTCGGCTTCCAGTTCAATCGGATGCAGCTGAATACCAGTATTTTACATGAAGCGACTGCCTATCTGACCTCCACAACCCAGTAACTGGGTACTACGATACCCCTTGGTAAGACTGGTTGTCAGACTTTCGGGCTTCTGACGACCCGTAACGACTGTCAAAGATTCACGAATGACAGCCGGGACCAACGGCTTATCGTGCTTTCCGAGGCACAGAGGAGTCTCGGTATGTAAAGATGGTCACCCATCCACTGACCGACCCCGGCAAGCGTAGCTTAACCTGATGGATCGACCGTGCGGCTGTTAATACTTAGCCACGAGCTCCTACGGAATTAAAAGAAATATTATATGACTGAGACAATAACCAAACTTCACAGATTTATAATATTATAATGACCTTTGCTCATATTTCCCTGTAGGTATGAATACCTAAGAATATCTTTGATTAATAAACATGAAAGTGGGACATTACCTACTTTACATTCACGCGACACGCGACGAATATTTTTGCCATGCATGCGCATGCGCCGATTAACGTAAGTAACGTCTCGTAAGAAGTGTAGCTTTACTGCTTGTAGAAAAATGATTTACCAACACATTAATATTATACTGACGAAATCAGCAGTGCTATTCTGAAAAGTTCACTTTGAACCTCACTCAAGTGAGCGCGCACAATTCGAAAGTGGACTCATTTGTTTTTAAAGTATGAAACATCGCGAATTTATTTTTAAAAACAAACGAGTCCGATTTTTATCAGTTATGTCGGTTAAATCATTTAATTAACGGTCCCATAACAATTTGTTAACATTAGGAATTCTTATAAATTACCTACGTGTTCAATGCACCTGTTGCAATGCTCAGTCCAGTGGCTTTGGAATTTTGGACCCATCCCATATGGCCGTCGAAACCACACCTGTTTGTTACCTTTGAAAATAATAATAAATCCCCACAACCGCGGGCATCGCTGTCATCATCTTCCTGCTTTTAAGAGGGTGCATCAAAGCGTGGTTTAGCTCGGTGTAGTGATATGGCTGTCTAGTTTGACGCGCGAGATAGAAGACTCACGCGCACCGGAATTAAACGCGCTTCGTTTAAATGTAGATTTATGACAAAATGCTATACTAAAATCAAGTTTTAGTTAAGTAAGTTCTTAACATATTTGATTTACCTAAAGCAAATTTTACTACGCAATAAGGAACTGTTTACGTATAATCGTATAAAACAGTAAAATAGACGGTGCTACTTTGGAATTTCTTCTTTTAAAATCCAAATAATTTAACCATAAACATTTGATTTTATAGGAATTTTAAAAACACAAAATTATTGATTTATCTCACCCGGCACCCTAATTGCGTAACACATTATCAATCGGAGTTGGTTTCATTTTGACAGTTCAACAACATTCATTGCGTTATTCACGTTGTCGAGCAGACAATTTTTCGAACATAATGAAGCAATGGATTAGCAATTTGTTTCAAAATGAAACCAACTCCGATAGGTAATGTGTTACGAAATTAGGGTGCAGATGTATCCCCTTAACGTGCACTAGTCGACTTCTAAGGCTTAGTTAGACGGATGAATTATATTTGCAACGAGACCTCAACTATTATACCCTACTGCTTGACTCGGGGTCTCCGTGCTAAGGATACCGACCCGTGCGTGCTTCTTTGGATTTATCAGGCCTCAGCGCTGACGAGGCCTAATATCTGGCCTGCCCTGGTGGTCGTACTTCACCTTTTCAACCGACTGCAGCGAAGCCCAAAAGGAGGGTTTATTATTATAAAAAATCTGAGTGTGTGTTAGGTAGGGAAGTGTTTTTTACTATAATTTGTATTTTTTATCTTTCTCTAAATTATATTTTGTTTACGTGTATATTCCACTTTTATTTCAATAGATTCGTTACAGTCACTGAACTGCCGTGGTCTCGTTGCAAATAGAATCCATTCGACTTCAACTACAAATTCGCATTCAATTTTTCCTCGTCGGCCTAGTAGCCGTAAGCGCGATGTATCCCCTTAAACTAATTTATGTGAGGTCGGTGCAGCATGTCGTCTCTTCTACATCTCTAACAGCCGTCATCCCTTTTCTGGCCATTATCTTGCACCACCCATCCAAGTATCTTCATGCAAGTCTGCAATCAATCTGCCTAGCCTTTTCCAGTCGGGTCGGCTTCCAGTCTAACAGGATGCTGCTGAATACCAGTATTTTTTACATGGAGCGACTGCCTATCTGACCTCCACAACCCAGTAACTGAACGATACCCCTTGGTAAGACTGGTTGTCAGACTTTCGGGCTTCTGACGACCCGTAACGACTGTCAAAGATCCACGAATGACAGCCGGGACCAATGGCTTAACGTGCTTTCCGAGGCACGGAGGAGTCTCGGTATGTAAAGATGGTCACGCATCCACGGATCAACCCCGGCAAGCGTAGCTTAACCTGATGGATCAACCCGTGCGGCTGTTATTACTTAGCCACGAGCTCCTCAGGTACTGCAAAGCAGGGAATACACAAATGCCACATACCAGTAGCGGCAGTAGCTTGCAGTCTGGCATAATGCAAGATTGCTCATCATAGAGCCACTTAGAAGATGGGTATAGTCTGTGGTGATGGGTATAGTACACTATTTTCTGTCACAGATAAGAATAAGAATAATATTTATTACACACACAAGATTCATGATAGGTACACAAGAGCAGATGTACAAAACAACAAAACACGGATATCTACATAAATCTACACAGATCATGTAACCCTGTCTCCTAAACTAGGTAGTCCTGTATCTTAGGAGACAGTGTTAGGCCATACAGGGCAGTTTATCATGTAGGTATAGCTGCAGCCAGTGTTTAGCGCGAGGGAGGTTAAGTCATACATTTATGTGCTGGTGTGTAATGTGTGTGAGTGTGTGCGTGACAGAGAAAGTATGTGTAGTGTAAGAGTATGATTGGTGAGTATGGGGGTGTGTGTGTACCTCTAAGGGTGCAAGTGAGAGTGAGTGAGTATGCAGGGACCAGGCTTGTTATATAAATGAGTGATCAATTATACTCGTAGAGGAGGAGGCAAAGGCTTTCGACGCTTGGCTGCCGTTGCGAGCGGTTGTGTGCTGCCGCTCCCTCCCGCTGCCCCGGCTCGCTGAGTCATCGCTCCCCACCCGTCACTGCGCTGCGCTCTCGCGGCGCGCATCGTAGTCGCCCCGACTACGTCCGATCGGTCGACGAATTAATTATTTATTTAATTTATTCCTCGACTTACGATCACCAAAGAGTCTTTTTCAAGACTACTGTTTCTTAATAGTTATTGTCAAAACGTGTGTAGCTGCACTTTTGGCCCCTTACGGGTAAAATCCACAGTTTCGTGGTCCTCGGTGGAAACCTTACGGTGCCAACGTAGCCGAGTGGGGTGTTGACCCAACACACCCGCCGAACCCCTTCCGGGGGAGGCAGACAGTTGGACGGGTCCCAGTGTTAACCGGCCTTGGGGGATCTCCTAGTCGGCACTGGTGTACTGTTTTCCTTCCACAGCTTGCACCTAGTGTCTTTAGGGTGTGTCTACACCCTTCGCGCTAGTGGTAGTTAGGGCCCCGTCGCACAATAAGACTGGCGACGGGTTCTCAGCTAGGGCTCGCCAGTAGGGTCAGGCCTCCCTGTCGTCACCGGCAGGGAGGGTTAGGCACCCCCGGGCTGTCCCACCCGGGGTGTTAGGTGTTAGGACTGGTTAGGGTTTTACGTTTCTTTTGCCATGGCAGCGATGGCAAAGTCAGCTGCGTCGGTAAAGAGGTCCGTCCTTGAGGATATCCTTAAGGACCCGGACTCCTTTATTAACGCTCTGCTTTCCGTGCCCGACTTCCGAGCCAAAATCGGAGCAAAACTAGCTGAGTCTCAGCATAGCCCCCTCCCCCCCTCTCCCCCTGCCCCCGTCTCAGACATCGCTACTTTCAGCGATGCTCTTGAGCCCACCCCGCGTCTCCCCGTAGTGGAGGAATGCCTTTCCGAATCCGAGTCTATGGACGCGGAGGACATTCCCCCACAAATTCTATCTGATATGGAGTCGGAGCATTCTGCTCAGGACGCTCCCGCCTCCCCTTCTTCTTCTTCCGAGGATGACGGCTTTCAGCCGGTCCTAGGACAGAAGAAGAAGAGGAAGGCGAAACGCTCAGCCGCCTCCTCCTCCAAGGCAAAGAAGGGGAAGAATCTTTCTTCCCCCCCTACTTCCCCTTCTTCTCCTCCTACCCTTACCCCCCCCGTGACCTCCTCTGCCCCCCCCGTATCCAACCCGTCCTCCTCGCAGGAGGCGAAATCTGCCCCTAAAAAGTCGGCCCTCCCGCCCCCTGTTTACCTTCAGGACAAGGCGAAGTGGACCGACGTATCGAAATGGTGCACAGATCATAAGATCGCGTACACCAACGCCCGCTCTACCCAACAGGGTATTAAAATCTCGATCCCTACATCGAGTGATTTTAGGGAATTAACGAAGCTTCTCAGGGCGAGAGGTGTGTCCTTTCACACCTACTCCCTACCTGAGGAGCGTCAGACTAGGGTCGTGATCCGTAGGATCCCCAAAGAAATCCCGGTAGAGGATATTAAAGCCGACCTTCAGTCGCAAAATATCCCCGTGGACGAGGTCCACCGGATGCATCGTTCCAGAGGGAAGGATGCTTACGACATGGTCCTCGTGGTCTGTTCCCCCTTTGAGGGGTACCACCCCATTTTTAAGGTTAGGACCATCTGTGGTCTCGTGGGTTTCGAGATAGAGAAGCCCAGAAAGAATGGCACCGTTGGTCAATGCCACCGGTGCCAACTCTATGGGCATTCGCAGCGGAACTGCTATGCGAGGCCCAGGTGCGTCAAGTGCCTGGGTGATCATGGCACTTCCGATTGTTCTCGTGATCGCGCGGTATCCACGGAGCCACCCAGCTGTGTGCTGTGTGGTGAGGCTGGTCACCCAGCCAATTATCGGGGCTGTCCTAAAGCCCCAAAAAGTTCATCCGGAAAGCTGAACAAGCGTGCGGACGCTCGTCAGCAGAGGGAATGCCCTTCCGGTTTTAAAATCCCCTCATCTGAGTTGCCTACGCGGCTAAGTCCCCAGAGACCTAACCCGTGGTTTTCAGGTCTCCATCAGCAGGCTTTTCCTGCGTTGGTACCCACGCAACCACCCCCGGCTCCCATGGGACTTAGCATCCCTAAACCCCCCCTTGCCCCCCCCCCCTAAACCTGCGCAGGCTCCTAAGGCAGCCGTCAATACCAAGGCTACCCCGCCTCTAGCCCCTATCACCACCCCGGTGGCCGGTCCCAGTCAGGTTGACTCGTTCAACATTATCACTGGGACCTTCCTTACTTTTTGCACCCCCCGTGCTATCCAGATGGCTAATGAGCTGACCGCCGCCACTAGCGCCGGCGATCTGCTCAGGATCCGAAATATCTATAATGCGTACCCGGAGATTACGCAAGCCCTTGTCTCCCTCTCCACTAAATCCAATCCGTAATGGATAGAGGAGTTATTGCAAGAATTAAGCCCCGATCCCTTAAATTAGGGTTTTTTAACGCCAATGGCCTGAAAGGCCAACGCGATGAGGTCTCCGCTTTCCTCCGCGACCACGATTTAGATGTCCTCCTCGTGCAGGAAACCTTTTTAAAACCCAGCCACCGTAGTCCGTTAATTGCGAATTATCGCGTAATTCGCAATGATAGGACTCGGTGTCACAAGGGCGGTACCTTGATTTATTATAAGTCTACTCTATATTGCATCCCTTTGGATCCCCCCCCTCTCTCACGTTTGGAAGTGTCTGTCTGCCGCCTTGGCATGACAGGTCACCAGCCGATCACCTTGGTATCGGCTTACCTTCCCCCCATTTCCACTACAGAAAATTTTGAAATACTTAACGTTGACCTCGCGATCCTACTTGGCTTGAGTGACTCCGTAATTATTGCGGGTGATCTCAACGCCAAGCATTCCGCTTGGAATAGCAGCGCAACCAACACCAGAGGCAAACGCTTATTTGACCTTTGTTCCCTTTTAAATTTCGACGTCATTGCCCCAATGACTCCGACTCATTTCCCCGGTAACCTTGACCACCGCCCGGATGTACTTGATGTAGCGCTTCTAAAGAATGTCAATCTTCGATTGGACTCTATAGAAGCGATACATGAATTAAACTCTGACCACCGACCAGTCGTCGTTAAGCTGGTCTCCCGCCTTGGTCACTTTGACCCCACCCAACCTTTACCTACTAAAAAAGTGACGGATTGGAGGAAAGTAAGCGAGTGCCTGAAATCCTCCTCTTCCCCCCACTTAGATTCCATCCCCGACCAGTTTGACTCTATCGCTGACACGACGGCCGCGATCGACTCATTTACGGAACATGTACAATCTGTCCTGAACGATTGTTCAAGGGAAGTTCCTGTGATGGATGACCATCGCGGGAAGTTGCCGGACGATGTACGTGAGCTGTTAAATGAGAAGAACGCGGCTGTCCGTGCCTACAGCAGCTTTCCTTGTCGTGCGAACAAAGTCCACATGCGTTATTTACAGAAATCTGTAAAGACTCGTATGGAGGATCTGCGTTCCGCTAGCTGGGATAAGATGCTGAGCGATTTAGAGCCAAACCATCTTGCCTTCTGGCAGCTCCAGAAGAAACTCACGTCCCGAGGATTTACCTCTATGCCCCCTCTAGTCCGCCCCGATAACACCATCGCGTTTGACGATGTCGACAAGGCGGAATGCCTTGCTGACAGTCTCGAGGCGCAATGCACACCTAGCGCTCTACCGGTTGACCAAGCTCACCTCTCTGAGGTCGACGCGGAAGTCGAACGTAGAGCTTCCCTTCCTCCCGTTGAGGACCCTGATTGTCCCCTGCCCCCCGTCACGCCGGACGAGGTGCAGGAGGTAATCAAGGGTCTAAAACCCCGCAAAGCCCCTGGTTCAGATGGACTCACCAATAGGGTGTTCCAACTGTTCCCAGCAAATTTAATTATGCTAATGACCATCATCTTCAATGGTGCCATGAGCAATAATATTTTCCCCCAAGCCTGGAAACAGGCCACCGTTATCGGTATACCTAAGCCCGGCAAGCCCAAGAGCGAGCCCACTAGTTACCGCCCCATTAGCTTGCTCAATGTTCTCGGCAAGATCTATGAGAGACTTATTTATAAGCGACTCAGGGATTATGCCGAGACAAAGGGCCTCATCCCGAACGAACAATATGGGTTCCGAACCCAGCACTCCTGTGTGCAACAGGTTCACCGTATCGTCGAACACATAAGCGCTAATTTTCAGCGCAGTTTGATGACGGGTGCGGTCTTTTTCGATATAGCGAAAGCGTTTGACAAAGTCTGGCACAACGGCTTAATTTATAAGCTGTACAAACTCGGAGTGCCTGACCGTCTCGTGCTCATCCTACGAGACTTTTTGTCGAACCGTACGTTTCGTTACCGTATTGAAGGGGCACTTTCTGCCCCCCTCCCGATTCGCGCGGGGGTCCCACAGGGCTCCGTAATTTCTCCTCTTATTTTCACACTATTTACTAGCGACATCCCGAAAAGTAAAAAGGCTCAGTTGGCTCTGTTTGCGGACGATACGGCCATATACTGTTCGGGACGTGACCAAAACGTGATAGCTCGTAATCTCCAAACAGCAGTCGATACCCTCGGCTGCTGGTTCCGTCGGTGGAGAATCGAGGTCAATCCTGACAAGAGTCAAGCGGTTCTCTTTTTGAAACCGTATTTCTCACGTTCCATTCCCCGACCAATCACCATGTTTGGTAAGCCGATCCCTTGGGAGAAGCGAGCCAAATATCTGGGGGTGACTCTCGATCAACGCCTCTCCTTTGCGGAGCACATTAAGCTGGTACGTTCACGGGCCGCTTTTGCCCTCGGTAGATTACATTACGTTTTAAATGCACGCAGCAAACTATCTCTTAAGTGCAAATTGCGCATTTACACTGCGTGCATTCGTCCCATCATGACGTATGCGGGTTCGGTATTTGCACACGCCAAACCCCGCTATCTGCATCGGATGCAGACATTACAGAACCGTTTCCTCCGAAGGATAACGGGCGCCCCTTGGTTCGTTCGGAACGCGGACCTCCACCTTGACCTCAGGATCCCCACGATCCATCAATTTTTGAAGCGCGGCTCGAAGCGTTTCTTTGATGCCGCCGCGAAGCATCGCAACCCTTTGGTTGTCGAGGCCGCGCGTTATACCCCCTCTCAAATTAGTAAGACTCGCCGTCCGCGTCATATTCTCACCGACCCTGATGACCCCATAACCCTCCTTCAGGAGAGTAGCAAGGCCACCAGTACGGTTTATAAACGTAGACCACCCCGGAATACATTCCGACCTCGCCGCCGAGGTCGCAATCGTAACCGCCCCCCCCCCTATCCCCTACTCGGTGAAGCTGTGCCAGCTGGGGGCACAGCTGAGCCTGTAGCACTTGTCCCCCCCGTCATGATCCAGCCTGCCCCGTCTGGCTGTCATATTATTATTAGCGACGCTCAGTCGACTAATAATTTACCTTAGTTTTAGGCCTGGCCGGGGGCTTTAAGTTCGCTTAAAGAACCCACAGGAAACGCCCGGTTGAGCAGTCTCGACCCTTAGTGGTCAACTGCGAGATGCCATATATAAATAACTAATAACTAACTATACTCGTAGAGTGTGAGTCGGGTAGTGTAATGATAATAGGGATTATTCTATGAATGTAAGTAAAGACTCCGTGAATGTGTAGTTTTTTTGTTGTAGCCATTCAGTCAGTTTGTTTTTCAGGTTGTGAGAGTTTACATCCATTATTTTTAGTTGTTTATTGACAGAATGACAGATGGACTTCAAAACAAAATTAATTAAGTACTTAAAACATTGTCTTCTTATCGAACAAGCGTCGCGTCGTCGAATGCAACGCTAATAATACCATGAAACGGTCTCGGTATGCAAAGCGAAACGCGTGCGGTGCACTTTTTGTGATGCATGCACTAAAGTGCGTGTGAGTTGATGAAATATGTATTTGGGTGGTAGTGGCACTTTGTCAGTCAAATGAAATGCCTACTTTTTATAAGCTCATCTGCTGTACCTGATAGGGTCCATAAAATCTTTGAATCATTATTATCAAGCCCGCCATCATGAATATAAACATCACGTTGAAATTAGAACGGTGTCTCGTTGTAAATTCGCGATGGTTTAGTTTAAAAACAAATGAGTTCGCTTTCGAATTGTGTGCGCTCATTTGAGTGAAGTTCGAAGTGAACTTTGCAGAATATCTCTACAAAACATGTTCCCTCTTAGTATCCAATTCTCTTAGAATAATAGTACTCTGTCGTGGCTAAGTAATAACAGCCGCACGGGTAGATTCATCAGGTTAAGCTACGCTTGCCGGGGTGGGTCAGTAGATGGGTGACCATCTTTACATACCGAGACCCCTCCGTGCCTCGGAAAGCACGCTAAGCCGTCGGTCCCGGCTGTCATTCGTGGATCTTTGACAGTCGTTACGGGTCGTCAGAAGCCCGAAAGTCTGACAACCAGTCTTACCAAGGGGTATCGTATTACCCAGTTACTGGGTTGTGGAGGACAAATAGGCAGTCGCTCCATGTAAAATAATGGTATTCAGCTGCATCCGGTTATACTGGAAGCCGACCGCAACATAGTTGGGAAAAGGCTAGGCAGATTGATTGATATTAAAATACATTTTTAATGTGATACTGATAACCGCTCACACGGCAGGTACGCCCGCTTAAAAAACTAGTCGAGTGTACCACCCGCTGACGTCATTCATTGGTATAGAACTCATACCACGTACAATATTAGGTACGGACCCGATTCACACCGCGTTCGTGTGAGCGGATAACTAATAAACTCAGTCCAAAAAGTATTATCTGTTTTTGAGATGAGTTAAATAAATGTCATCAAGCAAGGCTGATAGCCAATTAAATAAAATAAAATTCATTTATTTCAGATAACGTAAACCTTACAATCCGACTTCAATTTAAATCAATCAATCTGCCTAGCCTTATCCCAACTATGTTGGGGTCGGCTTGTTGTAGGATCATGCATGAGTTAAGAAACATTGTTCTGTACAGATAGTGCAATCCACGAAGACTCGCCCCACAATTCCTCCTAACCGTTTGTTAACAGGGTTAGTTTTCAATGACCAGCCAAATTTTCACAAAGTGTTCTACCCATGATTATGAACAACTTTCACTATGGGACCAACTTTGAAATCATGAAAAAAAAGTCAGCTGTTTCATACATTTTGGTCGAGTAAGTATTGAACTTTTGTATGAAACAGCTGTTTTTTTTTTTCGTGATTTTAAAGTTGGTCCCATGGTGAAAGTTGTTCACAATCATGGGTAGAACACCCTGTGAAAATTTGGCTGGTCATTGAAAACTAACCCTGTATGTGTGCAAGCTTCCGCCATTGTTTGAGTGTTATCGGTACACACTAATTATCGTGTACTACCTATAGTGTGTACCGATAACACTCAAACATTGGCGGAAGCTTGCACACATATACTATAAACGGTTAGGAGGAATAGTGGGGCGCGTTTTCGTGGATTGCACTATCTATATCAAGATCAACACATTTCTTGACATACGACCTCGCTCTCCGACCCTGATGACCCCATAACCCTCCTTCAGGAGAGTAATAGGGCCACCAGTACGGTTTGCAATCGCAAACCTCCTAGATCTACATTCCGACCTCGCCTGCGAGGTCGTAATCGTAATCGCCCCCCTCCCTGCCCCCTACTCGGTGAAGCTGTGCCTGTAGCTTTAAACCCCCCCATTATGATCCAGCCTGCCCCTTCTGGCTGTTCTCCCCCCAGCGACGTACAGTCGCTTAATCTTAGTTTGTAAGCCCTGGCCGGAGGCTTTAAGTTCGCTTAAAGCACCCACAGGAAACGTTCGGTTAAGCAGTCTCGACCTGCAATGGTCAACAGCGAGAAGTCACTCACAAAAAAAGCAAAAAAAAAGTTGAGAGGTGTCAAGGGACACCCGGATGGAACGAAGTTCCTTTCGATTAATTAGTGAAGGAATTATAATATTTTTTTTTTTTTTTAAGTTATTTTTTTTTTATTATTATTAACAAATATAATGTAATATAAACTTAATCTTTCTATAAGAGAGAGAGACAGACAGATAAACATGCGAACGTCGCACAGCTTACAATAGCTTATTATAGCAAAAAGTGTCGTTACAACTTTTCGTGAGAATTTTTTCCGTCTAGCCCCCTTTCACAACGCGCGATAAGGAACTTCGTTCCAAAAAAAATACTACCTCTACATGTCAGCATCTGTGCCCATAAACCACTTCTCCTGACGCATGTAATTTCTTTCCCGCACCATAGTTCATCGGCGAGAGGTACCTAGTTAAAGGAGTTTACACGTTGATGCAGGTAGCCGTGCCACACCTGTCGCTTATGTCGTCACGATATATATTTTGCCGAAACTAGGGATATTGACGCGATATCTTTGACAGATAGATAAACAGATATTTTTTCTTCTTATTTCTAGCTAACACTTGGAATTTATTTAGTTATCTAATACTTTAATCACACAAATTAATGTACAGAGGCCTGTCGCATTTTGTAAACTCTCTCGCTCACACGGGACTAAATTTTTAAGATTGTTAAATAAAAAGATGCTTTTTGAAAAATGTAATACCTAATAAATAATGTTAATTTAATATGTACTTACCTATTTATTAAAACACATTTTTAATGAGAGGAGCTCGTGGCGAAATAATAACAGCCGCACGGGTCGATCCATCAGGTTAAGCTACGCTTGCCGGGGTTCGTCAGTGGATGGGTGACCAGATACACCGAGACTCCTCCGTGCCTCGGAAAGCACGTTAAGCCGTTGGTCCCGGCTGTCATTCGTGAATCTGACAGTCGTTACGGGTCGTCAGAAGCCCGAAAGTCTGAGAACCAGCCTTACCAAAGGGGTATTACCCAGGTACTGGGTTGTGGAGGTCAGATAGGCAGTCGCTCCGTGTAAAATACTGGTATTCAGCTGCATCCGGTTAGACTGGAAGCCGACCCCAACACAGTTGGGAAAAGGCTAGGCAGATTGATTGATATTAAAATACATTTTTAATGTGATACTGCTAATAAACTCAGTTCAAAAAGTATTATCTGTTTTTGAAATGAGGTAAATAAATGTCATCAAGCAAGGCTGATAGCCAATTAAATTACATAAAATTCATTTATTTCAGATAATAACGTAATCCATACAATCCAACTTCAATTTAAATCAATCAATCTGCCTAGCCTTTTCCCAACTATGTTGGGGTCGGCTTCTAGTCTAACCGGATGCAGCTGAATACCAGTATTTTACATGGCGCGACTGCATATCTGACCTCCACAACCCAATTACTGGGTAATATGATACCCCTTGGTAAGACTGGTTGTCAGGCTTTCGGGCTTCTGACGACCCGTAACGACTGTCAAAGATCCACGAATGCCAGCCGGGACCAACGGTTTAACGTGCTTTCCGAGGCATGGAGGAGTCTCGATATGTAAAGATGGTCACCCATTCACTGACCAACCCTGTCAAGCGTAGCTTAACCTGATGGATCGACCCGTACGGCTGTTATTAATTAGCCACGAGCTCCTCCTCCTCCTCTAATTTCAATTTAAATATTAAAATGAAATTAAAATTTAAAAAAAAAAAACAAAACTGAAATAAAATTATGACAATGGCTACAGTAAGTGCGGGTTACTTTGACTCTAGGGCATAACTTTGGCCCAAATCGAGACAGATGTTTATTGTCATTAAATCCACACAAGGTTCCGCAAGTACGCGTCTATATCACCATCTAATACACACATCAAAAGTGTCTAGGGATCAACATATATTTTTGCAATAACTTTTCTCCTGATTGATATTAATTAAAATTTTCTTTAAGGATTCATCAAATAAAGTGTTTTCGTTTGTCACAGTAACGATAAACCAAGTCACCTTTGCATTAATAAAGAAATTTGCCATTTTCCTAATAAAGGGATTTTTGACATTTGAACCACTAACATTAAAGTTCGAAAAAAAGACTGAAATAACAGTTTTCTTTAAAATTTTATTGGGTAACTTAAACAATTAATAATCCGTGTTTCTACCGCGAACACTAACAACACAAGAACATCGGTTTGGCATACTCAAAATGAGTTCATCCAAATCACGCTGTGGAATGGCCGCCCATGTTCGTTGCAACAACAAAAAAAGGTCTTCTTGCGACAGGATACCCTCCATATTCGGCAGAGCTCTTCTCTGTAGCATATCCCATGCATGCTCAATCGGGTTCAAGTCTGGCGACTGAGCAGGCCAGGGCAGGACATTGATGTTAGCTGCGGCGAGAGTCTGTCTTACAACTCTTGCGGTGTGCGGTCGTGCATTATCATGCATTAACTGAAATAAGGGACCGATTTGCACTTGTAGAGGAACGATGACGTCTGATACAATCGTCTCAGCATAAATTTGAGCGTTGAGGTTGCCTCTGATCCAAATCAACTCAGTTCTTCCGCCGATCCAAATACCCGCCCATACCATGATGGTTCCACCACTATAAGGATGGACTTCCTGGCAGGATTTTAATCGCTGTTGGCGTCCAGGGGTTCTCCAGTGTCGTATACGTCTTGTATCCGGTCTCATACCAAAACGAGACTCATCAGAAAAGCACACGAAACGCCATTGTTCTTCTGCCCAATTTCTGTGTTCAAGAGCCCATTGATATCGAATCCTACGATTGTGCATTGCTATAGGTGGTACCCGTAGCGGTCTTCGGGAATGAAGGTTCACTTCATGCAAGCGGTTTCTGACTGTTTGGTCGCTAATTAAGTTCCCTGAAGAGTGATGAAGCCTCACGGCTAACATCATGGCGGTTATAGTTGGAGCTCTTCGAGTTAAGATTTGAATGTATCGGTCTTGTCTCCGTGTGGTGCAGCGATACCGTCCTCCATGGCGCTCAGCCACGGTACCAGTGCTTCGGTAACGTGTCCAAAGTCGACTGATAACACTCTGACTTGTATTCAGAGCTAAAGCCACAGTACGTTGCCGGGAACCAGCTTCTATCATTCCCACGGCTCTGAGCATTTCTTCCCTGCTTAAATGACGTCGCCGCTCCATAATAACGTTGGTTTTAATCAGTAGTAGGGAAACAGTAGCACTAATAATGTCTTCAATGCGTTGTATGTTTTTATAGGGAAAATATTGACAGCTGATTTTCATCTTTTACTCGAATTTGATTCACAGTTCCTGATTCAAATTATGAAATGCACCAAAAAGGATCCATATAAATTTATAAAATCATAAATTTATTACAAAGCCACATCTCAATCTCAAGAAATCCGCATAAAAATGCTTGATCCCTAGACACTTTTGATGTGTGTAGTTACCGAAGGACATACTCGTACGACGTTCGGTTGTGTGGTCGTGACACTTCGGGCAGTTTATACAGTTGTCTCGATTTGGGCCAAAGTTATGCCCTGGAGTCAAAGTAACCCGCCCTTACGGTATCAAAAGTCTATAAACAGAGTACCCAAATAACCTATTATAACAATTATTATTTTATTATTATTTTATTGTGAGTGATTATGAAATTTCATAATCACTCACAATGCAACACAGCCAGTGTGTACACCTCATTAAATATTTCGCCATTCAGCAGAACAAGTGTCGACGCGTAAAATATAAAGTATGGTGTGCGCCGGCGCATAAGTAGAGGTGCCGTGGTTTTAGGGTTCCGTAACCTATTCAAAGCCTACTCCATCTCTCTGCCTGTTTGACTGTCACAGGGCTGTATTTTTAAGAGTAGAACCGTTCACTGAATACGTGTAGAATTACACCTACTCTCACGTATTTATACTCTGTCAGGGGATACAAGCCTAATCTGGCAGACCAAGGTGAGGATGGCGGGAGCTTGGCTTCTACCGAAGGACTCCAGAACGGATAAAGGAGGTTAGAAAGGAAATAGTTCCTGATTTGTATTAGAACGCGTGTCGCCGCTTGTCCCCCACTCTTTAACTCCACTACAAACAAGAGACCAATACGTACGCGCGCACACAAATAAACCACACGCACTTAACCCCCGTTCCCACGGGCGTAATAAAATCGCGGCGGGATTTTATAGCGCACTGGATTTTCAACGCTCTGCTTAGCGCCGAGAGTGCAAAATTCAACAGTGTGTTTTTTCGCCGCGCTAGAATGTACTCTGTTATTGTTAAGTTGGATTCTGAACGCTCGGCTCAACAACGAGAGTTGAAAATCTAGTGCTCGATAAAATCCCGCCGCGATTTTATTACGCTCGTGGGAACACACACAGGGACTTATAAGCTGACATTCGCACGGACGTAAAAAAATCGCGGCGGGATTTTATCACGCACTGGATTTTCGACTCTCTGTGTTGAACTGAGCTTTGAGAATGCAACCTAACAGCAATAGAGTGCATCCCGAAGCGTAGAAAAAACATACTGTTGGATTTTTAACTCTCGGCTCTAAGTAGAGCGTTAAATCGCCGCGATATTTTTACGTCCGCGCGAACGTCGGCTTAGTTCGCGAGTTTATTCACGGCATAATTCTTTTTTTTACGCGGAGCTTCGTACGCTATCACAGTAAGAGCGCGATTATTGGCCGGTAAAACAAATTTCGGCTGACATATGATCGTTTGATCACAAGTGCGCCGCGCCTGTCCCGCCCACAAGGCCCTTCTTGTGGAAAGGACCCACAATTGCAGAAAATAGAAGTCTGTGGAAAAGAGAGAGGAACGCCAAAAAAGAGAACGAGAGGGGAGACAGAAAAGGTTATATAAACATTACCCTAAGACCCTCCATGTATTTCTTGACTATGTATAAAACGACAATACACACACACGTCACCTTCATCAAATTCGAGTGCATGCTCTACATTAAACCAGCAAATAATATATAATATGCCATATGCATATGTAGGACGGTTTGATAATTCGAATTTTCGCGAAAACCCTAGAGATATTGCGAAAACACGGATATCTAGACAATGGTGAAAATATTTCTCAATCTTACTGGAATACTTATATTAAGATAGGGTTTTTGCAAAAACACGAGTCCCGTGTTGCAAAAAACTAGCCAATCAGAGTAAAGGATATTCAATATTACTAGAGCGACTCGTTTTTCTGCAAAAACCCTATTTTTTTCCAGTAAGATTGAGAAATGTTTTCACCATTGTCTAATTCGTGTTTTCGCAATATCCCTAGGGTTTTCACAAAAATTCGAAATATTAAATTATCCTACGACAAAATACAATAAGTAATTTCAGAAACATGAGTGTGAAAATATGGTACGGAACCCTTAGTGCGCAAGTCTAACATGCACTTGTCCGGTTTTTTTTTCTCTTTCTTGTAGTCCGAAGTCCATATTGTAATGTGCAAAAAATATACGTCAGCAGGTTGTAATATTATATGGCCGCCGTGCTGTTAAAGACTTTGAACCTTATTTTAATAAGCAACGTTGAATTTTCAAGGCATGAATCATTTTTAATATGGTGGCATTTTATAGTAGCAAAGTTCCTTAAGAAAGTGTTGCAGCTTCATTATATCACTTCGAATCTCACTCAAGCTAATCTACCCGGCCTTTTTCCAACTATGTTCGGGTTGGCTTCAAGTCTAACCGGATGCAGCTGAAAACGCATATCTTACATGGAGCGACTGCCTATCTGACCACTGCCTCTCTGTGTTACCCAGTTACTGGGTAACACGATACCCCTTGGTAAGGCTCCAACAAACAGGCGCGACACGCGATATAATCGCGCGCGAAACAAAGGCACCGCTCGTCGCGCCACACGCGACTCCTGTTTAAGGGAACCTCTGTGCAAAATTTCAGCTTTCTAGGTCCAAGGGTTTGGGCTGCGCGATGATGAGTCAGTCAGTCAGTCGGGTTTTTATTGGAACGAAGTTCCTTATCGCGCGTTGTGAAAGGGGGCTAGACGGAAAAAATTCTCACGAAAAGTTGTAACGACACTTTTTGCTATAGTAAGCTATTGTAAGCTGTGCGACGTGCGCTCTGTCTGTCTCTCTCCCTCTTATAAAAAGCAAGCCAGATATAACAAAAAAAAATAATAATAATAAAAAATATTACAATTCCTTCACTAATTAATCGAAAGGAAGTTCGTTCTATCCGGGTGTCCCTTGACACCTCTCAACTTTTTTATACAGATAGATAAGAACGCTGATTGGCCGATCGGAGCGCCCAAAAAGAAGACGTCCTCTGATTGTTGACTTTTAAATGTCAATCATTCACGCACGTTGTTCTGATTGTTTGTGTTTTTGCTAGAGAGCTCAAATTCTCAGGATAAACTGTGGTTATAAAACACATAATGTTTCGTATGTCTAGCTTATAAACTTTGAATTTTATTAAATGAATACCTACCTAAAAGTCGATTTCGTCACTGATTCAGACTCAGAATACTCATTCAGCAAAACCTGTAGGGCACTTTCCAAAGTCTCAAAAACCTCTACAAAATCTTAGTCAAAATGGCTTGGCCCTTCCATTGAACACAACATTTTAAAGGTCAACCTTCAGCCCATAGGTTGCCCATAGGAGTGTCTGCCCGACGGCCGTGAAACGGCCAAGCCGTACATTTTGACCAAGAAAGGTTTGTGACTTGATAAATAGAAAGCGAAGCCGCGGGCAAAAGCTAGTTACTTACTTAATAAAAATAAAAAAAAGTTGAGAGGTGTCAAGGGACACCCGGATGGAACGAAGTTCCTTTCGATTAATCAGTGAAGGAATTGTAATATTTTTTTTTTTTTTGTTATATCTGGCTTGCTTTCTATAAGAGAGAGAGAGAGAGAGACAGACAGAAACATGCGCACGTCGCACAGCTTACAATAGCTTACTATAGCAAAAAGTGTCGTTACAACTTTTCATGAGAATTTTTTCCGTCTAGCCCCCTTTCACAACGCGCGATAAGGAACTTCGTTCCAAAAAATATAAGTGTTGAGGGACAAGTTTACTTGTGTAAAAATTGACAACGACCTGTTCACCTGACTCAAAAGACCATTTCAGACACGAATCTACACGGTCTTCACATGATGTGACCAAAAAATTGCTGCGGTCGATGACCCAACAAAAAATCATCAAATTAATCTATTTTTTGTCCTATCATGTTTAGATATCGGTACCCAAAGCGTCTGTGGAGTTTAGCTAACCAATTTAAAATAACCCTGTTCAGTTTTATCAGTTACTATACTCATGACGTATTCACAAGGAGACTAGGAACCGATCAGTCTTGAATAGGTCACAAAAGTCACACGAGCGTATCAGTAAGTAAGAGTAACACCTAGTATAAGACCCCGTTCCCACGGACGTAATAAAATCGCGGCGATTTTGTTTCGCGCACTGGATTTTCAACTCTCATTGTTGAGCCCAGCGTTGAGAATCCAACCTAACAACAACAGAGTGCATTCTAGCGCGTCGAAAAAACACACTTGGATTTTCAACTCTTGACACTAAGCAGAGCGTTGAAAATCCAGTGCGCGAAATAAAATCGCCGCGATATTTACACGTCCGTGCGAATATCGACTTACTCTAGTAGTACTTAAAACAGCATGACGATTGATATCAAGATATAAGTTGTTCAAAGTTAAAAAATCTGCAGCTAGACTATTCTTTTGAGCGTGGACTGGCCTGAACATGACCTCACGGAAGCAATGTCAACCGAAAAGCTCAATAATTTAATTTCGAATTTCGAACAAACAAGACTGCCAACAGAACAACATTACGATACAATAAATAACGGCTCGCTGATGCAAAAAGATCTATATCTGTTTCAGAAAGGCATCAATGGCATTCCACTTGGGTGCCCGCGCCATATTGTTGCTTTTTTTCGCGCCAACGTCTTTAACTGGCCGTCTACTGTCTATGGTTTAGGGTTGCGTGGATTTTTTCTTTTTTTTTTGTTCTATATTTGAATGGTTGGATGCCATTTTGTTTTATACTTTTTTAATATTGATGGAAATCTGAAAAATTATATGAAAATGGAAAGCTGTGCCTATGTAGCCTGAAAGATATTTCTAAACATATAAAATACGCTAGTAAGAGACAATTTAGTTGTTTCATAACCTATGATCGTGAAGTAATATAAATTTTAATAGGAAATTTATTTTCCTGAAGTGGTTCTTGGATTACGTAAGTATAAATACTACACTTCTGGACACATCTTTTGGCCCACCTTGTATTTTCAGTTTCGTTTGGTCCTAGCTAAAATTTTATATTAGGTCGAGCAAAAAGCTTTTATGCAGTTTTGAACCTGGCACATTCACAATTTCATTCAATAGTCTTTTTTTGAATTTCGAACACAGAATTTAAAGAAACAAAAGACAATTTGGAGCCTGTTTGTTGATATCAAACAATCGAATACTAAGAAAACTTGGTTTTATTGGTTTACTTGGATTTAATTCTAGAAAAAGTGATTGATATCTTTGGTTTTGCAACAAACATTACTTATTCTTAACATTAAGGTGAGGTTCTATCAATAATCTATGGATACTGCACCTGAAGTCGCCGCCCAAGCTGTGGCACTTATTCAGGCCGGACACAGCCAAAGAAACGTGAGTGCTCAACTTAATTTAAGTCGATCTGCGGTCCGAAATGTTTATCGGAGGTACCTAGAGACTGGCGGCTTTGTTCGTCGCCAAGGAAGGCCACGATCTCGGGTCACAACTGAAAGGCAGGATCGATTCATCGTGACGACCAGCTTGAGAAATCGTCACCTTACCTCCATTGAGATACAAAACCAACTTCGCGACTTCCACGGAGTATCTGTGAGCACTCGAACTGATCGGAGAAGGTTAAAAGAACGCGATATGGTACCACACAAGCCAGCTAATGGCCCCAAACTAACGCGAGCCCACCGAACAGCGCGCCTTCATTTCGCACGCAGTCATTTAAATTAGACACAGCAAGATTGGAGCCGTGTACTCTTTTCTGATGAGTCTAAAATTGTGTTACATGGCAATGATGGAAGGAAGAAGGTCTACCGACGTAAGGGAGAGCGTTTCGCACAATGCTGCTTTGAAGAGAGGGTTGCTTATGGCGGTGGCTCATGGACTGTCTGGGGCGGTATATCCGCGAGCGGCAAAACTCAACTTGAGGTTGTTACAGGACCACGGCTGCCAACATTAAATGCTGAAAGGTACATTCGTGAGTGCTTAGAACCTCACGTGATACCATACGCGGACTATGTGGGCCCAAATTTCCTTTTTATGCAAGAGCCCATGCGGCCGGCATCGTCAGGGAATATCTTCGGGATGTGAACATCACAGTTATGGACTGGCCAGCCAGAAGCCCAGACATGAACCCATTGAGCACATGTGGGACGAGCTAAAAAGACGTGTTAGGGCTCGTCAGCCAGTTGCCCAGACGATGCAGGAGTTGAAAACTGCCATAGAAGAGGAATGGGAGATGATCCCTCAAAATTTCATAGAGCGGTTGATAAACTCTATGCCTAATCGTATGAGAGCTGTGGTAGATGCCCATGGAGGCAACACGCGTTATTAAATTAAAGCTTTATTTGATAAAACATGTTTTTTATTCAAAAATCAATTGCCTTTAACAAGGCGCATATCCGACTTGTTAGGCGTAGCTCCATGTCGTATGGTATTCTGAATTCAAATTTAAAACAATACGATCGAAAAAGATGGTAAAATGTATCAGGTTTAAAACTGCATCAACAGTTTTTGTTCAATCTAGCAATCATATTTCGGTAGGGGCCATCGAAACCTAAACTCTAAGGTGGGCCAATAGATGTGTCCAGAAGTGTATATAAATTCTGCTTCGGTTATACCTACCTGTGTTGTCGATGCACGTCATCATAAAATATGCAAAACCTATACTAACAAAATTAAGTTTTTATAACTTTATTTTTGTGGTTTATAAACATTATACAAGTTAACACTATTTACACTAGGTACTAAAGTAAATGACTAACTAACTAACTATACAAATAAATACAAAACCAATAGGACGAAGTACTCGTCCGCATCGATGCCATCCGGAAACGTGTCCAGAAGACTGGCAGCATTGCCACGTTGAATGGCAATGCTAATTCTTTGGCCAAAGAACGAGCCAGCCCTCTGGTCACGTAAAGACTCGACCAGTCGGCGAGAAATTTCCTTAAAAAGTTCCTTCTAAAGTTTTATTTTTTCCTCACTCCAACTTGCCTACTTATGAGCAATTAATAAATCTAAATTGCTTCATTATTAGGCTTACCTACACGAAAAACTTTGAGCGATTTCCACACCCCGAAAACAAAATTATAACTTTAATATAAACAAACAAGAAAACAAATCATAACTAAATTTTAAACACTTACGGAACCCTTTCACCACCCCATTCTTTCTCCTTGCAACTTGCAACACAGGTTATATTAGAATATTGACACCTTTCCCACGTGTATGTCATTGTGTGCCGAAAGCCGAAGAATGATAGGGGATGATAACCCTAATTTTGTTGAATTATTACTTTAAAATTGGCTACTACCTGCTACCTGCTTTGTGGTGGAGTGTCATTCGTTCTGCGCGATTGTGTTCTTTTTTTTCCATTTCGATTTTGTTTTTTTTTTTTGTGGCTGACTTAGAAGTGGTCAGTGTGTCTCTGGGAAATTAGGAATTCCGACGCAAATCGGCACCCTGATTGCATAACATACTATCAATAACAGATTCTGAATCATTTTGAAGCTTATTTCTAATCCTGCTGCTTATGTTCGAAAAATTTGTCTGCTCAACAACGTAAATAAAACATTTAAAGTTAATTAAAAACTGTCAAGATGAAACCGATTCTTATTGCAAGTGCTGATAGATTTAATATTCAATATTATCTTGAAATTAAATCGATATTCATGTTTGATCAACATTCTAGAATTCGAACCTTGAAAACGTTTGAAAACTACATCTTTAGCTTGACCTTTCAGTTATACATAAGCTTCGAATATCATACACGCATTATCATTGAAGTGCCATTCTCTAAAGTTGACTTCGAACCTCACTCAAGTGAGCGCACACAAATCCAAAGTAAACTCATTTGTTTTTAAAAATTCGCGGCATCCATTCAAGACACTGTTCTAATTTCGAAGTGAATATAAGAGAATAGCACCCCCAGCTTCCTAAATCATTAGTAAATAATGGACAACCAAGTCAATTCAAAACTGTAGAGACAACATAAATCAATTTATGAATGGTCAACTTTCTACCTGAAAGCAATTTGCTTCAACAATACATCAGAAATTCTTTGTCATTTTTTCGTTTCTGCTTATCAAGTATCAAGTTTGGAAAAGAAAGTCCGCCGCGCTCCTTCAACCGCCTATTGTCAATGGAATAGCAATGAAGGACATTAAATTTGTACCCAACGGAATAGCAATGAAGGACATTCAATTTGTACCCAACGGTATAGCAATGAAAGACATTCAATTTGTACCCAACGGAATAGCAATGAAGGACATTGAATTTGTACCCAACGGAATAGCAAAGTCAAAGTCAAAGTATTTTATTTGTTGAACATAGGTAATATGGTACATGGTATAAAATTTGCGTTGTGTCACTATGTTCTGCCTTGCAAGGCGTAAAAAAAAAACTACAAACTAAATAAAACTGTTTCAAACAAGTAACGTCGTAAACAAGATAGAAAAACAAGTAGATCGGACTTTTTTTTTAAATTTTTTTTTATTTAATGCTTCTATCATCTAAAAACTCATTGATAGAGTAGTAAGCCTTTTCAATCAATAATTTTTTAAGTTGCGATCTAAAATGGTTTATATTGGTCATGCTTTTTAAAGTTTTTGGTAGTTTATTATAAATCTTTGGACCCATGCCGACACAACTCTTTGAGAAAAGCGCAGTATTGTGTATTTTTGATTTTAGTGTGCTTTGGTGACGTTTAGTATTAAGTTTTTCAAAGACAGATTCTCCCTAACAAATATTATAATTTCATAAATATAGAGAGATGGAAGCGTAAGTATTTTTAAACTAACGAAAAATGGTTTGCAACTTTCGGTGGTTTTTAACATACATATGGCTCGAAGACATTGTTTTTGGGCCTTAAATGCCATTTCTCTATTGGTAGAGTTGCCCCAAAATATTATGCCGTAACGAAGAGTTGTGGAGACATATGCATGATATGCAGTAAGGACAGTATTACGATTTGCAACCTTATTCAAATTGTGTAAAGCATAGCAAAATTGATGAATTTTTTTTATCATAGTCTCCAGCAATGAAGGACATTCAATTTGTACCCAACGGAATAGCAATGAAGGACATTCAATGTGTACCCAACGGAATAGCAATGAAGGACATTCAATTTGTACCCAAAGGAATAGCAATGAAGGACATTCAATTTGTACCCAACGGAATAGCAATGAAGAACATTCAATTTGTACCCAACGGAATAGCAATGAAGGACATTCAATTTGTACCCAACGGAATAGCAATGAAGGACATTCAATTTGTACCTAACGGAATAGCAATGAAGGACATTCAATGTGTACCCAACGGAATAGCAATGAAGGACATTCAATTTGTACCTAACGGAATAGCAATGAAGGACATTCAATGTGTACCCAACGGAATAGCAATGAAGGACATTCAATTTGTACCCAACGGAATAGCAATGAAGGACATTCAATTTGTACCCAACGGAATAACAATGAAGGACATTCAATTTGTACGCAACGGAATAGCAATGAAGGACATTCAATTAGTACCCAACGGAATAGCAATGAAGGACATTCAATTTGTACCCAACGGAATAGCAATGAAGGACATTCAATTTGTACCCAACGGAATAGCAATGAAGAACATTCAATTTGTACCCAACGGAATAGCAATGAAGGACATTCAATTTGTACCCAACGGAATAGCAATGAAGGACATTCAATTTGTACCTAACGGAATAGCAATGAAGAACATTCAATTTGTACCCAACGGAATAGCAATGAATGACATTCATTTTGTACCCAACGGAATAGCAATGAAGGACATTCAATTTGTACCCAACGGAATAACAATAAAGGACATTCAATTTGTACCCAACGGAATAGCAATGAAGGACATTCAATTAGTACCCAACGGAATAGCAATGAAGGACATTCAATTTGTACCCAACGGATTAGCAATAAAAAAAAAAAAAAAAAAAAGCAACCCAACGGAATAGCAATGAAGGACATACAATTTGAGAGTTTAGATAAAGGGGAATGCCTGAAAAATGCTTAAAATAGACAGACACTACTAATAGTCCATAATTCTATTTAGAATAAATTAGGTAAAATGAAATAATTCTGAAGTTTGTATACCTAGGGTGAAAATATAACGATCATTAAAATATTTAACTTGATATCCGTCTAATTCATTCTTATTTTATCATGGAAGTCAGTATTTATTTGACATGAGTAATCGACATTCAGCCAAACAGGAATCGTCAAATAATCTTTAACGAAATATTTCATAGAATTATTGCACAGTTATCATTCATTTAATATAATTCGATCTTTTTATACCGTAAATCTAATTAAAATAATATATGCATGTCAATATTAATTAAAATCAAATTATTTTCAAAATAGGAAACGTCGTACTGACAGTTTGACATTACTGCATTTAATTTTTTCGATTGTTGAATTGATCGATTCATGGTTTTGCGTTTGCGACTTGAGTTACTAGTACATTGCTTTTTAGGATATTTAACGACGACGTTGGCCATTTTTTAAGGATATTGATTTTTACTTCTGCACACGATACCCATTTTGATTCATTTTTACCAACTGACATACAGCGAAATGGTTTTATTGGCATGTGGAACTTATTAAATACAACAGACTAGTTCACACTATGGCGAGCATACACGAGCTAATAGTATGTATAAGATTGAGATATGCAGGGAAATGGATAACGAATTGGTTAAGGATTTAGGTCTTCCAGGTAGTTGTTTTTTACTGCGAGGAAAAATACATAGTAGACATATTTCTCAAAAAAAAATATTTTGTTTACATAATAGTTACAATTCTTTATCTGGAATTAGCGCTATACAGCATCGTTATTGTAACTGTCTATTTGGGACGGCGAACAGTTGGTACCTGTGCTCATACTATGTCAATAATATGGTACTTAGCTTGGGCTCGGTACCAATCTAATATCCATCCTCCTGCACAGTTTCTTGATGATATATTAGTGGTTTTTAATGATTATTTAAACATTTAAATGCTGTTTTGTTGTTTAATTATTGTATATTATTCCTTAACCTTGACTCAACCTACATTTTAGAAAAAAAATATTGTAACCGGCTTCTACCTAGTTTTTTGATAATTATTGAAATTGCCTTTCCCTACTATTTGTAGTGCAATTTGGCGTATATTTCATTGTTGTTCATTTGAAGCATTTTTTTGTGTGGCTGATGGGCCTTTATATTTATTGACGAAAACTGGGAAATTTTCAAAATTTGAAAAATTGGGTTTTCTCAAATCCCACGAATTTTCACCTAGGCGTTCATTCATTTAGAAGTTACGAGGGAACAAAGAAACGGACATACATAATACATACTTACATACATACAGGTCAAACACATAACCCTCCTTTTGGGCTTCGCTGCAGTCGGGTAAAAACCGGAGGCGCGAAGGTCTGTCCCTCAGTAGTGGACAACGAGAATAATTTTTACCCGACTGCGGCGAAGCCCATAAGGAGGGTTATGTGTTTGACCTGTATGTATGTATGTGTGTATGTCCGTTTCTTTGTTCCCTCGTAACTCCTAAACGAATGAACGTATTTGGATAAATTGTACGTCTTTAGATTTGTCTTGGTAGCGCGAGTGTCACTGGCTACATTAAAATAAAAAACAAAGTAAAATGGCGGATTTAGGGTGCCATATTGTGGAGATTGATTTTTTTGTTTCTTCTAGTACCATCGAGTGGGATATCAAAATGAAGGGTTTTAAAAGGTGATTACAAAAATATATACAACTTATATGGTTAAAAGTGGTTCAAAGAGACAAATCGTAAAAAACACGTAAAAAAAAAAGGCTTGGCTATTTTTGTGCACTTGATCCAAAAAAATTACTCTCACGACCAAAATTCCTTGCAAGAACTAAATCGTCTGCGAAGTCTTTCACATTTTTGTAAACTAAAAAGCTGGAAATAAAAAAAAGTAGGTAATTAAAAAAACTAAAAAACCCGACTGCGGTAAAAACCTTAAAAGCTAAAAACAAGCCCATTTTCAAATTGGAACCCATTCCATTTTTATATTTTCTAACTCAAATGGGTCCCGCCTGCTTCCAACTTATAATTAATTTAAAATGGGCTTGTTTTTAACTTTTCAGTTTTTTACCG
Organism: Cosmia pyralina; assembly: GCA_946251885.1. Classification (NCBI taxonomy): domain Eukaryota; kingdom Metazoa; phylum Arthropoda; class Insecta; order Lepidoptera; family Noctuidae; genus Cosmia; species Cosmia pyralina. The sequence continues at coordinate 6,322,949 of OX276368.1, read as the reverse complement.
CAGTCGGGTTTTTATTAGTTTTTTTAATTACTTTTTTTTTTAAAGTTGTTTCGCTGTCCCCCAGAGGTGGCCAAACAAGTGGCGCACATCGGGAATAATCGGAATCTTTTGCTGGTCAAGCCGATATTTAATTGTATGCCATATAAGTTAGTACCAAGGTACAAAATAGTTTGACTTGATTTGGCTTTACACTTTTTGTCTAGTGCTACTAGGAGTGCAGTAACCACCCTAGCTACTCCTACAGAGGCCGCCCAGGTAGCTACACTATTTACGAAGTCCATTCCTAAGCAAACAGTGCAAGTGGTCGCATTGTCACCAAGACGACACTTCAATAATGTTTGATTAGTTTTTAAAAATTTTGTAGGTGAAGGCGCCTGTGGACTTTCCAAAGCAAAGAAGTTATAGAAGGTGAAACTCACGCATAACATTACACATGGATTAAGGCCCAATGGCACAACCCCGAACAAAACCTTGCGATGGTGCTTGGTGGTGGTGGTGGTGGTGGTGTGCAATATAATAACGCCTTCAGGATTCTTGCGCGGCTGCCTCGATTTTGCAGCGCCTCGGGCATGTTTGCTGATGCGAGGGTAGATGACTTTTTTGCAGTAATGCGCAAAAAGTAATTTTCTCCAATACGCCCAATTCGGGGCAGCGGTAACGGAATTCTGAGGATGATTGCAGAGAGACCTGAGACCAGTAGTGTGCTGGGGAGGTTTCTATAGTTGCATGCATATTACATGAAATTATTATTAGTATTGAATTAAAACGTATTAATATAGTGTACTAACATAGTTATTAAGACTTTTGTTACTGTTTAATTGTATCATGCCACAGAGTAAAATACGCTATAATATTTATTTTGTATTCTATACTCATTACATATTAGTGTAGCAATAACAAATAAGCAAATTTTCTTATTACTTCACACTTGTTAAAGTTTTAGTTCCGCATAGCTCCCTAGATGGCGTTCATCTGTTTAAATTCGCGCTATGGTTTCGTTACCGCTAATAGTGTAAGACCCATTCATATTTTAATAAAAAAATTGTCTCAAATTAGTAAGACTCGCCGTCCGCGTCATATTCTCACCGACCCTGATGACCCCATAACCCTCCTTCAGGAGAGTAGCAAGGCCACCAGTACGGTTTATAAACGTAGACCACCCCGGAATACATTCCGACCTCGCCGCCGAGGTCGCAATCGTTACCGCCCCCCCCCCCCTATCCCCTACTCGGTGAAGCTGTGCCAGCTGGGGGCACAGCTGAACCTGTAGCACTTGTCCCCCCCGTCATGATCCAGCCTGCCCCGTCTGGCTGTCATATTGTTATTAGCGACGATCAGTCGACTAATAATTTACTCTAGTTTTAAGCCTGGCCGGGGGCTTTAAGTTCGCTTAAAGAACCCACAGGAAACGCCCGGTTGAGCAGTCTCGACCCTTAGTGGTCAACTGCGAGATGCCATATATGTATAAATAAATAAATAATAAATAAATAAAAAAATTGATCTCGATGACCCTATCATCCTCCTCCAGGAAAGTAGTAGGGACACTAGCACCGTCCACAAACACAAACACAGATCTACATTCCGGCCTCGCCGCCGAGGCCCATAGTTAGTATTTTATGCCCCTGGCTGGAGGCTTTTGAGCTCGCTTAAAGGCACCCACAGGAAAGTCCGGTTAAGTAGTCGAGACCTCTCATGGTCACACTACGAGATGCCATTCAAAAAAAAAATTCTGTTCAAATTGTTCAAAAGCAGTTTGGAGTTTTATTTGTGTACAGTGCTGACAGTTACTAACAAATCTGACATGTATAATTTTGTTATTGGCTAAATTGTCTGAAATAAATTGTTTCTTTTTTTTTTTTATTATTAATATTCAGAAGTTAAGAGTAAATTTATCCATTCGCGCGACCAATGCATGAAAGTGAGCCCGAGCGAAACCCCAGGATTGTCCGAGTACACGAAAGTGAGCCTGAACGAACAATGACAGCGCGCAGGTTACTTTTTATTTTTTGTAATTTTGTATGTGAATCCTAATGACGATGACGTCGCGCGGGGAGCGGGACGCGTCACTAACCATAAACTACATCTAAAACTCACACCAATATAGGTCTATAAAAGCACATTATTAAAGCGCCACTTATTTATAATTCAATTCCAAATTTTATAACTGATCTTTCAAGAAAATTCAGCATAGGACTAAGAAAATGGCTCATTTCACAAAGTTTTTGTTTTTTTATTTTATTTTATTTGGGAAAACAGACAATCGTACATTGTATATCATATCTAGATACACAGTATGCTATAAGTAAATGTACAATCCACTACGTTTCCACATGTTACTAGTTTAAAAAAAAAAAAGATAGTGTTGGGAAAATTAAGCAGTAATTAATTAGCTATTACATGTCTAAATAAAAGGTACATAATAATTAAAATTTATGAGCAAGGCGCTTAATAATTTGTTCTCTAAATGTATATTTAGATAGGGCAAAAACATCAATATCATTAAAGTTATTATTGTAAGCCTGAACCAATCTCTGGAGCGGCGCTCTCTCCCCTGCATTTGTGCGGCAGGGAGTTGTAGCAAGCAGTGGATAAGAGCGCGCCTCACGTCTCAACACTGTTCTAGGTACAATATAGCATATACTGATGATTTTACTTTATTTCATGTGAGTTTTTAAATAAATTTATTTAAAAATAGTAAAAACCGACTTCAAAGCCTAAAATGAATAAAATAACTTTCATCAAAAACTTAACAGCTTCTGAAGTCGGTGTCAAGCACATTAGTGCATTAGTGCATTGAAGAATGGAAGACGCCGACTTCAGAAGCTGTTAAGTTTTTGATGAAAGTTATTTTATTCGTTTTAGGCTTTGAAGTCGGTTTTTACTTTTTTTAAAGTAAATTTATTTTTCCATTTTTATTAGTTGAATATACAATTAGGACATGAAGCCCAAGAAGAACGAAAATAAGAATCATTACAAAATCCGTTTAGAAATGTCGGAGATACAGTACATTCATGCATATAACTTCGTACATAAGAGCAACTACGTAATGTATTATTACTAAAACCTTCCTGAAAGTATATAGATTACGATAGTGAAAGAATGATCAAAAATGGTTCATTGGTTTTTGAGAAAATCGCGGACGGATAAACATACATACATACGGGTCGAATAGAGAACCTCCTTTTTTGAAGTCGGTTAAAAAACTTCTTGTCGGTCTTATTAATACAGAAATGCATCGTAGACTGGACGTAGATTATTGAATATTATTGAAATCCGTGATTGTAGATATAAATTTATTCTACTATTTTTTAAGTTGTGCCAAAACTGTGATTTTTTAAAGGGCTGTCTAAATTGAAGTTTGATTACTTTAAATAATTTCATGTTCAGAATTTTTTTTTTCTATTGTTTGTATAATATGCCAAAATATGGCGAAATGTGTCATCGCAACAAGAATATTTATTACCTTTGTATTACCGCATTTATAGTAAATAAATGTATTTGACTTTATACTTGAATTTCCTCATTGAAAAACCTCAAAAAAAAAAAAAAAAATTAACATAAAAAAGCCCTAACTCCTGTGCTAGGTGGTACCTGTGTTACAGGAGTCAGTGTCTTCACCCGATTTTGGAACATTAACAATTTATGCAACAAAAATTAAAATCAAAATATATCATAAAACGTACATGCATGCTCTTGAGTGGTATGTATGTGTGTGTGTGTTTGTTGTGTTTTGTGTGTAAGTTTAATGTGGTGTATTATGCGTGTGTGAGGTGTGTGTGTGTGTGTGTGTGTGTGTGTGTGTGTGTGTGTGTGTGTGTGTGTGTGTGTGTGTGTGTGTGTGTGTGTGGTTGTGCTTCGTGACTGGACTTTGTGTTAGATATATGATTTTGTTTGCCTACATTAATATTTAATAACACTGACATATCTAAAAATCTAGGACCTAATGCTCCTTGGGTAAACTAATCATGTTAAACTAGCGACCACTAGAACATGTTGAGGTCTGCTCCCAGTCTAGCTGTATGCAGCTGAATACCAGTATTTTACATAGAGCGACCGCTTTCTGACCTCTACAGACAATCAATCTGCCTAGCCTTTTCCCAACTATGTTGGGGTCGGCTTCCAGTCTAACCGGATGCAGCTGAATACCATTATTTTACATGGAGCGACTGCCTATCTGACCTCCACAACCCATTAACTGGGTAATACGATACCCCTTGGTAAGACTGATTGTCAGACTTTCGGACTTCTGACGACCCGTAAAGATCCACGAATGACAGCCGGGACCAACGGCTTAACGTGCTTTCTGACCTCTACAGCCACAGTCCAGTAATTAAGTAACACGATACCCCTTGACCAAGGAACCTGTGAAATCGAAATCAGATCCAAGTTGTTCCCAACTAGAAGTGGTCCTTCTGATTTTCTTCTTCTATTGCTATAGGTCGACAAGAGACAGTTAAGAAACAAATGAATGGAAAAGTGCTCGTATTGTCACTAAGAAAAGAACACTTGAACTATATAGTGTTTGATTAGTAATTTTAATAAGTGCTCGTGGCTAAGTAATAACAGCCGCACGGGTCGATCCACCAGGTTAAGCTACGCTTGCCGGGGTTGGTCAGTGGATGGGTGACCATCTTTACATACCGAGACACCTCCGTGCCTCGAAAAGCACGTTAAGCCGTTGGTCCCGGCTGCCATTCGTAGATCTTTGACAGTTGTTACGGATCGTCAGAAGCCCGAAAGTCTGACAACCAGTCTTACCAGGGGGTATCGTATTACCCAGTTACTGGGTTGTGGAGGTCAGGTAGGCAGTCGCTCCATGTAAAATACTGGTATTCAGCTGCATCCTGTTAGACTGGAAGCCGACCCCAACATAGTTGGGAAAAGGCTAGGCAGATTGATTAGTAATTTTAATAAGTAGAAAGTATTTTTAAAAGAATAACCATGGAGTTTCTTGCCGGCTCTTCTCCATAGGAAACGACCAATTTGGAACCGTGCACCTAGCTTCTAACGTTTCATAAGTGCCCATGTAGGTTTATGTGAAATAAAATATTTTGATTTTGAAAGAAATGGAGTCGAGTGGTACTTTTTAGGGCTCCGTACCCAAAGAGTGCCAACAGGACCTCATTAGGTTCTAAGGCTCCGCTGACCGTCCGTCCATCCGTCAGTCACACTTGAAATGTTCACAGAAAGGCCGCCTTTTTCTACTGTGGCCGCTTTAACAACAAATAATAAAAACTTTTTTACAAAAAAAAAAAAAAAACGGACTTCCAAAAAAATACTACAAAGTGAAAAATAACTTTAATTTCGGAATTCGGTGTATTTGGATCTGTATTTTAGCTTTTAGCCACCGACTTCCGAAATTAAAGTTATTTATCACTTTGTAGTATTTTTTTGGAAGTCGGTTGTTTTTATTTGTAAAAAAGTTTTTTATTTTTCACTTTTTAGTGGGTCAGTCTATAATTTATCTAAGTAACAATAGCCTAATGTCAACTGCTTATCACCTTTTACAAAATATTGCTTTTCCCGAAACAAGGACGTCAATTGTTGAGAGTTCTCCCAGTAATGAACCAGGAGAACATTTCAACATATGTATTGTATGAGCATAAATTGCTTAGCAATAATCGAATTACAAACCGTGAAATACGTATTAATGAGTATTCCGATGGCCATCTCTGGTCTTCCTCATCAGTTTCACTTCACTAAATGGTGCTTTCCGGGAGCAAATGCACGAGTTACTATAAAAATTACCCAAATCGCTATAGGTGTGCCTATAAAATTTGAAGGTTCCCTTCGATTTCCATGGGATGCCATCATCAGATCCTGGTTTCCTTATCATGGAACCACGCTTGGGATATCTCCTTTCTAACAAAATAAGAATCATAAAAATCGGTTCATAAACGACGAAGTTATCCGCGAACACACATAAAAAATAATATACATATATACGGTCGAATTGAAAACCTCCTTTTTTGAAGTCCGTTAAAAATCAAATAAACATACAAGAGCGAAAATATGTAAGTAGTGCAATTGTGTGAGCGTGCAATTTTAAATCAGACGAACTCTACAAATAATATAACGAAATTCACATTATTTTCCATAGCTGATAGTGATAACTTGATAAGTGTCATAATCACTCATAACTAAACACTCTTGAAACAAGTGTTTAGTCTTCTAAATCATATCGAGCATCAGCTGACTTACTTTTTTTTGGCAACAATCATAACTCATTCAGCATATCAGTGTTGCCAACTAAAACTTCTTATTATAACTCGTTGGTTGCTACGCGGTCTGGCAGGCAATAAATTGTCAATCGATACTTATTATGTCTTTTTGTCAAGAGCTAAGTATTGGGCAATCATTCAAAAGGATCATTATTAATTGGCTAGTTGACTATTTTATTGGTCTGAGCTTCGTCTTCTACGCTGGCATACCTATACTCGTAGGCTCGAACGACGACAGAATAGTTCATGTTGTAGAATAAGAATCAGAATCAAAACTATATTTGCTATGAATGTAGGTACAGGTAGGTATAAGATGTTGTACATAAATTAAAGAGATCGGCTACAACATACCTTACGGCGTGCAAATTATTACTTACTTAATTCAAAATTTAATACATAAAAACAAGAGAATGTCAATAAAACAAAACAGAAATACGTTGAGCGCTAAACGAATTGAACATTGTTCTATTTCCGAGCCGTTTGGGGTTGAAACCCTTGGGCCATGGGGTACACGGACCCCACGGCCCATGGTTTATTCAACGAAATCTCCAAGCGGCTGGTTGACACTTCCCGTGACCCAAGAGCTGGCTTTTACCTTGGCCAGAGGCTTAGCATTGCCATACAACGTGGTAATGCCGCCAGTCTCTTGGGTACTTTACCAGTCGACAACGATGCGGAGGAATTTTTCGATGCCATATTTTAGTTTTTTAATAGTTTTAGTTATATTGACAGAAACAGAAATTACAGTGAAGTCAATTAATAATATTATAGTCAATGTCTTACAGGGTCAAATTAATTATAACAATCATAATCCAGATAAATTCATTTCATTCAGAAAGTCTTTCACTGAGTAATAAATAACATTTGCCTAAAAACTTTTTCATAAAAAAATACAACCGACTTCCAAAAACAACTCTACAAAGTGAATAATAACTTTAATTTCGGAAGTCGGTGTCTGATTAAATGTATTTTCGTTTTTGCCACCGACTTCCGAAATTAAAGTTATTTTTCACTTTGTAGTGTTGTTCTTGGAAGTCGGTTGTATTTTTTTGTAAAAATGTTTTTATTTTTCACTTTTTAGTGGTTCACATGTGCCATTACCTTTTCACAGCGTACCGGCGTGATGTTATGTTATGAACTGTTGTAAACAATAGACAGACATGAGATTTCAGCAATCCCAGTCCATTTGCTATCATTTCTTGAGGAGTTCCGTTGCCTATCTCAGAAGTTCTTCATCAGATCTTCACCAAATTGAAATGGGACCACTTCGAGAAAGTACTCTTCCAAAAACTATCCAAATCGCTTTAAGTGTGCCTATAAAATTGGAAGAGTTCTCTCTATTTCTCCAGGATCCCATCATCAGATCCTGACTTGATGATCATGGGACCAACTGGGAAGTATACCCTTTCAAACAAAACAAAAAAAATCCAAATCAGTCCAGCCATCTTCGAGTAATCGGGGAACATACATAAAAAAATAAAAAAAAAGGTTCCGACGAATACAGAACCTCCTCCTTTTTGAAATCGGTTAAAAAGTAGTGCAGTTACCTTAGATTTAAATATGTTTACAGAACAATCCATATAACTATGAGGTATTTTATTAAAAATACCAACGCAGTAGTAACAATATTAGTCTTTCCAATCATTTATTTTACTTTTGAAAGCTCGAGTACCAATCAATTCGTGATGTCCTAAAGGAAACGCAGTCGGGGAACCTCCGTCAGAAATGCAGTTTTTTGGATTTACATTGTGACCTATGAAAATGACACGTAAATTTTCTCTCTCTCCCTCTCTCTTTTCCTCTCTTTCGCTCAGACCATCAAACTGAACAACTTTCTTTACAGGACCAACATCGTAATCGCGAAAAAATAATCAACCGACCCATACATTTGCCTCGAATAGGTATTGAAGTCTTCTATGGAACAGTTGACAATTTTTTCGCGAATACGATGTTGATTCCATGGAGAAGTTGTTCAGTTTGTTAGTCTGTACCACACTTACCTTTCTGCTATAATAGAAAGAGATAGAGAGAGAGAAAGTCCCATGGAGGGGCATAACGCTTTTTCGTTACGTGACAATTTCTACCAGTACACTCCTACCGCTAGCCGCGTTGGAGAACTTCGTACCAAAAATAAGTGCCATAGTGATGATGGGAGTAGAGGTAACAAAGGATGTATAGAAATTAAAGCCTTCAATTGGTCTCGACAAGGAGTTGAAGTTAAATTGATTTCTTAGATTCCTTGTTCCTTGGGCACGCCACAATTGCGGCGATAAGTCCCCTCTTTGAGGAGTGGTTGGAGAGGCGCCACGGCGTCCTCACCTTCCGCCTGACGCAGGTCCTCACCGGACACGGTTGTTTCGGGAGGTTCCTGTTTCGGATAAGGCGGGAGGAAACTCCCGGGTGTCACCATTATGTGGATCACCCGGAGGACACGGTGGAGCATACAGTGGATGTCTGCCCGGCTTGGGCGGAGCACCGCCGTGTTCTCACGGAGGCGATCGGCGGCGGCGATCTCTTGCGTCCAAACCTGGTCCAGGCCATGGTGCGGAGCGAGAGTGCATGGGAAGCCGTCACCTCCTTCTGCGAAGCAGTAATGCTCCCGAAGGAGGAAGCGGAAAGCGTGAGGGAGAGGCAACAGCCGCGCCCTCGCGCCCCTAGCCGCCGTAGGAGACGCCCTGGGCGGCGGGAATCGATTGCCGATTCCCGGCCACCGTAGGCGCGGGCTTGCGGACGACGAGTAATGGGCAGCTCGCCATCCGGTAAGGACCAGGCCCGGGTCGACGGCGCGTTGTGTTCCACGCGCGCCTCAAAGAGATGTCAGCAGTGACGGGGTCAATTGGGCCGATGCCGCCGGGGTCGCGGGTAGTTCGAAAGAGATACCGTGGCCCGGGCACGGGCAGCTGAAGGAGCATGGGTGGGTTTTAGTCAGTAAAAGTCTGACACGCCCTCCCGCTCTGCCCAGAGCGGGAGAAGTCATTTGATGATTTCCCATCCACAAAAAAAAAAAAAAATCCTTATTCCTGTAGTGGTGACAAACGCAAACGCAACCGCTGATCGTGGGATCCTTGGATTGTACAAAGTATAACTGGGCTTTCTCATTAGGGAATTCCCCAACTTTTAATAACGGGTGTCTTCGCGGCCTCAGTTGGTGTTTGGGCACTCCAGGAACAAAAAGCCTAGGTAATTGAGCCACAAGTTCTGGACAGTCAGACTCACTGCGCAAAATACGACGTCTGTGATAAGCAAGAAGTAATTACCTACGCCTCACTTCCAGTGAATTAAAATTTATTACCTACGTCAAGTAATAATTTTGTAAGATAAAGAAAAGGGTAGTCCTAATTGTTTTTTGTAATGAAATTCTAAGAATGGCCAGTGGCACAGTAAAGATATCTACAGTACTAGATCTTCATACAAACGGTCGGAATGTGAGTTATACCTACGCGCCTCGAGTGCGGTATGCAATCGGTAGGCAAACAATCGTGAATGCGCCGCCGCGCCGCAGTGACGAACGGAGGTGTGACTGTTTTGTAAGTAGTATTCGTGTGATTTGGGAGACATATTTTTATTGAAATAAGTACAAGTAGGTACTACATAATATGGCAAAGAGCAATTGTAGACTATATTGTGCTGTTTTTCGTTGCTTGAATTCGTCATTAAGGCACGCAGAGATAACATTTTTAAATTACCTGGAAACTCCGAGAAGACTATATTTTTTTTTATTTATACCTACTAGTGTACGTAATTTATTTCTATGTTTTTTAATAGGTACGTATTTCGCTTTTTCCACCGCCTAAAATACCTGGATTAATAAATAAATAAGTGTATAGTTAGGTGAAAAAAGTGAGATACGTGACCTACCCGCGCTCGCGTTAAAAAAAACTAGTAAGTATGTAGTTTCCTAGGCTAGGCTATCTACTTACTTAGCTACTTACATAATTATTGAATTAGACGAAATATCATTATGAAATGATTATGAGAATTATAAATGGTACCTAGTAAGATTTACATTATAATAGACTTTTTAAGTCAGATTTTGTAGTAGGTAGCGCACACGCGGTGAGGTGATAGTAACGTTTGCAGCGGTTTGACATCGGATGAGTGACCAAAAAACACAACATGTATTTTTTTTATTGAGCACAAACTTCCTATTTCATTCACAACGAATTTAGTTTTTTTTTTTTTTAATATATTATTTACAATCACAAAACTAGAATGAAACTCAAGGTTGATGAAATTAAAATAGTGCTTGTAGGTGGGCAGCCCTATGGCGTGTTTACGTACCACGCGGCTGTAGGTAATTATCTCTAGAACAGGGCCGAGTCACAATACTGTAGATATCTTTACTGTGCCAGTGGATTGTTAAAGTCTCGAATATTCCTAATAACAAAGCCTAATATATACCTATCCTATAATAGACGAATAAGAAGGCTGATGGAGGCAGCATTTACCAAGCGGTCCGCACTGTAGAAGACCGCAACTTGGAGGCGTATCGAATGTAGTATGAAGAAGAAGAAGGACAATATGCTCACCCTGTATTACAGAAGATTTTTATAACTTACGTAGTTATTACAAACCCATGCCTACCTCTTCGGGGAATTAAGTATGATAATACCCAACAGAGTTGACATTGATTACTCAAAACGTGACCATTTTGTTACACAAGGAGACATTTGTTTTAAATTGATTTGACATTGACATCCGCCATCTTGCATCCGCCATTTTGTGATTATGTTTCATTACAGAGAGTCTTTCAGTCTCAAATTGTTGCGTTTATCCATAAATACGTATACCTAGTACCATTTTGTTATAATTTAAGGCATGTGGATCCAATCTGCGTAAATCCTATTGTTTGTGTACTTTGGTAAACAAGTTTAGGAAAAAATCAACCATAGACATGTTTTGTGGGTAAATACATAAGGTGTAGTGCTACCTACTTACCCGTCTAAATGATTTTGAACATGTTCTTACCCGAAACAGACCATCGATAAATTTTGTGTTTTTAAAAGTCCTGTAAAACCAAATCAAAATCCAAATGATTTAACCATTAAACATTAAATGTTTAATAGTTAAATCATTTGGATTCATTTGGAAACAGACCATCGATAAATTTTGTGTTTTTATAAGTCCTGTAAAACCAAATCAAAATCCATCCAAATTAAATCATTTGGATTTTCCATATGCGTTATTTGACTATATTGTCTACTGCTGTACTAAAACCGAACCATGATTACTTGAAATTTTTTCGATTGGAAAAAAAACCAAAGTAGCACCGTCTATTTTCTGTTGTATAAGATTATACGTAAACAGTTCCTTATTGTGCAGTAAAATTTGCTTTAAATCGAAGGTATTTAAATATGTTAAGAACTTACTAAGCTACAAATATAGCATTTTGTCATAAATCTACCTACATTTAAACGAAGAGCGTTTAGTTCCGGTGCGCGTGAGTCTTCTATCACGCGCGTCAAACAAGACAGCCATAAGCCCATATTGCCATTTCACTTACACACCACGCTTCAATTTTCTGGTGTGCAAATCAAAGACGTGTCAAAATTAAATTCATGTCAAGTGTTCTGATTGGCTGTTGATAATTTAGTTAGTCAATCAACCACAGCAGTTGACTTTCGATTGACAATTTGCTGGCAATTTTTTTTGTTGGTTTTTGTTCTAGAAACCGGCCGCCTATTCTGTAAAACACTCACCGTGAAAACTTAGGTGAAGTGAATTCGATGTGAGCTTTAAATAGTGTCAATCCCTAGCACCAGGTGGAATGTCAGCTCACTTCACCTATATTCCATTTACAATAAGATTTAAACAAACCTTTTTTACAGTCCGTTCATCCGATTTTGACTTCTATTGCGTTGATGGCATGACAAATGGCAGCTGCAGTAAACAGTTGGTATTGTAACCACTTTTTTTGCCTTTAATGCCATCCTTAAGCCTACGGAATAGAAGTCAAAATCGGTTGAACGGACTGTAAAAAAGGTTTGTTTATATGTCTAATCTTATTGTGACCGAGCTTCACGAGGAGTCACGTCCGCGACGTCTCGCTGACCGCACACAAACAGTGATAGATCCGTTTAAAAAAATATTTATAAATTACAAATATGAGTGTATTACATTGCAACGTAAACTAATCGATAGCTAAACGTGTGAGTGTAACGTTTTCGAAAACAAAATTCAAGTAAAACAATCGGTGTGTAAATATATAACAAAATAAAAATCACTACAACAAAAAATTGTTCTATTATACTAGTGAACTCAGTGTGTCTCAGAGTGATTCATCGTGACAAGCAGTTTTTGCGACTACCTTAAATGGTCATTGAGTGAGCGCAAGTCGATTACTAATCACTTGGGTAAAGTAAAGTACTGCACTATTTCAACAAACAATAGCATAGCGCCGTGGCGCAGTGGTTAAGCAACGCGCAAAGCTTTATTGATAACGAAGAAGCAGCGCGTTCGAAACCCACAGGAGGCATGTTTTGCATTTTATGAACTTTTACGTTTTCATTTTTAAAGAAGCGGCGTATACAGTTGGTACTTCCATTTCAACAAAGAAAGCGTCAAATATTATTTGGTGTTGCTTTTTTAAATCTTTATTGTCACTATGGACAATTTTGAAAATGAAAATATTACTGTCCGCAAAAAATCAAGAGCAAAGTCCGTGGACAGTATTTTAAATAATAATTTAAGCACTAGCTCTACGCTACTAGACGCCACAAGTGTGAGCTTACCAAATGCTTCACTAAATGACAGCGACTATTCAAGCCTTAAAGATGAAATAAAAAGGCTAACAATGGAATTGGAAAGTGCTCATCTGGAGATCGACAACTTAAATAGCGAAAATTTTCGATTAAAAATGGATTTAGGACAATATCAGAAAATTGTCGACACCTATAAAAAGGTGAATTTACTTGAAACAAAAAAGTTCTCGCCGAATTCTGCACGGAAAAAAAAAATTCTAAAAACGAGCGGTTTTTCTACCCCGACTAAGAGTTTCTCACCTACGGCTCCTCAACCTGACAGTGTTGCGACCGCGATAGACGTGGGAGACAGCTCGTTTAACACAGTCGGATCGATCTGCGGTACGGATGGAATACTCCATACAAAACCGCTATCGATTAATGACGTTCAAAATTCCAGTACATGCATGAATCAAATTGACCACGGCGCCGACGACATCGAAAGAATATCTTTGACCTCTGATAAGAAGTTGGAAATAAGTAATATACAGACATCTAAGGAAGGGCAAAAAATGCTAAAACACCAAACTCAGTCAAGTGAAACCCAGAGAGTTATGATCTTTGCCGACCAATCTGGACATGGTGTCCGAAACATTCTGCAGTTCTATCTTGGGGAGAAGTTTGCTGTGACATCGTTCGTAAAACCGAATGCAAACACTGAAGAAGTACTGAAAACCTGCGCAAATACGTGCAAGGACTTTAACAAATCAGATTTTGTAATTATATTAACAGGTTCAAATGACACAAACCCTATGGACATTCAAACGTACTTACACCATACGTTATGTCAACTAAAATTCACCAATGTGATAGTCGGGCAAAATCACAAAAATAAGACGCTAAATGAAGAAAATGTTAATAATTTACTAAGGTTTGTGTGCTACAATTGTAAGAATTCATCTTTTATACATTTACATAATGATTTTAATATGTCAACGAAATATAGCACAAAGTTGAATGCTTGTAGGTTAATTCACAGACAAATTTTGCATGTAAATTATAAGTGTAATTTTCAAAAATATACCGAAAACATAATTAATAAGAATAGACAAAAATGCACCAAGGATTTTGCTGTACAGGTTTGTAGGAGTAGTTTAAGCGATGTTGGGGTGCAAACGGATAATATTAATTTAGATAACTTTTTTCGTGACAAAAAATGAGCCATGCTTAACAATTCTACATCAAAATATAGCCGGAGCCTTAAATAAACGAGACGAAATTTCATTTGCCATATTAGATTTACTAAATAACGAGATCAGCGTAGATGTACTGTGTCTTACTGAAACATTCTTGCTTGAAGGTACTGAATAAAACTTTCACCTAAAAGGCTTTACGACTGCAGCTTACTATTCAAGGAAAACTTCGAAAAGAGGGGGCGTTATTATTGTTATAAAAAACGAAATTGAATTTAAAATAATACAGGAAATACAAAAAATAAGCGAAACATGTGTTTTTGAATGTTGTGGTTTAGAACTAACTAAATACGGTATATTACTAATATGTGTATATAGAACCCCTTCGTCAAATGTAGCGATCTTTCTTAATAAACTTGAGACTCTATTGATGACGTTGTGTCGTAACACAAGAAAGAATATTATTTTATGTGGGGATACAAATATCGATATTTTAAAACAGTCAAAGGAAAGTAGGGAATATAATTACTTGTTAAATAGGTATAACATAAAACATACTATCTTGACACTTACTAGAGTAACAGAAAAGACACAAACGTGTATTGATCACGTCATAACCAGCATAGAAAAAGGATGTGCAAAAATACATAATTTAGGTTTATCGGATCACTCAGCCCAATCATATTCGTGGGCTGTTACAAAAAAACATCAACCAGTTTTAAAATGGTGGTATCAGTATAAACGAGATTATAGTAATGACAATAAAGAAACATTTTTAAAATCAATCTCATGTCTGTCTTTTAGTGACGTATTTGAAGAAAACTCAACAAACGAAGCATATCACAAATTTATCGATACATTTCTGCTATTTTATAACTTATGTTTTCCTACCATTCGCGTAAAAGTTACAAATAAAGCATTAAATAAATTAAACTGGCTTTCTAAAGGTATAAAAATAAGCTGTAAGAATAAAAGCAAATTACACTACAAAGTAAAATATAAAAATAATGAATCTCATAAAAACAAGTACAAAAACTATTGTAATTTATTGAAAAAATGCATTTTAACGTCTCGGAAAAATAATAATACCAAATACATAAATAATGCTCAAAATAAATGTAAGGCAGCGTGGAACGTAATAAAAAAGCATACCGGCACAGATTTGAAACGCTCCTGTATTTCAAAAATTACTATGGACAACAGTGACTGTATAAGTCCTGATTCTATTGCAAATCATTTCAATAATTTTTTCATTGACACGGTTACCAATAATAGCCTTGATAATAAAGAAGATTCAAGATTTAAGCAAATGGATCATATTGAATCAATCAGTAATTCAATATTTTTGTACCCACTAGATGGTAGTGACCTTAAAAAAAATTGTGATGTCTCTAAATGATTCCAAAGCGAGTGGTTATGATAATATTCGCACTGACATCATAAAACTGTCAGTCAATATAATTCTAGAGCCACTTCTACATGTTGTTAACCTCTCTCTAGAACAAGGAATATTTCCCGATTTATTAAAGACATCAGTAGTGAAACCAATATATAAAAAAGGGGATAGCACTCAAATGGACAATTACAGACCCGTGACTTTGATACCTATATTTTCTAAAATTTTTGAAAAGGCATTTCATAACAGATTAGCAAACTTCATTGAAAAGCACAAGATTATTAAGGACGAACAACATGGGTTTCGTAAAAATAGAAGTACATCTTTGGCAGCCTTTCAACTAATAAAAGAAATAACAGACTGTATTGACAAGAAAATACCTGTTACAGTTTTATTCATGGATATGAGTAAAGCATTTGATCACGTCTCTCATGACCGATTATTAGAAAAGGTTTCCAGATATGGAATCAGAGGAACGGCATATAACTGGCTGAAATCTTATTTGTCCGGCAGAATGCAAACAGTGGAAGTAACGAATTATAATGACCAAAATAAAACGTTAGAATCATTCCAATCTTCGTTTATGTATAATAGATATGGCGTGCCACAGGGCAGTATTTTAGGGCCGCCAATGTTTTTGCTATACATAAATGATTTCCCAGAAGTTATAAATCACAAATGTGTACTGTTTGCCGACGATACTACAATTATAATCAAAGGGCAAGATAAAAGTTCGTACGAACAAGAAATAAACATTGCTCTTCAAAGAACTATCGAGTGGCTAGAGGCTAATAATTTAAAAGTTAATATTAATAAAACAAAATTTATGCAATTTCATACCTATCGATCAAAACCACAGGCCCTAAATATATCTTATAAAGGGGTCGCCCTGGCAGAAGCTGACTCTGTTAAGTTTCTTGGAATAAATTTAGATAAATTTTGCTCATGGAAAAATCATATAAATGACATTTGTATTAAAATAAATAATTTCATATACCCTTTGAGGCGTATTAGCTGCGAGGTATCCAGACATGCCGCAATAATGGCTTTCCATGGCTATGTAACCTCCACTCTAAGGTATGGTGTTATCCTGTGGGGTCGTTGTGTGGACATTGAGCAAGTATTCGTTATGCAAAAAAAGTGTCTAAGAGCTATATTTGGATTGAAGCAAATAGAGTCATGTCGTCCATTCTTTAGAAAATATAAAATACTAACTCTACCATGTATTTATATATTAGAATCCTGTATATTTGTTTTTAAACATAAGAGACTTTTCCTGCAAGCGACAAGCTATTATGCCCCACGATCTATGTATACTAATAAGTTATTTCAACCGAGGACGAATCTCACATGTACGGGTAATAACAGCTATATTATGTGCATAAAATTCTATAACAAAATACCAAATTCCATAAAAACTCTACCATTTGCTAGATTTAAAAATAATTTGACGAGGTTTTTAATTGAAAAATGCTTTTATAGTGTACATGAGTTTTTAGATTATAAATTATAAGTTTTGTAAATTGCATGGTCATTCTATATTATTATTGTTATTTTTTTTTATTGTGTGGCAAATCTCTTCCATTATTGACATGATTATTATTGACATTTATGACTATTAATTTGATTAATTTTACACTATTTTATTAATATTTATTTAATTCAATAATATAATTTTAATGGGATTATCTGTTTAATGACTGCATGTTTATGATCCATAATTAATTTAAATAAAATATTAATATGATTTTATATTTGCACGCCGAAATCAAAGGCAGGATAAGAGGACATTTTTATAAATATTACCAACCTTCTGTACCTTATTTATGCAAATAAATGATTTTCATTTTTTCATTTTTATGACTAACAGTCGGTCAGTCATAAAAATTAAGCTCGGTCTTGAGAATTCAAAAGTGCCTTTAATTGATTTAATTGAAATAATCAAAACAAATTAAATAATATATTTTCAGACAACATAAGTACCTCTGTTAGTAAACACACTTAAAACTATGTTAGTAGGTACGTATAATTATGCTAAATCAACACAACTATACTCTATTTACAATAACATTAGACATTCAGACAAACCTTTTTTGCAGTCCGTTCAACCGATTTTGACTTCTATTCCGTAGGCTTAAGGATGCCATTAAAGGCAAAAAAGTGGTAACAATACCAACTGTTTACTGCTACTGCCATTGGTCATGCTACCAACGTAATAGAAGTCAAAATCGGTTGAACGGACTGTAAAAAAGGTTTATTTATAAAAACACAGCATGTACCTATCTGAGAGGCATATCGTGAAGACAACCACGACTCACGTAGTGTCCATCTTCTATCTCAGTCATCGCCCGCACGAGATGCCTCCTTATAGGTGCATCCACTTCCTCAGCAACAATTTTCAGGATGCTGTTGTTACTCCACAACACACTCCTCACCAGAGACGCAGCTTTTTTACGAATTACGGGTCTGCGCGAATATTTCGGAGGCACTACAAAAACGGGGAAGTCCCAACCATCAATCAATCTGCCTAGCCTTTTCCCAACTATGTTGTGGTCGACTTCCAGTCTAACCGGATACAGCTGAATACCAATTTTACATGGAGCGACTGCCTATCTGACCTCCACAACCCAGTAACTGGGTAAAAAGAAAGGTTGAAAAGAGTAACTTTGCCCTGATCTGAACATCGGGCGAATCTACAGGCCAGCATGTTCCCGCGGATCGCCAAAGCCCTATGCTCCCTGTCTATATCAACATCAATGCTTTAAGTTTCAGTTTAATATTCAAAAATATCATAAATGGTACTCCATGCATTGTCCCAGTTACCTTAGCTATATAGTACTTACGGTACCACTCCGCTATACAGCGCGTTTGCAAGGCATGGCGCTTGCCATATACAGACCACGTGTACCATCGTGACTCAGACTTGACTGCCGGTTATATTGCCTTCTTTGATTAAGGGATATTCTGTATATTTTTTTCTGTTTTATTTTTGTCTTTTTCGAAGCCTATTCGTCGGGATGAAAGGTACCTTATGTCCGTTTCTGTACACCTGACAACGTATACCCAAAATTTCAGGATGATCGGTTTAGTAGTTTAGGCGTGAAAAGGTAACTTGAACAAACAAAAAAACTTACTTTCACATTTATAATATTAGATAAGATAGTCTGACAATCAAACCTGTCGCCATTTCATCGATCAACTCAGGATGGATGTAATGGCGACAGCCTACAGGAACAACTTGCGACCCGCGGACGGACGGACGGCCCCTCAAGTTAAAGGTGAAAATATACAAGTCCATGATTAGGCCTGTCGCACTTTATGGATCGGAATGCTGGGCAGTGAAGAAGACAGATGAAAAAAAATTGCATGCAGCGGAAATGAGTATGTTGAGATGAATGTGTGGAGTGACGAGAATGGACAAATTAAGAAATGAGTATAATACAAGAGGAAGTTTGAAAGTGGCGTCAGTGACAGAAAAGTTGAAAGGAAATTGTTTGTCTTGGTATGGGCATGTAATGAGGAGAGACGAAACGCATGTGACTAAAAGAGTGATGAATATACATGTTGATGGATGGAGAGGCAGAGGAAGGGCAAAGAAAAGATGGATGGATTGTATGAGGAACGATATGAAAGAGAAGGGAGTGAATGATAGCGTGACGGTTGACAGGGGAGAATGGAAGAAGAAAACGTGTTGCGCCGACCCCAAGTAATATGGGATAAGGGCAGGAAGATGATGAGTCTGACAATAAAATTGCTATGATAATTCCAAGGATACCGCGGAATCGTTGCCGTCAGTATGCGCTTGTATGTAGTGATGCCGAAGGATCCCTGCCGTGCTGTGCTGCCAGTGGGCGCCGACATCGAGCTGTACTGTGAATTTCTTGAGGAAAAAACCAATACCTAACAGGAAATCGGACCCAGAAGTCAACACCCAGCAATCACTGCAAGTGTCACTTGAAAACATTACTAGTACTTACTTCCTTAGGTAGATACATTAAATATTAGGTACTATGAAATTGCCGTTTTACATAAAAAAATCAAACAAACAATTTTTAAAAAAAAAGAAATATCTTCGATGCACTTTTGCCATTTTAATGAAAGTTCCTTGATGCTTCTGCTATAGAAATCCTATATCGATGAATTCTATAAAGGCGTTTTTGACCGCCTCGTTGTTTTTGAAATTTTCCCCGGGGCTCATTGTTGAGATCAAAATTTTCAGAACGGAAGCGATCAAACCAAAAACGCACCGTGTGTTCACTTGCGGTAACTTGTCCTGCTGCGTTGGTGCGACGGCGGAACTCGTATTCGAAAATAGCGCGCTATTTCAATTTTGCCATGGTTACAGAAACATCGATATCAAAGAAAAATCGAACGGCGGGAAAACAAATGAACAGCTGATTTTTTTTTAAAATGTCGTGCTATATTTTATCATAACAATTCATAACCCTCCTTTTTGCTTCGCCATATTCGGGTATAGACGGTGTGAATAGAGGCATTGAACCAATTTAGTGACGTGACCATTAACCAACTACGTGAATTCTGGCGACATATCTGCTCCTTGCGATCTAAGGGTGGATTCGAGCCACAGGTGAACTACCGTGGTGAAAGTTACGCAGGCGTAGAAGCAGCTCAGATTTTTGCCAAGTTTTTCTCAAGTGTGTTTCTCACTGACATACCATTGTTAAATGCTGCTGATTGTAATAGTTGCGATGTAAGTAACAACAGCAACTACATTAATATTTTCCAGTTTACCAACGAGGACGTCTTACACGGAATTGATAAATTGAAAACAAATAGCTCTATAGGTCCAGATAGTATACCAGCCCCGCTTCTCAAGTGCCTGAAACACTATTTTGTACCCCCTTTATGTCATATATTTAACCTATCGCTAAAAACAGGAATATATCCCCCGCAATGGAAAATCTCACGCGTAACACCTATACCTAAAACATCAAATAAAGTAGATGTAGAGGAATATCGGCCCATAGCAATATTATCTTCACCAGCAAAAATATTTGAGAATGTTCTCCATAAGTTAATCTACAAACAGATTGAAATACACCTCAGTAATGCCCAGCATGGTTTTAGATGCAAGAGATCCGTACAGACTAATCTTCTGACTCTAACAGAGTATATTTCTGCACAGCTTGACGAGGGAAAGCAGGTACATGTGCTGTATTTCGATTTCCAAAAGGCTTTCGACCGGGTCAACAATGACATTCTGCTTGCAAAACTTGGCGCCATAGGTTTTTGTCCTGACTTGCTACGACTTCTAGCTGATTACCTCCGTGGTCGCCAGCAATTTGTGCGGCTAGGTATTTACGAATCGAGTGCTTATCACACTCGCTCAGGCGTAAGTCAGGGCTCAATTCTTGGACCTTTATTGTTTTTGTTGATGATAAATGACCTGCCTTCTGTTCTCAAATATTCAAAATGTCTTCTTTATGCAGATGATATAAAACTGTACGCTCGTGTTAGTACCGTATTAGACTGTGAGAATATTCAGAAAGATATAGATGCCATTTACGAGTGGGGAGTTGCCAATAAAATGGCATTCAATTCCTCTAAATGCTATGTCATGACTTTTGGCCGGGTGCGGCATCCAATTCATTATGAATATAAAATAAATGGCACTGTTGTTACAAGATCGAACACTGTAAAAGACTTGGGTGTCGTATTCGACCAGAAGTTGACATTCCATGACCACATTTCAACGGTTGCTAAGGAGTCATTTAAACGACTAGGGTTTGTTCTTAGAAACGCACGAGAATTTCAAAATGCGCATGTTGTACAGCTGTTATACAGTACGCTTGTCAGAAGCAAGTTGGAGGCGAGCTCTTGTGTCTGGAACCCGCACGAGGCTAGTTATGCACTTTTATTAGAGAAGGTTCAAAAAGCATTTCTGAGATTTCTCTATAAATTCCGTTACGGATTTTATCCATTTTTATATCCAACAAAATTTCTCGTAGGATCTCTAGGATTTCATATGTTACAAACTAGGAGAGCCTGTGATCAGTTGTACATCATGCTTAAAATATGTCGTGGGATAACAGATGCTCCTGATCTCCATAATGAGCTGATTCGCCTATACGTTCCAAGCAGCTATCTCCGTGGTAGAAAACACCGTCTACTAGCCGTGCCCACAACTCGAACAGTGGCCCGCGCCTCATCCCCTGTTCCTCGCGCCCTGACTGCGCTTAATAACGTCATGGAAGCCAACCCGAACTGTGACCTATTTGCAGATGATCTCAAAACTGTTTTGTGCGCTTGTCTTCACTTTTGTGAGAGCACATAAATTTAAAACTTGTGTTTTGTTTATAATATCTTTGTTCTATTTTTTTTGTTGTCTTTTTTATGATTATGTTATATTTACTGTATGTGTTAATGTAATTGGTCCACAAACCGTATTAACATAAATAAATAAATAAATAAATTTGAACAAGTATAGGTAAGTTATCTGTGGCAATTTTTATTCCCGCACACGTGTTGGAAAATGTAAAATCGCACGCGTGTGAAATATATTGCATCGTGAACCTAATCGTAGTACGATATGAAACAGTTTTCGAGGAAGTGTATTGAAAAAATTTTGCTTGAATTTGGAATTCTAAATAGAATTAAGGATATTGATCTTCACACTGGCCGGTATCAAAAATCGGCAATTTCATAGGTAGACCCATTATTTTCAGATATACCTACAGAATAATCCTCTTAGCACGATCCAGTGCTCGACGTAAGGGAGTTTCCCATCCATGTATGGCGGAGAGAAAAGTTGAATGCTGCACGCTTTATCCTTAGTGGGCTAAGCAGCGCTGGTTCGGTAATATCTTGATGGCGACGAATTCAGGTCGAGTAAAGGTGAGGTTCTATTGGCAAAAATTCGTGTGAAATAATAATGTGGTTATTAATTTAATATTATATTATTCTTGTATGTTGAATAATTATGGTTGTCCTTTTTACCTGACTGCCAAGGAAGAGTTATGTTTTTCGTGCTTATCTTGTATGTATGTTTGTGTAAATTTCTTTATTACCGCGTATCTTCCAAACGGCTGGATGGGTTTCGACAGTTAAGGTATCGTTAGATTCGTCTCAAAAATTTTATTAGATAGGTAGGTGTTTAAAGAAAAAAAAACAAAATGGCGGATTTTTGACGTAAATTGTAAGTCGTTAATAAAAAAAAATGCCAAACCTATCGAACATGGTATCAAAATGAAGGAAATTAAAAGGAGATTACAAAAATATATCTAAGTCATATGTTTCAATTTAATCAGGAATAAAAAATTGGCAATCAATGCATTCAAATGGTTGTTTATGGTTTTTAATAGCGTAAAAATCGGCCAAGTGTGTGTCGGACTTCGTGTTACGCATTTTTACAAAATATTAGAAATAAATTATAATTTAGTATTATTATTATCTTATTATAATTATTATTTATTTTTTTAACTCGAATCGCGATTCGAGTAGCATCATGTAGTAGAACATCATGCGGTTTTGCGACGGAGATGTGATACCCACCAACAGTTTATATTCCATAAAATTGATATATTAGA
Source organism: Cosmia pyralina (assembly GCA_946251885.1). Taxonomy (NCBI): domain Eukaryota; kingdom Metazoa; phylum Arthropoda; class Insecta; order Lepidoptera; family Noctuidae; genus Cosmia; species Cosmia pyralina. The sequence continues at coordinate 6,299,912 of OX276368.1, read as the reverse complement.
GGAAGATATGTTACGCGCTAACATCGCAATCACTAAACCAGGACTCGGCGCATGACTACATGCACCGAAACTACTCGCATATCTGTGATCACTGATCACAGTCGCAAACCTACAGTTACCAATAGACAAGGACAGAGATAGGACCTGGCACTGTCGTGCAAGCGAAATCGTGTTAGCCGCCGAATGCTTACGATTATGAATGACATTGCATGTCCTATCTCGCTCTCACAAAAATTGCGAATTAAACATTAAATATTATTATAATTTTCAACAAATTAACATTTTTGGATGTACTTACGAGTAAAAAGTAATCCCGTGGACTTGTGTTAGGTTTTTGAACTATTTGTGCACATTTTGAAAACACATGATGGCATTGTCGATGCTTATTTAGACAATTACGGTAATTTTCAAAATCAAAAACTCTAAATCAAAAGTCATTTATTCAAATTAGGCTGAGAATCAGCACTTTCTGAACGTCAAATTTACATAGACAGTCCCCACAAAACGCCCGCCCTTCACCACTTCCTAGTGCTTTAGCTGGGAAGAAGAAGTAGCGCAACAAACTCCCCAGCAGCACAGCTGTCTGTTCAGTTAGAAGAACTTGATTCTATACAATAGTATGCAAAATAATTTACTTAACGTGCTACACAAACGCCAGTTCAATTGTGACTAAGGTCAATTGTGTGCGGTTAACTCAATTTATGCGGTCCACGTCCAGAAGCGCGAACCTTATCTTCCTAGTTTATACATTAATGATCCATAAATAACTTTTACACAACGACATATCATCACGCTTGTAATCCCCGAAGGATTAAGCAGAGATGTACCTATAGTACACACACGCACATACTTCGCCTGTTATGTTTAAGCCCATGTAACAGGGGGTGAGCCTAACAAATAACTTTTAAACCCAAAAAATAAACAAAAACATGACAGTTTGTTTCGACATGCCAGCTGAATATTTAGGTCATTTTATATTTAAACACAGCTCTTGACGATTGACTGATGGGTATTATTTTAAGACAGACGACAGCTGATAATTTCTGTTAACATAACCACATTAGCAAGAATTCATCAGTAAACCTTTGCCTTGTTTATCTTGAACTATGGTCAGTAAAGTAATAAATACACTACTATTTTTTAATTAGTATAAAAAAAATGTGGCTCTATCCGTACCCGTTACTGATCATATTTGTGTAGTCAAAAGTAAAAAAAATTAAATCCCAAAATTGTCCACGAAAATTTGACATAACTGGTAAATTCTTAATTGAATCAATCATTCATAACAATTGCTACTAGAAAATACTACGCGCAGTGCTTTTCCATGATTAATGAATACTACTATGTAGCCTGTACAATATTTCCATAAACTGAGTGACATTTTGGGATATAAACAAACACTAATAACTTTGCTGTTTATCAATCTGCCTAGCCTTTTCCCAACCATGTTGGGGTCGGCTTCCAGTCTAACCGGATGCAGCTGAATACCATTATTTTACATGGAGCGACTGCCTATCTGACCTCCACAACCCAGTAACTGGGTAATACGATACCCCTTGGTAAGACTGGTTGTCAGACTTTCGGGCTTCTGACGACCCGTAACGACTGTCAAAGATCCACGAATGACAGCCGGGACCAACGGCTTAACGTGCTTTACGAGGCACGGAGGAGTCTCGGTATGTAAAGATGGTCACCCATTCACTGACCAACCCCGGCAAGCGTAGCTTAACCTGATGGATCGACCCGTGCGGCTGTTTTTACTTAGCCATGAGCTCCTCGATATAATAACTTTGCTGTTTATGAATATTGTTTATTGACACTTTACATATGTAATAACAAGACCTTCTTTAATAAGCCCTTTAATTATTTGTACAAATTAAAAATTAGTGGTGTATTTGAAAGTCGTTACGGGTAGTCAGAAGCCCGAAAGTCTGACAGCCAGTCTTACCAAGGGCTACGAGTATTGTGCTACCCGGTAGGTAACTGGGTATGTGGAGGTCAGATAGGCAGTCGTTCCATGTAAAATACTGGTATTGAGCTGCATCAAAAACAGATAATACTTTTTGAACTGAGTTTATTAGCTATAGAACACAATAGAAATGTGTTTGTATAATTAGGTACCTATTAAATTAACATTATTTACTGTTATAGTCATATTTATATCATAATTGGTGAAATGTTGTAATAAAAAATACAACCGACTTCCAAAAACAACACTACAAAGTGAAAAATAACTTTAATTTCGGAAGTCGGTGTCGGTGTCGGTGTTAAATGTATTTTCGTTTTTTGCCACCGACTTTCGAAATTAAAGTTATGTTTCACTTTGTAGTGTTGTTTTTAGAAGTCGGTTGTATTTTTTTGTAAAAAAGTTTTTTCACTTTTGAGTTGTGTACCTACCCCACACAAATTCTAATACCGCTATCTGCAAAACAAACTAGAACATCATCCGGTGAAAAAATACGTATTATTGAAGCTAACTCAAAAACTACCGAAGCAAAGTTAATCAATTTTATATGGGACCAACTGTGATGTATACCCTCTCGAATAAAACAAAAAAAAACCAAATCGGTCCAGCCATCTTCGAGTAATCGGGGAACATACATAAAAACAAAAAAAAAGGTTCCGACGAATTGAGAACCTCCTCCTTTTTGAAGTCGGTTAAAAATACCTCTACTGGTACTGTTTAAAATGTTATAATAAAATACCTCCCCACATACTCCAGCTGAATGAAACGAAATTTAAATCTTGTATAAAACGCACACTATGCAGCCAGGCATATTAAAAGTTGGGGGATTACATCGCTGACAAAAATGCTTGGCTGAATGTTTGTCCTGCTCCACATTGATTAGCATTCGGAAATATTGTTGGAGCTGCTGAAGATTATGAAGAGATAAAACTTTCTTTGCATTGTTTAAATTCAATCTCTTAGTATATAATTGCATAGCACGTGTGAGCATTATGTAGCTACTACTCGTATTAAGCTACCTTTTACTGGGTACGTCTTTCACTGACTTGAATGTGCCCTGGCGGTTGAGAGTATGTCATGCTCACTCAAATGTCTCGCTGATGGTGGCGTGTGTGTTGGATCATTAAGTTCCCTCCAAAATGGTTGAGCTAATTGGTGCTGATCCATGCGTCATGTTCGTGTTCGTGAACGGGCGCCATCAGGTGGGACTTGGGACTGGTCGTCTCTTAGCTGCCATGGCTTATTTTTAATTTTGTATTTTTAGTTTTTATCTTTTTATTACGGAGTCTTTTTAACGTGCACGTCTTTCTACATTGTTCTCACATGTATATTTTTAACATGAACGATGTAACCAATATTTTGTAAAAATATTATGATTTAAAAGAGTGTCCGTGGAGTTTCTTGCCCGTTCTTCTCCAAAGGGATCTACTACGCTTTGGAATGGGCAACTAGCTTCAATCTTTCTGACTGACCCATTGACAATTCAAAAGTGCCTGTAATTGGTTTATTTGAAATAAATGATTAAAATAAAAAAAATAAAAATGGAGGTCAGCTTCATACGTCTAGTGGTCGCTACTGCTGAGCATGAGGTCCTGAGTTCGATTCCCAGGTCGGGCAAAGTGTTATTGGGGTTTTATAGCAGGAATTTCTCAGCAGTAGCCTTTTTTTTTTTTTTTTTTTTTTTGTGGATGGGAAATCATCAAATGACTTCTCCCGCTCAGGGCAGAGCGGGAGGGCGTGTCAGACTTTTACTGACTAAAACCCACCCGTGTTCCTTCAGTTGCCCGTGCCAGGGCCACGGTATCTCTTTCGAACTACCCGCGACCCCGGTAGCCTGGAGTCTCGATTTGAGTCCGGTTGATGGCAATAGGCTGCTGGCCCCTATTACATGGGACTTAGACATAGCTGGCGAAATGTGGGTGTTATTATAGATACTCCTCTGAGGGAGACAGTGATGCGGGAATTGAAAAGTTAATATGTATGATGTTGGGGCTTTCATTTGAATATTATCTACACTAATTCCAGAGAAGCGAAATTGATTTATGAAATGGTTGCACTGCATCACTATCACCTTCGTTTACGCAATAAATCAATCTGCCTAGCCCTTTCCCAACTATGTTGGGGTCGGCTTCCAGTCTAACCGGATGCAGCTGAATACCAGTATTTTACATGGAGCGACTGCCGATCTGACCTCCACGACCCAGTAATTAGGTAATACGATACCCCTTGGTAAGACTGGTTGTCAGACTTTCGGGCTTCTGACGACTGTCAAAGATCCACGAATGACAGCGGGGACCAACGGCTTAACGTGCTTTCCGAGGCACGGAGGAGTCTCGGTATGTAAAGATGCTCTCCCATCCACGGACCGACCCCGACAAGCGTAGCTTAATCTGATGGATCGACCCGTGCGGCTGTTATTACTTAGCCACGAGCTCCTCAAGTCCTTCGTTTACGCAATAATATATTTATATTTGAGGATAATTACGGGTAATAATTAGTTAGATTAGGATATGATGAGGCTGACGTACCTTTGTAAGGTAAAAGTCTCTAAATAAATACAGATTTAAAAAAAGGTACTCCTCTACCAAACCCTTTGGACCCTATCCTTCCAGGAAACTAATGTGATGTCATGTTGTTGAATCATCTGTAATAAAGAATGTTGTCCCCTTAGCAACAGTATACCAAAAATTCGCAAAGAAAGTAAAAAAACTAAAAACATAAGAACCACAGATTGAATATTAAAACAACGTTGCCATACGCGGAGCGGCGAATTCTTTAAACTTGTCATAAGTATGCGCGAACGCGGCGCGAATCATAATAACAAGAACAACTGCAGAGCCAAAGTGGCGTTAGTCACATTTTAAAAGCTTTGAAATGCGACTTTATCCTTGTTTGTGATGCCACGCAAGGCGATTCCCATCGGGTGATGCGCTAAGGTAGGCAATTTGTAGGTCAGTGTCAGGTTGTATGTTGATTAAAATACGATTCGCGGCCGTAACTAATATGGCTTTACAGAATTATAATCATTAGAATCAGCAATACAACTCCATAAGTTAGAATTGACCTCATACCTCATGATTTCATGAAATAGTCATCATTCAATCGGGTAATATGAATTTAAAGAGTTGAAATTGATGATTTTTATGATTATAATTCTATAAATAAATATTTGATACGGCCGCGAGTCATATTTAGATCAACATACAACCTAATACTGACTTGCAAATTGCAAAAAACGTAAGAAATTTTGAATTTCACGGGCTACCCTGGAGCTTTCGCCATATGAAATGATCTATGAATCTGTAGTACTAAGTCTTGTAGAGCTATTTGTGAAGAAGCTACCATCACACCGACTTATAAGTAAGTACCGTCAAGCATCGTCGCTGTGTTCAGGTTTGGGGATAGCTATGAGCATAGAAATATAAAAAAACAGGCTATGAGGCACCGTAACTCTTAAAATGTCGATTGTACACCATGTGTACAGATAACAATAGAATTTCAATTGTGTCTGCTAATTAGCGCGCGACGGGTTAAGGTAAGTGTTCAGCAATGCCTTTGGACGATTCTACAACAACTCGACTCCGACAACTCTACCACGACAACTCGACCCAGAAAACTCGTTTCCGAAAACTCAACCCTGAGACAACTCGATTCCGACCAATCGGCTTCGGCATGGGAATGGGAATAGGTACCATGGACAAAACTTAAGCATGCTCACTTAAGAAAATATTCCTATGAGAGCGCAGCTAGTGACAAACGAACATTGTGCGATCGAGTCGTGAGCCGTGCATGCGATTATCGCCTTTGAGGTGATCATGCGGAACTTTGGCCCATAGTACCTAATAGTTGTGAAAACCCTACTAATATTACCTTATTGCCATCGAGGAGGATTAGGGTTTGCTTAGGTATTATTTTTAGGGTTCCGTAGTAAAGCCTTTAAATAGATCCTTCTAAAAAACTTCACTCATCTTGCAGACCTCTATTTAAGAAATTAGGATTACTAACTCTATCTAGTCTGTACCTACATATTGCAAGTAGGAATATTTGTTAAAAAGCACTCTGAGCTATTTACTAAAGCCATTGCCAACCCGACTGGCTGTCACAAGATGTAGAAGCACACTATTCCAGAACAACTGTTCTAACATGTCTGACAAAATCTATAACCAAATACATAAACAGATCAGAGAATTATTTTAAAATAAAACTTAAAAATGGCTCTATAATTATGTGTTCTACACTATAGGTGAATTCTTAAATTATAAGTTAAATACAAAATAATTAAGCTATCTTATATATAAATAAGGCAATTTAAATTCATCAATACATAATATGATCTCACTATTCCTACATAAGATTTTTTTTAATTTTTTTTTATTCACATGATCTCAGTACCTAGTAATAAGTCAATCTGCCTAGCCTTTTCCCAACTATGTTGGGGTCAGCTTCTAGTCTAACCGGATGCAGCTGAATACCAGTATTTTACATGGAGCGACTGCCTATCTGACCTCCACAACCCAGTAACTGGGTAATACGATACCCCTTGGTAAGACTGATTGTCAGACTTTCGGGCTTCTGACTACCCGTAACGACTGTCAAAGATCCACGAATGACAGCCGGGACCAACGGCTTAACGTGCTTTCCTTGTAATAAGTGTTTTTGTTTATATTTGTATTGTGTTTTATTTTTTCATGCTGAAAAAAGTAAGCAAAATATGTAAAGCTATTTTAAATTTAAGACCTTTTATGTACCATATTTTATGCAAAATAAAGAAGATATTCTCATGAGTAGAAATGCATTATTCATGGCGTATTTTGGACTTGTTGAATCGGTGCTTAGATACGGTCTAATATTTTGGGTAATTCGACAAACACTGACATGGTGTTTAAAAGGCAAAAGCGTTGTATTCGGGCTATGTTTAAGATCAAAAATACCGACAGCTGTCAACCAATGTTTATAAAATACCATATACTGACACTTCCGTCGCTATATATCTTGGAAATAGCTTTATTTGTTAGAAGCAATCCTCACTGGTTTCCTCTTTTGTCAGACAATGTCAGTAGAAATAGACGTAGGTACTAAATATAAGAACTTCTTACAACCTCACTCTGCGAAAACAGCACTCCTTCATAAGAGCGTGTTTTGTATGGCACCATGTATATAAAAAGATTCCAGAGGTTATTAAAAATATAAACCAGCCAAACTTATTCAAAAGAGAACTTAAGAAGTTACTTACCGATAAATGTTATTATTGCGTTAAAGATTTTTTAAATGATAGCTTCTAATCTATTGCATTAAATTTCAAGTTGCTATAATTCATTTTGTACGCCAATGGTGGCAAAACATGTTGAAACTCACAGATTTTCACTTTTACATCCATATTTGCATTTATATGTATAATGAATGTCACACATGTTTACAAATAAATACGAGTATATCTTTATCATCATCTGCCTAGCCTTTTCCCAACTACACACATCAAAAGTGTCTAGGGATCAAGCATTTTTATGCGGATTTCTTGAGATTGAGATGTGGCTTTGTAATAAATTTATGATTTTATAAATTTATATGGATCCTTTTTGGTGCATTTCATAATTTGAATCAGGAACTGTGAATCAAATTCGAGTAAAAGATGAAAATCAGCTGTCAATATTTTCCCTATAAAAACATACAACGCATTGAAGACATTATTAGTGCTACTGTTTCCCTACTACTGATTAAAACCAACGTTATTATGGAGCGGCGACGTCATTTAAGCAGGGAAGAAATGCTCAGAGCCGTGGGAATGATAGAAGCTGGTTCCCGGCAACGTACTGTGGCTTTAGCTCTGAATACAAGTCAGAGTGTTATCAGTCGACTTTGGACACGTTACCGAAGCACTGGTACCGTGGCTGAGCGCCATGGAGGACGGTATCGCTGCACCACACGGAGACAAGACCGATACATTCAAATCTTAACTCGAAGAGCTCCAACTATAACCGCCATGATGTTAGCCGTGAGGCTTCATCACTCTTCAGGGAACTTAATTAGCGACCAAACAGTCAGAAACCGCTTGCATGAAGTGAACCTTCATTCCCGAAGACCGCTACGGGTACCACCTATAGCAATGCACAATCGTAGGATTCGATATCAATGGGCTCTTGAACACAGAAATTGGGCAGAAGAACAATGGCGTTTCGTGTGCTTTTCTGATGAGTCTCGTTTTGGTATGAGACCGGATACAAGACGTATACGACACTGGAGAACCCCTGGACGCCAACAGCGATTAAAATCCTGCCAGGAAGTCCATCCTTATAGTGGTGGAACCATCATGGTATGGGCGGGTATTTGGATCGGCGGAAGAACTGAGTTGATTTGGATCAGAGGCAACCTCAACGCTCAAATTTATGCTGAGACGATTGTATCAGACGTCATCGTTCCTCTACAAGTGCAAATCGGTCCCTTATTTCAGTTAATGCTGTTAGAATGTGGTAACATTGTATATAATCCATCAATATCATGACGTTGACATTTGTAGCTTCACTGCGGAGTGATGTTAGTGTTTGACACTGACGTTTCTCTTTCTTCTCGTTTTGGACTCCCGGCATGGAAAGCCTATGTAATTATAATAGCTTTTAATTACTATAGAATTACTACTATTTATCTTGAGAATAAATAGGAATAATTGTATGTACCACTACAACGTGCTCTTCGTTTCATTTCGGTTGACTCCGAGTAACTTACCACCACCCACCACGTGCTGCCTGCATCCACTTACTAACCTTTGTGGATTAACAAACAATACACTCGCTATTCAGACCTCTCAACAGGTTATGGGCCCAGTGGATTAAAGGCAAGACAAGCCGTGGTGATTTTCTACACATCAAGGGTGAGTGCGCACATTGTGCACGTGGTCGCACGTCATCATGGTGGACACGGTACCTGATAATGGAGTAGTGGTTCCTGGCACCGGCGCAGCGATGTACTCGCTCGGTGGAGGTATACACGTCGAAAAATTGGAAGGCGTTGGTAACTACAATTCATGGAAATTCCAAATGAAAATGTTGTTGACCCTAGAGGGGTTATGGAATTGTATTGAGGGTGAGGACAGTCAAACAGACACATCGCGAGATCAACGAGCTCTGGCACGCATATGCCTTAGTGTGAAAGGTGCGTGTCAACAACATGTGCGGCATTGTGTAAAAGCGAAGGATGCTTGGAAAAAGCTTGCAAACGCATTTGAAGATAAAGGTCTTTATCGGCGAGTTTTACTATTGCGGCAGCTGCATCACTCGGATTACGGTCAGTTTAGTTCAATGACTGATTATATTGATGGAATTATGACACGAGTTCAACAGTTGGCGGACATTGGCCGAGTCATAGAAGATGCAGAGGTCGCTGAGCTCCTGCTCAGTGGATTGCCCCAGGAGTTTGACGCTTTGGTCTCTAATTTGGAGACAGCATGTATCACAAACGCATTGTCAAGTGAGCTGGTTCGTTCGAGATTGATACAAGAAGACTATCGGAAGAAAAACTTTTGTGACAAAAACATTGATACTGCTTATGTATCAAAGAATAGAAGAGTACCAAAAAGTAAGGTTATTTGTCACTATTGTAAGAAGATTGGTCACATCAAGTCGAAGTGTTTCAAGATGAAGAAGGACATGACGAAACCAGAAGATACATCGCTTGTAGCTGCAGCATTTATGGCCAAATCACAAGATAGTTGGCTAGTTGACTCTGGGTGCTCCGCACATATGTGTAATAATAAGAATTTGTTTTCAGAGCTAAAAGATTGTAATAATTCAATAAGCATCGCAAATGATGAGAAGTTAGAATGTTTAGGTAAAGGAATAATACACATTAAGACTGGAAATGTGATAAGGAAACTATTAAATGTTTTATATGTACCTAAACTTGCTCATAATTTGTTGTCTGTCAGCTGTCTTACACAAAGGGGCTTTAGTATTTTATTTGATGACCAGGGTTGTTCCATATACGAGAATAGCAGTAAGAATTCTGGCAACCCAATTGTTAGTGCTTCCAAAGACAATGGTCTTTTTAGGGTAGACTTTGAGGTGTGTCGATCTGGTAGGTATTCGCAAATTGTGCATTCTTCTCTCCTGTGTAATAGACAGGAGGACCAGAGTGCAAAGGATGCTGCTCATACTGTGCCTATTGATATATGGCACGGGAGGCTTGGCCACCTTGGTATACAGGGTATGTGTACTTTAAAGAATGGAAGTGTAACTGGTGTTCTGTTTCAGACTGACAATTTGCAGGATCTGAAGTCATGTGTTCCATGTTTAGAGGGAAAAATGGCTGCCAAGCAGTTTCCGGTTGGAGAGGCAAGGCGAGCTACCCAGTCCCTCGAGTTGATCCATTCTGATGTGTGTGGGCCGTTACCTGAGAGCAGCTGGAATGGTGCGAAGTACTTAGTAACGTTTACTGATGACTACACCAGGAAGACTTTTGGGTATCTAATGAGGCACAAATTAGAGGTAATGTCTCATTTTGTTAATTTTAAAAGACTTGTAGAGAAACAAGTAGGGTTGCCAATTAAAATTTTTAGGTCTGATGGTGGTGGTGAATATTGCAATGAAAGTTTATCTAGATTTTTGCAACAGCAAGGAATAATTCACCAAAAGTCCATACCATACTGTCCCAGTCAGAACGGCGTCAGTGAACGCCTAAATAGGACACTTTTGGAGAAGGCTCGATGTATGCTGAGAGGTGCTGGTCTCTGTGGGCGCTATTGGGGCGAGGCGGTCATGACTGCCATTTATTTAAAGAACAGGTGCCCCACTGCTGCTCTTTCAGGCCGTACGCCAGAGGAGGTTTGGACCGGATCTAAACCAGATCTAAGTCACCTTCATGTGTTTGGTTGCATAGCATACTCTCTTGTTCCTGATAAGAAACGTCGTAAATTAGATCCTAAAAGCAAAAGGTATTTATTTGTTGGATATTCTGAAACTTCAAAAGGTTATAGGTTAATGGACCCTTCAGTTCCTAAGAAAGTTGTATTGTCCAGAAATGTAGCATTTATTGAGAATAAATTTTATGATAGTTTCAATGACAGTAACAATACTGAAAAAGACTACATTTATTATGAATTGACTAGTGATGTGAATAATTTGAATTCAAATGGAATTAATGAAATTAATTGTAATAATAATGATAGTAATGTGCTAAATTCTAGCAAAAGTGTCTGTGATAATATTAATAATTTGAATTCAATTAATGAAAATGTTATGAATACTAGTCAGCATATGAGTTTTGGTAAGGAAAGGTCTGTATTAAATGATACTACAGGTGAGGTAATAGTTTTTTCAGATGTTGGAGAAGGGTGCTGCAAAGGCAGTGAGGACGAGAGCATCCCTGCTGTGTCGTCAGTGTGTGGCGTGCACCACGAGCGTGTGTCGCCTTCACACGAGGCGTTGGCTAGGGGCGGTGGTGATCCTTCACCCCCGGTAGCTGAGAGTCAGCGTCCTGTGCGTAGTACTAGATCCAGATTACCGGTAAAGTACAATGATTACGAAACAGACTTCTGTTTGACAGCGCATGATTATCCATTTCTTGAACCTCAATCTTTTGAGGAAGCTGTAAATTCTCCTGATAGTCATGAATGGAAGGCTGCAATGCAATGTGAGTATGACTCACTGCTTTCTAACAATGTATGGAAGTTAGTTGAGAGGCCCCATAATGAAAATGTGGTGTACAAGAAAAAGCATGATGCAAATGGCAATTTCGACAAATTTAAAGCAAGATTGGTTGCCAGGGGTTTTACCCAAGTAAAAGGAGTAGATTACTATGATACATTCTCCCCTGTTGTGCGTCATAGCACCATGAGAATACTGTTTTCTTTTGCAAATGAGCTGAATCTAAGTATAGACCATATAGATGTAACAACAGCATTTTTAAATGGTGACCTCCAGGAAACCATATTTATGGAACAGCCTCCTGGCTTTAGTAATAATAATTGTGAAAACAAGGTGTGTTTATTGTTAAAAGGCATTTATGGCCTTAAACAAGCAAGTAGAATTTGGAATGCTAAAGTGCATAATTTGTTATCTAGCAATGGCTATAAGCAATGTAAGTGTGAACCTTGTGTGTATTTAAAGCATTCTGATAAGGAGATAATAATAGTTGCATTGTATGTGGATGATTTTTATGTGTTTTACAGTACTAAAAATAATGAGCTGTTTCCTTTGCTTGATGATAATTTCAGTGTCAGAAACTTGGGAAGTTTGAAAAACTGTTTAGGAATAAATATTGATAGAAATCGAGCAAAAGGTATTATGAAGCTAAGCCAGTCTGAATACATAAAGAAATTATTACAGCGCTTCGGTATGGAAAATTGTAAAACTGTAAAGACCCCTATGCCTACCAATTGTAAATTAGTTAAGGGAGACACTAGTTTATGTGATGATCAATATAACTATAGGCAGCTTATGGGATGTCTTATGTATTTGTCGGTATGTACCAGACCTGACATCTCATACGCTTGTAGCCAACTGAGTCAGTTTAACAACTGTTTTGATGTGACACATTGGCAGGCAGCTAAAAGAATATTGCGATATTTAGCAGGGACAATTAACTATTCTTTATATTACTATAAAGGGAGTAAATTGAATTTGACTGCTTTTGCAGATGCTGACTGGGCCAATGACCCAATTGATAGAAGATCATATACTGGGTTTGTTGTAAGGGAATAATGTAATTAATTGGGAATCACGTAAACAACGTTGCGTAGCGCTATCCAGTACTGAAGCTGAATATTTAGCAATAACAGATGTATGTAAAGATATTTGTTTTATAAGAAACTTCATGATGGAGATCATACCTAAAGAATATAATGTAACAATATTTAATGATAACCAGTCTGCTCAAAAATTGTTACAAGTTAAAGAATATTGTCATAAACGGACAAAGCATATTGACATCAGATACCATTTTGTAAAGGACTTTGTTCAAAATGACTTTGTAACAGTTAAGTATTTGCAGACAGATTGTATGATTGCAGATGTGCTTACAAAGCCTTTATGTGCTGTGAAACATGATAGATTTATCAAAGATATGAATGTAAAAGTCTGACTTATTATTTAATATGTTGTTGTATTTAACGGACTATGGTGATAAATCTGTTTGTAAGTGATACCTACTTATTTTTGCTAAGATGTTGATATTATCTATTGACTATGTTGTAAGAGTTGGTAGAGTGGGTACTTACCTTATATTAATGTGCTAGTGTAGGTATTTAAGCATGTTTTTCCGATATTGTGTTATTGTGATATGACATGATATTGCATGGATTAAGGGGTAGTGTTAGAATGTGGTAACATTGTATATAATCCATCAATATCATGACGTTGACATTTGTAGCTTCACTGCGGAGTGATGTTAGTGTTTGACACTGACGTTTCTCTTTCTTCTCGTTTTGGACTCCCGGCATGGAAAGCCTATGTAATTATAATAGCTTTTAATTACTATAGAATTACTACTATTTATCTTGAGAATAAATAGGAATAATTGTATGTACCACTACAACGTGCTCTTCGTTTCATTTCGGTTGACTCCGAGTAACTTACCACCACCCACCACGTGCTGCCTGCATCCACTTACTAACCTTTGTGGATTAACAAACAATACACTCGCTATTCAGACCTCTCAACAAATGCATGATAATGCACGACCGCACACCGCAAGAGTTGTAAGACAGACTCTCGCCGCAGCTAACATCAATGTCCTGCCCTGGCCTGCTCAGTCGCCAGACTTGAACCCGATTGAGCATGCATGGGATATGCTACAGAGAAGAGCTCTGCCGAATATGGAGGGTATCCAGTCGCAAGAAGACCTTTTTTTGTTGTTGCAACGAACATGGGCGGCCATTCCACAGCGTGATTTGGATGAACTCATTTTGAGTATGCCAAACCGATGTTCTTGTGTTGTTAGTGTTCGCGGTAGAAACACGGATTATTAATTGTTTAAGTTACCCAATAAAATTTTAAAGAAAACTGTTATTTCAGTCTTTTTTTCGAACTTTAATGTTAGTGGTTCAAATGTCAAAAATCCCTTTATTAGGAAAATGGCAAATTTCTTTATTAATGCAAAGGTGACTTGGTTTATCGTTACTGTGACAAACGAAAACACTTTATTTGATGAATCCTTAAAGAAAATTTTAATTAATATCAATCAGGAGAAAAGTTATTGCAAAAATATATGTTGATCCCTAGACACTTTTGATGTGTGTATGTTGGGGTCGGCTTCCAGTCTAACTGGATGCAGCTGAATACCAGTATTTCACATGGAGTAATTGTCTCCACAATACCCTTTGGTAAGACTTCCGGGCTTCTGACGACCCTTAACAACTGTCAAAGATCTACGAATGACAGCCGGGACCAATGCAACGGTTTAACGTGCTTTTAGAGGCACGGAGGGGTCTCGGTATGTAAAGATGGTCACCCATCCACGGAACAACCGCGCCAAGCGTAGTTTAACCTGATCGGTCGACCCGTGCAGCTGTTATTACCTAGCCACGAGCCCCCTCACATTCGAAACTGTAGCACAAATTGTTATCGACAGTTACAGTAGTGCTATTCTGTAAAGATCTCACCGTGATAACTTAGGTGAAGTGAGCTGTCATTCCACCTGATGCTAGGAGTTAACACTATTGACAGCTCACTTTAAAATCACTTCACCTAAGTTTTCACGGTGAGATATTTACAGAATAGCACTACTGGTCATAATCTTGAGAACAAAAGATCGCTAGGTGTCTTCGACAAAATATGGACGTATGGCATAAGCGACAGCGGTTTAATATTAGCTAACAGTTATCTCCCAGTAGGGCCTCTTCACGTACTGAAGAGGAATGAGCGTTTCATTACGCTTGTGCAGTTCTTGTTGCCGATATTATGCTCTCGATGAGTAGATGAGGAGCTCGTGGCTAAGTAATAACAGCCGCACGGGTCGATCCATCAGGTTAAGCTACGCTTGCCCGGGTTGGTCTGTGGATGGGTGACCATCTTTACATACCGAGACTCCTCCGTGCCTCGGAAAGCACGTTAAGCCGTTGGTCCCGGCTGTCATTCGTGAATCTTTGACAGTCGTTACGGGTATCAGAAGCCCGAAAGTCTGACAACCAGTCCTACCAAGGGGTATCGTATTGCCCAGTTACTGGGTTGTGGAGGTCAGATAGGCAGTCGCTCCATGTAAAATACTGGTATTCAGCTGCATCTGGTTAGACTGGAAGTCGACCCCAACATAGTTAGGAAAAGGCTAGGCAGATTGATACTCTCGATGCGTATACCTTCTTGACGACAATAGGCTAGCCTTTGTTAAAAGGGCCTTATTAGCAACTCTGGCACAATGTGGATGTACCCACAAACCTTTGACTAGTCTTCGGGGAAAACAGCAAGACGTATATAATTATTAACCTTAATATTACATCCGTCAGTCGAGTGTAAATTATAGGTAGTAGCTATGTCTCTAGTCTCAAGACTTTGCTGGCTTCAAAAAAATTGTGATGAAGGGTAACATTTGTTTCAATTCACTTCAAAAATTCAAGCTCCAAGTCCACTAAACTACAACGTACCGCTGCTTTGACGACATATAATATTAACTTGACATGCGTATACGGTTTCGAGTTTTCGTTTTGTAAAGATATTTTAATTTCATTAAACGTTATTATTTATTGATTTATTTACAATTTTCTAAAATAGCATCTTGGAGTAACCTGTAGCGCAGAGATGAAATTAAAATGAACGAGAAAAAAATGGTCACGCCATTTGAGTTTTTTTTTCTGGGGGTTGTGTAAAAAAAATCATTCATGAAGCTACTCACAGCTGGGTCAGAACAATAGACAGCGATGAACAAAAAAAAAAGGGTCAAAGTCAAAGACCTGTCCAGCTGACATAGAACAATAGATTCATGAATGAGTCCTTTGCATAGATTGATCCTAACTTTGGTTATTATTTTATTATTTAGTTTGTTCATTTCATCTTATTATAATTTTTATGATTACTGGCCAGTAGCACTACCTGTGTCTTTAATTAATGCCGCTATAGCAGCGGCACGTTGTATATTACCATTCTAAGTGCAATTCCCCAACTATTGTCTACTAATATTCGTGATAACATTATATAAAAATGTATGTGTCATTTCTGAACTTATTTATTGTATTTTTTTAAATAAAATATTGTTTTTGCAAGCTATGTCTTTCGTTTAATATTGTGCACTTGGCTTGGTATGTTGGCTTGTGTTAATTGGTTAAGAACAGTGTAACGATTGTAGATAGACCAATAAATAAATAAATATGTAATGACCGGTTTCTAAGGAATTCTTAAATGGAGTTTAAAGTCTCAATAGCTATTGATTCGACAAAATTATCTATTTAAGCGAATTCATTTCATAAGGGGGATGCGCTAAGGTAGCCCGCGCAATTCAAATTTTCTTACGTTTCTTGCAATTTGCTGGTCAGTGTCAGATTGTATGTTGATTAAAATATTATTATTAAATCATTTATTTTAGACCAAGTCCATAATTCCACATAAAAATACATTAGAATAATTAAAACAATAAAATTAAATTAAATCAAAAACAAAATTAAACATTAAACATACACAAAATCATCAATCTAAATAAATAATTAAACATGTCGAATAATACGAGGAGAGGCGCTAACATGAAGCTGCATCCACCTCTGTATCAGGGACAGGTCCCACCGCTCGGACAATACCCTCAGGAGACTGTTCGAGCTGCTTCGTATGCGACTTAATAGTGAAGCGCTCCGCTTCCGTATGATCGCGAAAAAATCATCAGTCCGCGCCTCAGCAAACATAGTCGAAGCACTACAAAACCGCGGAAGCCCTAACAGTATCCTGAAAGCATTGTTGTACTGCACGCGCAGTGCGCTATACGCCCGCTGCGTAAAGTTGGTCCACAGACTGCACGTGTAAAACGACTGGCAATAAAAAATATGATTCGCGGCCGTAACCAATAAGTTAGAATTGACCTCAAATCTCACGCGACTTTTAAGCTAAATTCTTCCATTATGAAGTGTTCAGAAATGATATCGAACCAATAACCACTATCGAATGGATAAAATCCATAAACCTCAGAAACCGGGCATAGATAATGATGTAAAGATTTCAAACAATGATAAAGAAGCTGGTGAAGTAGGCAGTCTATTCAAGGGCTTTTTCAAACTCAGAAATGTGTGGTCCAGAGTACTTCACCAAATTATCTAAGTAGATTTACCTTTGTAATGAAAATTGGACAGTTTTTTATCGAAGGTGCAATTTTGAACACAACACGTCATTACCGCTCTTCCCTTATAACTTGAACTGGTTGCATTCGGTGTGAAGTGCCAAAATGTAGAAAAAAAATGTCCGCAAACACGTCAGGGATGTACGTTTGTTTACCATTAAATAAATAGGTCACTATCATCATAACTAAGTATATTTACATCAGCAGTTTTTACATTTCAATAACTTTGATGTTCTTCTTACTTGTATTAACCAGTATTACCAAGGACTATCGTGTTACCCAGTAACTGGGTTGTGAAGGTCCGATAGGCAGTCGCTCCACGTAAAATAATGGTATTCAGCTGCATCCGGTTAGACTGGAAACCGACCCCAACATAGTTGAGAAAAGGCTAGGCAAATGATGCTGATTTTTAGGGTTCCGTACCTCAAAAGGAAAAAAACGGAACCTTTATTAGGATCACTTCGTTGCCCGTCTGACTATCTGTCAGTCTGTCAAGACCCTTTTTTTCAGAACGCGTGGAGGTATCAAGTTGAAATTAATATCAAATACATAGGTCTATGGTCCCTTGGAGCTCTAAAAAAATCAAGCTTCTAAGTCAACGCAATAAAAAAATACGGCTATTTTGCGACACATTTTGATACTCGCAAGTAAATCAAAATCAGAATCCAGCTACTAGGTAACTCGATACGCTTTGGTAAGAAGACTGGTTATTACAAGTAAGAAGAATATCAAAGTTATTGAAATAAAAATGTATTTTCTGAATTCTTACACCCCTATTCACAATGCAGGGATGTCATCAATTGTGCATCCTGCGTTTGACACCCGACTGTGCCGAGAAAAGTGGTGTGTTCCAACCTTCCAACCTCAATGGATATCTTACTGCCTAAATCTTTGTAAGGAAACCGAATGGAACCGAAATCATTATTTAATCACTTCTCATCTATGTTTCGGTCAGAATACTTAGCAACATAGCCATTGGATACACAACCCAATTAATATCTACTAGGAAGGACTAAATAATATATTTTTCCAAGTGAAAACTTTTATAAGCACGTTGAGCGTTTTTTCGTAGGGGGAAATCTTACGGGTTCGCATCACCGCGACACCTACGTTTTACATTTTTTTCAGTATAATGACTGTTTTTCAATGTTTTTTCTTCACATATTGCATTCATTGTCTTGCTTGGCAAGACGAAGCTTCATAGTTTAATTAACGAATGATTTCAACTTTCAAGACAGCAAGTGCCATCTATTGACGAATAGCAAAACCTTTGTGCTGTTGGAAAAAGTTTGACATCACAGAACTATAACAATCTATGCTTGATTATATACTGCTATTGCTAGTTATGCTTTTATTTAAAAAAAAACATACCTACTTACAAAAAAAAGGAAAGAAAAATATTAAAAAATAAAAGAAAACAAAAAAAGGAAGGAAAGGTTAGAAGATTTCATTTAATTTTAATTTTTGTAAGCGCTTTTTATACTTATTTTTACAGAATTATTGCGACATTCGTCGTGTGTATTGAATACAGCGCCATCTATTATTAAGTAGCGTACAATATGCTAGCAAAATAATCTAAAATTCCGTGGTGAAAAGCCCCATACCAGACTACTGGTACTTTTAGGTACCAGACTATCACTAAACACTATCATGAATAGTAGTCATATTAGTGTAAATGGCATTTTAAAATTAAGGACCAAAGAAATAACGAATTATGGATTATGCGAAAAATTGTAGGTAGGTACCGTATGGCTAGAATCAATCTGCCTAGCCTTTTCCAAACTATGTTGGAGTCGGCTTCCAGTCTTACGGATGCAGCTGAATACCAGTATTTTACATGGAGTGACTGCTTATCTGACCTCCACAACCCCGTGACTAGGTAACACAATACGCCTTAAGACTAGTTGTCAGACTTGTGGGCTTCTGACTACCCATAGCGACTGTCATAGATCTACGAATGACAGCCGAGACCAACGGAGGCGTCTCGATATGTACCTACTTAATAGATGGTCACCCATTCACGAATCGACCGCGGCAAGCGTAGCTTAACCTTCGATTGACCCGTACGGCAGTTATCAATTAGTCACGAGCCCCGTTCCTTTACCCTATGGCTAGAATAATGCCTGATAGAGATTTAGGGAAGAACTAGTGAAGTTATACGGTGATCCCAAAATGTATCGGTGGAATGATTGGCACAGGACGACGATGATGAAATAAAACTCAATAATAATGTAGGTAAAAAACCTTCAATCTATTAAAAACATATAATTAACATTTAATGCCTCTTCTTCTTATTCCCTTTTTCGTTGTAAGTCTTCTTCCCCGAGAATTTTCTGATAACAGTCTTGATCAAGAACGCGGCGAGCGCGATGAGCGCCGCGAGCACTGCGAGCAGAACGAGCACGAAGTCGAGCATCCAGCGCTCATACCAGCTGTACTTCAGAGATAAAGAGCGCAGGTGGTATGCTCCTGTGAATTAAGTTAAAGAAATTACTAAATTTTTTTCATGATTTGTGAAGTTTTATTCTCTAAAATAAACATCACTTCAAAATTCGAACGGTGCACTCCTACCAATTTATCTGTGAAATGGCGAAAATTGGAACTACGGCCGTCATCTTGAAATGTCTTCGATTGTGCCGACGCATGTCATTCGATTGTGTCGAGGCATCGACGGTGGCGTCCTCTTTCAGTTCACAGATAAGTTGGTAGGACTGTAGGTGTGTTATCCTCGATGATTTACTTTTAAAACAAATGAGTTTGCTTTTGGCACAGATAATATATATAATACTACGTCTTTCGGATTGTGTGCGGCTGTTGAGTTTCGAAGTGAATTTTACAGAATGCTATTCTGATAAATTCACTTCTGTAAAGCACAAAGTTTAGGGCTATTATCACTACGGTTTTACACATAGGGTGAATATTGCTTAGTGGCACTTCGCCATATATTCAAGCATTTTTTGCAGAATGAAAGCAAGTATATTAAGCTTTTATGAATTATTTAAACATAAAAAAACACTATTTGTAAAATATAGAGCTGACAAAAAACGATAAATCTTTGCACGTGTACGTGGGCGAAGTCACGTCCTCTACCGGTTTTATAAAGAACCATGGAGAAACGGAACAACCTTCTTGCTAATAATCTTATCAGTTTATCGTTAGATGGCGTTGTTTGTTGACTTATAGAAGCGATGAGGTCGTGCGGCGGAATGTGACGTGAAGCTAGAGGGGATGGTCCAGTCTAACCAACCACCATCATGACGTTTCTTGAGGTTCTATACCTGAAGGATGCCAAACGGAACTATAATAGCACAGTATATAGACTGTGATAATACTACGCCTTCGTATGTCTGACAGCGGGCTGTATCTCATGAGATACAGCCCGGTTAAGGCTCATGAACCTGATGGACCTTAACCCTTAACAGTTGAAATTTTCACATACTCAAGAAACGTGTTTTTTATAAAACTGAAGTATTTTTTTTTAATATGTCGGTAGTGTTAAAGATTGTATGGTGCTACGGAACCCTTCGTGGTTTTTTTTTTCAATTTTACCAATAGCGTCCCCATGACTAAGTTTACGTCATTCAAGTGCCAAAGATTGTTGCAGCACTACTCACGAATGCGAAATGAATGCAAATGAAGAACTGTCAAATTTTTTCATTCGATTTTGAACTTAACCGTCAACATTTTAAGGTTTAAAATCATTTGGAGAAATTTGACAGTTTGTTGTAACCTGATGTCCTGTTGTCTGTACCTTTGGTTTCAATCGCGAGCGTGACGTAATGGTTGATCAGCTGCTTAGGCGTTGTTGGACGAGACTGGAATAAGTGGGAGAGATACTTGGCTTGCTTCGAGTATCTGCAACAAAAAACATATTTACTTAATTATAGAAATATAATAGTACATTTTGATACAAGTGGAGAATTTTTGTTATTGCATTCGAGGCGGAATTAACACCCGAGCCGTAGCCGAGGTTGTTTTTGAGCCGAGAACAATATGCAATAACAAAATGTCCACGTATCAAACGACGTTTTTCAATACACTTTTGAAGAAATAAAATAACGAAAAATATTTTTGTCATGAATTATTAGGAAACTATGATTTAAATTAAATTTTTTTCCGCGCTTTGCTTTCGCCAGGTTGAAGGAGAAGCAAAGGTATAAAGCCGATAAACAGCCTAATATGAAAAATAGAAAATTCAAATATTTTTCAGTTTAGAACACAAATAAATGTTAATTTGTTCATAAACGTTTTTTTTATTGTAATAATCATGGTTTTAGATGATATTCTATTTATAAACAGTATTTAAATATTCAAAAAATATTAACGCCGCACCGTAAAGACGCTTAACTCTTTGCCGAGATTAAAAAAAAAACAATGACCTCCGAATAGAGACGGTGTGAATAGAGGCATCTAACCAATTTGGACTAAGTATAGGTATAAGTTATCTGTGGCAATTTTTATTCCCGCACACGTGATGGAAAATGAAAAATCGCACGCGTGTGAAATATAAGTATTGCATTGTGAAGGTAATCGTAGTGCGATATGAACCAGTTTTCGAGGAAGTCTATTGAAAAAAACTTTCGTATATCTATGCATTTAATACACACTGAAATAACTTCAACTCCTCATCTGCCTAACCTTTTCCCAACTATGTTGGGGCACAGATAATATAATACTACGGTTGGGGTCAACTTCCAGTCTGACTGGATGAAGCCGAATAGGTACCAGTATTTTACATGGAGCGACTGCAGTAAAATTTACTGGTAAGCAATTTCTATCTATCTATATAAATAAAAAGAGAAGTCCTGACTGACTGACTGACTGATTGACTGACTCATCAACGCCCAGCCCAAACCCTTGGACCTAGAAAGCTGAAATTTTGCACAGAGAGGGACCCCTATGCAAAATTTCAGCTTATTTTCTTTTTTTTATTTTTATTATGTAGACAAGGAATAAGGAAGGAATTCCCGGTAGTACGTTCCCGTGGGATATTTTTCGACATCCACGCGGGCGAAGCCGCTGGCAAAAGCTAGTTTCTAATAAAATTATATTATACAAAATTATATTATGGAGTTTGCACATGCATCTATAAGGACTAAGGAGGTACCGTGGTACGGTAGTTAGGCCTCAAAACTAATAAGAAGATGACTGTTGAACCAAGGAGTTTAATAAAAGGCGAAAACGCTAAGGTAGCCCGCGAAATTCCAAATTTCTTACGTTTTTTGCAATTTACAAGTCAGTATTAGGTTGTATGTTGATCTAAATATGATTCGCGCACGTACCAAATATTTATTTATAGAATTATAATTATAAAAATAATCAATACAAACTATCTAAGCTCATAATACTCTATTGAACGACTATTTCATGAAATCATGAGGTTTGAAGACAATTCTAACTTATGGAGTTGTATTGCTGATTCTAATGATTATAATTCTGTAAAGCCATATTA
Source organism: Cosmia pyralina (assembly GCA_946251885.1). Classification (NCBI taxonomy): domain Eukaryota; kingdom Metazoa; phylum Arthropoda; class Insecta; order Lepidoptera; family Noctuidae; genus Cosmia; species Cosmia pyralina. Next base: position 6,277,254 of record OX276368.1, on the reverse strand, counting down.
GTTACGGCCGCGAATCATATTTTAATCAACATACAACCTGACACTGACATGTAAATTGCAAAAAACGCATGAAAATTTGAATTTCGCGGGCTGCCTTAGCGCATCTGACTTTCAAAAGTTGATATTGGTGCCGATTCTGTTGTGCACAAACTAAACTTAATTTAGGCTATTGCTAACTTTTTCTCTCTATTATGACAAGAAAGGGACGGAAGTAAATTAGAGCTGTCAAATTAGTTAGAACTAATTTTTCCATAGACATTTAGACGACACGTAAAAACATGTCGACTAAAAACACGGTGAAGCGCAAGGCGTGAACTAGTTTGACATCTCCAACTTAGTTCATGGCTATAGCCGTCCTTTTCTCGCGCTGCCTGTTAGTAAAAGATAGCGATTCTCTAATTTTAGTTTAGTGCGTTCACAAGAGAATCGGCACCATCGACTTACTTATCATTACTGAGCATCTCCTTCAAAGCCACTCCAAGTTCTGGAACCATATCTGGCCCGAAATCCACTTTGAGCGCGTATCCATACCGCCTCGCACGATCAGCATTGCTTGGCTGGTCTCCAAAGACTGGCACAGCTAGTAATGGGACTCCAGCTCGAACAGCTTCCAACGAACTCAACTGACCACCATGGGTGATGAAGACCTTGATGTTCTTGTGAGCTGCAGATAAAAACAATACCTAAATTAAATCACATAATTATGTCATAATTTTGAGGAGCTCGTGGCTAAGTAATAACAGCTGCACGGGTCGATCCATCAGGGTAAGCTACGCTTGCCAGGGTTGATCCGTGGATGGGTGACCATCTTTACATACAGAGACTCCTCCGTGCCTCGGAAAGCACGTTAAGCCGTTGGTCCCTGCTGTCATTCGTGGATCTTTGACAGTCGTTACGGGTCGTCAGAAGCCCGAAAGTCTGACAATCAGTCTTACCAAGGGGTATCGTATTACCCAGTTACTGGGTTGTGGAGGTCAGATAGGCAGTCGCTCCATGTAAAATACTGGTATTCAGCTGCATCTGGTTAGACTGGAAGCCGACCCCCACATAGTTGGGAAAAGGCTAGGCAGATTGAATTATGTCATAATTTTTGTTTTGCATCAGTATTATGTAGGTACTTATGTTTTTTTTCCCTTGTCCTAGGGCTCATCAATAGGATGGACCCTAATCTTATTATAAATAGGCTAATAAGTAATTAAATTATAACCTAAACTATTAAATTGTCTTTACTAAGAATGTGTCTAATTGCACTTTTCTTATTGTCTCTATTAGAAAAAAAGAAAGATAGAAAAACTGTTTATTCACATGAAAAGCGACGCATTAAGGCAAATACACTTCGTTCTTGTGTTTGTTTGGCACATTTGTACTTTATCTACACTATTCACTAACACTAAACACTAACTCCAACGGTTTTGTTGTTTTTAACCGACTTTTTTTTTTTTTTTTTTTATTTATGTTCCCCGATTACTGGAAGATGGCTGGACCATTTGGTTTTTTTTTGTTTTATTCGAGAGGTTGGTCAGTTGGTCCCATATAAAATTGATTAACTTTGCTTCGGTAGTTTTTGAGTTAGCTTCAATAATAGGTACGTATTTTTTCCCCACTTTTATATGGATGATGTTCTAGTTTGTTTTGCAGATAGTGGTATTAGAATTTGTGTGGGGTAGGTACACAAATAAAAAGTGAAAAATAAAAACTTTTTTACAAAAAAATACAACCGACTTCCAAAAACAACACTACAAAGTGAAAAATAACTTTAATTTCAATTTTTTTTTTTTTGGAAGTCGGTTGTATTTTTTTTTAGTCTTCTCACTATGTTTGTGTGGTCGAGCAGCTGGATGGCCTCGACGTTCACATGCTGATGAAGTCTCTTTTCGTGAGCTTCTGCAAATTTCTGGATATCTTTTTCGATGAACTCAACTTTTAGGTGCCGATGTATGTTAAGTTCATCATTTCGTATGTACCAATTATGTTTTATAACTTTTATGTTAATACTAGTTGTTGCCCGTGGCTTCGCCTGCGTGGATGTGATATTTGAATCGAAGTTATTTGCACTGGGCTTGAATTTTTTTGCGCGGAACCCTAATTACTTTTCTAAAATAGAAGCAGCCTAAGTTACTCCATAAAACATCAGCTATCTGAGAGAAAAAGTTCCGTCAAAATCTGTACATCCATTTCGGAGATTAGCCGGAACAAACAGACAGACTGACAGACCGACAGAAAGACAAAACTTATAAAATTTGTTTTTTTTTATTAGAAGTACTTTCATATGCATTTAGTAAAAAGCTGTTATTTTGACATTACAAACACACACCTACACTTAAAAAATAAATTAATAAAAATTACTACTGATTAAATAATTAAATAATAATAATTATTTATTTCTATAGATAGATTTCAACATAGGCCTTGTCAAAACTTACCCAGGCCTTACCAACACAAACACAGGCTTTGTCAAAACCAACTCAAGCCTTGTCAAAGATCAACATAGGCCTCGTCAAAACCAATACAAGCCTTGTCAAGGACCAACATAAACCTTGTCAAAGACCGACATAGTCCTCATTAAAGATCGTAGGGTTATTGCAATACTAGGGGTGCTTACCGAGCACGCTAGGCTGTGGCAGCCAGGGCCGCACGTGCACGTTGGGCGGCAGACCGGTGAGTGGCTCCTCAAACTTCCACAGCACGGTGTAGGGCAACGTGGAGAACAGCTGCAGCAACGCCGCGCGTAGAGGCGGCTTCAGTGCCGCTGACTTCAACACTGACCCCATGCTGAAGTACACTACCCCCTGTGGAGAGCCATCCAGGAGATCTTGCAGGTCCTGTGACAAACAGAGAAGGTTTTGGACACGGCTCAATCCTCTTGATTTCTCAAAGATCTCAAATCTCAAAGAAGAATCTCAAATCCGTGTTGGTTAAAGTTCTTGTATTCTAAATTCAATTTTTTGCTGGCCTTATTTTTCTTATTCACTAGTTTATAAAAGATATCTAGAGAGACTCTTCAACTACTTTCGACTGCCTCGATCGCAAGGCCGAGTGCTGACCGTGGGATCGACATCACCTACGTCGGGTAAAAACTAAAAGAGCTATTTTCCTGTTGCATCACAGTATGCTCGTCCTCCATTTCAATAGGACTTTAATAACCGCTCGCGCAGCGGGTCGAATGACGTCAGCGGGTGGTACAATCGACTAGTTTTTTTAAGCGGGCGCTCCTGCTCTTGTGAGCGGGTAAAGAAAAATGTGCGTGCAATAGGCATGAATTTATTCACAGGTTCAGTACAATTTCCCTTCCTTGTACCTACCTTAGGCAGTGGTGGAATATTCTCATCCATATGGTACCCAGCGACGTTGACAACATTAGGAGGTGTACTGAACGCCGGAGTCAGGGACTCGTGGGAGTTGACAAACATAATCGACACGTTGTAGAATGCATCGGCGAATGGGGGCAGAGTGAGGCCGCGTGCGGCTGCTAGAGGTCCAAACGTTTTTTCGTAGAGGCTAATCGTTTTTGGTCGGTCTAACCTGAAACAATTTAGACATAAATAGATAGGAAACGAGTGATATGAACATGTGACTTAAAGAGTGAAGAATATAAATATTGATGGATGGAGAGGGAGAGGAAGGCCAAAGAAAATATGGATTGTGTGACTAAGGTCTAAAAGCGAGGCTATGGCTACTTACCACTCAGCAACAGACATCGCAATATGAATCATGCCGTTGATCGCTCGCTTGCCGAACGGCATGGGTATTTCTGATGGGTTGAACAACAGAGGAATGGTGGCTACGGAACGAGCCTCGTCAACTTGAGCCTCGAGTTGAGGAAACATCTGGGTGGCGGCCAGCACAATCCAGGGAGCCTGCTGTACTGCCGCGGCACTGAAAAGATAGTGAACTAGTGAGTTAAATGTCATAAAATACCTAGAATGTCTCGAACTAGTTAGAGAGTCATAGACATCATTTTTCTTTCTTTCAAAGCGTAGGGATCTTATGTAAGTTTGGTCACCCGTCTCGGGGCAATATGTTATTGGATTTTGCCGTTAGGAAATCCTCAGTAGCTTGGAGTTGACTGGCCTGCCCTGCCTCAAGCAGCGATGAGCTCCCCACATCTTCAGACTAAATAAAAAACCAAGGCATAGCGCTGCGAACAATATGACAACGAAACATGCACAAAACTACACCTCACTCTGTGCATACACGCTCACACGCACACATTTATACCAAACTACAACTAAACTACACCTCATTACGTGCACACATGTAAACGACACCCGAAACGTGCGGCCTCACGTCACTGTTGACAGCGCAATGTCATGGTTTTTTATTTAGAGGAATCCACTGGAGTCGGTAGTACATCGCTGTCACCAAAGCGTCGGTTCACCTAGGGCTTTCCTACGCTGCGTAGTCCATCTATCGATGACTTTTTGACCTAATTTGCAGTCTATTCTGCAAGTCTGAAGTTCACCAGTCCTTCCGACACCTATTTCAGTTACCTACCTTGACCTAAAAAACTCCTCATTTCTGATTCGATTACGCAAGCAAGCTGCGAGCCCTTTGCATTGCTCTTTGGGTGACTTTGAGCTTTCTTACTAGGCCCATTGTGTAGCTATTAGATTATTTTAAAACCAATATTATAGATACGAAAGTAACTCTGTCTGTTACCTTGTCACGCCTTAACGGCTGAATGGATTTCAGTGAAATTTGACACTCGAGTAAGATCTTGGTTAGGTTAGACTGGTAGTATGTTCTCTTGAGATAATTTCCGAGCTAGACGCGGGCGCAGCCGCAGGCAAAAGCTTCATAACTTACCCTGCTAGAAAATCACAGAAGAACGTCTCAGTGACCACAGCATCGAACTGTTGCTTAACCAAAGCTTCTTTAACAGCTGGAGTGTTGATCATTTCAAGTGTAACGTTATTTGAGAACTCCTTGACGAAAGCGATTCCGCCATTGTTGTTTTTTGGATCAGTCATGTCCACTCCTGGAAATAGATAGAATAGATTCAATACAATTATTATAAACAGAGACTTCATTTTATTGACTGCCTCATTTGTTTAATGGTTTCAAGCGGAGGTACGATTTCCAGGTCGGGCAAAGTGATAGTGAGCTTTTCCATCTGAAATTTTTCAGTAACAGCCCGTATTCTGGATTTGTACCTGGTGGATGGCAATAAGCTCGTCCCCTAGGGACTTAAGCATAACCGGTGAACGTAATTTTACTTATATCATCTAAAAAAGGCGTTCCCTGCTGGACAGTTTCTTTGGGTAAAGGAAACTGCTCAAAATTATCTAGGAAGTATCGATAAAGTTTGGTTTCTTCTTCTATCGTGTTGGCACGAAATATTCCTCATCATTTCAGACGAAAGACGTCTACTGCTGGACGTAGGCCTCCCCCAAGCACCGCCACTTCAACCGCTTCTGTGCTTCCCGCATCCAGCGGATTCCTGCGGCCTTCACAAAGTCATCGGTCCACCATGTGGGAGGCTTTCCAACGCTACGTCTTCCGATACGCGGTCCCCACTCCAGAACCTTTCAGCCCGATCAGCCATCTGTTCTGCGAGCAATGTGCCCTGCCCACTGCCACTGAAGTTTGGCAAGTCATGGAGCTATGTCGGTTACCTTGGTTCTCCAGCGGATCTCTTCATTTCTGATTCCGTCACGTAGGGAAACTCCAAACAAAGACCTCTTCACTGCCCTTTGGGTGACTTTTAGCCTTCTAATAAGGCCCAGCTATTTGAGATGAGAAAGATTACATCTGGCTTGTTGGTATACCACTGCAGTAGCCACCAGGGAGACGAGAAAATTGTACTGCGCTAGATCAGCTCAAAGTCACCATTGAAGTGTGGCCTACTGTACAGTGACCAAGGGACTATTGACGTAAACGCACGGTCTTTATATGAGTTACTAGCCATTGCCCGCGGCTTCACCCGCGTGGATATCAATACTTACCTATTTGAATCGGATTTTTTCACAATTTCTTGAATTTTTTTTTTCGCTGAACCGTAATTATTTTTCTAAAATAAAAGTAGCTTCAGTTACTTCTTATAACATCAGCTATCTGCCAGTTCAATTACCGTCAAAATCGGTCTAGCCGTTTCGGAGATTAGCTGGAACAAACAGACAGTCTGTCTGTTTGTTTGTTTTTTTTTTGTTCTAAGTAAGTGCCGTCTAAACTTTCATATGTAGGTATGTAGTAAAAAGCTGTGTTTACCAGCGCTGCGACACTTATTTTAAATGTCGCAGCATTATGCTGAGATACTTCTTTCTTTCCTTTCTTTCTGTATTTGTATAGATAATTCTGACATAAATTCACATACCTGCGGCAAACCTCTGGACTGTGCTTACGTCAAGAACATGCAACGTTTTTGGAGGATTCTTGACTTTTTCTGGGTACGGCGTCACCCATGTCACCTGAAAGAATAAAAATATTTACTTCTAAAGTCTACGTCATTGGTCTTGTGAACACAAGAACTAACGACTGCTCATCTTGTATGGTCCTGGATTTCACCAAAACAGTATAGATTAGTAACACTTAGCCGACGTTTTTTCGTACGTATCGCGTAACGAACGAATCGCGGCGATTTTTTTTCGAGCACTGGATTTTCAACGCTCTGCTTAGCGCCGAGAGTTGAAAATCCAACAGTCTGTTTTTTTGACGCGCTGGATGCACTCTGTTGTTGTTAGGTTGGATTCTCGAAGCTCCGCTCAACACCGACAGTTGAAAATCCAATGCGCGATAAAATCCCACCGCGATATTTTTACGTCCGTGCGAACGTCGGCTTAGGCTGCCTGTCCACCGAAGCAGTAATGCTCGCGAAGGAGGAAGCGGAACGCGTGAGGGAGAGGCTAGCCGCCGTAGGAGACGCCCTGGGCGGCGGGAATCGATTGCCGATTCCCGGCCACCGTAGGCGCGGGCTTACGGACGACGAGTAATGGGCAGCTCGCCGTCCGGTAAGGACCAGGCCCGGGTCGCCGGCGCGTTGTGTTCCACGCGCGCCTCAAAGACATGTCAGCAGTGACGGGACAATTGGGCCGATGCCGCCGAGGTCGCGGGTAGTTCGAAAGAGATACCGTGGCCCTGGCACGGGCAACTGAAGGAACATGGGTGGGTTTTAGTCAGTAAAAGTCTGACACGCCCACTCTGCCCAGAGCGGGAGAAGTCATTTGATGATTTCCCATCCACAAAAAAAAAAAAAAAAAAAGGCTGCCTGTCCACGGGAGCGGAGCGAGGCTGCGGAGTGGAGAAACGGAAAAATATTGACCAATCCTCAATCTCCTCAAACTCAACTCCGCTGACTCTGGAACGGAGTTGAGATTTGTCTCCGTTACTCCGGTCCGCAGCAGCCTCGCTCTGCTCCGGTGGACAGGCAGCCTAGTGCTCTGTGCTGAGTTCAAGCAACGCGTCGTGCGTACACCTACTAAATAGGACTCGTTCATCAAGGACCACTGTCCCAAATTAGACGCATTATTCATTTATTACACATAAAAACAAAAGGTAATTTATTAAAATAGGTACTTATACCAATATAATATCATTGACATATAGGTACTAATAGATAAATAATTATAATATATTATCTTTAAAATTGTGAAGGTTTCATAAAAATACGCTTGATAGTTTTTGTGTGATTCTCAGTTTTTTTATCAGCGTTAGACATAACTTTACAAATGAATTACATTACGTAATATAAACAATCTAAAAAAAATATTCACATAGTAAGATATTTAAAAAATGTTCTAATTTAAGTACCTACATATATTTTTTCCAAACCATTAACACTACCCGTTTATACGTGATCTTCAGTTTAAAATCATTAAGAGTATAAGTCGTTTATCGTCGCCTTAAACATAATGGATCTTAGCCGACGTTCGCACGGACGTAAAAATATCGCGGCGATTTTTTTTCGCGCACTGGATTTTCAATGCTCTGCTTAGCGCCGAGAGTTGAAAATCCAACAGTGTGCTTTTCGATGCGCTAGAATGCATTCTGTTGTTGTTAAGTTGGACTCTCAACGCTCGGCTCAACAGCGAGAGTTGAAAATCTAGTGCGCGATAAAATCCCGCCGCGATATTTTTACGTCCGTGCGAAAGCAAATCTTGATGTATTGACATGTCATAACACATCAGTACTTGCGCGATAGTCTACCAAAATTATTAGCAGGTTTGGTATTTTGGATCAATTTTATGTCATTTTAACTCGATCATAGACAGATTGTGGGTTGGTACAATTGTTAAGAAACGGCCTTGAGTGCATAGCTTGCGTGTTCTGTGCTGAGTTCAAGTAACGCGCCGTGCGTCCAGTCAGTAAATAGGACTTGTTCATCAAGGAGCACTGTCCCAAATTAGACGCATTATTAATTTATTACAGATAAATCAAAAGGTAAATTATTAAAACATATTATAGATAAATAATTAAATTATCTTTAAAATTGGTTTCATAAAAATACGCTTAATCGTTTGTGTGATTCTCAGTTTTTTATCAGCGTTAGAGATAACTTTACAAAGGAATTACATTACGTAATGTATAAACAATCTAAAAAAAATATTCACATATTAAGATATTTAAAAAATGTTCTAATTTAGTAAGTGCGGGTTACTTTCGACTCTTGGGCATAACTTTGGCCCAAATCGAGACAGATGTTTACTGTCATTAAATCCACACAAGGTTCCGCAAGTACGCGTCTATATCACCATCTAATAGTTACCGAAGGACATACGACCTTCGGTTGTGTGGTCGTGACACTTCGGGCAGTTTATACAGTTGTCTCGATTTGGGCCAAAGTTATGTCCTATTAGAGTCAAAGTAACCCGAACTTACGGTACCTACCTACATATATCGTCAGACATGGCTCATGTTTGTTGTTCGCAGATGACCTCAAGTTGCTGCTCGAGGTAAGGGATGAGTCAGACTGTGAGCGACTCCAGGGTGACATTGATAGAGTGGTGAAATGGAGCCAGGACAATAAGCTATACTTCAACGTGTCCAAATGCTCGGTAATATCCTTTGGTCGTGCGCGCACCCCTATCCGCTATGAGTACAAAGCAGAGGCGATACTCATGCAGCAAGTAACGCGAGTGCGGGATCTAGGGGTATATCTCACTCCAGATCTTACGTTTCGCGAGCATATCATTAAGATATGTAAGAAAGCGTACAGAAACCTCGGCTTTGTACTTAGGCAGTCACAGGGGTTCACTAATATTACGACTATAAGGGTATTATACGACGCTCTAGTCAGGAGTCACTTGGAGTATGGTGCTGTCATATGGGCTCCACATGAAGCCAAGTACTCTGTCATGCTGGAGCGCGTACAGAATAAGTTCACGCGTCACTTGTACTTCAGACTGTACGGGGTTTATCCATTGTACCCGCTGATGTACCCCACCCTGTTTGTACTGGGCATGGTCGGGTACAATGAGTTAAGGGTGCGACGACAGTTTACTCTTGTCGTCTATTTAATTAAATTACTCCGAGGTAAGGAGCACAATCCGGGAGTGCTTCAGTGCTTGCGGTTTGCTGTTCCAGACCGCTACGTGTGGAGGCGGCGGCGCCCGCCACTGCTGGCTGTGCCAGCTGCCAGAACAAACCTGCTGGCCAAAGCACCTCTCACGCGAGCAATTCGTACTGTTAACGAAGTTCAGAATAGGTTGGACATTTTTTCGTGTTACTTCAGTGAACTTGCAAGAGTAAGTTTATATATAATATGTTACGAGAGCAACAATTAGTGTAATTTTAAGTTTATTGTTTCTTTTATTGTTTAATTATTATTTTTTTAAGTAAAACATAGATAGTTATGTCAATTTTCTGTGAAGATTACATTGTTATAATTATAAGGTTGTATTGTTTTAGTTATAAGTAATTTGGTGTTGATGTATTGTGTAGTTATTTGTAATTGTTAGTAATAGGGTTATTTAAAATAGTTAATATTATAAGTAGGCTTAGCTATCGCATTAGGTTTCTAAACCTGTAATGATAGTTTAAGAGTTTTAAATAAATAAATAAATAAATAAATAAATATATATTTTTTCTAAATCATTAACACTACGTAGACGTAGACATGACCGCGCAGTGGGGCCCCCAGCGTTTGTTTGGTTATTTCTTTTATTTTAGAATGAAAATGCAGAAAATAAGCCGGAGTAATTGTGCTCCACACGACTATACGTTATTATTATTACAAATAGTAGCTTTATATTGTTGTTTTATTATAATCGTTAAAACGGAAAATAGTGGCCACTATTTTCCGTTAGTCTTGTGGAGCATAACTATTTCGGCTTATTTTCTGCATTTTCATTATAAAATAAAAGAAATAACCAAACAAACGATGAGGGCGCCACTGCGCGGTCGGTACCCTCTTAATGGACCTTACCGTGTGTCCTCCATTCAGGAGAGCATCCACAATTCCTTTCCCTAACGTATTGTGGCTGTGAGAAGGTGTTGGTATCAAGACCAGGATGTGGTAGCCATATGAGCTGGATATGATTGCAAACAGCAGTAGCACGTTGAGCTTCATTGTGTTCTGGAATAAAGAAAATTAATTTGAAATATCTACAACGTTACTATTATGGTTTTAGCAGGTATGTAAGTTTATATACACTTCTGGACACATCTTTTGGCCCACCTTGTATTTTCAGTTTCGTTTGGTCCTAGCTAAAATTTTATATTAGGTCGAGCAAAAAGTTTTTATGCAGTTTTGAACCTGGCACATTCACAATTTCATTCAATAGTCTTTTTTTGAATTTCGAACACAGAATTTAAAGAAACAAAAGACAATTTGGAGCCTGTTTGTTGATATCAAACAATCGAATACTAAGAAAACTTGGTTTTATTGGTTTACTTGGATTTAATTCTTGGAAAAGTGATTGATATCTTTGGTTTTGCAACAAACATTACTTATTCTTAACATTAAGGTGAGGTTCTATCAATAATCTATGGATACTTCACCTGAAGTCGCCGTCCAAGCTGTGGCACTTATTCAGGCCAGACACAGCCAAAGAAACGTGAGTGCTCAACTTAATTTAAGTCGATCTGCGGTCCGAAATGTTTATCGGAGGTACCTAGAGACTGGCGGCTTTGTTCGTCGCCAAGGAAGGCCACGATCTCGGGTCACAACTGAAAGGCAGGATCGATTCATCGTGACGACCAGCTTGAGAAATCGTCACCTTACCTCCATTGAGATACAAAACCAACTTCGCGACTTCCACGGAGTATCCGTGAGCGCTCGAACTGTTCGGAGAAGGTTAAAAGAACGCGATATGGTACCACACAAGCCAGCTAATGGCCCCAAACTAACGCGAGCCCACCGAACAGCGCGCCTTCATTTCGCACGCAGTCATTTAAATTGGACACAGCAAGATTGGAGCCGTGTACTCTTTTCTGATGAGTCTAAAATTGTGTTACATGGCAATGATGGAAGGAAGAAGGTCTACCGACGTAAGGGAGAGCGTTTCGCACAATGCTGCTTTGAAGAGAGGGTTGCTTATGGCGGTGGCTCATGGGCTGTCTGGGGCGGTATATCCGCGAGCGGCAAAACTCAACTTGAGGTTGTTACAGGACCACGGCTGCCAACATTAAATGCTGAAAGGTACATTCGTGAGTGCTTAGAACCTCACGTGATACCATACGCGGACTATGTGGGCCCAAATTTCCTTTTTATGCATGATAATGCAAGAGCCCATGCGGCCGGCATCGTCAGGGAATATCTTCGGGATGTGAACATCACAGTTATGGACTGGCCAGCCAGAAGCCCAGACATGAACCCCATTGAGCACATGTGGGACGAGCTAAAAAGACGTGTTAGGGCTCGTCAGCCAGTTGCCCAGACGATGCAGGAGTTGAAAACTGCCATAGAAGAGGAATGGGAGATGATCCCTCAAAATTTCATAGAGCGGTTGATAAACTCTATGCCTAATCGTATGAGAGCTGTGGTAGATGCCCATGGAGGCAACACGCGTTATTAAATTAAACCTTTATTTGATAAAACATGTTTTTTATTCAAAAATCAATTGCCTTTAACAAGGCGCATATCCGACTTGTTAGGCGTAGCTCCATGCCGTATGGTATTCTGAATTCAAATTTAAAACAATACGATCGAAAAAGATGGTAAAATGTATCAGGTTTAAAACTGCATCAACAGTTTTTGTTCAATCTAGCAATCATATTTCGTTAGGGGCCATCGAAACCTAAACTCTAAGGTGGGCCAACAGATGTGTCCAGAAGTGTATTATGTATTTGTGTGTTCCACCGTAGCGTCTATACTACTGAATTGATTTTGATGAATGAGGTAACAATAGATTCATAATAAAGGTCCAAGTGACATAGGCTATACAAATCCTCGGTGGACTTTACTCGTAAATTTCTGACCTCTAAAATAGTTTAATTGAGTATCAAAATAAATGTCTTGACGATTGTTTTGTACTTTTTAGGCCATTTTTATTTTTCTACACAAATTACTACCCAAAGGGTAAAACGGGACCCTATTACTAAGACTCCGCTGTCCGTCCGTCTGTCAGTCCGTCTGTCACCACGCTGTATCTCATGAACCGTGATAGTTAGACAGCTGAAACTTTCACAGATGATGTATTTCTGTTGCCGCTATAACAACAAATACTAAAAAACAAAATAGAATAAATATTTAAGGGGGCTCCCATACAACAAACGGTGATTTTTTTGCCGTTTTTATAGATAATGGTACGGAACCCTTGCGTGCGCGAGTCCGACTAGCACTTGGCCGGTTTTTTTTTATAATTTTTTTTATTAAGTAATAACTTTTTTTTGGTGAAACTTCACAGAAAGCATGACATATTGTGTAAGTATTTATGGGTAGCGGATCATTTGTTTTAATGCTCTGTTTGATTTTTGTTACTTTAAAATTACAATATTATTATTTTATTGTTATTTAATCATGAATGTTTTAATCTATATATATAAAAATGAATCCCTATTTCCTTTGGTCATCGCATCACGCGTGAACGGATGAAACAATTTCGCTAATTCTTTTTTTTATTGTGTTTATGATTGTCAGGAGAAGGTTCTTATGAAAAAAAAAATTAAGAAAATTTTGCAGAAAATTGGAAAATTTCAGAAAAAACATTTTAACTTCACGCGTTTAGATTAGAATATTCATAGCTAAGACGACAACGTCGGTCGGGTCAGCTAGTTAATAATATTACTTGATATTTGCACGTCACATCATGTGACAAACACTCCTGCCTATACCTAATAATGTTGTTACCACAGAACAGATAGAGACTGTTCTGTAATTGTTGCCATCTTGCATGCATGTACCTATTTTATTGTATGTATGATAAATATTATCTTACTAGCTTTTGCCAGCGGCTTCGCCCGCGTGTATGTCGGAAATTATCCCACGGGAACCTTCTACCGGGATGAAAAGTATCCTATGTCTTAATCCAGGTTATAAACTATCTGTATACCAAATTTCATCTAAATCCGTTCAGCCGTTTTTGCGTGATTGAGTAACAAACATCCAAAAATACAAACTTTCACATTTATAATGTTAGTAGGATCTATTATTATTTATTAGAAATAGTAGCTTTATATAATCGTTAAAACGGAAAAAAAAAGCTACTACGTATTTGTAATAATAATAACATATAGTATGTGAAGCAGAATTATTCCGGCTTATTTTCTGCATTTTCATTTCAAAATAAAAGAAATAACCAAACAAACGATGAGGGCGCCACTGCGCGCTCGGTAGCCTCTTAACATGTCACTCGGTGCAGTTTGCAAAACTTTTTTTTAATTTTCTTATTTGCCTCCCAAAAGTGACCCCATATTCAAAATTATTTACTTTATTTTTTGTCCATGTTTGTGTCATAGAAATTCATGTGCGATAGCCGACTCTCGGTGTAGAGCCGAGCATTGAAATCCAGCGCGCGAAAAAAAATCGCGGCGATATTTTTACGTCCGTGCGAACGTCGGCTTAGGTTCGGAGCAAACTGGCCGCGATAGACCGACAGACACACGAGTGATCCTATAAGGGTTCCGTTTTTTTCTATTGAGGTATGGAACCCTAAAAAGGGTTTGTTCAAATGTCTAATCTTATTGTAAACTAGCTTGTGCCCGCGACTTCGTCCGCGTAAAATTTCTTGTTCCCCCGACCCACCCCGTCGCATCGCATCGCCTGCCCACGCTATTACTTCGTTTTCGCTTAGCGTTCTTTTCGACGTTTTTTTTTATTTTTGCTCGGCTCCTGAGGGTCCTAGAGTGGTGTTAAGCAGCCTGAAGTCTTTCTCAAGAATTAGTAGCCCGCGAAATTCTTTTTTTCCATCAATAGTTTTCTTAGCGCACGCCACATAATGAATTTTATAGGTTAGGTACATTATTGCAATTTTCTTAAGGATCTCTAAGTTTTATGAAAATAAATTATAACCTAAGTTACTTCCTGATAATTTAGCTTTCTATTGTTGTAAAGATGGTTGAAATTGGTCCAGCAGTTTCGGAGCTTATGCGGTACAAGCAAACAACCTAACAAACAACCTAACAAACAACCTAACAAACAAAAACATCTTTCCTCTTTATAATATTAGTATACTTTAGTTCATACGGAGTATAGGTGTTTAGATTGTTAATATTGAAAAAGCCGTGGTTTTTTTATCTGTCAGATAATAGATATGATATGTTATTAGTGTCTGTAGTAGGTATATCTGCAGACATTTTTATCATTGCCGCTCGACAATGGAATTAATCTCATGTCAATAAAACACTTGCACTGGTTTGAAGTACAACTTATAATATTTTATATCAAGCACTTCATAATTTCGATTCGTCATCTGTCTAGTTTTTTTTCGACTGCCTATGTTGGGGTCGGCTTCCAGTCTAACCGGATTCAGCGGAATACCAGAAGTTTATATGGACCGACTGCCTATCTGATCTTTTTTTTTTTTTTTTTGTGTATGGTAAATCATCAAATGACTTCTCCCGCTCCGGGCAGAGCGGGAGGGCGTGTCAGACTTTTACTGACTAAAACCCACCCGTGTTCCTTCAGTTGCCCGTGCCAGGGCCACGGTATCTCTTTCGAACTACCCGCGACCCCGGCGGCTTCGGCCCTATTGGACCCCGTCACTGCTGACATCTCTTTGAGGCGCGCGTAGAACACAACGCGCCGTCGACTCAGGCCTGGTCCTTACCGGACGGCGAGCTGCCCATTACTCGTTATCCGCAAGCCCGCGCCTACGGTGGCCGGGAATCGGCGATAGATTCCCGCCGCCCAGGCCGTCTCCTGCGGCGGCTAGGGGCGCGAGGGCGCGCCTGTTGGTTCTCCCTCACGCGTTCCGCCTCCTCATTCGCGAGCATTACTGCTTCGCAGAAGGAGGTGACGACCTCCCATGCACTCTCGCTCCGCACCATGGCCTGGACCAGGTTTGGACGCGAGAGATCGCCGCCGCCGATCGTCTCCGTGAGAACACGGCGGTGCTCCGCCCAAGCCGGGCAGACCTCCACTGTATGCTCCACCGTGTCCTCCGGGCGATCCACACAATGGTGACACCCGGGCGTTTCCTCCCGCCTTATCCGAAACAGGAACCTCCCGAAACAACCGTGTCCGGTGAGGACCTGCGTCAGGCGGAAGGTGAGGACGCCGTGGCGCCTCTCCAACCACTCCTCAAAGAGGGGACTTATCGCCGCAATTGTGGCGTGCCCAGCGCTGGGTTGCGACAATCGCACTCTCCATGTCGCCATGAGATCCCGCCGGAGCTCTGTCCGCTGTACCGTGATTTCTCGCGGCAGCTGAGTTACGCCCCGGCGTTTCGCCTCCTCGCACCACTCCCACACGTGCGCGAGAACTTTTGCCTCCAGATCTCATCGCGGTAATCCGGCAAGGAGGCTCGCTGCCTCACAGGAGACCGTTCGGTATCCCCGGACTAGCCGGATGGCCATGACCCTCTGGGACGCGTTCAACCGGCGGGCTGGTCGCAGCCTCAGGGAATGCGCCCACACCGGTGCCCCGTAAAGGGCCAAGGACCGCACGACCCCCGCGTAAAGCCTCCGGCAGGAGGCGTTTGGACCCCCCAGATTGGGCAGGAGCCGCTTCAAGGCAGCCCCGGCCCGCTCCAGTCTGGTAGCCAAACGTCGGAAGTGCTCCACGAAGTTCCACCGGCTGTCGAGGACGAGTCCCAGGTACTGCAGCGTCGACTCGACTCCGATGTGAACCCCTCCTACCGTTATTTGGGAACCCGACGGTGGCGCGTTCCGAGGACCATGAAAACACATGACCTCGGACTTGTGCATGGCCACCTTAAGTCCCAACTGCCGGATCCTCTCTACGATTGTCGCAACCCCGCGTGTCGCTAGTTCAGCCGCCGCCTGGTGCGACCTCCCTTGCGCCAGGACCAGCGTGTCGTCAGCGTAACATACAACGCTGACGCCGCTAGGGAGGTCGGCGCGCAGCACCCAGTCGTACCCGATGACCCAAAGATGTGGCCCCAAGACAGATCCCTGTGGGACACCGCACGACATCTCTCGCCGGTTCCACTCTCCCTGATGACCGGGGTAGATGACGGCCCTGTCCGTCAAATAGGCCTCGACCACTCGACGGAGGTAGGTTGGCACCCGGTGATACCGGAGTGCCTCCCTGATGCAACTCCAGGGCAGGGTATTGAAGGCGTTGGCGATGTTTAGAGACACCGCCAAGACGACCCCACCCCGGGCCACAGCATCCTCCGTCGCAAGGGCTCGCACGCGCATGATGGCGTCCACCGTAGAGCGCCCCCTGCGGAAACCAAACTGGCTCTCCGCCAAATCCGGCCCCTCCTGCACCAGCCACCCGACGAAGCGGTCTGCAATTACTCTTTCAAAGAGCTTGCCCACTTCGTCGAGCAGCACGATGGGCCGGTAAGCGGACGGAGAGTCCGCAGGGCGCCCCGGCTTCTTAATGAGAATCTTTCTTTATCTGATCTTACCTTCAAATTCCGTGTAGCTGGTTGTTAGGCTTTCGGGCTTCTGACTACCCGTAACGACTGTCATAGATCGACTAGGTAATGACAGCTGGACCAACGGAATGATCTGACAGAGACCGCGCTTGCTAGTTTTTTGAATCCATAGGAAACATAAAAAAAACCGGCTAAGTGCGTGTCGGACCACGCACAATGAAGGGTTCCGTAGTTGAAAAGAATGTACCCCAAACTTAACATTGCAATCCCAAATTTTTTTTTATGCGTTAAAATTACAAATTATCAATTTTCGGACTTTTTCTTTTACTTGTGCTGTGAGACCTGCTTGTTGCTAAATTTCATGATTCTAGGTCAACGGGAAGTAGGTAGTAGTAAGTAATACAGTTTTGATTTACTTGCGAGTATCAAAATATGATGAAATAGCCGTATTTTTTTCTTGCATTGACTTAGAACCTTCATTTTTTTAGAACTTCAAGGGACCATGTATCTACGTTTTTCATATTAATTTCAACTTGATACCTTCACGCGTTCCTGAGAAAAAGGGTCTTGACAGACTGACAGACAGACAGACGGACAACGAAGTGATCCTATAAGGGTTCCGTTTTTTCCTTCTGAGGTACGGAACTCTAAAAACAGTGTCATAAAATTCTGAAAAAAAACATTCTGGCGAATAGCCAATAGCTTTTAATGACACGATTAGATTTACTTTGCTGGATAGAAAAAAATCCCAAAATTACCCTTTTTCGTAATTTTTAATCAATCTCATAGCTACAAAACAGACGTTTTTTTTTCTTATTTTTTATATAAATGAAAAGGTAATACTCGTAAGATGGTTAGCACAATTCGCTGAGTTTGTCGTGATAAAATAATTAAAATAATTACTATATTTAAATACCTACCAAATGCGCGAGGCAACCACTCGCGAGCCTACTTCAGTTCCGTACGCGACTCGAGCTCCGCCGGATCACATAGGGCCTTAACGAGCTTCCCGAGGCACAGAGGGTCCCGTTATGAAATGAATAGTCACCCATTCATGGGCCGACGCCGGATGCAAAAGTGTAAGAAACATCAATATCAAGATTTCGACTTATCACCATCATCATTTCAGCCGAAAGACGTCCACTGCTGAACATAGGCCTCCCCCAAGCACCGCCACTTCATTCGCTTCTGTGCTTCCCGCATCCAGCGGATTCCTGCGGCCTTCACAAAGTCATCGGTCCACCTTGTGGGAGGACTTCCAACGTTACGTAAGATTTCGACTGAAACGTTACAATGATAAAAAAAACCGGTCAAGAGCGAGTCAGACTCGCGCACCAAGGGTTCCGTTCCGATTTCTGAAAAACTGTGCTATTTAAAGACAGTTTTATTTTTCCTGTAATCTTTACATAAATTTCTATCACATAGAATAATTTCAGATTTTTCTCTATGCAAACTCCGGAGATAAACGAACGGTATTCTTTTTACATTTTTCATCAAAAGTCGAAAACTAAGCGGCCTAAAAAAAAAAATGTTTGAGAATGTGCAAACAGCGTTCTTTCATATGATGCCCCACATGCCCTAGTCGCCACAGTTCGAATTTTTATGACCCCCTTTCAATCCCCGTTGCAAAAAAAAAAAAACAAAAAAAAACTATTTTTATTTCTTTCTTATTTGCAAAACAGTTGGGCAAATGCTATCTAAGTCGCAGACAGACAGACTGAGTCACACCATAAGGGTTCCTTTTTACCATTTTGTTACGGAACCCTAATAGAGAATTATAACTAACTGATGAAGATCACTAGTATAAACATCACTTCTCTTCGTAACTCGAACGGTGTCTCGTTGTGAACCCGCGATGATTTAGGCAGGTAAGTACTTTAAAAACAATTGAGTTCATGTTGAATTGTGTGCGCTCACTTGAGTGAGGTTCGAAATGAACTACAGTGATGCTCACAGAACAGAAAAAAAAGAGATTAGAAAGGAAATAGTTCCTGATTTGTACTATAGTATAGTTAAAATCTCGCTGCAGACTCGGTCATAAATCATAATCGGAGTAGGGATGTGCGCTAGTTGCGCGCGCTCTAGGCCATTATCGATAACAGAATCATTAAGGTTTTCACGTATCTTGCCGCCTTACCACTGTCAGTACAATCCCATCGAGTTGGTGTGGGCTCAAGTAAAAAATGAAGTTGCAACGAAAAAAAAAACTTCAAGATAGCTGATGTCGAGAAGTTAGTCGATGAAGCCATTTCCAATGTCTCCATTGAAAATTGGCAAAAATGTGTGGAACATGCAGAATTGCTGCAAGATGAAGACTTAAGAAAAGCACATTTAATAAAATAAAAAAAATGTGTATTTATTTCTATCACCCATTTATAAATATATAAAACTATCGATATCACTCATCGACTGCAGTAATGCACAGGACTACGTGTGGGCGTGGCCTGCCCATAAGGCCCGTGAGTGGGAAAGAGAGCGAAACACTCGAATGATTTATGGCCGAGTCTGCAGCGAGATTTTAACTATACTATAGAACGCGTGTCGCCGCTTGTCCCCCACTCTGTAACTCCACTACAAGCAAGAGCAATACGTACGCGCATTACGCACACAAATAAACCACACGCACTTAGATCGCGAGTTTGCTATTGGTTCTCACACTAACGCAAACACTGCGCTTGACGTATACTCACACTCGCGCAAAAGCAATTTATTTCTCATACACGTTACGGCTTGCATTAATCGATATTCATATCGATAAAATATACTATAATTTTGTTAGTTTAAGTTTTGCTATAAATAGAATAGTGTAGACTTCCAAAAAAATACTACAAAGTGAAAAATTACTTGTCGGTGTCTTTGGAAGTGTATTTTAGTTTTTGCCAATTTCGGCTGACGTTTGCGCGTCTACACATACGTGCGGCGCGCCTGCCCCGCCCACAAGACCCTTCTAACCTCTTTATCTTTTCTGTGGTGATGCTTTAACTGTGATATTTACAGTAGTAATTATTGCTTATGGTTGTTATTCGAATACGACCTTGTATGACATTATCATTACAATCTGTTACATATATACCTATTTGATGTGTTGAATTGATACACAACGTGTCGTTTTGCATCCTCTCAAATTTAAGGGTGTGTTAAAGACCATCAAATCGAACAACTTTTTTTTCCATGGCACCAACATCGTAATCGCGAAAAAATAATCAGCCGTTCCATACATTTGCAGTCGAGTAGGTATTGAAGTTTTTATTGAGATTTTTTTCGCGATTACGATGTTGGTCCCATAGAGAAAGTAGTTCGGTTTGATGTTCTGTATCACATTGTTTGACGAGGATGCAAAACGACACATTGTATAAATAAGTTAGGTATGTTACAAATTATATTTTGAGGAGCTTGTGGCTAAGTAATAACAGCCGCACGGGTCCATCCTTGCCGCGGTTGGTCCGTGGATGGGTGACCATATTTACATACCGAGACTCCTCCGTGCCTCGGAAAGCACGTTAAGCCGTTGGTCCCGGCTGTCATTCGTGGATCTTTGACAGTCGTTACGGGTCGTCAGAAGCCCGAATGTCTGACAACCAGTCTTACCAAGGGGTATCGTATTACCCAGTCACTGGGTTGTGGAGGTCAGACAGGCAGTCGCTCCATGTAAAATACTGGTATTCAGCTGCATCCGGTTAGACTGGAAGCCGAACCCAACATAGTTGTGAAAAGGCTAGACAGATTGATTGATTTTAGCGGTATGAGGTCTGAGCCAGGAGGGGACCGGGGCACGGGCGTCATCGCAGAGCGCGGGAGGCGCGGTAAGGCGCTCTCGTCAAGTCTCATCTTTCGTGGCGTGTATTATACTTGAGTTGCAGAGTTTCAGCTGTTGGTCCTGCGCCTGATCTCTCTCCGGTCGTGTCGGATTGCCGTCCCATCGGACTATGAGAGTGAGGGGAGAGAGAGTGCACCTGCGTCTGCGCAACATACGCCTGCACTATAATATCTCCCGCCTAAATGGCTAGTTTCCGCTGAGATTGGCTGCCCACAGAATATGCAGGCCACAGAATATAGGTACAAGTACAGAAGATTCACTCCGCAAAATCATTTAAATAAATAGCGACTCTTGCTACAACACAGTAAAGTGCAATTCAGGTCGCAAAGCGTTAATTACCTAATAAGCCGACGACGTTCGCACAGACGTAAAAATATCGCGGCGATTTTTTTTCGCGCACTGGCTTTTCAACGCTCTGCTTAGCGCCGAGAGTGCAAAATCCAACAGTGTGTTTTTTCGACGCGCTAGAATGCACTCTGTTGTTGTTAAGTTGGATTCTCAACGCTCGGCTCAACAACGAGAGTTGAAAATCCAGTGCGCGATAAAATCCCGCCGCGATATTTTTACACTTGCGAACTTTGGCTAATGGCTCATGAATTCATCAACTTTTGTCTTTTGTAGGTAAGAAACTAGGTAGAGAGGCCAGCACATCAAGCTACCCCAATCTGTTAAATTTCTTTGATAGATTTTCAACTTTACCACAAAGAAATAAGGTTCATATTCAATTGGGAAAATTTCACAGACAGGCACTCTGACCTGTCATTGTGAGGAAATACTATATAATGCGAGATCAGCTTATACTGGAAATGTATAGCCTGATCTGTAGCCATGCGTACCTAGATACTCATACCAGACGATGAGAAAAAACGCTTTTTTTATACCATGGACCATGGACCATTGGACTAAGTACAGACGCCAGCAGGTCAAGCCACCCGAAACTGTCAAATTTTCCCAATCAACCTTGAACCTAATGCTTCAGCAATGAAGATGAAAATCTATTGAAGAGATTTGACAGATTGTAGTAGCTTGATGTGATGGCGTCTGTACAATGATATTTTATATCATTGACTATGTATTAGGTCTTTTCCTATGAAATTGCCGTTCTGCAGTACTGGCCATTTCAAATCAAAATAATTTTTGTTTGGCTAAGAATTCTAATTTCAAATTAATTTTATTTTAAAAACATGGATTTTTTTTTCCAAAAGTAGTCATTTGTTTATTGATTAGTGTTACATTTTCATCGCATTTCAATCTTTTTCGTCATCATGGATACGTTAAAAATTCGAGTAATTATGGAATATGTGTACCGTCGTGGCAGCAATGCGGCACAAGCGGCACGCAACATCAACGACGTTTACGGAGCTAACACTACAAACCAACGCACCACTTGTTATTGGTTTGCTCGATTCCGTTCTGGAAATTTCGAGCTGAAAAATGAACCTCGCGGTCGTCCGAAGACTTTGGTCGACAATGACGAATTAAAGGCGATTGTGGAAGCTGATGATACACAATCTACGGCTGAATTAGCAGCAGCTTTCGACGTTAGCGTCAAAACAATATTGGTCCATTTGCGTCAAATTGGCAAGGCAAAAAAGCTTGACAAATGGGGTCCCCACGAACTCAATGATCGCCAGCGCGAAGTACGCGTCGAGACGTGCCTTGCACTGCTCAACAGACACACAAATGAAGGAATTTTGAACCGCATTGTTACCTGCGATGAAAAATGGATTCTGTTTGATAACCGCAAGCGCTCAGCAAGTTGGTTGGATCCTGGTTCAGCACCTAAACAATGCCCTAAACGAAAACTTACCCCTAGAAAAGTGATGGTCACTGTTTGGTGGTCTAGTGCCGGTGTGATTCATCACAGCTTCTTACCAAACGGGGTGAGCATTACTTCAGATGTGTACTGTGAAGAACTGAACACAATGATGGAGAAGCTGCCACATCTCCAACCAGCACTGGTCAATCGCTCGTCTCCGCTGCTCCTGCACGACAACGCGCGACCTCATACTGCACAGCAGACGGTCTCCAAGTTGCAAGAACTGGGGTTGGAAGCTCTCCGTCATCCGCCCTACTCACCAGACCTTGCGTCTACAGACTACTACTTTTTCCAGAATTTGGATAACTTCTTGGCGGGAAAAAAATTAAATACCCGAGAGGCAGTACAAAATGCCTTTGAAGAATTTGTTGCCTCCCGTCCAGCTGATTTCTTTAAGAAGGGCATCAATAAACTGCCACTGCGTTGGCAAAGATGCATTGATTGCATGGGTGATTACTCGTACTTCGATTAATACAAATAAAAAATGCATGAAAAAAATGCGTTTGAATTTTTTCATACAAAACGGTAATTTCATAGGTAAAGACCTATTATTTATTTCTTGCATTGTAGGTAGGTACTTATTACCTATATGTGGTGACTAACCAACTAGAGATAGTATAATAGCAGGTGCAGAGTTCACTTGATCGCGCCGGCCGGGCGGCACACACATGTGAAGTTGGTACAATTGCTTCCAAGGCCAGTTCTACTATTGTTTTGTTGAATAATACAGATAAAATACGCTCCGTATTTGACTTTACCTATCATAGTGTTATCATTATTTTTCCCTCGTTTACCTACATTGTAGGTACATCGATCTCTCTATCTTATGAAACGTTTTCAGTTTCTTTGCGACTCCCACACGACATTTTTAAGGTCACCTGATAACTTAAAGCTTAAAATGCCTATGCATTCCACTACTTTCCTCGACAAATCCTTTAGCCCCCGTTCCCACGGATGTAACAAAATCGCGGCGGGATTTTATCGCGCACTGGATTTTCAACTCTCGTTGTTGAGCCGAGCGTTGAGAATCCAACTTAACAATAACAGAGTACATTATAGCGCGTCGAAAAAACACACTGTTGGATTTTGCACTCTCGGCGCTAAGCAGAGCTTTGAAAATCCAGTGCGCGAAAAAAAATCGCCGCGATATTTTTACATCCGCGCGAACGTCCAGGCCGCTCATTTGTGGAATGCATTGCCAGTTCAAATAAAACGCGCGCAGTCGTTACCTACGTTTAAAAGGCTCGTGATGGAACATTATTTGTCGTTGTGATCTTGTTCTCGTAACTGTAAATATCTTTAGTCTTCATTTATTTCCGTTGCTTAAATATTTAGTGTATTTATGTATCTATTATTTATTTTTTTTTTTTTCTTATTATTTGCACCAATGAACCCCCGTTCGCATGGGCGTAATAAAATCGCGGCGGGATTTTATCGCGCACTGGATTTTCAACTCTCGCTGTTGAGCCGAGCGTTGAGAATCCAACTTAACAATAACAGAGTACATTCTAGCGCGTCGAAAAAACACACTGTTGGATTTTGCACTCTCGGCGCTAAGCAGAGCGTTGAAAATCCAGTGCGCTATAAAATCCCGCCGCGATTTTATTACGCCCGTGCGAACGGGGGTTGACATCCCCATTTCATATCCAGATAAATCACTGTCCATTGTAAGGTTTCCGGAAGAGATCGCAGAAAGCGATAAGGCTCCCATTGTATATTTTGTAGTGTTTAATAATGTCTTTTTTGTTATGTATTTTTGTGCTGTACAATAAAGTATATATAAATAAATAAATAAATCGATCAAAACAACAGTCCTAACTCCTAATCCTAACTAATATTAAAAATGCGAAAGTGAGTTGTTTGTTTGTTACACTTTCGCGCTAAAACGGCTGAACGGATTTGGATGAAATTTGGTCCACGAGTAGACCATGACATGAAGAAGAACATAGGCTACTTTTCATCCTGAGTTGCAGGTGAAGTCGCGGGCAACAGTTAGTTTAATTTAATCGGCCAACTATCGATCGAAAATCAAGATCAAGATCACATTGAGATCAAGAAAGAATTTGATCATTAAGTATCTTTTCTGTTTTTACTATCAGCTATCTAATAATTTAGATAAGTTAACTGCTATTAAAACTAACTAAATTAATTTAATTAGATATTAGAAACTTTTTTGCTTGGAGCATTCATTCCATTCTGTATCTGGACTCTGGAGAAGGGCGTTGTTAGCTGCGCCACAGATTATAATCTGTGGCTGATTATTTATCTGTGGCTGCGCTACAGTTTATACTTTTGCAGCTATCATCGAGTGGATGATTTTTATGCCATAATTCGGAAACGATGCGCTTCTCTCCGGCACAGAATAGATACTAGCACCCACGGCATGTTGAGAGCATTGAGTGACCGGTGGGACTGCGCGATGCTTGGACGATGGGTGAGACTGCACACATGATTTTAATCTTTATCATTATTATGTTATTATTATTATGCCTATTTGTGATTTTTATAATGTGTGTGTATTGTGTTATTTTTATGTTTTTTGTGTTTTTGTTTCTATTATGACATTATTATGTTATTTTGTGATTAATTTCTATGGACTCAAATGTCTGCAAATAAATGATAAATAAATAAAAAAATTTTACTTGTTGTATTATTTAGTCTTGTGTTATCGTTCCGAAATAAACTTATTATTTATTTTTTTATTTATCATTTATTAATAAAATTGGTGTAGGTACCTACCTGAAGTATAGTTACAAAATTGGTGTAGGTAGAGGAGCTCGTGGCTAAGTAATAACAGCCGCACGGGTCGATCCATCAGGTTAAGCTAGGCTTGCCGGGGTCGGTCCGTGGATGGGTGACCATCTTTACATACCGAGACTCCTCCGTGCCTCGGAAAGCACGTTAAGCCGTTGGTCTCGGCTGTCATTCGAGGATCTTTGACAGTCGTTACAGGTCGTCAGAAGCCCGAAAGACTGACAACCAAGACAACACCAACCTGTCTTACCAAGGGGTACCTATCGTATTACCCAGTTACTGGGTTGTGGAGTCAGATAGGCAGTCGCTCCATGTAAAATACTGGTATTCAGCTGCATCCGGTTAGACTTGAAGCTGACCCCAACATAGCAGGGAAAAGGCTAGGCAGATTGATTGATCTACTCATCAATGATTTTAATTTTCCTGTTTTTCAACTGATAACAAATTAATAATAAATTAAGAACAAAGTTGTATCTACAAGCTACACAACACAGTTAGGTATTACTAGTGGTTATTATTCAAGCTATTCATAGATTTGTTACTCTAAACATCGACTTCAAAATTCGAACGGTGTCTCGGTGTGAATCCGCGTTGACTTACTTCAAACACAAATGAGTTCCATTTTCGAATTGTGTGCACTCACTTCAGTGAGGTTCGAAGTGAACTTTACAGAATGACCCTTTTTACTGTTTTAGTAACTTTTCAACAAAGAATAATATTTATGTTATGGATCTACTTAAACCGGTGCGATATTATGTCCGGGTCGAACGCGACGAACCTATTTCCTGATGGTGATGTAAGATGGTAACGCTATTCTAAAAATAAACTTGTTTATTATTAATTAAACAGTCGCAAGAACCAGTGTAGGTATTTATTTTCCTCATTACGGGGACATCATATTTAAAACAAACAAAAATCCATCAAACTCAAACTCAAACTCAAAGCATTTAATTCAATTAAACCAATTACAGGCACTTTTGAATTGTCAAGGGGTCGGTCAGTCAGAAAGGAAGCTAGGCGCCCATTCCAAAGCATAGTAGGTACCTATGGAGAAGAACGGGCAAGAAACTCCACGGACACTCTTTTAAATCAAGATATGGTTACAAAATAATGGTTACATCATTCATGTTGAAATTTTACATATGAGAACGATGCAGAACGTTAAAAGCGTCCTTAAAAAAAAAAACAATTCAAATATTTAAATTAAATTAAAATAAGCCGTGGCCGCTACGGTATGACCAGCCTTCACTGACAGCGCTTGTCCATAAATACTGAATTTAAATTAGAGTAATGTAACTACTTTTTTGCTAACTACATGCTTTTTTTTTTTATTCTCCTACCTACTACACTAGGTACTGAAGTTCCTCTGCCCACTCTACATATCAAAACAAACAAAACCATAAAAATATAAAAAAAAACTCACTTTTTTTTTCAAATTCACATTTAGAACACAACACAAAAAGTTTTGAACACACCGAAACGTCAAAAAACTTTTTTTTCAGTCTACACACAAGTTTTAAGCACGCACACGCGTCTACGTTGTGCGCTAGATCAACCTTGACTGCAGGTAGACTTAATAATCTACACAGATTATATAGCCCGTGGCATTGACACTGTGTTCCATAATATTACATCAGTTTTTGAATAGTTAAGGCAGGCTTTTTTTCAATTGAGCGTTTCCGAAAGATGATTTTGATCGTTTATAATCTTCATTTTCAGGGTCCCGTACCAAAATGGTAAATTATTATTATTACCAATTATTTTCGAGTGTGTTCTTTTTCTCAGCTCGTAGGCTGGTTTTAGCTACATTTACGGGCCAAAGCCAAGTAAATGCAGCGTGTGGTGTGTATTTAAGATGAGGGTGTGTTTTCTTCCTCTAACTGCATGAATTTCCTAAATATTCTACAGGTGTTTAAGATGGCTGCTTTCTGAAGGTTGATATAAACGGGTTCTTCTAAATCTATTAATTTCAGGCTACGGAGAAGATGGTTGGGAATGACGCCTGTCGTGGAGAGAACTATCGGGATAACGTAAACTTTTTCTTGTCTCCAGATTCTTGTGACTTCTTCTTTAAGTTCAGCATATTTACTTATTTTTTCAGATATTTACCATTTATTATTATTTATTTATTATTATTATTTTTTTATTTTATTTATTATTTTATTTTTTTTTCTTTCGTTTTTGTGTTTCACGAAGTGTGTCCAAATAAACGTTTTTCTTTCTCTTTCTTTTTCTTTCTTTAAATAAAAAATGAACGCTTAGTAAAACATACATCAAATATCAGCAGTCTTTTTTTTGTGTAGGACATCTCGTAATTGACAATCCTGTGGGTGCCTTAAGCGAACTCACAGCCTCGAGCCAAGGTATAAAACTAACTCGTAAACTAAGCGACTTCACGCTAAGGGGGCACCCCCTGTGGGGTACGAAACTCAGCGAAGAGCCGGTTATTTCAAACGGTTGGTTAAAGTAACATTACGTCAAATAATGACGACGTAAGATGTTTAACCGCTTGTCTGTGAAACAACGCTTTATTTGGTTTGACGATAGTTAGCGCCATTTTTGACGTGTAAAGTGTACGTGTAACAACCCGCCCTTAGGGCGCTGCTGGGGGAAGGACAGCAAGGACATAGCTGCAAGGACAAGGCTGGATCATATCTGGACTGGGGAACTGGGGAATTTAAAGCTACAGGCTCAGCTACGCCACCAGCTGGCATTTCTTCACCGAGCAAAGGTGAGAGGGGGAGGGGGGATTACGTTGGGGTCGTCGTCGCGAGGGACCTCGGCGGCGAGGTCGGAATGTAGTTTTGTGTTTGTAAACTGTACTGGTGGCCCTACTTTTTTCCTGTAGGAGGGTTATGGAGTCATCAGGGTCGGTGAGAACATGCCTTGGACGGCGGACTTTACTGATTTTAGAGGGTATAACTAGCGGATTCGAAAATCAGAGGGATGTTTCGCAGCGGTATCGAAGAAACGCTTGGAATTGCGTTTCAATAATTAATGGACAGTGGGGGTTTTAAGATCAAGGTGGAAAATTTCGTTCCGAACGAACCAAGTGGCTCCCGTAGCCTTTCGGATGTAACGGTTTAGTAGGGTCTGCATCCTATGGATGTGTGTGCAAATATTGAACCCGCATAGGACATGATTGGGTGAATGTACGCTGTATAGATGCGCAATTTGCACTTAAGTGACAATTTGCTACGTGCACTCCGAACGGAATGGAGTCTACCGAGAGCAAAAGCGACACGCGAACGAGCCTGCTTTATGTGCTCAGAGAGAGAGAGAGGTGCTCATCGAAGGTCACCCCTAGATATTTGGCTAGCTTCTCCCAAGGGATCGTCTTGCCAAATATGGTGATCGGTCGGGGGCGGGGATCCATTGAGACGCGGTTTGAAAAAGAGAACCGCTTGACTTTTGTCGGGATTGACTTCGATTCTCTACTTTCAAAACCGTGCTCCGAGTTTATCAACCGCGATTTGGAGAGTGCGAGATATCGAGTCTTGGCGTTGGTCGCAATAGTAAATGGCAGTATCGTCTGCGAACCGAGCCAACTGTGCCTTTTTACTTTTGATATCGCTGGCGTCACAATGAGGGGAGCAAGCACAGAGCCCTGAGGGACACCTGCGCTAATGGGGTGGGAAGAGGATAACGCTCCTTCGATAAGACAGCGAGAGGTGCGGTTGGACAAAAAATCTCGTAAAATGAGCACAAAACGAGTGTGTAAAGTTTATATAATAAGCCGTTGTGCCAGACTTTGTCAAACGCTTTCGCTATGTCGAAGAAAACAGCACCCGTCATCGAACCACGTTGGAAACTGAACAGGAGCAAGAAGCGTACCCTTAGAGGGGCGCGGGCAAATATGGTGACTTGTGTCCAGCAGCCAGCCCAGCAGACCGTACAACCCTTTCCTGGTTTTTGACCAATGGGAGTTCCTAGCGCGAAACGTTGACTTTTATGGTAACGTTTGTGCTCAGAGCACGCGTTTTTGTACAAACTACCAGTGTTTTCAGCATGTTGAAAAATAAACTAATAATAGGGGATGATGTGTTGAGTCGTCGCCGTGACTTATACACCGCGGGAACGTTCTATCGGGATAAAAAAGAATCCCATAACACTCCTAACCTAGGTCAAGATCTTTCCCGGTATCCGTGTGTTATCCACGTCAGTTTAAGACTTGAAAATGTAACAGACAGACATACCAACAGGCAGATAGAGTTACTTTCGCATTTACAATATTAATAGTTCGTACAATCCACGAAGACGCACCCCACTATTCCTCCTAACCATTTATAGTACAATAAGTGTGCAAGCTTCCGCCAATGTTTGAGTGTTATCGGTACACACTATAGGTAGTACACGATAATTAGTGTGTACCGATAACACTCAAACAATGGTGGAAGCTTGCACACACATACTATAAACGATTAGGAGGAATAGTGGGGCGCTTCTTCGTGGATTGCACGAACTATAGATTGGATTGTGTAATTCCAACGCATGAGAACACCTCGGCAATCCGTCTTGAGTAAGCGTGGTGATCAATGCTCGTGCCTTCTCTGTATGACAAGAGGCCTTTGCCCAGCAGTGGGACAGCAATAGGTTGGTTTTATTAACCGACTTCAAAAAGGAGGAGGTTCTCAATTCGCCGGAACTTTTTTTTTTATTTTTATTTTTTTTTTTTTATGTATGTTCCCCGATTACTCGAAGATGGCTAGACCGATTTGGATTTTTTTTTGTTTTTTTGGAGAGTGTATACATCACAGTTGGTCCCATATATAATTGATTAACTTTGCTTTTGGTAGTTTTTGAGTTAGTTTCAATAATACGTATTTTTTCCACACTTTTATATGGATGATGTTCTAGTTTGTTTTGCAGGTACTGGTATTAGAATTTGTGTGGGGTAGGTACACAACTAAAAAGTGAAAAATAAAAACTTTTTTACAAAAAAATACAACCGACTTCCAAAAACAACACTACAAAGTGAAAAATAACTTTAATTTCGGAAGTCGGTGTCTGATTAAATGTATTTTCGTTTTTGCCACTGACTTCCGAAATTAAAGCTACGAGAACACCTTGGATAACTTAGATTAAATTACCTACACCTACTTTGCATAAATCGTTGTTGTTCTAATATTTAACTTTGACATTTTCCTTGTCTATGCAAAAAATTATTGCACAGCGTCTCGCCTAAGCACAGAGTTTTTGTATCAAACACACACATTCAGCTAGTATAATTATGTTATTGTAACAAAACACGAACGCACACTACTACCTGGTTTTACTAAACGACATCTAAAAAAGCGCCCTGTTGGATTTTTTACTTCCGTCGCTGATCCGAGCGTTGAAAATCTAACAGCGCGCTTTTATAAGCAATTTGTTTAGGTGTCGCTTAGTGTTAGTGCAAACGGGTAGCTATTATGTTGTTCATCAATTAAAAAGTAGGTAATTACTTCCTCGTCAAAATTGAACTTTGTATATTGGGCATACAAAGTTCAATTTTGACGAGAACTAACCTAACTGAAAATGTTTTTTGTTGCAGTTTAATCGGTTCGCTAGCCGTTGGTTGACGTCAACTATCTGGCCAATTAAACTAATTAAAAAAGATAATGTAACAGTGTGGGTGCCCTTAGCGTGTAGTTGCTTAGTTTACAAGTGTTATGTCCTAGCTGGAGGCCTTAATTTAAAACCTCCTTGGTAGTTTGACCTGCGAGATGCCGTAAACAAAAAAAAAAATGGCAGTCATACGTAAAACGATGCATATTGTAGCATGTCGCGGTTGTCGAGGTGTCGCGGTGACGCGGTGACGCGTACCGATAAGATTTCCCCAAAAATCGCTCAGCAACTAAAGAAGTTTCACTTTAAACAAAAAATACAGTGTAGTGTTGATTGTTCAAAATTCGAACGGTGCGGTGTCTCGTTGTGAAATCGCGATGATTTAGGTACTTTAAAAACAAATGAGTTCGCTTTTAAATTGTGTGAGGTCCGAAGTGAACTTGGCATGAATAATTAGATAAGTAATTGGTACAGACGCCAGCAGGTCAAGCCACCCGAAACTGTCAAATTTTCCCAATCAACCTTGAACCTATTGCTTTAGCGATAAAGATCAAAATCTATTATAGAAATTTGACAGATTGTAGTAGCTTGATGTGCTGGTGTCTGTACATAGGTTAGGGTTGCCATTCGTCCCGATACGTCGGGACCTGTCACCGTTACCTATTAACAGTGGTGTCCCAACGAGTCGTCCCGACAAGCTATAAAATGTCTCGAGTCTCGACAAATACATCAGCACCCCGACATACACGGAACGGTATTATGTTGTTTTCCATAAAATCATTTGTACTATTATTGTTTTCCATAATCGTCCCCCGTCATAATTGAACTTGCACTATTATCATTGCTTGTCATATCAACTTATTAGTCATAACTTTTATTTGCCATAAAATAAGTTGCCATAATAACATAATAACATTACATAATCGATACTTGACCTAAGCAACATTTATTATAATTAAAAACCCTAACCCCCCCTCGTAATCCCTCACCCCCCAACCCCTAATTCCTAACCCGTAATTTTGCATGAAATAAAGTGGCCCCACACCCGATGTTTTTAAGTTAACACCCGATGTTTTTAAGTTTATTGTTGGTGAATCATTTGGGTTAGGTTAGAACAGTGACCATTAACGCGCGAAGGCGAGCGTGCCGCCGAGCGCCAGATCCCCTCTATTGTTGGTGAACCATTTGGGTTAGATTAGAACAGTGACCATTACCTCTATTGCTGGTTAATCTGAAATGAAATGCTGGATAATGGGTTGGTTAACATAATCATAACATAAAAATTGCAGGCACTTGTACTGAACTAGCATTGTTCTGATAATATGGGCAAATGAATATTATGATGAATAAATGTTATGGAAAACGAGATTATCGAAAATGGAAAATATAGCAAATAAATTTATGGATTAAAAGTATTATGACACTTGATTGAATATGACGAATGAATTTAGTGAAAATGATTTTATGTCATTTCATGATTATGGCAACTGAAGCGTTATGTCTAATAAAATTATGGCAAATGAAAGTATGGCATATAAAATTATTGCATTTTAAATTATGGCAAACATTAGTAGACCATACGGAACACACTAAATCGCGATCGTGGAAGCTATTCTTCAACATAGACGTATAAAAAAGGCGGACAGATTCACGCTAACAAAAAACTGTATCTATCGGAGTCAGCCAGCTCGCTGTACCTACCTACAGGCACGCATTTCACAAGACATGCTGTATTTTTACCTTATTACGAATACGTTACCATATTACGAATGGTTAACTGGTGTGTGAATGTGTGTGTGTGCCTGTAGGTACAGCGAGCTGGCTGACTCCGATAGACACAGTTTTTTGTTAGTTAGCGAGAATCTGTCCGCCTTTTTTTATACGTCTGTGTTTTTCAATGTAAAATTAATTATTATTAAAAATCTTCACCACTCCTGTTAGTTGTGAAAAATTTTATAAATTCGTGAAAGGTGACCCACAATTATTGTCCCAGGTGAAATCATCTGAAAAATATAAAAAGAATGATTGTAATTAAACAAAAAGTTATTAAAAAAAAAAACTAAAAACCCGACTGCGGTAAAAAACTGAAAAGTTAAAAACAAGCCCATTTTAAATTAAATAAATGTTGGAAGCAGGCGGCACCCATTCCATTTTTATATTTTCTAACTCAAATGGGTCCCGCCTGCTTCCAACTTTTATTTAATTTAAAATGGGCTTGTTTTTAACTTTTCAGTTTTTTACCGCAGTCGGGTTTTTAGTTTTTTTAATAACTTTTTTTTTTAGTTCCAGCTTTTTAGTTTACAAATGTGAAAGATTTCGCAGACGATTTAGTTCTTGCAAGAAGTTTTAGTCGTGAGAGAAATAGTGTTTTTTACGATTAGTCACTTTGAATTACTTTTAACCACGTAAGTAGTATATATTTTTGCAATCACCTTTTGAAACCCTTCATTTTAATATCCTACTCGATGGTATTAGAAGAAAAAAAATTTCAAACTCCACAATATGGCACCCCAAATCCGCCATTTTACTTTGTATTTGATTTTAATGTAGCCAGTGACACTCGCGCTACCAAGACAAATCTAAAGACGTTTAATTTATTCAAATCCGTTCATTCATTTAGGAGTTACGAGAAAACAAAGAAACGGACATACATACATACATACTTACATACATACAGGTCAAACAACCCTCCTTTTGGGCTTCGCCACAGTCGGGTAAAAATTAATATTTACTAAATAAATATTTTTTGTTTTTTTGGTTTATTTCACGGTTCACCTACAAAAATTTCCCTTCGCTTTAAATGTCCCGACGGTGTCTCGGGAAAATATAGCAACCCTAACATAATGTACCATCAGCAAACTTTCCGGTGAACCACTTTTCGACCCTATTACTAACGCAATAAGGTTGAAAAGTGGTTCACCGGTAAGTTTGTCGATGGCACACTCACAGAACAGATAATTATTTGTTCTGTGGGTACATTAAACGACTTACTTACTTTATAAAATGAGCAGCTTATCAGATAATGCCGTCCATTTCGTATCTGGGAAATAAAAATTTTATCAGTTACATTGGCAGGCACGTGAACAAAAATATTGTGTAAGCTTATTTTTAATTAGACAACACCTATATTTAGCTCATAAATAAACGTGTTTCATTTGTTTTCTGAGTGTTTGCTGATATATTACATCATTTTGTTGTGTTGTGTTGAATGTTCTCGTTTGTAGGCAGTTATATCAAAGAATTGTGAGTTTGTTTTGTTTATTATAATGTAGCCAATATATAGACGATTGAATTTTGCAAAAAATCAACCTAGTTTATAATTTATGACCGTCTACTTATCTGTACCTACCTAATGCAATAAGTTTCATTAAGGCACTATTACACGGTTCACTTAATGCCTTAAATTCCAATTTGGTTGAATCAACCCAATTGAATCGTGTAAATATAAAAGTGAATAAATTGAATGTCGGCCAATCCTTTCATTTTGGCGCCTTTCAATTAAAGTGAATCAATTTGATCGAAGCAAGTAATATTGCCATAAACAAATACTAGGTAATTTGTTTTGCTTACTTTTATTTCGTAATTCCGCAACGCACTACCAATCAGAATTTGAATAATTTTGAAACAAATTGCTAATCCATTGCTTCATATGTTCGAAAAATTTGTCTGGTCGGCAACGTAAATAACGCAATGAATGTTGTTGAACTGTCAAAATGAAACGGATTCCAATCGATAGTGTGTTATGCAATTAGGGTCCGTTGTCACTAAAACAAGAGTTCAAGTTGTTGTTGTTCTTTCAAGTTGTGCGCGGCCACTTGAGTTAGGGTCAAAGTGAACTTTACAGATTTTTCACAGGTATGGAAGCTGAATGGTAACTTTGAAATACTGCTACAATGAAGACCATATTAGCAGTTCTGATGCTGTGTATATCCAGTAGTTTGGCGTACAAGATCCTGTGCATATTCCCTGCTCCAACGAAGAGTCATGACCATCTGGCCCAAGGTGTTGTACAGGCGCTGTTGAAGGCTGGACACGAGGTTAGTGCCTAGTTGCTAATATTTCTTCGCGTCAGGCCACAGAGCATGGAATCACCGCGTAGGCAGCGTGACAGCGCCTCCGGGGTCGCGGGTAGTTCGAAAGTGATACCGTGGCCCTGGCACGGGCAGCTGAAGGAACACGGATGGGTTTTAGTCAGTAAAAGTCTGAGACGCCCTCCCGCTGCGCCCAGAGCGGGAGAAGTCATTTGATGATTTCCCATCCACAAAAACAAAAAAAAAGGCAGCGTGACAGCAACTAAAGACGACAGTATCTAGGTATTTCAATCAATCTGCCTAGCCTTTTCCCAACTATGTCGGAGTCGGCTTGCAGCTGAATACCAGTATTCTACATGGAGCGACTGCCTATCTGACCTCCACAACCCATTAACTGAGTAATACCATCGATACCCCTTGGTACGTTGTCAGACTTTCGGGTTTCTTACGACCCGTAACGACTGTCAAAGATCCACGAATGATGCTCGGAGTAGTGACTCTCAGCTAACGTGCTTTCCGAGGCACGGAGGAGTCTCGGCATGTAAAGATGGTCACTCATCCACAGACCGACCCCGGCAAGCGTAGCTTAACCTGATGGATCGATCCGTGTGGCTGTTATTACTTAGCCACGAGCTCCTCACAGTATCTAGGTACTTAAGCGCCTATACTACCTCAAATGGCTTAGCATAATCCTCCGTTATGTCGAAAACAGTGCAGCATTAATTTTGAAATAAATATATGATAAAGTTGAGGATGAATGTTAAGTATAATGTTAGATGAAACACGATTCCATAAAATTTTCTCTATAGAAAAAAAAAATCAAAGTTACCTATGTCCAAATCGAACAATAAACCGCTACATATTAAAAAAAATACTTCAAATTAGATCATGAAACTTTGCATACTAACTGAAATAACTATATTTTAAGCAGCACCCTAATTGTAACACATTACCGGTCGGAGTTGGTTTCATTTTGAAACAAATTGCTAATATAGTGCTTCATATATATGTTCGAAAAACTTGTCTGCTCGACAACGTAAATGACGCAATAATGTTGTTGAACTGTCAAAATGAAACCAATTCCGATTGATAATGCGATTGATTGATACGCAATTAGGGTGCAGTCTTATGTTCTTTTAGGGTTCCGTACCTCAAAAGGAAAAAAACGGAACCCATATAGGATCACTTCGTTGTCCGTCTGTCTGTCTGTCAAGACCCTTTTTCTCAGGAACGCGTGGAGTTGAAATTAATATCAAATCTATGGTCTCTTGGAGTCCTAAAAAACTCAACCTTCTAAATTAACGCAATAAAAACATACGGCCATTTATGTGACAAATTTTGATACTCGCAGTAAATCAAAACCTAAGGTACTTCCCGTTGTCCTAGAATCATGAAATTTGGCAAGAAGCAAGCTCTCACAGCATAAATAAAGGAAAAAGACCGAAAATTGTTAAAATGTAATATTATCATATAAAAAAAATTTCAACCCTGTCAGTCTGCCAAGACCCTTTTTCTCAGGGGCGCGTGGAGATATCAAGTTGAAAATAATATTCTTTATGTAGGTCTATGGTCCCTTAGAGTTCTAAAAAAATCAAGCTTCTAAGTCAACGCAATAAAAAATGCGGCCATTTTGCGATACATTTTGATACTCGCAACTGTCGCAAGTAAATTTTTGGTATCCATTGTTGACTTCCTTTTTGGGATAAATTCTTTTCAACTACGGAACCCTTCATTGTGCGTGCTCCGACACGCACATGGCCGGTTTTTTTCAAATTACCATTATTTTCACCGTAAAAAGCAATTACCTACTTAAACTATCGGCGCTCAGCACCGCACTCAGTCTCGCTTTCACTCAGTCCGCGAGTAGTATCGTGCGAGCGAGATAAAAAGCCGGGGTAGTATCGACTCTTAAAAAATTCGTGGCGCCGAAAATGTGTTGAGCGCACAACTTCTGTCATGGACCGCCATTCATAGCTGTCAGTTTCTTTCGTCGACAGTTGTTTTCGGTGACACACTTGGTTTGTATGGAAAGTGTTGAAATAATAGGTCTTTACCAATGAAATTGCCGTTTTGTATGAAAAAATTTAAACGAATTTTTTTCATGCATTTTTTATTTGTATTAATCGAAGTAATCACCCATGCAATCAATGCATCTTTGCCAACGCAGTGGCAGTTTTTTGATGCCCTTCTTAAAGAAATCAGCTGGACGGGAGGCAACAAATTCTTCAAAGGCATTTTGTACTGCCTCTCGGGTATTGAATTTTTTCCCGCCAAGAAGTTATCCAAATTCTGGAAAAAGTAGTAGTCTGTAGGCGCAAGGTCTGGTGAGTAGGGCGGATGACGGAGAGCTTCCAACCAACCCCAGTTCTTGCAACTTGGAGACCGTCTGCTGTGCAGTATGAGGTCGCGCGTTGTCGTGCAGGAGCAGCGGAGACGAGCGATTGACCAGTGCTGGTTGGAGATGTGGCAGCTTCTCCATCATTGTGTTCAGTTTTTCACAGTACACATCTGAAGTAATGCTCACCCCGTTTGGTAAGAAGCTGTGATGAATCACACCGGCGTTAGACCACCAAACAGTGACCATTACTTTTCTAGGGGTAAGTTTTCGTTTAGGGCATTGTTTAGGTGCTGAACCAGGATCCAACCAACTTGCTGAGCGCTTGCGGTTATCAAACAGAATCCATTTTTCATCGCAGGTAACAATGCGGTTCAAAATTCCTTCATTTGTGTGTCTGTTGAGCAGTGCAAGGCACGTCTCGACGCGTACTTCGCGCTGGCGATCATTGAGTTCGTGGGGCACCCATTTGTCAAGCTTTTTTACCTTGCCAATTTGACGCAAATGGACCAATATTGTTTTGACGCTAACGTCGAAAGCTGCTACTAATTCAGCCGTAGATTGTGTATCATCAGCTTCCACAATCGCCTTTAATTCGTCATTGTCGACCAAAGTCTTCGGACGACCGCGAGGTTCATTTTTCAGGTCGAAATTTCCAGAACGGAAGCGAGCAAACCAATAACAAGTGGTGCGTTGGTTTGTAGTGTTAGCTCCGTAAACGTCGTTGATGTTGCGTGCCGCTTGTGCCGCGTTGCTGCCACGACGGTACTCATATTCCATAATTACTCGAATTTTTAACGTATCCATGATGACGAAAAAGATTGAAATGCGATGAAAATGTAACACTAATCAATAAACAAATGACTACTTTTGGAAAAAAAAATCCATGTTTTTAAAATAAAATTAATTTGAAATTAGAATTATTAGCCAAACAAAAATTATTTTGATTTGAAAAGGCCAGTACTGCAGAACGGCAATTTTATAGGTAAAGACCTAATATCTCCGTGCTCTGTGCGTCAGGCCCTTCGAGTGGCTTCGAGACTCAGTGATCATGTATGACAGAGCATGCTTCGCAAGACTCTCGGCCGTAGATGTGCGAAAGATTCAAGTCCTAAGTATGCAAGCTAACTTTTCCTGTCACTGGCAGGAAATTATACAGGGTGTCCCGTAAATAATGGATAACCTCTTAAGGGGTCATTGTACTCATCATTATGAACAACTTTTACTATGGGACCAAACCTAAAATCACGAAAAAAAAATCAGTTGTTCCCTACATTTATGTTCGCGTAACTCGTCTAAATGTAGGGAACAGCAGATTTTTTTCGCGATTTCAGGTTTGTCCTAAAGTAAAAGTTGTTTATAATGATGAGTACAACAACCCCTTAAAAGGTTATCCTTTATTTACGGGACACCCTGTATAAGCCCGGAAGGCAGGTGGGTCCTGTGGATAGGTCCTTCTTGTTACATTCATCACCCATTGTGTTCCGGTTCCGTAGCCAAATGGCAAAAAACGGAACCCTTATGGATTCGTCATGTCTGTTGTCTGTCCTTCCATATGTCACAGCCACTTTTTCCGAAACTATAAGAACTATACTGTTGAAACTTGGTAAGTAGATGTATTCCGTGAACCGCATTAAGATTTTCACACAAAAATAGAAAAAAAAACTAAATTTTGGCGGTTCCCCATACTTAGAACTGAAACTCAAAATTTTTTTTTCATCAAACCCATACGTGTGGGGTATCTATGGATAGGTCTTCAAAAATTATATTGAGGTTTCTAATATATTTTTTTTCTAAACTGAATAGTTTGCGCGAGAGACACTTCCAAAGTGGTAAATCCCCCTGTAGATAACTTCTAAAATAAGAGAATGATAAAACTAAAAAAAAATATATGATGTACATTACCACCGAAAATTGGTTTGAACGAGATCTAGTAAGCAGTTTTTTTTAATACGTCATAAATCGTCTATTATTAAAACATCGATCAAAGTTACAACGAACTACAAGAACTTTTATATTATGTTACTTGCTGCTACGGAACCCTTCATGGGGGAGTCCGACTCGCACTTGGCCGCTTTTTTTTAAAAGATGCATTTGTTTCGTCTAGATAACTTGGGCCACACCTTATGAGAAGAAGGATTTCCATGCAAACCTGACGATTATAGACCTCCCAGCTACTCGAGAGATTTTTAAAAGTAAGTAAATATTTAAGACCAGGTTTCGGGCCTTTAGGCCGTTGTAACGCTACCTCCGCCTCCCCCAAATGCAGCGCGACGTGTTTATTTACGACGCGCCGCCGACGATTTCGCGGAAAATCCATGCCACAGTGTAAAATATTTGCAGTTGATTAACTTAATTAGTTTTTCTTAGATAGATGTTTTTTCCTTAGGTTTACATTTTATGGTGTGTTCGGTGGAGTGAACTAAGATTATTACATAAAATATCGTGAATTTGTTTTCACATTATCAGATAACGATACCAACTCGATTCGATACCGATAGGTATTGGGTACCGTTAAATTCCCTCTGAAATACGATTACCTCATGGTACATGCAATTTTCATATAATTTTATGCTGTAATTAGGAAATGAAACGGAAAACTTTTTTACAAAAAAATACATCCGACTTCCAAAAACAACACTACAAAGTGAAAAATAACTTTAATTTCGGAAGTCGGTGTCTGATTATATGTATTTTCGTTTTTGCCACCGACTTCCGAAATTAAAGTTATTTTTCACTTTGTAGTGTTGTTTTTGGAAGTCGGCTGTATTTTTTTGTAAAAAAGTTTTTATTTTTCACTTTTTAGTGGTTCACATGTGCTTACCCCTTCACAGCGTACTGGCGTGATGTTATGTTATGAACTGGTGTGAACAACAAACAGACATGAGATTTCAGCAATCCCAGTCCATTTGCTATCATTTATTGAGGAGTTCCGTTGCCTATCTCAGAAGTTCTTCATCAGGTCTTCACCAAATTGAAATGGGACCACTCCAAGAAAGTACTCTTCCAAAAACTATCCAAATCGCTTCAAGTGTGCCTATAAAATTGGAAGAGTTTTCTCTATTTCTCCAGGATCCCATCATCAGATCCTGACTTGATGATCATGGGACCACCTGGGAAGTATTTCCTTTCAAACAAAAAAAAAATAATCCAAATCGGTCCAGCCATCTTCGAGTAATCGGGGAACATACATAAAAAAAAAATAAAAAATAAAAACAAAAAAAAAAAGGTTCCGACGAATTGATAACCTCCTCCTTTTTGAAGTCGGTTAAAAATGTTTTTGAAATCGCCCATGTTTCGGATTTTTTTTTCATCGAGGAAATTACAATTTATCGTGTTTTCAACCGTTAATTTCCCTAAAGCAAGGATGTATCTATGCCATATATTTTTTCCAGGACCTTACCTTAATACACTAATTTTACCATTTAAAATTGATTATAAAACACGAATGTTCGGATAACCCCCGTTAATATTGTTCTGCTTCATTGAATGACAGAGGTCTCTTCTTATTAAGAGAAGGAACGAGCTTTAATCATCAGGGCTTACTATGAGCTCTTATAGCAGGGCAGAAGTTGAACGGTTCCAGTGTGAGAGAGAGACGTAGCTATATACGACCTATAGCACCATCCTTTTCTCTCAACGGATCCATGATGTTTTTTCACGCCATAGCACGGCCCCAGGCTTGCTGGCGAATTCAAACCGTGATAGTGTAAATTTACAGCATTTTGAAATTCGAATCAGCGATGATGTGTGCGTTCACTTGAATGAGGGTCGAAGTGAACTCTACAGAGCAACACTAACGTAACTTTCTTATGTCCTGATCAATGAATAAGCCTCCTGTTTTTCCATTAAGAATTTCATGAGTAACAACCCGGAGTTAGGACGTTGGTGGTGTAGTACCGTGCCTCGGTTGGTCATACGCCTGATCTCTTTCCGGTCGTGTCGGATTGCCATCCCATTGGATTAAGAGAATGGAAGAGTGAGTGCAGTTGTGCCTGCGCAAACACTTGTGCACTGTAATATCTCCCGCGTAGATGGCTAATCTCCGTTGAGATTGACCGCCATAGCCGAAATTTGGTCTGGGAGACATAGACGTATAAAAAAAGGCGGACAGATTCTCGCTAACCAAAAACTGTGTCTATCGAAGTCAGCCAGCCCGCTGTACCTACACGCACACATTTCACAAGACATGCTGTTTTTACCTTATATTATATACCTTATCATATTTCGAATACGTTACCATATTAAGAATCATAGATATAAGAAAGAAGGAGATATGCCCGGTAGTTGAAAATGTATCAGAACCCGATGTCGCTAGGTTGGCCCCACCACCGCGCCACTACTACACATGTAGTTCAATAAAAGCAATAGATAC
The DNA here is from genome assembly GCA_946251885.1 of Cosmia pyralina. Taxonomy (NCBI): domain Eukaryota; kingdom Metazoa; phylum Arthropoda; class Insecta; order Lepidoptera; family Noctuidae; genus Cosmia; species Cosmia pyralina. The sequence goes on along the minus strand of OX276368.1, from coordinate 6,235,693 downwards.
AAAGTCGCGCACACACTTGCAATTCATAAATCAGAACATACTACACAATCAATTATAAACCTTAACTCGTCACACACAGCGTGCATTTACCATGCACCGTACAACTTACTCACACAAAAACATCTGGCGCTATTATTGTGTTGTGCAAAAAGCAATTTATTTTACATATACGCTAGTGATTGACTAAATCGGAAAGTTATCGATACTTCCATTTATTACTGTACAAGAAAAATTTGGGGTCCTGAAAATAAAATAAAAAATGATATGTCCAGAAAGTATTATATATTTTAAATTAAAAAAAAAATGTATATTAAAAAAAAACACGAATCAATAAATTAAAACAATCCGGTTAAGTTGGTTTAGGCTGTGAAACCATAGGAATTGTTGAACCCTGTTATGATGTGTTTACTCACTGACCTGTAAAGTGGAGGTATTTGTTCAGTACTTGACGTACTCTTAATTTTGGGATTGCCCATTCAAAAAGCCTGCGAGTTTTCTTTAGAGGCTGGAACATTTCTGCCTTAAAGTGAATTGAGCATATGGTGCTATATTTTGTTGGGAACCAGTTAGGTGGCGTTCCTGTGGCATCAATCCATTCTTTTTTTGTATTTGTATCTTTTGGGAAGCTAAAAAGGTACAATAAGAACTTATTTATCATTTACATAATAAGTATCTTAAGCTATAGTCTATAGTCTAGGAACTAGTTGGCCGCTGAAACAGGGGTGAGGCGGCGGTTCGCAACGCACGTACTGAGTAATGCGCCCCCGCTCCTCCATCCCACCGCTCACATACCTAAGGCGCGGTCAACTAGTTCCGCGCGGTCTATACTTCTTAACCTCACGATGAGTAAGCAGGTAGCAGGCAACAGGCGAATAGGCTTTTGTTATTAAAAAAAACCCTTAGTTAAGAAATAGTTAAATATATGAAAACAAACACATGCCATACTCATGCATAACAAATAAATAGCATGAATATGTTGACTTATTTTAAGCAAAAATCACTAATATTTTATCTGAACCATACCGATTACTACAACGCATTCGAATCTTGTGGTGCATAGTTAAAGACTTTAGCGGAAGTAAAATACCAAAACCGAAAAAAAGTAAGGAAATAGCACGAAGATGCGATAATTTAAACCCAAAAACACTCCACCTAAACATTAATAAACTTACTTTACGACCGTTGGTTATGCATTTCTCAACTAGGTACGCTGTAAAATAATCAAAAACAGTAAAAAAGATTATTTTACATTCTCAAAGGTTTTCCAACCGTACTTAAACGTCATCTTTTTAAGTGTTCCAACCGGGCTAAAACGGTTGACAAATTGAAAAATAAACTATAATAGCAATATAATATTCGTTGGGCAATCGACATTATTATCGATAGCCTACTTTAGTGGATCTTAACCTCATCACTATCTCGCCGCAAGACACAGCGGCTGTACTATGCGACGCTCCGCGTAAATAAAGTATCGTTTTGTTATTTTTACATTGCTTGTCCAGTCGCTTAGCGACATACTTAAGGTAGTGGTTAAGGAGCAATGTATTTGCTGCAAAAATAGTACAGCCGCTGTGATATTTGAAAATAAAAATAACGTAGTAAAAGCAAGAAATATTTTACGATTTGTTGTTTTTTATGATTTTAAAGATAAATACAGTAAAATACTTTTACTTACATATGGTAAGTGATTCCGTGAGATACGAAGTTTTTAATATCACTTCGGTTTTTGCAGGAAACCACTGAACAACACGGCATTTTTATAATTTATCGTGACCACGGTCGAAAGCGTACTAGTTCGCGGAGACGGCCATTTGGCGAGTAAAGGCGCAGCATGCGCATAACGCGTGGACACAGGCACGCCCCCATGCCACTTCTCCTGTTTTTTATATTTCTATGGGTTCATACTTATCTCGTCGCGCGGACACAGACACGCCCCCTTGCCACTTCTGAATGGTTGACTGATGTGTGAATGTGTGCGCCGGCCTATAGGTACAGCGAGCTGGCTGACTCCGATAGACACAGTTTTTTGTTAGCGAGAATCTGTCCGCCTTTTTTATACGTCTATGCTGGGAGACTATTATTTTACCAACTCCTGATCAATAAATAAGGGGTAATGATATATTATTTATCTAGATTCAGCATTAGCGCTTCAAAAAAGGCTGAAAACAGTTGTCGATGCCATATTTCATCCAAGCACGGTCCGTGGGTCTAAATATATTACAAACCTAATTAAACTGCATGTTCGAGTAATATTAAAATGAAGTTGTTCATATTTAAAAACCTTTTTATTTTTTTTTTAATGAAGAATTTAAATGTCAAGTACCAATCTGTCAAATTTTCCCAATTGAATATGAACCTTATTCCTTTGTCATAAATTTGACAGGTTGGGGTAGCTTGATGTGCTGGCCTCTACAATACGGCCAATGAATCATAGCCGGTCCGAACTTTGCGCAAAAGGCTGCGCAATAAAAATTTTTACTGACCGACTAGTAACCCGCCCCGGCTTCGCACGGGTGCAATTTACATGTGAAGACGGGTTCTGTCCACGACACGTTGTGTACAAGTTCCAATTGTGAAAGAGTTTTTCAATAGGAGCTGTGGTTCCGGAGATTTCCGTTCGCATATACACAAACTCACAAAATTCGCTCTCTCTTTATAATAAAGCATGTACTATCTTCTCCACAGCCGTCGATATGATGAACTCCGGGAATAGTATTAGCTTCATCAGGAATTTTGCGAGAAATGTGTCCCAGACATCTGCAGAAACTCCAGAACTGCGGAAGGTGCTGGTCGAACAGCAGTTCGATGCTGTGATCTCGACGTGGTTCATCAATGAGTTTGAAGCTGGGTGAGTGCCTACCTTTGTATTTTATTCTATTTTTTCTACTTCTGACGACCCGTAACGTAACTACTCTCAAAGATCCACGAATGACAGCCGGGACCAACAGCTTAACGTGCTTTCCGAGGCACGGAGTGGTCTCTGTATGTAAAGATGGTCACCCATCCACGGACCGGCCTCGGCAAGCATAGCTTAATCAGATGGATCGATCCGTGTGGCTGTAACCTCTCTCCTTAACTACAAACAATATACTAGTGAAATCAGTAATCATAATCATTATTTAACCCTGACTTCTTCCAGCTACGCTGCCATCCAGCAAGTTCCCTGGATTCTCCTCAGCTCTGTAGGCGTCCATCCGAACCTAGAAGCTCTGGTGGATGAGGTCCGGTCCATAACCACGGTGCCTCTGCACTTCAACGACTCCCCGATGCCCATGAGTACGGGCCGGCGGATGCTGAACGGCCTCTTTTACTTGCTTATGACTGTTGACAGCTGGTGAGTTACAGCTAGATGATCGTTAATCTATAACCACTTAGAAGGGAGCCGCTTACTTTAAATTTATTTATTTATCACACACGTTTCCTTTGCCATTACAGATATCAATAAATCTAATGCGACAAAGTAACTTAAAATAATATTTTACTTAACTAGGTATCTATACCTTACATGCTACACATACACAGTACGTGGCCCTTGTGAACTCACCCAGTGCACAGGTGAATATGTCGATGGCCTCCGCCACCGTGTTGAGAGTGCGCAGCGCGCGAGTCAGCGGTGCGCGCCCCAGCAAGTTGGTGCGCGCACGCGGTACCACTAGCAGCCGCGGCTTGCGCCGCCGCGCCACGTACATATCCGGTAAATTAAACCCTATTTCTGATAGTATACCCGAGTTTTGTATACTACCCCTTAAAACTTTGAAAAGATACGTTGCCAGTGCCACTTCACGCCTGATTTCTAATTTGTAGTAGCCCACCATGCCTAGACAGAACAAGGTAGGATACAGTAACGGGTATCCCGGGTATATCCCATACAGCTTTAAATAAATAAATCTAATGAATTTGTTCTGTATCCGTAATGGTGTATATGTAATGGTGTATATCCATTTTATCCATTGATGCATCCCACTTTGTTTGTTATAGGCATGGTGGGATACAATAAATTGGAAACAAGGAGGGACATAGCTCTTGCTACCTATATTTTTAAATTAATGCGTGGCAAGACTTGAAACCCAGGTATATTAAAAGAAATAAACCTGTGTGTGCCCGACAATTATGTATTGCGAAGACGACGGCCACGTCTATTGGCGGTGCCCAGTAGTAGAACCAATCTACTGCGTACAGCCCCTCTAACGCGTACCTTGCGTGTACTTAATGACGTAGCTGATAGCATAGATCTCTTTTTTTCTCTGAGTGAGTTCACAAAAACCACAATGTATAGAATATGTTATGGTAAATAATAAAACTGTAATTATGGTCACACTATTGAATTAGGAATATCCTGTAATGATAGTGATGATGAGTAAATAAATAAATAAATTAATGAATATTCGGAGCATTTTCGAGCAGTCAGTAAGTCAACACCTTGTTGACTGCATAATATATCACCACGGCATCACGATCAATTCTGATTTAGTTAGTTTGTGTCTGTGATACTAAATGGTCTGCTTTTTAGGGTTCCGTAGCCAACAAGGAACCCTTATAGTTTCGCTATGTCTGTCCGTCTGTCCGTCCGCAGCTTAGCTCAGAGACTTTTATTACTAGAAAGCTATAATTTGGCATGGATATACATATTCAACACGCCGACAAAGTGGTAAAATAAAATCATGAAAAAAAAATTTTTAGGGTATCTTCTGTACCTACACGTAAAGTGGGGATGTTTTTTTTTTCTCGTCCACCCCATGGTGTGGGGTGTTGTTGGGTGGGTCTTCAAAAATATTGCGGGTTTGTGAAAACAATTTTTCGATTTACGGATCCGTTTCTGAAATATTAAGCTTTAAAGTGCTAATTTTTGTTAGAGTCAAGTGTGTCCCCCCCGCCCCTTGCCAGCTAAACGGTTAGTTTTGGATGGGTGAAAAAATTCACGGTAGTAGTAGGTACATATAACGAAGTTAAAAGGAAAACTATCACAGCTAAGTAGGCTTTTCAAGTTTACGAGTAATAGTCAAGCAACTTATAAAAATGTACTTAAAAGTAAAAATTTCGTACAAATTCCATTAAAAATTACTTATATAACGTTGTTAGTTGTGTAAAACAGGTATTAAATATAAGTTTATCAATCATGTGAAAATATACAAAAATAAAATCATAACATTCTTATTAATAATGATTTCTAAATTAATTGTGCAACTACGGAACCCTATTACTGCGCGTGGCCCGACACGCACTTGGCCGGTTATTATTTTTATTAAGTATCTTCACTCGTGAAGGGTCATGCCGTATTCGGAAAGTTGTCCAAGTTTGGAATTTTGGATCCATTAAATCGTAGCAACGGTCTTTGCGAGTATGCGAGGGTATCCCGCACTCCCGAAGTCCCGACTTATGGTGACAGTGGAAAAGAATATGATTTTTGTCGCTAGGAGCCCAACATAACCTTTAATTCTACCCGGATTGTCGTATCTACAAGAGTATCCCACAAGAGAAAAGAAATGGACAGTTTCTTTGTACTTCGCTAGATGGTAAAAATCTTTCTCTTTAATCTCCAGGTTTGATGAACCCCGCCAGGCCGCCATTTACGAGGAAATCTACGCTCCTTTAGCAGCTGAGCGTGGAGTGCCTCTCCCTCCATTTCACGAGGCACAGCACAACGTGTCCATCCTACTGGCCAACTCGCACGAGTCTATAGGACCGGCGCTCAGTCTGCCTCCGAACGTGATCAATATTGCTGGGTATCATATTGATGATAAGCCTGCTCCGTTGCCTAAGGTATGGTGAAAAGGCTTCTGCATTGTTTAGATACCGAACCCAGACATATTTGTTAATTAATCAGCCTATTATGTTGCCTGCTCGGACTCAGGCCTCTTTCAGTGAGGAGTGGGCTGTAGGCCACCACTTAGGCCCATATGGGATATAGTGGTGGTGTGGTCATACCTTCAAATTTCAAACATCTATTCATTATGAAATCCATACTTCACGTTTCCAGGCCCATTATCTATATAAATAATTAAAAACCTCAATAGATCTTTTATCAATCACAGACCACAGTCTCACAGAGTCAAAATTAAGCCTACCTACCTCAGTCCCTGACACTTCTATCTTCCCTAAAAGAAGAGGCGCGGAGGTCTGACATCCAGCATTGGGAATTTTATATGCTGATTACGCTTATGCTTATGAACACGGCAATGCTGCTTGGTGGTAAGATCACTGCTCAAAACTACCTTTCGTTTCACAAAGACCATCAAATATTCCAGGACCTGCAAGACCTCCTGGACGGCTCCCCCCAAGGTGTAGTGTACTTCAGCATGGGTTCGGTGCTTAAGTCTGCGGAACTGAAGCCGCACACGCGCGCGGCGCTGCTGCAGCTGTTCTCCACGCTGCCCTATACCGTGCTGTGGAAGTTTGAGGAGCCGCTCACTGGTCTGCCGCCCAACGTGCACGTGCGGCCCTGGCTGCCACAGCCTAGCATCCTCGGTAAGTTACACATAATTCCTCGTCTCACGCTTGTCGACTTTAGCTTCTAGTGATGTTTAAACTACTAAGTACAGGGTAAAGGTACCTCATCCGGAATTGAAAAGGGGGTAAAGTCCGGCCAGACGGGTATTGTTGTGTCTGATGGGCTTCTGCCCAATAATTGTTGTCGGGTTGTAATATAAGTATAAGCTGATTTCGCGGTAAACTTTGCATGCGAGATGTAGGATTTGTGTGACGTCAGATGTCATACGTTCGTATGTGGTAGCGGTGTATAGCTGTCGCCCCCTAGATGTTTTTATTCTTTGACTTTATTTTAGTCGCACCTGATGCTAAGCGCAGACAGGGTTTAAGATGGCACATACGAATGCAAGTTTCACAGACATATAGAATTTCTCTTTACCCCTCTAGATGTCAGACATAAACACGGCGAAGCACAAGTTGGCACCTGACTTATTTGAGGATGGTAGCTCTAGTACATAATAAAGTGTTTTTATGTTTCTCTATTGATTCTTTAACCAAGCGTGGTGGCAAAGGCCTCATAGATGGATGTCTTTTCAGGTTTAATCTTACACGCATCTACTTATTCCCAGTGTGAATCTCTTCTGAGCAGGGACCGTACAACCCCGGTTAAGAGTTAAGTCTTTCGAAGGGGTAAGCCGTTTATGAGGTTATCTTTATCATGTGTAACTTGAATGAGTTTTAGGCTTGAAACCTAGTAAAAAGGATCCCCCTTCATTAAAAATAACTTATATAATATAAAGGTTTTGTTGGGGTTACCTTATTAGCTATTTGCAACGTATGCCCAACATTGAGAGATCATATCTACATTGCTTCGAGTCGGAATGTTATGCTGTTATCGTTTTTAAGAGAGGTGAAGTGTAACCATTACCCACATCGTATGGGATTTAGTTTAACTGCTTAGAAAAACCCTTTCAATGGGTAACCAAAATGGTCCTTCAAGCCATTCAAAAGGGTTACCTACGTCGTATGAGTTTTGATTAACTGTTTAGAAAAACCTTATCGAAAACCCTTTCAATGGGTAACCAAAATGGTCCCCATGGTGGAGGTGGATGATTCCGAGATATTCCTACATTTTTCCTACAGAAATAACCTCACGCGGCAAATATGATAGACAGCTTAAGATAAGATAAGATAATTTTATTTGTTCAAAACATGAGTATACACACACATAGCATGCAAGATGACAAATATAATTCTGTGACTTCAGTCACGTTTTGCCAGAACGGCGTACAAATATGAGACATCGAACTCTAGACAGCATCAATCAATTTTAAAATCGTTCATTAAATGCCAATTAACAATCCAATTTAGACCATACTAAAAACAAAATAGTAGAATACTAAAGTACAATAATCATAACTGAAACATAATTAACTAAAAACAATACTCATTTAAAATAAATTCAATACACATGTCATTATACAAATACCACTAAAGCAATACACATGTCAAAGCAACTGTTATTATAAGGATGTCAATATAAACGTCAAATTAATTTATCGGTTAGGAATTCGTCAGTGCTGTAATAGATTTTCTCTAACAGAAGGTTTTTTAATCTATTTCTTAATTTTTCAGTGGGTAATTCCCTCCAATGTTTTGGCAGCTTATTGTAAAGAGTTGGCGCCATACAGAATACACTTTTACGCATTAGAGCTGTTCTGGATCTGGGAATACATAGCTATTGTCGCGTCTATTTCTTACTACTTTATCTGACACTAAGGGGAATATGTGTGGATTCGATTTGACAAACATGACGATCTCTAAAATGTACATTGACGGAAGGGTTAATATTTTATATTTTTTAAATATCGGTTTGCAACTCTCTGTAACATGGAGACCAGACATAGCCCTTCTTAGCTTCTGTTGTATATTTTCTTATTAATTTCCTTCCAGCCCATAAAAACATCAAAGTCTTCATAACTCATGGTGGTCAACTCAGCACCCTAGAAGCAATCCATGCTGGAGTGCCCCTACTAGCAGTTCCAGTCTTCGGAGACCAGCCAGGGAACGCTGAACGAGCCAGACGCGCTGGGTACGCGTTGCGAGTCGACTTCCACCCAGATGTGGCCGAGGAGCTGGGGGTGGCGCTCAAAGAGATACTGAGTAATGATAGGTAAGTACACACACTGGTTTCTGTCAGCCTGTGTCATTCCACAGCTGGGCAAAGGCTTCCCACAATGACAATAGCGTTATATATTAGATTAAAAAAAAAGATATATTCAAATTGAAAGTCTTGCATTTGATCATTCTCTCACCCTGGTTAATAGCTTATCACCTCCGTGTTCCCGTAGATAGTATTTAGCTAAAGTTATATTTAACAAAAGATTAAAAAATGCAAGCTTGAAAGTCAACTTGCGTTTCTGGGCAACTAAAACATCTCTGGCATATTTTTTCCACTTCACAATTTCGCGCTGAACTTGGGCCACATTTACTGCCGATGAGCGTACAGTATGACACAACTTAGATGTAGCATAGATTTGATGCATTCCAATCCAATCTGACAATCTGCCTAGCCTTTTCCCAACTATGTTGGGGTCGGCTTCCAGTCTAACCGGATGCAGCTGAATACCATTATTTTACATGGAGCGACTGCCTATCTGACCTCCACAACCCAGTTACTGGGTAATACGATACCCCTTGGTAAGACTGGTTGTCAGACTTTCGGGCTTCTGACGACCCGTAACGACTGTCAAAGATCCACGAATGACAACCGAGACCAACGGCTTAACGTGCTTTCCGAGGCACGGAGGAGTCTCGGTATGTAAAGATGGTCCACTGACTAACTCCGGCAAGCCATTTCAATTTTACGAATGTATTTGGATATATGACTTTACAAGTTATTCCGTATGCATAAAGATCATTTCCGCATAGCAGTACCTACCTACCTAATAAAGATTAGTAATGTTGAAGGCTTGAAGGTGCACTCAGTTCGGATCGTGATCGGTTTTACGAGTTTTGCCGATGCTACATCTAAGTAGTCGTACTGTATCTGTCTGTATGAATATGAATGAATAATTTTCTTGTTTGCAGCTACTACAACAAAGTACAATACTTGTCGAAGATATTCCGCGCGCGGCCCGCACCGCCATCAGACCTGATCGCTTTCTACGTGAAACTTGCTATTGAAAGCAAAGGTAAGTCCTTCATGATCACCTCAAACAAGAATCAAATTGATCTATAGCCTGAGCCCCCGACTCAGTGTAAAGGCCCCCAAGGAATCATGAATGATTTTATTTCTGTAAGTAGGTTTGAACAACACTAATTTTACACGTCAACCATATTTAAAAATCTAGATGAGGTCGGCTTTTCCTATCTGAATACTCTGAGAAGAAAGGGTATCACTTGAAACTCACATAGTCTCTTTTAAAGTCCAGAAATAATCTGGGTCAGATCATGTGAAGACCATGTAGATTGGTGTCTGAAATGGTCTTTTGAAGAATGAGCTACACAGATTGAGTGGACCTGTCCAGTCAGTGCACGCATTTGTCAGTAACCGTGCAACTCAACTCAGAACTTACGAAGCTCAACGGTTCGACGAATAACAAAAGGAAATGGGTTTTGGGTAGGCCGCATATAATATATTAATGATCATAATAACTAGAATGGAAAAAAAACAATGACCCCATAGACTTACCATTCACGACAATTAAAATAATATAATACTTTACAAAGTAAATATTCATGTCATGGTTGGTAAACAAGCCGACGACGCACCATTGCCACCAGTGCTATTCTGTACAAATTTCACCGTGAAAACTTAAGTGAAGTGAGCGTGGAGTGAGCTGTCAATAGTGTCAATCCAATCTAGCATTTAAGTACAATGACAACTCACTTCACCTAGGTTTTCACGGTGAGATTTGTACAGAATAGCACTGCAGCACCCTAATTACCTTACACACTATCAATCGGGATCTGAATCATTTTGAAGCAAATTGCTAATCCCTTGCACATAGGTTCGAAAAATTTGTCAGCTCGACAACGTAAATAACGCAATGAATGTTGTTGAACTGTCAAAATGAAACCGATTCCAATTTGATAGTGTTACGCAATTGCCCCTAGGCGCAGTTCCCGTATTTTTAACAACGTTCGCAATATCATATCAGTTTCAATCTGTCAAAAATTGTATATAACGTTTACCTACATTTTTCATGGCAAGTGGTCATCGCCGTGTATGGATATCTGTAATAACATAGGCATGGCAGATGGCCCTCAGGCTAGGTAGAGCGTCGATCTTTTCAGGGTGGCTGAGAGCAGCTCGATAAGACAGCTGAGGATCGAGCTAGATAGCGTGTCATTGGAGAGCCCTGTGTCCAGCTGTGGACTGCTATAGACATCAGTCTATCATTTATAACACGTCATTCACAACGATTATACACCCCGTTTACATTCGGCCATTGCCATTCGCGCTGCCGGAAATATTTCCCTAAGTATTGCTGTGGCAACGTCAAGGGAAATGAGTGCTTACATTACCGCGCCACATGTCTTTCCAACAATTGAGAACGTAGAAAGTCGATAGCAAGTAAGCGAGAGAGCAATACCTACATAAACACTCATTCGCGCTCGCATTGCCGGCTCTTCGATGTCCGCCTAAAATCCGCCAATTTGGGGATCGCCAGGCAAGGCAAGCGGCAACGTCAACGGCAAGGGAAGCGACCTGTTTACAGATTCGCGTTGCCCATTTTATTTCCCATTTTCTTGCAAGTTGCCGTGGAATTGGGACGAATGTAAAAGGAGTAAATAGGAGCTGGTGACTTACCTTGATCGTCTACACCCATCATCTGCCTAGCCTTTTCCCAACAACTATGCATATAGGGATCGGCTGCTTCCAGTCTAACGGGTACATTATTTTTTCAGGAGCATACCATCTCCGCTCTCTATCTCTTAAGTACAGCTGGTACGAGCGCTGGATGCTCGACCTCGTGCTCGCTTTGCTCGCAGTGCTCGCCTTGCTCATCGCACTCCTGACGTTTGCTGTCAAAGCTTGTGTCAGAAGAGTTACAGGGAAGAAAGAAAATGTGGCGAAGAAGAGGAATTAGTGATATTCTTTCAAATGTCATCATTATGTGTCCATTTGTAGACAATTTGTTGTTTTCAATTTTTATTATTTTTTTTTTATTTATAATCCTTTTATACTTTTAATTAAGTATTAATTGTACCATTTTATTATTTATATGGATAAGAATAACAAACTTTTGCTAGCAGCTTTTGTAATAAAAATCATAATATTTACACGACTTTTTCTCCCCTGAAGGGTTGGGCAGAGACCTAAATAGTACGACCCACATTTCGCCAGATATCCATATTTATTAACCATGTAATATAGGGGGCGATCCTATTGCCATAAACCAATCACAAATCCAGACTCCGGGCTGCTACTGAGGAATTCCAGATAGAAAACCCAATAATAGTTTACCCAGGAACTAATCATTAACAGTAGTGCAATTTAAAATTGTGTTGTGTAGGGTTACTGGTTGTGAAATTTAAGCCCCGTTGAACTTGATGATAAAAAGGGACTGCGTGGTTATTGCCCTTCAGACCTCCCCTAGCTGACTGTTCCTGAAGACTGCTAGGCTATTGAAGCAGGAACTAAGCTTACGTAGGATCAGAGAAGGCTGCGTGGCTACCGAACTCTGAACCTCTAGTTAGTGAATGACGATTTGTTCTTTTCTTTTTAACCGACTTCAAAAAGGCTTCTCAATTCGTCGGAACCTTTTTTTTTTTTTTTTTTTTATGTACCTATGTTCCCCGATTACTCGAAGATGGCTGGACCGATTTGGATTTTTTTTGTTTTATTCGAGAGTGTAGGCATACATCACAGTTGGCCCCATATAAAATTGATTAACTTTGCTTGGGTAGTTTTTGAGTTAGCTTCAATAATACGTATTTTTTCCCCACTTTTATATGGATGATGTTCTAGTTTGTTATGCAGGTAGTGGTATTAGAATTTGTGTGGGGTAAATACACAACTAAAAAGTGAAAAATAAAAACTTTTTTACAAAAAAATACAACCGACTTCCAAAAACAACACTACAAAGTGAAAAATAACCTTAATTTCGGAAGTCGGTGTCTAGTTAAATGTATTTTCGTTTTTTGCCACCGACTTCCGAAATTAAAGTAATTTTTCACTTTGTAGTGTTGTTTTTGGAAGTCGGTTGTATTTTTTTTTTTTTGAATTGGCATCTCGTAGTGTGACCATGAGAGGTCTCGACTACTTAACCGGACTTTCCTGTGGGTGCCTTTAAGCGAGCTCAAAAGCCTCCAGCCAGGGGGCATATACTAACTAAACTTATAAACTAAACGACTGCGCACTAAGGGCACCCCCTGTAGGGTACGGACCTCGGCTTAGGGAGTCGTTGTCATTATTATTAGAACAGCAAAGCAAAGCAATAGGCTGGATCAAGTTGGGGGAATTCTTATTAGCAGGGGAGTTTAAAGCTACAGGCTCAGCTACGCTACCAGCTGGCTCGATTAAACCGACCAAGGGACATGAATTTACATTTACATTTACGTTAGATGGTCTTAAACGCGGGGGGCCTCGGCGGCGAGGCTGGAATGTAGATATGTGTTTGTATTTCTTATAGATAGCGCTAGTTTAGTTTTAGTGGATGCAGTGGTATTAGTGTTCACTTTCCTGGAGGAGGGTGATAGGGTCATCGGGTTCAGTGAGGGCATGTCGCGGACGGCGGATCCTACTGATTCAAACTCAAACTCAAAGCATTTATTTCAAATAAAACGCCAATTACAGGCACTTTTGAATTGTCAATGGGTCGGTCAGTCAGAAAGATGAAGCTAGTTGCCCATTCCAAAGCGTAGTAGATCCCTATGGAGAAGAACGGGCAAGAAACTCCACGGACACTCTTTTAAATCATAATATTTTTACAAAATATTGGTTACATCGTTCAAGTTGAAAATATACATGTGAGAACAATGTAGAAAGACGTGCACATTAAAAAGCGTCCGTAATAAAAAGATAATAACTAAAACAACTAAATTAAATATTAAAATTAAAAATAAGCCATGGCAGCTAAGAGACGACCAGTCCCAACTGACGGCGCCCGTTCACGAACATGACGCATGGATCAGCACCAATTAGCTCAACCATTTTGAAGGGAACTTAATGATCCAACACACACGCCACCATCAGCGAGACATTTGAGTGAGCATGACATACTCTCAACCGCCAGGGCACACTCAAGTCAGTGAAAGACGTACCCAGTAAAAGGTAGCTTAATAGTAGCTACATAGTGCTCACACGTGCTATGCAATTATATAATACTAAGAGATTGAATCTAAACAATGCAAAGAAAGTTTTCTCTCATCTTAATCTTCAGCAGGTCCAACAATATATCCGAATGCTAATCAATTAATTAATGCGTCCTTGTGGAGCAGGACAAGCATTTTTGTCAGCGATGTAATCCCCCAACTTATAATATGCCTGGCTGCATATTGTGCGTTTTATACAAGATTTAAATTTCCTTTCATTCAGCTGGAGTATGTGGGGAGGTATTTTATTATAACATTTTAAACAGTACCCCATGAAGGATGAGTCTACTTTAGCCAGTCTGAAACCTGGTTGAACTAATTGGTCCCTATTTCTAGTCCTATAATTGTGTCCTTCACCTCTTTTACCGAAAAGATTTAGATTTTTCCTTACGTACATGATGTTTTCGTAGATATATTGACAAGGTACCGTCATTTCTTTCTACTGGGGATATAACTAGCGGACTCGACAACATTGTTCGAAGACAGCTCCGCTTATAAAGGCGGATAGTTGACATGTGTGCACAATATCTACATGTCTTGTAGTCGTATGTGGTTGCTGTCTTGTAGTTCATGAAGCCGCTCATCGTAGTTCTCTGGAATGGCGCTGTATGTTTGTTCCAATTTTATTAATAAAAGCTCCAGTTGAGTCCGGATCTATTCGGGTAATCCAAAAACATGTCTGTAGAAGTATTAGGTACCCACAAAAAAAATGAGTTATCCGTAACAAAAAAACCATTCAACGTTCTAATTTCTATATTAAACTAAGAGATCAGGTGATAGTCTTAAATACAAAAAATTAAATTAACATTAAAATTTACAATAGTGCGAGATATTTTTCGAATAAAAACAAATACTCCTTGGTCCGATGCTCGTTCGTCAACTTGTGCACTTGTATCTCTCCTTCTGGTGTTAACAGGGCCTGGGAAACAAAATGGTGGATTATTTAAAACAAGAAGATAAATAAAAAAGTTAATACTTTTGAAATGACTTAAAAAAAACAATAATAGTCATAAGATGGAATAATCAAGTACCTAAAGGCGACATTCTACGGTTCAACCAAATTGATTCAGTTTGGTTGAAAGGTACAGAAATGAAATGTCTGCTTTAAATGACTCATTTTTTGTGTCTTTTTTGCATCAACCAAATTGAAAAATATTAGTACCGTCCTATCGAAGCACATTGAGGTTTTGAAAAACAGCATATTTAAAATTATATAATTAATGTACCTCAATCCTGCCTTATGTGCCTTTTCCCAACTATGTTAGGGTCGGGTTCCAGTCTAATCGGATGCAGCTGAATACCAGTATTTTACATGGAGCGACTGCCTATCTGATCTCCACAACCCAGTAACTGTGTAATACGATACCCCTTGGTAAGACTGGTTGTCAGACTTTTGGGCTTCTGACGACCCGTAACGACTGTCAAAGGTCCACGAATGACAGCCGGGACCAACGGCTTAACGTGCTTTCCGAGGCTCGGAGGAGTCTTGGTATGTAAAGATGGTCACTCGTCCACGGACAACCCCGGCAAGCGTAGCTTAACCTGATGGATCGACCCGTGCGGCTGTTATTACTTCGCGACAAGCTCCTCATATAATTTATGTACCTAAACAAAATATTTTAAAACATTTTAATAGAGTTGGAGCTTCGTGCCCATTCTTCTCCATACGAAGCTGCCTTTTGGAAGGGGCAACTAGAATCAATTTTTGTTGTTAATTTTTGACATTCAAAAGTGTCCTTTATGTGCATATTTGAAAGAAACGTCATCTTTGTCACCAGGTTCTTTCACAGACCTCGATACGATATGCCATATTTACGCGGTTACAACCGGGCTTGGCTGGCAGTGCAAAATTGCATCCATTTTCGTTTTATGGTAAGCACTTAGTCTTAATAAATGTGTGATATGAATTGTATCAGACTGAAAAGCTGTGTGTAAATGTTTTGTGTATGTGTGGATGGCTATACGAGTAGGGGAAGACCAAATAAACGATGTATGAACTGTGTTAAAGATGATATGACTAGAAAGGGAGTGACTACCGAGATGACGACTAATAGAGACGTATGGAAGAAAAAGATATGTTGCGCCGACCCCAAATAAATTAAGATAAGGGCAGGAGAATGACTGATCAATCATATCAGAATATAAAAAAATAGATGTCGCTATGAATGCTTACCAGCGTACTGTCCCCGGCAGAACAAGTGCTTGCCGCGGCATCGCCCACCCATTTCGCATAAATATCGCTGAACGATAGCTCCCATTCAACCAAGCTGTCATCTTTTAAGGAGGCAAAGAGGCAGCAAGGATTGATGTGGGACCAGGATAATGATGTTACTGATAGCTGGAGGAGATAAAAACATAATCAAGTATCATAGATCTGAAATGCAGTAAAATAGCCTCCTCCAACAGTGGTGATACTTGAATGTCGCGTATACATTCAAGTTTCGCAACTTGTAGTGGCCATTTTTGGCAACCTGTCACACTCCATTATCAAAATAAAAGGGGATTGTCATTCTGAAAGTGGCGGGAAGTAATATATAGTTGTAACACAAAGGAAAGCTTAGACTCTTAAAAGACTTCTACATCAACAGATTACTTATTTTATTCTATTCTACGTTTAAGAGAAAGGTTTACATTGACATTTGGAAGGGAGTTTCTTGGGGGCATATCGAGAGTTCTTGATCTTGATACTCCAAATCCAAAGCCTATTGCCATGTTGAAACTTCCTCCGCAGCTCATGAAACGCACCATAAGCTCCTTTTTAATTACATTCATTTAGTTTTAGGGAAAATAAATAAGTTGCAGGACTTGTAAAAGCTATGGTTTCTTTGACCAAGAATCAATCTACCTACGAGTGGGTTGAGGTAGGGTGTCACGCCACCCACACTAAAGATATCGATCGATAGTACTAATTTAGTTTCGGAATAAAACTCAATTCGAATAAAAACTCGAAGATGTCGGAAGTAAGCTAGCAAGCCTTGACTTATTGTTATTGGAAATATACTTATGTTACTGGTGGTTCCTTAGGAAAGACTGACAAAGCACAGAATTTTAAAAACTAAAGTATTACACGGACTACACTCAGGCGCAAACCAAACAAATCATTAAATGCATTTAACGCTAAACATGTTTCTAAAATAGTTTAATTTCTATCTGCAATCCTGCATCTTCAAACGATTGACAGAAAAAATCTATCTGCCAAGCCTTTTCCCAAGTATGTTGGGGTCGACTTCCAGTCTAACCGGATGCAGCTGAATACCAGTATTTTACATGGAGCGACTACCTATGTGATCTTCACAGCCCAGTATCTGAGTAATACGATACCTCTTGGTACTGGTTGTCACCACCAACGGCTTAACGTGCTTTCCAAGGCACGGAAGAGTCTTGGTAGTAAAGATGGTCAACCTTCCACGGGTCCACCCCGGCAAGCGTAGCTTAACCTGATGGATCGACCCATGCCGCTGTTATTACTTAGCCACGAGCTCCACAGAAACGGAATGATACATGCATTTAGTGCTTTGTGGAGCTACTGCAAGTGGGCCTCAACATATATTGGCACATAAATATTATTCACTCAATTTGTCTACTCCAACCGAGTGTCGAGCGGCTAGTTGGATCACCAGTAAGTTGTATAATTCAAGAAAAACCAGCCAGCATCTGAAATGAACCTTTTTGGCGCAGCCATTTTTTTATTTGTATTTTGTTTCACGAACTGTGTCCAAATAATCGTTATTCGTTCTTTAGTTTTAAAAAAAAATCTTACCTTAGAACTTTTCCTCTCGTGATGATAAGAGCGATTAGAAACGGTGCCGATGTATCTACCTTTGTGGTCTGACTGGACCTTTTCAATCTCCTTAGGTTGGATGTTCCTGTAATGCCTTTAACATCATTATCTATTTAAAAACACAACCCCATGCCTTTATTTTTGCGAAGGGGCAGGCACTTAGCCAGTCGTATACACGTGTGAAGGTCTTCAACGTGCAAACTGTTACTATGAATTCAGTACATAATTCAAGACGCTCCAATTAGTAATTTTTCGCAGGTGATTAAAAAGAAATCTGTTGTTCCATACATTTACACTGTGGGTCTAGGTACATATTGCATTTTGGAATGTAACAGCAAATTTTTTTTATACAAAAAAAAAAATTTAGTAAAATTCGCTGTTTCATACCAAAGTACAATCAATACCTACACTGCCTGCCTAAATGTATGGAACAGCAGATTTATTTTTAATCACCTAAGATTTTTTTTTTTCACAGTAGAAATTTTTCGTTGGTTATTAAACCGACGAAAAATTTCTACTCGGCATATCTAGAATCATGTTCCCTTACACCCTGTTTATGGTTCACCCACTACCGTTTATGTTTTCAAGTCCCAAGTAGGTGGTGGTGGTGGCAATTTTATAGCCACCAAACGGGCGATAAAGATCAGATCAATCCACACTCCGGGCAGCTACTGTAAATTTTCGTGCCCAATAACACTACCCGACTTTGATTCCAGGACACAACCCTTAAGCCACGGTGCAATTTAATTGCCTGTTGCATACCTTAAGTTAAAGCAACAATAGAAGATGCATCGTCAAAACAGTGTTTAAACGATACAAGTTATTTCCGTTTATTACCCAAGGGCGTATTCCACGGGGAATTTTTGTGCCCGTGGTCCCTCGGAGAAATACAATGCTGCCGAATTAAAATGGTAGTCTCGAACATCGAGATATAAGTACTAACGTACAGTACTTATATCTCGATGGTCTCGAAAGTATGATTCGGGACAATAACAAATATGTATTTATATAATTATAACCATAAGAATCATCAATACACCTCCCCAAGTTATATTTGCCGTGGTTTGGTCTGATTTCGGAAATCGGACCAGACAACGGCAAAAATCTACATAGTTGTTATTGTCGCGAATTATATTTTCGAGACTTTCATTTTAGTTCGGCAGCATTGTATTTCTCGGAGGGACCACGGGCACAAAAATTACCCGTGCTCCCTTCCAGGGGCTACGGCAGGGACCACGGGTAATAAACGGTCATTGTTGCTTCGATTTTATTATATGCTATAAACAAGAAACTTGCATCGAGTAAATGGCGTTTTAGCAGTCGACTGGGCAATAATACCACTTGGTCTAGACTAGGAGAAAAACGGTGACTCACCTACAATCCAATGTAAGTAGAACCCTGTTTTCAGGTAACGAACATACACTGATGGTCCCAGTGTCGGTGGCTGCTAGGAAATATGGCAGTCGGTGCGGTGATACTTCTATACAGGTTACTGATGATGCGTCAGCTAGAAAGGGAGAAAAAATGTTTGTATTGCATCTCACTTGCTCTTTCGTCGTTATGAAAAGTGTTCAATTTTAAGTCCTGTAAATTAGCTTTCCATCCCCTGTGTCTTTTGATTGAAAGACTATAATGGGAAATTGGGCGTATGATATGCCCCAAAGATGTATATAATTGCTAATGTCTATATTTTGGACGCGTTTGAAGCGGTGGGTTCGCTTCTACGCGATGTATTATTTTCCCCAATAGGTACCTATGTATATTGAAGAAAGATCTTACTTGCAACACAAAACTTATTCACTTTAACCGCCCCGAGAATTCTTTTGCAGCACAAAACTTCACCACAGTTTTTAGCAATCAAATAATGATCTCGATCCTTCCAATTCATCACTTTCAAGTCCTCGCAAACAATCCCACTCTCCCAATTTTTAGAAACATCTTTTTCAATTGACACCACTCTTTTAATTTTAGCACTGGCAGCACTGGATGGTCTGTTTCTGTCAAAATCGAAACTAATGGCGGATTTTGGGCGGGAAACATCTTTTTTTATTATTATTTTTTCTTGCTTTCTGTTCATCATTCTTCGTTTTGCTGCGTTTAAATTGAAGTTTGATTTTAAATCGGCATTTTGTGGGTCTTTCAGCGGGAGATCTATGTGATCCAACAATGATATTGTTTGGTTCTTCTCTAGTTTCATTCTGGACCAGAATGCCTTGCCAATATCTGGCGGGATCGTTTTAGATTTTTGTTGTACTATTGACCATATTGTTAGTACGCCTATACTTTGTAGAACTACAACCTGAAATGAATAGAAAAAACCATAAAAATGGTGAGATACTATGACCGGAAAACCCCAACGAATAAGAAAATAGGCAAACGGATTAATATTACGCTTCACCTAAACCTTGAATGAAGCAACCAAATTGAATCATGTTCAAATTAAAGCGAAGCATTCAATATTGGCCATTACCCTTCATGTCTTCTGTGCCTTTCAACCGAACTGGACTTGTGACGTTCCAAAAATGCTGATTCTCAGCCTAGTTTGAATAAATGACTTTCGATTTTGATTTTTGAATTTGGATCAATTTGGTTGAACCGTCTAATAATGTCATTACAAAGAGGTTCGAACATTTTTGTATGGAACCTAGCATACACACTACCTACCGTCCGTTACTAGCGGCCAGTGATAGAAACAAGTGTCAATCAATAGAATAAGTGATTGCAGACCAAAAATATTTAATGATGAATCTCGTTAGTGATATGCTTTGATATTGAATTCAAAAACGTGGAAATATAATCCATTAATTTTCATGTTTTATTTTTACATTTTTGAACTCAAATATCTCAGAAAGTTTATATTACTTACGAGATTCATCATTGTATATTTTTTTGTTTGAATCACTAATCACTTACTGTGTCGGTTGACACACGTGGCATGTTTTATCGCTGGCCGCCAAAACTCGTTTTTTTTTTTCAAAATGGCGGACGGTATAGATATGCCAACGAGTTCGATGTTCTTTACGATTAGACAAGCGCCAGGTTTTATCATTTCTTAAATAAATTCTGCTCAAGCTTCTTCCTTCTTCTTCTTCTTATGCTTCTCAATAAGGAACCAAAACTTAAATCATTTATCAAAAATAATCCATACAGATTAGTTTACCTGTCCCACAATCCTTCGTTCGCCCTCCTCACTTATGATAGAATGCGGGTCACCAGTCATCTCCAACCCGACTATGCGGTCAGTCGTGTCACTACTGCTCATATTGAAAGCACTGTTTGTGTACGCACACGATTGTAGAGCGCAAGATATGCTGGGCTGAAATAATAATCGTTAAAATTCATCATCCTTTTTTGCCCTTATCCAAATCTATTTGGTCCTGGGTTCGATTCCTGGGTCAGACAAAGTGTTTTCCACCTGGAATTTGTCAGTAGCAGCCCGGAGTCTGGATTTGTGCCCGGTTGATGGCAATAGGCTCGCCCCCTATTACATGGGACTAAGACATAACTAGCGAAATGCGGGTGTACTCTATATACACTTTTGCTCAACCCTATGGGGAGGCGTGATGTTATGTTATATTAAACGAAGCAAAATGCAAACCTCATGAGACTAGTGCTTCATTATTATTCATTATTAACATTCTAATTAACTATTTGGGAAGCCCAGCTGACTTGCAATTAGTGTTAATATTTAGTCCCAAAACTGAAAACTCACGGCTATATTGTGGTTTTAACACGGAAATATATTACTTGTAGTTCTGCAAAACCAGTAGACCTCGCGAGCACAAACTTTTTTGCTACAATTAATATACCACTATAGTTATTTATTTTAGTGAACTCTGATAATAATTATTTTCTGAATTCTCTAGTTAATGAGAAGGTGGTCCCAGGTGCTTCATCAATCCCTACCTAGAAGTTAAAGGGCCGATTCCACTGGTAGAAATCTAAAAGTGAGCAATTTACTGCATTTTGAGGAGCTATTCTGCTGATCACGCCAAAGATTCTCATCAGATCTTCACAATTTTATTATGCGACCAACCTAGAGTTACTTATTACCTTTCAAATAAAAAAAAATATCCATCAAAATCGGATTTCATAAGGTGGAGATATCCAGTAGCCCCTTTTTTGGAAGAATTACCCCTCCAATCAAAAAGCCTAGACGACAATAAAAATCTATAAAGTCGTAAAAGTTATACACCGAGTTTCCTCCAGATCGGTTATAAAATACGACCTGTAGAGGAGTAGCAACAAACTGAAAGACGATAGCAAATTTTGCCAGACTTGAAGCAGTGACGTTTTGCTTGGTCAATTATGAAAAATCAGAAGTCAATGCCCGTTTTCACTAAAACTAGGCGAGACATAAATGAATGCATCAATAAAAGCTCGCTGACGGAGTGATGGATTTTCAACGAAGTTGAAAACCGAACATCGCGCTTTTATTTTGGAATTCTGTTTAGGTGTCGCCTAGAGTTAGTGAAAATGGGAATAAGGCTAGCATAAGGCATAAGAAATCAAAGAAAAACCTGAAACCTACAGCATCCAATCCAACGTTACTATTCTTATTGTTCCACTCCCGATGCTTCTCGAACTCGGTGAGTTCTTTCACATTTATTTCTACTAATTCAGTAGGTTTCTCCTCGCTGGCAACATCATCCCGCCATGTTGGCTCTTCTGATAAATCCCAAAGATGTACTGAACTGAAATCAGGTATTTAAAATACATTATTTTAGTGTTTATTGCTTTTTAGTTTATAAGTTAAAGTATAACTTACCCATCTTCTAAAGCAGCAACAAAATATCCAACAGTAGTACCTCTTAATCGTCCTTTAGCTACATTGTCTATAGCCGTAAGTAATTTTACAGGTTCTCGCGTGGCAACACTGATGTCCCATAGACAAATCGTACACTTTTTAAGCGCCATATTCTGAGCTTTCTTGTGTACTGTCATTATTAGATTTGATTTCGTTTCAGAAAAAAACATTTGTGAAATCTTTGTACTATTCAGAAAAGAAAGGTTTTCGGCCGCTATAAGCTTCGGGGAAATAGATACATAGCCTTTGCTAAATGGATAATTGGTATTATTTAATTCGGTAAGTTCTGTGTTGCCACTATTCGAATTCAAAACATTACATATTTTACTTTCTATTCTTTTTAAAAACTTTCCCAGACGATGAGTATTATAGTCATTCTTTTTTAATTTCGATTTGTATGTTTCGTATGGCAACATTTCACTGGGTCCGACGCCATCTTTCTGTTCAAAGAAGATACGTAACGGATCTGTTTTATAATTTCCATCTAAGTTAATCGCTTTATTATTTTCTACATCCACACTATGCGTGGTCAAAAAAGTGAACTTAGTTAAATAGTCTTCCATATTTTTACTATATTTTCGACTCTCGACTTTTTGTTTGATGCAAATATCATTTTTTGTAAATTCAACTGGGTGTTGGGTCCATTTGTGTTCGCATTCAATTTCATCAGTTTGTATCTCTTCAGAAATCCCATCGTCAAAAGTTTGTACAGCAATTTGGGTATAATTCGATCGTCCAAAAGTCGCCATGTAGAGGTCATACGAAATTGGTTTCATTTCGAACAGACTGTACGACATTTCATGCAAAGTTATTATGCTTAGTAAATCCTTTGCGCGTTGTCTTAGCCTATCTCCTATCCGTTTCTTTCGTCGATTCTCTTTTGATTTTGTGAAATCGATGAATAGAGGTCTGAAATGGAAAGAAACACATTCGAAATTAGTAGGACCGTTAAATCCTACTTTACATAGATACTTGAATATGAAGAGGCCTGCGCTGCAACGGTGAAATTTTCTTCCTTCGTATCGACCTGAACTAAATAGTTCAAGCTGTGCAAAAATTATCCAGTCAGCAAGATGGTAAGAAGATAGTAGCGAGGCTAACTGCCCAAGATTTCACAGACATACATTTAATGTGTTCCCACTTGCAGAGGCTTTTAGGCTAGGCGCAAACGAGCCAACGGCCACAACCACCGGTGGCTGTCGCCTCTTGCTGCGGTATTGAGTACTGCCGTAGCGGGTGGACGCCACCGACCACACGTGTGTGGCGAATCCGAACAAAATGAATGAAAAAGAATATGAACTGCTTGTCACTGGGCTATTGGCACTTTGGTCCTGGCTATCATTCGTTATTCTTTGACACCGTCACGGGTAGTCAGAAACCCGAAAGTTTGACAACCAGTCATAAATGAGGTATCGTGTGACCCAGTAACTGGGTTGTGGAGGTCAGATCGGCAGTTGCTCCATGTAAAAAGTACTGATATTCATCTCCAACCAGTTAGACTGAAGCGGGCCCAAACATACTTGGGAAAAGGCTAGGTTAATTCTATTGCACAAACCTGTCTATCACTTCTGTGTGCACTGTCCGTATGCTGGATACAGCGCTGGAACTGCTCATCTCTTGGAAACCCTCATCAGTTAAGGAGCTTGGCTTCTCCCCGCCTTCAGCTGTCTCCAGAATAAAGTCTAAGACCACTGGTTTTAGCTTATTCGCTGAACGATCGCGGAGGTCAAAACTACCTGGAATTGAAAACCTTTCTTGAAGCGTCATTGTTGATCTATCTAGATACTAATATAATAAAGAGTTATTATTTGTTTGCAAGTTTGTATGTAGGGGGTAATCTTCGGAACTTCTGATCCGATTCCGAAAATTATTTCAGTAATAGGAAGCTACAGTATTGCCGTGTGTCATAGGATCACGCGGACGAAGTCGCGAGCAGAAGCTAGTTAAATAATATAATAATGCATTTATTTCGGACAAAAGATCCATTTAGGTTAGTAGGTAATACTTCAGAATTATGTTATTGGCAAGAAACTTAGTGAACTTGCTTTTCTTTATTCAGCATCTTAAGGACGCTGTTACAAATGGGTAGTCAAATCTTTACTTTTTTACACATAAGTATGTTTATTAAATAAAATGCTTTGCATTCTTAAAATGTTTTTTGGCCGAATTGTTGATGAGTTGTCCATGGTACGATTCTGAACTATAAATATAATTTTAGATATGTACATTTTCTTAATAAATGTACCGAAGCAAAAATTTTCACTTCGGTACATTTATTGAGAAACTGTATCTATCTAAAATTATATTTATAGTTCAGAATCGTACCATGCACATCTATCAACAATTCGACCAAAAAACATTTTAAGAATGCAAAGCATTTTATTTAATAAACATACTTTTGTGTAAAAAAGTAATGATATGACTACCCATTTGTAACAGCGTCCTTAATGTGATGATTTAGTTTAGGGCAGTCCAATTTGTCAGCAAGAGATATAGAATTAACGTGTAGTCTACATGATGACGTAAATGGCTTTAATAAAATGTGTAGGATTGGAAAGAATACCCCAGTCCTCCATTTTACTTTGGGCATACTTAAACTTACCAGAATCTAACATATTCTCTTCATCCTTAACCTCTTTTAAAGCCTCAACTGCCTCGCTCTCAACGTCATCATCACCATCGTCATCATCGATTTCATCACTTCCAGCCTGTTCACTAGGTGTAGAGCTGTGGTAAGAATCGAAGTCTGATTCGTAACTTTCGAAATCGTCTTCATAACTTACATCTTCGTCACTGGATACTTTGCTTGGTGGTATCTAAGAAGGTTTTTTATAGAAAGTAAAAACATGAAATAACTGTTTTTAATGGAAATGAATCCTTCCTTTGAATATCTTATCCCATCTTAGCATGTTTTCAAAGCTAGTTAACCCAGTTCATGGTCTACCTGTGAAATCATACCATCGAAATCTGTTCAGCCATTAAGGCATGAAAAGGTAACAGACAGTTACTTTCGCATTTATAATTTAAGCATGGAATTGTATGGATGTCGGGGCGTATTAACTTTAGTTTTTTTTTATGCTCTTGGGTGGTAAACCTACAGTCGACCTACAGGATGGACATCCGCCACCTTTGGAATACCTACCAGTCATCGTGGATGCGTTAACATCCCAGGGACAAAGTTAGAATGTCTCTTGTACCTGTATCACAAACCGAAACACAGTAACACTGTTTGGCGACAGAAAAAAAAGTATATCCAAGGAATAAAAAATAGCTACTCACCATTTTACTGTGACTTGGTTTTTCATCATCCAATTCAACATAAAACGCCTTAGGTTTTGCGCTGAGCTTTCGCGACAAATTGAACATTTCAACGTTATTGTCGACTTCTCCAGTATTCAACATTTTCACCTCATCCTCATCCAATGTTCTTGTTTTAGTCCGCTGTCTTTCACCGTCTCTTAAACGGGCCTTATTTTTATCTTTTTTATCTTTAGCTACTTCATTTATGAAGCTCTTTTCCTTTCTATCTGTAGACGCATCTCTGACAGAACTCCTTTCTCTCTCCTTTCTATCTTTTATCACATCTTTGGCAGAATTCTCTTCTCTCTCCTTTCTATCTTTTGTCGCATCTGTGACAGAACTTTTTTCTCTCTCCTTTCTATCTTTTGTCACATCTTTGACAAAACTCCTTTCTCTCTCCTTTCTATCTTTCATCGCTTCTTTTATAAAACTCTTTTCGCTCTCCTTTCTATCTTTTGTCGCATCTTTGACAGAACTTTTTTGTCTCTCCTTTCTATCTTTTGTCACATCTTTGACAAAACTCCTTTCTCTCTCCTTTCTATCTTTTGTCGCATCTTTGACAAAAGTCTTTTCTTGAACTTCACTTGTTTTTTTCGCCTCTTTAACAAAACTCTTTTCTCTCACCCTCCTATCTTTAGAAATATCTTTAACAAAACTCTCTTCTCTTTTTATATTAATACCCAGTTTTCGTTTAACAATTGGTGAATTTATTGCAACACTAAAGTCTCTACTTCTCGGCGTGGATCTTGAAGTATTCGCATCAAACATTTTTGGGGCCGTCATCTTGGATCTTTCATTTTTTGTACTACGTTGACTGGTAGAAGAGGGTGATGATTTGAGTAAGTCCTTCATTGGCGATATATTGCTTGTCGTATATGAAGTGGTCGTTGGCTTTTTGGGAGCTCTCGCGCTTGGTACAACGGTTTTTTTCTTTTGCCCGTAAATGTCGGCGGTCGAACTCTTTTCTATAAAATTTCTTGGTGTAGAAACAGTGTAGGGAGTCTTTTTGAGTTTCTCTTCTTGAGTTATTTTCGTGGCATCGTCTTTTGTTTGCTTTTCTCTTTTCGATTTGGATTCGGTAGGCTTTTTTACTGTTGTCTGCATTTTAAGTTAGTACCTATTCACTGAAATTCAAAACTTTATTAATTTTCGCGCGAAATTAAATTAACTCACAAGTGAGTTAATTTAATTTCAAGACGCAACATTATCGAACAAGCAGGACACCTTCATCAATCTTCTTCTGTTCGAATAGCATGTAGGTACATACTAGTACCTAATGCCTACTTGGAGTGGACTAGACAATTATAGGTACCTACCTGAATAAACCACCTAAATACTTTTCCAACTATAACTACCCTCCCATATAACTGACCATACTTATTTATACTTCTGTAAATAAGAACTTAAATCAAACGACAAAGCACTTTTTTGGACGGTATCGAAATAATTATATTCTTTATCTACCTACCTAAAACTTAGGTACTTATGTGTAGGTACTGTAATGATACAAATTCAATTTGTTTCAATTAGGGTGCAGCACCCTAATTGCGTAACACATTATCAATCGGAGTTGGTTTCATTTTGACAGTTCAACAACATTCATTGCGTTATTTACGTTGTCGAGCAGACAAATTTTTCGAACATATGAAGCAATGAATTAGCAATTTGTTTCAAAATGAAACCAACTCCTATCGATAACGTGTTACGCAATTAGGGTGCTGGTCTCAGCCCTTAGCCACTCTCATTCACCTGTGCCTAGCTACAGTAGCCACGTTAGGCACATTAGGTTCGATGAGCGTTGCTCCGTCAGGCTGAAGGCGGTCCTAGACTACGTTTGATTTCAATCTCCAACCTTTATCCTAATTAAATTGGGGGCAGTATGTTTATTTCGTCCATAATATCTGCATTCATATGCCTAGCATAGCAGATTCTACTCTCTTTTTTAACAAACCTGTCGAGTAAGTCAAAACTACGCACTAAGAATTTTAGATAAGTAGTTACCTACTTATACTTCGAAAAACTCATTATTCCTAATGGTCGGATTTTATTTGTTTTATTATAATAACAACGAGACCACTTTTAGTAATAACTTAATTAATTTAAGCTCGACAACCAATCATAAATTTTAATGTAGTAAGTACGTAGGTACATATCTACTCAGGCACTGTTTGACCTAAATAATTCCCATGAAAAAGTTTAAAAGAAACACTATACTCACCTGGATATTAAAGAATCGATGACATGCGAACTTTCACGTGGTGAAATGCAAAACATACATGAATAAATAATAAGCCGAGAACCAATTATTTCTTACCTTGACATAATTTTCTGTTTGTCTGGGAAAACTTCACTGGTAGCAAATATTTTCATAAAAAACTTTAAAGTATTTGTACTTATGTTTAAGCACGGACTGTTTGCTTTAAATAATACAATATAAATTAATATTTTAATCATAAAAAGCACCCGTCACTGAATATTTCTTATTGTACACAAATTTCGTTGCCATGGAAACCGTTATTTCAAACATTGAGCATGACATCGAGTAAGGCCACAGATAAAAAATATACTTCATTTTAAAAGTGGGCGAGTGCGAGTCATTCGGTCTTATTACAAAACGAGGTTTTTCTTCTGTCGTGGTTTAAACCATTGAGTCAGTTTTTGTAATAAGAACCTAGCTGTGATAGAAATACAGTTCTATAGACAAAACTGACAACGTAGTCCGGTACGAAGTTGTGACACCTTAATGTGTCGCAATAAAGTTCGAAATTCAAAAAAAAGGTCCATGGTTTATACCTGGGCTTGACGATGAACCTTGTTTTGTAATAAGACGGATTATGTTTTAAGCTGAAATCGAACTTAAGCTTGTGGCCTAAGCTTAGGCCACATAAGTAAAGAAACGGGTAACAGTCTTGGCCGTTGAGAGGACTGACTTATAAACCTATGGCCTTGCCAAAGACTAGCCAAAAATGAAGGACTCCACGCCACGCATATCGAAAATGAAGCACAGTAAGCATGCCGGGACCGTTTGTACAAACATGCGCCTCACGTACACATTTACATCATAGTATGCCGACCACCATTATGTGACATGACGACGTCTTTGTCAAATCACGCACACATAGATCGGTAAGGTGCTTCACTTTCGATACGCGCAACATGGCCGCCTTTCGTAGGATTGTTACTGCGAGTGCAAGAGAGAGCAAGCAACCGTTTGACAGCACATCTACCAATCATCTACCACAATACTCGGCACTCAACATGGCGACCGATCACGCGTAGACTGCTTTTGACGTCACACAAAAGTGTTGCCTTTAGTCGTTGACAAACATTTAGATAAAGATGTCTCTCTTTTCACAATTATGCTCTTGATTATAATTATGCAGCTCTTGATTAAATAAAAAACTTTTTTACAAAAAAATACAACCGACTTCCAAAAACAACACTACAAAGTGAAAAATAACTTTAATTTCGGAAGTCGGTGTCTAGTTAAATGTATTTTCGTTTTTTGCCACCGACTTCCGAAATTAAAGTTATTTTTCACTTTGTAGTGTTGTTTTTGGAAGTCGGTTGTATTTTATTGTAAAAAAGTTTTTATTTTTCACTTTTTAGTTGTAGTACCTACCCCACACAAATTCTAATACCACTACCTGCAAAATAAACTAAGAACATCATCCATATAAAAGTTGGGGAAAAATACGTATTATTGAAGCTAACTCAAAAACTGCCCAAGCAAAGTTAATCAGTTTTATATGGGACCAACTGTGATGTATACCCTCTCGGATTAAACAAAAAAAATCCAAATAGGTCCAGCCATCTTCGAGTACATAAAAAAAAATAAAAAAAAAAGGTTCCGACGAATTGAGAACCTCCTCCTTTTTGAAGTCGGTTAAAAAAGAGACAAAACGCTTTTAGACATGTGTGCGTCGATATGATAGATATTTGTATAACTATTATTTCTATAGCAGAATATGCCATCTCCTTAAGTTTCTAACTCAATGGTCGAGAGAATGCGTTCTTGACACCTGTCAGTTTCATACTAACGAATATGTTTTGCGAATATGATCCTTATTACTACTAGAAATTGTCCAACTGATAGGTGGCCAGGGGTGGGTGGGGTGGGGTGGGTGGAGATGGTAGTGACAGGTGGCGGTCTCCGACGGCGACGGTCGGACTGTAAGCTGTTAGACTGTCAGTGTCGCACAACTTTACTGTTAAATTAAATTAAATATCATTTATTTCAGACAATTATTAAACCCATACCATACATGCACATACTCTTAAATACCATATGCATTAACATAATAACACAGATAGAATATTAAAATACACAATACAATAGCTAAAAAACTTTTTTACAAAAAAATACAACCGACTTCCAAAAACAACACTACAAAGTGAAAAATATCTTTAATTTCGGAAGTCGGTGTCTGGTTATATGTATTTTCGTTTTTTGCCACCGACTTCCAAAATTAAAGTTATTTTTCACTTTGTAGTGTTGGTTTTGGAAGTCGGTTGTATTTTTTGTAAAAAAGTTTTTATTTTTCACTTTTTAGTTGTGGTACCTACCCCACACAAATTCTAATACCACTAACTGCAAAACGAACTAGAACATCATCCATATAAAAGTGGGGAAAAATACGTATTATTGAAGCTAACTCAAAAATTACCCAAGCAAAGTTAATCAATTTTATATGGGACCAACTTTGATGTACACCCTCTCGAATAAAACAAAAAAATCCAAATCGGTCCAGCCATCTTCGAGTAATCGGGGAACATACATAAAAAAAAAGGTTCCGAGGAATTGAGAACCTCCTCCTTTTTGAAGTCGGTTAAAAAGAAAAAATGTATTATATTAAAAGACTTTTGCCTCTCTTGCAAGATGGACGACA
This sequence comes from Cosmia pyralina, assembly GCA_946251885.1. Classification (NCBI taxonomy): domain Eukaryota; kingdom Metazoa; phylum Arthropoda; class Insecta; order Lepidoptera; family Noctuidae; genus Cosmia; species Cosmia pyralina. Next base: position 6,205,167 of record OX276368.1, on the reverse strand, counting down.
CGGTACACAGCATTTACAATTTCATTCCTACTCAGGGTCACCCTTGTGTAGAATGACACTCTAAGCTTACTTAGCAGCGCGGAAAAGCCGGCAACGTAGCTCTCGGCGAACATGTCAGTCGCACTACACCGCCAGGGCAAGTTCATCATAGCCCGGTAAGCATTATTATACTGTACACGAAGTGTTATACGCACTCCTCGAGTAACGGTACCAAAGTTGGCTAGTGTACAACGACTGACAGTAGGCTCTGAACAGCGTCACCTTAACTTGATTCGAGCAGTGATAAAAACGTCTAGCTAGCATATTGCTTCTACAAGCGATACTGCGTGTCTGTCGTTCAAAATCATCAACATCCGATAAGTTTTCTGTCACAATATGACCGAGATATTTAAAATTTGTAACTATTTTTAAATTAGTTCCACCTAAATTAATAGGGAGTATTACATCAGGGCCTTTCTTATATTGAAAAATCATAACTTCCGTTTTATTTACATTGTATGTCAGGTGGTGTTGAGTTGCATACCTCTCACAGATGTCTATTAGTTTTCTGAGGCCGCTGGCTGACGGACTGAGCAGCACCATGTCGTCCGCGTAGTTAAGGTTATTAACGCGCACACCGCCAACTTGGCATCCGACTCTGGTGCTGCTCAGCTCCTCGATCAATTAGCTTACATAAAGGTTAAACAATACCGGTGACGTCAGACCACCCTGTCTCACTCCACTTTTTAGCCTGTAATTTTTGGACAGAGCATTATTCCACTTAACCTGATTAACTTAGTTAGCATACCAGAATTCTAAAATATTATTATTTATTATTATTATTTATTTATTTATTTCTTTTAGGAGGACTTACAGACAAATAATAAAAATAATTACAACTTAGGTAACTATATATATGTATATTTACTATTTTCGGTGATACTTCTGTTTTTCTTCATTTTTCCCATAATATATTATAATTAATTGAATCAAATGCTCGGCTTAGGTCTAAAAAGCATTACAGTGGAGGTCTGCCCGGCTTGGGCGGAGCACCGCCGTGTTCTCACGGAGGCGATCGGCGGCGGCGATCTCTCGCGTTCAAACCTGGTCCAGGCCATGGTGCGGAGCGAGAGTGCATGGGAAGCCGTCACCTCGTTCTGCGAAGCAGTAATGCTCGCGAAGGAGGAAGCGGAACGCGTGAGGGAGAGGCAACAGCCGCGCCCTCGCGCCCCTAGCCGCCGTATGAGACGCCCTGGGCGGCGGGAATCGATTGCCGATTCCCGGCCACCGTAGGCGCGGGCTTGCGGACGACGAGTAATGGGCAGCTCGCCGTCCGGTAAGGACCAGGCCCGGGTCAACGGCGCGTTGTGTTCCACGCGCGCCTCAAAGAGATGTCAGCAGTGACGGGGTTAATTGGGCCGATGCCGCCGGGGTCGCGGGTAGTTCGAAAGAGATACCGTGGCCCTGGCACGGGCAGCTGAAGGAGCATGGGTGGGTTTTAGTCAGTAAAAGTCTGACACGCCCTCCCACTCTGCCCAGAGCGGGAGAAGTCATTTGATGATTTCCCATCCACAAAAAAAAAAAAAAAAAGGTCTAAAAAGCATGAATAAACTGTTGTATTCCTCTATACTCGTAAACTGTATTTTTTAAAGCAAAGATAGCTAGATCAGAGGATGAGCCTCGTCGGAAACCAAACTGAGCGCTGTTTAGCGGTATGTTCTTTTCATTCAAATGTTTCATAATTATGTTAATTAAACTACAAGTACCAGACAGCGACGGGAGCATGTCTACACAAGATAGGTAACGTTTAAGATCTCTGCTTCAAAACATACAATCAACTCGGCCTATTGTAGATTTATGAGAAAAAAATTTTAGCTTATAAATTCTTAACATTTAAACGAAGCGCTTTTAGTTCCAGTGCGCGTGAGAGTCTTCTATCTCTCTCGTGTCAAACTAGACAGCCATAACGCCATTTCACTTACACACCGAGATAAACCATGCTTCGAAGTATCCTCAATAACTTTAGTGGTATATTGATTGTTGCAAAAAAGTTTGTGCTCGCGAGGTCTACTGTTCGCAGAACTACTAATTTAATTTGACTATTTAAAGTATAGGTACACCGCTGTCTAACCCTTCGGAGAAATTCAGGCGTGATGTTATGATATATGTATTAACCATAGATATTTTTTATATTTATGGTATTATCTGTGTGCTTTTACTAAAATAATGCGTGAGCTTGAGAATTGTACAGCGCCTATAGATTGAAGCCTAGCAATAAAGTAACGTTAATTTTTATATTTTCATTGGGTAATTCACTCAATACAGACCTAAAGTTCTTATTGATCATTAAGAAATGATCAATAAGAATTTTAGGTTTTGGATATTATTTTACGAATTTTTGCACTTTGCCCCACCAAAGGGCGGCTCGGTGGCGCAAAGTGGAATGATTCGGTACCTATTTAATTTATTAATAACTAACTAATAGAGTAGAACTGAGGCCCTAGACAAATGGCATTCACTTCGGAGCGATTACATTTCTACAATCGCTACAGCTTCAAAGTGACATTGACATGATCACGTGACATTTCGATAGCTTATGTCAACCCCATACATTTTTTTTACTTTTCCGTCATCGTTAATCGAATGTTACTTTGTTAATGTGTACTACCCAAGTACACATTATCAAAATTGGCAATTGACCTAAATTAATACGTAAGTACCTACGGTCAGCAACGAACGTTGGTTGTAAAACTATAAAGTACGTATTAGTATGTAGTGTTACCTACTACTATAATTGAGCCACTGCTTTGCTTTTATGTAGGTACCTATTTTATGTATGACAAGAAACAAGAACGTGCTGCGTGACCAACCGCATCATGCATGCTACATTCTGTAACTTACTGTGCTGTGACCTCTCCTTCACATAAGTAAGTTTCAACACTGCAGGCCAATATTATTGTTCTAGTTGTGACACGCAAATAATTGATTTCTACTGATCGCCGTTATCGAAATCGATAAGGAGGACTATTGTTTAAATTTGTATCTACTAAAAAACTAAAATAAAAACACTTTATTTGCCAGCTGTACTCCGCGTAGCTTCCCGACGCGTGCACAAAAATATGAATTAGGTGAAGGACAAATTTTATTATGCCAGACGACGCGACGATTCGAACAATTCTAAACGTGCAGTTCCATTCATAAATATATATACCTAAATAGTATTGTTGGCGCCTACTGCTATATTCTTAGCAACAAACAAGCTTCGTGCATATGAGACGCACGAAATAACAGGAGTTTAATTTTTTTCCTTAGTTTTATAAGTTACCCCACATTACTTTTTATTAAATACGTTTGGCAGAACATTGATCGCTCCACTAAAATTATTGTAAAAAACCTATTTCTATCGAAATACAAGTATAAAACTATCCGGGGGTTTCATTTATGTCCAATCCGAGACAAGTACCTATTAAATATTATTTAAGACTGTTTTACTTGTATATTACTATGTATTCTCAAGTCTATTTGTGATAACATCAATGAAATTTCAATGCTAATTGTGTGAGAATAAGATTGAAAATCCTTTGCCATGCCGCGCCGGCCGCTGCCGTGCCGCCTGATGACCGCGCCTTTTAGAGACGATGATACAATCAAGCTATGATTTTGATTGCAGGCGTCGCCGTCGGTCTCTGAACAATGAAGTTTGTTGGTATAGTTTGTCCACTCTGAAATGCGCTACCGCATTTACCGTACCTAGTGTACGTATTATGTCGCAGTAAGATAATTGTTTTAACCCTTAGACGTATAAAAAAAGATGGACTACGCGCGACGCATATCGATAGTGAAGCACAGTAAGTATGACGGGACCGTTTGTACAAACACGCCTCACGCACACATTTACATCATAGTATGCCGACCGCCATTATGTGACATGACGGCGTCTTTGTCAAATCACGCAGACATAGATCGGTAAGGTGCTTCACTTTCGATACGCGTGGCGCGGAGTCCTCCTTTTTTTATATGTCTATGTTTTATAAAAAAAATAAAATAAAAATCTTATATTTCAGACAGAGTCCATTGATTGGTTAGTATACAAAATAAAACTTAGAACTAGTGTTAGTACTTATAGCTACCCGGAAAAATATTTTTATATAATTAGGCCCCACTGGCATGTAGGCCTATCCAGTGTCCCAGTATGGGGCTATCCCACCTGTTCGCTATGGTTTTCAGGATGCTGTTGGGGCTGGCGCGTACCCGGTGCATGATGGAGGCGCATCGCTTGCGCATGATTGCGTGAAAACCATCAATTGCCATCTCCGCGAACATGCTGGAAGCACTACAGTAGCGCGGCAACCCCATCAACACCCTGAACGCATTATTATATTGGACGCGCAGAACGCTGTATGCCCTCCGCGTATAGTTGACCCACAGACTGCACGTGTAAAACGACTGACAGTACGCTCTAAACAGCGCAGCCTTTACGTCAGTCGAGCACGTCGCAAATCTGCGAGCCAACATATTGCAGCGGACAGCCAACGCTCTGCGCTCACGCTCGATGTCCAGGTTGTCTTTCATGTCTTCAGAAACCCAGTGGCCCAGATACTTGAAAGATGTGACTTGTTTTAGGGGACTTCCGCAAAGTTTCAACTGTGGTACAATTGGGTAGTTTTTAGTGCCTGCCTTAAAGACTAGTACCTCACTTTTCTTCACATTGTATCTGAGCCCATGGGACTCCGCATACCTTTCACATATCTCAAGCAGACTCATCATTGCGTTAATCGATGGGCTCAGCAACACCATGTCATCCGCGTAACTAATATTGTTGACGCATATTCCGTCAACATAACATCCCTGATAAGTGTTGCTGAGCTCAACGATCAACCGGTTTATGTACAGACTGAAGAGGCGGGGGGAGGTCAGGCCGCCCTGCCTCACACCGCACCCCAGCCTATACTCATCCGATAATGAGCCTGCCCACCTAACACAATTAATCTGATTGTTATACCAATATCTTAATATTGATATAACTTCTCTATCCACTGAAGTATCATTTAATAATTTTTGCCACAGCAGGTCGTACGACACCAGATCGAACGCTTTGGATAGGTCCAGGAAACACGCGTTAACGGGCGTTTTCCTGTGCGTATAGTACTGGACAGCATGCTTGAGAGACAGTATGGCACTTTCCGTGGAGAGACCAGGCCTGAACCCAAACTGCGCATCATGCAGATCGATGCGGGTTGCCATATGCCTATCCAGCAAACTGTCCAGCACTTTAGCAATGACAGTAGCAAGCGAAATGGGCCTGTAGTTTACAATATCTGACGTGTCCCCAGTCTTATCCTTCACAATAGGCACGACCACAGTTTTCATCAGATCGCTGGGCAGATGTGTGTGGCTCAGACAGAGCGAGAAGAACGTGGCCAGTAACCTTGGCAGGTGAACTCCTGCATGCTGCAGGTGCTCGATGCTGAGAAAGTCATGCCCCGGTGACTTGCCCCTTACCATTTTGTTTATGACAGTAGCGACATCTTTCGCTGTGAAACTGATACTCAAATCCGTCTTACGTTCCTCAGCATCGACCCCCTGCGATGCTGAACCTAGAGGAGATTCAACTTTAAAATGCTTCACAAACAAATTAGCAATAGCCGTAGGCTCATTATGCCCCGCTACGCTCACGGGGACGCCCGGCCTCGGGTTCAATCTTTTCGTATTCCTCCAAAATCTTGAAAAGTCTTTAGATTTATAGTTTTCAGCTATTATGTCCATTTTTATTTTATTTTGATTGTTTTGACACCATTTTAGCTTTGATTTAAAAGCTTTTCTCATCTCAGACATTTGATTATATACAGTACCACAACTCGGTTTTCCTGCTATACTCCAGACTTGGAACGCAAGCCGGGCGTCCGCGTGAGCCCGCTTAACATGCCTATTCCAACCGACAACCCGTTTACCCTTCCTCCCCTGACTCGCCTTCTCATTACTGGGACACTGGGCAGCCTCCATGAGTGTAGACACAATGTTTTTATACATGTTGTCTAGTATGAGTTTGTGACTGGCATCCGCACACAGCCCATCAGCACATTCCCTGAACTCTAATGGGAAATGCATTTCCCTTAACTTAGCGTGACACATATTTTTATATATTTCTATTTGGCTAGTATCCCGTTCACCCCATAACACAGAATTTTTGGTTCGATTGGGTGTGACAATTGTAGGTCTTATCATATTAAAGTTACACTGTAGTTGTAACGGCATGTGGTCCGACCAATATGTGTCATACAACACAGATGCACTCACGAGCAGACGCCTCGCGGCCTCAGTCACTACGCAGTGATCGAGCCAGCGGCGGCAACCATGCGCGTCACTCACGAAAGTGTACGTACCTCGCGGCATCAGGTCCAAGTCCGCACAGCTCCAACACTGCTCCGCACAGAAACTCACCAGTTCACTACCGAATAACTCACCAGGGTGAGCATTAAAATCACCGAGAATGATCACAGCTTGCACATTTTGACTTTCGATTATCGCACTAATTTCACTGAGGCAGTCCGTAAACTCAGTTACGTTATCGTTCGAGTCTGTAGGCATGTACACCGAGAAAATTAGTACTGAGCGATCTTGTGACACTATCTTGATAGCTACCAGGCGCACGTTGTTGCAGCTTACTATCGTGACAGATGGGAACAGGCTTTTCCTCCACAACAAAGCCACTCCTCCATAAGGCCTTCCACGTAGTACTCCCGTTGAGGTGTCGACTGCCGAATTGCCAGTAAACGCGAAACCATCATCAACTTGGCCAAGAAAGGCGATATCATGTGGCAAAAACCTGTTTGTGTTGTGTTTCAAAATGTGTTTTAACCATAGATGTTGACGTGTAGTGATCCCAACATTTTAGCGTAAAATATCGGACCATTATCGGACCACACAATTCCTTACTTCGAAACCACGTCAATTCCTTGAGCTAATCACGACGTATTCTCTATGACAACCGCCTATAATATAGAAAAGGGGTTTCTACAAGACACGATATTGACGTGGTTAGCACGTGGTAAGATATACTCGTAAGCGGGGAATCATACAGAATTGGGGGCCCAGAACAGCGCCGAGTGAACGGCCGCAAACAGGAGAATAAGGGCCTTATCACGATTCAAACTCAAAGCATTTATTTTAAATAAACCAATTACAGGCACTTTTGAATTGTCAATGGGTCGGTCAGTCAGAAAGATGAAGCTAGTTGCCTATTCCAAAGCGTAGTAGATCCCTATGGAGAAGAACGGGCAAGAAACTCCAATGACACTCATTTAAATCAAAATATTTTTACAAAATATTGGTTACATCGTTCATGTTGAAAATATACATATATGTGAAAACAATGTAGAAAGACGTGCACGTTTAAAAGCGTCCGTAATAAAAAGATAAAAACTAAAACAACTAAATTAAAAACAAGCCGTGGCAGCTAAGAGACGACCAGTTCAAACTGACGGCGCCCGTTCACGAACCTGACGCATGGATCAGCACCAATTATTAGCTCAACCATTTTGAAGGACACACACGCCACCACCAACGAGACATTTGAGTGAGCATGATTTGCAAGCGTGTGCGTAGCGAGTACGCCACGAGTGCGCGACATTTTCATAATAATTTTACACACGCTTGACGAATTGAATAATTCAATAATTTTACACACGATTCACACACACACTTGACACACACACACTCGTCGTCGTTACACACTTGTGGTGTGCTCGTTACGTGCTTGCTGCAAACTCGCGGCTAAGCCCGCTGCGCTTTCGACTCGCTTTGAAATCATTCGCACACCACACACAGCCACTCCACTCACGAATGTCAGTCACTTTCACATCACACCACTTCACTCACATCATATCACATCACATCACCCCACTCTCACACCTAAACCCCTCCCACTTCACAAGCGAACACACATCTAGGTATATCTTTTGTAAAATTGTAATAATCGTAATTAGTTTTTTATCACCTTTTATCCTACCTAAGAAGGAGCGGCGTCTTCTAACACAGGCATTTTGTTGGTGAATAAAGATTAATAGGAGGCGTCATTCACCAACAAAATGTTATCAACTATTTTTGTATTTTGTATTCGCAAATCGCCAGTGTGATAACGCAATAACTGCCTGTGCTCTTTTTATAGATGGTATAAAAAGAGCATCTTTTGTAATCGGTTGGATTACCTATTGTTTTTTTGGGAATCACAGATTGTACAAAAACTCGATTTTTAGACATCCATATGACCCGTATGTATCTATCTACGTTATGTTAGATTTTAATAATTTTATTTATAGTGTGAATAGGAAAGTAACGTGTTTAGCACATTATGACTTCTTCATTATTTATTCTGTTAATTATCGAGGCTATTGCAGACAACATTCAAATGGGTTTGGACTTTGCTACTTGAATATCGGCTTTGAGATAAATCTTGAATTTATACCTATAAGAATATGACTAAAATGTTAATAACAAGTTTTAAATGCCATTGCATCAGGCATCGAATGCAAATAATTATAATTATGTGTAGGTACACACGGCTACAGATCAAGCTGTACTCGCATTGTATAGGATTTCCTTACAATGAGAGATCAGTGTAAACTGGAAATGTATAGCTTGATGTGTAGCCGTGGGTACGAATGCAGAAAAGATTTGGAAAATGATTTTACTAATTTTAGATTTCTACAAAACGAGATAAATAAAATATAATTACTTATGCACTTTTTTTCTTATCATGTTTATAATTTGAATGCTTTTATTACTTTTACATTAAAAAGTCGAATACTGTAGATTTATACCACAAAATACGCCAATCAAGTTAAATTTTAATTAAAACAAAAAATAAATAAAACGAGGCTTTACTTATGTCGTCACATATAGGTAACATTATGTACTTCTCGACAATTATCACTTAGATAAATAATACATATACAGAATACGAGGCGAACTTCAATAAATAACAAAAAAAAAAACGGAGCTGACGAACGCACGTGCATACACTTCTGCATCTAACACCCTACTGATTGAATAGTGTGAATAATTTACATGATTCTCTTTTTATTCAACTACCCTCCGACATGTGAAGATTTTGTTCGAGTATTCTTAATGGTAACTCTCGCTGGTTTTTCGGTCGGATGGTTCAAAATTAATTTACAATCCAGCGACGATTGATGCTGGGTCTTCGACTCCTTGCTTGATCTTTCTAAGGAACATGACAGCTTCACGACCATCAATGAGCCTGTGGTCGTAAGTCAACGCGATGTACATCATAGGCCTGATGACAACCTGGCCGTTTAGTGCGATGGGGCGCTCGAAGATACCGTGCATGCCCAGGATAGCAGACTGAGGAGGATTGATAATAGGAGTACCCAACAATGAACCGAATACACCACCATTGCTAATAGTGAATGTGCCGCCATCCATCTCTTCAATCGTTAGCTTGCCATTTCTAGCTTTTTCTGCCAATCCAGCAATGGTCAACTCAATATCGGCGTAAGTCATAGTTTGTACGTTCCTCACTACGGGCACTACCAGACCTTTGGGAGTCGCGACAGCCACGGAAATATCAACATAATCACGGTAAATGATTTCGGTTTCCTCAATGACCGCGTTCACAACGGGCTGATCCATTAATGCGCTGGCTGCTGCCTTTACGAAGGGGGACATCAGGCCAAGTTTGACGCCATGTTTCTTGGTGAATGCGTCAAGGTTCTTCTTTCTGAAGGCCATTATATGCGACATGTCAATCTCGTTGAAGGTTGTCAGCATAGCGTTCGTGTTCTGTGCCTCTTTCAGACGTTGCGCGATACGTTGACGCATCCTGTTCATTTTGACTCGCTGTTCCGTGCGAGTACCAGCGATCTCTTTACTGTAGTCCGTGGGAGGGACCTTTACAGTCGCGGTTTCGATTGATTGCGCGTGACGGATTGCTGCTACGGGGATTGAGGAGATGGGGGCAGCGGGTTTAGCTGCAGGGGGCGCCTGAGGCGGCGGGGGAGGGATAGGGATCGTGGCTGCTGGTGGAGGTGGTGGAGAGGGTGCTGCTGCGGCAGGTGGCGGTGGTGGTGGTGCCTCCGACTTCGGGGGCTCAGGGGCAGCCGCAGCCGCCGTCTTCGGTGGCGGACCACCCTCAGTCAGCTCCAACCTGAACAGCTTCTGTCCAGCCTTGACCGTGTCTCCATCCTTTACGTAGAACTCCTTAATGATACCGTTGCCGGGCGCCATGACAGGTAGAGCGGTCTTATCGGTCTCGATCTCCATGACAACTTCGTCAACGGCGACGGCATCGCCGACTTTTTTGTCACCGAGTTTTGCGTCTCCTTCGGATACGGAGTCCGGGAAGCTTGGGGTCATTACATCTTGTTCGGCGAAAAGTGGGTTGGTGAAATGGATGGTGGCGACTTGGTTGTGAGCTGCGCTGACGGCCCGGGGCTGGGCTGTCCTCGCGGCGGCCTGGGTCAGGGCCCCGAAGACCTTGGGCGCCTCTGAAGACTTAAACCGAAGGGTCTGACCCTGCCTTCGGTATAGCGTCTGTAAATGCTTGGAGCAGCGTCGTAACATCGTGAGTATTTATTTTTTTTGAGATTTTTTACCCTGAAAAAAAATAATGTTGAGTTAGGATAGTGTTTGAGAACCGCAATAGTAGTGTTTCGTAAGAGATTGGTAGGTATATTAAGATCATTGGACTGTGGTATCGAGTTTAACGCTAAGTAGAAAGTGGTTTTCAGTACACAGATAGACCATGTTTTACCATCACCATCAATCTGCCTAGCCTTTTCCCAACTATGTTGGGGTCGGCTTCCAGTCTAACCAGATGCAGCTGAATACCAGTATTTTACATGGAGCGACTGCCTATCTGGCCTCCACAACCCAGTAATTGGGTAATACGATACCCCTTGGTAAGACTGGTTGTCAGACTTTCGGGCTTCTGACGACCTGTAACGACTGTCAAAGATCCATGAATGACAGCCGGGACCAACGGCTTAACGTGCTTCCCGAGACACGGAGGAGTCTCGGTATGTAAAGATGGTCACCCCCGTTCACTGACCAACCCCGGCAAGCGCAGCTTAACCTGGTGGATCGACCCGCGCGGCTGTTATTACTTAGCCACGAGCTCCTCCACATAACAAACATACTAATCAAATAACCATTTTGAAAAATTATCTTCTGCTTCAAATACGTATGGAATTCTGGTTTACATAAACAGTAAGATAAAGCGAGTACGAGTAAATAGCAAGCGAGATAAGGTTACTGAAAAGTAAATGAAATCTATATTTCTAGTTCTGCAGACCGGGAAACAAAATATATATTATCAAACAGAAGTAAAAAAAAATGAAAGCAGTGTGTTGAGCCAAAAATAACATAGCGAAGGTCATGGACGCGCCAAATCTACTCGAGTATTGTTACGCGGTCATATTAACGTAGCTCTTCTTCAGAAAGCTACGTTAATATGACCGCTTCTTCAGAAAGAAAATAAGATAAACGACTAATTCATCTCGTGTCGACAAAAGTGACTTTTACGCCATGAATAACAGGAAACTTACACTTCAAATAACATTCCACCACGTCAGTGTTCAGGAAGGCGGCAGAGGCCGGCACATCAAGCTACCCCAATCTGTCAAATTTCTTTGATAGATTTTCAACTTTACCACAAAGAAATAAGGTTCATATTCAATTGTGAAAATTTGACAGATTGGGGTACTCTGTACCTGTAGGTGTACCCACATTTCGCCAGATATAATAACCGCCTCGCCTATAATTGCCATTAACTGGACTCAATTTTTTCAAATCCAGACTGTTGCTGGGATTTTCTTAATACAACAGAAGTTACAAGTCCAATAAGGTGCGAAACTCATCATCTGCCTAGCGTTTTCCCAACTATCTTGGGGTCGGCTTCCAGTCTAACCGGATGCAGCTGAATACCAGTATTTTACATGGAGCGACTGCCTATCTGACCTCCACAACCCAGTTATTGGGTAATACGATTCTCCTTGCTTAGACTGGTTGTCAGATTTTCTGGCTTCTGACGACTCGTGACTGTCAAAGATCCACGAATGACAGCCGGGACCAACGGGTTAACATACTTTCCGAGGCAAGGAGTGATTGGTATGTAAAGATGGTCACCTATACACGGACCAATCGCGGCAAGCGTAGCTTAACCAGAGGCCGTACTATGACGTGAAAAAACATCATGGATCCGTTGAGAAAAAAGAACGGTGCTAGGTCGTATTAAGCTCCGTCTCCATCTCACACTGGAACCGTTCAACTTCTGCCCTGCTATAAGAGCATAAGCTCTCGCACGGGTCGATCGATCAGGGGGCTTACTATAAAGTAAGCCCCCTGATCGATCGACCCGTGCGTCTGTTATTACTTAGCCACAATAAGGGGCGAGATTATTGCAATTATTAAATTAAGCAAAACACTGAGAAAGTGTGGTGATAAATGAGCATTTCTTATCAATATGAAATAGCCTTTGCCCTGCAAGAGATATCTTATTAGATAATGTCTGAAGAGAACAGATAATGTGGATAAGCGTAGTGTTTTAATATTTATTTAGATTCCTGAGACAGACATATCAGGGTCAGGGCCTTCCTGTCTCCGGGTTGTCTGGGCTCAGAGTAGAGGTAGAGCTGAACTTCTTTACATGAAGTCCGGGCTTTGGGCTGTCAGGGCCTTGGTGAATGCTCTGACGGTCATGAACAGAAGACATGGCATAGACGGCCTGGAGCCCGGATCAGTGTGGAAACAGCTTTACGGTGGGGAAGTTTCTTGGGCTTCATTTTTAGATTACATCCAATAATATGGCCAGTAATACGGATTTACACTCAAAGCTATCAGGGTGTACTGGAATTGGCACAGTGTAGCCGAAGAAAACGCGAACGACATGATTAGAACTTTTCTAATATTTTGGCCAGTAAGCCGACGTTCGCATGGACGTAAAAATATCGCGGCGGGATTTTATCGCGCACTGGAACAACTCCTGTTGTTGAGCCGAGCATAGAGAATCCAACCGATTCTAACGCGTCAAAAACACACTGTTGGATTTTCAACTCTCGGCGCTAAGCAGAGCGCTGAAAATCCAGTGCGCGAAACAAAATCGCTGCGATATTTTTCGTCCGTACGAACGCCGACTAACGCTTGGGCTTGAAAGAATATGGGGGTAACCTGCCTTTACATAAAAATGTAAAAGATGGATTTTAATGAGATATTATAAATTATTAAGATCTTTGGCAAATAGCAGCTTCCTCGAAGACAAGCAGAAGTATGAAGTTATTGTTTATGCAAGTGAATTATAATCACAAATAATCATATATTTTTATAAGTACGTAATACAATGCGAAATGTTCACATAAGCGATAAACTAAGTATTACACGACTTGTTAAGTAGGTACTTCAGATACAAACTATCTGAAAAATGGCCCATTGTTTTCTACTATAAAAAGGTAAAATTTGTTTGTAAGATAGTAAATAGAGGGTAATCTCTGAAACTACCAGACGGATTTGAAAAATTATTTTTGCTTTTGATAGCCCAATTCTTGAGGTAGGCTATAGTCTATTTAACATCACGCTAAGACCCTTAGGAGCCGAGCAAAAATATAAAACTTTTTTACAAAAAAATACAACCGACTTCCAAAAACAACTACAAAGTGAAAAATAACTTTAATTTCGGAAGTCGGTGTCTAGTTAAATGTATTTTCGTTATTTGCCACCGACTTCCGAAATTAAAGTTATTTTTCACTTTGTAGTTGTTTTTGGAAGTCGGTTGTATTAGGTCTTTACCTATGAAATTGCCGTTCTGCAGTACTGGCCATTTCAAATAAATTAGGGCTAAGTAAGTAGCAGATGACTCCACCTATCCACCATTTTCGTATGTTCAACGTTCTGCCAAACACCCTGTATATATTAGGTCTTTACCTATGAAATTGCCGTTCTGCAGTACTGGCCATTTCAAATCAAAATAATTTTTGTTTGGCTAAGAATTCTAATTTCAAATTAATTTTATTTTAGAAACATGATTTTTTTTTTCCAAAAGTAGTAATTTGTTTATTGATTAGTGTAACATTTTCATCGCATTTCAATCTTTTTTGTCATCATGGATACGTTAAAAATTCGAGTAATTATGGAATATGAGTACCGTCGTGGCAGCAACGCGGCACAAGCGGCACGCAACATCAACGACGTTTACGGAGCTAACACTACAAACCAACGCACCACTTGTTATTGGTTTGCTCGCTTCCGTTCTGGAAATTTCGACCTGAAAAATGAACCTCGCGGTCGTCCGAAGACTTTGGTCGACAATGACGAATTAAAGGCGATTGTGGAAGCTGATGATACACAATCTACGGCTGAATTAGCAGCAGCTTTCGACGTTAGCGTCAAAACAATATTGGTCCATTTGTGTCAAATTGGCAAGGTAAAAAAGCTTGACAAATGGGTGCCCCACGAACTCAATGATCGCCAGCGCGAAGTACGCGTCGAGACGTGCCTTGCACTGCTCAACAGACAAACAAAAGAAGGAATTTTGAACCGCATTGTTACCTGCGATGAAAAATGGATTCTGTTTGATAACCGCAAGTGCTCAGCAAGTTGGTTGGATCCTGGTTCAGCACCTAAACAATGCCCTAAACGAAAACTTACCCCTAGAAAAGTGATGGTCACTGTTTGGTGGTCTAGCGCCGGTGTGATTCATCACAGCTTCTTACCAAACGGGGTGAGCATTACTTCAGATGTGTACTGTGAAGAACTGAACACAATGATGGAGAAGCTGGCACATCTCCAACCAGCATTGGTCAATCGCTCGTCTCCGCTGCTCCTGCACGACAACGCGCGACCTCATACTGCACAGCAGACGATCTCCAAGTTGCAAGAACTGGGGTTGGAAGCTCTCCGTCATCCGCCCTACTCACCAGACCTTGCGCCTACAGACTACTACTTTTTCCAGAATGTGGATAACTTCTTGGCGGGAAAAAAATTCAATACCCGAGAGGCAGTACAAAATGCCTTTGAAGAATTTGTTGCCTCCCGTCCAGCTGATTTCTTTAAGAAGGGCATCAATAAACTGCCACTGCGTTGGCAAAGATGCATTGATTGCATGGGTGATTACTTCGATTAATACAAATAAAAAATGCATGAAAAAAATTCGTTTAAATTTTTTCATACAAAACGGCAATTTCATAGGTAAAGACAAAGACCTATAATTTTTTTGTAAAAAAGTTTTTATTTTTCACTTTTTAGTTGTGGAACCTACCCCACACAAATTCTAATACCACTACCTGCAAAACAAACTAGAACATCATCCATATAAAAGTGGGGAAAAAATACGTATTATTGAAGCTAACTCAAACACTACCAAAGCAAAGTTAATCAATTTTATATGGGACCAACTGTGATGTATACCCTCTCGAATAAAACAAAAACAATCCAAATCGGTCCAGCCATCTTCGAGTAATCGGGGAACATACATAAAAAAAAAATAAAAAAAAAAGGTTCCGACGAATTGATAACCTCCTCCTTTTTGAAGTCGGTTAAAAAAGAGAAAGGGCGATGCGATTCGAGGCGGTAGGTTGGTGAACAAGAAATTTCACGCGGACGAAGTCGAAAGCAGAAGCTAGTACTTCTTACTACTATTATTATTAATGCGAAAGTATGGATTAGGGCTTCCAATCTCGAAATACCGAGATCTCGGTATTGCGGGATCCCTCGTCATTTTCCAATCCCGCGTAATGCGGGATTACGGGCGCGGGATCCGCGGAATTTGCGGGACTGAATTTTCAGTTGAAAATGTGTTTTTTTGGTTGATTTTTTTTAATGTTGTTGGTGTATTTTTTAAAGAAGATAGATTTTTTGTTTTTTCAGTATCGGTTACTATTTTTTGTGAAGAATAAACGGTGTAATTTGATTGATCTCATCATACTAATAGTAATACGTAAATAAATGTGGAGTTAGTTGATTAATTCATTGTTTTATTTGCCTTATATAAATATGAATATTTTCAATATGCGGCATCCCGCAAATACCGAGATCCCGCGGGATTGAAATTTCGTAGTCCCGCAAATACCGAGATTGAATTAAGGCTGCGAGATTGGAAGCCCTAGTTTGGAAGGATGGATGTTTGTTACTCAATCACGCCAGAACGGCTGAACGGACACAGAGATAGGTAGATTATAGTCTGGAATAGCGCATTGGCTACTTTTTATCCCGGAAAAATGTGCGATTCCCGTGGGAAAATTTCCGATATTTACGCGCGCGTAGCCGCTGGGAAAGCTAGTACTCGTAGTAATATTATAAATGCGAAAGTAACTCTGTTCGTCTGTCTGTTACCTTTTTACGACATACCGGTTGAACGGATTTCGACGAAATTTGGCACGAAGGTACATTTGGGATACTTTTTATCCTGGTAGCTCATTTCCGGGGGATAATTCTCGACCTCTACGCAGGCGAAGCCGCGAGCAAAAGCCAATTACTTATTAGTTCGTCTAGTTAGTACGCATATGGGTTGCGATACATGTTGCCCACCGCATAAAATGGATACCCCTCACGCATACAAATACATTTGGAAAGTTGGTTACCATTAAATGTAGCCTTTTGAATCAAAGGTATTAAAGATGTACGGTCGGTGACCCTTAAATAAGTTTCCACCCTACCTTAACTAACAGTTTACTTTGTGAGATGGATAAGTACCTACTTACTTATTTCGGGACAGTTATAAAAATTTCAAAAATTTGAGGAGAGAATTAAAGTTCGGTAGTTGAGGGGGAGGCAGACGCGTCGCTCCATGTCAATACTGGAAGCCGACCCCAACATAGTTGGGAAAAGGCTAGGCAGATTGATTTTGAGTTAAGGGGGGTGGATTCTGTGTCCTCGTAGCGCAAAACGGCAATTGTACCGGGGTTTCGAGTTATCATAACGTTCTTGTGACGTCAGTACCTATGTACGTCATACACTAATTTCATTTTAAAGACAACAACAACGTGACGATCTTACAAGATATGAATATGATTACAATTGTTGTTTTTTTTTTTTTTATGGAGGAGCTCGTGGCTAAGTACCTAATAACAGCCGTACGGGTCGATCCATCCGGTTAAGCTACGCTTGCCTGGGTTGGTTTGTGGATGGGTGACCGTCTTTACATACCGAGACTCCTCCGTGTCTCGGAAAGCACGTTAAACTGTCATTCTGGATCTTTGACAGTCGTTACGGGTCGTCAGAAGCCTAAGTCTGACAACCAGTCTTACCACGGGGTATCGTATTACCCACTTACTGGGTTGTGGAGGTCAGATAGGCAGTCGCTCCATGTAAAATACTGGTATTCATCTGCCTCCGGTTAGACTGGAAGCCGACCCCAACATAGTTGGGAAAAGGCTAGGCAGATTGATTGATGTTTTTTTTTATAATCAAGCTCTAATTTGTGAAGGCAATTTTTTGCACCATTTTACTGATTATACCATTTGGTAACTGCAGATATAGTAACTATATCAATGAATCATTCAACTATGAACAACACAAGTACACAACATGATAAAATATGATACAATCAATCTGCCTAGACTTTTCCCAACTGTGTTGGGGTCGGCTTCCAGTCTAACCGGATGCAGCTGATTACCAGTATTTTACATGGAGCGACTGCCTATCTGACCTCCACAACCAGTAATTGGGCAATAAGATACCCCTTGGTAAAACTGGTTGTCAGACTTTTGGGCTTCTGACGACCCGTTGATTCGATAAAATATGATACAACAAGATGTTATTTCATATTTTGGTAACATCCATTATCCTGTTTCCTAAAATAAAGTCTGATTTAGGAACGAAAATAAGCATGCCCAAGCTAGGAAATGTAATATTTGAAATGTGGTTATTTGAAGGAAACCCACTTTAAAAATCACTGTTCAAAACAAATATGCTCAAGGAAATTGCATTGTTTTAATTTGAATAATTCTGATGATTTTTATCGCCAAATATACTCTCAAAGTAAGCAAAGACAAGTCATTTAATAAAATGGTAATTGGCTATGGAATCTGCGGATTCAATAATTGACAAATGGAATCAATTGTTTAGAAAAATATTGCATTTAATGCAATTCTTTTAGTAGGTACTGTAGAGATTGTAACCTATGTGGTCGTAATATGCAACCTTTTCTAGTAATTATAAGATAGGTAATGGCATAAAATTATAAGATGAACGTCTCCACCGAACTAAAATAGCGGAAGAGCGGACAGTTATTATAGTTTGGTGGAGACGTCGATTATTATTGTTGATGATTATCTTATAATTACTAGAAAAGATTGCATATTACAACTAAATAGATTACAATCTCTACAGCATCTATATTCGGCATGACCTGGGCAGTCTCCCCGCAACCAATTTTGCTGACTACCAAATCTTTTCACCACAACGTAAGCTATTAGAAAGAAAAGAAAATATTCTGCACTCGCTTATATTGAAACAAATGAACACAATAATTGGAATAATTTGAAATAAGCACAACCTAAGTCTAACGTCATCCTGCAAATTTGCACACTTGCACTATAGAAATGCTAGCAATCATGGACATGACTGGGGTGAGACCGCACAACATAAAACATTGTCTGATGACCTGAATCAATCCATACTAATATTATTGATGCAAACGTTTTTCAACGTAATTCACGCCTTAACCACTGAACTGATTTCAATGAAATTTGGCACAGGTAGACCGAGACCTGGGTTAGGATATAGGATACTTTTTACCCCAGTAGCATGTTCCTGGGGGATAACTGAAACTCTATGCGGACGAAGCCGTGAGCAACAGCTACTATTAAATAAATGTAGAACACAACTTTCCAATGACGGCTCAATTCCGAGTAGTGAGAAGCAGGAAAAAGCAAGGATGATAAAACGTAATTCCTGCCACAGATAAAACATTAAAATCTCCTTGCCTAGCAAAGTATCTAACGATGTCAGCAGTAAAAAAAGAAGCGGGTCTAGTATCTTAAGTATCTCTTAGATAAGATAAAAAGAAGAAAAAATTAAGTGTTTACTAAAAAAATTATACATTTCACTGTCAAGGTGTAAGTAATCTTATCATAGAATGAGTAAACAATAGGAATCAGGCAGCCAATTGATATTGATATCGCAAATTCATAATCTGATCTGAATAATATCAGGACATAGCTACGGTTCTGCAGTCTCTGTAGAGATTTTCATCAGATAAACAAGATTTAAAATGTTCATGAAATGTGTATGGCAAGGTATATGAAATATATTTTCATTTGTAAAAATATGTCTAAATCTTATTTGTTAATAAAACAAGAAAAAAATGCACTTGTACCACTTTTTATCAAAGGTCGAAATATTAACTAAAAAGAACAATGTACTATTTACACTATCACCTCTTTCTTTTTACAGAGTATTTAAAAAAAAAAATTACATTTGAACATGGAACAGCAGTCTCGTGACATTTCTTGGAGAGTGACGGAAAGTAGTGCAAGAGAACATATGATAAAATATAACTAAAAATTACGAAAACGATTAACTAAATTACCGAAAGCGTTAACAAGGAAGCATTACAGGTAAAGAGAACAATCGGTTAGCGTGTTACAGCTGGAGAGGACCGGCATACACCTACACAATGTATTTCAAGGTTATCCACGGAAACACGAACTACTAGATGCACAAATATTAGTAAAATAAGACCCCTTACCTTCTGGTGGAGGTAAACAACCGCTAACAGGTAAATTTAACGTTATTTCACGGACATAAAATGTTACATAAGCTTAAATCTCATGACAGTTCTTAACCACGACCAATGTTAGTTATTCGAGTTGTTCTAGCTTAGTTAGAAGCGTTATTCAGTGCATAGCGTGTTTGCACTGAGTTTACAACGTACTGAACTGATACTTCACTTATATTTTGACGCTGCTGTATGAGAATTCAGAGTTCAGATGTGGCCCGTAGACCTACATTTATTTCGGTTCGATTGGGCCTTTTACAATCGAATTCAAGTTGGTGGCATCTGTCAAAACCTCATTCCATCTGGTTAAATCGCTAAATTCTTAACACCACGCCGGAATAGCTATATTGGTTTGCCACAATGTGTAAGTAGCACAGCACTGATAATATGGTTAATATGGTTTTATTGCAGATCTGGAACGCAATCTAAAGAAAAGTTGTGCCTGCGTTTAGTAACTACTATGTGAGAAGGTCCTAAAAATATTAAAGTTGATTTATTTTGAGTTCACGATGGGTGCGTTAATCCAGACTTTCACTAAACTGTATCTATATATAGTGCACTGGATAAGCTTGAAAATGAAGGATATAATAGGCTTTCCTGTGATTTCGGTTCATAATGCACTTATTATTCCAGAACAGACAGAAACTTCGCTAGTGTAAAAGTAAAGAAAAATCACATAAGCACAAACTAAACGTTTGCATGTGATAGTCTCATTTTCTGTCTCTTCGAAATCAATATTTTTTAATGAATTCAAGATATTCTTCAATAGATAATTATTTAGTTACAATTTATCGTAATATTTCTTGTATAGTTAATTTATTTTATTCAAATAAATCGTATGTTATGTGAAAATAAAATTTATTTGTCTAATAAGTAACACTATATAATGCTGACGTCATGATTTTGAACCACCATCTCTTCCTGTAGAAGGGATGAGGATGTGAAAAGACATGCAGCAGCTCTGCTGTCATTTTGATACATGCCTAAAAAAAATGTTTATAATTTTTTTTTCTTATATACCTAGGTAGGTACACTGCCAGTATAAGCTGATCTCGCATTGTAGAGGATTTCCTTACAATGACAGGTCAATGTAAACTGGAAATGTATAGCTTGATGTGTAACCGTGTGTACGCACGGCTACAGATCAAGCTATACGGTTCCAGTATAAGCTGATCTCGCATTGTATAGAATTTCCTTACAATGAGAGGTCACTGTAAACTGGAAATGTATAGCTTGATGTGTAGCCGTGTGTACAGACGCCAGCAGGTCTAGCCACCCGAAACTGTCAAATTTTCCCAATCAACCTTGAACCTAATGCAATTTGACAGATTGTAGTAGCTTGATGTGCTAGCGTCTGTACAACAGTTCTAAAAAGAATAAACTGTGAAGAAAATTCATACTTCATACGGAATTTATGGTAGGGATGTCTGGGTTGTGGGCTGTGCGAACAACCCGGTGGTACTATGGACAAAACTTAAGTATGCTCACTACGTCGCATGTACACCTGGGTGTTCATAAGGAAAAATCCTTTATATACCTAATAGGTATATAAGCTTATATCATATATATGTAAACGTAAAAAAACATCATGCGATGGAATAAAATCATCATCAGTAGTTGTGAACCTATGGGGTTCGCAACTAAAGCCCCCCCCCCCTCCCCTGGGGTTTTGGGTTCATAAATTAGTACATAATTTACAGTCAAAGGGTTAAGAAAATATTCCTGTGAGAGCGCAGCTAGTGACAAAAGAACAATTTGCGATCGAGTTCGTGAGCTGTGCTATGCGATTATCGCCTTTGAGGTGATCATGCGGAACTTTGGCCCATAGTACCTATATGAGAACAAGAACCAGGATTCTCTTAAGGCCTCAGGGATGTAGCATATATAAACAGCAGCAGCATGTTGATAGTATGCTGATATCATCATCTTCCTGCCCTTATACTTTGGGGGCGGCTCACCCCGTTTTCTTCTTCCATTCTCCCCTGTCAACCGTCACGCTATCATTCACTCCCTTCTCTTTCATATCATTCTTCACACAATCCATCCATATTTTCTTTGGCCTTCATCTCCCTCTCCATCCATCAACATGTTGTGTATTCATCACTCTTTTTAACCGACTTCAAAAAAAGGAGGAGGTTCTCAATTCGGTTGTTTTTTTTGTTTGTTACCTCGGAACTCCGTCATTTATAAACCGATTTGGAAAATTCTTTTTTTATTTGAAAGGATATACTTCCAGATTGGTCCCATTTTTATCAAAATCCAGTTCTGATGATGGGATCTATGAGGAATTGAGGGAACTCCTCAAAAGTTAGAGGCATACATATAGCGATTTCGGTATTTTCATCAACAAATCAAGCATTTGCATTCAGAAAGTCTGGTGAAGTGGAACTGATGAAGAAGACCACAGATGGCCATGGAACTTCTCAACGATAATAAGTATTTCACGGGTGGCGATAAGGTCGCCACCCGTGAAATCTCGATTAAGATACTAAGCGACTATGACGAAGCTTTAAATAAATGGTTCTGATGAAAATGGTACCATCGAACCGATCTGACGAAGAAGCCGGAAGGTAGGCACTGGAACTCAGTAATAAAACAATGTATTCAGCCGTGTTTGGGCTTATTGGAATTGTCATGAGGTGCAATCTGGCTATAAATGATTTTAATGGTAATTATATGCCGTTTCAAATTGCGCTACTTCAGTTGTATGTTGTGTGGCCTTGATTGTCAGAAGTTAGATTTCGTAGTCTCTTTTCTCCATCAACATAAAACTACGCCTTCCTAACTTCTGACACGGCTTAGCGCGACGTATATTTGCCTTTTTGCAAAGTTTTTATTTGAGATTGTCGCATATAAATATTTTCAAAGTTCTGATGAGTGGCTTTTGAGTTAACTTCAATAATTTAATACGTGTATTTTTCCCACATAGTCTAATGTGAATGATGCTCTAATTTATTTTGCAGTGGTAAGTATTCACATTTGTGTGGGGTAGGCACCACTAAAAAGTGAAAAATAACAACTTTTTACAAAAAATAACAACAGACTCCCAAAAAAAAAAAACTACAAATTGAAAAAAACTTTAATTTCGAAAGTCGGCGGCAAAAAATGAAAAAAAAAAACCAAAGACACCGACTTCCGATTGTTATTTTTCACTTTGTAGTGTTTTTTTTTTTGGGAGTGTTGTTTTTTTTTTTTTTTTTTTTGTAAAAAGTTTTTTAGTCACATGCGTTTGTCCCTCATCACATGCCAATTTTAAATTAGCTGGCTAACTTCACAGACGTGACCGGTATCGGTATCGGTATCTACCCTGCATGTCTGTGAAGTTTCACAAATTAATTTAATAATACCTCTTTTCCTTCTCGTATAATTTCCATGTTCAGTAGCCGATGTTATTAATATGGTAAAAATAAAAAAAACAAACATATCCAAAAAGACATTTATTGAGACAATTAAACAAGCTAAAATTCGACCAGTCATACACACAGACACCATACTTACAAGTACTTTGTACATTATACGGTAAGACCCTCCGCCCCTGACTGATGATCCGAGTTACAAACTTTTATTTTATTTTTTCTACCTTTTCAGCAGTGGCAACACTCTCCAGCCCTCGATAGACACAGAACAGCGGCCGGTGCGAGAAAGAGATGGAGCTATACAAGACGTATAGCGTCATCTCCTTTTAGCACTATAAGGCCTTAGAAAAGCTGTCGAGAACATTACACTAAAAAATACAAAATTATTTTGGTTTTTATAAAGTAGCTTAGTTACCTACTTCACAGATTCAGACATAGTTTTTTTTTCTTTAATTCTCGGAATATCACTTCCACTGTATTTTAATTTGCAATGTTACATTATTTTAAAGTTACGTATTTGAAACTTGATAAGTAGGTACAACTCTTGTAAGTCGATATATGCATAAAACTATATTTAATTTGACAATCTTACAAATTGATTTAGTTACTTATGGTTATATACAGGGTGAATTTTTCAATTCGAAACTATGAGGAATATTGTAATGCTGAATTGAGACGTCGAATCCAGCTATGTATTGAAAACACAATGGTCATAATTTTCAACAATTAATCAGTTATGGTTTAATAGGTAATTTTTGCCGTATGTCATTACTTTCCAGAATTCGATCCTTATTAGCGACACTATCGAATGGTGTAGGTAATAATATAGTTTTTTTTTTTTTCAAAATCAACGGGTTCGATTCCTGGCTAGAAAGATGGATTTTGAAAAAATCCAATGATGCAGTTTAAGTTTTCATCAAAATCGAGCCCGAGACTCCTTTGACTACTTTTCGCTATTTCTCATAATTTCGGACTTGGCCATCCACGCCCACTTAAAAATGATATGATAAAAATTGTTTGCAATGTTTGAAACGGAGCATACAAAGCAACCAAATACAGTGTTATTCAACGGGGTTTTATTACGCCAGTGCGAAAACTATGTTTAATACGGCCGATGAATTATGGCCAGTCTGAATTTTGCGCAGAAAGCTGCGCATTGCTGCATTTAGGGCGACTTCGGCCAAACATTTAAACCTAATATAAGTCTAATCCAGCGAATAAATTTTTAATTTTTGACAGTTTTCCCAATTTTACAAAAAATGTCATGCAGACGTACATTTTATTCCACAGATAAAATATATCTGACTTTGGTTAAACCAGCCCTTTTTATGAATCAAATGGTGACATGAGGCGAGTGTGAATGAGGTAACATGCGCGAATGTTCGGAGAGCCTATGTTAAAACCGGCCATATTCATCGGCCGTATTCTCTTTAGGTAGGTATAACTTACAATAAAATACTCCAAATTAATCAAATAATGATACCTGGGTTTCGAAATATAAAACACAGATTCAACAAATAGTCTATAAGTGATGTAACATTACAAATTAAAACACAGAAAAGCGAAGGACCACAAAATACAATACAAAATATAATTTTGTGCAAATAATACTACCTAATAAGCATAAAATTTTTGGTAAAATAATACTCCACATTCAATAAAGTTGTTAATACTTCTGTATCAACAAATCACTTATTGATTTCATTAAAATATTTACGTAAAAAAGGGTGCCGTTGAAAAATATAAAACGCGCCATGCTAGTAGAGTTCCATTCCAACTAGGTATAATCATAAATGTACAATGCGAGAATATGCTGTCGTCGCATCATGTCGTGCTGAAACGAGACATTGATGTGTGATGTGTCGAGACATATAAACGCGAGAAAATGCGACGACAAAACTCTGTCGCTTGCGCATTTTAGCCCGACAAGTAAGAAAGTGGAGTACCAGCACTACTCTCAAATCGGTGAAGGAAACCGGCATGTCCTAGAACCAAAAATTCGAAGAAATGTGACATCTAGCAACCCTCACTGGGCCCGCGTGGTGGATAACGGTCCACTCCCTCTCACAGAGCGGAGGCCTGTATCCCAGCAGTACACACCAGATTGATTATACTAAGTAAGAAAGTTACTCGGTGTAGCATCCAAATACCAACTTTGACTTGGCATATTTTTAGTGTCATTATGCAAAAGGCACTAATAACTTAGGCGGGCATCACACCTCCGCCGCGAAACCGCAGTAGTTCCGCCAAGACTTGACCGTTGTACGACATGCGAAACAGAAGCGAAACTGCCTGTTCTAACGTACAGATTTGCTTATGATTCTCTCTTTTGATTTCGCCGATCTGATCGAAAGCCGTTACTATGTTGCTATAATGCGAAACTTCAATTTTTTTGTAAAAATGGACGTTGATTTTACGGAAAAAAACTAATCTAAGACGTCCGAAGTAGACTTGTTTAGGTCTACTTGCGACGACATTTTC
Organism: Cosmia pyralina; assembly: GCA_946251885.1. Lineage (NCBI taxonomy): Eukaryota > Metazoa > Arthropoda > Insecta > Lepidoptera > Noctuidae > Cosmia > Cosmia pyralina. The sequence goes on along the minus strand of OX276368.1, from coordinate 6,179,622 downwards.
TTCAGATTACTACAATTCAACTTACTCGCATAACGTTCCGCTACTCGAATCACGACATAATGTAATGTAATGTTTCGCAGCGGTATTCGTTATGCGGTTTCGCATCATTATTTTCGCGTCAGAGGTGTGCTGAGGCCCTAACTCTTTTTGCATCTAAACATTTTTTCATCTAAAGTCAGGGATTAACATTAATTGTTTAGCAAATTGTCATTCTTTGACAGTAGTATGAAAATGGCTACAACACGGCAAATTGATAAACAATTAAGTTCCCAGACTGTACACCAGTATTTTCTTTTTTATTATTTGTTATACTTATTTTTTTTTAGCCTCTGTAACAGGTATCATAAGATCGCGTCAAACTTCATGGCGGCTCCGGAGTGTGCTACTCGCTGCTGCGCAGTATCTCACCCCTCACCCCCGCTGATACATGAATTTGTTACTGCGCAGTGACTCGCGTCATGTTCCGATTCCGAACCGCCATAAATTTTGCATCGGGCTGTACCTATCATACCGCCGTGCGTATTTAAAATTGGAAGGCTCACATGATATTTCCCGCCAATTTACTGAATTATTGCAGAACGACCCCATAGCCAATTTTAGAATACCTACATTCTTCTTTTACATGAAAATAACTTAAAATGTATTGATACAGCTGAAACATATATTTTTAATAAATAAATAATAATTTATTCTTCTTTTCAATAACAAATATAAAACCTAAATAATAAAGCTGCTATAAATACTCTTTATTTTTTGGTATATTACAAAATTCATTATTAATCCTAAGTATAACTGACAATGACAGTAGAAGCAAAGATTTAAATCGCAAGATTTGCCCTCACCGTACTTACTCACGCGAGCGTGTCCATAAGCACACACATTAAATAGCGTTTTCTGGACAAGCAATTCATGTCACTGCATCATGTGTGTCAAAAGGTGTTAAAACGAAGCACTAACGCGCTTTTGACGCGGTAGGGCGAATCTAGCGATTTTCTTTGGTTGTAAGTGAAAAGAGCTAGACAGGTTACCTACCCTATAAACGATCTTCAAAAACGGGATAATGTCACACTATTAGATGACTCGTGAAAGTAGGACGGCATGTCATAATTATAGGGAGCGAAAGAGACAACACGAAGAAAACTTTGCTAAATAGCAAAGTTTTGACGTGACACTTGCCGAGCGCGCATAACCTATCTACCTCTTTTAACTTACCTTTAATATAATTGTTATTCGATACATAATTTACGTATTCATTGTTCAAACTCATAAAATTGTGGATATCTCGAAACAAAAACAAAACGTAACAATTTTAAATAATATAATATTAATAATATGCGGCCAATCTCGACAGAGACTAGCCATGTACGCTGGAGATTTTATAATGCAGGCGTGTGTGCGTGTGCGCACACAGGTGCACTCTCTCTTCCCTCACTCTTATAGTCCGATGGGGAGGCAATCCGACACGCCTGGAGAGACCGCGTAGTACCAACGGCTTAACGTACTTTCCGAGACTCAGGGGTGTCCACCAACTTACAAACTACGGGCTGTTACTGAGAAATTCTAGACAGAAAAACCCAATAACTCTTTGTGCCCGACCTGAGAATCGAACCCAGGACTCCACGTTCAACAGTCGCCCTTGCGTCCACGAGACCAACGAGGCCATTAATATAGTATTACAGTATAATTATGTACAAAATACATAAAGCCGAATATTCATTGGACACAAAGTTGAGAAATAATTGCGTAATATTGTTGCCCGCAACACTAAATGTTCCTCAAACGCAATATTGTGCAACTTTTCACTATGAAATAAGAATCATAATGAATACCAAAGATAATAAAATGATAGACAAACCTCGAAGACGCCTCGAGTGCAGCGACGGGGCAAGACGGCCTCGCGGTCAGCAAAAAAAAAAAAAAAAATGCAAAAATAATTTTGAAAAAAAAAAATAAGGCCTGTATCACCACACGAACGACTAGAATTTGTATAATGACGCATCTGGCTGAGGATTTATAAGAAACTTGAAATTATTCATTTACAAAAAAAAAAAAATTGTTTCTTTAAATACAGGAAAACCAATCTATTAAGAACGCTGTTACAAATGAGTAGTCAAATCATTACTTTTTTACACAAAAGTATGTTTATTAAATAAAATGCTTTACATTCTTAAAATGTTTTTTGGCCAAATTGTTGATAGATGTGCATGGTACGATTCTGAACTGATAATTTTAAACAGTTTCTCAATAAATTTACCGAAGTAAAAATTTTCAGTTCGGTACATTTATTGACAAACTGTACTTATCTAAAATTATATTTATAGTTCCGAATCGTACCATGCACATCTATCAACAATTCGGTCAAAAAACATTTTAACAATGAAAAGCATTTTATTTAATAAACATACTTTTGTGTAAAAAAGTAATGATTTGAATACCCATTTGTAACAGCGCCCTTAAGCTGGATGCATGCGCAAAGATAGCACGCGAAATTCGGAATTTCTTGCGTTTTTTTGCAATTTGCAGGTCAGTGTCAGATTGTATCTTAATACATGGAATCATGACATTTGAGGCCAAATCTAACTTACGATAGTTGTATTGATGATTTTAATTATTATAATTCTATAAATACATATTTGTTACGGTCGCGAATCATATTCAGATCAACCTGCAACCTGCCTGATACTGAACTGCAAATTGCAAAAAACGTAAGAAAATTTGAATTCCGCGGACAACACTGGCACAAAATTTGGAGAGGTGAAAACAGGCTCTATTATGACATTAAAATTAAAAGTCGGCTGCGCTCGAGGCAGTCTGACTCCGTTTGAGACGCGATGCCTCGCCGCTGCGTCGAGGCCTCGAGGCGTTCTATTCCACTTCGTGCATTTTGAGAGGCGATACAATCGGTCTATGGGCGCTTTCGTTGATCTATGAATAAGAAAAGTCGCTTTTTTACCCGACTTTAATTTATCTATATAAACTAGATAAATAAACTTGACCAAAATAAATTAAACGCCTTTTATAGAAAAACAATAAATAAATAAATAAGCCACTAATAATTTGTTTAAGTTTTGTACACGTTAGGCACGTCCTGCTATTTCTAACGAATAAATTAACTTAAAAGCGATTTTATTAAAAGAAAAACAGAGCTGCCATCTAAAAGCCTCAAACCGAGGCGCAAACAGTTCATTAGCTGTGATTAGCCTTGCCAACTTGAGGCAAACTGTAGCTACAGCTATAATAGATAAGCAATACTAATGAGGCTCTTTTAAGCATGACATAAACCGACAAAGTAAAACTCGTGCTGAGGCGACAAAAGCTTCAAGGCACGAATATGCCTCAGATTGAGGCAACAATTAATATTAAGCCTCGGATGGAGGCTGAATCTAATAAACATGCAGCTTAAATAATGCGATAAGTATTCAGGGTGGCAGGGACATCTCACAAACTGTTACTAGGACTCAGTACATGATCCTGAACGAAAAATTTGAACACAGGGGGCGTTGAAATTTTCCGTCGGATATTTTTAAAAATCTGCTGTTTGTTACAGTGCAATGCCTACGCGGTTAAAATTATATGGAACAGCTAAATTTGTTTTTAATAACCGTCGAAAAACTTGCAACTCATTGGAACAGCTATTTTTATTTTTTTAATAACCAACGAAAAATTTCCAACGCTTGGGGGTCCGGATTCATGTTTTAAATCCATGGTAACGGTTGTGATTCGCCTGCTACCCTCATTATTATTAGAATCGGCCTTCAGTTATTTATAAGTATTAACTTAATCGCTTAAAATCGCAGAACTATGAAGTCGACCGTCAATTTATACTCTTTTCTGTTTTTCGTTAACTTAAAAAAAAAAAAAACTTTAATTTTGTCCGGATGACATCTTTCGTTCGGGCTCTAGGAGCTTGTCAACCAGTGGTCCGGCGCGTTCCAAGCTGCTATAACTGTCTTTTTCACAAGGCCTTTGCTCCATCTGTAATTTCGTCTTTCTAAGCAATGGGGTGGTTTGTTGGAAGCTTCGCCGCGAGAAAGCGCCGTGTTTGTCACTTTGTCAAAATTATCTTGTATGAAAAGCGAACAATCGGCGACACGACAAAACTACACAGTTTTGTCGCCAAAGCGCCATCTCGCGGCAAAGTTTTCAGCAAGGAACTCCAAACACTAAACATTTCAACAATTTTTTTTTTTTTCATTTTAAACAAAATTCTGTTTATCGACTTTCGTTGCTAAACGTACAGACGCCAGCACATCAAGCTACTACAATCTGTCAAATTTCTTTAATTGATTTTCATCTTTATCGCTTATGCATTAGGTTCAAGGTTGATTGGGAAAATTTGACAGTTTCGGGTGGCTCAACGACCATATAGCCATATGGTCGTTGGGGTGGCTTGACCTGCTGGCGTCTGTAGGTACTTTTAAATCTTTGGGTACGCTCTGAATGATTTCCTCTCGAGGGAATAGTAAAATGATCTCGACTCTAAACTTGTTCGGTGAGGTCGTAGGCTACATTGAGTCTATGACCTCCCCGCCCCCCCGGCCCCTCCTGATTCCAAACTTTTCAATTAGTGAGGGGTTCCACACACATGTTCGAATCCGAAGCCATTACTACACATATCCGGCTTTCATTCGGCTCATGCAGATCGCCAAACTTCGTTCCGCATCTACCCTCGCTTAATTGTGTTCAGGTCTATACTGGGAGAAATGAAATAAGCTAGCGAAACCCCGCGGACGAAACGGAAAATCTGTGTAAAAAAAAAAACACTGCCGGTTTTTTTTTTTGACATGCTTCACATACCAAGTGATGTGTCAATGAACGAGTATAAACAAGATTTTTAAAAACTGGTCTAATAAAATCATACTTGGAAGTAATTGCATAACGTCGTTGACCCTTTTATTTTCGTGGGGAAATCCTCTCCTACCGAATAAAACCCCGACTGTTCCTTCTGGTACCATGAGTCGGGGGCCCGGGAGATACTTGTACATTCGCCGCACCCCCGACTGGCATCAGCCAGCTATGTCTATCGGGCCCCATCACCAAGTGCGGCCGATCCCACGACCGCACGTCCCCCCATAAAGGCACGCATGGAACACTGCGTGCCGCCTACTTGGTCCTTACTATTCGAGCGTAATGAAATCATCAAATATTTTATAATTTTTAGGGTTCCGTACCCAAAGGGTAAAACGACCATTACTAAGACTCCGCTGTCCGTCCGTCTGTCAGTCCGTCTGTCACTAGGCTGTATCTCATGAACCGTGATAGTTAGACAGTTGAAACTTTCACAGATGATGTATTTCTGTTGCCGCTATAACAACAAATACTAAAAAACAGAATAAAATAAATATTTGAGGGGGCTCCCATACAACAAACGTGATTTTTTTGCTCATTTTTCCTCGATATTGATAACAGCAACAGGTAGACGCTTGAAATATTCACAGAATATTTAGTTATTATACACAGAATATTTAGTTTATATATCACTTTAAAAATAAAAAAAATAAAATAAAACAAATATTTAAGGGGGGTTCCCATACAACAAACGTGATTTTTTTGCCGTTTTTATAGATAATGGTACGGAACCCTTCGTGCGCGAGTCCGACTCGCACTTGGCCGGTTTTTTATCGATACCCACCACGTCTGCAGAGTTTCGCTAGCTAATTTAATTTGATTTTGCCACTCGGCTGTGGCCGGATCATCAACTCGAGATCTGTGTAGACCACCCCCTTTATTTTTGTGAAATCATCGAATGACTTCTCCCGCTCTGGGCGGAGCAGGAGGGCGTGTCCAACTTTTACTGACTAAAACCCACCCGTGTTCCTTCAGTTGCCTGTGCCAGGGCCACGGTATCTCTTTCGAACAACCCGCACCCCTAGCAGGGTGTAGTGTAGACAACCCCCTTTTTTTTATCGTGGAAAAATGCTCATGCATTCTGCACTGATGATGTGAGACACTAAAACTCTACGGTGTCCTCCTCGGCCGCTTACGGCGGGAACACGGGCACGCATTCGTGTACCCACCCGCAGCGTTAGACCACCCCTGAGAACTTAGAAGTTCTAACTGACTATGGCAACTATGGTTACTCACATCTGGCTCGCCAAGCAGTGTGTTGGCGAGGTAGGGCGACTTGAGCACGCCACGCCAGTACAGCTTCTCTAGCGGCCTGTTCACGCACCAGCCGGCGCAGCGGATGCCTAGCAACCGCCAGTAATGGATCTCACTCCTGGGAAGAGGTCACGGAATCAGAATAAGAAAATAAATGTACTATTAGGTTGGGGAAAAAGTCTTTTCGCATTACAGTATGTATGACCTTAAAATAAAATCTCTTTGGCTATACTATTTGTATCTGGCTGGTTTTGGTATCACTGAAAGTTTAAATTTTAAAGAACATAATTCCAAATTCAAATTAGGAAAATGTGTGATTTTCATTTGTTTTTCGTACTGTCAAGATGAGTGAATCTAATGAAGAAATTCGATACATTTTAAAATTTTACTACAAAAAAGGTAAAAATGCAACGCAAGCCGCGAAAAAAATTTGCGATGTTTATGGACCCAGTGCAGTGTCTGTGAAGGTAGCAAAAATTTGGTTTAAGCGTTTTCAATCCGGAAATTTTGATGTCAAAGATGCACGTCGCTCTGGTCGCCCTATTACGGATAAAATGGTTGGCATTTTTGAAAAAGTGGAGCAAGATCGGCATATCAGTAGTTACGACGTAGCTGAAGAACTGGGAATTGACCACAAAACAGTTTTGGCGCATTTGAAAAAAACTGCGTACACAAAAAAGCTCGATATTTGGGTACCTCACGAGCTCACTGAAAGAAACCTAATTAACCGTGTACTCATTTGTGATTCTTTATTACGACGTAATGAAACCGAACCATTTTTGAAGATGCTGATAACTGCTGATGAAAAGTGGATCACGTACGACAGAACGTGCGAAATAGGTCGTGGTCAAAGGCCGGTCAGGCTTCACGGACTGTGGCGAAACCCGGGTTAACTCGCAACAAGGTGATGCTGTGTGTGTCGTGGGATTGGAAGGGCATTATTCATTATGAGCTGTTACCACCAGGCAGGACCATCGATTCTGAACTCTGCTGCGAACAACTGATGAGATTAAAGCAAGAAGTTGAGAGAAAGCGGCCGGAATTAATCAACAGAAGGGGTGTGGTTTTTCATCATGATAATGCTAGACCTCACACATCTTTAGCCACTCAGCAAAAATTAAGAGAGTTTGGCTGGGAGGTATTTGTGCATCCGCCGTATAGTCCTGACCTTGCACCTTCAGATTTCCACCTGTTTTGGTTTCTTCAGAATTCTTTAGGCAGTGTCAGGTTAACATCACGAGAGGACTGCCAAAACCACTTGTCGCGGTATTTTGATCAGAAGTCCCAAAATTTCTATAGCAATGGGATCATGTCCCTACCTACAAGATGGCAAAAAGTTATCGAACAAAATGGTACCTACATACTTTAGATAAATAAATAAGAATAGAATAAGAATAAGAATAATATTTATTACACACACAAGATTCATGATAGGTACACAAAAGCAGATGTACAAAACAACAAAACACAGATATCTACATAAATCTACACAGATTATATAACCCTGTCTCCTAAACTAGGTAGTCCTGTATCTTAGGAGACAGTGTTAGGCCATACAGGGCAGTTTATCATAAAGGTATAGCTGCAGCCAGAGTGTTTAGCGCGAGGGAGGCCAAGTCACATATTTATGTGCCGTTGTGTAATGTGTGTGAGTGTGTGCGTGAGAGAGAAAGTATGTGTAGTGTAAGAGTATGAGTGGTGAGTATGGGGGTGTGTGTGTACCTCTAAGGGGGCAAGTGAGAGTGAGTGAGTATGCAGGGACCAGGCTTGAATAGATAAATGAGTGATCAATTATAGTGTGAGTTGGGTAGTGTAATGATAATAGGGATTATTCTATGAATGTAAGTAAAGACTCCGTGGATATGTAGTTTTTTTGTTGTAGCCATTCAGTCAGTTTGTTTTTCAGATTGTGAGAGTTTAGATCCATTATTTTCAGTTGTTTATTGACTTTGTTGTACAGATAAGGCCCAAGAATGTAAAATTGGTGCCGAGCGAAAGTGGTCCTGTGTTGGGTACTGGGTAAAATTTGAGTGCGTTTGGTCCGGTCCAAAGGTGGGAGGAACTTATGTATCCTTAGTATAGCCTTGAGCACAAAGAGCTGCCGCACAGTTAGCACTTTACAGAGAGCATAAAGGTCAGATGTTGGATATCTAAAAGGATTTTTAGTCATAACTTTTAGTATAGCTCTTTGAGCTCTCTCCACTCTAAGAAAAGAAGTTTTAGCTGCACCACCCCATGCAGTTATACAGTACCCTAGTATAGATTGGCAGAGGGAGAAGTAAATCATCTTCAGCGTCGCACTGTCGGCAGAATCTCTGAGGGACTTAAAAATGTAGATTAGACGCATCGTTCTTGTGGAGATGGTATCAATTTGCTTATCCCACCTTAGTCCAGAATCAATCTGCACACCCAAATACTTTACAGCGTCAGAACGGCTAATCTTGGGGCAGGAACAAGGAACCGTGGGGTCAGGACAGGAGTGAGCTCTAAGGGTGAAATTGGATCCTGGAGTATTACCACGTCTTAACCCAAAGGGAATGTAAGTGGTTTTATTAAGGTTTAGCGTAAGCAGGTTAGAGTTAAGCCAAATCATTATTTTAGACATTGCAGCTTCTGCATTTGCCTTTACCAAATCCCAGGTTGAACCACGAACTAGGATTGCCGTATCGTCAGCATAGGCGTAAATATTGCAATTTGGAAGATTCATCATACACAAGTCATTAACATAAATTTGGAATAAGGTTGGGCCAAGTATGCTTCCCTGGGGAACGCCATAGGATATGATCTCCTCATCACTCAGGTAATTATCTATCTTAACGCACTGTTTGCGGTTACTAAGGTAACTCCGAAAAATATTCAGAGCAATACCCCGAACCCCAATGACTTCAAGTTTGGAGATTAGGATGGGGACAGAAACTGTATCAAATGCCTTTGAAAGGTCCAGAAAGATTCCGAGGCATTTAGTTTTACTATCCAAGTTAGTAGCGACCGATTTCGAGAATTCCAATACCGCATCTTCTGTTGAAAGCCTTGGTCTGAAGCCGTATTGGTTGTCGGCGATAATATGGAATTTATCAAGGAAGCGCCTTAGATTGTTATTTAGAATCCTTTCTAGGACCTTAGAAAGAGCAGGAAGTACCGAGATAGGCCTGTAGTTGGTGACACAGCTTCTGTTTCCGCCCTTGTATATCGGGTGAACAATAGCCTTTTTAAAAGCATCAGGGAAAACGCCTGTTTTAAGACTTAGGTTACAAAGGAAAGTTATATGTGGGACCAAGATCCGCCGAGAACATTTCAACAGCTGAGGCGACAGGCCATCCCAACCTACGGCACTATTATCGCGTAGCTGGAGAATGAGGGACTCAACTTCAAAATGTAAATAATGTATATTAAAAAATGTTTTTAATTTTCTTAAAAATGCGAAGAAACTTTTTCCCCAACCTATTATAACGCGAATGCCTTTCACACAATCCGCACGCTTCTGGCGCGAACGCCTCTCGTATCCGCTCGGCCAATAAGGGCAAGTCGAAGCTTCTAGAAGATTCTAGAAGCTTCTCTAAAAACAAATGACGCACAGTCTTGTCGTTGACTTTTGTGAGCTGTCTGTCAACCGTCAACTGGGCTGTACAGTCCTACCAACTTATCTGTGAACTGAAAGAGGACGCCACCGTCGATGCGTCGACACAATCATATGACATTTCAACATGACGACCGTAGTTCCAATTTTTGCCATTTCACAGATAAGTTGGTAGGACTGTACACATTTTTAGATATTTTAAGGGCTGATTGTTCAATAGTCAGATAATTTTTATCAGAGGAATAAATATGGCGGTATGGAAAATATGTCAAACTGTCACATTTATTCTTCAGGTAATAAAAGTTATCAACCTATTGAACAATCAGCCCTTACAAAACTTTATGCATATAAAGTAAAAATATCTTGATCTTCTTTATTTTGTGAAAAAAATATTTTGATTTTGATAAGACGTAGAAAAAGAATACCTACAAAGCACATATATCTCAAAAAATGGCGAAGTTGTAAGCATTAGTTAGGATTTGAATGATGCAATGCTAACATAGTTTTAAGACCTTTGTAACTAACAATTGTGGAGAACTGTTGCCCGCGACTTTGTCTGCAATCCTGGATGAAAAGTAGCCTATGTCCTTTTCCAGGACATGGTGTACCCATGTGCCAAATTTCCTCCAAATGCGTTCAGCCGTTTTAGCGTAACAAACAAACAAACTCACTTTCGCATTTATAATATTATATTAGTTAAGATAATAAGACTGAAATTAATTAATTAATTGTTTTTTAATTTACTAACGCGCTCACGATGTCCTTGTGCAACAAAACAGCGCTGACAGCGCACCAGCGCGCCGACCAGCGCCACAGTAGCGCGTGTATCATGTCCGCGAAGCGTAAAGCGCTGTGCATCGGTAGGTTTTCAGCGAATCTAAGGAAAAACATACAAATGAACATCGTGACTCAAAGTTGTATTAATATTTTAGGTTTAAAAGTTCATGCCAGGGCACCACCACCCTTTATACAATTGAAATCCCGACGAGCAACCAGCCTATATACTAGTTAAATAACGCATAACCTCTTAAGGGGTCATTGTACTCATAATTATGACCAACTTTTACTATGGGACCAAACCTGAAAACAGCGAAAAAAAAAACAGCGGTTTCCTACATTTTCACAAGTTTAGCGAACATAAATGTAGCGAACAGCTGCTATTTTTTTCACAATTTCAAGTTTGGTCCCATAATAAAAGTTGTTCATCTGGATAAGTATAACACTATCATGGCAGCTTCCTAGTCAATAAAAAGCAGCGTGTATACATATTACAAATTTAATTCGCTTTTTATGTCAGTCTGTGTGTTTTCACCGATTAAAGAATTTATTCCGGAAGGTAAAACATTCATATTTAATTTTAAAAAGTACTAAAATTCGAGGACCAGGCACTATTTTGGTTAACCATTGAAAAGGTTTTCGAAAGGGTTTTTCTAAGCTGATAATTAAAAACCCATACGATAAATTATTATAATTATAAATTATTATTATAAATATGTTTGGACATGTAGGTGTAACCCTTTTGAATGGCTTTAAGAGACCATTCTGGTTAATCATTGAAAGGGTTTTCGAAAGGGTTTTTCTAAGAGGTTAAACAAAAACCTATACGATGTAGGTAACCCTTTTGAACGGCTTAAATTAAGCCGTTCAAAAGGGTTTCACTTCAACTCTCTTAAAAACGAAACAGCGTAACATTCCGACTCGGAGCAATGTAATATGATCTCTCGATGATGGGCATACGTTGCAAATAGCTAATATGGTAACCCAAACAAAACCCTCATATTATAATGAATGTGTTTCGGACGGCTGGGGTACGATCAGCACCCTTAGTCGTCCTGGGACAATCTCCTAATACGTTTTTTGGCGTATGCTCTGTTTCTTCGTTGCTGGTGACACACGCCACCACGCACCCCTGAATGCGTTGGGTTGGGTACGACGACCGTTGAGGACCTCGGGAGACTGGGACGAAGAAAGAAATAAGAAAGCCGATTTTTTTCCTTGATTTTCCTTCCGCTGATTTCGGCTCCTATCTCTTGCTGTTGCCTCTTCGGTGGCTGTGGTCGGAATGACGACTGAACGAAAGCTAGCGCGGCTTTTATACCGCGCTGCATTACCTTATTGAGGTCCGCGATTTTTGAACCTTTTTTACTTTAATTTTTCCCTAAGCCGAAATCTTTGGAACCTTTATTTTCATGAAATTATACATTTTTCCTTTTACAATTTTTGCGTAAAACCTTACTTATACAGTCCTTTCTTATATAAAACAATAATATTTATATTATCTAATTGGAACAAAAATTTCTTAGAACAAAAACATACAAAAAACATAGGTTAGAACATTTTCACTATAGAAATTTCCTTATATCTTCTAAACTAATGGACGGATTTCCATAAAACAAAAAGAAAAATTAGTTTTGAGACTAAACCTAACTTTTAAAACTAAAATTTTTGAAATTAACACATAAACAAAAAAGTACGTTTTCAAGTTTACGTAATTATACTTTAACACTAACATTTACAAAAATTCCCTTGCAAATTAACTTTAATCAGTCTTATTAGATTAGAATAAGTAACTAGAATCAATCCTAAGTAGTTTCAAGCTAATCATAATTAAAAAAACCATAGTAAACAAAATCTCTTTAAAATCCTAACTAGAAATTTTATCTAATTCGCGACGCGGTACGTTGTATCATGGCGGACCCTCCGCTACTTGTGCTTACGTGCGCCAGATAGGGTCTCGTCGCCGACATTCTCCCCCTTGTGCGTCGCACCATCCTCCAGACTCGGCGATACTCCCGGCACCAACATCACCACTCTCGAACTGGGTCTTCGCAGCACTCCTCCTCGTGTCTCGACGTCGACGATCCTGGTCCGTCCGTCTGGTCCTGGATACACCCGCTGGATTCTGCCGCGTGGCCAGGTGCATCTTGGTAGGCTGTGGTCGACGATCAACACGATGTCACCAACTCGTAGGTCGGTAGCGCTGCTTCTCCCCGTAGTCTTCCTTGGTAGTAGGGTGGGTAGGTATTCTCGCAGCCAACGTTGCCAGAAGTGATCGGCAAGTCGCTGCGTAGCCTTCCAGGTGTGCCTGCCCACGAGCTCGCTGTCTTCGAAGCCGCCGATTCTCGCTGCGCCGCACGATCGCCCGAGGAGGAAGTGATTTGGAGTGAGTGCTTCCTCCTCAAGGCCGTCGGAGAGGTGGGTGAGAGGCCGAGAGTTGACGATGTGCTCGGCCTCTAGGAGGAGGGTGTGTAGTACCTCCTCTCGTGGATGCTTCTCGTTGAGTGTGGCGTCCAGTGCGGTTTTAATTGATCGCACCAGACGCTCCCATGCGCCGCCCATGTTAGGCGCACCCGGAGGGATGAACTTCCACTGCACGCCGATCTTCTCTGCTTCTGAGGTGAGGTCTTCTTGCTTCATTGTGTCTAGCGCTTCTTTAAGTTCCTTATTAGCGCCGACGAAGTTGGTCCCGTTGTCGCTGTAGATTGTCTTCGGCATTCCCCTTCTCGCGGCGAATCGTCGTAGTGCCATAATCATGCTGTCGGTGGAGAGTGAAGGGGTGAGCTCAATGTGCACGGCTCTTGTTGTTAGGCACGTGAATAGAGCCCCCCATCTCTTCTCGTGGCGTCTTGCTACGGTGATTGTCATCGGGCCGAAGTAATCTACACCGGTGCACGTAAAGGGAGGGTTACTGTGTATCAGCCTTTCAGCAGGTAAGTTGCCCGTTGGTAGTTCTTGTGGTTTCGCCTTCTTCATTTTGCACCACTGACATTGATGCTGAACTGCCTTGATTGCTGACCTTAGTCCTAGTACCCAGAAGCGTTGCCTTATCTCGTTCATCACGGTCGCGTGATTTCCGTGATTGAAGCGGCAGTGGAATTCTTCCATGATGAGCCGTGTTGTCTTGTCCTTGCTGTCGAGCACGATGGGTCGCTTGTAGTCTCTCGTTACGCCTTGTATCGCGTCGATTCTTCCCTTCAGCCGCAGGAGACTATCTTCTAATACCACGTCGAGTCTCTTCAACTTGCTGCTACCTCCTAATTGCTTTCCTTGCTCTAGACACTTAATGTCTTCTCTGAAGCTTCTTTCTTGGCTTCTTTTCAGCAGGAGAGTTTCAGCTCGTTCTAGCATGTCTGCGTCCAAAGGTATGTAGTTCCTTTCTATTCTTCTTGGAGACTGTTTTTGCCCCTTGATAATCTTAGTCTTCTTTCCTTGCGTTATTTTCCAGGTGGGATCTTCTTTACTGACGTTGACCTTCTCCTTTGTTCTGCAGAGTTGTATGAACTGCAGTACTCTTGCTGTGGCTCGCCAAAGTTTCTTCCACGACGAAAACCTCTCAGGATCTGGTGACGGATAAGTGGAGCTTGCTGTTGCCACGACGTCTGCTGTCTTCTCTTCGCCGGTGGTTTCTTTCTTGAACGTTCTCGCTGCAGGCCAGTGAACTTCTTCTCTTCTTAAAAAGCCCGGTCCAATGTACCACCGATGATTGCAGTCGAAGTCTTCTGGCACGTCACGTGTCGCGTCGTCAGCAGGGTTCTGTGCCGTAGGTACCCATCTCCAATCTTGAGGTTTGGTGAGATCTTCTATCTCCGCCAAGCGATGAGCCACGAATGTCTTGAAGGTTCTTGGGTCCGTCTTTATCCAGGAAAGTACGATGCTGGAGTCTGTCCAGAATGTCTTCTTGACCACCTTCAGATCCATCTCTTCTTCTACTGAACGCGCCAATCTGCTTCCTAAGAGGGCCGCCTGTAGCTCTAGTCTCGGGATCGATACCGGTTTCAATGGAGTGACTCTTACTTTTGCCGCCACCAAGCTGACGTGGTAAGTCCCATCTTGATCTTCTGTCCTCCAATAAACTGTTGCCGCATAAGCAGTCTCGCTTGCGTCTGTGAATGTGTGCAGCTCCCCCTCGGTGCGATGTGGTGCTAGGCATCTAGGAATCTGGAGATCTTGAAGTAGCTTCATCTTCTTCAGGTAAGTTCTCCATGCCTCGTACTCCTTTTCTTCTATTTCTTCATCCCAACCGACGCCGCTTCTCCATATGTTTTGCAGCAGCTTCTTGCCCTGGACGAGAACTGGCGATGCTAAGCCAAGTGGGTCGAAAGTTGACATCACGGCGCTGGTGACTTCTCTCTTCGTTGGCACCTGGAGTCCCCTGGCTATTTCTTCAGGTGTGTTCCGGAGATTTGCCCTGAAGCCGATGGAGTCCCTTTCTGTGAACCAGCGTAGTCCCAATGTCTTCTCTTCTTTCTCGCCGAGGTCTACTTCTGTCTTGTTGGTCGTTTCAGTTTTCACATCTTGCAGCAACTCAGGTTGATTTGATGCCCATCCCCTGAGTTCGAAGCCCGCCTTCTTGTGTATGAAGTCCACCTGCGCTGTCACTCTTCTGAAGTCTTCTTCTGAATGGAAACTGTGCAAGTAATCGTCCATGTAATGATTCACCTCGACTGCTCTTGCTGCTTCTGGGTATTGTTCTGTGTAGTCCGCCGCATTCCGGTTCTTCACGTAGATTGCTGTGCTCGGAGATGATGTCGCGCCGAAGATAACTGATGTCATCCTATACTTCTTCGGTGACACGTCGCGATGATCCCCGCGCCACAGGAACCTCAGGCTGTCCCTGTCTTCTGGCCTGATGCGAACTTGCAGGAACATTTCCTTTATGTCAGCAGCTACTGCTATAGGTCCTCGACGAAACCTCAGTAGAACGCCAAAGAGTGACTGTAGTAGATCTGGACCCGGTAGTAGAGCGTCGTTGAGGCTCCTTCCTTTTGACTTGGCTGCGGCGTCGAAGACGATCCTTATCTTCTTCTTTAATGGATGAACCACGGAGAAGTGAGGTAGGTACCATAACTTCTTAGAGTCTTCTTGTCCTTCAGGTGCTTCTTCTGCATATTTGCTGTCGATTAGATGCTGGATTTGCTTGTTGTACTCCGCCTTCAACTGAGGATCCTTGTCTATTTTCCTCTCGATGTTGATCAACCTGTTCCTGGCTGACGTGTAGCTCTCTGGCATCTGCTCATCTTCATTCTTCCATAGAAGTCCAGCTTCGAATCGGCCATCTTCAAGTCTTCTGCAGGTTTTCTCTAGGATGGTGAGTGCTCTCCCTTCTGAATCCGTAGTAGGTCTTCTTGGTTGCACCCCGAGAGCTTCGATTGCGAAGTGATCCTTGATGGCTTGATGCATTTCTTCTTCTGGCGTGTTGACATGTAGACACGTGTTCAGGAAGTGTACTGGTCTTGCACCTCCAATGTCTGACCCGTGGAGCACCCAACCAAGTCCTGTTCTTGAAGCGACTGGTTCTCCTGGTTTCCCTCTTCTTACTTCTTGAGTCACAATTAGCTCCCAGTTGTCTTGACCGATGAGCAGCTGTGGTGACTCCCCTTCGTAGTAAAGAGAGTCGGCAATCTTCTTTAAATGTTGGCATTCTTGAATCCTCTTCTTGTCTAGGAACTGTGGTGCAAGCTTCAACTCGTTGATAGTCCGGACTTTCTTCAGTGTCTTCTTGGTTTCCTGATGAACCCCCTTCACCAAGAGGTCCAGTTTCTGAGAGTCCTTCTTCTTAATCAGCCTGCCTCCCACCGTTTCTATGACGAGTTCTTCCTTGTTTCCTTGAGCGCCGACTTCTTCTGCCACCTTCTCATCCAGAAGTGATACTGTAGACCCTTCATCCATAAGGGCTAATATCTTCTTTGATCCTTTTGACCCGAAGACTTCTACTGGAACTATCTTCAGGTATGCTCTTGCGTTGCTGACTGCATTTACTGATGCCGTGACGCTTGCCACCTCTTGTGGCGTTTCCCTTTTGTCGTCTCCCGAGGTCCTTTCTTCTGACTGGACGTGCAGCAGATGATGATGCCATCTCCTGCATTCCTTGCACGGTGGTTTTCTGCAGCTCTCCTTCCTGTGTTTCCCTTGAAGACATTTGAAGCAGACGTGACTCTTCTTGACTATTGCCCATCGATCTTGAACTGACGTCTTCTGGAACTTCTGACATTCGACGAGATAGTGTTCACCCTCACACATCGGGCAAGTCTTCTCTGAATGTCTTGAATCCTTTTCTCTGAAGTCCTTTTCTTTAGCTGCATGCGTCGCTTGTCGATGAGTCCTCTTGAACCCGCTCTTTTCTTCTGAAGTCGCGAAGGCTCCACACTTGTCTGCTTCTATGTTCAGGAACTTGGATACCAACGTCAAGTCGGAAAACTCTCCTTCTTCTGATGCTGCAGTGAAGTCGTACCATCGGAACTTGAGAACCGTCGGCATCTTCTCTATTATTTGCTTCACCATTTCAGGCGAGTGTAGATATTGTGGTTTCTTCAATCCTTTTATTGCTGCTACGCTGTTGTTGATCTGGCTCGCGAAGACGCATATGTCCCGTGGGTTTTCTGATATCTTCGGTAACGTCTTGACCTTATCCAATTCTGCCAGCACCAGCGCATCAGGTCTTCCATATCTTCTTCTGAGGGCTTGCATCACTTCCAACGGAGAAGCTTCGGAGTATAACAGGCTCTTGATAGCTTCTCTTGCGTTGCCCTTCAGTGCTCTTCTTAGTCGAGCCATATTCTGGACGTCGTTGAACATCGGTGCTGTATCTTCGTAGACAACCTTGAAGGCCAACCATTCGCTGCTGTTGCCGTCGAAGTAGGGTAACTCGTGGATGTACTTCGGCTGTGCTGCTGGTCCTCCTCTTGTGGTAAAGGCTTCTTTCAATGCTGATGCCAACGCTTGAATCTCGATCGTAGCCCCTTTCGTTGAGGAATTCTCTTCAGGCTTCACCATGTGTGGCTCTTCTGAAGGGTGCTGACCTTGCTTCTTTGGTTGCTCCATGTTGTCATCTTCTATTAGGGATGACTGGATCCATTTCTGCACCTGTGCTGTTCTGTCTTCCTGGTCTTCATCCACGGAGTCCTCATCTTCATATTGTGCCATTTCCAATCTGACACGGGCTAGCTTCGCCGCAGCCTCTGCTTGTTTCAATTCAAGGCGTGCTAATTCTTCTCTGGCTTCTAACTCGCGTCTTCTGGCTGAGGAGCTCGTGGTCTTCGTGGACCTGGCGCGACGACTGACCCCCTTCGGTTCTCGGGTCGTGGCTGAAGCACGCAGACCCTCTTCCGGGCAATCTTCTGGGATCTTCTTTGTCGTCTCCTTTCTTGCGGCATCTTCTGGCTTCTTCTTCTTGTTGTTCTTCTCAGACGCCGCCGTGGTTGCTGTTCCGACCGTATTCTCCGTTATCGTGGTGTCCTCTGTAGCCGTTGTACCCGAAGAAGTGTTCGTGCCCGATGACGCTGTTGTTCCCGATGTCGCTGACACTGTCGCCGACGTGACCCCTTTTGACCCTGACGCTTCTTCTGTCGCGTCCAATATGGCAGGACGGGACGGGGGACGCGAGGAGGCATCCTTCTGTGACCTGGTTACTCGACTCGGTTGCATCTTGCAGTCTTCTGAATCTTCTGAATCTTCTGGGCTCTTCTGGCTTCTTCTTGCAGGGATCCTAGCTCGAAGGACCAACTGTTTCGGACGGCTGGGGTACGATCAGCACCCTTAGTCGTCCTGGGACAATCTCCCAATACGTTTTTTGGCGTATGCTCTGTTTCTTCGTTGCTGGTGACACACGCCACCACGCACCCCTGAATGCGTTGGGTTGGGTACGACGACCGTTGAGGACCTCGGGAGACTGGGACGAAGAAAGAAATAAGAAAGCCGATTTTTTTCCTTGATTTTCCTTCCGCTGATTTCGGCTCCTATCTCTTGCTGTTGCCTCTTCGGTGGCTGTGGTCGGAATGACGACTGAACGAAAGCTAGCGCGGCTTTTATACCGCGCTGCATTACCTTATTGAGGTCCGCGATTTTTGAACCTTTTTTACTTTAATTTTTCCCTAAGCCGAAATCTTTGGAACCTTTATTTTCATGAAATTATACATTTTTCCTTTTACAATTTTTGCGTAAAACCTTACTTATACAGTCCTTTCTTATATAAAACAATAATATTTATATTATCTAATTGGAACAAAAATTTCTTAGAACAAAAACATACAAAAAACATAGGTTAGAACATTTTCACTATAGAAATTTCCTTATATCTTCTAAACTAATGGACGGATTTCCATAAAACAAAAAGAAAAATTAGTTTTGAGACTAAACCTAACTTTTAAAACTAAAATTTTTGAAATTAACACATAAACAAAAAAGTACGTTTTCAAGTTTACGTAATTATACTTTAACACTAACATTTACAAAAATTCCCTTGCAAATTAACTTTAATCAGTCTTATTAGATTAGAATAAGTAACTAGAATCAATCCTAAGTAGTTTCAAGCTAATCATAATTAAAAAAACCATAGTAAACAAAATCTCTTTAAAATCCTAACTAGAAATTTTATCTAATTCGCGACGCGGTACGTTGTATCATGGCGGACCCTCCGCTACTTGTGCTTACGTGCGCCAGATAGGGTCTCGTCGCCGACAGAATGGGTAACCCTTTTACTGGATTTCAAGTATAGAATAGAATAGAATATTTTTATTTCAGACCGGAGTCCATAGGGTTAGTAACAATTTTAACTTAAATTCTAGTGTTAGTAGGTTACAGACACATAAAAATATACAATTAAATTTCGGCATGGAGCCGCATCCACCTCCGCAACATCGGGGAATCCCACCGATCTACGAATACACTGAGAATACTGTTGGTGCCGCCGCGAACACGAGACATCAGGGATGCACATCTGTTCCTAATAATAGCGGCAAAACCATCAATATTATTATCTGCAAACATCCCTGACGCACTACATCGCCGCGGCAGCCGCAGCAGCACCCTCAGTGCATTATTATATTGAACGCGTAGGTCGCTGTATGCCCTCTGAGTGAAGTTGACCCACAGGCTGCACGTGTAGAAAGACTGACAGTAAGCTTTGAAAAGCGTTACTTTAACTGGCTTCGTACAACGTGCAAACCTGCGGGCCAACATGTTACAACGGACAGCCAGCGACCTACGTTCCCTTTCAATGTCACAATTATCTTTAAATTTATCCACCCTTCGCAGTGGTTCTCCACAAAGCATTTTAGATAGGAACAGTTTCTTAATAAATGTACCGAAGTAAAAATTTTCATTTCGGTACATTTATTAAGAAAATGTACCTATCTAAAATTATACTTGTAGTTCAGAATCGTACCATGCACATCTATCGACAGTTTGGGCAAAAAACATTTTAAGAATGTAAAGCATTTTATTTAATAAACATACTTTTGTGTAAAAAAGTATTGATTTGACTACCCATTTGTAACAGCGTCCTTAAGTAGAAGCAAAAATAGGTTGCTGTAAGGATACTTGTTCGGCATGTTTAGAGAATACTCCAGGCGGCACACAAATACTTCGTAAAATAGTGTACAGTAACATGGAATTTTTAACCCAATGTGCTGCGTCACAGGAAACGACTACCGTTGGAACTGGAACCGTACGAATCCCTGGTTTTGACATGTCGCCATATTAATAATGATATATTAAAAAAAAAACAACAACACAGTACATGGCATATGGAAACAGTAGGTTGTACTACCAAGTTTAAAATTATAGTCAGCTTTCCGTGCTCCTAAACTAGGTACGCAGACCTGTATCTTAGGAGTCGGAGATTTTACGGTTTCAATTTATAAAATACAACCGTGACTTTACTGTTAGTTTACAGTGGTTGTTAACACAGCAGATGGAGTGAAAGATTGTGTTTGTGTAAATAGGGATGTGTTTATGAGTGTAGTGTGTGTGTAGGGAGGTGTGTATGTGAAGTGTGATTGTTTGATAAGCTTTCTTACAAGGTAGGTTTGATAAAGTTATGATTGTATAGCCAATAAATTTTCTGTCTCATCATAAGTTAAGGATATCAGCCAGTTTCTTAATTTTTTTTTAATTTCATGTAAGTTATATCTGTACAACGGAATAATTTTATTTATGCGTGAACTTTGAGCCAACAATTGTCGACTTGTAAATGCAAAACGAGAGGGGTTTGTTTTACATATAGGGAAACCCTCACGTCTTAGAAGCAGCTTTTTATCTAATGGAAGGCTGGAGTGTCTCCGCAAGACGGAACGAAGGACATATAGTTGCCTTACTGTGAGAACTTCGGCCTCAGAATATAACTGATTAGTGGGGTAGTCTCTAGGTTTGAAAAGCATCACTTTAAGAACCGCTCGTTGTGCACGTTCTGCAAGGATCATTGCGGTTTTATAAGTACCGCCCCACACCGGGATGCAGTACATAATAACAGACTGACAAAGGCTGAGGTACACAAGAGTCAGAGTTTCAGAATTGGCGGAGTGCCTGAGTACTTTAAAAATATATATTAGTTTTCTGATTCTAGCGCAGAGTGCCTCTATATGCGCGTGCCAGTTAAGTTGTTCGTCAATAATATAAAAGATTGCTCCCGTGCCAAGGCCCGTGCCCTCACACAAAAGGGTCTCGTATTAAACTGAACTAACCGTGGGTTATTGGGGCCTTTTTCCGCGTCATAATCGTAAGAACTGAAGCAGTACGGCCGGTAGCTGAGGCAGCCCACTATCTGAGGATCGCTCCTACGAATCTGAAAATATTGAATATCACACTAAATAACTCAAGAAAAGGTTGAGCACATTGGCAGTATGTAGTCGAAAACATAAGGTTGAGCAACCTTTTCATTCCGCGACTGTACGTTTGATAATAGAATAAGTCACCCGAGCAGAGCTCGGTCGACCAGGTGTAGGCCGACCGAGCTCTGCTCTCTCTAAAAATAGAGAAAACAAATTTTCCCAAATATGAGACCTAGCTAGATTGATTTTTCGCCTCCGTAAACCCCTAACATTGCAAGTTTCATCGAAATCGTTAGAGCCGTTTTCGAGAACGTGATTACAAATATATAAACATTGCTCATAATTATAATAAACCTCTCATTCTTTACTTTTAGGGTTCCGTAGCCAAGTGACAAAAACGTAATGTAGGTAACTGAGGGATGAAAAAAATCAATGCAGATAAATCTGTATTTTTTGGGATCCCTTAATTAAAAAGATATGATGTTTCCAAGTGACTTTGTTATTTAAGTCAGTAGTTTTTGAGATATGGGATATTTTTGGTTACCTACAACCGCAGAAATATCTTTAAGTATTACTTATTCGTAGTTTGTACTATGAAATACAATCTTATTTTTGCGGTCGATAAAAATATTGTACATGCGTAAATATTCATCCCGACTACGGAACCCTTCACAGTGTGTTCGATCGCACTTGGCCTGCTTTTAAATGATATTTAAAGTAACTACAAAAACTGAGGTCACCACAAAATACTGGCCAAGTGCATGTCGGACCACGCACAATGAAGGGTTCCGTAGTTGGGATGAATTCGTCCCAAGAACAAACTGTTTGTACGCACACTATTAAGTGATTAACATGTTATTTTAAAACCATAGATTTATTTCCTGTAATCCTGTAATAAGTATAGAACTGTTCTCTGTAATTTTTTTTTTATTTTTGTCTCAGCAATTTCGGAGATAAGGGATAAGATGGTCAATTTTGATCTATTTTCTTTAATAACTTTAAAACGACTACTTATTTTATAAATATAAAAAAATATATATATTTGAAATCCTCATAACAAGCCCTTTCATTTCATATATATCACACGGTCCAGTATGCAAAACTTTTTTTTTAATTTTCTAATTTTTCCCCCAAAAGTGAACTCCATATTCAAAATTAATTTATTTACGTTCGTGTTTTGGTCACAAAAATTCACATGTGTACCAAACAATTTAATCGGTCCAGTAGATTCGGAGCATGGCTGTGATAGACAGACAGACAGACAAAGACACACGAGTGACCCCAAAAACCCCAACCCTAAAAAAGAACATAAAATAATATGTTTTTTAATGTTTAACATGTTTCGATACCGCACCCATCACATCCGCGGAGTTTCCTTAGCTAATTTAATTTGACCCTGTATATTTACTGGGGTGTTGTTAAGAGCCCATACTAGCTCAGCTTTTTATCTCACTCGCACGATACTGCTCGCGGACTGAGTGAGAGCGAGACTGAGTGCGGTGCTGGGCACCGACAGTTTAGATAATTGTTTTTTACGTTGAAAAGAAAGGTAATTTGAAAAAAAAAAAACAAGACCTGCTTTATAGTTAGTTCAAGTTAGTATGAAAAGTTTCATGATCTAATTTGAAGTATTTTTAAAATAAATGTTTGGAGATAACTTTGGCTTTTTTTTTTTGGAATCGTGTTTTCGGCAACCATAGTACTTTTTCTTATTTTTTTTTTATTAAAAAGAACTAAAGTTCTTAATAATTGATTACAATCAAAAGCAATAATAATAATTAAACTCGCACTAACTAATTAAACTCTAACTAACTCTAATTAACTCTAACTAATTTAACTCTAATAAGCAATTTAACTCGTAACTTATTATTTTCCGTGACAGAGTTTGTTATATTAACTAAGAATAGTGTCAATATGCACTTTTACACAATTCCGTAGCACTATTTTAAAGTCTGATAATCTTGAACCATAGTACTTAACATTAATCCTCAACTTTACCATATATTTATAAGACAAAGTAATAATAAAAAAATATTTTCTTGGTATAGAACTCACACCACGTACAATATTAGGTAAAATGACTCCACGGACCCGATTCACACCGCGCTCGCGTGAGCGGTCAGGAATTAATGCTACAGTATTTTCGATATAACGGAGGATCAAGCCATTTGAGATATTATAGGCTCTTCAATACGATACTGTTTGCGAAACCAACATACCTGGTAAAGAATGAATGGATTGAAACTCGTTACGGCTGCACACTTATAAAGCTGAGGTCTTGTTGCAAAGCAGTTCAGAACTCCGTTCACTACCTGTAAGCAAGATACTGGAACATCAGCTGTTGGAACAGTCCAGCGGCGAGTGTAGCTTGAAAAAACAAAATAATTAAAAATCTTAAAATTGCATGCAAAAAATGGCACAAAATTATTTATTTGGCATATATAGGGAGACTGGTAATTAGTGACCGATACTTAAACACATGATTGTACTCATGATAAAAAAACAACTCGTGAAAAAAAAATCAGCTGTCCCATACATTCATGTTCGCATAACTCGTCAAAATGTAGGGAGCAGCTGATTTTTTTTTTCGATTTCAGGTTTGGTCCCATAGTAAAAGTTGTTTGTTACCATGAGTACAATCATGTGTTTAAGTATCGGTCACTAATTACCAGTCACCATATGTCATCTGAGATAGGTTATATTTTTATTTTTTTTAATTGTATTTTTTTTTTGGTGCCGTTTTTACATACTGAGGCCATACTATGACGTGAAAAAAGATCATGGTTCCATCATGGATCCGTTGAGAAAAAAGGATGGTGCTATAGGTCGTATATAGCTCCGTCTCTCTCTCACACTGGAACCATTTAACTTCTGCCCAGCTATAAGAGCTTATAGAATTTTTTTTTTTTTGGAATGGCATCTCGTACTGTGACCATGAGAGGTCTCGACTACTTAACCGGACTTTCCTGTGGGTGCCTTTAAGCGAGCTCAAAAGCCTCCAGCCAGGGGCAAAATATACTAACTAAACTTATAAACTAAATGACTGCGCACTAAGGGCACCCCCTGTGGGGTACGGACCTCGGCTTAGGGAGTCGTTGTCATTGACCAATGATAAACAAGGCAAAGCAATAGGCTGGATCAAGTTAGGGGAATTATTATTATCAGGGGAGTTTAAAGCTACAGGCTCAGCTACGCCACCAGCTGGCTCGATTAAACCGATCAAGGGACATGAATTTACATTTACGTTAGATGGTCTTAAACGCGGTGGGCCTCGGCGGCGAGGCCGGAATGTAGATTTGTGAGCTTATAGTAAGCCCCCCCTGACCCTTTATCGGTTTGCACAGGACGAAAATGACACAAATAGGGTTTGCACACCACGCGGTTTATCCTAGACACGATACAATTTTCAGGGGGATGCGCTGTGGTAGCCCGCGAAATTCAATTTATTTTGGGTTTTTTGCAATTCGCAGGTCCGTGACAGGTTGTATCTTGATCAAAATATGATGCGCGGAAATAAAACATATGTATTTCATCATCTTCCTGCCCTTATCCCATATTACTTGGGGTCAGCGCAACACGTTTTCTTCTTCCATTCTCCCCTGTCAACCGTCACGCTATCATTCACTCCCTTCTCTTTCATATCATTCCTCACACAATCCATCCATCTTTTCTTTGGCCTTCCTCTGCCTCTCCATCCATCAACATGTATATTCATCACTCTAATAAAATAAAACATATGTATTTACATAGGTAATAATAAAAAAATTGTGTATTTATGTATATATTTTTTTTAAATTAGTAAATACATATGTTTTATTGCCGCGTATCATATTTTGATCAAGATACAACCTGACACGGACCTGAAAGAGTTAGGGCCTATGCACGATGCGTTGCTGCGGCAGCGCAGCGTCCTACATACAAATATGCATGGTACCTATGCCACACGGTGCACTCCGACGTCGCAACGCACGCGCACCGGACTTGCTACCAGACGAGGCGGGGAGGGCAGTACGCGTCACCCTGCTCAGTTGTTTGTGCGGCAGAAGAAAGGGAAAGTAATCTTTGTGTTGCGGCGCCGCAACGCATCGTGTGCATAGGCCCTTAAGCAGTAAAAACAATTGACGCGCGCAGTCATCACTGCGTACTGCCATTGCGATTGGGCGACGTTGCCACTTGGGGTAGCAGTCGCCTTCGGAAGAGCACCTTTAGGAAACCCAATCTGGTTTAGAACAAGGCTGATTACCTGTTTGTCTTCGCCCTTAACGTCAATAATAACCTTCGTGTTGTTAGCGAGGAGGTAATCCAGGGCATCGTCCAGTAGACACAGACGCACGTCTTTGTACTGCTTTCTGAAAGGAAAGGATATTTTTTGTTATTAGAAATGAGATAATATGAGTTTGTAACCCCTACTGCTCAAACTCCACAGAACCTTAAGAGGGTACCGACCGCGCACTGGCGCCCTCATCGTTTGTTTGGTTATTTCTTTTATTTTAGAATGAAAATGCAGAAAATAAGCCGGAATAGTTGTGCTCCACAAGACTATACGTTATTATTATTACAAATAGTAGCTTTATATTGTTTCATTTTATTATAATCGTTAAAACGGAAAATAGTGGCCACTTTTTTTTCGTTAAAACCTGCAAATTGCAAAAAACGCAAGAAAATTTTAATTTCGCGGGCTACTACTGCAGTGAACAGCAGTGGTAGCCCGCGAAATTAAAATTTTGCGCGCGTGGCGGTGGCAGTGGTGGTGGTAAGACTATTAAAAATAGGTATCGATACCTTAAGACATTTTTTAATAATCTTTCTGTCCCAACAAACTGTTAAGGTTGGGACCCAAACGGACTCAAAATTTAGTAGCTTTTAATATTCGGCCATTGGCATTAGTGTACGAAATCTTTTAAATAATATCCTAAATTATAATTTGTCTAGATTTCCACATTAGCTAAAGTAGATAGTGAAGTCTAGGTTTTCTGAATAGCTCATATCAGGCCTCTGTGTTAAGTAACAAGTACGGAGGAGCTTGCGGCTAAATAATAACAGCCGCACGGGTCAATCCATCAGGTTAAGCTACGAGACTCCTCCGTGCCGCAGAAAGCATGTAAAGCCGTTAGTACCAGCTGTCATTTGTGGATCTTTGACAGTCGTTCCGTGTCGTCAGAAGCCCAAAAGTCTAACAACCAGTCTTACCAAGCGGTACCGTATAACCCAGTAACTGGGTTATGGAGGTGAAATAGGCAGCTGCTCGACATAAAATACTGGTATTCAGCTGTATGTGGTTAGACTGGAAGCCGACCTCAACATAGTTGGGAAAAGGCTAGGCAGATTGATTTTGTTAAGTAACAAATAACTATACAAATAAAAATAACTAACCTATTAGGATGAGTAGCGCCAACATCAATGTCTTTAATCTTTGCCCAGTCTACAGCATGGACGTCAGAGATATTTGTGCCGGCCAGCCGTTCCAAACCCTGGTCATGTAAGAGCAACAGCTTGCCATCTTTGGTTGACCGTACGTCCAGCTCTATAATGTTGCATTCTTGTTCTACGCACTAGAAAGTAAATTCATAATTTATAGTTTACCTAACCTTTTTTTTCTTTCACTGTTTATTATTTGTGGTACGGCCATAGACAATATAGGTATGTATCGCCAACTGCATGCAACATTTTTTATTAATAGTTCTATTGAAGAAGGTTTTTCTTCATTTGTATTATCTGACTATGAAACAATAATGTTTGTGAGCTATTTTGGTTTTTCCATTATGTTAATGATTTGCATAGAAAAAATACTGATAATAAATTATGGCCAGACCATAACCAGATCAGACCAGACCAGATTATTGGTTATTGACCAGATTTGTTGCTTTAGAATAATATCCATTGTAAGTATGTGTACAATGTTTTTTTAGAAGAATTCCTTACATCTTTTGCTTCAACTATGAGTGTAGACTCTTTGGTCACAAATCCTCTTTATTAACACTTTAAAAAGTTTACTTACATACTTGAACGCCTCCATAGTGTTTTCAGGAGCGTCCAGACCCGCTCCCCTATGCGCGATGCAACGGACCACTTTATCTGGAGCCATCTGGCTTTCCTTACGCCAGGGCTCAGGCCCGAATATACTGACCACATTCTCCAGCTCTGGTTTCCTCAACCTGGTCATATAATACGCAGAGAATCCCAACAAGCCGATATCCAGTCCAAAAGGCAGAACTGTATGGGACCAGGACAATAAAAAGTAAAATGTATAGAAAACATAATAAACTGTGTTTATGGATAAAGACAGTATTGTCATAAACATGATTATCGTTCGTTCGTTGTTTTATTTTAGTTAAAATTAGGTTATATTTTTCGAAAATAAATACATTTGTGAAGTGGGAGGGGCGTTATGACAGCATCCAACGTTTCGTTGTTGTTTTTAGCAATTAAGAAATTCGCGTTTAGTTGCTAATCATTTTGTTGAATACTTACAGAAGATTTTCATGTTTACAGATATGTACACTCAGCGTCGAAACTCAAAATGGAATGTGTTATTAAACAATGACCTTGAATTTAAATGTCAAAATGCAGTAAATCCAAAGTTGATACAAAAAACGCGAAGTTTTGTTTTGCGCCTGTCATTTTTAGGGGTCCCTAGACTGTCAAAATTGATTGACTAGCATTTACGTGCTTGACAAGCACGCTTGATGAATCTTGACGCAACGTCAAGCATGCTTGTTAAGCAACCGCATTCATATTCGTTGCCACAGAGTGACCCAGTCTTGAACTTGCGCTAAAAGCGCTAAAACAGAAACATTCTGTAGGTATACAAAAATATAGAATGTCTCTACATAAATGTAGATAATTATGGCTTTTCTTGCTCTCACAATTGCTTTGTGCAAGAAAACAAAAATAAACTAACATGACGATGGCTATAAGACTATTTCCGCTCGTTTCGATTGCAACCGCCATGACGTTCCGTAGCACACTGAAGGCGTAGCTTGACAAGCATGCATTTAGACGGCCAGGCATGCTTGATAAGCATTGCAAAAATACAATTTTTCATCAAGTAGGGTCAACTCGTCCAATTTCGTGATAAAACAAAATATGTAATAAAACTTCAATACTTTAGTAAAATCTTCTTTTTTATTTCAATTAGGAACATAACGCAGTCTTTCTTTTACAATAAGTAAAAAAAAACTAGACTGGACAGTAAACTTACTTAGGACTTAATTTTAAGACTTGTAGGTAGCTATTAATCGAAACCTTTGTTAAAACTTAACGAAACGGACTATCACGAAATTAGGACTATCACTTATTTGCGTGAGTTTACTGTATTATCAAGCACGTAGTTTGCTTGTCAAGCACATCAAGCTTCATTCTAAACGGTCAAAATTGCTTGACAAGCACGAAAAATTCACGTGTTTGTTAAGCAATTTTGACCTTCGAGGGACCCCATTACTGAGCACGCGCCTAAGTAGCTGGCTAATAATTGTAAGTGTAAACAGTAGCAATATTTTAAGGGATCATTGAACTCATCATTATGAACAATTTTTACTATGGGACCAAACCTGAAATCACGAAAAAAAAATCAGCTGTTCAGTACATTTTTGTTCGCATAATTCGTCAAAATGTAGGGATCAGCTGATTTTTTTTTCGCGATTTCAGGTTTGGTCCCATAGTAAAAGTTGTTCATAATGATGAGTACAAGGACCCCTGAAAATATTGCCACTGTTTACACTTACACCCTGTATGTTGTTGACTGTAGGTTACTTATACAGTGTGTCTGAGAATAGTGTGGCCAAAATTAAGGGTGTGGTACAGACCATCAAACTGAACACTCCCGGGGACCAACATCGTAATCATGAAAAAAAAATCTGTCATCCCATACAAAACCTCAATACCTACTCGAACAAATGTATGGGACGACTGATATTTTTTTCGCGATTACGATGTTGGTCCCCGGGAGAAAGTTGTTCAGTTTGATGGTCTGTACCACACCCTTAATTTTGGCCACACCTTTCTCGGACACCCTGTATAGAAAACCTTTTTTGTTTTTTTTTTCTCGGCTTAGGGAAATAAATAAAACGATATTTTTATCTTATACACTCTTTAATATTTCTACAGAGTTTATTTATTTATTTCGGGAAAACAAACAGTTACACAAATATCATAACAAACAAGCTTGTAGTGAGAAAAAAAAAAAGAGATTACATTATGTACTTATGTGTAGCTCACTGCGTTATCCACATCTTAAATACTTTAAAGTTCAAAGAGTTAAAGCTAACTTTATACTAATCTACTGGAAAATTGGTGATCAAACAATTTAGTAGGTGCAGAGGCCAGCAGATCAAGCTACCCCAATCTGTCAAATTTCTTTGATAGATTTTAAACTTTACCACAAAGGAATAAGGTTCATATTCAATTGGGGAAATTTGACAGGTTGGGGTAGCTTGATGTACATACCTACCTAAAATAGGTACTAACATAGATATATAAAAATTATAGACAGGTTTCATTGCTTTTCCAATTCGTATAGCATTTTTTTTTCTTATTGGACCTAAGTGTCCTCAGAACCCTTACAGACAAACCACTTCTGAGTCACACACCTGACACACCACAGCAAAAACATAGAAAGCTGTCATTAAAATTGCTCGAACCTCTCAGCAAAAATCTTTTATACAACTCCGTGGCTCCTTATGGCGTGGCTGAAAAGGTCTAAGGCTTAAAATCTACGACTCTGCCGCGGCCTCTCCTGATAACCAATCGCACAAGATGTCTTAGAATGAAGAGTCCTGTCTCCACAACTGTCAGAACGCTGGCTCCGACGAACAGTGCCGTTGTACCGCCTAGCGACGCTGAAAGAACAAACAATCTGGATCATAGACAGACAAAAAAAATTGTTTTTGCAAAAAAAGGCCTGTCTCAGTGATGAATTGATAGGTAATACACGAAGTTAAGCGCGAGAACAACTTACCTGCACAAGTACAGACGCCAGCACATCAAGCTACTACAATCTGTCAAATTTCTTTAATAGATTTTCATCTTTATCGCTAAAGCATTAGGTTCAAGGTTGATTGGGAAAATTTGACAGTTTCGAGTGGCTTGATCTGCTGCCGTCTGTACCTACATGTAAAACTTTTCTGCTTACTATTAGTTCTCATTTTAAAAAGTTGCTGACGTACTGTCTTCTGCCCCCCTGACACGTGCAGGGGGCTTAATAAGAGCTCATAAAGCAGGGCAGAAGTTGAACGGTTCCAGTGTGAGAGAGAGAGACGGAGCTATATACTACCTATAGCACCATCCTTTTTTCTCAACGGATCCATGATGGATCCATTATGTTTTTCACGTCGACGGCCCCTGGCCATTGTTTTCGGCAAGCTTGTTTTGTATCTCATGAAAACTTTAATCTGTGCTGTGTCGTTCATTGCAACGTGCGGGTGAAAGTGAGTGATTCATGCTATAATCGTACGAAAAATATTTTGATCGTAAAATTCCAAAAGAGAAAATGTAAGCTATTCAAAAATCATTCCTACGTGCAAACTCAACAGTACAGTGCCCAAATAAAACCAATCCTATGACGTCACAGAAAGCTGTCAAAACCCACTCAATCAGCTGCACCAACCGAAAAGATCTTCAAGTGTAAATATGATATCCCGGTTAAGTCTGATCTTTGGCGGCATCATGTTGATCCTGATGGCGGACCGTGGGTCCTCCTCCGCATCCGGCGTGGTCCCATTCATGTAGGTTTAATAAATAGTAGGGTTAAATAGGTTTTAGTAGGGTAAAAATTTGATTTTATTAAGGTCAAATAGGTTTTATTAGGGTTAAATTATGTTTATTTATTTAAAATAGGTACGCACGGCTACAGATCAAGCTATACATTTCCTGTATAAGCTGATCTCGCATTGTATAGGATTTGCTTACAATGAGAGGTCAGTGTAAACAGGAAATGTATAGCTTGATGTGAAGCCGTGTGTAGGTACGCCAACAGCATGACATTGTACAACACTTTGCCGAGTTATGCGAACATAGTAAATGTAGGGAACAGGTGTTTTTTTTTTGCGATTTCAGGTTTGGTCCCATAGTAAAAGTTGTTCTGAATAATGATGAGTACAATGACCCGTTAAGAGGTTGTGCGTTATTTACTGACTGACTGACTGACTCATCAACACCCAGCCCAAACCCTTGAACCTAGAAAACTGAAATTTTGTACAGAGGTTCCCTTTATAATGTAGACAAGGAATAAGGATTTTCCCGCTAGCACGCTCCCGTGGGATATTTTCCGACATTCACGCGGGCGAAGCCGCGCAGGAACAGCTAGTCTTATACCAATTACAAGTGTTCACGACATTCACATAAAACAAGACAACATAAATGTTGCGGAATACATTTGAATTTAAAAGATTTTTAAGTACCTATGTGTTTTTTTTTTATTAAACCTTTGGCTACACATGTTTTACTTCGCACAGCAATGGAAGTTTACTTAAAATACTTATAACGAAGTAAAAGATACTCGATTTATGTAATTGTGCTTGTATGTGAAACCATAATGAAGTTCGACAACCTCAAATTGCAAACATTTCGGCATTCCATTCCACCCCGCCAGTTTTAACTAACACGGAGGGCACCTAGGAGTTTAAGAATGCCTAAATAAAAAAACGCGCTGTTGGATTTGGGCTCAGTGCCGAAAGTTATGAATCCAACAGCGTACTATTATTAAGGTGTCCCCTATTGTTAGTGAAAACAGGCATTTGTCATCTAAGTTCTACATTCAGCTACAGTGGAAAATCCACTCTATTCACGTCGCGCCATAGCCAGAATGATAATTTGACATTGACAGCTACAAAAGTCAAATCTTGCCAAGGAGGTCGGAACTTTCGCAAGAGAAAATTCTTGTAACAGAGGATTATGAATACTGTAGTAGGTAAAGATAAATCTATAAATATCTAAAGACTAGGAAAAGAAAATATAAAAAAGCCACTAACCGAATAAGGATCGTTTTTGTGTGTGAATAATAATTGAGTTCGGCGCACTGGGGGAGACATGTGCATTTAGCAAGGTTCTTGGGTATGTTAATGAGGATCTCAACGTTCCGGCCGATGCACGCCATCCCGTATGCATCACAGATGTCGCCATCTTGGATCCCGCGCAAAGAAAAAGGCAGACGGATTTGATAAAAAATTTAAAACAGATTTTTTTAACAATAAAAATGTTTTAATTCCTTTTATTTTTCATTGAACGTGTTGAAAAATTTTCCTGACAGTTCTTTTGCTGTCTGTTGACTGACTTTTAATTATTTTTTCTTTGTCAGTCAGTTATTTTTCCTTTGAAGTTGTATTGGTACCTATGCAACCTTTTTAGATTATTTTGGATTGATAAAACTCGAATAGTCCGAGAGCTGGAGAACAATTTTGGGTATAGGTTCTTGAGGCACTCACTGTGAAATTTTTTGTAATTGTCCTTGAAGGACCCCTGAATGTTAAAGTGGAGGTCTGGCTGAAGGGTTAGCACAGCACGGGGGGCACCAATCCTCGAATTTATTTGAAGGGATTTTTTTAAATTAAAAAATTGTTATTGAACCAATGTCGCATTTTGGAAAAGTATATTGGATTACATCTGGGGCCGTACTATGACGTGTAAAAACATCATGGATCCATCATGGTTTCGTTGTGAAAAAAGGATGGTGCTATAGGTCGTATATAGCTCCGTCTCTCTCTCACTTTGGAGCCATGATGGATCCATGATCTTTTTTCATGTCATAGTACGGCCCCTGAAATCGACTAGTTCAGCCACATGTACCTACAGCACCGCATAATGTGAGGCAACCGTGGCATTTCTGAGCTAATGGCAGCCTAAAAAGTCCTGATCAGGCAGATTCTAAGAAATAGATGTGGAAGACAGAGATGCTCACCTCCTTTGACATGAAAGTAGGGTCTACATCCACAGAACATCACAGCCATGCGACTGCGGCAGTGCATCTGGCATAGAGAGAAGCTGTAAGCCTGTAAAAGTACGGTTAGAAACATTGGAAGACTGCAAACTGACTGATATGACTGGCTGGTGGCAAAGACCTCTCGCCGAGTCTTGCCCCTTCTTCTCTAATCCCTATCTCTGCCCTCTGGGGATAACCTTTCGGAAAGGAGTCTAGTACCTCATCATCACCATGATTTCAGCCAAAAGACGTCCACTACTGGATATAGGCATCCTCCAAGCATCGCCATATTTTTTTTACCTCAAGTTGACGATTTTGTTAGAGGCCAGTTACTAATAAAAGACTTTTTGCTCACCTCATCGCGTCAATCTAGGATGGAAGTAGCTAAGACTTGATTTAATATTATAGGAGAAAAGGAACCATGCCTACCCGTATAGAGTCACTGATCCATTCATCAGGATATTTGCAGCGACGCTGCTCCGATCTTAGACTCTTTACACTTGGTGAAGCTTGGATCTCGACGACCTAAGACGCATAAGATAAAACAAAACAATAAAATACCTACAATATATTACAATACAATACATAATAACACGCCAGTACGCATATGTCAGCAGAAGGATGTGATCCTCAGGGCCGTAGCTAGACATGAATTTAACATAGGGCAGCTGTTTGTAGCGGAAGTAAAAATTTTACATCGATTTTTGGCTAACACTTTAAACGCCAAAACGAACGTCCTAAGGCCTCATTTACGGAGACGCGGCGCGTCTCGCGTCGCGTGTGGCGTGGCGTCTCGCGGCGCGTCGGACGTTTTTTCTGTTTACGGTGGGGCGGCGCGTGAAGCGGCACGCATCATCGCACGCGTAAACACAAACTTATAGCAATATACGACCATGTTCATAGAGAAGCGAGACGGGAAGCGTGGCGGTGCCCGCCGCGGCGCCCGCGGCGAATCCTCTAGCGTGTAGCGAAGCACGCGGCGGGCATCGCGGCGGCGCACGCTCGCCCGCGCTCATGTTCCGTTGATGTAAACACTGGGCCACTTCTTATATTAAATAATTCACTTTTTAACATTGAATTTTCTTCTAAAAAAAAGTCGATCATATCATACTCCATTGCGACGGTGACTACGTCTGTGTTGCGCGATTTCTAAATAAGACTGACAGAAGATTCCGCCTCGGACATAGCTTCATCGAGAATTGCCGCTACGTGCGCCGCCGCGATAAACGCCGCGTGGGACGCGTCGGTGCCATCCGCGGGTTCGGCCGCAAAAAACGCCCTAATTCAAATAAACGCGACTAAAATCGCTTCTCCGTAAACGCACTCATACAACGCCATATATTTGAATTCAGTGCGGGCCGCGCCGCTCAACGCAACGCGCGACGCCCCGCGTCTCCGTAAATGAGGCCTTAGAATTTTAGAGGCTAGGGGATTCCCCGTTCCATAGACAGCAATACGAACAAATCTCGCACACATATTTCAAATGCCATCTATGAGCAGAATAAAGAATTATTAAATTATGATTGTTACATGCCGTAGTTAATTCGGAATCGTTTATAGAAAAACTAGCTAGTAATCTTTTTTCCCGTTATAACTTAGTTGATGGTGTTTTTTTAAGGTAGGGCTTTAATGTTTAAAGGTAGGGCATTGTCCCACAATGCCCCCCTCCCCCCCCCCCTAGCTACGGCCCTGATAATCCTTCGTAAGAACGGTACCTTATAATCAATAATGAGCTCTTCTCCAGGCAATACTTCACCGGTTGGATTGGATATGGCCGTCGATATCTCATACGGTGAATGGATGAAATACTAGAACACAGAAATCGCAAAAAGAAATTAAAACCACAGTTTCTGGTCGCCTTCGGCTTTCGGGGTCTGGGCCACCCGAAATCATTTTTCATGGTCGGTAAGTTTTCCAGTTTTTTTTTTGGTATCACTTCACTTGGTTTAAATGTAAAAATGGGTGTTCCACAAGGCTCAATATTGGGTCCTTTCCTCTTTTTAGTGTATATTAATGATTTACTCCATTTATTAAAAAATCAACCACAAATGGTGTTATTTGCTGACGATACTTCCTTGATTTTTAAGGTAGGTAGACGTGATACAAATTTTGACGAAGTTAATAACGCCCTACTGCAGGTCCAAAATTGGTTCACTGCTAATAATTTAGTATTAAATGGGAAAAAAACTAAGTGCATTAGATTTTCTTTACCAAATGTAAAAAGTAGTGATTGTGAGATAGTATTGAATCAAGAGAAACTAGAATTCGTCGATAAAACCGTTTTCTTGGGGATCACGCTCGACTCTAGGCTACAATGGGGTCCTCATTTAACATCACTTGCAGGACGGCTAAGTTCAGCAGCATATGCTGTCAGAAAAATCCGTCAATTTACTGATGTAGATACTGCGCGGCTAGTCTATTTTAGTTACTTTCATAGTATCATGTCTTACGGTATTTTACTTTGGGGACGGGCTGCAGACATCGAGTCAATTTTTATTCTGCAGAAAAGAGCCATTAGAGCCATATATAATCTCCGCAAGCGCGATTCTCTAAGGGAACTGTTTAAGGAAATTAACATCATGACGGTACCTTGTCAATATATCTACGAAAATATCATGTACGTAAGGAAAAATTTACATCTTTTTAGTAAAAGAGGTGAAAGGCATAATTATAGTACTAGAAAAAGGGACCTATTAGCTCAACCAGGTTTCAGACTAGCTAAAGTAGACACGTCGTTCATGGGATACTGTTTAAAATGTTACAATAAAATACCTCCACACATACTTCAGCTCAATGAGACTAAATTCAAAACTTGTATAAAACGCACACTATGCAGGCAGGCATATTATAAGTTTGGGGATTACATAACCGATAAAAATGCTTGGCTCAATGCTGGTCCTGCTCCACAACCACAACTAATTAATTAACATTTGAAGATACTGTTGGAGATGCTGAAGATTGTAAGACTATCATTGCATTGTATAGACTCAATCTCCTTTGTATTATATAATTGCATAGCACATGTGTGAGTACTATGTACATACTCTAAAGCTACCATTTACTGGGTACGTCTTTGTTTGACTTGAATGTGCCCTGGCGACTGAGAGTATGTGACGCTCACACTAATGTCTCGCTGATGGTGGCGCGTGTTGGATCATTTAGCCAATCCATGCGTCAGGTTCGTGAATAAGCGCTGTCAGTGAAGGCTGGGCATACCTTAGCGGTCAGGGTTTATTTTAATTTAATTTAAATATTTGAATTGTTTTTTTTTAAGGACGCTTTTAACGTTCTGCATCGTTCTCACATATGAAATTTCAACATGAATGATGTAACCATTATTTTGT
This sequence comes from Cosmia pyralina, assembly GCA_946251885.1. Classification (NCBI taxonomy): domain Eukaryota; kingdom Metazoa; phylum Arthropoda; class Insecta; order Lepidoptera; family Noctuidae; genus Cosmia; species Cosmia pyralina. The sequence continues at coordinate 6,143,139 of OX276368.1, read as the reverse complement.
AACCATATCTTGATTTAAAAGAGTGTCCGTGGAGTTTCTTGCCCGTTCTTCTCCATAGGTACCTACTATGCTTTGGAATGGGCGCCTAGCTTCATCTTTCTGACTGACCGACCCCTTGACAATTCAAAAGTGCCTGTAATTGGTTTAATTGAAATAAATGCTTTGAGTTTGAGTTTGAGTTTGAGTTTGAGACATGTTCTGGAACCTGAGGGTCCGGATGGGGACGGCATGAAACACGAACAATTGTGATTTTTTATACCGTTCGGCCGTTCCTGATCCATTAGACTCGGGCGACCCGGATACTCAAAAATCCCCAGGATATACGCAAACTCATCATCCAAGTTGACCATTCCAGAATAGGCTTAGTACTAAGCGAAAATAAATAATTGATTCTCACCATAACTGCGTTGTTCATAGAATCTATTCTCACAGAGCACTGGCCGCTATGGTAGTGGCACTGTAGCAGCTGGAAGGGTGTCCAGTCCACCTCCTGCAGCATGTGCTGGAACTCGGCGTAGACTGAGTTGAAGGTCAAACACATGCCCACTTCAGTCATTACAGGGTTCCAGTGTACCTGTAAGGATTGGTCTTTTGTAGGTCCGAGGTCGCAATCCTTTCTTTTGATAAATATGTGGGTACGGTCAGCAACAGAAGTGGGTTAACACTGCTACTTTTTGACATCATCTAAATTAACACAAACTGCTTTTTTTCGTTTAACTATTACGAGTTAATGTTCTTAAAATTTTAAGTACTTCTGTTCCGATTTGAATTAAATATAATTAAGATAAAAAAACTGCAAGTGTTAATCGACTTTTGTTGCTGACTGTACTAGCTTTTGCCAGCTGCTTCGCCCGCGTGGATGTCGGAAAATATCTCACGGAAACGTACTACCGGGAAATCCTTCCTTATTCCTTGTCTACATTATAAAGGGAACCTCTGTGCAAAATTTCAGCTTTCTAGGTTTAGGCTGGGCGTTGATGAGTCAGTCAGGACTTCTCTTCTTATTTATGTAAGTAGATAGAGATAGATATTTTTTTTATTATGTAGGTATAATTTTTTTATACCTAAGTATTCATTCTTCGCAGCGCACCCCGAGCAGTCAGCTCCTGCAAGTTGCAACTACCTTGCTGAACGGTTATTTTTTTATTACAATTGCATGAAACTATACTTTAAGGGCCTATCGGCTCCTATTGCCCTATTGGCTATTGGCTATGGGGCTCCTGCCCAATCTGGGGGGTCCAAACGCCTCCTACCGGAGGCTTTACGCGGGGGTCGTGCGGTCCATGGCCCTTTACGGGGCACCGGTGTGGGCGCGTTCCCTGAGGTTCCCAGAGGGTCATGGCCATCCGGCTAGTCTGGGGCTACCGCACGGTCTCCTGTGAGGCAGCGAGCCTCCTTGCCGGATTACCGCCATGGGATCTGGAGGCAAGTCCTCGCGCACGTGTGGGAGTGGCGCGAGGAGGCGAAACGCCGGGGCGTAACTCCGCTGCCGCGAGAAATCACGGTACAGCGGACAGAGCTCCGGCGGGATGTCATGGCGACATGGAGAGTGCGATTGTCGCAACCCAACGCTGGGCACGCCACAATTGCGGCGATAAGTCCCCTCTTTGAGGAGTGGTTGGAGAGGCGCCACGGCGTTCTCACCTTCCGCCTGATGCAGGTCCTCACCGGACACGGTTGTTTCGGGAGGTTCCTGTTTCGGATAAGGCGGGAGAAAACGCCCGGGTGTCACCATTGTGTGGATCGCCCGGAGGACACGGTGGAGCATACAGTGGAGGTCTGCCCGGCTTGGGCGGAGCGCCGCCGTGTTCTCACGGAGGCGATCGGCGGCGGCGATCTCTCGCGTCAACTTCTGGTCCAGGCCATGGCGCGGAGCGAGAGTGCATGGGAGGCCGTCGCCTCCTTCTGCGAAGCAGTAATGCTCGCGAAGGAGGAAGCGGAACGCGTGAGGGAGAGGCAACAGCCGCGCCCTCAGGAGACGCCCTGGGCGGCGGGAATCTATCGCCAATTCCCGGCCACCATAGGCGCGGGCTTGCGGACGACGAGTAATGGGCAGCTCGGCGTCCGGTAAGGACCAGGCCCGGGTCGACGGCGCGTTATGTTCCACGCGCGCCTCAAAGAGATGTCAGCAGTGACGCGGTCAATTGGGCCGATGCCGCCGGGGTCGCGTGTAGTTCGGAAGAGATATCGTGGCCCTGGCACGGGCAACTGAAGGAACACAGGTGGGTTTTAGTCAGTAAAAGTGTGACACGCCCTCCCGCTCTGCCCAGAGCGGGAGAAGTCATTTGATGATTTCCCATCCACAAAAAAAAGGGCCTATTTCACGATTTCCGAACAGCCACTACTCAACGAATAAATTCAAAAAAGGAACAGAATTTGTATGAAATTATCTGCCAAGTAAGTAAATAGGAACGTGAAATAGGGCCTAAATCTCTCGTATTGTTTGCCAATTATTGTATTAAGTATTGGAACGTATCTACGCGGCTTTTACTAGGTGTTGACTGGTAGAAATCGTCACGTAGGTAACGAAAAAGCGTTTAGGGCCTCCATGCTACTTTGTTACTGCTCTGTCTCTTTCTATTTTAAATATTAGAAAGAGACAGAGAGAGAAAGTGTGAATTTGGTCAAAATGTAAATCCAAGATGGCGGCTGTGAAAATTGTTTCTGCTTTAAATGTATAATTTTGTTATGGGCTAAATTGTCTGAAATAAATTGATTTTATTATTATTTTTTTTTTTTTTTAAATTATACGAAAGAACTTCGTTCCTGCTGGGGGTGCCCAGACCGCATTTGTTTTTTTATATTGTGTAATGTTTTGTTTTCCCGGTGCCGAATCGAGAGAACAAGACTTTCTACCCTCCAGAAGGAGTGATAGAGAGTAGGGGAAGAGGTGGGCTCCCCATCTATCTACCGGCGTTATTTTTTTGGGGAAACAGTGTACCCAATTGGAACTGCTATTCCCTGCACCAGTAACCGTCTAGGGTACAGACGCCAGCAGGTCAAGCCACCCGAAACTGTCAAATTTCTCCAATCAACCTTGAACCTAATGCTTCAGCGATAAAGATCAAAATCTATTAAAGAAATTTGACAGATTGTAGTAGCTTGATGTGCTGGCGTCTGTACAACAATCACATAGTAGGTATTTAACACCCGTAGTTTTATACTATTTGATGCACTTAACGCTGTTTTTAGGGTTCCGTACCTCAAAAGGAAAAAACGGAACCCTTATAGGATCACTCGTGTGTCTGTCTGTCCATCTGTCTCAGTCATAGAGCAACACGGCCCCCGGCGGACTAGGTCTCAGTCAATTTGCTCCGAATCTATTGGTACACATATGAAGTTCCGTGATCCATACACGGACGGGTAAAGTTAATAAATGAATTTTGAACATAGGGGTCACTTTTGGGGAGCAAATAAGAAAATTTAAAAAAAAGTTTTGCAAACTATAGGTACCGTGTGACATATCAAATTAAATAATGAAATTATATTGAATGAATAGCTTACTATGAGGGTCCTAAATATATTATTTTTTATAATTTTAAAATAAATTGTTTCAAAGTTATGTAAGAAAATAGACGAAAATTTACCATTCCCCGTCCCCCTTATCTCCGAAACTGTTGAGCCTAAAATTTTGAAAAAAATACAGAAAATAGTTCTTTCTTTACCTATAGATTACAGGAAAACCTATAAGAAATCTGTGGTCTTAAAATAACATGGTAAATCTCTCAATATCGTGAATACAAACTTACATTTACTGTTAGAATGTATGGGGGAACATGTGTTTCAACTACAATGTTAAGTTTGTTCTTGGAATAAATTCATCCCAACTATGGAAGTATGGCACCCTTCATTGTGCGTGGTCCGACAAGCACTTGGCCGCTTTTACTAACACTACCTACCTAAAAAGAATGACTATACTAAAGCGCACTGATGAATTTGCAACGCTTGGCTGAGCGCTAAGAGTTGAAAATCCAACAGTGATTTATAGTGTTTAGGTGTTAATTTAGGTCTTTCCTAGCGTTAGTGCAAACGGGCATTATACTTACAGCTTGAAGGTAGGTACTTACTTCATGCTCAGTATTCGACACAATAACCTGGAGCACAGACGAGGGATGAACAGTCAGCGCCAGTTCCAGCAGGTCGATCCCCTTCACAGTCTCGTCAGCCTGATACTTCCAGAAGTTCTGCAGGTTATCGCGGAAGGAGACGTCGGCTATCAGCTCTATGAACTCGTAATAGTAGTTGTACTTCGTGGGGTCTGACTCTTCAGTTACGTTCCAAGTGCTGGTGAGAGTTAGAAGATGAGGGTGATTTTTGGAGTACAAGGGAGCAATAGTGACGATTCATCTGTGTGTGGGTTTATTTAGGGTTCCGTACCTCAAAAGGAAAAAACGGAACCCTTATAGGATCACTTCGTTGTCCGTCTCTCTGTCTGTCAGTATGTCAAGAACTCAAGACCCTTTTTCTCAGGAACGCGAGCAGGCATCATGTTAAAATTAATATCAATAACGTAGGTCCCTTGGAGCGCTAAAAAATCAAGCTTCTAAGTCAACGCTTTAAACAGAATCGGCCATTTATGTGACATATTTTGATACTCGTAAGTAACCGTTGTCCTAGAATCATGAAATTTGGCAAGAAGAAAGGTCTCACAGTACAGGTAAAGGAAAAAGTCCGAAAATCGATTAGTAATTTATAGTTTTAACTCATAAAAAAAATGTTTTTGCGATTACAAACTTAAAAACTTAAACATTTGCAATTGAAGAATTGACTGTGACGTTTAACGATGTATGGGAGAACATGTTTTTCAACTACAATGTTCTACGTTAGAGCGTATGGTTTCCGCACTTAGTCATTCATATGGAATTGTGGACCATTGTGCGTGGGCCATGGCGGCCGTCGAGGGTAATTCCAACCAGCACATTACAATGTTTAGTTTGCTTTTGGGATAAATTCATCCCAACTACGGAACTCTTCATTGCGAGGTCCAACACGCACTTGGCTGGTTGTACAATACAGCACGGGAGTGAAATCGTGGGTAAAGGCTTTTTCCCATAATGAATATTTAAACTTACTCCTCAATCAGCTCCCTAGCTTTATCCGACTGCACTCTGTCGAGGAAGCAGGCAGTCACAGCTGGGAAAGTAGTCCACCAGCTTCTGTAGTCTCGCTGAAAAGATACCACCACCGGTTCCGAATTGTACCTGCACGATTATAAGAATAAAAACAAGTTGAAACAAAAGAACATCAAAGTCTAAGATGTGCCAGGTCAAAGAAATCAGAGTCGTCCAAGTTGCGGGAAACACCAGGAACTGGAGCTTACCAACGGGATAGTATAGAGTGATAGGAATGAGAAGAGAACCCAGCAGTTGCTGGCAGTCAGCGGACTGAAATTATGATTATGATAATGATGTAATTCGGATGAGCATAAGATCTTAATGTAGATATAGATATACCTGAAATATTGACTGAGCGCGCAGTAGACTGCGCCGCCAAAAGCACTCAAAGTTAAAATCAGCCACAGTAGCCTGAAAAGAAAGAAGAGTCTCGTCCTCAAACTGCAGCTGCAGAGCGCGTAAATGATAAAAGTAAAAATAGTCGTGAGCTTTGGGACAAACCCCTATTATAAGCCTCTAAGAATCTACATTGACGATCACCAGAAAAGCGCTGAGACATGAAACTCGACGAGTCCCAGAGTCATGATTAGAGTCTTACAAGCAGCAACGCAAATAATCAGCAAAGAAAAATGATCCAGGGGGGGCTGTTGGTTGCAGAGTTCAAAGGCAAGGAGACTAGAAAATAATGGCGACAAAACAGATCATCCTCTTTGTTAACAACAGACAAAATAGTTAACGAAAAAAGAATTCATAAAAAGAACACGTCAATTCCAACATCTCAACTGTCATTTTGGACATTTTATATGTAAAATTATTAGTTATAACTACAAAAAAATTCAAGCGATATTTTTTTATTTAAAGCAAATTTCTTCATTACCTTTCGAGCCAGTGCAGTTTTTTCTCAACAGTATGCTTCAGTCCATGTAGTGTGGTTTCTTGGCAGAACCCAACATAGATGCAATAACCAGAGGCGATGGAAACTCTGATTGACTCTATCATAGACTTTGTTCGCGTTAGGCAGCTCAACATCGCGGTAGGTCTAACTCTATGTCTTTTCTTACTCTCTGATTTGCCCATTATTATAGATATAACCACATTCTGCCTGGTTCAAACGTTGATAATGATTATACAATATATTAAAATATAGGATTACACTGACTTAAAAGTCTATTTATTACACATGCATTGATCTAATAGAATCCGATCCAAAATTTGCATACAAATGATGACAAAAGTAGGAATTTGGACACCAAAAGACCTCCCTGAGCCATGCTCGCTTAAGGCAATGAGTTAGTTTTAAATATATACTACTAAAGTACGCAGGGAGGCATAATACATTATGGGGTCAATTAAGTAGCAGTATCTGTGATCAAACTTTAATAATAGAGGCCAATTAAATTATTATTTAATAGCATGGACACTAATGGATTCTTTTATTTTGTTGTAATCAAAACCATGTAGGTACACACACACTTGTGGCTTTTCCATTTTGGGCAGATTATAGATTAGACTAGGGCTTTTAAATTCTTCTTTAGTTGATAAGGTTTTTGTCTGTGGTGGCATCTATATTACCACGTACCAACTACGCATAGCATTTGACGTCACGCAAATCCTGCAACGCACATGCAGAATTATCCGCGCGATCTACCCTTTGTAAAGGGTCACTGAATTTTTCCATCAGGAATTTCTCAGTCAGAGACCAAAGTCTATACCTATTTGTGCCCGGTTGATGGCAATATAGGGTCACCTTCTATTCTAAGGGACTTCAAAAAATAAGTTCTGGCAAAATGTGACTTACCCTTCGGGGATAAGCTACAGGCGTGATGTTATCTTCCCTTTTTGCATCTAACCTTTTTGATTGCAGTTAGCTGGAGTGCTAACCCTGATCTACTTGGTATATCAGTACTGGGGCCTGCTCTTCAAGATACAAGACGATGACGATGACGAATTAAGCCGACACTCCGTCAGGGCCTCGCGGTCACGTTCCAGGTAGGTACGAATGTGATCACTACATAAACATGGGGCTTGCTTCCTTAGATCTGCGCTTGTAACTGAAAGATGTTAGATTTCTACATAACTTTCAAAGCGTTTCATTTAATTTGAAGTACCTATGCATGTTACTATTATAAATGTAGGTATAAGTAACTGTCAGTACCTATGTATCTGTTACCTTTTCACGCCTAAACCACTGAAATATTCGTTATGAAATTTGACAGCTAGGTAGCCTTAGACCTGGAAAAGAACATAGTCCACTTTTTATCCTAGAAAGGAGACTGGGTATTGTGGTCTAGCTATACAGGGTGTCCAGTAAATAGCACGACATACTGCAGGAGGTGATAGCTTGGGTCAATACCTATCAAAACAACACAATATATGTTCAGCAAAATCTTATGGATTTTTTTTCACCACTGTAGGTTAAAGTTATGCGAAAAGAAAATCGTTATGTGAAAATTTAAACAAAAAATACTATTTCTTGAAAACTTTCTTGTTTTTGATAGAAAAAAGACTTATCAATGAGTAAAGTAACTATTCACGAATAATTTGATATAAAAAAAATAATAGGAAAGGATTTTTTCATTACGAGATGCTTAAAAATCTGTTTCAAGGTAGAGATTTTACGATATTTCGGAAAATTTTGTAAAACTGTAAATCCGTAAGATTTTGCTGAACATATATTGTGTTGTTTTGGTAGGTATTGACCCAAGCTATCACCCCCTGCAGTATGTCGTGCTATTTACTGGACACCCTGTATATGGACCAATAGCGACACAGTTTAAATATTTGTGTAGGGATACCTAATCTATACCTATCTTTATGCAAAGGGGCATCAAAATTAACCCGGCATTTTTTTTATTACCCGACTTCGGCGAAGCAAAAAGGAGGAACACACGTAATCTGTTCGATTTATGCCCTAACATGACGTGTGACTCCGGATTTTTAATTTGACGTGTCCTTTTTAATCAGATGGGAATATTTTCTTGTTTCATACTTTTTAGAGCGTGATTTTTCAGTAGTCTGGTTTTAGTTTTCGAACTTACTTTTATTTTTTATTTCTCCCTCTAACCCTCTCTATTGCTGTTTGGGTGACTTTTAGCCAATGAGGCCCATTGCGAGCATTTCAGTGCCGTGAGCAATGACTGGCATGGTAACACTCACTCATGGTTGGGCTGAGCCGAGTCGAGCTCGATTATTGACCTCTTTCTATACGTTGGACCTACCTAACACTGGGGAGCTTGTTAGTTTCTCACACTAGTACAATTATTGTCTTATCCTCAGGTCGTGCTCAAGATCAAGACCGCGATCCAACTACCACGACTACAAAATGTCAGCGGATAGGAATAGCCGCCGAGGAAGAAAAGCTCATCGAAGGTGCCCCGACTGTTGTAGCCTCTGTGACTTCGACCATTAGCCACTAGATGGCACTATCCTCAATCATGTTATATACAAAGTTTGCGCACAGGTGGCGCTTTTCAATTATTTAAATTACTTGTGGCTGTGCGAGTTTTTTTATTTATACTTATTTACTTTTTTAATAAATAATTTGATATAATTAATCTGGATCCTATGTTTTCTTTTCTTCTTGAGTTAATTGAACGACATTCCTTGATTTGATATAGAGCGACCTATATGTAATAAAATGTCGCGTCTCAAACAAATACAACAATCAATGTTGTAAGAACTGGGTTTGGGTATTACTAAGCGACTCTTTAAAGCGCACGCGTCAACTCATTCCCCCCATTTTACTAACAAAACAACCCTTCGTGAGACACGGGTGCAAATCTCTCATGGCAAGGATGGCGCTTTTATTAGGTAAATAAATCATTTGTTTACGCTTTTTTCATTTCATCTTATTTAATGCTTTCCTATTATTTGTAACAAAAAAAAAGCATAGCAGTCAATTAATTATTGTAGATATTAGTGCAATTTTCTGTCTCCATGAAGAGATTTAGCTAATCTTATAACTAAGGTTACGTTCCGATTCGGAAACACGTATCTTGTCTTGTCTCTTGTACAGTCAGAAAATCAGAAACGAAAGTGGGAACACTCCGGTTTTTTAGTCACAAAACAGACAATATTTTGAACAAATTAAAGAGAAATGAGATGAAAAAGCAGTGTATCGAATTCTGTCGTCGTATGGAAAAAAAGGCGTATCTGACATTTTTTTCGAAATAGAGCAGACAGCAAGAGAACAGTGAATCTTTTATTTTAATAAAAAACTTTTTTACATAAAAAAACAACCGACTTCCAAAAAAATACTACAAAGTGAAAAATCTTTCATTTCGGAAGTCGGTGTCTTTGGATCTGTATTTTAGCTTTTTGCCACCGACTTCCGAAATTAAAGTTATTTTTCACTTTGTAGTATTTTTTTGAAGGTCGGTTGTTTTTTTTTTTTTTTGTTAAAAAAGTTTTTTATTTTCACTTTTTAGTGGGTCAGTCTGTAATTTATCTAAATTAAATTAGCCTAATGTCAACTGCTCATCACCTTATAGAAAATATTGCTTTTCCCGATACAAGGACGTTAATTGTTGAAGACTTCTCCCAGTAAGGAACCAGGAGAACTGGAACTGATGGTGAAGTCACCATCAGCTCCACTTCAACATATGACGAGCATAAATTGCTTAGTAATAATCGAATCGCAATCCGTGAAACACGTATGGCGTCAATGGCGTCTTGGTCGTCATCTTTATTCTATTGATTAATAATTATTTCTAAAAAGACACTGTGCCAGAGCTGATACTCTTTACAGAGCAGAGAAAATCATCAATCAATCACATTTGACACCGTGTTTGTTTCTGTTTCATTGAAAAAGTGACATTTACATTTGACGTTTTTGTTTGAAAAAGTTAGCACACGATTGTGTTTTGTTTTCAATTAAATATAAGCATTAGCGTTCTAATTTGTTTACAGGGCTAAATATGGAGGACGATACATCAAATGATGTCGAAGCTGTGGAGTACATTGATAGCCAGGATGAGGACGACCCCGATGGAGGAGAAAGTTAGTATTGACATGATCTTCATTTGTTATTTAAGTACCTAAGCCTTTTACATGATTTACATGTTTACCAATCTGGGTAATTAGTAACTGAGAGTCATATTACAGTGTCAAATGTATACATATCTAGATCATACTGTTGAATAAGGATATATGAATATAAAAAGTGTTAACTTTAATTTAGAACACTCAACTCAATACTTATAATTTTTATTGTTTTCAATGCTGGTTACTCACAACAAAAATTTCGGTCAGTGGGTCGTCTTAGGGGCGGAGTTCTAGCTAGAAATGGCGAAAACTGCTGGAGAACGGTCTGAACTGCTATCACTGCCAGCAGCAAACATAATACTTGTGCTATCTTTCAAGTAGGTTTTATTCTAAGCAACTTATTCATGTTTTCTTAATACTTATTAACTTTTTTACCATTTCAGAGCGACCAATAATGCTACTCCTGCGGCGACTTATTAAAAATAAACAAAACACAGTGATGACCAATGCACAGATAATAGATATTCTACAGAACGAATTTAACATCTGTGTCAAATCTAGTCACGAGCTTGAAGTGAACATCTACATCAAAATCATCAAGAAATACTTAAAAGACTGGCCGCAATGGGAAGAATTGGAACGCATATCAACGAAACTCACCAACATAAAGGATTTTGAAGCTGTAACAAAAGTCTTGAACCACAAATACAAAAACCTAAAAGAGTATTTAGGTGTAATGCTCGAAGCTGCCAAGCCATTGGCTAAAGAAGCGGTTAAGACCATTAAAATGCCAGAGAACAATAAAATGAATGTGAATATTGACTCAAGCGATGTTGTAATGGAGGTACAATGCACTAAGGAACAACTCAACCACTTATTCTTTAGACACCCTCAGTTAAATCTTAATAACACTGTATTTAACATGTACAATGCATACGCTCCATCTAGCACATCTCTTAAAAGCCTGTCATTCAAACAAATTCTCAATGGATGGTGTGTGAAACTAAGTATCAGTCTGCCACACTTTTGGTTTGATAGACAGGTTAAGTACGAACTGAAACATGTTCTAGTAAATAAAGTACGCAATGAAAGTTTAACTGACGTAACTCTACCAACAACTCTACAAACACTACAACGGGACCAGGTGATTGAAACAACCAAAAGATATAAAAGGGACATGATCATCCAACAGTTCAGTGATATTTTAGAGGCCTGTGCGGTCCAAAGTTATGAACTATTCTCTACAGTACGTTCACTTTTTGACATTTTGATATCAGAACTTAAGGATATGTTTGTTGATGATATTTATTACAAAGTACCAGCAAGCTACAGAAAGTATGCTAATAAGCACAAATATGTCAGATATTTGTATGCAGAAAATGGACTGAAAGCTGATCTGAAGTTTGATTTGCAGCTGGAGGAAACTGTAGCACCGATGTACAACATCAATATTATAAAAATTGGTAATATTGATGCCCTTCCCCCGATCACAGAATGGTTGAAATTTGAATGTATGTTTTGTAAAGTGAAGCTCCCTCTCAACTTGCCACGTATAGAACACGTATTGGAGTCTCATTTTAATAAAGTACATCAGAACGAAGTAGATTGGCAATGTACACATTGTAAGATGCTGTTCAGTATTGATTACTTGTCAAATAATAAATGGTATCATGAATGTTGAAATGGATAAGAGTTCTTATGTCGGAAACCACGCTGGCGCGACTGCGGGGGGCGGTGACGACTTGCGGAGGCGGGAGCAGTGAAGACGCTTCGGGCTTCGCTCGCCGCCACTCGCCGCTTGTAGTATGCCACGTTGAAGTGGCCACGTAACCTGTTGTTATTAGCGCGGGAAACATGGAGTTTTACTAAATTGGCACTATTGTGTTTAGAAGGAAGTAGATAGGTAATAGAAAGACTGTATCAGGGACAGGTCCCACCGCTCGGACAATATCCTCAGGAGACTGTTAGTGCTGCTTCGTAAGCGACTTAATAGTGAAGCGCTCCGCTTCCTTATGATCACGAAAAAATCATTGGTCCGTGCCTCAGCAAACATAGTCGAAGCACTACAAAACTGCGGAAGCCCTAACAGTATCCTGAAAGCATTGTTGTACTGCACGCGCAGTGCGCTATACGCCCGCTGCGTAAAGTTGGTCCACAGACTGCACGTGTAAAACGATTGACAATACAGTTACCTTAACAGGTCTAGTACCGTTGTACTTAATACACTGGACAGATAGCGCCCTGCGCTCCCTCTCAATGTCCAAATTGTCACACAAGTCGTCAGAGACCCAGCGGCCCAAGCACATGAAATACTGCACTCTTTTTAATGGAATGCCGCAGAGTGACCGGCGGTACAGATAAGTAACATTTGGTACCGGCTAAAAAGATCATGAATTCACTCTTTTTAGCATTGTAACTGAGCCCATTGGCCTCCGTGTAAGACTCACAAATGCGCAAAAGTTTACGTAACGCACCAATCGATGGGCTCAGCAACACCATATCATCCGCGTAACTAATGTTGTTTATACACACTCCGTCTATGGAACATCCAATATTAGTGCTGCTGAGCTCACCAATCAGCCGGTTCATGTACAGGTTCAAGAGGCGAGGGGAGGATAAACCCCCTTGTCCGCATTCCAACCCATACACGTCCGACTGCGCACCCGCCCACCTAACGGTATTCTGTGGTATAAAGAAAATTAATTTTTGTTAGTGCTTATATATTTATTTTTACAATTTTTATTCATACTACACCATTATTTTATTTATTATCATAGGTGTTCTTTTCATGGTTTTCGAGGGTGTTATAGCCGATACTGTCGCAAATCTCTCATGGCAAGGATGGCGCTTATAATAGGTAAATAAATAATTTTGTTTACGCTTTTTTCATTTATCTATCATCATAATATTTGCTTTCATAATATAGACATCAATATTTACATTTATTTTCAAAGCCTATCAGGTAAGGTAAGGTAAGGTAAAAAACCTATCAGCATTGACTATGAATTATTGTAGAACCATCAGTACAATTTTCTGTCTCCATCTCAGATCAACAAAAAAAGGAAGATGGAGCCACAGATAACTATCCTAAATCAGCGCCATCAAAAGTGATGCCACCTTTTTATCTATGCGTGTGTCGAAGGGTTGCCATTTATGAAATTGTTTCCCTATAACTTTGGGAATATATTTAAATTTGTTTAATCGAATGGGGAAATACACACAGACACTCACACTTAATGTCACATTCCTTCATGGTCACTGCGTACGTTCGTTGAGGTTTTTGTTTCAAGTAACCTAAAACTCACCGGTGTTATTTCAAGTAGATAGGTACTTACAAGTGAAAAGTGAGACTATGTGATCTGCTATTGTTTTTATGAGTTTTCACAACACATACATAATTCTATTTTTTTAACTATGTCAACTAGACTCATCATCATTCACGACTAAGCCGACGTTCGCACAGACGTAAAAATATCGCGGTAATTTTTATTCGCGCACTGGATTTTCAACTCTCGGCGCTAAGCAGAGCGTGTTTTTACGTCGCGCTAGAATGCATTCTGTCGTTGTTAGGTTGGATTCTCAATGCTCGGCTCAACAACTAGAGTTGAAAATCCAGTGCGCGATACATCCCCGCCGCGATATTTTTACGTCCGTGCGAATGTCGGCTAAGAGCAGTGAGGTTTAAAATGGTTTTAATTAGTTGTGTGTGTGCGTGAGCGTGTATTTTAATTCCAGTAGCACGGTTTTGTGGCTTCACTTTTGATGTTCGCGTTGCTCCATGTTCCTTTTTTTTGTTGACCGAGGTCTCCATGGTTTTGTTTGCGATTTTGTCTAAGGTTACGTTCCGAAACACGTCAATTTCCGAGTGTTTCTTGTACAGTCAGAAACGAAAGTCGAAACACTTCGGTTTTTTAGTCATCAATAAACACAATATTCTGAACAAATTAAACAGAAATGGGACAAAAAAGCAGGTTATCGAATTATTGGAACGAAGTTCTTTGACGCGGCTTACGGTAGGAGTTGACTGGTAGAAATCGTCACGTAGTCAGTTTCAAGTATCACAAGTTTTTTTTGTTTATACATAATTATAATTTATAAGTACCTACACCGAAAGAAACTTCGTTCCAACTCTGTGTTCGGAATCATTATATTACGAATAAATTTTGGTAAATTGAAATTTACAAGTGATGGCAAATTATTAGTCGTAGAATAGAATATATTTTTAACAACATATTTATTTATAATAACAATAACACACACCTACACTTATACACACTTACGCTTCATCATACGCATATATATTTTTCTTTTTTTTCTTTATTTCCACCATTAATACTTAATTGTTAAAAAAATCCCAAATTACTTTAATTTTGTGGCCGTAACCGCCCACGCGAAAGCGCCCCTAAACAAAAAACAGTCATGCGCACGCGCACCGTGACGTCAGCCGGCACTTCGCACGTGTTTACAAACAATGCCAAAGCGACGAAGATTCTTGGATATGGAGAATCACTGACTTCCTAAGTCACAGGAAGTTACACCTAGTTTAGGAGTCAGAGTATTTAAATATTGACCTTTGTATTACCTACATAAAAGTGACTATAATTTTAACACTCTTATGTATATTTTTATGGCCTTTTAGTGAAATAAAGAATTTAAGAATTAAGAATTTCATTATATTTATTTGCTTTAAAACATGGTACCTACCTACGAGTACTTACATTAAGATCTTAAAAATATAGTTATGATCTTACATGCTTTGCCATGGCTGGCATACCTACGTACAAATATATAAACATGTTAAATTTAAGTATAAGTTTATAACATATTAATTTGTTAAAATTACCTTTAACATGTGAGCATGTCATTCATAACATTGGTTATTACGGTTTCATATCTATTTGAACACAACAATATTAGATAGAGGTGACTGCTCTAATCCCACGCGATAACAATACCGGTCAGTCGCTTTTGTCAGCCGCTAATCATCGCATGTGTTTACGCTCTGTGATTACAACTGTTTTTAAGTTTTGTTACTTATTGAATTTTTGGTTCATCATAGGTCCCACATCCACAGGTAAGATATACTTACACCAATTTATTAATCATATATAAATTCTTATTACCTATGAGAAAATAATTAAAATATGAATTGGTAAAAAAAACCTAATTTGCAAAAAGTTTTAACGTTGAGAGTCGCAACTTTTTCCCAGCCATTCCGATTTTTTTGTGAAACTATAACACAAAAAAAAACCACGTGTTTGGTTAACCGGCTAAACGTCATACCTGTCTTCAGTTGTCATGCTACGACACAGTTGTACTCTTGAATTTAGCAACTTTATAATTTATTGCATAACGCTGCTAAATTGAAGAGTACAACTGTGTCTTAGCATGACGACTGAAGGGACAGGTATTACGTTTAGTCGGTTAATCAGACACGTGGTTTTTAAACAAAAAAAAAAACGTGTCTGATTAACCGACTAGACAACTGATTAATCGAAAGCTAGATAAATACTTATTATCTAGCTTTCGTATGAATCTAGTCTCAATATTCGACTACGTGCGACTTTAGAGTGATATAATTTTTTCGTTCACCAGGTGTCAAACGAGGTTATAACACAGTGCTTACTACAGTTATTGAAAGCACCTGAAAGGACGCACACATTGGATGGAGAGGCAAACAGCGACTAGACATCGAATCATTGTCAATTTCGACATTAAAAAGGCCCTTTTCAGGGCCGCATACATAGACGTATAGAAAAAGAGGACTCCGCGTCACGCGTATCGAAAATTCGAAAGTGAAGCACCATACCGATCGATGTGTGCGTGATTTGAGGGATACCAGATGAATGAAAAATTCCTCATTTCTTAATTATTTTGATCATCACTGTACTACTCAACAGTAAATCAAATTTAGAGGTGCCGGTTTCTGCTAACAATATTTATTTAATCCAATCATTGTTCCATGATTGAGTTGCTGTAGGAAATCTATAAAATAATCATAGTCGATACTTGCACAAAAATTACAAAGAACACAAAAAAATAATTAGCCAATCTCTCGGGAAAATTACCCATTTATTTTCTGACAACACTTGTAAGTCTGTTGCGGCTTTGTGTTTCAATAGTAATGATTTTAAAATGTCAAAAGTACAATAAATCAACAAGTAAAATTGTACCCTAGCTGTGATATTCCTTGACATTTTTCCGGGATGTAGAATTATTTTTACACCTTTTCACAACACAAGATGCCATTATTTTATTTTATTACTTCAAGTAAATAGTACACCTACAAAGACGCCGTCGTGTCACGTAATGGCGGCCGGTCGGCATTCTATGATGTAAATGTGAGGCATGTTTGTACAAACGGTCCGGCACACTTACTGTGCTTCACTTTCGATATGTATGGCGCGGAGTCCTCCTTTTTTTATACGTCTATGGATATTTAAAAAAATTCCTGAAGTAGACGCTGCAAAAATACCTTTTTTAAAGAACCTTTAAATATAGGGTGACTGGTATTTAGTGACCGATAAATAAACATGATTGTGCACATAATAACAAACAACTTTTACTATGGGACCAAATCTGAAATCGCGAAAAAAAATCAGCTGCTCCATATATTCATGTTCGCATAACTCGTTAAAATGTAGGGAGCAGCTGATTATTTTTTCGTGATTTCAGGCTTCGTCCCTTAGTAAAAGTTGTTTGATATTATGAGCACAATCATGTGTTTAAATATCGGTCACTAATTACCAGTCATATGTTTTTCTATAAATCCGCAAACATGTACCGACCTACATTAAAAAAAAAAACCATAATATGAAAAATCAAAGTAGCTCTAGTCGTAATAAAATATAATGATTCCGAACACTGTGGGGTGTCCCACGGCCCACGACACCTCCCGAGCTTTTTACCTGTAAATTGACGATAGGTAATACATTAATTGTAAAAAGTGTGGACTATTGTTGTTGACTTTACCTATAAATTATTTTTATTGTAGGGCTATAAAGTGGATATTATTAATTTTCATCACTATCGTTATCACTGGTGTCAATGGCGTCTTGGTCGTCATCTTTATTAGTATTCGGTAGATTTGGTAATGGTATTGGTAGAATATATTTTTGAGGACAGCAGATATCGCTGCAGGACCTGAAAAAGGATTAATAAATTAATGGTATCGCTATTCTGTTGATTAATAATTATTTCTAAAAAAACACTGTGCCAGAGCAGATACTCTTTGCAGAGCAGAGAAAAAGTGACATTGACAGCCTATATGTTGATTAATAATTATTACTAAAAAGACACTGTGCCAGAGCAGATACTCTTTGCAGAGCAAAGAAAAAGTGACATTTATTTGTTATTGTTTTTCTTTTATCAATGACGTGTTTGTTTGAAAACGTTAGCATACGATTTTGTTTTATTTTCAACTCAGTGTAAGTAAGCATTAGCATTCTCATTTGTTTAGAGGACTAATTATGGAGGACGATACATCAAATGATGTCGAAGCTGTGAAGTACATTGATAGCCAGAATGAGAACGTTCCCGGTGAAGGAGAAAGTTAGTATTAACATGATCTTCATTGTATTTCTTTTTAAAACTAGGGTAAAGTAGTAACTGAGAGTCAAATCAGTGTCAAATGTATAAATTTATAGATCATACTGATTAAGGAATGATTTATGATTATAAAAACAAATAATATAGGTTTAAAAGCTGGTACCTATTTACTCAAAGCAAAAGTGTAAAATTTAATTTAGAAAACTGAAAAATTCACTCATTCAGTTTTCTTGATTGTTCGCAATCCTGGGTAACTCACAACAAAAACTTCTAGCTAGAAATGGCGAAAACTGCTATTTAATTGTGAGCTGCTATCAATTACTTCAACAATAAACATCCTAATAATATTGTAAACGCGAAAGTGTGTGAGGATGGATGGATGGATGGATGTTTGTTACTTTGGCTCCACTGTACTTTAGCAGTAGCACCCTCGCGTCCGAAACTTCACAATTTGATAGCATGTTGATGACTTCGAAAAAAACACTTTCGCAAAATATTACACTGCGCAAACTAGTTTTTGAGAAAAAAAATTCTAAAGTTTCAGAAAATCAAACTTAGTTACACAATAAAATTGAACACACGCGCGTCCAAAACTTCACAATTTTATAGCGTGTTGATGTTTTCGAGCAAAACTCTTTCGCAAAATATTACACTGCGCAAACTATTAGTTTTTTAGAAAAAAAATTCTAAAGTCAACCTATCACACTAAATATTTAAGATGTAAGAGCGAGCAAAGTGAGCTCGGGACTTGGGGCACCCCGACTCGGACAGGTTAGGTTCGAAGGGTTCGTGGTTATTTTTTTTTAAACCAACCAGAATGCCTTACTACAAAAATTTAATATTTATGTGACCTTGACCTTCAAGATGTTTCAAAATGACCTTAAAAAAATTTTTTTTTCTCGCCATTTTTTTTTTTGCGCACTGGTATTTTCAGAAATACATTAAAAAGGTTCTATTCTACCCAAAAAAAAATAGCTACTATACAAAAGCGACGGGTGCTAAAGTACAGTGGTTCCGTTACTCTTTTCATGCAAAAACTACTGAACGGATTTTGATGAAATTTGGCACACATAGTTTATAACCTGGATTACCACAGGATACTTTTCATCCCAGTATTCTTACGGGTTCGAGACTTACGCGGGTGAAACAAAAATTATACTACTTATGCCATCTTATTAGGTACCTATAAAAAGCAACATAGTTATTCATGTTTTCCTAATACTTATTTACCATTTCAGATCAGCCAATAATGCTTTTCCTGCATCAACTTATCAGGTATAAAGACATAGAGATGACCAATGAACAAATTATAGATATACTAGAGAGTGAATTTAACATCTGTGTCAAATCTAGTCACAAAATTGAAGTGGACATCTACATCAATATCGTTAAGAAATACTTCAAAGACTGGCCGCAATGGGAAGAATTGGGACGCATGTCAACGAAACTCCGCAACATAAACGATTTTGAAGCTGTAACAAAAGTCTTGAACCACAAATACAAAAACCTAAAACAGTATTTAGGTGTCATGCTCGAAGCTGCCAAGCCATTGGCTAAAGAAGCGGTTAAGACCATTAAAACGCCTGAGCATATTGACTCAAGCGATGTTGTAATGGAGATACAATGCACTAAGGAACAACTCAACCACTTAGTCTTCAGACATCCTCGGTTAGATCTTAATAACACTGTATTTAACATGTCACATGTTGCTCCGTCTCGCATATCTTTCAAAAACCTTTTGTTCAAACAAATTCTCAATGGATGGTGTGTGAAACTAAATATCAGTCTGCCACACTTTCGATTTGAAAGAGAAGTTATGTACAAACTGAAACATGTTCTAGTAAATAAAGTACGGAATGAAAGATTCACTGACATAACTCTACCGATGACTCTACAAACACTACAACGGGACCAGGTGAGCAAACAAACCAAAAGATATAAAAGAGACATGATCATCAAACAGTTCAGTGATATTTTAGAGGGCTATGTGACCCAAAGTTATGAATTATACTCTACAGTGTGTTCACTTTTTGACGTTTTGATATCAGAACTTAAGGATATGTTTGATGAGGATACTTATTACAAAGTACCTGCAAGCTACAGAAAGTATGCTAATAAGCACAAATATGTCAGATATTTGTATGAAGAAAACAAACAGAACGATGATCCGAGGTATGATTTGCAGCTGGAGGAAACGGTAGCACCAACATACAACATCAATATTGGAAAAATTGGTATTGGTGATACCCTTCCCCCGATCACAGAATGGTTGAAATTTGAATGTATGTTTTGTAAAGTGAAGCTCCCTCTCAACTTGCCACGTATAGAACACGTATTGGAGTCTCATTTTAATGAAGTACATCAGAACGAAGTAGATTGGCAATGTACACATTGTAAGATGCTGTTCAGTATTGATTACTTGTCAAATAATAAATGGTATCATGAATGTTGAAATGGATAAGAGTTCCTAAGTCGGAAACCATACTGGCGCGACTGCGGGGGGCGGTGGCGATTTGTGGAGGCGGGAGCAGTGAAGACGCTTCGGGCTTCGCTCGCAGCCACGTTGAAGCGGCCGCGTATTGCCCTGGCCACACTAACGTCACATCAACGTCAATGCCCAACATCGCGGTAGTTAAATTCGGTCAAATTATCCCGGTAAGTGTTGGCTAAGCCTACGGCCAACGTCCTTCGTCGCGATAATCAACGGCATATCCCGTTAATGTGGCCGCGGCATAACACGTTGATGCCCGGGTCACACTAACGTCAATGGCAATGCCCATCATCGCCATAAACGTCGCGGTAGTTCAATTCGGTCAAATTATCTCGGTAAGGCCCCGGCCACATTACAACGTCAACGTCAATGCCCATAAACGCTTTAAACATCGCGATAATTAAATTCGATCAAGATTCGGTCAAATTATCGCCGTAAGTGGTGGCTACCCCTACGGTTATCGCACTTCATTACGATAATCAACGGCATATCCCGTTAATGTGGCCGCGACATTAGCGAGCAATAATTCCGTCACGTTCGGCGTGTAGCGTCGGCCGACTACCAGCCGCCGTCCGCCGCGTCGCGGGGAGTGGGTGAAAATGACCGCGGCGGGAGTGATCACTCTTATCCATGCGGAATTGGCTTGAGCCGATCACATTCACGCATTATCACACTTGTCACATTCCGAATGACTTCTCGAAGCTCTTTCGGAACGGCTCGAGCCGATTTTTCGCGTCGATAAGCGTGGTCACTACCAGTGGCGGCTGCACCTTAAGTGCGCTCGTGCGCCGCACTACCATTCTCACGGAATAGAAAAATTTTCTATTCCGTGACCATTCTACGTATACCATACTACCTATAAATAAAATAAAAACTTTCAAAATATTGACCTAGAGGTACCTATAACATCCATACTAATTCTACCCTACACAGAAATTACACTGATTACATGGTTTTGTTATTCGAGTTAAACAAAATCAAGCTGACCTGTTTTGATTTCTACTGCAAAAGAATTAGATCTTATTTTTGCTTGAACAAAAACGGCACCGTGCGCTCGCTAAAGCGCACGCAGCGAGCTCTAACAACTTGTATGAAAGGCGATGGAAACCGCCGGGCGCGTGAGACGGAAGGTGCTTAGTACAAAATGTATGCACTTTTTAAGATAGATACGTGCGCCGCACGCACCCGGAAATTGCCGAAAGAATACGAAAGCCTTTCGGGCTCGGGGGGCGCGCGGGTGGCGCGGGTCGCATGCAATATGCATGACCCGAGACCTTGACCCACGCAGTACGCACTTATTATTGTTACTTTTCGCGCGCGCAGTTATTGTTTACCTTCGTAATTACTAATCTAAGGAAATAGTGACGATTTTGTGAGTAAAAATGAGTGTAAAATACAATATTGATTGACTACATTAAAAGCAACAGGACTTGTCAAAATAAACTGGGCATTAAATCAGCTGGACCGCCCCGACCTTTTCTCAATTTAAAATAGGAATGTAAAACCAAAAATAAATCGTTCACGAGAACTTTCAAAAGTGAAATGTATGCTAAAAAAAATGGTTATGTGGATGTGAGCGATTAAATGCTTTTTTTTTTCAAAAATGGAACGCAGAATCGATTTAAAGTATAAATAAAATAGACATTTCCAAAATTAATATATATTTTTTTTTAAATCGTGGGATTCATCTAGTGCATTTTCGGATACTGTGAGTGTTGTGTGGCTTGCGTCAAACAGTTAAAATTAATTTTAGACTAAAATGTGTTGTACGAGTAGAAGAGAAACAATTTTCGTAGTTTTATTTGTGTCGTCAACTGCATCTCATCACTGCGCCTCGCTATACCTGCCAGTTTCCACTAGACCACGCGAGGCATGTAATTGTCTCGAAACGGCGGGTGTCCTGTTCATAAGGTAAAAATTAGAAGTCGGTTGTATTTTTTTGTAAAAAAGTTTTTTTCATTGTGCGTAGTCCGACACGCAATTGGCCGGTTTTTTTATTTGAAAATATTCACTAACCCATGCAGTGCACCACCGGTTCTCTAAGGCACCAGCCGCCACTGGTCACTACCCAACTCGACATCTCTCTCTTGTGATGGGTTTGTTAACAAATGTCTTGCACATTAAGCCGACGTGCGTACGGACGTAAAAATATCGCGGCGGGATTTTATCGCGCACTGGGTTTTCAACACTCAGTGTTGAACCGAGCTTCGAGAATCCAACCTAACCTAACAACACCAGAGTGTATCTTAGCGCGTCGAAAAAACACATTGTTGAATTATTAACTCTCGGGGCTAAGCAGAGCGTTGAAAATCTAGTGCGCGAAAAAATATCGCCAAAACAATGTTTTTTTACAGAAATATAAATATTAGCTACTTGTATGCCCCTATGTATTCCTTTTTGATGATACATTATTTTTATAAGAACTAGAGCCCTCAAACACCCAACGACTGCCTGACGGTTGATATCGGGACGTTGTATATATTATGCTAGTCGCGCGGTAAACTCTAATTTTACGTGATGCAGGATTGCGTGACATGTCATTGTGATGCGTAGTTCGTATGTGGCGATGTAGATGCCGCCACGAATGCTTAAAATTGCCTGTACAGACCGCTGGCTGTCAACAGAGGCCTAGTGTACAAATTTGACAACTATTAACGAAAAAATAAAAACAGGGACGTAGTATATATCCTTCTTATTGAGTTTATGAAATATCTTTTAAATTGGTCCAATATTGGAGGAGGAAATAGGCGAGAGCCAAACCTCAAAATATGACTTTATACAGGGTGGATACGACAATACAACAAATAATTAAACTTCGTATACCTAATCACGTAACCATTCTGCGTACAAAAATTCAATTCAATTTAACTAATAGTTTAGTCACAGGATAATATTTTTCATTTTCAAGATTTTCAACATGATGTATCTGATAATATTGTTATTAGACCAGCCTCGCCTAAAAAAAATAAAGGTTAAAGACATTGCAATATTCTTCACACACATGTTGCCAGCTACTTTAATATGGGAATTAATGCATGTTGTACCTTATACCAGAGGCATAAGAGTCATAAAGCGTGTCTTCAGAATCACTCTTGTCAATCGAAAATTTTGAATGTGCGAAAGAGAAACGTATGTAGACGATAGTTCGTTTATTTCTACGTCGCTTTCTCGCCGAAACAATAACAACCCAAACCTGCAAAAAATCATCACAAACAATAGTGTGTTGGGTCGGTCAGTGCCCCAGTCGCCAGCCGTGTTAAAATATTAAAAAATGGTGTTCTATTTTGTTTACATTTTTAAGCTATTTAGTTTGTTAGAAAAAGTCACTTTTTTAATTTCAATCTTAGGATTTATTTGATAATTCCTATAAACTGCTATACATTAGTTCTGCTCGTATTTTCATTTATTGTCGTATCCACTTTGTATAGGCTATTCAGTCGGATCTGCAGTTGTCCTTATCGCACGAATTTGAGGGCGGAGCGCTCGCAGAGCGACAGCAATAGTTGCTTTATATAACTAATTTCAAAAGTCGCTGCCCGCATTTACTTAGGTATATACTTGGTCTGTGATGCGTCATAAGTAGATACCTGCATCCTTTAGAGTAGGTAATTAATATGCGTCATGCATATGTATGAAAATAGATAAAAAGTAAGTTCAAAACTAAAAACCCGACTACTGAAAAATCACGCTCGCCGCAGTCGGTCTGTAACCAATTAAATTAATTATGATTTACCTCCACTTTTAGGTACTTATTTTTAACAATTTAAACATATTTATTTACTTAAACAAAATGACATTTCTACATATTTATAATGTGCTCGTCAAGACCTTTCTTTTGACATCAAACATGATGTCATTATTATCTCAATTTTATTTTTTTCGTGGTCAGAAATTTACGTGTAAAGTCCACCATATTAAATTTAGGGAGAATTTATATAGCATAAATGTCACCCGGACCATTATTACGAATCTATTGATAAAAAATCGGTTCAGTAATTTAGGCGCTACGGTGGAACACACGTAAATACATACTTATATACATTCATTTATTCAACAAACTTATCAAACAATAGAAATATTTTTTAACGTAAATGACTAACTAACTAACTATACAAATAAATACAAAACAAAAGGACACTTAGGCGTCGAAGTACTCGTCCGCATCGATGTCATCCGGAAACGTGCCCAGAAGACTGGCAGCATTGCCACGTTGAATGGCAATGCTAATTCTTTGGCCAAAGAACGAGCCAGCCCTCTGGTCACGTGAAGCCTCGACCAGTCGGCGAGAAATTTCCTTAAAAAGTAGACGCGCACTCGGGCCCCATGACCCGAGCGTTTCGACCCCAAACGGCTCAAAACTGTAGTTACCTATAAGGTTACAGTATTTGCGCCGCTTGAGGGTCTCAGCAGCCGCAGCAGCGGCGCCAGCACAGCACGTCGTGCTTGGAACATGAGATGGCGCAAGGGTGTCGACACAAGTTGCGTCCCACACCAGAGGCCTACCCATCTTCCAAGGCAACAACGTCATGCCATCTGGTCTCTTCCCATCGTCACGTACCAAGCCGTTTGGTTCTAATACCGCTGGTACGCCGGCGGTAACAAGAGCTCGACGAATAATGTCGTTGATGCTGGCGTGCCGTGCTATGCGACCTGCGCTCCTGTAGCAGGACAAGCCATGGTGCCCGAGACTGTCGACAGCGTCACCGCAGTGACACCGATGCGGAGCAACACAAGGTGCGCCCAAGCGGAGACACGTAGCGAGCCGAAACTTATATACTTAACTTACATTCATACTTACATACATAGACTGCTAAAATCATAACCCTTCCTTTTGGCTTTGCCGTAGTCAGGTAACAAGTGAAATTATGACGATTTTTGTTATTAAAAGTATAAAATAATGTCTTCTTTATTTTTAACTAGCAACCACCAGTATTGCTTGGCACTGAGATTTCTTTATTTATTCAAGTTATTCTCTAATTAATGATGGTGAAGCCTGCATCATAATTCGTTGTGTAGTTTAGAAGTACAACGCGGTCACACTCACACAGCTAGATACGAAAGGGCGACCGAGCTCTGGCTTGGGTGAAAATAGAGAAAACGAATTTTTCTATAAATGAGACCTAGCTAGATCGATTTTTCGCCCCCGTAAACCTCTATAAGTATTGCAACTTTGATCGAAATCGTTAGAGCCGTTTTCGAGAACGTGATAACAAATATAAGGTGTATCTATTCATACACGAAATCTCTATAAAGGTGTATATAGGGTGACTGGTAATTAGTGACCGATACTTAAACACATGATTGTACTCATGATAACAAACAACTTTTACTATGGGAACAAACTTGAAATAGCGAAAAAAAAATCTGCTGTTCCCTACATTGATGTTCGCATAACTCGTCAAAATGTAGGCAGCAGCTGACTTTTTTTTCGCGAATTCAGATTTGGTCCCATGGTAAAATTTGTTTGTTATCATGAGTACAATCATGTGTGTAAGTATCGGTCACTAATTACCACTCACCCTATACAAATACACAAGGTGTACAAATATTGCTCATTTAATTTAATAATTTATGATATAGGTTTTTACAAGGAGGAGCTCGTGGCTAAGTAATAACAGCCGCACGGGTCGATCCATCAGGTTAAGCTACGCTTGCCGGGGTCGGTCCGTGGATGGATGACCATATTTACATACTGAGACTCCTCCGTGCCTCGGAAAGCACGTTAAGCCGTTGGTCCCGGCTGTCATTCGTGGATCTTTGACAGTCGTTACGGGTCGTCAGTAGCCCGAAAGTCTGACAATCAGTCTTAACCAAGGGGTATCGTATTACCCAGTTAATGGGTTGTGGAGGTCAGATAGGCAGTCGCTCCATGTAAAATACTGGTATTCAGCTGCATCCGGTTAGACTGGAAGCCGACCCCAACATAGTTGGGAAAAGGCTAGGCAGATTGATTGATTGATAGGTTTTTACAAGGCAGATGTGATTGAAAACGCCGAGCCGCCCCGGTAGGGGACAGACAGTATCATACCTACTCGCACGAAAGCGGCTCTACAAAAAAAACAGTCGGTAGTACAGTCATTCGTACGCGCACCGTGACGTCAGCCCGCACGTCGCACGTGCTTACAAACAATGCCGAAGCGACGAAGATTCTTGGAATCTTGTAACGCTCAAATGTTTTAATGGATGCCAGAGAAGTGGACTCTATTGTAGTATATGTTTCGTTAGAATGTATGATCGTATAAAATTCACAAAAATAGGAATGTAAAGAGCAAACACAGTTTCAGATTTCTAGATTCTAGATTTTTAGAATTTCTACAAAGAAAAAACAAGCGATGACCTATATTTTTTATGGTTTAAAATGCATGCTGTGTTAACTCTTAACGTGAAACATAAATAAAACCACTTACCACAGTACAATATTAATTATTTACAAGCTTCCGAAGTTGAGACAAAAACTTGTTATTGTTTACTTTAGATTTTATAACAGCGAGAATAATATTTTTTTAATGTATATAGACTAGTTCAGTGAGTGTTGTCGTATCTCAAAAGGTTCGGACACAGGTAATCTATCACAGTAAATGCATGGAATTGGATATTACTACTTAATAGTGGTGGAACAAGGTTAAAAGTGAAAAAAAAATTGTCTTGGGAACTTTTGTTCCCACGGACAACCTATTGTTGGGGAACAAACTTCCCGCGGGCGCGCAAGTGGGTAGGAGAACATAAATATAGTGACATTGGTGATGTTCTTCAGAAAGGTCAGGTGCGTAGTACTCGCAACCGGCGCGGGGTGCGAAGAAAAAGGAGTATGTATGGATCATAGTAGGCGGCATTCGTAGTTGCTACTTAACCTACCCCCATGGGAAGAAGGCGTGATTTTATGTATGTATGTTTATACTCACATACGGAACCCAGGCGGCCCATACAAGCTTAGGTCGGTGTAAGATGTATTGAAGTTGCAGTCAGACCGCGAAACGCAGCAGCCGGCCATCGCCCTCCCGTTCATACACTTGATAGTTCGTGTTATGTTGTGTACTGAAACAGAAATAATAAAATCCTAGTAAAATTCACAGTTTGAAAGTAAACCTTTCCTTTCGTTCTATTGCTGGTAGATAGAAGCGTTGGAATATTTCGAATCGCTAGTTAATATAATCTTATTTGATAAAAAACTATGCCATCATAAATTCACACATTATGATGAATTTTATTTTTGTAAAATAACATTGTTTGTTGTTTCAACAAAAGCGCCTGTCATTTTCTGCATTGCAACATCACGCACCCCTGTGCTATGTTGCCCACCGTATTTGACACCTGAAAAATTAACACGAGTTGGTACTTGGTACTCGTAATGGATAAAGAATATTCATACCTATTGTTGCATTAATTGTTTCAGGATTGTCCTTTAACGGGCATGGGATGCCAGTATCATCTGAATTTAACGCCATTTGATTCGACAACAGTACGAGAGGCAGGGTAACGAAGACCAGTCCGCTGCAAAAGAAACGTGTGTATATTGGCATAAGAACTGTAACAAAAAAAAAAAAACCGGCCAAGTGCGTGTCGCACCACGCACAATGAAGGGTTCCGTAGTTGGGATGAATTTATCTTGAGAACAAACTTAACATTGTAGTTGAAAAACATGTTCTCCCATACATTCCAACTGTAAATGTAAGTTTGTACGAGTCACAATATTGTTAGATTTACCATGTTATTTTAAGACCACAGACTTCTTATAGGTTTTCCTGTAATCTGCAGGTAAAGATCTATTTTCTGTATTTTTTTTTTCAAAATTTTAGGCTCAGTAGTTTCGGAGATAAGGGGGGCGGGGGGAATGGTCAATTTTCGTCTATTTTCTTAAATAACTTTAAAACAATTTATTTTAAAATTATAAAAAAAAATATATTTGAGACCTGAGGGAGCCCTTTCATTTGATATGCCACATAGTGTAGTTTGCAAAACTTATTTTTTTTAATTTTCTTATTTGCCCCCCAAAAGTGACCTCTATATTGAAATTTAATTTATTTATTTTACCCGTCCGTGTTTGGGTCATAGAAATTCATGTGTGTACCAAATTTCAACTTAATCGGTCCATTAGATTCGGAGCAAACTGGCTGTGACAGACGGACAGACAGACACACGAGAGATCCTATAAGGGTTTCGTTTTTTCCTTTTGAGGTACGGAACCCTAAAAAACCGGCCAAGTACGAGTCGAACAATGCACAATGAAGGGTTCCGTAATAATAGTAATATTTATTTACTCATGACAACACAGATCAACTTTCTTTAAACAACTCTTCTGAAAAAATTACCAAATCTACCAGCTACCCCGACTAGGCAGCTTGTCTGCTTGACGGCAGACGGACTGGGCTGGATAGCAAATGCTACAGGCCATACCATGCTGCGCTGCTGCGCTCATATCATGGTATAGACCGGGTCTCCAAACTTTGAAGCCTTAGGGCTATGATTTTTTCAGTATGTTCCAAGGGCCAAAACAGTTTTAATTTTTCTGCCCTTAACTAAATTTCTAGACTAGTCGCAAATGGAAATTATCGATTTACAGTGCAGGGATATTACGATTAAGAAAAAATATCAAAATTCATCTGTTGGAATTTTAGAGTCTTCCACTGGTACAATTTGATAATTTGCATAAATTTACTCGTGCTTTTGGTACTACTTACTTGTGTGAGAAAATGTTTTCCATAATGAATTACCACAAAGAATGTTTACAGATCAAAATTAACCGATGTTTTAATAATTGGTACAAGTAAAATTGATACACAAACACACTATTGTCCTACTACTACAAACTACAAACTATTGTCGGTGGAAAATCACAATTACATAAATCTCATTAGTGTTTTTTGTTTTACTGTGATTAGTGGGATTCATTTCAATTATTTGTTAGTTGTTAATATGCTTAAGCGTAGATACTTAAAGGGCTGATTGTTCAATAGGTTGATAATTTTTAACTGAAGAATAAATGTGACAGTTTGACATATTTTCTATACAAAAGCTGTCAAGCCGCCATATTTATTCCTCTGATAAAAATTATCTGACTATTGAACAATCAGCCCTTAGTTAAGTTTTCTGCGTCATAATTTCTGTCGTTAACTTTTACCTTGCAAGTCAATAAAACCGAGTAGGTAATTATCATTCTGTGTTTTCTTCTTCAGTTATCTCTGCAATAGTAGATAACAACAATAGGACATTGGCTGTCGCGGGCCCGATTGATGACACGAGTCTTAAGTTGCCGCGGGGCGGATTGATGGCACTGACGATGGCGGGCCGGATTCGGCCCGCGGGTCGTAGTTTGGAGACCCCTGGCATAGACCACCCGTAAGATCATGGGCGTACCCACCTTTTGGCCCGGGGCAAAATCAGATTTTTAAGCGCCTCAGAGATTATGCCGAGACAAAGGGCCTACTTCCTAACGAGCAGTTTGGTTTTCGAACCCATCACTCTTGCGTACAACAGGTCGACCACATCAACGAACACATAAGCGTTGGTTTCCAACGTGGTTCGATGACGGGTGTTGTTTTCTTCGATATAGCGAAAGCGTTTGACAAAGTCTAGCACATCGGTTTATTTACATATAATTATAAGCTTTACAAACTTGGTGTGCCAGACCGTCTCGTGCACTTTTCAGTATCGTATCGAAGGAGCGCTATCTCTCCCCATCCCATTCGCGCAGGTGTCCCTCAGGCTGCTTTCTCCACTCAATTCCAAGTTATTTACCAGTGATATCCCGAAAAGTAAAAAGGCACAGTTGATTCTGTTCGCAGACGATACGGCCATTTACTATTAATGTCTCAATCGATCTCCCCCACCGACCGATCATCATGTTTGGCAAGCCGATACCTTCGGAGAAGCGAGCCAAATATCTAGGTGTGACCCTCGATGAGCACCTCTGAGCACATAAAGCAGTCTCTTTCTGAATGCACGTAGCAAATTGTCACTTAAGTGCAAGTTGCGTATCTATATAGCGTGCATACTCCCAATCAAGACTTATGCGGGTTCAGTATTTGCACACGAAAAGTCTCGACACATCCATAAGATGCAGACCTTACAAAATCGTTTCCTCCGAACGGCTACGGGATCCCCATGGTTCGTTCGGAATGAAATCGACCACCTAGACCTTAAAATCCCATCTATCCATCAATTCTTGAAACGCAATTCCAAGCGTTTCTTCGATACCCCCGCGAAACATCGCAACCCTTCTGGTTTTCGAATCCGCTAGTTATACCCCCTCTAAAATCAGTAAAGGCCGCTGCCCAAGGCATATTCTCACTGATCCCGATGACCATATAACCCTCCTCCAGGAGAAAAGTAGGACCACCAGTCCAGTTTACAAACACAAATCTACATTCCGAGCTCGCCGCCGAGGTCCCTTGCGACGACGACCCCCACGTAATTCCCCCCGACCCTTGATCGGTGAAGAAGTGCCAGCTGGTGGCGTAGTTGAGCCTGTAGCAGATAATAATTATGCAGATATGATCCAGCCTGCCCCTCCTTGCTGTACTCCCGCCAGCGACGCCCTTTTTTTTATCGTGGAGAAATGCTCTTGCATACTGCACTACCACGGTGACATAGTGGTTATGTGGGACTCTAACCCACTAAAACTCCACGGTGTCCTCCTCTGCCGCTTACGGCGGGAACACGGGCACGCGTTAGTACTCATCTGTGAACCCGCCACGGCTGTCCGTCACCGGACCGTCCTCTGGGGAGTACTCCCCATCACCGGTGCACCAGAACACAAAGCACGCCGTGATTACCACAGGGACTAAACCAGCACATGGGTGCCAGACGACCCCGTGTCTGAGCATCCTTGGTCCCCCTGCGACGGGTCAGGTCATTGGCCCCGCCGCCTGCCAATTTTCGGCCGCAGAAGATATGAGAGCGGCCAACGTCATACCGACACTCCTCCTCCCCTACGGCCCCACCGCGTCCGCCATCAGACGGTGGCGACCCTGTCAAGGCCGCGAAAGATAGATGAGCGGCGCACTGCAATACCGGCACTCCTCTCCCGCCGCGATGCCTACTATACGATATCGCGGCCCGCCTCAGTTGCGATGTCGCCACAGCGGCACCGCAACCTACTTGTTGGCCGCTACGCCGTTGGCTTACCTGGAAAAGCCCTGACGAGCGGCCCCTCCTCGGGTTCCCCTTCGCTTCACCGTGGGCGATCAAGCCACGACTACTGAGCCCCCCCGCCTCGACAACGCAGGAACCCACCGAACCCACCGGGGGGGCCCAGCGACGCCCTAAGCCGAGGTTCTTACACCACAGAGGGTGCCCTTAGCATGCAGTCGCTTAATTCATAGACTAATAAAGTCAGGTTTATGGTCACGCAGCGCGATTTTTTCTAAAATTAATGCATTTTATATTGTGTTGTATTGTAAAGTAAGTACACGATGACGACGACAACAACGTGACGTGACTCTAACATAACTTTTTTCGACTACATTAATTAGGCATACAAAATCCAGGGGGGGGCAGCGGCCCCCCTGCCCCCCCCCCCCCCCCCGGGTATGCCCATGCGTAAAATACAAAATAAAATATGACCTCACCCAAGTGGGTTGCAAAAAATTTTCGAGCTCGCTGATCCTGCATCACAGTTTCTCTTATTTTTTTCGTTTTTCTCTGCCAGCACCAGCTACCAGCTATGCATAGGTAACTACCAGCGCGAAAATAAGGTTGCAGTGAACCACTTTTCAACCTTATCGCGTTAGAAATAAGGTCGATAAGTGAAAGGTTCACCGCAAAGTATCGCGATGGTACATAAGTAAGTAGGTAAGTTGGTTCAATTATGGACCTTATTTTGAGTGATAAGGAATACGAGGAAAAGATCGTCTTTGTTTAGAAACGTCGATTTATGACGACCGTTGAAGTAAATATGGTGACATAACATAGCAATTAGCATAGACACTTAGGTGCAACGCAGACGACACACTTCTTGTGTGTCACACACACAAAGTCCGTCGCGGATTGTACGTAGACTCAACACACACGACTCACATCTTCGATCATTCTGTCGGCCGAACTGAGGGAAGTCGACGCTATGCCCCCCATTTAAAGTGCAGTGCAGACGACAGAACAGACTATTTGCGCGATACTAACGCCGTCTGCGTTAGCGTATTGGCAAACGATCTTTTATTTTTTTCGCGCACTTTTGTGCGGCGCGGCACACCTGTCGGATGCTTTTATTTTTCTCGTCTACCCCATGGTGTGGGGTGTTGTTGGATGGGTCTTTCAAAAATATTGCGGGTTTGTGTAAACAATTTTTCGATTTAGGGATCCGTTTCTGAAATATTATAATGCGAGACCCGCCGCCGCCGCCGCCGCCCCGCTGCCCGCGAAATTCGAGGCAGAGGCCTCACTTGTTGAGGAGTGCTGAGCCAGCACTGGGGGGGGGGGGATGTTAGCGAAGCGCTCATACTTTTAGATTCTTAGATATGTAGTAGTAATAACATTATATGTAACCAGTATAGATGTATGGGTCGCTGGACCTCCACCAAACACGCCGGCAGTTGAGTCCGTGCGAGCAATGCAGGCGGGTGCGCTTGTTCTTGTTGCCTATGTAGTTTGTAATTTTTTATCGGTGTCTTTTCAAGATATAAGTTCTACAAGCTGCCTTCTCGTTTCACTTCGCCGGTTACCACCTACTACCATCCACATTCCGATTGCTAATGTGTTACGCAATTAGGGTGCTAGTCTCACAGCAAAGAAAACGTCCAGAAATCGTTCATTTGTAGTTTAACCAAAGAAAACAAAAAAAAAAAAAATGCGGTTACAAACCTACATTTGCAAATGGAGAATTGATCGTAGGTAACGTTTATCGGTGTATGCGAGAACACGATTTGCAACTACAATCTAAAGCTAAGTTTATTCTTGGAATAAATTCATCCCAACTACGGAACCCTTCATTGTGCGTGGTCGGACGCGCACTTGGCCTCATTTTTGTTAACGGTCTTACTAAGATACTGTTATTCAGCTGCATCCGGTTAGACTGGAAGCCGACCCCAACATAGTTGGGAAAAGGCTAGGCGGATTGACTTCGAAAATTAAATTTTGTACCTATTTACTCCGTGTAGGTAAGTACCTAGGTACTTACGCCAAATCGTATAACTAACAGTCAAATCCCTTGAAATTAAATGTTTATTTCTCAGGCACTGTGAAACAGCCCATGACTAATTATGAATTAAAATTAATGTAAAGTTTAAAATATTGTACCTACTCTATTTTGTTATTCTGAATAGAATAGAATAAATATACTTACATAAATCTGTGTGCGTCCATGTTGTAAGCCGATGCACAACAAACTGACGCCGATAACAAAATAATAATATCTAAAATAATCAAAACGTAATTAATTATTAATTAATAACATCACTACGTAACGGCAAACATCTCTATCACCTTATTTATAAAACAATTAACTAATGAACTTAAGATAACACTACGCCTCGTTTCCCCAAGGGTTAGGCAGAGCGGTAGTTCCCGTTGTCCCCGTACGCAGTGTCCCCGTAGGACGGGGACACTGCGTACGGGGACAAGCGGTACTTCAATTAAATATTTAAAAATACTTCCCGTTGTCCCCGTACACTGTCCCCGTTACTATAGTTGAATAAAATAAGTAAAAAATAATTGCCCACAGTCCCCGTTTTTTTCTTTTTGTGTAGTATTATGTGTGAGTCGGCATCTTTTACCCATCGAACAAAGTTTTTTATTTGGTATTTTTCAAATGATTTATTACAGGAAACAATCTTTAGACAATACACATTTGGTCTTTTTGGTCAAATGATTTGTTATGACAAAAAATATATAGGTTAGGTTAGGTTAAAACTGTGACCTTCTACGCACGAGCCGAGCGAGCGAAGCGAGCGGTGCCGTGGTAGCGGCCGGCGAGTGCCAGAAACGACTAGATTTTACAGAAAAAAAAAATGTGGAAAAAAAGAGATTATTTTTAACAGGCTATCAAGAACCGAACTAGTTAGTTAGGGGACAACGACTCGTGAAAAGTTTGCTTCCCGTTGTCCCCATTAGCCGAATGTACGTTATGGGGACAGCGGGAAATACATTTAATCACGTCCCGCTGTCCCCGTGAAGGGGATATGGCATACGGGGACAACGGGAATAAACCAGGCAGAGATGTACAAAGGCCACCACATCATGCTACCCCAATCTGTCAAATTACTGTAATACATTTTCAACTTTACCACAAAGGAATAAGGTTCATATTCAATTGGGAAAATTTGAGAGATTGAGGTAGCTTGATGTGCTGTACCTAATAGGGTTAGGCAGAGATGTTCAAAGGCCAGCATATCATGCTACCCCAATCTGTCAAATTACTTTAATACATTTTCAACTTTACCACAAAGGAATAAGGTTCATATTCAATTGGGAAAATTTGACAGATTGATGTAGCTTGATGTGCTGTACCTAATAGTACACCCTCATTTCCCCAGTTATGTTTAAGTCCGATGTAAGGGCCAGTGATCAATGAAAAAAGATTGCATGCAGCGGAGATGAGAATGTTGAGATGGATGTGTGGAATGACGAGAATGGACAAAGTAAGAAATGGGTATATATAGGACGAAGATTGAATGTGGCGCCAGTGACAGAAAAGTTGAAAGGAAATCGTTTGGCTTGGTATGGACATGTGATGAGGAGGGACGAAACGCATGTGAATAGAAGAGTGATGAATATACTTACATGTTGATGGATGGAGAGGCAGAGGAATATGAATGATAGCGTGACGGTTGACAGGGGAGAATGGAAGAAAAAAAAGTGTTGCGCCGACCCCAACTAACATGGGAGAAGGGAAGGAAGATGATGTAATAGGGGCAGTGGCGTAGCTATCGGAAGGCTTGGCGGTGCCATGCAAGCTCAGCTCAAGATTAGGAGGGCCCCCTCGGACTCTGACCAGCAAACCTGAACTTTCAAAAATTTCTCCCACCATGGTCTTCAAAATATAAATACAATTTCAGGTTGCAACACTTGCAACACGACTTTAATCATGACAACTCAATTTAAAGAAATTCGAAAGTTTGCGAACTTGAAGGATTCAAACATATTGGAATCATTAGATAGCGCTTTAATGAAATAACTTGGAATCATTCAAGTGCAAAGCCAGTGAAACTGTAAGAGTATATGGTATACGTAGATCCCCATTCAAGAAAAAGTAGGCAAAGTTATAAAACATTATAAATTAACTTCAGAGTTCTGCACCCTAATTGCGTAACACATTATCCATCGGAATTAGTATCATTTTGAAGCAATTAGGTAATCCATTGCTTCATAAGTTGGAAAAATTTGTCTACTCGACAACGTGAATAACGCAATGAATGTTGTTGAACTGTCAAAATGAAACCAACTCCGATTGATAATGTGTTACGCAATTAGGGTGCAGATCACCGTTAACTTCGATCAATAATGTACCTACTTGTCACAATAATACGTTTTACTGGTAGGAGCAGAGCACTGTCAAATATTCAATTTTCTAACTAAAGATGTACCTAGCTAGATGAAGCAACTTTGTTACAAAAGTCAAAGTGCAAGAATTCCAAAGTAAACTTGTGTCCCAACTTTTCCCTTAATTTTTTTAATATTGACCACCTAGTTCCACCTGAATTAACCTAGAAATGGACTCTTCACCAATTAATGTACCTAATATCATTCATTCAATGTATGGAAATAATGAGCAAGCAAACATGGGGTGCTAGAATGCGACCTGACGTAGGTAAAGACGCCAGTATATCAAGCTACTACAATCTGTCAAATTTCTTTAACAGATTTTCATCTTTATCGCCTAAGTATTAGGTTTAAGGTTGATTGGGAAAATTTGACAGTTTCGGGTGGCTTGACCTGCTGGCGTCTGTACCTACCTAAGTAGACAGTAGGGGCAAGAGGCCAAGCTTGACCCCACGTCCAAAAGTTTTACCGAGTTTAATTCACTCGAAGGGTCGCTTCTCGAAGTTGTAAAGGAGTATGCCGAGTATGGCTACCTAGGGCAATTCGTCCAGCTCGGTAGACACAACTTTGAGAAAGAAGGATCCAGTTGGGTTGGGCAGCGTTTGGAAAACTTCGTCAAGTCTTCTCGTCACCTATCCCTCAATGCTTGACGACTAAGGTTTTCAACCAGTGCGTCCTGCCAGTTGTGACATACGATTCCGAAACGGGCTGGTCGGCAAATTCAGCGCGCTATGGCTAGGCTCGGAGTTTCTTTGAACGATTTTTTTTTCTCTATTTATTTAGAGAGGGTTTTAATCTAGACAGATTATGCCACCTTCATCATTACAAATTGACTTTATATACATAACTAAAAATTATCTTACACTACCTCTGCGACTAATACCAATGATTACGAGTCTGTACAGCATCCTGGCTGCTTCCGAAGCAGGAGTTGCAAGGACGCTGGTACTCGTACATACCCTAATCTCGCACATATAGAACACTAATAACACATCTCCTCTTTCCGGCTCGTTCCGGAACATCTTCAATTAGGTTGTATTCATACATTGCATTGCATTTAAATTTAGAAAACTATACCTATAAGTAGTTCTTTTTTATTTTTGGCATGTCGGGCGGGCTGTTCCACAAATTCAAGCTCGCTCAGCACGCTATGGAGCGGGCTATGCTCGGAAAGTCAGGGAAAAGAACCGGAGTTACCGACATATTAATCTTGCAGAGTAAACAAGCTGAAGTGGCAGTGGGCTGGCCATGTTTGTCGAAGGACCGATGGCCGGTGGAGCAGATGAGTCATGGAGTGGAGACCGCGCCGCGTATCGGCAAGCGTAGTGTGAGACGCCCCCCAGCTAGATGGACCGACGACCTGAAGAAGCTGGGACAGACTGGATGCAGAAGGCGGTGGACAGGGTGTTGTGGCGCAGCCTGGTAGAGGCCTATGTCCAGCAGTGGACTGCGATAGGTTGAGTAGATTGATTGAAGCTCGACTCCGACATTTATCGCTAATAGCAAATAGAATAGAATATCTTTATTTCGGACATACAATATCCATATAGTGTTAGTAACATACAAAGAAATAACTCATTGCCTAGTGTTAGTAAAAATCAACCTCCGCACAAACTGCTGTACAATCGGAGAGCCAAGGCTCTCGGCTACAGTTTTCAGGATGCTGTTCCGACTGCCCCTCACTCTCCTCAGTAGCGATGCAGTTCTTTTGCGTATAATTGCATAGAAGGCGTCGGTGCGGGCTTGCGCAAACATTTCCGACGCGCTACAGTAACGAGGCAGCCTCAACAACATCCTGAAAGCATTGTTATATTGGACGCGCAGGACATCCAGCGATCTCTTAGTACAATTGACCCATAGACTGCCCGTATACAAACTGGCAATAAGCCTTGAAGTGTTATTTTTACTTGCTCTGTACACTGCGCAAATCTACGGGACAACATATTGCTCCGGACCGCTAGAGCCCTGCGCTCCCTCTCAATGTCTACATCGTCCCTGAGGTCAGCGAAAAGAATGCCCAAGGTATTTAAAAGTTGACACCCTATTAATTGGTGACCCGTTCATAAGCAACTCGGGACCTTCTCCACGTCGTTTGCCGCTGACCTCAAAGACCACGTACTCACATTTCTTAACATTATATTTTAATCCATGTGCAGCAGCGTAGGTCTCACACGTTTTCAGCATCTCTCTGATTGCTCCCGCCGACGGACCCAGCAGCACCATGTCATCTGCATAGCTGATGTTGTTAATTCTAACCCCATCAACACTGCATCCGACACGCATGCTGCTGAGTGCGACTATCAGGTCATCCACGTAGAGGTTGAAGAGCCTGGGAGACGTCAGACCACCCTGTCTCACCCCGCACTCCAACCTATACGGCTCAGAGACTGTGTCATCCCATTTCACCTGATTGACTTGGTTACTGTACCAGTACTGGAAAAGCCCACATATTCCCGCTGGTATACCCCTGTCTCCCATCTTTCTCCAGAGCACATCATACGAAACAAAATCGAACGCCTTGGAGAGACTAAGGAAACAGGCATACACCGGCGTACCGCGATCATTATAATATTGAACGGTATGCTTGAGACTTAAAATAGCACATGAAGATTTATGTAATTACTTAAACAAGAATCAAGCATACCGTCCA
This sequence comes from Cosmia pyralina, assembly GCA_946251885.1. Classification (NCBI taxonomy): domain Eukaryota; kingdom Metazoa; phylum Arthropoda; class Insecta; order Lepidoptera; family Noctuidae; genus Cosmia; species Cosmia pyralina. The sequence continues at coordinate 6,104,882 of OX276368.1, read as the reverse complement.
ACACCTTGGCTATTATAGTCGCAAGAGAAGTGGGACGATATTTACCTCTGTCCGAGATGTCACCTGTCCTGTTCTTCACAATGGGATCTACGATGGTCTTCATTAGATTAGCAGGTAGGCAAATGACAACTTAGTGACAAATATAATTGTTATTTTGTTGTCATTTGACAGGTCCGACCTTCATATTAATACGAAAAGCCCTTTAAATTTTTCCATTTCGTTTTATTGCCTATTAATACCTACATTATTAATTGTATTATAATTTACGTCGTTGTTGTTTAATTAGAGTTCCGTACCAAAATGGAAAAAAGGAACCCTTATGGTGCGACTCAGTCTGTCTGTCTGTCCGTCTGTCACAGCTGGATATCTCATGAACTAGGTACTAATGCTATCAACTTGAAATTTGGAAAAGTTTTAGATGACGTTGGCCCAATTATTTTGCAAATAAGAAAGAAAGAAAAAAAATTTTTTTTTTTGCTACAGTGACTGAGTGGTTCTTAAAAATAATAAGTGGGGCTCCTAGGGATTGTGAGGTATCATATGAAAGAGCGCTGTTTGCAAATCTGTTTGAAAATCAACGAAATTTGTAGGTATATAGTTTATGTACAAAGCTTTCAAGCTACAGGTGCAGGCCAATGGGGTTGTTAACCGGAAGCTTCGCCGCAAGAAGAGCGCTGTGTTTGTCACTTGTCAGTCATCTTGAAGACAAAGCGACCAATCGGCGACAAGAAAAAACATTTAGCACCATCTCACGGCACAGTTTTCAGCAAGGAACTCCATTTACAGTTGAATGAAAGTAATAAACACTTAGCGCCATCTACGCGGAACTAATTTGATAGTTTTCTTCCCCATTCTCAACCTCTTTCATTCGTTTATTAAAATCATTTAATGCATTTATGTAACTACTCGTAACCTATCAGAGTGCTTCAATTTTCTAGCTCACTCTTAAATTCTCTTCTTTAGTAATGTCTCAATGACAGTTCAACCTCCCTGGTCAGGATGCAATTTTATTTATTTTATTAAAAAACAATACCCTCCTTTTGAGTTTTGCCGCAGTCGGGTAAAAAGGGCACCCAAAAAATTTGCTCCTGGCTAAGTAATAACAGCCGCACGGGTCGATCCATCAGGCTCCGCTACACCTGTCTGGGTTGGTCCATGGATGGGTGACCATCTTTACATACCGAGACTCCTCCGTGCTTCGGAAAGCACGTTAACGAGGAAGCGCTGTGGTACCCCGCGAAATTCAAATTTTCTTGCGTTTTACGCAATTTGTTGGTCCGTGTCAGGTTGTATCTTGATCAAAATATGATACGCAGAAATAAAACAAATGTATTTACATAATTTTAGCCATAAAAATCATCAATACATACATACTTATACTCTCTAAGTTAGATTTCGTGCAGAGTCGTTAGATTTCGTGCGTTCGACGAATCTGCACGAAATCTAACTTAGAGAGATGTAGGTAGGTATTGATGATTTTCATGGTTAAAATTATATAAATACATATGTTTTATTGCCTCGTATCATGTTTTGATCAAGATACAACCTGACTCGGACCTGCGAATTGCAAAAAACCCAAAAAAAAATTAATTTCGCAGGCTACCTCAGTGCATCCCCCTTAACGGGGGGTTATCCGAATTTTACCTGTTTTAGAATCAATTTTAAATGGTCAAATTATTGTATTAAGGTCCTGAAAAACATATATTCCATAGATACATCCTTTCTTTAGGGAAATTAACGGTTCAAAACACGATAAGTTGTAATTTCCTCGATGAAAAAAAAATCCGAAACATAGTCGATTTCAAAACCATTTTCCGTTTCATTTCCTAATTACAGCATAAAATTATATGAAAATTGCATGTACCATGAGGTAATCGTATTTCAGAGGGAATTTAACGGTTGGATTTTTGAGTTTAATAGATTTTTTTAAAATAAACTCAAAATTAGTAAATTTGGCTAAATCCGCTCGCGGTCAGAGTCCTGCGGGACGTCATCGAGGTTGGACCTGTGTCAAATTTTTTAAAAATTCGCTCTTCCTGCTGTTGTTCAAAAAAATTCAAACAAAAGACGAACACATTAGATATGAAATTGCGACAGCTCAGAAAAAATATCTCGTAATTATATTATAGTTTTAATTCATAATATCGTTTTCGAAAATGTGATTATTTATATGTGGTATGATGACGTTTAATTGTCATCTTACGATAGTGTTAAGACACATTGCAAATTATTATCGATAAAATTATAGTCAAGCGCGAGTAGTTTATAATTTTTTATCGTGGTCCTTTATGAAGAAGTTTTAAAACACATTTTTCTAAGATTTTTCATCAGATTCATCCACATTAGTATTTTCACTCTCCATCGAACTGTCTTCACTACTAGTCTACTACCATATCCTACATAAATTACCCATAATATAAATACAATGTGTCCGGTTGTCGGTTGGATACTAATAATAATCAACTTTCACTCTGGCAACAACAGTGAAAATTAGAAAAAAATAAAAATGTGCGGTCGGGGACCACCGTCAGGAATGAAGTTCCTTATAACGTATGATTTAAAACACAAACACAAAATTTTCACATCCGCCATCTTGAATTTTCATTTTGACTTCACTACCGGCTTTGGCTCCCTCGAAAACCAAAAAAACGACACCCCATGACTGATCTCATGACTGTGACTTTTTGTACTCAAAACTGATTTTGAGTACAAAAAGTCACAGTATACGATAAAATATCGTGTTCTATACATTCAAAAAATAGCGCTTTGTGAACGTAGCCATGGTTAGGCGGTAACCGTATCACTCAGTGCCCATGTTCTAAAGCAAGTTCGTCGATGACGTATCCTATTGTTGGTTTTTAACTTTAACATAATTATTGATATTTGCACTTTTGTTTAGGTAAATAGTCCTATGGGACGGCAATCCCACATGAGCGGGGCCGGTTAGACAATATACTAAATTAATTTTGATGTCTTAGAATAGTAGATTCGATAAATTATAGCGTAGCAGTAGGTACATCCCTTGATAATAAAGTACGGCAATTGTTCCTTCATATGCAGTTGTCAATAATTACTGATCTTCATGAGCAGTGGTCAACATCAAAAACAAAAGAATATGTTTGCAGCATAAGCAAAACAGTACGACCATTTTTAGCCCATTCTAAAAAAAAATTTTTTATTCAGTCACTAAAGGGGTGAATAGGGGATGCAAGTTAGACACACAATATACTAAAACAACAGCCACATTTTATAAAACTTTCCTTTACGTTTGTAGTTGTGGTCTCTCTCAGCAGCCAAAATACACAGAGAGTTAGGACTGGTGACGCGGGAGCAAGCGACCGACGACGAAGCAGCTTGTCCTGAGGTCGAAACGCGCAGCCTTCAGTAGCAATTTCCCACTGCTTGCGAAGTTTTTGGTTTTTAGTGGATAAACAAACAATAATAATAATACCTAATGGCATAACACGAATACACTGAGTGATTCTTACAGATTATTTCTGACGAACCCGGCTATCGCTAAAAAATATAACAGTAGATTGTACACACGGGATTTCTCATTAACTGTCAGCTAACCATTAATATTTATTTTTATTATCAATGTAGATGGTATAAGAGGCCTAAACTTCATGTATTCTGTGTACGTTATGCGAACTATCAAATAACAGTAGGTATATAACAAAATATAAAAAAAAGAATCGAAAAAAATATAACAGTTGAGAATCAAACTTTTAACCACGGGTTTGCAAAGCAGTCGTCGAACCGTTAATCTATTTGGTTTGATGAAAGTTTACTAAAATAGCCGTTTAAAGGTTCAATCTGTAACTATCTGCTATATTCGTTTCCTACTCAGCCCAATGAAGTAATGGAATAATTCGCTTTTACATTATGTTTTAATGTCACTTATATCGTAGTAGACAACGACCGATACCGATTTTCAGCATTCTCCTGCCCTTATCCCAATTTTTTTTGGGGTCGATGCAACTTGTTTTTATCTTCCATACTTCTCTATTAGTCGTCATCTCGATAGTCATTCCCTTTCTAGCCACATCATCTTTCACACAGATCATCCATCGTTTCTTTGGTATTCTTCCCTTACTCATCCAAATTCATAATCAAAACATTCCAGACGACATTTTCTGCATTTCTCCGCATCACATGCCCATACCATGATAACCGATTTCCACATACACCGATACCGATATCGGCACGATATCTACCGGCGAAGACAGTGCGGGGTGAGAGTAGCGGGCATTCTTTCAATTGAGCAAACTTTTTCAAACTGCCGCCAACTTAGTAGTGTGGTTGTTTGTGGTGTCGCGATGGTCATCGATATTCACCAATATCATGGGGCTGATAATAATTGTACCTATTGTTATCGAATCGTGTTGGTATAGTTATCTGATAATGTGAAAACAAAACGACATTTTATGTAATAATCTTAGTTCACTCCACCGTAGACACCATAAAATGTAAACCTAAGGAAAAAAAATCGACCTAAGAAAAACTAATAAAGTTGATCAACTGCAAATATTTTACACTGTAGCATAGATTTTCCGCGAAATCGTCGGCAGCGCGTCGTAAATAAACACGTCGCGCTACATTTGGGGGAGGCGGAGGTAGCGTTTCAAAGGCCTACAGGCCCGAACAACCTAGCCTTAAGCCGTTGGTCCCGGCTGTCATTCATGGATCTTTGACAGTCGTTACGGGTCGTGAGAAGCCCGTAAGTTTGACAACCAGTCTTACCAAGGTGAAGGTGTATCGTATTACCCAGTTACTGGGTTGTAGAGGTCAGATAGGCAGTCGCTCCATGTAAAATACTGGTATTCAGCTACATCCGATTAGACTGGAACCCAACCCCAACATAATTGGGAAAAGCCTAGGCAGATTGATTTTTTAGCCACGCCACATCCGGTTCTTAAGTTACGTGACACACATTCTATGTTCAAATTCAAATTCTTTATTGCGAACTAAGTGTATAATTTTGAAGATGTTAACAATAGATAGGTTCTTAGAACTTAGTTGCCGGTTAAGGCATTGCAATTTAAATTGTTATAAATAAAAAATAGGTATACGTAGGTACTCAATATTACAGTTATACAATTTAAATGTTATCTTCATAATTACTCATTTCATTAGTAATTTTATCGAGACCACAAACTTAATTGATTCGTTTATGGATACTTAGGTAGGTAACTGTAATTATGTAGTGAACAATTAATATACAGACTGTACCCAAGTGTAAGCACTGTCATCCTTTTAAGGGGTCCTTGTACTCATCTTTATGAACAACTTTTACTATGGGACCAAACCTGAAATAGCGAAAAAAATATCTGCTGTTCCCTACATTTTGAGTTATATTAATCGAACATAATTGTACAGTCAACAAAAGAGATATCTAGGCAGGAATACTAACATATTTGTATGTGAATTGCTTCATGTTCAATTTCGTGACAATATACAATTTTGTGTTGGTGTGTTACAATGTAGGAGTATTGCAAAAACAAAGTAATATATATAAAATTGAACATGAAGCAATTCACATACAAATATGTTAGTATACCTTGCCTAGATATCTCTTTTGTTAACTGTACCTACTGAACAGCTGTTTTTTTTTTTCGTGATTTCAGGTTTGTTCCCATAGTTGACGCACACACAGTTGGTGTTGTTTGTACACAGTAGTAGCACAGCCCGAGCTACATACGAAGTTCGCCGAACTACGTAAGCAGCTCGGGCTTCGTCGGACAACTGTATGATGTAGAATGTGGTAGTAGTCACCTGTATCATAATAATAAAAATAATCCCCACCGCCGTATCTCTACGTTGACGTCGTGGTGGGGCTTGCGCGCTCCGAACTCTGGGTCTGTGCTGGTGGAGTTTACTGTGCCGAAACAGGTCTAGGGTGAGGAGCCAGACCAAGAGAGATACGTGAACCCGCAGGGCAGCATGTGGCGAGCTGTTGGGCAGTAGCGACCCCACGGACCCTATTTCCCGAGAGAAGTCTTGTTCTTCACCTCTGGCTTGCCTTTATTGGCCGGCTGGAGTGAACACTGACGGGAACAGAGCTCCCACCTCATTCTTGCCTTTATTGGCCAGCTTGAGTGGAGATTCGCAAGAGCAAACGTGCTCGGAGGAAGGAAGTATTCCAGTAAGTGCTTGTAGGGATCTTGACCATCTTCCGGGCTCTGGGATTGTTCTGAGAGCCGTGGAATACCTCTCCACTCCTCAAGAACCTCAGAACATGTTGCCCCTTGTCGCTACGTCACTATGTGCTAGCGACCGTTTCCGGGGGCCCATTATTGAGTGTGCAAGTCACCCCCTGCCAATTTATCTGTGTATATTATATAACATTGGTCAGGCAGGGGACATAGTTCTTCCATAGTTCAAGGTACCCAATCCATGTAGCCACCCAAACCCATAGGCCCAATGTGTTTTGTTTCCATGTTCTGCAATAGTCCTGCACCAACCGGGGGTTGTCCTTGGGTGCACTTACATAGTGCATACAGGGATAATCGTCGGCTGGTGCCTCCTCGTCATTTGAAATTGCCTAAGGGGCCTCTGCGAGTTGGCTTCGGCCCTTCGTACGCCTTCCAAAGGTCCGGGAACCGGGACCCCAGGGTCCCGAGATAAGCCAAAGAAAAAAAAAAATAATAATAAACCATTTATTTCAGGCGACACTGGCCTATAGATAAATACCTTAACCTAAACATACATATTTGAATATAAACAAAACTTGTGTTAATAAAATAGGCTTAAGACTATGTTAGTAGCACTCCTCTTTGCACTAGCTTGACTTTAAGTACTGCCCTGTGGAACTTGTCCGCGGAAGCGACGGAACACCACCTCCTGCGGCCAAAAGTCTTCCTCCATGACGAGGGGCAGGTAACAGTTCGGTACACGCACCACGAACGCCTTGAAGTTGACGTTGCGGCGCGACTCCAGTAACTGCACCCTCGGCGTGTACCTAGTCTTCTGGCGCACGTACTCCACGATGTCCTCCGCCTTAGTGGTGTAGTGCAGGCGGGAGATGTACACCGGTGTATTCGGCTTTCGGTGTATAGGTAGGTAATAAACAAAGTACTCTGTGATACAGGCTGAAGCAAGCTAAAAGTCAGTCTGTCAAGACCCTTTTTCTTAGGAACTCGTGGAGGTATCAAGTTGAAATTAATATCAAATACGTAGATCTATGGTCCCTCACAGGTCTAAAAATATCAAGTTTCTTTATCATCGCAATAAAAAAATACGGTCATTTAAGCGACATCAAGTAAATCAAAACCTATAGGGTACTTCCCATTGACCTAGAATCATGATATTTGGCAAGAAGCAAGGTCTCATAGGAGAAATAAAGGAAAAAGTCCGAAAATTTTTAATTTGTAATTTAAGCTTATAAAAAAAAAATATAGGATTACAATGTTAAGTTTGTTTTTGGGATAAATTCTTTTCAACTACGGAACCCGTCATTCTGCGTGGTCCGACACGCACTTGGCCGTTTTTTTTTAATGCTACGCGTTAAAAAAGTCAAGGTATAAGAAAACACTCTAATAAAAGCAAATTCAAATTTATTTAATACACATTATAATACAATAATTAATATACAAAATAAATTGACTTGATAAGTTTGATCACAGATCTAAAGAAATCATTTTAAAATTTAAATGCAACGTATCTTGCACCACAAATCAATAAATCATAACATCACACCTCGGCAGAGGTGCATCTATAATACATTCATACTTCGCCACTTATGTTCAAGTCCTACGTAATAGGGGGCGAGCCCATTGCCATCAACCTGGCACAATCTGAGAAGTTCCAGATGGAAAAACCTAATAACACTTTGCCCGACCCGGGAATCGAGCCCAGGACCTCATGCTCAGCAGTAGCGCTTGCAACCACTAGACCAACGACATACTTAAAAACATCATTTATCTTTGTCATCTTCAAACGATTAACAGAAACAGAACGATGTTGTAAATTCGTTTAGCGCTAAATTTTTTTATTGATTTGTGATGCAAATGGGCCTCAGTGTTTAAATGATATTATTATTTATCTTAAAATAACTTAAATAATTTAACATTTTCCGTAATTATAAGACTTCAATCCAACTTCTATAATGATAATAATATTAATTAAAAAATGTAATCATTTCTATTATTTGCCAGTGATACTAAAATAATATTTTAATGCAATAATGATTGATTTAGGCTTGGCGTAGACAAGGCGAGGCGCAGCGCAGTGTAGTTTTCACTGGCAAAACACACAGATACACCCACAGATACCACCCTTAAAAATATTGAAATAAAGTTGAAAATAAAACTTTTATTAGTCTGAGTGAGCATCAAAGCGAACGGAGGTGGGTTATTTATTTTTTACTTTATTCGAAGAGACGCAAAGTTGATATTCATTTGGAAGTTAAAACTGAGCTTCACCAGATCCACCCTAAAGCTTATTAAACCTTATTTTGTGGAAGAGTGTGAATTATTTTAATCAAAGAAGAATTTATAAGCCGACTGTGACGATTTGACAACCCTACGACAACCCTCTGATCAACAATGGCTAGTAACATAAGACAACGTTCAAAAATTCCATTGTTTTTCCACAGAAAAACCAAAATCAATCAGCCTAGCCTTTTCCCAACTATGTTGGGGCCAGCTTCCAGTCTAACCGGATGCAGCTGAATACCAATATTTTACATGGAGCGACTGCCTCGGAAATACGATACCCCTTGGTAAGACTGGTTGTCTGACTTTCATAACGACTGTCAAAGATCCACGAATGACAGCCGGGACCAACGGCTTAACGTGCTTTCCGAGGCACGGAGGAGTCTCGGTATGTAAAGATGGTCACCCATTCACGGACAACACCGGCAAACGTAGCTTAACCTGATAGATTGACCCGTGCGGCTGTTATTACTTAGCCACGAGCTCCGGAAAAACCGAAATAAAATGTGACAAAAATTGAAAGAGTTATGCTTAGTCATGTTGAGAGGATGAATGAAAGGCGACTAACAAAAGGTATTCACAAGGCAGATGTGAGTGGAAACGCCGGGAGGGGACGCCCTAGGAAGACATATAGTCACCTTATTGGTGATGTTCTTCAGAAAGGTCAGGTGCGTAGTACTCGCAAGCGGCGTGCGTAGTACTCGCAATCGGCGTGCGTGTATGACCAGACGTCTGAACGTAAACGAGGCAAAAGGATCGTAGCAGGTGGCGTTCTGTAGTTTCTGCCTACCCCCATAAGAAGAAGACGTGAGTTTATGTATGTACTAGCTGCGCCCCGCGGTGTTACCCGCGGCTTATGAGATAGGTACACTAATACGTGTATTAATCGGTGAGAAATATATTCACATTTTAGATGCAAAAATTTCTCATCCCACGGGAACACTATTTTTTTCGGCATATAAAGTAGCCTAAGTGTCCAGGGTGTCATCTACTTCCACAACAATTTTTTGCCATTTAGTTAGGTTAGTTGCGAACCCCATTGGTTCACAACTACTTAGGATGATTTTTTTTTACGTTTATATATATAATATATAAGCTTATATACCTATTATGAAAAGGGTTTTTCCTTATGCACACATGGGGTGCAGAAAGCCTTCAAGGAGTTAATTCGGCAAAGTTCGGTTTTTCCGAAGTTAAACGATTGAACCTTGAGCGTTGTCGTACTGTCACTAGCCTATTATTGTTCCCCTGCAGGGCAAAAGCCTCTTCTCATACAGATAAGGCTTGTAGTCAGCGTCAATAATATCGGGACGATTAGACTGTTCCAAATGATCGAAACAACTATGAAAATTAAATATTAACTCAACGACACAAGTAATGATTCAGAATGAAGACAGTACAAGGGCAACTGTTTTGGATTATAATTTTACAGACTGATTATAATCCAACTGACATTTGGATTATAACACACAAATCACACAACACACACATCACACACACACACACACACACATCACACACACACACACACACACACACACACACACACACACACACACATATCACATTATTTTACAGAAAGTCTACTTCATTCAAATTAATATAGTACGAAAGTTTATAACTTGCACCAAAACCCTCTCACGTACACATCGGCACATTACACCTGACACTCAACACTACACACTAACATTAAACACTCTCATAGACACACACATACACACATCCTTAGGCGCACTGATTACATTTTGTTTGTTTATAGTTTATTTTTAACTCCTACCCCCATAATTATAATAACTCAAGTTTTTAGTCTTAAATCTCCTGATCGATAACGTTAGATTGTAATATCATATTTTTTGTTCAGTTAAACTTCCCGTTCTTCCGTGGGGTGGGGACATGGTGATTTGTAATACAGGCTTTTTACGCCTAATGCGGACACCATCAGCTCCTCACATTGCTAATAACAAAAAATGTAACAAATAATATGTGAAACCTAGGATAAGCTTGTCATTGTGAGGAGAAATAAAGAACTATTACTATTATTATTACTGTCATTTTGACAAGAACGTTATCCAATTGAGTTAAAGTTTAATTTTCTTAGTTGTTGAGATTATTTTGAACAGTCTGTTCGTCCCGATATTTTTGACGCTTACTGTACCTATTATTAATAATTTCATGCATCTTCATCATTTCCACTATCCGTAGACACCTCACCGTCTCCAACAAATACTTCTTCGTCAGCTATATAAATAGGAACAGATTTATTGACTTGAAGTACCGACGCCATTGCCATTCCAGTACCAAAACTATACTCTATGGGCTTCAAACTCTCGTCTACATTGTCTGTGGCAGGTATTGGTCTATAGTTCGGATGATTTTTTCTTCTAACAGCTCTATGGCGTCGGACATCGTGTAATAATGCCTTCTGTTTTTCTTTATAATACTCAAAATCGCTTTCTGAAGATGATGGCGTTAATTCCAAGTCTTTTTTTGTGAACCGTATCTCGTTATTCACAGTTTCTTTGACAGTTTTGTTGACTGTACCCGCTTCGACGTCGCTGAGGCCTTCGGAAAGTCCACTGGAATCCAATTCATTTTTCTCTGACTTTATATATTTACACCATTTTGTGATATAGTAGTCGTTAAAAGTGCTTATAGTTAAAAGTTTACTTTTTATATTTAATTTTGCGTTCGCCTCATAGATGACGTCACTTATATCTGTTTCTTTATTATATTTCGCTAATTTGTATTTATATTTTTTGTCCTTATTTTTTAGTTTTTTTTGGTTTTATAGATACAGGCCTCTTTTTAGGCACATTATTTCTTAATTTTAACTTATTTATGTAACCTTTCTTTTCCATGAATTCTTCTAGATTTATTTGTCGAGGAAATTCTGGTATATTGTCCTTTAATTCTGGCATTGTTTTAGCGAGTGCTTGTCTCTCTCTTTCCCTCATAACATCCTCTCTTTTCCCCAATTTCCTTTTTAATTCACATAACACTATTTTATTTGTTTCTTTTTCTTTTTTTCCAGGCGCTGTTGTGAGGTCCCCTGCTGGCTGAATAGTCGAATCATCATCGTCAGTTTTCACGAAATAAAACACTTCATCCTTACTCTCTGGCTCCCTGTCTTCTATTTTTAAAATTCCCACGTTCTCAACCATAACTTCTTTGTCTTCATACTCAATCACTTTCACGTTCTTATTTTGAATTTTCTTCAACCTCAGCTGCGAACTTTGAACAGTTTTCAAACACATAGTGAGACTATCGATAATATCATCCATATCTCGATTCAAGACTTCCAAATCGATTTCCTGCTTATTCATAGCGCAGGAATCGAGAAAAACATCGAGACTGTTCGATTTATTTAGAATTAATTTTAATTCTAAACAGGACTTTGCTACACCAGTATGGATATCAGAATAAAGCCAATTATCAGTGAAAGCTGTGCCTAATTTTTTATTTTCATTGTCTTTACTGCCAGAGTTTTTAAGCAATCTATACATTCGGTCTAAAGATTCGTAGTTATGTTGGTACTCTGTGGTGACGTGTGGTATGACGACTGTATGGAGCCAATGTATGCGTTCGTTGTGGTTTTTGTATACACGCTGGGCCTGTAGGGGTGGCACAAAGTGGGTCATGGCGACGTGTTTTAAGAACGTTGATTGGACTACTAGGAAGGCGTGATGGATTTTCTGCGAAATAAAAAAAAGAAAATCATCTTTTTAATTGGTGGGTTATTAAGAGTGCTGTCGCATTTTGTCACCTATCTCCAAAAATGTAACAAATTAACTCTTAAAATGTCGATTGTACACCATGTGTACAGATAACAATAGAATTTCAATTGTGTCTGCTAATTGGCGCGCGACGGGTTAAAGGACTAGTAAATAATGTTAATTTAATAGGTAACTATTAAAAACACATTTTCATTGCGGCTGTTCGGGCGCCGTCGGCTATCTCCTTGTCAGGCGTCGGGGGGCTGCGCGGGCGCGCGGGACAAGCTACGACAATTCACGACCAAGCGCGACCGACGACACACGCGCGTCAATAACTTGTAATTTTTTTCATTTTAAAGGTCAAATGTAATAAGTTAGTTTACAGTCCACTGATTTTTATTTCAAGACCGAGTTAGGTCACTACAGTGGCGTTTATTTATCTCAACTCGAAAACAGAAAATACTTTTTGAACCGAGTTTATTAGATAACCCAATAGAAATGTGTTTTAATAATTAGGTACCTATTAAATTAACATTATTTACTAGTCCTTTAATTGATTACATTTCAAAAAAAAGCGGCCAAGTGCGTGTCGGGCCACGCACAGTAATAGGGTTCCGTAGTTGCACAATAATGCGGACTAAGAAGAGGGATTTTGTTGTTTCATGAATACCTATTTGACTATTACTCATAAACTTGAAAAACCTACTTAGCTATGATAGTTTTCCTTGTAACTTCGTTATATTTTATATCATATGCTACTACCGTAAATGTTTTCACCCATCCAAAACTAACCGTTTAGCTGACAGGGGGGGACACTTGACTCTAACATAAATCAGCACTTTAAAACTTAATATTTCAAAAACGGATCCCTAAATCGAAAAGTTGTTTTCTCAAATCTGCAATATTTTTGAAAGACTCATCCAACAACACCCCACACCATGGACAAGACGAGAAAAAAAAAACATCCCCACTTTACGTGTAAGTAGAGAAATTTTTTTTTTCATGATTTTATTTTACCACTTTGTCGACGTGATGAATATGTATATCCATGCTAAATTATAGCTTTCTAGTACTAAGTCTCTAAGCTAAGCTGTGGACGGACAGACGGACGGACATAGCGAAACTATACGGGTTCCTTGTTGACTACGGAACCCTACAAAGCATCATTACATTTAACAATCTTAAAAATTTGGTCCCGTGTGAGCGAGAGAGGCTTAAAAAATTGCGACTTGCCGTCCAATGTCTCGCGTAATACATTTCGGTGTAGATGTTGCCACATAATAAAATATTTATTGCTTACCATAAGATTATCACTAGTCTGCGCCTGCACAGCATCCCAAGCGACGTCAGCTCGAAGCCAGGGCGCGTTGCCCAGGATGGCAGACGAAGCCCGGGACAATAGAACCGCTAGTTCACTCTGGTGACGACAGAGAAGCGTGTGGGTGGATTCTATTACTGATGTTAAGGAGCCACTGGGAAAGAGAGAGAACAAAATTAGGCGTGTTTAAAGGCGTCAAAAGGCACCTCCTTCTTTGAAGAAGAGAGGAGCTCGTGGCTAAGTAATAACAGCCGCACGGGTCGATCCATCAGGTTAAGCTACGCTTGCCGGGGTTGGTCCGTGGATGGGTGACCATCTTTACATACCGAGACTCCACCATGCCTCGGAAAGCACGTTAAGCCTGGCTGTCATTCGTGAATCTTTGACAGTCGTTACGGGTCGTCAGAAGCCCGAAAGTCTGACAACCAGTCTTACCAAGGGGTATCATATAATATTAATCATAATAATAATAATAAACCATTTATTTCAGGCGACACTGGCCCATAGATAAATACCTTAACCTAAACATACATATTTGAATATAAACAAAACTTGTGTTAATAAAATAGGCTTATATTACCCAGTAATTGGGTTGTGGAGGTCAGATAGGCAGTCGCTCCATATAAAATACTGGTATTTAGCTGCATCCGGTTAGACTGGAAGCCGACCCCAACATAGTTGGGAAAAAACTTTTTTACAAATAAATACAACCGACTTCCAAAAACAACACTAAAAAGTGAAAAATAACTTTAATTTCGGAAGTCGGGTGTCTAGTTAAATGTATTTTAATTTTTTGCCACCGACTTCCGAAATTAAAGTTATTTATTAAGGATGTTCTGTAGATAACATCCTACTTTTGCAGAGTCCGTAACAAAATCTCGGTACATAGCCAAATCGATTAATAAACCTAAAAATACGTATTATTGAAGCAAACTCAAAAACTACCCAAGCAAAGTTAAAAAAATTTATAAGTACGGGACCAACTTTGATGTATACCCTCTCGAACAAAACGATTTTTTTTCAAATCGGACGACTCTGTAAAAAGTAATGCGTGGTCATAAATAAAAAAAAAAAAAAAAAAAAAAATATACGTGTCGAATTGAGAACCTCCTCCTTTTTATTCGTCGGTTAAAAATAACAGAAAATCTTTATATTTCGTAGTAGGTATAAAAACGCGTCAAACACAGAACCTATTTTGTTGAACTGTTGAAGTCAGTAAAAAGGGCAACAATTTTTTATCGAAAAAAATAAAATAAAAGGTTTATTGCGGAAACTTGTTCAACTTATACAGTAGATCTTACATAGGAACTCAAACTCAAAAAACCAAAGCATTTATTTCAAATAAACCAATTACAGGCAATTATGAATTTTGGTCGGTCAGTCAGAAAGATGAAGCTAGTTAGTTGCCCATTCCAAAGCGTAGTAGATCCCTATGGAGAAGAACGGGCAAGAAACTCCACGGACACTCTCGTGGACACACTCACGGAGGAGCTCGTGGCTAAGTAATAACAGCCGCACGGGTCGATCCACCAGGTTAAGCTACGCTTGCCGGGGTTGGTGACCATCTTTACATACCGAGACTCCTCCGTGCCTCGGAAAGCACGTAAAGCCGTTGGTCCCGGCTGTCATTCGTGGATCTTTGACAGTCATTACGGGTAGTCAGAAGCCCAAAAGTCTGACAATCAGTCTTACCAAGGGGTATCGTATTACCCAGTTAATGGGTTGTGGAGGTCAGATAGGCAGTCGCTCCATGTAAAATAATGGTATTCAGCTGCATCCGGTTAGACTGGAAGCCGACCCCAACATAGTTGGGAAAAGGCTAAGCAGATGATGAATGTCGTGATAAATATTTGCAGAGCCACTTTACATTTTTAAATAAGAATAATTATGTATTTTGGGTAGGTTTGGAGTGAAAATATATTTGGCTCACATCGTGAGGCGTGATTTTAAAAATTATTACCAATTATCGGGTGCATGCAAGCAAAGCCACGAGCATTAGCTAACTATATATATATATATTTTTTGAAATATGCTAATTAAGCCCTTTCATTCACACATTTCACAGCAGGAACTGTTGTTGTAACTTGCTATTTCCTGCAATGGAAGTCTTTCAGCTAAATGATGATAAACTTACATGTTGACATGCAGCGCTGCATACTCCTTGAGACAGGCATGTGTCCTCCTCGCGAGCGCTAGGTACTCCCTCATGACAGCCAGCAGAGAGGGCAGGGTGCCGCTACAACGGGAGCGGTGACACCAGCGGAGGACAAGAGGCAATGAGGCGTAGACTACCAGATTGATGAGGGTTGAGCGCTGGATGCTGAGGCAAAAATAATATAAATTGAATGCATTGTGGTTGAATCTATTATTTTTATTATTATCGCGTCAACGCCGGCTATCGCTGAAAACCAGCGCTGGGGCTCCGTTTCGCATGGGGTCGCGGCATTATGCTGAGCGCTAGCCGTTTTGCGTAGATGTGACGCATATTTTCCCCAAAATTTGCTTTTTACTTTGTTTATTTTATTTTGTTGTCCTTTGCGTCATGTTTACCGCAAATAAACGTATTTTCTTTCTTTCTTTCTTAATCTAAGATAT
The DNA here is from genome assembly GCA_946251885.1 of Cosmia pyralina. Lineage (NCBI taxonomy): Eukaryota > Metazoa > Arthropoda > Insecta > Lepidoptera > Noctuidae > Cosmia > Cosmia pyralina. The sequence goes on along the minus strand of OX276368.1, from coordinate 6,088,821 downwards.
CTCTGAAGAAATCAATTTAAAAGCCAGCTTATGCCTATCTAGGTTGACTTACAAAATTGGGACAAAGACAAAGGTGGCTGTATGGGTTGTAGTAGTTAACTCCGTACACCGATTTGACGTGAAGGTTTAAAAGTTCATTTGTATAGAGAAACACGTTCCACTAAAATGCACTAAATTAGTTAGGTTTATTTAAGTTAGGAGTGAGTAACAGTACTAGAGTGGTAGGCGATTATTTCTAGAAAGAAGAAAGAAAGAAAATACGTTTATTTGCGGTAAACATGACGCAAAGGACAACAAAATAAAATAAAATAAGTAAAAAGCAAGTTTTGGGGAAAATATGCGTCACATCTACGCAAAACGGCTACCGCTCAGCATAATGCCGCGACCCCATGCGAAACGGAGCCCCAGCGCTGGTTTTCAGCGATAGCCGGCGTTGACGCGATGACGTCGACCGGTGCAGCATGTGATAAATAATATGCAATTAAAAAATAAATAAAATATAAAGTTAATTCTATAGGTATAGATAAAATATACAGAAAATGACAATATTCCCGCATTTTTCTCTCAGTTGTTGATAGCTACACAGTTATAAGTTCACTATATTTTAAATATGTTGGTCATGTTATTTTATAATGCTAAATTATGATGCGCATCGTTGGCCTAAAGCAAGTTACAGAGTAAGCAGAAAAATGTACGGCGATGAGACCGTACAATGGCATTAGCAGGACCAAAACAGCTGAATAAGGAAACCCGCGAAATTCAAAATATTATGTTGTTATGTTAGAGAATCTGAAAAATCATGCTTGCCGCGGTCGTTCTGTAACCAATTAAATTAATATTATTTACCTCCACTTTTACTTATTTTTAACAATTTAAACATATTTATGTACTTAAACAGTAATAACATATACATATTTATAATGTGCTCGTCAAGACCTTTCTTTTGATACCAAACATGTCATTATTATCTCAATTTTATTTTTTCTGTGGTCAGAAATTTACGTGTAAAGTTCACCATATTAAATTTAGGGAGAATTTATATAGCATATGTCACCCGGACCATTATTACGAATCTATTGATACCTCATTCATTAAAATCGGTTCAGTAATTTAGGCGCTACGGTGGAACACACGTAAATACAAACTTATATAACCCTTCTTTTTGGCTTTGCCGTAGTCGGGTAAAAAGAATAACACCTACTGCTTAGGAGGAAAGAGAAGAACAGTTGCAGCGACCCCTGTCACGGAGGCCATTCGTTCTCCTCTAGTCATCCACCCATTCTTGCCGCCACCCACATACTGCCAGACGTCCTCAGGAGCCGGGGACTCCTGCTCCACATCAATACTGTCTTCTCGAAACAGGAGACCGCTTTCTAGGATCAGTATTATGTTCTCGCGCGTGTATAGAAGCTGTGGAAGGACACGAAGTAGTATAAATATCTGTTATTCTTAGCTTATTTCTTTTATCAATCAATCAATCACAAATAATTTATTTTTGACCTGATCTGAACATCGGGCGAATCTACGGGCCAGCATGTTCCCGCGGATACGCTTCCTTTCTATATTAACAACGAAAGAAAGAAAGAAAGAAGAAAAGAAAGTGCCCCAAGTACTTAAATTGATACACCCAATTAAGAAAAAAAAAATTGAAAAAATTGTGTAATGTACTTATGAATAACAATCTTGACCTATTATAAACTTTGTTTAGTGTTTGGGTCACCAAGATAAAGGCTTTGTCTAGTTTGGGACCCACTGTTATTTCTCTAAGTCTTCCGTTAGTGAGAATTTAAATTATAAGAACTCGCGCACCGAGGGTTCCGTTCCAACTTCTGAAAAAGTGTGCTATTTAGAGACATTGTTTTATTTTTCCTGTAATCTTTACATAAACTTCTATCACATGGATTTTTTCAGATTTTTCTCTATGCAAACTTCGGAGTTAAAGGTATTTTTTTTTACATTTTTCATCTAAAGTCGAAAAATATGCAGCCTAAAAAAGAAGTTTGAGAATGTGCAACAGCGTATTTTCACATTATGCCCTCCACTTCGAATTTTTAAGACCCCCTTTCAGTCCTTATTGCAAACAAAAAAAAAAAAAAAAAAAAAAATTTACTTATTTGCAAAATAGTTGGACAAATGCCATCTAAAACTGTTCCAAATTTCAAGTTGATAGCATTAGTAGTTCTTGTGATACCCAGCTGTGACAGACGGACAGACAGACAGACTGAGTCGCACCATAAGGGTTCCTTTTTACCATTTTGAGCAGTTTCTCTAAAGAGTGGCTGGTGTGCCCAACAATTATGACACCAGCCACTCTGTGTGTTAGTGATAATCTAAACAAACCGTCAGTGGTAATCTAAAAGTATTGTGTTCTTGTAACTACACTAGCAGAGCACAATAACACAGGAAATAGTTGTGGTTGCAGTAGTTGTAGTCTGAAGTGGACGGTTTACATCTGTATTATGGATTTTCGCTTTAAAGGAATGTCATAGTGACCTTATTAGTGATATTCCTCAGAAAGGTCAGGAGCGTAGTACTCGCAACTGGCGTGTGTGTATAACCAGATATATGAACGTAAACGAGGCAAAAGGAGTATGTAAGGATCGTATCAGGTGGCGTTATGTAATTCCTGCCTATCCCCATGGGAAGGTGTGAAAATATGTATGTATGTAGCACAATAACACAGTAAATAGTTGTGGTTGCAGTTGTGTTATATCAAGTGGACTCTGTACATCTGTATTATGTATTTTCGCTTTAAAAGAATGACAAAATGTGTGTGTTTCTAAAAGAAATGAAGATTGTTTAAGTACTCGTTTCCTTTTCTTATTTTGTTCACATGGTAGGTATGTACATTTGTGCTTAGAGAAATGCATATCAAAGAGGTACTCTTTCTGTGTGACAAACAACCCTTTTATATGTTTAAGGATATCTTACAAGGGAATTTTTCAGCAATAGGTCATACATATTCTCTTGATAACCGTCCAAAGACAACAAAACTCAAGAAATTAAGTAGTTAAAAGAGAAACGTACCATATTAGGCCTGAATTTGATAGCGAACCATCTTTTGGAGAGCAGAGGAGGCGTAAAGTCTTGTTTCATGAACAATGCCATCTGGAATTTTATAACTGGAGTTAAATAAACCTTGTTCTTAACAAAAATCAAGAGAAAATCGTAGAATATATGCCGGCGAAAGGTTAAACACTTGTCAGGTAAATAATGTCAAATTATCACAAACATCTATCAGCTTTGATTATATATTATGAATGATAATGTTTCGGATAATTACCTTGTTAATTGTTGTTATATAATCGCAATTATAACTGTTTTTTTTTACATTTTCCAAGAATCGCCAAAATTCTTTGCTTATTATGACATATTTGTCATATTTGTGAGGATAGATTTAATATCTGTTGCGCACCAGCTGCTAGAAATTCTAGCAGCTGGTGCGTTCTGATTTAATAAAATAAAATGCTAAAATGAAAGAAAACAACTAACTTAATTGAAGCTTTAATACTGTTAAGGTATGTTGCGGATTTTGGAAACAACAAAATCTGCGTTTAATTTTAATATCATTGTTAGTTTTTGATAGCATAACGAGCTTCGCAAACATTAATTTGTATTTTTGACAGATAAATTACCCGACTTCGGTGAAACCAAAAGAGTATTCTCAGCCTACTTCACAGATTAGGTACTATTTATGTAGCAAGCTATTTGGCAAGCCCACTTTCGTCGCAGTTTTAGCACTATTTTCTGAGTAACCCTCAATCAATCAATCTGCCTAGCCTTTTCCCAACTATGTTGGGGTCTGCTTCCAGTCTAACCTGATGCAGCTGTATACCAGTATTTTACATGCAGCGACTGCCTATCTGACCTCCATAACCCAGTAACTGGGTAATACGATACCCACAGAACAGAAAAATAACATCACGCCGGTACGCTGTGAAGGGGTAAGCACATGTGAACCACTAAAAAGTGAAAAATAAAAACTTTTTTACAAAAAAATACAACCGACTTCCAAAAACAACACTACAAAGTGAAAAATAACTTTAATTTCAGAAGTCGGTGTCTGGTTAAATGTATTTTACGTTTTTTGCCACCGACTTCCGAAATTAAAGTTATTTTTCACTTTGTAGTGTTGTTTTTGGAAGTCGGTTGTATTTTTTTTGTAAAAAAGTTTTTATTTTTCACTTTTTAGTGGTTCACATGTGCTTACCCCTTCACAGCGTACCGGCGTGATGTTATGTTATGAACTGGTGTAAACAATAACCAGACATGAGATTTCAGCAATCCCAGTCCATTTGCTATCATTTATTGAGGAGTTCCGTTGCCTATCTCAGAAGTTCTTCATCAGATCTTCACCAAATTGAAATGGGACCACTCCGAGAAAGTACTCTTCCAAAAACTATCCAAATCGCTTCAAGTGTGCCTATAAAATTGGAAGAGTTCTCTCTATTTCTCCGAGATCCCATCATCAGATCCTGACTTGATGATCATGGGACCACCTGGGAAGTACATATACTCTTTCAAACAAAAAAAAAAAAAATCCAAATGTGTCCAGCTATCTTCGAGTAATAGGGGAACATACATACATAAAAAAAAAAAAATAATAAAAAAAAAGGTTCCGACGAATTGAGAACAGCCTCCTATTTGAAGTCGGTTAAAAACAGACGATACCCCTTGGTAAGACTGGTTGTCAGATTTTCAGGCTTCTGACGACCCGTAACGACTGTCAAAGATCCACGAATGACAGCCGGGACCAACGGCTTAACGTGCTTTCCGAGGTACGGAGGAGTCTCAGTATGTAAAGATGGTCACACATCCACGGACCAACTCCGGCAAGCGTAGCTTAACCTGATGGATCGATGAGGAGCTCGTAGCTAAGTAATAACAGCCGCACGGGTAACCATATAAGTAATAAATATGGAAGCTTTCAAACATAACCTATCATCAAGCTTGTGTTCCCCGAAGGGTTAGATGAGGTGTACACCCACATCACATTTGGCCATTTATGTTTAGTCCCACGTAATAGGGGGCGAGCCTATTCCCATCAACCGGGCACAAATCCATACTTCGGGTTGCTACTGAGAAATTCCAGGTCTAAAAACCCATTAACACCGACCTGGAAATCGAACCCAGGACCTCATGTTTAGCAGTAAGGTTGCGACTACGAGGAGACCAACGAGGCAGTCTCTCGAATCAGTTTTTTATACTTAAAAAATAATTACTCCTACCAACTTATCAGTGAAATGGCGAAAATTGGAACTACGGCCGTCATGTTGAAATGTATTCGATTGTGCCGACGTATGTCGTACGATTGTATCGACGCATCGACGGTGGCGTCCTCTTTCAGTCAACAGATAAGTTGGTAGGACTGTACACACGGTTACACATCAAGCTATACATTTCCAGTTTAAACTGATCTCTCATTGTAAGGAAATCCTATACAACGCGAGATTAGCTTATACTGGAAATATATAGCTTGATCTGTAGCCGTGCGTACTTGTAGGTCTTGGATTCGAACCCAATACCCAAGACAGAACAACATATAGGGTGGCAGGGACATCGACGCGCAAACTGTAACCATGAATTCAGCACATGAGACCTCCCAGGAATGCAGTTTATCGCCGGTTATAAAAAAAAAAGTTGTTTATAGCATAGCAAAGTGCCTACGCGGTCAAAATGTATGGAACTGCATTAAAAAAAAAAATAACACTAGTATGACGTAAAAAAAGATCATGGATCCATCATGGTTCGTGTGAGAGAGAGAGACGGAGTTATATACGACCTATAGCACCATTCTTTTTTACAACGGAACCATGATGGATCCCAGATCTTTTTTCACGCCACAGTACGGCCCCTGCTCCCTACATTTATGTTCCCATAACTCATCAAAATGTAGGGAAGTGCTGTTTTTTTTTTCGCGATTTCAGATTTGGTTCCTTAGTAAAAGTTGTTTGTTACATGAGTACAATACTCGCCACGAAAGATGAGACGACCGCGCCTTCCGCGCTCTTACCGATCCGATGACGCTAGGCATGACGCCCGCCCGGCCGAACCCTTCCCGCGCTGACCTCATACCGCTAAAGAGACCTAAGTAGCGCAAGTAAAACCACATGGTGTGTCAAAATTCTCATCTTTAGTGGCGCGTATTGTCCTTATAGCAGCAGGTCAAGTCTACTGTCAAATTTTCTCATTCGATTTTGAACATAACCTACATTTTAAGGTTTAAAATCATTTGGAGAAATTTGACAGTTTGGTATAACCATGTCACTATGTCAAATGTAATGTCATCATGTCACTAATTATTAGTCATCACTCATCAGTCAGTCTACAGGTGTAGGTATAATAAACAACAGCAAAAACTTTTAATAACTTTATTGTATTTCATAAAAATGTAATAAAACTGATATTATTATTATATTTATTGCACAATCACCAACATTAACAAAGCAAATGACTGCAATGGATAATAACAACAATGTTAACTCAACTACTTAGAGGAAACCGGCATGTCCTAGAACCAAAAATTCGTAGACGTGACATCCAACAACTCGCACTAGGCCCGCGTGGTGAATCACGGCCCACACTCCCTCTCACAGAGAGGAGACCTGTGTCCCAGCAGTGGGAACATTATAGGCTGATTATGCTTAAGTACAAAATGCATTGATAGGGGAATGTATGACACTGAAATAATTCCTAATGGAAAAAGTACGGACTAGAAAAAAAAAGGACTCCGCGCCACGTGTATCGAAATTGAAGCACCGTACCGATCTATGTGTGCGTGATTTGACAGAGTCACGTAATGGGCGGCCGCCTGGCCGTTCGGCATACTATGATGTAAAGGTCGGCATACTATAATGTAAATGTGTGCGTGAGGCGTGTTTCTAAAAACGGTCCCGGCATACTTACTGTGCTTTACTTTCGATATACGTGGAGCGAAGTCTTTTTAGGGATCCGTACCTCAAAAGGAAAAAACGCAACCCTTATAGGATCACTCGTGTGTCTGTCTGTCTGTCCGTCTGTCACAGCCAGTTTGCTCCGAATCTAATGGACCGATTAAGTTGAAATTTGGTACACATATGAATTTCTGTGACCCAAACTCGGACGGGTAAGTAAATAAATTAAATTTGAATATAGAGGTCACTTTTGGGGGGCAAATAAGAAAATTTAAAAAAAAAGTTTTGCAAACTACACCATGTGGCATATCAAATGAAAGAGCTTACTATGAGGGTCTCAAATATATTTTTTTTTATAATTTTCAAATAAATTGTTTTAAAGTTATTTAAGAAAATAGACGAAAATTGACCATTCCTCCCCCTTATCTCCGAAACTACTGAGCCTAAAATTTTGAAAAAAAAATACAGAAAATAGATCTTTACCTGTAGATTACAGGAAAACTTATAAGAAGTCTGTGGTCTTAAAATAACATGGTAAATCTATCAATATTGTGAGTACAAACTTACATTTACAGTTGGAATGTATGGGAGAACATGTTTTTCAACTACAATGTTAAGTTTGTTCTTAAGATAAATTCATCCCAACTACGGAACCCTTCATTGTGCGTGGTCCGACACGCACTTGGCCGGTTTTTTTTTTCTAGTCCGTGGGAAAAAGAAACTCCGAACGTATAACCTCCTCCTTTTTTTGAAGTCGGTTAAAAGACCAATAACATCTTTCTCTAAACCAGGACTGGCTTAGCAGCAGGCAGCCGCGCTTGGGTCCGCTACACCAATGCGCTAGTCAACATTTTTTATAAAAAAGTTAATTTATACAAAATTGCTTATTTTAATTCTTAATTCTAATCCGTATCCCAATATTAAAATATACCAATCAAAAACATTAACGCCCACTTGCACAACAAATCACTAAATGCATTTAACGCTATACGTATTTAAATGATCATTGGATTAAGGATGATGCGCAGTGGTAGCCCGCGAAATTCAAATTTTCTTGCGTTTTATGCAATTAGCAGGTCCGTGTCAGGTTGTATCTTGATCAAAATCTGATACGCGGGAATAAAACATATGTATTTACATAATTTTAATCAAAAAAGTTATCAATACATCTCTCTAAGTTAGATTTCGTGCAGATTCGTCGAACCTAACGACCCTGCACGAAATCTAACTTAGAGAGATGTATTGATAATTTTTATGATTAAAATTATGTAAATACATATATTTTATTGCCGCGTATCATATTTTGATCAAGATACAACCTGACACGGACATGCGAATTGCAAAAAACCCAAAAAAAAAAAATGAATTTCGCGAGCTACCACAGCGCATTCCCCTTTACAGGAATTTATTGAGTTTTACAAGCTTCTACAACGGTGTCTGTCTGTAATCTAATCTTGCAAGTTTAAAGGAGATCATTCATTTTGGTCTAAATACATGAAAGTGCCGGTCAAACAAAACGTATATATAGGGTGACTGGTAATTAGTGACCGATACTTAAACACATGATTATACTCATGATAACAAACAACTTTTACTATAGGACCAAACCTGAAATCACGAAAAAAAATTCAGCTGTCTCAAACATTTATGTTCCCATAACTCGTCAAAATGTAGGGAGCTTTTGATTTTTTTTTTTGCGATTTCAGGTTTGGTCCTATAGTAAAAGTTGTTTGTTATCATGAGCACAATCATGTGTTTAAGTATCGGTAACTATAGTATAGTTAAAATCTCGCTGCAGACTCGGTCATAAATCATTCGAGTGTTTCGCTCTCTTTCCCACTCACGGGCCTTATGGGCAGGCCACGCCCACACGTAGTCCTGTGCATTACTGCAGTCGATGAGTGATATCGATAGTTTTATATATTTATAAATTGGTGATAGAAATAAATACACATTTTTTTTTATTTTATTACCAAATTAAATATTACAAAAACATATTTGTTAATTACCCTCTTTTTATGTAATTAAGAACGTAAAACATATTAGTTTTTATATAATTACCTTCTGTTTATAGAATTAACTAATGGATACTAATGTGTTCTTACGAGAAGGAAGTCTCGTAAAAACACATTAGTACTCATTAGTTACCCTGCATACTTAATGAATGCAGTATGTTTACGTGATAACCTTAATGATTCTGTTATCGATAATGGCCTTGAGCGCGCGCAACTAGCGCACATCCCTACTCCGATTATGATTTATGACCAAGTCTGCAGCGAGATTTTAACTATACTATAATTACCAGTCACCCTATATATTCCGTTGGAACAAGTTATTCTCTTCACTTTTCACTATGGGACCAAATCGGTAGGGCCATTGCCTGCGCTGTTAAATACTAGTTTGAAAAATACTGTTTTCAGTATATACATTATAAGAATATTAGAACAAAAAAAATAAAAAAAAAATATAAACAGAAATAAGAAAAACGTAGTTATTCGGAAAATAGTTTTTTTTTTTGTTCTTTGTTTAACTTTCACATTTAGCCCAAAAATGTATGGACAGTGAATGATCTCCTTTGATCCACTTCCCGGTTTCCGATTGAGCTGAAATTTTACATGCATATGTAAGACATGGATCTGATGATGGAACCGGAAGGTGGCCATGGCAACTCGGTAATAAAACGACGCAACTTTATCGAGTTCTGGCTCGCTTGATTCGTCTTGACAAGGACTCTGGTCCTAGATGATATCCAGACTCACAAAAGCTTCAAGAAACAGGAAACGGATAACATCGAGACCTCAGACGATGATTTTGGTAAAAACAACGTATAATACAGCATAGCTGTGACATAAAGAGTCAAAAACGAAGTTTAACCGGCAAAAGATTCACCGGAGAAGCTGGACTTGAAGCAACACGGCAGCAACGTCATAAAAAAGCCCATCCATATTATATCACCCGTCTCTCCACTATTCCAAGGCTTACTTTACGGTGCATACTGGGTATGGCTCTTTATCCCCTCCATATCCTAAGGGCATGTCTTCCCTACCATTACCGCGCCCCCCGGTCTACTCACTGATATGCAATGGGCTCTGTTGCACCATGTAACATGAGGCAACAGGGTCTAGTGTGAATCTCTGGGTTCATTCGAGCAATCGAGTCTGGTTAAACCACGCTGGGGTCGGTGCAATTCATTCATTCATAATTTTGCTGTAAACGTATTTAGTCATTTGTGGTCATGTGGTGTGGTGCTCGTGACACTAAAACCACAATATAATGTAGTAATAAAACAGTAGTTTATCTTCATAGGAAATAGCCGAAACGACGAGCTTCGAAATCTCAGTCAGTCTCAGTTACGCAACAGTTCGAGCGCGCGGCAGTAACGCATGGACGGACACGTATTTATCTACCGAACGGCCGTGGGTAAATAATTCAAGGACACAGCCCAGATAAACCACTGTAACTTTATTACTCTCTGTTAAAACTACACAATTCCTTTGTGTAACACTAATTAAGAATTTTAATTTAATAATTGACTTTGTAAGCTGATGTTCAAATTAGGACAATTTGTCCTTCTGTCTTATTTGTTCGATGCACCCTAAACCTCCGTTCGTACGGCGTAATACAATCGCGGCGGATTTTATAGCGCACTGGATTTTCAACGCTCTGCTTAGCACCGAGAGTGCAAAATCCAACAGTGTGTTTTTTCGACGCGCTAGAATGTACTCTGTTATTGTTAAGTTGGATTCTCAACGCTCGGCTCAACAACGAGAGTTGAAAATCCAGTGCGCTAAAAAATCCCGCCGCGATTTTATTACGCCCGTGCGAACGGGGGTTAACTCCTAAACTGCCGAGCCAATTTTGATTAAATTCGACATACATGTAAATTAGACATGGAAGGTAGATTACTAAATGTAGAAAGCCTTTAAGTTAATTACTATGATTCAAATCATCATCGAACTCAGAATTGGCCTCAAATGTCATGATTTCATGAAAGTCATTCAAAAAGGTAGTAATTTGATCTTAGAGAGTTGTATTGATGATTTTAATGATAATAATTCTGTAAATACATAATTCTTTCGATCGCGATTCATATTTTGATCATCATTACAACCTGACATCGAGCTGCAAATTGCAAAAATCGTAAGAAAATTTGAATTTCCCCTTGAAGAGGGCTCTCGCATTTTGCCATCTCTCCCGCTGACACAGACCAAATTTTTAAGATTGTTGATTGCAAGAAAAGATGCTTTTTTGAAAAATGTAATCAATTAGCGAACTAGTAAATAATATTAATTTAATTGGTACCTAATTTTAAAAACACATTTATATTGTGTTATCTAAGGTTTGTTCCCAACGAGTAACACCCTCAAATGTCACACTGTTACTCGATGGGATTTTTTTCTGAAAAAATTCCCAACCGGTCACACTACCAGTCACACTGTTACTCGATGGGAATTTCTTCAGAAAAAAATCCCAACCAGTCACACTGTTACTCGATGGGAACACACTGTTACAGAACTTAATGAAAATAAGAATTAAATCGGTTTTTTAAATTTTTATTAAAATCAACAAAATAACAACATTATATAGGTTAGGTTAGGTTAAAACTGTGACCTTCTACGCACGAGCCGAGCGAGCGAAGCGAGCGGTGCCGCGGCAGCGGCCGGCGAGTGCCAGAAACGACTAGATCGAGTAACAGTGTGACTGGTTGGGAAATTAGTAATAAAAAGTTCCCATCGAGTAACAGTGTGACTGGTTGGGATTTTTTCTTAAAAACATTCCCATCGAGTAACAGTGTGACATTTGAGGGTGTTACTCGTTGGGAACAAATGTTATCTAATAAACTCGGCTCAAAAAGTACCATCTGTTTTTGAAATGAGTTAAATAAATACCACAATAAAAATTTGTTTTTAATAATTACCTATTAAATTAATATTATTTACTAGTTCGCTAATTGATTACATTTTTCAAAAAAACATCTTCATTTACCAATCTATTCTATTCTATTTCTATTTTTCAGTTTTATTCTTAAAAAATTGGTCCCGTGTGAGGGAGAGAGTAGGACGCCCTAGATCAAACGAAGCGATGATCTTAGCAGGGTGACTGTTAGCAGATGGATGAGTGTAGCCATTCATAAATTACATCACACGAATGTCACGACGTTTGGAGACCCCTCCTACATATGGTCCATGTCACAAACGGGCATATGTGTATGACTCCCCCCCTGGTCCCTCCCCGTTGCTCTGACGTCATATGTTTATCAATTTTAAATGTAATCGTATTTTGATAGTGCTAGTAGTATTTTAAAAATTTGTTTTGATACGTATTTTAGAAAGATGATATGGCTAGAAAGGGAGTGACTACCGCGATGACGATTAATAGAGAAGTTTGGAAGAAAATGGCATGTTGCACCGATACCAAATAAATTGGGATAATGGCAGGAGAATGATGACTTTAGATTTATAAATGCGACGTCACGAAGCTTATGACTCGCCCCCCTTTTATCACACGATGTCACATTTTGTTGACGCCCTCCCTCCCCTTTAACATCATCTGCCTAGCCTTTTCCCAACTATGTTGGGGTCGGCTACCAGCCTAACCAGACGCAGCTGAATACCTGTATTTTACATGGAGCGACTGCCTATCTGACCTCCACAACTCAGTTAATGGGTAATACGATACCTCCCTCCCCCTCAAGGTGTGTCGTAATTTATGGATGGTCACGTTGCGGTGGATCAAGTTAAAAGGCGAGGCCTATGTCCAGCAGTGGACTGCTATCACAGAGCACGCGAACGCCTCGGGCGGCCGCAGCTAGAGGCGACATTGTCAACACCGTCCAGAGCGTGTCACCGATTACTCACCCAACACAAATGACGTATAGAAACTGATGACTTTGAAGGCGGTCCGTGCCAGAAATTGTGCGCTCAACGCGCTATCGGTGTCACGAATTTTACTATGTATGACCGCTACCGCTGTACCGCGCCTTAGTATGTGCGCGGTGAGACTGGGAGGGGCAGTGCAGGCGCGGTACAGCGGTAGCGGTCAAACTATAGTACTGCCATCTCTAGACGCTGCCGGCGCGAAGATTCCGTGCTCTACGACTGCTAAAAGAGGTCAAATTAAATTGGCTAGCGAAACTCCGCGTACTTGAAAAAAAATTTACCTACTCTTAATTTTAAGTAGCTACAGCTGACTGACAGGGTCAACGGCCGCTGGTAGTGTAGATACATGAAATAATAATAAAAAAAAAAAATGCAAATGAAGAGGGTGCCACACGATAGAAGTGAAGACTTACGACTGGAACCGAGTATACGCGATTCAGCGCCGAGTATATCCGATTCAAGGTCGCCGACCGACTAGAACCGAGTACTTATACCCGATTCAGCGTCACCGACCCGAGTATGACGGTTCAATTTCGTTTAAAACTGTTTTAGAAAAAGCGCAAAGTGAGTTTAAAGAAGAAAGGTTTAAAAAATCTGTCTTTTATTGTTTTAACGCCATTAAAGATCGATACCCGACATATCTAAATATGGTGGCCCAGTCCCCGACTTACGTGTCGTAGGTTCGAACCCAGGCAGGCGCTTCGCTTTGTGTAAATTATTTCATCACCACTGCTCTCAAAACGATGAAGAAAAAACATCGTGAGGAAACCGGCATGTCCTAGAACCAAAAATTCGAAGACATGTGACATCTACCAACCCGCACTGGGCCCGCGTGTTAAATTACAGCCCACCTAGCAGTGCGAACATTATAGTCTGATTATGCTACCCATCATCTGCGGAGTGTCGCTAGCTAATTTAATTTGACCTTGTAGACAATGATGATACTTAATCATAACTTAGCTTTATTATCCAACCCTTCTAAACCATAGACAAGAAACTGCCCCACAAAGGCTGCCACTCTTTCAGGATTACTAATATGTACATCATGCGTCCCATTCACGGGTATAAATCTTAAATTCCTCCCAGTATATTCTGCCTCGTCTAACAAGAAGTCTGTGTTTCTGAAAAGTTTGTTCTTCAACGATTTCTGACATGCTATTGTAAGGATCGGAGTCTTAGTCGCTGTGAATATTTTTTTCACGTGCTCGGGAGAGAAGGCGGGGCCGTTGATGCGTTTCATTCGTAGGTCATATGTGTACCTGTTGATAAAATTATGTTTAATTAAAAAATAAAAAGGTTTATTCACAATAAAGATAAAGAAACACACTTAAAATGTACATTACATTACAGTTCATATAATGCAAAATCTGTATAAAAGCATATAAACCCTGTCTCATAGACTAGGATAGCCTGTATTCTAAAAGACAGTGTTCGGCCAAATAATTGTTTTTAAATAATTAATACAAGAAATGAACGGTGTTGATGCTAATAATCTTCTGTAATTTTGTTATGTGTAGTGAAAGAAAAGTTATGTATGTATGGTGTGTGTTATGTTATGTATGTATGGTGTGTGTTATGTATGTGTGAGTTAAATGGAATGTAGTGTTACGTTTGAGTTTATAATTGGGGAATATAAGTGCCTCACTGTGTACGTTTTAGAGTAAAGGCTGTAAAACTGCTACTGCCTAGGTGTTGGATTACTAGGTGATGTATGTAAGCAAAGACTCCGTGTAGGCATAGTCCTTTTGTAGTAGCCACTCTGTTGGCTAAGGTCAGGTAATAACTTTCTTGAGACACATTAATGATTTATAATGTTTGCGCTCTAGCATGGTGCGGGTGACACATGTCAGTATGGCATGACTAGGTCAGTGACAATATGCACAATTCAATTTTATCGATAAAATTCTTACAGCAAAAATCTCGTTCTCCTAATAATTTTAAAAATGTCTTTGATATATCATATTATTATGAAATTTATTTTAAAATATGTATTTAATACAAAACATTAAAAAATCACATTCGAAGCACTACCGGTATTTATTTAAAAAAAAGTTTTTTTTTTCCATGGCATAATTTTTTCGGCGTATTTAACTCTGTAGATGTCTAACAACTAAAATTTAAAAATACATACAGTAAACTTCTTTTTCTATAAAAAATATCGACTATCGATAAAAACTCATAATAGCAATACATCTCATCACTAAACATGTCTATGGCGTTACGTTACACGCCTATCACTTTGCTTAATTTTTCTTTAAATTTGATTTTATTTATAGATACTCGTAATAACATTTTGGCAGGATAATTTATTTAATTTACTACAGTTATTATCGAATCCGTATTTTACGATTATGATATTTAGGGTGCCGCTAAAATATTAAATCATGATTGTAAATCGCGATAACGTTCAAGAGTGAAAAGGAACAGTTCGTCAATTGTCACCCGCACCATGATAGAGCTCAAAAATTATAAGTCGCCACCCCGTGGCAACTGGGAATTTTATTCCCGATTGCCACCTGGTGGCAATCCATGTGGTGGCAACTGGGAATATTCGGCTTTGCAAGAGTTTTTTTATTTTATTTGGGAAAACAAACAATCGCACATTGTATATCATATCTAGATACACAGTATGCTATAAGTAAATGTACAATCCACTACGTTTCCACATGTTACTAGTTTAAAAAAAAAAAGATACAGTGTTGGGAAAATTAAGCAGTAATTAATTAGCTATTACATGTCTAAATAAAAGGTACATAATAATTAAAATTTATGAGCAAGGCGCTTAATAATTTGTTCTCTAAATGTATATTTAGATAGGGCAAAAACATCAATATCATTAAAGTTATTATTGTAAGCCTGAACCAATCTCTGGAGCGGCGCTCTCTCCCCTGCATTTGTGCGGCAGGGAGTTGTAGCAAACAGTGGATAAGAGCGCGCCTCACGTCTCAACACTGTTCTATGTACAATATAGCATATTTTACTGATTAATTCAGAGCAATCAAACCTATTATGTACAAGTCCATGGAGCATCATTCCCTGGAGCAACAAGCGTCTAGAGCGTAATGTTTATAGTTTAAACTTACACAAAGCGTTTTTGTAAGATAAACGTACGGTGCGACATTTGAGTTCTTTCGAAACTAGTGTTATAATAGCAATGTAATTACTTGATGTATCCGTCTCCTGCAGGCATGGACAGCCTCTCTAACACTGCTGCAGCTTGCTGCTCAGTCAGACTGGGACGACTCTTCTTTAAAGACTGTAGCGCCTGTTGATCATACCATAAATATATTAACTGGCTTTGGCCCAGTGGTTAAAGCTTCGTCTCTCATGTATTTTTTAATTATTGCGCAAGTCGCAACTAGCAACCTCTCCTGTCTGTGATTTTTGTGTTTGGATATTTGGGACGCATTGAAATGTTGCCACATAATTAATTATTACTCTTAGCCACACGAATAAAAAGGTAGCTGTAATTTTATGTATGACTAGCTTTTGCCCGCGGCTTCGTCCGCGTGGATGTCGGAAAATATCCCACGGAAACGAAAACACTCATGATTAATTTTTATTATATTTTTAAATTATTGTATTTTTTTTTTTTTTTTTTTAAATTTATTCATCTTTGTTTTTATATTGTTTTTATGTAATATTATGGATTTTTATTATCTGCAATAAAATAAAATAAATTGAAAATCCCTTCCATATTCCTTGTCTACATTATAAAGGGAACCTCTGTGCAAAATTTCAGCTTTCTAGGTCCAAGGGTTTGGGCGGGGCGTTGATGAGTCAGTCAATCAGTCAGGATATGTTTAATTTTTAGGATTGCAATTTAAACTCCGCAACGGATTTTGATGCGGTTTTCACTATCATTTAGAGAATTTATTCCGGAAGGTGTATATAATACATTAATATTTAACTTATACATAACATGAAAGTTTGTTTCAACGTGTCGTTTTGCATCCTCGTCATATTTAAGGGTGTTGTATAGACCATCAAACCGAACAACTTTTTCCATGGCACCAACATCATAATCGCGATAAACTAATCAGCCATACATTTGCGTCAAGTAGGTATTGAAGTTTTCTACGGAACAGTTGAACATTTTTTCGCGAATACGATGTTGGTACCATGGAGAAAGTTATTCGGTTTGATGTTCTGTACCACACCCTGAAATTTGACGAAGATGCAAAACGACACGTATAATAAAGAAACTTTCATGTTTTATCAAGTCGTAAAAACCGTGCGAAGCAGGGCGCGATTGCTAGTCCACAATAAAACAAACTTACTTCGGTCCACTTGATTTTCGGGGCATTTTCCGGCTGAGTATTAATCTTGTCATAATTTTTGTAGAAGTCAGTGAAAAATATGTGATACCTGCAATAATAGAGAAGATAATGTACAACATGATCATGAATCGTTCGAAACTATTTATGTAATTTAATTACTTATGTTTTCTTTTTGACACTTCAAAAAGGAGGAGGTTCTCAATTCGTCGGAACCTTTCGCCGATTACTCGAAGATGGCTAGACCGATTTGGATTTTTTTTGTTTTATTTGAGAGGGTATACATCACAGCTGGTCCCATATAAAATTGATAAACTTTGCTTGGGTAGTTTTTGAGTTAGCTTCAATAATACGTATTTATTCCCCACTTTTATATGGATGATGTTCTAGTTTGTTTTGCAGGTAGTGGTATTAGAATTTGTGTGGGGTAGGTACCACAACTAAAAAGTGAAAAATAAAAACTTTTTTACAAAAAAATACAACCGACTTCCAAAAACAACACTACAAAGTGAAAAATAACTTTAATATCGGAAGTCGGTGGCAAAAAACGAAAATACATTTAACTAGACACCGACTTCCGAAATTAAAGTTATTTTTCACTTTGTAGTGTTGTTTTTGGAAGTCAGTTGTATTTTTTTGTAAAAAGTTTTTATGTTATAATTATGTCGACAATTCGTGATTTAGTACAATTTTTTTTTTAATTATTTTATTTGTATTAAATTACAATCATTAAGTCCTTCGAAGGAACGTCCATATACATTTAGTGGTCGATCAAACGGAACAGTCGATTGCTTTTATCCCTTTGTTGTTACCCCGACAGGACCAACGATGGCCAGCGAAACCTATTCGTTGGCGTTCGTTGAACCGGTGTGTGTACGCAGCATTACGCAATTGTGGGTACATGCAAAGTTGCCACATGATTTAATTGTGTTACAAGTTATTAAAACTTTAAATAATTTATTATGCAGTTTTAAATTATTTATGGGTAAAAAAACAATTATTTTCGAATTCCTCTATTTCTTCTCTACGATTTGATGCTCGTGTACCTCGAGGCACAAGTTTGGGCAAAGTTGTATGGGTTTTTGTTGACCTCCTTTGTATTACAATTGTTAATTATTTTACCAAATCCAACTGATCCAATACATACTCGTAAATAGTAAAGATATAAAAGCAATATGTCTTTTGTCACAGCTCCGGCAGCAAGCATGCAGCATTCAAGCGAGCATGCAACATGCAGCAGCCGTGGTTTCTGTCACGGCTCCGGCGCTGCGGGCCTCCGGCGACCCCCGCGCAGCCCCTACGCGCCTACGCGATTTTAAATTACACTCCAGGGTAGGGCCGACCAGACTGCGTGGACTCAGATTTACAGCGATTCGTTTCTGTCACTAAATCCAAATTTTTAGCAAATGTTTTAGGACTAACAATATAAATTAACATTCGGAATAATACAATATTTAGGACATTCTCGTGGCTAAGTAATAACAGCCGCACGGGTCGATCCATCAGGTTAAGCTACGCTTGCCGGGGTCGGTCCGTGGATGGGTGACCATCTTTACATACCGAGACTCCTCCGTGCCTCGGAAAGCACGTTAAGCCGTTGGTCCCGGCTGTCATTCGTGGATCTTTGACAGTCGTTACGGGTCGTCAGAAGCCCGAAAGTCTGACAACCAGTCTTACCAAGGGGTATCGTATTACCCAGTAATTTGGTTGTGGAGGTCAGCTAGGCAGTCGCTCCATGTAAAATAATGGTATTCAGCTGCATCTGGTTAGACTGGAAGCCGACCCCAACATAGTTGGGAAAAGGCTAGGCAGATTGACAATATTTGGGACATTTGACTTTATTTCATGCAAAATTAGGAGATTCAATTAATATACTCGTAGTTCCCGATACTATGACAGAATAGTTTTAGAAGTTGAGATAATTACTTATGTAAAACAAAATTTCGAATTTTTGAACATTATGGTTAGTGAAGTTTATAGCAAACGTGTTATGGATAATGAATTTTGGACAAACAATTTATGGAGAAGAAAGGGAGTAAGTACCCAGCCAGGTCGATCGATCAGGTTAAGCTACGCTTGCCACGGTTGGTCCGTGGATGGGTGACAATCTTTACATAATACCGTGCCTCGGAAAACACGTTAAGCCGTTGGTCCCGGCTGTCATTCATGGATCTTTGACAGTCGTTACGGGTCATCAGAAGCCCGAAAGTCTGACAACCAGTCTTACCAAGAGGTATCGTATTATCTAGTAACTTGATCAGCTGAATACCAGTATGCATCCGGTTAGACTGGAAGCTGACCCCAAAATAGTTGGGAAAAGGCTAGGCAGATGATGACTGTAAAAATGACTTCAAAAAAGGAGGTTCTGTATTCGACCCGTATGTATGTATGTTTGTTTGTCCGCGATTTTCTCAAAAACTAAACAACCAATTTTTATGATTATTTCACTAACGTGATCTGCATACTTTCAGGAAGGTTGTAGTGTATAATACATTATGTAATTATTCTTATGTATTGTGTTGTGTTGTTATTGTTCTTATACAGGGTGTTTGGTGCATCGTTTGCCAAATTGAATTGGCCGAAAGAAGAGGTCATTTGCTATCGCTTCAGGCTCAAGTACTCATTTTTGGCCACACCGGTTTTTTTATTACAACTTTCTAATTTTTATTTTGAAAAAATCCAAAACTCAGCATTAAAGCTTAAATTAAAAAAAAGTTTTAAGTGTAGTCGTCAAATTTCATTTTTATTTACATATGTACTGTTGTATGGCTCTATCAAATTTAAAATTACTTGCCAGTTACATCTAGTTTTTTTTTAATAAATCACAAAGTTTTTGGAAAAATAAAAAATGAACTTAAAACTCAACTTTAAATAGCTATAAAAAAAAAACTAAAAGCGATCGGGATCTTCGAATTATTTTAAAAAGTTCTCTAGTCTATCCCCTTTCCAACGGTATGCAATGTGTTTAAAAAATGTTTCAGTAAGTTCACTAATACGCTAAGTTTGTGTATCGGGACGCACCATCAAACTATTGCATATTCGGGATAAATAAGTGTTTTCGCGTAAACAATACATACGAAGCAGGTAAAGCCTGCTATCTCCCTCCTACACAGTAGAATTCATTATCTGTCTCTTTTTGTTATTGGGTTGGCCGCAAATTGGTTAAGTTTGTTAGTCGTTATTTGACTGTCTCTGAAAACTAACCCCTTGTTGTTGTTGTGTTATTTTCTGTTACTGTTATTTTCTGTTACTGTTAATTTCTGTTACTGTTATCTTTTCATTGAGTTTTGTGGGTGTTTGTGTTAACTTTCGTGATTTTTTTTGTGTTACAATATGGCTACATTCTCTAATGAAGAATACGCTGATATTTTGATGGCTTATGGAAGAGCCGATGCTGTTGCTCGCGAAGCACAAAGAATTTATCAGGAACGCTTTCCCAATAGACGATTGCCTTCCCGCCATACTTTCCAGAACACTTATCGACGCTTACGTGAGACTGGTAATTTGACTGCTAGTGAACCAAGAGGGATTGTAGTGCGTCATAATGTTGACGTAGATGAACAGATTCTGGCACTGTTTGAAGAAGATCCCACTAGAAGCATAAGAAATGTAGCTGCATTACTGGGAATTTCGATCTGGAAAGTATGGCGAGTACTTCGCCAAAATAACAAACATGCTTTCCATTACACTCCGGTGCAAGGTACGTAATTTTTAAATTAATAGACTCACAACCGTAGGCGCTAACGTAGATTGCGAACCCTTTCTAGCTTTACCGCGTACCCGACGCAGCAGCAGGTAGCGGCTTTGACGTCACTCTGCCAGATGTCATAAACCTTCAGCGGTCAGGCCATTGTCTTTTACATTGTACTGCCCGTACTTTTTACAAACAATAAAAAAAAATCTTGCGAGAAAGTAATGCATTCTTACGCGTATTTTATTTGTTGTAGGTCTCGAGAATCAAGACTTTGATAACCGTGTCCAGTTTTGTCGTTTTTTACTGCATTCAGACGTGGATAATCCGGTCTTTTTAAAAAGAATTCTGTGGACGGATGAGTCCAAATTTACTAAAGAGGGAATCCTCAATTTACATAACTTACACCACTGGACAGCAAAAGATCAAAACCCACGCGTAAAACGACAAAGGTCATTCCAGAGACGATTTAGTGTGAACGTTTGGGCAGGAGTCATTGCAAATCATGTAATTGGACCACACTACTTACCTGACAACCTGAACGGGGATAATTACTTAGAATTTCTGCAAACAGAGTTGCCCTTATTATTAGCTGATTTGCCAATTTTCAGTGAAGACAGGTCTTTTTTTTTCCAACATGACGGTTGTCCCGCTCATTGGAGAATAACCGTCAGGGAGTACTTGAATGATGCATTCCCGGACTCATGGATTGGGAGGGATGGCCCTATTCCTTGGCCTCCACGTTCTCCAGACTTAACTCCGTTGGATTTTTACGTCTGGGGACGGGCCAAAGAACTCGTCTACGCCACGGAAGTTGAGACAAGAGATGATTTAGTCCAACGCATTGAGGCGGCTTTCATGACGATCAAAGCAGAAATGCGTTTACGCACCACTACAGTTGAGATAAGACGAAGATGTCGCGCGTGCATACGCAATAGTGGTAGACAGTTTGAACAAGACTTGTAAGATTACTATGTAATTAAATTACTTATTAATAAATGATTATTTTTGTAATAATGTATTTTTTTTTCAATTTCGAGGAAAGTTCCCTATGTAAGAACGAGATAAGAGACTACGTAAGACGTGAGATAACAGTATCTATCTACTAATAGCATGTAATTTATGCGAAAACTAGTGTTTTAAACGTAATATCCAATATCAGCCTGATGTGTCTCGACTACACATTTAGCTAATTATTAAAGATATTAAAAGAGTTTTTTAACACATTACATACCGTTGGAAAGGGGACAGACTAGAGAACTTTTTAAAATAATTCGAAGATCCTGATCGCTTTTATTTTTTTTTTATAGCTATTTAAAGTTGAGTTTTAAGTTCATTTTTTATTTTTCCAAAAACTTTGTGATTTATTAAAAAAAAACTAGATGTTACTTGCAAGTAATTTTAAATTTGATAGAGCCATACAACAGTACATATGTAAATAAAAATGAAATTTGAAGACTACACTTAAAACTTTTTTTTAATTTAAGCTTTAATGCTGAGTTTTGGATTTTTTCAAAATAAAAATTAGAAAGTTGTAATAAAAAAACCGGTGTGGCCAAAAATGAGTACTTGAGCCTGAAGCGATAGCAAATGACCTCTTCTTTCGGCCAATTCAATTTGGCAAACGATGCACCAAACACCCTGTATATGATTTGTTATATGCATAAATGCACTGTATCTCCGGCATTTCTAAGCGGATTTTGATGATTCTTCTTTTGGTTCGACTTGGGCTTACTTACTTATCGACGCCTTAGATTGAAAACCTCGTAAGTGTAAAAGAAGTAACTTTTTAGGAGGAAGAAAAACTGCATGCTGTCAAATTTTTGTACGGCGTCTTTTATGTTTTTTTATTAATTAATATGGAATATCATCAATCATAGATGGCGCTACGAGTATCGAATGAACAAATTATTCAGATCAGGATGTGTGTTGCGAGCTATTCTTTCTAGAAACGCAATAAAATAAATTTTAGCAAAAATGCATTCTCGAGGTTTTCACTCTAAGGCGACGTTATGTAATTGTATATTCAACTAAAAATGGAAAAATTAATTTACTTTAAAATAAGTAAAAACCGACTTCAAAACCAAAAACAAATAAAATAACTTTCATAAAACACTTAACAGCTTCTGAAGTCGTGTCTTAAATGCTTCAATGCACTTTAGCTTGACACCGACTTCAGAAGCTGTTAAGTGTTTTATGAAAGTTATTTTATTTGTTTTTGGTTTTGAAGTCGGTTTTTACTTTTTTAAAAGTAAATTTTTAATAGTTATTCTGCTATTCGGGACGGAAACAAATACAACAAATCATCATCATCTGCCTAGCCTTTTTCCCAACTACGTTGGGGTCGGCTTCCAGTCTAACCGGATGCAGCTGAAAACCAGTATTTTATATGGAGCGACAGCCTATCTGACCTCCAAAACCCAATTACTGGGTAATACGATACCCCTTGGTAAGACTGGTTGTCAGAGTTTCGGGCTTCTGACGACCCATAACGACTGTCAAAGATCCACGAATGACAGCCGGAACCAACGGCTTAACGTGCTTACAATTACAACAAATCATAAACCATGAAAATCAGTCCAGCCGTTCTCGTGTTATAAGTGTTCGAACAAACCCGACTTTGTTTTATATAAGTATATAGATAAGATATTTTTAAAACAACATACCATCTAGGAAAATCTTCTGGTGGCACCGCAAAGAAATTGATAGGGTCTAAATTGACCAATTTGTCTAGTCTGTCGGGATAGCACTGATTGTAGAATTGCCCTGAAAATTAAATAAAAGGTTTATTAGTTACTTACATAATTATGTAGGCTAGGCAGATGACTTACTTGCATACATTATAATAAAATTATAATACAGGCAATATGCAAAAAAAAAAAAATTTGCAAAATTTAAATTATAACATTAATTAAAAATTATAACATATATTATTTCCTTTATTTCATTTATATACATATTATTTACATTTTTAAATATTTTTATAAAAACATAAAATAAAAAACATTTAAAAATATAAAACATAGTAGCCCACCGGTGTCGGGAACAGAGTCCAAGCTACCGGTGGTCAGGGCTCTAGAGAGAGGAACCTCCTCACTATGCGTGCCGTGTCCAGGAGTACTGCTTTCTGAATCAAGCCCTAGACCCAGCCGCGCAATGAGAGCCTCCTGAGGTGTTGGTCGAGGCTCTCTGCTATTAGGCCATTAACCGTAACGATTATCGGTACAATGATTACAGAGTCTACGTCCCACATGTCGACAACCTCGTGTGCTAAGTCAAGATACTTGATTTTTTTATCTTCCTCAGCTTTCACGAGATTCTCGTCATGAGGGACAGCGATATCAACAATCACTGCACGGCGCTCTAGTCGATCTATCGCCACAATAATATATATTATTATTATTTCCTTTATTCCATTTATGTACATACATTTCACATTTTAAAATATTTTTTATAAAAACATGAAATAAAAATAATAACATTTAAAAAATATAAAACATAGTAGCCCACCGGTATCGGGAACAGGGTCCAAGCTACCGGCGGTCAGGGCTCCAGAGACAGGAACCTCCTAACAATGCGCGCCGTGTCCAGAAGTACCGCTCTTTGAATCAGGCCCTTAATCCAGCTGCCCAACGAGAGCCTCCTTAGATGTTGGTCGAGGCTCTTGGCGATTAAGCCATTGGCTGATACGACTATCGGCACAATGATCGCTGAGTCCACATCCCACATGTCGACAACCTCGCGAGCCAAGTCAAGATACTTGATTTGCTTATCTTTCTCGGCTTTCACGAGGTTCCCGTCATGCGGGACCGTTATGTCAATAATCATTGTGCGCCGCTCTGTTCGATCCACCACCACTATATCAGGCTTATTGGCAACAATAGTCCTGTCAGTGATGATGGATCGATCCCAGTACAATGTGATATTTCCATTTTCGAGAACTGGGTCGGGCACATACCTGTAGTACGGCACTTCCGATTCCGCAAGGTTGTATTTCAGCGCAAGTTGCTGATGGATAATCCTGGCTACAAGGTTGTGTCTATGCAAGTACTCTTCTTATTATTATTATTATAGTACAAGGTATTTCAACTTTAAGGAGTGCTTTAGATCATGGATCTAAACAACTTTTACTATGGGAACAACTTTGAAATCGTGAAATAAATATCAGCTGTTCCATACGAAAGTTTAATACCTGTATAGGACAGCTGGTTTTTTTTTCACGATTTCAAAGTTGTTGCCATATTAAAGTTCGATGATCTAAAAAGCACCTCTTAAAGTGTGTTGGGTTAATTTTGAAACACCTTATATTTACACAATAACATACATATTTACATACGTATAGCTTATATTTGTAATGAATGATTAATGTAATAAATATTTTGAATACAATAGATATTTGAACACCTGTTAGAGGTAGGATATGGCTAAATATACAAGTTAACACTAAATTATTTAAACTATGTACAAGTATATGTATAATAATACAAAAAAGGGGAGAGCTCATAGGGCATCAAAAAATTCATCCGCATCGCTGTCAGTGGGATAAGTGCCCAAAAGGCTGGCAGCATTGCCACGTTGGATGGCAATGCTAATTCTTTGAGCTAAAAATAGGCCAGCCCTCTGGTCCCGCGTGGAGTCGACCAACCGCTTGGCGATGTCCCGAAATACTCGATGAGCACTCGGCCCTAGTGTTTCAACCCCAAACGGCTCAAACATATAGCTCCCAATAAGGTTGTTATATTTGCGCCGTTTGAGGTTTTCTACACCTGCAGCAGCCGCTCCAACACAGCACGCCATGCTAGGAAGATGGGATGGCGCGAGGGTGTCAACACAGGTTGCATCCCACACTAAAAATCAGCATCTTCCTGCCCTTATCCCATATTACTTGGGGTCGGCGCAACACGTTTTCTTCTTCCATTCTCCCCTGTCAACCGTCACGCTATCATTCACTCCCTTCTCTTTCATATCATTCCTCACACAATCCATCCATCTTTTCTTTGGCCTTCCTCTGCCTCTCCATCCATCCACATGTATATTCATCACTCTTTTAGTCACATGCGTTTCGTCTCTCCTCATTACATGCCCATACCAAGACAAACGATTTCCTTTCAACTTTTCTATCACTGGCGCCACTTTCAAACTTCCTCTTATATACTCATTTCTCACTTTATCCATTCTCGTCACTCCACACATCCATCTCAACATTCTCATCTCTGCTGCATGCAATTTTTTTTCATCCGTCTTCTTATCCATCCCACACCAAAAATGATTAAAATAAATGATTTGATCTTGGCTAAATAAAAACAGCCGCACGGTTCGATCGAAGTTACGCATGCCGAGGTCAGTCAGTGGATTGGTGACGGTCTATTACATCATATCCTCTCAATTATTGTACATCAGTGGTGTCAAAAAAGTCTCTATACTTTTACAAAATTAAGGTCATGCTTGCGGGCCAATCAAATTTATTTTTTTTCGCAATAAGAATTGATAACTGGAATTCAGAACAGAATAGAATTAGAACATAATAGTTATATAGAAACTAGAGTGGCTCAATCATTATATGACTTGATACTGATATTGTTAAGCAGAAGACTATTTCGGTATCAAGATTAGGATTGTGATTGAGATACCTACATTATTAATTTTATGTATATGTAAGTCAAAATCATATCTTGTCGCAGGCCACGGGCCGTATGTTTGACATGACTGTTACGGTACGCGTACACCTAAACCGTTATCGGCCGATCTTTACTCGTGCGTCTTCGATCAAACTCGGCTGATAAAATCAAACATATGTAAATGAAAGGGAGCGCGTACACTACTACAACCGCCATCGTCCGATGACGCCCGAAAACGGCCGATCAATCCGAACTTGTTGGGATTTCTCGCCAGTCTACCGGTGCGGCGGCGTCTAAAGCGCAAATTAAGTGTATTTAAGTATAGTTTAATCTAATCATTCTGTCTTTATTCTGTTGTACCTATATCTGCCAGTGTTGTTATCTACCTAAACGATCATGGATATTGAAAAATTCCGGTACGAAACGGACGATATTAAATTGCGGTACGAATTTTCTAAAAGATACATTTATTCGAATTGTTCCATTTTAGAAACGCGTCTACACTCTGTTAAGCCGCACAGTCAACTACAGAAGGCCGGCAACGACCAATGTCGGCACAACAGTGTCGGCCGACAAAATCGGTTTTGGTGTAACTGTACCGTGCACATGCACGTCCAAGTTACTCGTCCGAGTAGTTCGGTCCGCCATCGGCCGACAAAATCGGTTTTGGTGTAACCGACATGGAATTCATATTAGCAGTGAAATTTTAAAAACTATAAGACTTGAGCAGTTTGTGTAGTAAAATTATGATAGCGACTACTTCATTGGCCTATAGTATAGTTAAAATCTCGCTGCAGACTTGGTCATAAATCATAATCGGAGTAGGGATGTGCGCTAGTTGCGCGCGCTCAAGGCCATTATCGATAACAGAATCATTAAGGTTATCAGGTTATCATATAACATGCAGAATTGCTGCAAGATGAAGACTTAAGAAAAGCACATTTATGCGAAGAGTTCATCATTCATGTGGATGATGATGACGATGACTCAGACGAAGAATTTTAATTTTCTATTTTTAGTTTTATATATACGTTCTTTTGGTTATATATTTAATATGCTTTGTAGTAAATTTGGTAATAAAATAAAAAAAAAATGTGTATTTATTTCTATCACCCATTTATAAATATATAAAACTATCGATATCACTCATCGACTGCAGTAATGCACAGGACTACGTGTGGGCGTGGCCTGCCCATAAGGCCCGTGAGTGGGAAAGAGAGCGAAACACTCGAATGATTTATGACCGAGTCTGCAGCGAGATTTTAACTATACTATAGTAACAAGCGCTACTGCTGAGAATGAGGTCCAAGGGTTCGACTCCCAGGTCGGGCAAAGCGTTATTGCGATTATCCATCAGGAATTTCCCAGTAGCAGCCCGGAGGCTGGATTTGTGCCAGGTTGATGGCAATAGGCTCGCCCTCTGTTACTTAGGACTTAAACATATCTGGCGAAATGTGGGTGTACTATAGTGTGGTTATACTCTGTTAAACCCTTTACGGGAAACACGCGTGGTTTTATGCTATGGCCCGTATTACAGAACGTCACTCAATACTCAAGCATTACATAAAACTAGTTTCAACCAATCAAATGGCTTGAATGGAGGACTTATTATTGTGGTGATTCTTGGGGGGAGTGTCCTATGTCCATCAGTAGCTAATACAATGATGGTGATAACATTTACATACACAAGTAAAAAGTTAAATTAAAAAAACCTTGAACGCGATCAGACCTGTGGAAGATGCTCACATCCATTCATCAACTAGAAAAGCGCTGATAATCTTCAAACGGCTGAATAGATTTTCTTGAATCATAGCTAAGAACACTCTCGATCAAGTAACCTTTCAAACAAAACAATAAAAATATAAATCGGTTCAGTCGTTTGGGAGATACGATGCCACAGTCAGATACACAACCCTCTGTTTCCGTCAGGGGTTAATAACTTACATAAATTCACGCCTTCATCCTATGCAGGTAGGCAGAAGCTACAGAACGCCACCTGCTACGATCCTTACATGCTCCTTTTGCTTCGATTACATTCATACATCTGGTCATACAAGCACACCGGTTGCAAGTACTACGCAGACGCACCTGACCTTTCTGAAGAACATCACCAATAAGGTCACTACAACATATCCCAGAGTTAAATGCACCACCGCTTAAGGGGTCATTGTACTCATAATTAACAACTTTTACTACGGGACCAAATCTGAAATCGTGAAAAAAAATTCAGCTGCTCACATTTTGCTTGTTTTTTTTTTTTTTTTTTTTTTTTTTTGCTGACATTTTGACGAGTTATGATAAAGGTAGGAAACAGCTACATTTTTTCGCAATTTCAGGTTTGTTCTATGAAGTTTTTAAGGATGACTACAATGACCCCTTAAGCGGTTATGCATTCAATTCTAGGACATGTTGTATATGTCACCGGACGTCCCCTTCCACACATCTGCCTTGTAAATACCTTGTGTTAGTCGCCATTCATTCATCCTCTTAACATGACCAAACCATATAAGCACTAATAAATAAAATAGTAATACAACTTTAACTTTTTATATACCTGTGGCGGCATCTACATCGCCACATGCGAACTACACATCACACTGACGTCACGCAAAATCCTGCATCGCGCAATCAGAGTTTACCGCACGTCTATACAGAATAAGTTTTTAAGCAGTTCGCAAATTTTCACAGGGTGTTCTACCTATGAATATGAACAACTTTCACTATGGAACTAATTTTGAAATCGCGAATAAAAAAATCTGCTGTTCAGTACCTACATTTATCTACACCAAACTCGTCAAAATTTAGGGAGCAGCTGTTTTTTTTTTGCGATTTCAGGTTAGGTGCTCTAGTAAAAGTTGTTCATACTACTACTGTTTAAAAAGTTATCCTGTATACAACGTCCCGACATCAATCGTCGGGCAGTTGCCCACCTGACACGACACCCGTCTGGTCGGAGGATCCACCCTTTTTTATGAAGGATGAGTGAACTTTACACCCTGTTCCTAATGCCTCTACATACCTAATAATAACTTTTAGCTTCGTATTTACCTAGGTAAGCTCCAAACGAATGCCCAATCAATGTGAAAGTCTTCCACCTGAAGTGTTTCACAACTAAATGGACTGAGGCCACCATGTCATATATGCTGATCATCAATCCTGGTAGGAAACGGTCTGACTTGCCGTTACCGGGGAGGTCTACACCTGGAAATTTAGAAAAATAGATTAGACGGCGAACCTCCGCCGCGAAATCGAAGTAGTTTCAAGTGATACGCATGACGTTCCGCTATAGCACCATGCGATTTCGCGGCGGAGGTGTGATACCCGCCTTAACAAACATTGTTTCAGGGGGCTTTGTATAGGGACTTTTCGCTAGGTCATGACCTGAAATGGACAATGTGGGAAGTAAAATGTATCTAAAGAGATCATTCTAAAAACTGGTAATACCTACTATCAAAAATCAATCTGCCTAGCCTTTTCCCAACTATGTTGGAGTAGGCTTCCAGTCTAACCGGATGCAGCTGAATACCAGTATTTTACATGGAGCGACTGCCTATCTGACCTCCACAACCCAGTAACTGGGTAATACGATACCCCTTGGTAAGACTGGTTGTCAGACTTTCGGGCTTCTGACGACCCGTAACGACCGTCAAAGATCCACGAATGACAGCCGGGACCAACGGCTTAACGTGCTTTCCGAGGCACGGAGGAGTCTCGGTATGTAAAGAATGGTCACCCATCCACTGCCCAACCCCGGCAAGCGTAGCTTAACCTGATGGATCGACCCGTGCGGCTATTATTACTTAGCCACGAGCTCCTCGGCTAATAATGGTAATACCTACTATTTTAAGCAAAATAATATCCAAATCGGTAATATTTACCAGACTCAATACCAATAAGACGGATGTGTGGATAGAATAAGAATAATAATAAGAGAATATAATAATAAGAGGAAGTTTCAAAGTGACACCAGTGACTGAAAAGTTGTGCGGAAATTGGTTGGCATGGTATGGTCATGTGATGCGGAGGAGTGAGGAAAATGTCGTGAGGAAAGTATTGAGTATGAATGTCGAGAGTAGGAGAAGACCAAAGAAACGATGGCTGGACTGTGTGAAAGATGACATGGCTAGAAAGGGGGTGACTACCGAGATGACGACTAATAGAGAAGTATGGAAAAAAGGGACATGTTGCGCCGACCCCAAATAGATTGGGATAAGGGCAGGAGAATGATGACTCAAAACCAATAAAAAACTAAAGAATATAAAACTTCCTGCTTTTCAAAGGTGTTTAAAAATAAAATAAAAAATATGGACCTGTCTAGACCAGTAAAAGAGTGACAAAGTCTTTGCCACTTTTAGAGAAAGTGTTAAATGAAGCAAGCAATTGTTCCTTAAATAACTGCAATTAGGTAAAAGATATTTATAGGAGCTCGTGGCTAGGTAATAACAGCCGCACGGGTCGATCCATCAGGTTAAGCTACGCTTGCCGGGGTTGGTCAGTGGATGGGTGACCATCTTTACCCACTCACGCGTCCCGCTCCGCGCGCGACGTCATTAGGATTGTCTTTGAGAAATATGAGACTTTTTGTCGGCGCGCGACGGGGCGCCTAGCCACTTATACACGGCTTGTACACAAGAAATTTGTATCAATAGACATTCAACGAATGACTGTTTCCTAAAGTGGATAGACTAGGCTAGATTACGAATTTTGATTTAGAACAATAGATGACATAGAATATAAAATATGATGAACAATGATGACTGAACAAAAAACCGTTGGTCCCGACTGTCATTCGTGGATCTTTAACAGTCGTTACGGGTCGTCAAAGCCTAAAGTCCGACAACCAGTCTTACCAAGGGATATTACCCAGTTATTAGGTTGTGAAGGTCAGGTAGGCAGTCGCTCCATGTAAAATACTGGTATTCAGCTGCATCCGGTTAGACTGGAAGCCGACCCCAACACAGTTGGGAAAAGGCTAGGCAGATTGATTGACTTTTGTTTGGCATGGTTGCCTATCAATAAATAAGGAACTTCATATGCGTGCGAGCGTATGTCAAAAGTAAAGTAAATGTTTGGAAAGAGTACCTATAGTCAGAGCGCAAGCCTCTTCTCACACAGATAAGGATTTTGAGACAAGAAAAGGCTAGGCAGATTGATTGAGTGTGGTGCAAAGTTTGTCCAGGTATTTTGTATAAACCTTGCATAATAGCTTAAATAATGTACTACCGAGGAAACTTGCAATCAACCAATTTGAAAACAAAATCCCGTGCACATAATGACCACATCTGTTAGCAAGCGTTACTATAGCAGCCGAGCGCTGCAAGCAAGAATAGTCCTTCCGGTGTATAGATCACATACCAATATAATAAAAGTTCTTTGGCAGCTTGCTGATAAGAGGTCGGAAGCTGACAGCCGAGTCCATGCTTCCATGTACTAGCAGCACCGGAGGGTCGTAACAGTTGCCCCATGCTATGACTGAAAAATAATGTATTACACAAATTATGAGGGCTCTTGCATTATGTCACCTCTCTCGCTCACCGGAACCACATTTTTAAGATTGTTAAATGAGAAGATGCTTTGTAAAAAATGCAATCAATTAGCGGACTAGTAAATAATCTAAATTTAATAGATAATTATTAAAAACACATTTCTATTGTGTTACATAATAAACTCAGCTCAAAAAGTACTATGATCTTTTTGAGATGAGTAAAATAAATGCCACAACAAAATATGTTTTTAATAATCAGGCAGGCTATGCGACACCGCGCAGCGTAACACGACGCCGTCACCTCGTGTATCTTAGTTTATTTTATAAGTTGTATTTTATATGTATTAGTTTATCATTTTTTGTTATGTTGTAATATTTTTTGTTTGTATTTGTGTATTGTATTTTGTATGGGCCACAGCTGCCTGAAATAAAGGAAATTAAATTAAATTAAATTAATTAAATTAAATAATTACCTATTAAATTAATATTATTTACTAGTCTGCTAATTGAATAAGGGGGATGCGCTGTGGTAGCCCGCGAAATTCATTTTTTTTGGGTTTTTTGCAACTTGCAGGTCCGTAACAGGTTGTATTTTGATCAAAATATGATAAGCGGGAATAAAACTATGTAGTTATATAATTTTAACCATTAAAATCATCAATACATCTCTCCAAGTTAGGTTTCGTGCAGATTCGTCGAACAAACAAAATCTAATTTATATTATTATTATTTGGTTAAACACACTAGCAGCTAACTAGCTAATGCGTGTGTATCAAATAGCATTATGAAAAAGCATTTGATTGCGTCCCCTTGCGACGTCTAATCCAAAAACTTGAATACTTTTGCATACGCAGCAAGCCTGGATAAGTGATTTTCTTACCAATAGAACATTCTGTGTTATATATTATATTATAGAGATGTATTAAAGATTTTCAGGGTTAAAATTATATATAAATACATATGTTTTATTCCCACGTATCATATTTTTGATCAAGATACAACCTGACACGGACCTGCAAATTGCATAAAACACAAGAAAATTTGAATTTCGCGGGCTACTACAGCGCATCCTCCTTAAATATGTATTTCAAAAAAGCGTTGTTTCATTTAACAATCATAAAACTGGTTCCATGTGTGCGAGAGAGGTGACAAAACACGACAGCCCTCTAAGTCCCATATCAAGAAGAATGTTGTAATTAATTTTATCATGCTAAGCAGAAAAAGCTGCAATTTTATGTTATTTATAGAACATAGTGTGGATAAGTACTAAAATTATATTGCATAAGCAATATAACAAAAAAAAAAAAGAAAAAAAAACAAAAAAAAAAAGCAAATATAAATTTAAAATTATATTATTGCTTTGTTTACTCTCATTTCTTGTACCTATTTGTTTTAATACCTCAGGTCTTGTGTCTCATTTTACCAAGGGTTATTGTATTACCTAGAAACTGGACGTGGAAGTCAGATACGGAGTTGTTCCATGTAAAATACTGGTATTTAGCAGCATTTGAGACTGAACGCTGACCTCAAGTTGGGAAAAGTCTAGATGATGTCTGTCTAATTTTGGAGATCATTCGGTCAGTGGGTCATCTTAAGGGTCTCAAGCAATGATTTCAAATACTATATAAGTCAATGGTCTCAAGCCTAATTATTATGTAAGTAAACTAACATAAAATGTATTCAAATATTATCAGTCAACTTCCATTCGATAAAAAGATTATTGATATATGAATAAATGGCAATATAGAGGGTCAAAGTTCAAAAACACTTATTAAGTTTTCATGTAGGTTTTCATGCATTTAAAACTTAGTTAATGTTACAGAATACCGCATTACGAACTACTTACTTGCTATTCTGCCCCATGGTGCTTGAATATACCATTCGTTTTCCAATAAATCCATTACTTATTTACGAAAAATTTACTTACACCGTTACGTGATAATATTTTATCGTGAATGTGATTAATTAATATTCAGTAGATTTTCTGTGATAAGTTACACTGAAATATATTTTATAAACGAATTAAT
Organism: Cosmia pyralina; assembly: GCA_946251885.1. Lineage (NCBI taxonomy): Eukaryota > Metazoa > Arthropoda > Insecta > Lepidoptera > Noctuidae > Cosmia > Cosmia pyralina. Next base: position 6,054,951 of record OX276368.1, on the reverse strand, counting down.
TAACGTATTATGCGCCAATATTTACCTTCAATTAAATAAAAAACAGAATGAAAACTAATATAATCAGGCAAGCAAAACAAAAGTTAACAAAACCATCTGTCAAACTAAACTGACAACTGTAGAACTGTCAAGTGTCAGCGGCAGTAGGATTACAGATAACATAATTATAAAAAAGTAAACTAGGACACTTGGATAATAGAGAGTTTATGTCAGCAAAATGGATGAACCTATCGTGAAAACAAATAGAAAGATTACAAGTTAGACTTTCAATGCAGCCCAAAAACCATGAACTTAAATGTAATAGAAGGATGGACGAGCGAGTCCAACAGGACTGTATATGCTACTAGCCACTTCTACTCTTCAGAAGAATGTGGACAGCAGTGAACTCTCTTGATTGGTAGGTATTATCAAAAGTAATTCAAGGTAAAGTTGACTAAATAATATTATGTCATTTTATTAGGTAGGATGTCTATAAAACAGACAAATAAATGGGTTATAAACAGATCTAAAAGAGATTACTTTCTCATCAAAATTACGGAATGGCTACGCGTGACAATAAAAAGCTATCTCATAACACAATATTATCTTCAAGAGATAGTCACGTATAGAATATTCGTGATTATCTGTTTGGAATACGTTGCTGCAGGAGATATGATACATAAATTATCTCGTTTATTGGGTAGTGATCAATTTATCTTCTATTATTACCTATATGAGCAATATTTGTTTATATATAAATATATATATTTGTAATCACGTTCTCGAAAACAACTATAACGATTTCGATGAAACTTGCAATATAGGGGCCTGCGGGGGCAAAAATCGATCGAACTAGGTCTCTAGGATATATGGGAAAATTCGTTTTCTCTATTTTCACCCGAACAGAGCTCGGTCGACCAGCACCCTAATTGCGTAACACATTATCAATCGGAGTTGATTTCATTTTGACAGTTCAACCACATTCATTGCGTTATTTACGTTGTCGAGCAGACAAATTTTTCGAACATATGAAGCAATTTATTAGCAATTTGTTTCAAAATGAAACCAACTCCGATTGATAATGTGTTACGCAATTAGGGTATTGGTACTTATAAATAAGTAAGTAAGTACTTAAGTACTAGGAAAAAAATGTTTAAACAACTTACTTAATTTCTCTATTCAACAGCATTAGCATTCATTCCATTGTATCGATTGATTGTATCAAATACTGGGTGTGCCAAAAAGCGATTAATATAAATAGGTAAGTACCGACTTACTTTCTACCCGACTACGGATAATTTCATTAGATATAGCTCCACCCTAATTGCGTACACACTATAGATCGGAATCTGAATTATTTTGAAACAAATTGCTAATCAATTGCTTCATATGTTAGAAAAATTTGTCTGTTCGACAACGTAGATAACGCAATGAATGTTGTTGAACTGTCAAAATGAAACCAACTCAGATTGATAATGTGTTACGCAATTAGCAGCACCCTAATCGCATAACACATTATCGATCGGTGATGGTTTAATTTTGAAACAAATTGCTAATCCATTGCTTCATATGTTAGAAAAATTTGTCTGCTCGACAACGTAAAGAACGCAATGAATGTTGTTGAACTGTCAAAATGAAACTAACTCCGATTGATAATGTGTTACGCTATTAGCAGGTTCCAGTTCACCATGAGAGCAGCACCTGCTTCTGGGCTGCCACTGAGAAAAATAAAATGGCCTAAACCTGCGGTCGTCGGTCGTGATCGTGACGTGACACTTGTTTTATCAAAGTACTCAATGGTAATAATGTTTTTATTGAGATGTTACTTATACAGAATGTTTTTTTTTTACCCGCGAATTAAGATTCAGTAGGTATACTAGGTATGTAGGTACAGACAACAGCACATGAGGTTATATCACTGTCACTGTCAAATTTCTCCAAATGATTTTAAACCTTAATTGTTTTGGCTTGGATTCCGAGACATACAGGTATATTGGGTAATGAAGCAGTTGATTTCTGTGCTAAGCAGTCTACCCAGACAGGTTGTACGTCTTTCTCTAGCATACCGGCTCGGGACGTCCGTTGCCTGGCTAAGCCACGTCTCATGAAGTCTTGGGATGATCTGTGGCAAAGATCTACGGTAATTAAGGGCAAATATTATGGCAGTATCCAACCCAACATCCCAGCTAAACCCTGGTTTGTCAAAAATAAGAAATTTAATAAATTAATCACATCTACCTACTAGTATACGTCTCAGACTAGGACATTGTTTGCTCTCCAGTGTTTTTGGCTAAACTACGCATTCGCAATAATTCCCTTTGTGAGTGTGGTATAGAAGAGGGTACTCTTGAGCATATATTTTTCACTTGTCGTAATCTTGCAGTCCCTCTATATGATTTCCTCCCCCCTAGTTTCTCCAGACCCATTAATATTCCATTTCTCTTAACACTCGTTGATTCCCCATTCCCCACAAACCAAAAAATTATTTTATTAAATAATATCAAGCTTTAACATAACAATTCATAATAGTGGTTATTTCGTAGTTAGTCCCATAATAAACTTAATTTGTGTTGTCTGCTTATTAATCATTTTTATTAACAAATATTATTGTGTTGTCCTTACAGGCTACTCAAACAGATCGAGTTTTAATTAAATTGTACAGGCTGTATAACCGGTCAACCTCAACATATACTCTTTGTTTTTTTCAACCTTGACATTGGCAGAATCATCGATAAAACGATGGAGCCAGTACTTACTATAAATTGGAATTGGAACCTTGAAAGTGTTGTGGTTAAGTTTAAAATCGAATGAGAAAATTTGACAGATTGTAGTAACTTGACCTGCTGCTGTGTGTACCTACAGTAATCACCACGCAAGTTGTCAAAAAAGTGGGGAAGGACAGTAGTCGATTTATCGATATCCTGTTACGTGATTGGTTTGGTCGTGTAAATACCTGGCGCACCCCTCCATGCATTGCATGCCGAAATGACAGCTTGTTTTGGCGGCTACTGTTTTATATATTTTTTTGGAAACTTTTAATTTTCCCTGAATGAACCCCTCAACCGTTAGAGCGTCCAACCAAACCGGTAGGTGCAGTAGGCCGCTCGACAGTGGTAACAAAACCAGTATTCGCTCGCTGCCCTCGTACCTATTCATTGAAACTCCGCTACTGCGCTAGGATAGCTCAACGTCACGCGTCAGTGTTATTAATTACTACTACAGCGAGTCACTGTGGGTCTGTGGTGGTGCGGTCACTGATTCACTACATAAAAGGTTGCCACTGTGTATACTTACACCCTGTTTATGTATGGCATATACCTACAGGACAATTTTTTTATCACTTGCCAAATAAGAGGGTGAAGCCATGAATATGAACAACTTTCACTATGGGACCAACTCTGAAATCACAAAAAAATCTGTTGTTTCATACATTTTGGTCGAGTAGGTATTGAACTTTTGTATGAAACTGCAGATTTTTTTTTCGTGATATCAGAATTGGTCCCATAATGAAAGTTTGCGCACTGCTTAAAAACTTTTCCTGTAAGTATATGTCATATTATAGGTACTGTGAGGGCTCGAACCTCACAGTAGGAGATTTACTGAATTACCTACTAATAAAACGAGAGGGACTCTAGTTATATGGGGCTTTTGCCCTCTGTATTTTAAGCTTCAGTTAAATTATAATTCACACTCCTTAACTTATAGGACATTATGACATTGTAACAGAATTTTAGTGACGAATTAGACATTGAGAGGGAGCGCAGGGCATTGTCGGTGCGCGGTAATATGTTGGCACACAGGTTCGCTCGGTGTACTGCTCCTGTTAAAATAACAATGTTCAAGGCATTCTGCCAGACGTTCTACTCGAGCGGCTTGTAGGCAAACTTCACACAAAAAGCCTACAATGCCTTGCGCGTCCAATATCAAAATGTGTTCAGGCATTGACTTATATAGTAAGGACCGGGCCAACCGCGTGACGTAAGACGACAACATAGACTCCTTTGCTACCCGCCTACATGGCGTGCTCCCCGAACCAACAACACTCCCACTGATAGAACAATTAAGTTAATAAATGACTTATTAAAATATATTCCTGAGGCAGATTTATTTTTTGACTCTCAATGGACAATCGCTAAACATGTGTATATTTATTTAAATATGAAGAAACAATTGTTTAGTTTCTAAGTTCATGTATAATGTTGTTTTTTGATTACAAATTTTTATGTTACTCCGTTGTTAATTAGTCGAAGTGTTAATTAAAATGTTTAATGTAATTTTGTAGAATTAGTATAGATATAAGCGATTTGGTGTAAACTGTTAAGCTTATATTTCATGAATAAATGAATATGAATATGGCACCAGTTCGAATGAAAGTTTAGGGCCAACGTGACTCAGTCGACAGCGGTCCGTGCTCGGAAAAGTCATTCCGTCAAAAAAATGCCAAGTTGCGTTGTAAAAGGCTGCAAAAATTATGACACAAAGATTAAAAAGGAACATGGGATATCGTATCATCGGTAGGTAACCTTATATTACTTTTGTTGCAATTAAATTATTAGATAATCACATTTTTAAAGTGATAATTTTACTACCGAAATCCACAATGGCGGCCATGCGCGCGCTGCCGTCATCGCGCACGTATTTAATGAAGTAACCTTGAACGGACGTCATTTTTTATTTGTGTTTTATTTTTATCTTTTGAACATAATGTAGGTAAGTAATTTTGAATTTTGGTACCTGATATAATACTTATGTATATTCAATATAAGGATGAAATAAAAAGAGAAAAAAAATAAGAGGAAGTTTAGAAATTATAATATAATAGAAACTGAGAATCGGATTCATGAAATATTTTGAATTGCTGTTTTCTTTTCTTCACGCAAACTGAGCGGAGCTGCTGCTGTCATCAAGCTTCTGGCTCAAATGCATAGGAGGAGACTTAAACAATGTTTATACAAATATGCGATGACGAAATACGTTTCAAATACTTTTTAAATTACAGATTTCCAAATGATTCAACACGGAAAGAGATTTGGATTTATTCGTGATATTTTTTTATTCGTAAACAGAGAAAAGAGCCTTGCTTCAAGCCTTACAAAAATACGCGAGTATGCTTTGCTCATTTTTGTGACAGAGATGTTAATAATAGGTCTTTACCTATGAAATTGCCGTTTTGTATGAAAAAATTTAAACGAATTTTTTTCATGCATTTTTTATTTGTATTAATCGAAGTAATCACCCATGCAATCAATGCATCTTTGCCAACGCAGTGGCAGTTTATTGATGCCCTTCTTAAAGAAATCAGCTGGACGGGAGGCAACAAATTCTTCAAAGGCATTTTGTACTGCCTCTCGGGTATTGAATTTTTTTCCCGCCAAGAAGTTATCCAAATTCTGGAAAAAGTAGTAGTCTGTAGGCGCAAGGTCTGGTGAGTAGGGCGGATGACGGAGAGCTTCCAACCCCAGTTCTTGCAACTTGGAGACCGTCTGCTGTGCAGTATGAGGTCGCGCGTTGTCGTGCAGGAGCAGCGGAGACGAGCGATTGACCAATGCTGGTTGGAGATGTGCCAGCTTCTCCATCATTGTGTTCAGTTCTTCACAGTACACATCTGAAGTAATGCTCACCCCGTTTGGTAAGAAGCTGTGATGAATCACACCGGCGCTAGTCCACCAAACAGTGACCATCACTTTTCTAGGGGTAAGTTTTCGTTTAGGGCATTGTTTAGGTGCTGAACCAGGATCCAACCAACTTGCTGAGCGCTTGCGGTTATCAAACAGAATCCATTTTTCATCGCAGGTAACAATGCGGTTCAAAATTCCTTCATTTGTGTGTCTGTTGAGCAGTGCAAGGCACGTCTCGACGCGTACTTCACGCTGGCGATCATTGAGTTCGTGGGGCACCCATTTGTCAAGCTTTTTTACCTTGCCAATTTGACGCAAATGGACCAATATTGTTTTGACGCTAACGTCGAAAGCGGCTGCTAATTCAGCCGTAGATTGTGTATCATCAGCTTCCACAATCGCCTTTAATTCGTCATTGTCGACCAAAGTCTTCGGACGACCGCGAGGTTCATTTTTCAGGTCGAAATTTCCAGAACGGAAGCGAGCACACCAATAACAAGTGGTGCGTTGGTTTGTAGTGTTAGCTCCGTAAACGTCGTTGATGTTGCGTGCCGCTTGTGCCGCGTTGCTGCCACGACGGTACTCATATTCCATAATTACTCGAATTTTTAACGTATCCATGATGACAAAAAGATTGAAATGCGATGAAAATGTAACACTAATCAATAAACAAATGACTACTTTTGGAAACAAAAATCCATGTTTTTAAAATAAAATTAATTTTAAAATTAGAATTCTTAGCCAAACAAAAATTATTTTGATTTGAAATGGCCAGTACTGCAGAACGGCAATTTCATAGGTAAAGACCTAATATTTCAAAAGCTGGTCTACGAAGGCTAAAAGAATCGGCTATACCGCGATTTGAGATTGTGGTACTGGCCTCACGCATACTTATCTACTATAAAACTAAATATTGTTAGATTTTTCTCCATATTCAGAATCCTATCTACTTAAATTTCATGAATAATTACAGTTTTGTGAGAACGAAGAGCTAATATCGCCGTAATTTTTCGTCCATTTTAAAGTTTTTTTATATTCTGAAAACTAAGGCTAACTATATTATATCGATTTTGGTAGCAATCGGATTGAATGCCAATGTAATTAACTTCTCCTTGACATGTTCATGTCTCGGTAAATTGGATTGTAATTGTATTTAATTAATTTAGTCATTGTTTTATTGAACTGATCACTGATCATTCTAAATTCTAAGTAAAAAATAAAATTAAACATGCATTTATATATCGGCATCCAACTGACTATTTCCGATAAAAAAATCATGTACCTATCGCATGTACAAGGTTACGTCGTCGAACGCGGTACTCAGTAGTTCGTATGAGTTATGACATATGTCACAGATGGCGCTACTTTTTGCTTGTATAAAGAAGGTTTAGGTGAAATGTTCAGATGTGCGTATCCTTACTTTTGAAATCATTGTGTTCAGGGCTCTGTTTCGGCTCCCTCGATGTTGCAGTGCATCCGGCATGTTTACTGACGCCAGCGTAGATGACTTCTACGCAATTATGCGTAAAAACGTTGCGTCAGTGGTGCGACGAGTACGGGGCAGCCCGAATAGCGACCTGAGGATGATTGGCGAGAGAACCGATACTGTTCTGCTCAGTAGGTTCACTGAACTCCATGTGTTGCGAGACCAGTGAGTCTCACTGGTCTCGCAACACATGCGCGTCGCGTATGTCGCGTAGACGGTGTGTGTAGTTTAGTTTAATTTGTTATTTTTAATTTATTACTAATATTAGTTATAAGCAAAATTTTTGATACTAACAACCTTGCCTTGCCTTTGGACTTTTTTTGTCTGAAATAAATTATTTTTATTTAACTAAATTGGTTCTACGCGGAGCCCTCACCAGATTCTATCTGTCATCCTATGAAGAAAACGAGAATCGTTTTCTTGATAGAATACATTCCATATTTGAATGATTGAATGTCAGCCAGTATAATATTGTCGAGGCTTGATCGAAGCATCAAACCTCTACAGTAGGTACCTAATGTCTGGGTGTGGTTCCCTCTCAAAGATAGGAGACCTGTGTCCTCAGTCCCAGCAACATTGTAGGCTGATTATTATGATGGGTGTACTATAGGTAGTTTCTGAAGCCAGCACCCTAATTGCGTAACACAGTATCGATCGGTGTTGGTTTCATTTTGAAACAAATTGCTAATCCATTGCGTCTTATGTTCGAAAAAATTGTCTGCTCGACAACGTAAATAACGCAATGAATGTTGTTGAACTGTCAAAATGAAATCAACTCCGATTGATAATGTGTTACGCAATTAGGGTGCTGAATGGATAGGCCATCATACGAAAAAACGCATAATCCGAACAACCCTGATTGAAAAATGAGAACCACGAAATCTTTCCTACCGTAAAACACGGCGATGAATGAAACATTATCGTTAGGTACCTACTTCTCATTTTATATTACTCACCTACTATGATAAATACGTACATAACTTAATAAACACACTGTATGTTCATGGTTTTCAAGGTTGCGTGTATTAGATAATTCGATAAGATTGTTGCAACAATGAAATTGACGAAACTGTTGTCAGGAATCGGCGCGTAAGTTGACATAAATTATTTGTTTTTCAAAATATTATTTCGTGTTTTTTTATTTGTTTACGTATTGTTGGTGAATTCTCTCAGTCAATTGGTTGATAACCTACTCAAGTTTTCATTTCAATACTACATTAATATTTTAATAACCTAACAAGCAAAGCCTATGTTTCCAAATCAACTTTTGCCAACAAACTTACTGTGCCATTCACATACAGTGCGCTCAGTATACCTACAACAAAAGGCGGCGAAATATTGTTTATATCCGTAACTGCTTTAGTTTTATTTGTTTTTGTTTGTATTCATCTTCATTTTATGAATTTCAGCGCAATGAAAGGAATATTACAGCTTCAGGAAAAGGAAGTTAACATAAAGGCGCCATGGGGTAACATTGCTGGTAAGATCGATTCCTGTGATTTCGTAAAGCCATAGATACAACCTAATCATCATTTATGGCACTCATGCACCTATGTACAGTCCTACAACTTATCTGTGAACTGAAAGAGGACGGCACCGTCGATGCGTCGATGCAATCGAATGACATGTGTCGGCAACATGTGTCAACATGACGGCACGGCAGTAGTTCCAATTTTCGCCATTTCACAGATAAGTTGGTAGGAGTGTAGTTTACAAGTTGTTACATGTATATAGGTTTCATACATGAACCCAGGGTACAGCCACAGAGGATAGTATGAGCAAAGTATAATTTCAAAAACTGATCACCAGCAAGTACGACTGTTGAGTGTGAGTCCTAAGTTCAGAAATTTCTTTGATCAAACAAATCTGCTGGTTCCATTGGATATATTTTGACCGTGTATGTATTACAATTTTGTGGGCCTTACTAGAAGGCTAAAAGTCACATAAAGGGCAATGGAGAGGGCTATGCTTGGAGTTTCCCTACGTGATCGAATCAGAAATGAACAGATCCGTAGGAGAACCAAGGTAACCGACATAGATCGAAGAACGCCAAACTTAAGTGGCAGTGGGCAGGGCACGTTGCTCGCAGAACAGATGGCCGATGGGGCCGAAAGGTTCTGGAGTGGCGACCGCGTGTTGGAAGACGTAGCGTTGGAAGACCTCCCACAAGCGGCATCGGTCCACCGATGACCTTGTGAAAGCCGTAAGAATCCGCTGGATGCGGGTCCTGAACCTGTCGAAGTGGCGGTGCTTGGGGGAGGCCTATATCCAGCAGTGGATAACTTTCGGTTGAAATTATGATAATGAATGATGAAACAGTATTTTTTTTTTGTAAGCAACGTTATTTCAACGCTGGGGGTCATGTGCTGAATTCCTGGTAACAATCTACGCGTCGATGTCCCTGACACCGTGTATAACTTCAACCCTCATCCCACAGGACTAGCCTGGGGGGATCCATCCAACCCCCCAGTCATCCTCTGCCATGGAAAGATGGATGCCAGCTCCAGTTTCCGACCACTGGTCTCCCGACTGCCCACCAACTTCTACTACTTAAGCGTAGACCTACCCGGCAATGGCAAGTCGGATCATTTGCCGAAAGGAGTAAGGTATTCTGTTATAGATCTGGTGCCCACTATTGTGAAGGTGAAAGACCATTTTAAGTGGGATAAGTTCATCTATATTGGACATTCGCTTGGAGTTCCTATTGGTAAGTGTTCATTTATACATAAAAAATAAAAAAAGTATTTATAATCATTCCAATTTCCTACTATTTATTTTACTTTTGACAGCTCGAGCACCACAGACTACATAGAAATACTACGTATTCGAGTACTAATGAATTAGTGATGTCTTAGTGCGTTATCGATTCGATTTCTTAAAACAATCGACTTTATTTATGAAGAAGTTTTATTTATTTATTACATTTGGGAAAACAAACAGTAGAATAAACAGTGTTGTCTTAACATTAGAACTTTACAAATATACTACCCTCAACATTTTCCACAGATTACTACATTATATAATAAAAAGTTTAAATCAAGCAAGCTATAATGTTTTAATCGACATAATACATTGACATTTTATTTTAAAGGAAAATGTAAAGAAAACCAGCGTCCATGAAGTATTGCGTTTTTTCGTCTATGTTTGGCATAGAGGAGCTCGTGGCTAAGTAATAACAGCCGCACGAGTCGATCCATCAGGTTAAGCTACGCTTGCCGGGGTTGGTCCGTGGATGGGTGACCATCTTTACATACCGAGACTCCTCCATGCCTCGGAAAGCACGTTAAACCGTTGGTCCCGGCTGTCATTTGTTGATCTTTGACAGTCGTTACGTGTCGTCAGAAGCCCGAAAGTCTGACAATCAGTCTTACCAAGGGGTATCGTATTACCCAGTTAATGGGTTGTGGAGGTCAGATAGGCAGTCGCTCCATGTAAAATAATGGTATTCAGCTGCATCCGGTTAGACTGGAAGCCGACCCCAACATATGTAGTTGGGAAAAAGGCTAGGCAGATTGATTAACTTTTGTTTGGCATGGTTGCCTGTCAATAAATAAGGAACTTCATTATGCGTGCGAGCGTATGTCAAAAGTAAAGTAAATGTTTGGAAAGAGTACCTATAGTAAGAGCGCAAGCCTCTTCCCACACAGATAAGGAACTGGCTTTAATGACCACGCATCCTTAGAACATTTAGTCGATTTTGAGACAGTCATCATAAGTCCAGATATCTTTACAATGAGGTCGCACACGCGACGGCTGACTTAGTGGTCCTGGGTTCGGTCCTCGGGTCGGCATTGGCAACAGTCATATTATTGGGCTTTTCCCAATTCTCAATAGCAGTCTGCACCCTAAATAAGTACATAATTAACACACTTCAGCAGGATCGGTTTTAATTTTGACAGTTCAACAACATTCATTGCGTTATTTAAGTTATTGAGCAGACAAATTTTTCAAACATTATGAAGCAATGGATTAGCAATATGCTTCAAAATCATTCAGACTGTGATGGGCAGTGTGTTGCTCAATTAGGGTGCTGTGGAGTCTGGATTTTTGCGAGGTTAATGGTAACTCTGGTGGCCCTGTATTACTTCGGTACAGACACATCAGGTTTATACAAAACTGTCAAATTTCTCCAAAACCTTAAAATGATGATGGTTTAGTTCAAAATCGAATGAGTTTGACAGTTTGTGGCAATGATATTATATGTAAAAAGACGTAGATAGGTTACCGACCCAACATTCGGTATTCAAAAACGGCATAATTTCGTACGATTAGATGACATGTGGAAGTAGGACGGCATGTCTTAATTATCGGGAGCGAAAAAGAGACAAGACGACGAAAATGTGGCTAATTAGCCAGATTTTGACGTGCCACTTGCGGAGCGCGTGTAACCTATCTACCTCTTTCTACATATAATATCATTGGTTTGTGGTAATTTGACCTGCTGCTGTGTGTACAGACGCCAGCACACATCAAGCTACTACAATCTGTCAAATTTATTTAATAGATTTTCATCTTTATCGCTAAAGCATTAGGTTCAAGGTTGATTGGGAAAGGGAAATGCCCATTTGATAAAGAGGTTTTGGCCAAGTGACGCCCACGAAAGAAACAAATTAGAGGCATTACGGTTGACATCATAGATAAAGATACAAACACTATTTTTTACATAGAACTCGGTTGGACTTTTAAAAATCAAAGTATAAAAATTCAAGGTTAATAAAAGACATACTTAAAGATTTCCGATTTTTTATTCGTTCTCCTTTAAATATATGACGAGCACTTCATCTAGAAATTGGGCTGGGGGATTTATATTTGATTGAAACCTTGCTCAGCCCAAGAACCCAGGTTCCATATTCGCGTCAGGTCCTTCGTGAGAAACAGGTACGGTATCCGTTGGCAAGCCGGTGTCGTCGAGAGAGGCGGGTACAGAATCCAATATAAAGCCAAGGTCGTCATCGGAAGTGGTTACAGGGTCCATAATCGTAATCAAAGTCGTCGGAATATTAAATAGAAAAACGCAGTAGAGAAAAAAATCACGAGTCGCAAGAAAACAGCTCCAAACAAAATGTGAAATGTCAATGTCAATCAGTTGTCAATTACGATTATTATTGACGTAGGGATGTCTTTAAGAAATCGATTTATCGAAAAATCTATAGTTTTGTAAAACTTGAAACACGGAATCGGTTAAATGGATCGTATTTAGAAGCCCGAAAATAGACAAACATTTTTTTTTTCTCTAAAGAAAATAAAAGCGAAACAACTATATAATGTCAAAAATAGATTTTCCTAAATACGTATTTTTGGTAACCGGTTTTAGTGTATCGTTTTTTCAGTAAATGTTGTCATCCCTACTTTGACAGGTTTGACCAACGACCGGAAGTGTAAATACGATTGAGTTTCTTGATTAAATCGGCTTATAATTCCGGAGGTTTCAATACAAATAAGTACTAGCAATATTTTAGTTACTAAATGGGTATTTTTTTTGTATTTGTCACATTGATGGGCAAAACATGGCCAAGAATAGGCGTTTCCCTTTGAGTTTCGAGTGGCTTGACCTGCTGGCGTCTGTACAGAGGCCAGCACATGAAGCTACCCCAATCTGTCAAAGGGAAACGCCTATTCTTGGCCATGCTTTGCCCATCAATGTGACAAATACAAAAAAAATACCCATTTAGTAACTAAAATATTGCTAGTACTTATTTGTATTGAAACCTCCGGAATTATAAGCCGATTTAATCAAGAAACTCAATCGTATTTACACTTCCGGTCGTTGTTCAAACCTGTCAAAGTAGGGATGACAACATTTACTGAAAAAACGATACACTAAACCGGTTACCAAAAATACGTATTTAGGAAAATCTATTTTTGACATTATGTAGTTGTTTCGCTTTTATTTTCTTTAGAGACAAAAAAAAATGTTTGTCTATCTTCGGGCTTCTAAATACGATCCATTTAACCGATTCCGTGTTTCAAGTTTTACAAAACTATAGATTTTTCGATAAATCGATTTCTTAAAGACATCCCTACGTCAATAATAATCGTAATTGACAACTGATTGACATTGACATTTCACATTTTGTTTGGTGCTGTTTTCTTGCGACTCGTGATTTTTTTCTCTACTGCGTTTTTCTATTTAATATTCCGACGACTTTGATTACGATTATGGACCCTGTAACCACTTCCGATGACGACCTTGGCTTTATATTGGATTCTGTACCCGCCTCTCTCGACGACACCGGCTTGCCAATGGATACAGTACCAGTTTCTCACGAAGGACCTGGCGCGAATATGGAACCTGGGTTCTTGGGCTGGGCAAGGTTTCAATCAAATATAAATCCCCCACCCCAATTTCTAGATGACGTGCTTGTCATATATTTAAATGAGAACGAATAAAAAATCGTAAATCTTTAAGTATGTCTTTTATTAACCTTGAATTTTTATACTATGATTTTTAAAAGTCCAACCGAGTTCTATGTAAAAAATAGTGTTTGTATCTTTATCTATGATGTCAACCCTAATGCCTCTAATTTGTTTCTTTCGTGGGCGTCACTTGGCCAAAACCTCTTTATCAAATGGGCATTTCCCTTTTCCCAATTGAATATGAACCTTATCTCTTTGCGGTAAAGTTGAAAATCTATCAGAGAAATTTGACAGATTTTGGTAGCTTGATGTGCTGGCCTCTGTACATAGGTTTGCCGTAGGACCTCTGCCTATTTCTTCGGGAATACAGGCCTGGTTTAATGTACTGGTACTTTCTTTAAGTACTTGAACCCAGTAGGTGGCCAAGTTAGTGAGGTTCATTAGTTCCTGAAGTAGGTAAACACAGCAGCAGGTCAAGTTACTATAAACTGTCAAATTTTCTCATTCAATTTTGAACTTAATCATCAACATTTTATGGTTTAAAATAATTTGGAGAAATTTGACAGTTTGGTATAACCATGTGCTGTTGTCTAAACCTACATTTGTATGGACAATTTGGTTGGGGGTTGGGACACTCCAGAGACTGAGACATAGTGTGTTCTATTTACACTATGCAAGGGCAAGACCCTTGCATCGTGTGGCATACAAAAAAATTTAAGCAACAAACTTATATTGTTGTTTCAACTTATGATCGCTCCGTGTACCTAAATCTCACCACTCATCTTCTAATTCCAGGCAAATTCTTCAACATAGCCTACCCGGACCACATCACCCGAGTGGTCGAGATTGACCCGATACCAGCTCACCACACCTGGCCATGCACACGACAAGGCATCTACGACTGGTTCCACAGCTACTACGGGATGTACGATGATGATCGGTTCCACAAGTTCAATAGTGGAATCGAAACTGCGCCGAAGTATACTTATGAGAAGGTGAGGTTTGAGAAGGAAGGATCAGTGCGAGAAAGAGATGGAGCTGTACAGGGCGACGAGCGCCATCTCTTTTTGGCAAGGAACAACACTACAAAGTGAAAAATAACTTTAATTTCGGAAGTCGGTGTCGGTGTCGGTGTTAAATGTATTTCGTTTTCTGCCACCGACTTCCGAAATTAAAGTTATTTTTCACTTTGTAGTGTTGTTTTTGGAAGTCGGTTGTATTTTTTTGTAAAAAAGTTTTTATTTTTCACTTTTTAGTTGTGTACCTACCCCACACACATTCTAATACCACTACCTGCAAAACAAACTAGAACATCGTCCATATAAAAGTGGGGAAAAAATACGTATTATTAAAGCTAACTCAAAAACTACCCAAGCAAAGTTAATCAATTTTATATGGGACCAACTGTGATGTATACCCCTCTCGAATAAAACAAAAAAAATCCAAATCGGTCCAGCCATCTTCGAGTAATCGGGGAACGACGAATTGAGAACCTCCTCCTTTTTGAAGTCGGTTAAAAATGCGTGTGCATCGTTGGTATCCAATGTAGCAACAAAATTCTTTTGAACGATATTAAAAACAAAATCGTTTTGTTGCAGGCCCAACAGATGATGATGCAAACGAGAGGAATATCCAAGGAGGCGACAGTACATGTCTTAGAAAGAAGTCTGATTCCAGCTGGCGACGGACTGTACAGGTACTTTTTAATATCAAGCCTACATTCCCAGTAAATGTTTAGTTGTTTTTCTCTTTAATTTTCCCCTTTCAGCCGGCACCATATAACTAAATTTTATCAATTTGATTTTATTTCCCAGATTCTCCTTCGACCAACGCATGAAAGAAGTAGCAGTGTTGCCATTTTCCGGTGAGATGTTAGGCAAAATATACGCCTCTGCTGCAACCCCTACATTTTGCTTCCTAGCGAAAAAAATCATCGATGTCGGAATATACGATCCTGTACCTTTTCTGATGGATGAAAAAGCATGGCCTAACGGAAATTACAGATTTAAAATAGTTGAAGGTGGACATGATATACATCTTGATAACGCTGATTGTATGGCTGAAGATATTTCTAATTTCTTGCTAGAAGATGCCAAGACTAAATCGAAACTGTGATATTTTTACTATACTCTGTTTTTTTAAACAAACGAGTACCGAAAATTTTGACTGCGTTGCTATTGGCCACTTAATCTACATAAAGTCCGTTCCACACAAACCAAATGCTGTAGTTACATGTACATTCAGTTGAGTCATCGACTACCTGTGCGTCGCACGTGTTTTAGTGAGTGAACCAGACGATATTGCTTGTGCGTGAGTCATGGCGGACATGTCTCCTGTACAGTAAATTTTAGAAGTATTCAATATGAACGGGACTTAACAATTTCAAAACAAAACAAAGGCGTTGGCCCCACCCCGACCAATGACCCATCTCACTCTGTCAATAATCGGAAATGCCCGAGAGACATAACTGAGTACTTACTCGTTTGTTAAAAAAAACAGACTATACCTACTTGGTTGTTAAATTAATATTTTTTGTTTTTTTAGAAACCTGTCGCGCTAAATGAACTTGTGCTCGACAAAATTGGGAAAGAAGTTTCCCTAAGAAACTAGGAATAGGAATTGTATTGCAATAATATTAATGATAATAATAAAAACAATGATATTAATTCACTACTTCCATTTATTTGACACTTAAAACCAAAGATTTAAATCGCTAGATTTGCTCGACCGCGTCAAAACATGGTTACAATTCTGTCTCGTTGACAATGACATTTGAATAGTATAATGTCTTGCTCACTCATACAGAAAATCGTATCTATCGTTCCATGCATGAAGTGTGAGCTTACTTTTCTCAGTGTGGACACTTTCTCGCAACCTAAGTACGATGAACAACATCAAACGATTTAAATATTTTCTTAAAACTAAGACAATTGAATCACAATGTAATAAGTATCAGTGCGATTTATCGTAAAAAAAAAACATTTACAGATTCTAGATGCCAAGAGAATTCTTATATTTTTTACATCTGACTGCAACAGGTCGGCGACTAGTCGCAACGACAGGCTGCGGCCGAAAATTTTCATAAATTTTGTTCTAAGCACCACACACGTCGAGTTGCAGAGTCGAAACGACAGGGTAGGGAAATCGCACGCTCTCGCTACTTGTCGCAGCGTCTAGACCCACGGCGCGGTGCACGCACACACCACACCCGATGACAGTCGCATGCGACAGGTTAGCGTCTTGTCGTCGAGCTTTCGCAGTCGCATATCGAATAATATGAGATTTAAAGATAATGAATAATTATATACTGTAACGAATCTACTATCCTGGTTAAATAAAAGGGGAATATATACTTGAACCAAAATATAATTTAGGATAATAAGATAATAAATACAGATTAAATAATAAAAAAAAAAAACACCTCCCTACCTATAACACACTCTCAGATTTTTAGTAACAAACACAACCCTCCTTTTGGGCGTCGCCGCAGTCGGGTAAAAAGGAAACTTGAAACACGGCACCAGGCCAGGCCAGATGTCAGGCCTCGTCAGCTCTGAGGCCTGATAGTTCCAAAAAAAGCACGGGTCGGTATCGTCAGGGAATGTGGCAGTCATGGCTTATACATATAACCTCGTATCCACGTTTTTCACCACGTCTGTTGTTTTTCCGGTTTTATTTCAGAGTTGAAGTCTTTCTTTCAGAAATGCCACTTGTCAGTAATCGAAACGGCCAGAAATATCAGTATTCGTTCAAGAACCTCTTCGATGAATTCTGAGAGCGTGTCAATTAATTTTATAAATCTAATTTAGGATACAGTTATTCAGTAAACAATCAAATTATTTATAAAATACTATATTTGAGCTAACATATTGATAAAAAATCATTTAAATTATATAAATCAAAAATATCCTTCATAGACTAAGCCAGTAAGAAACTCTATGAGAGAAAATTTAGAAGAAAAAGTAATGACAGCTTGACATCCTGACATAAGTGTCATAACATTGTAAATTAAAGAAAACAAATCGTTATAGACAGATTCGCAAAATACTAAAAAATCAAAAAAGGAGGAAATGATATATACATATATTAATTAATGTCTGTAGTACGTAGATACTATAATACCTACATAAATAACAATTTTTCAACAAATATTAACAACATTTTAAATTAACAGACTAGCTAATAACTTTTAATATAGAATAAACAAACACCAATTTATTTATTTCTTATTGAATAATTTAATTTATTGACAATTCTTACTTAGTAAATAAATACATTATAATGTACTTATTAGTATTTTAAGTATGTGCGTCCCTTTCACGTGAATAGTTTTTCTTTCTTTATTTTACATTAATTTAACAAAACATCTGTACGGTCTCATCGCCGTACATTTTTCTGCTTACTCTGTAACCTACTTTAGGCCAACGATGCGCGTCATAATTTAGTATTATAAAATAACATGACTAACGAATTTAAATATAGTGAACATATAACTGTGTAGCTATCAACAACTGAGAGAAATAATCGCCTACCACTCTAGCACTGTTACTCTTAACTTAAATAAACTTCTACTCAGTGCATCTTAGTGGAACGTGTTTCTCTATACAACTGAACAATCTTCACGACAAATCGGTGTACGGAGTTAACTACTAAAACCCGTACAACATTATAAATAATTTAAAATTCTTATATCAAATAGATAAAAACTTTTAGAAACCATAATGACTACCAGAATTTTTTTAAACCGAAATCAGCCGCAATTTGTTCAAAATGGCGGCCTATGTACTTTTTCTTTAATTTTCATTTTCAACAAAAGCACTTGGCTAATCATTATGTATTTTTTTTCAACTGCTTCTCAAGCCAAAACGACGCCAAATTTTAAATTTTAAGGCCGAATTTAATCAGTCAACATCAAAAAAATCAATCTGCATTTTCCCAACAGTGTTGAGGTCGACTTCCAGTCTAACCGGATGCAGGTGAATACCAGTATTTTACATGGAGCGACTAACCTCCACAACCCAGTTACTGGGTAACACGATACGGCTTGGTAAGACTGGTTGTCAGAATTTTATGGCAGAGTTCAATCAGTCATCTTTTATATTTTTTTAATTAAGTACCACATCCATTACATCTAGATTATATGTTTGAGAATCAAATACGAAGTTATACATAGGTGTATATCTACAAAAAAGACGTACTTAGATAATTATAGTATCACAACATCAAATCTGAAGTTTATAATTATTTAATACAATATTATATTTCCTGTAGGTTCTAACAAAAACAACTCTTTTTTTCGTTAATTGTGCACGCACTTTTTATAATTATGTATTATTCGACGGTGTCAGTTTCATATTAACGAATAACTAAATAAAAAATAAAAAAAAATATGTGTTTTGCGAATTTGATCCTTATTAGTACTAGAAATTGTCCAACTGACAGGTGTCAGGAACGCATTCTTTCAACGGTCGGACTGTACTTGAGTCAACCACACGTCAGAACTACAAAAACTACCCATAACAGCTACGAAATAACGGCTGTCATTGTCAATGTCAAATTGTTAGCTGGACATGCAGATTTTAACTGTATGACATGGCGCGGAAATTCGTCGGTCGCGGATCATCCTAGGCGGTATGTAAATGTTTTTTTTTTTTATAAAAAATGTAATTTCTTCAATCACTCTATGCGGAAAATCGATTCAAACTTGTCGGGGAAACGTTCGCTCTCGGAACGGAAACGAATTATTTCGTTTTATTATAGCGCGGATGGAAGAGTAAACGGATCGAGTATCGACGGATCATCCGCTTCTGTTTTTAACGTAAGTATTTCAAAATCGAATTTGACTCTGAAAATGTTAGGTGGTGTTTTCCTTGACGACGTAAGTTCTGCTATTTTGCAACAGAATTTCCGCCCGAACTTCAAAATAGATATATAGCTACACTGACACTATAATTTAATTAAACATATATTATGTACAGACGCCAGCACATCAACGTAAACCCTATACATAACTATAACTACGACGCAGCATGAAGTGTTAGAAAGAAAGTATCGTTGGCATGATTGGTGGAGTTTCCATCGTTTCTAAAATTGTGCAATGGTTGCACATTCTAATAATGAGGAGCCAATAAAATCATGCTTCACTTGGAATAGGCCACACCTCCGCGGCCCTGCGTGTCCGCCATTGCACCCGAGGTCTCCCGACCCTTAGCGAAATTAAACGAACGCTGACATCTCTTCCTTCAGTTCGTTCGTTTATCTTACGTCACGTCAGTCACTACTAGAGATTCGTAGATAGAGTCACGTATCGCTCTCAATTTTATTATTATTTGTTTTTAAAATGGCGCCTCAATTGACGCAAATCGAAAGGCAGCGGATAATAGCCCTTAGATTAAGTGGATGCCGGATCATTGATATTTGTCGGCAGACGGGCATAACGGTGAGTAATATTTTTTGTAATTATGTTTTTAAATCATATGACGACTCATTGACCGGAATTACAAAGGCTAATATTGAAAAAATGTGCTTGTGCTGGTGTTTTTCAATAGAATTTTCGAAATAAGTAAACAGAAGGTATAGTTAAGTAAGTAGTTAATCTTCCTTGTGTTCTTTCATAATGAGTTCCCGATATTGTGTTTCGCTGTTTTAAGCGCCATTGAAATGTAGAGTAAGTAACCGGCCGATTGTTTCCCGCCGCGATTTTTTCGAGCACTGGATTTTGAATGCACTGCTCAGCGCCGGGAGTTGAAAATCCAATAGATTAATTTTATTACCACGCTATCGCATTGGGTGTAATCCTGTCATGGCAGTGATGTTTGTGTGGAAATAAATAATTTAATACTTACATATTAATAACTTATCGATGATTGTAGGGAAGTATTAATACCTATATCAGAAAGGTTTAAGTAATGAAATAAAGGTAAACAATCTTGACTTGACTTTTTACACAAACACATACTTATCTATTAAACAAATACACTGCTTAAACTAATGGTTCAATTGTAATCATTATCCGTCTTATTACAAAACAAGGTTCATCTTCAAACCCAGGTTTAAACCATGGACCCTTTTTTGAATTTCGAGCTTTATTCTGACACGTTAAGATGTCAGTTTTACAAAACTGACAACTTAGTACCGGACTAAGTTGTCAGTTTTGTATAAAGAACTGTATTTCTATCAAAGCTAGGTTCATATTACAAAAACTGGCTCGATGGTTTAAACCATGACGAAGAAAAACCTCATTTTGTAATAAGACCGTATGTATTTGTTTTGTGGTAGTAATCATTATTGTTGTATTTACAATGGTTTTTATTTGCATATTATTTTTAAACTGAGGTTTTAAAATAAAAAATGATAAAAGACACATCAAGTTTAACCTTTAATTCACCACCTAAACCTTTCTGTTAACATCTTTGTCTATGTTAATTGAGTAATAATGTGCAATAAACTAAGTATTAAAGCTATCTGTTTCGTTCCAGAAAAAAACTATTTACTTTTGGCTTCGGCGGTGGGAAGAAAGCGGAACAATTGAAGCCCACCACCGCCAACTCTACACGAGAGCCACAACGGCGGCAGAAGATGCAGCTATGGTCGCTGCACACTCTGCCGATCTGTTTCTTAGCACTCGAACCACCTCATCTTCGTACAGCGTGAGTCCATGTGTAACTTGTTATCACACTTACCACCCTAACTTATTCATCATTTACATACTTAGAACATGGTTTTCTATGTGAATGACAAAATTGATTAAAATATACCGGAAGGACTTTTTATGTTGTTACCTATTTTATGTTGTTATAAGCTGTTATACCTACAATAGATAAGGGCGCTCGGCAGGCGCTCACTCAAACCAGTTATGCGCCCATCGCGCGGCCTTTTAACGATGGCCAATAATTACGCCAGCTGAACGTATTTGTCTCTGTGAATTTAGTATAACTACTTATTAGATCATTTTTCAGTTCTTTACAACCTACCTCAACAAAGGTGGAAGTTCTCAATTCGACTGATTGTTTATTTGTGCGTCCATACTCATTTAGTTAAGTTGGCCCGTAAAATTTGTCAAGAATGTGTAAGTATTGAAATTAACAACATTTTCTTTGTTTTAGATTTCGATGGATACTGTGAGGAGGCGCCTGAAGGCCACCGGAAAAAAATGCTGCCGCCCTGCCAAGAAAATTCAGATGAATCAGGCTCATAAGGAGGCAAGAGTAAGTTTTTGCCTAGAATATTACAATTTTGACTGGGCAAACAATATTGTAATTTTTGTAGATGAGAAAAGCTTCCGGTCGGACATGGACGGAAGAAAAATATTATGGCGCAACAGCAATGAGCGCTATGTGGAGGTGAATACTTTACCAAATCGGGCAAGTGGACGAATATCCCTAAATTTTTGGGGATGGATGAGCTCAATGGGACCGGGTGAACTCGTAGAGGTTAGCGGGCGCATGACTGGGGATCAGTACGTCGAAATTTTACGCGACGTGATGATCCCCACCGTGCGCCTGCACTACCCAGAGGGCATTATTTACTTGTGCCAGGATAACTGCCGCGTGCACACCTGCAGAGTGGCGCAGGAGTGGTTCGCGGCACAGGATGACGTCATCTGCCTGCCATGGCCTGCAAAGAGCCCTGACTTAAACCCAATCGAGAATCTATGGGGACTCATGGTTCTCGATTAGGATGCCTCAGAAATTCGCAACAATGAAAACTTGCGGCGAGAAGCCCATACTACATGGGAGCATTTTAGAGGCACGGACACCTGCTGGAACATGGTGGCGGGCATGAAGGACAGGCTGGACGCTGTATTAGATGCGCAAGGTGGTCCGACGAAATATTAAAGACCCTATTTTATATACCTATTCAAAATTATTTATCTACATATTTTTAAGTATCTAGTTTTTTTAATAGTAGTAGTTGAGATACTTAAAATTATTACCTAATTTTGCTTCTATTACAGTTTAACTATCTTAGATTTTAATTTATTTAAGGAGGATGCGCTAAGGTAGCCCGCGAAGTTCAAATTTTCTTACGTTTTTTGCAATTTGCAGGTCAGTGGCAGGTTGTATGTTGATTAAAATATGATTCGCGGCCGTAACTAACAGGGCGTTACAGAATTACACTCATTAGAATCAGCAATACAAATCCATAAGTTTGAATTGACCTCAAATCTAGGGATTTCATGAAATCATGAGGTTTGAGGTCAATTCTAACTTATGGAGTTGTATTGGTGATTATAATGATATAATTCTATAAAGCCATGTTAGTTACGGCCACGAATCATATTTTAATCATCATACAACCAGACACTGACCTGCATATTGTAAAAAACATAAGAAAATTTGAATTTCGCGGGCTACATTAGCACAGCCCCCTTAAGTAACTTTTTATTTATCATTTAATAATATATTGTTTTGGCAACGCATTACGCTCCCATGTAGTTATATTTCTTATCAACAGAAAGGCCGATCTTGTTGCTTATTTCTGAGGTCAAGTTTAGGCTCTTTTAGGTCATGGCATAGTCTTTATCACTAATTAGACGCGAGCGAACTTAGTCTTAAAGTGAATGCGCTAAGGTAGCCCGCAAAATTCAAATTTTCTGACATTTTTTGCAATTAGCATGCAGTGTCAGGTTGTATTGATCAAAATATGATTCGCGACTGTAACAAATAATTCTTTACAGAATTATAATCATCAACACAACCCGCTAAGTTCATTTTAATCCCTTTGAATGACTTCTCATGAAATAGTTAAGTATTCAAAGGGATTAAAATGAACTTAGAGAGTTATGTTGATGATTATAATTCTGTAAAGAATTATTTGTTACAGTCGCGAATCATATTTTGATCAATACAACCTGACACTGCATGCTAATTGCAACGTAAGAAAATTTGAATTTCGCGGGCTACCCTTGCGCTTCTACAACACTATAGGCTGTATCCGTAGAGTTTATGAGTGTTCACAGAAACAGGGCCTCAAGTCTGGTAATCTACTAATATAATGGCGTCATTATGACTTTCCAATGGTCAACCACTGACACTCCATTGTAAGAAATTATGAATTTAGCAGATTACGAACTTTTAGCAAAATGACAATGCAGTGACAATAGGATCATGTTGGAATGACGAATTTCTAAGAAATAGCAGACTTGAGGCCCAGACACTCTGTTTCGGACACTGAGTGAAAGGTGTATATTGTCGTAGCTAAGTTAGCTTTAGATGACGAACTCCGATTCTACATCAGTAAATAATGCACTTCACCCGACCAAATATTCATCCATCCACTTTCACAAACTTAAATATTAAATGTAGTAGTTAGCACAGTTTTACAATCCGTATGGTGTATTTTAATAAGTAGGTATTGTTATTATTTTATTTAAGTGTCAAAATAGGTAACTGTTTAGGTATTTCCAACCACTGTTTCTCTTATTCTTCCATTGTTCGATTTGGGAAAGACGCCAGACACTTCGTTCGTTGATGTTGTGTCGTAATAAACTGACTTCCTCCATGTCCTTCTCCAGGCTTTAAACTAATTGCATAATTTTCATCACAGTTTGGCCGTGAAAGCGTAACAGACAGATAGTTACTTTCGCATACTATTAGCATGGATAATTCTTCAAATAACGTGATATAGAATATAATAATTAATACTGTAAATAGAAATACCTATAGTTCCTTTCGCACCATTGTCCATCCATCGCAAGAATATATTCTTGAGGATTTTTCGTTAGTGATAGTGATCATTTAAGTTAAGGCCGTCGGCCGCTGACAGCATGCCACGACAAGGGATTTAGTAAGCGAAGCGATCTTATTTTATCATGTTTAGGGCGCTTTCAGTTTAGACGTTTCGTGTCGCACCGCTGCGGTGCTGAAGCAGTGCATTTGTCGTATTGCGTACGGACGGTCGTTTGTTTTCATACAAAGCGCGCGGTGCGGCAACAGTGCGGCGTCGATATCGCGAACGCTCGACATCAGGACGGCAACGTTGGAAACTCCACGTGTATGAAAACAAACGACCGTCCATGCGCAATATGACAAACGCACCACTTCGACACCGCAGCAGTCCGACACGAAACGTCTAAACTGAAAGCGGCCTGAGGGCGCCTTAAGGGGGATGCGCAGTGGTAGCCCGCGAAATTCAATATTTTTTCGGTTTTTTGCAATTTGCAGGTCCGTCCGTATAATAATCATAATTTTGACCATATAAATCATCAATATAGGTATATATAAGTAGATTTGCCGTGGTTTGATCTGATTTCTGAAATCACTCCAAACCAAATAAATTTTATATTAATTTAAATTGTTTATTATGGTTTTATTGTCGCGTATCATATTTTGATCAAGATAAAACCTGACATGGACCTGTAAATTGCATAAAACGCAAGAAAATTTGAATTTCGCGGGCTACCACTGCGCATCCTCCTTAAGGTGGAACTAGTCGATATTTTTTCCATACAAATTTCGGGAGGGTATAACTCCACTGTTTGACATTGTGCATCCAAAGTTAAACATAATATCGTTTTGTCTTATTATTATTGTTGTCTGTGCGGAAATAGAATAGTAAAATATAAAGCCACTAAAAACTTATGAGCCAACAAAGGTTCATTTTTCTTGTTAATTTAACGCAACTTTGGGCGTAAATAGTAACAAAAGAAGTGTAAAATCTCTAAAACAAAATCGGTACCGACAAAGCTCAATTATCGAAAAGTTCAATAAACTTTATTTGTAATTGATTTATGCAGAGGTTTTTTTATAAACCTCGATCTTCCAAAGTAGTTTTCGTAAATTTTTACGCGCTCGTTTCACTATTACTTACTAGTTTTACTTTACTACTACTATTTATTACTTTACTAGCGTCTAACTGCTCATCAATGATACTATCTCTGTCGGAAACGATGCCAGGTGAGATAGCGTGCTTTTTGGGCAACTCAACCAGTGAGTTTGAGCCCGCGACTAGTTCAACCTTAAACAGCCCAGTCAAATTATACTAATCTAGGTAAAAGCTTACTCTCGTTTGGCGGCAGCATTTAATTTAGTTTGGCAGCTATACAATAATTAATCTGCTCTAGCAATAAAAATAAAAGCTTGTAAGAAAATAAATATATACTTTCTGTTGGCTATTTTAATTTAGAGTAAGTATTTAATTTTAAGTTTTTATTTAGTTATGTAAGGTATATTATTGTTTAAAAATAAAAAGAATATGATTGTTATTCCGCATTTTATTTTGATATTTATCCCGTGGTTGATTCACATGCGTTGTAGGAACCTCCTATTTTCTTTTCTGAACCCCTGACAATGTGTAAGTATGCAAATTTTCATGATTATCAGTTGTGTAGATAAGACTAAATTCACATGGAAATGGCAGCGGCCGGCAGCGACGTGGTGAGCAGTTTACTTATAGCCCGTGCGCGTCAACATGGCACCTGGCTCGAATGAATTACGTATAAAGAACTAAGTGCAAAAAATTTTTGAGTTTTATTTTTGTTTTTTGAATATCAACATTTAATTTGCGCTGAGTAGTTTCTCATAACATACTTACTACTTTACGATGCTTTAAACGTGACAAAACATAGTGTTTAGACACAATTTTGTTTTCGAGCCAGGTGCCATGTTTACGCGCACGAGATAAACATTATAAACTTTATATATATGCTATATTTAGGTAAAACAAGCCGCGGTAAAACAATTATATACTTGTACAAGTATATAATTAAAATAAAAGGTGAAGAGCTCATAGGGCATCAAAAAATTCGTCCGCATCGCTGTCAATGGAAAAAGTGCCCAAAAGGCTGGCAGCATTGCCACGTTTGATGGCAATGCCAATTCTTTGGGCTAAAAATAAGCTATTGCACTGACAATTTAATTACCTACTTAAATTAAGTGTATTTGATAACAGTGGAAGTTTAAAACAGTGTATATACTAAATTCGTATACATATTAAATTCGTAAAACCAGAATCATACATAATCATACTTGAGTTATAAGAGCAAAGGTATGCGCTTCGAACATCGCCATCGTCACCTCCATAGAGGTGTTTTGGGAAGCACCGTACTTTCTAACCCAGCGATTTTTTATAGTAGCTATTTTTTTTTGGCACAACATACCCTTTTTAATGTAATTTTGAAATCCCCAAAACCAGAAAACAATAGGTGCTGAGAAAAAAAAAATTCATGTAGCGGGTCTAAATTGGTTTCCAAGCAATATAAGGATAGTGCCATTTTCAAGGTCAAGGTCAGCACCCCAAAAGTCAAGTTCAAATCAAAATCTGCACAGATCTTGGAATAATATTAAGTACCTTGTGACAAGCTCCGGTCAAGGACATTTTCAAGGTCAATGTTAAACGTCTCAAAGGTCAAGGTCAAATAAATATAAAAAGTTTGTAGTAGGCCGTGGTCGACGCGGGGCACATATTTCTGGGTGGTTTAAAAAAAAAATAACCACGAAGAGGATGGCGGGGTCTCGCCATCCACTTCGAACCTAACCTGTCCGAGTCGGGGTGCCCCAAATCCCGAGCTCACTTCGCTCGCTCTTGCATCATGCTCTCCGATGAAGTGTGCACAAGCAGCTCACTACAGTCCAACACTTGCTGAAGCCTCAATCCGTGTCTCATTTTGCAAAAGTCTTCTAGATGAAGATATCTATACGCAAAAAAGATATGAAGCTTCTCACGAGTGGGTTATAAAGCACAATGAAGTTGAGTTTTGTATCGCCGCGCTTTGTAGCACCTATCATTGCGCGTTTGTATGAAGTTTTCTCTCTATCGGTTTACCTACTCCGGTCCGGTCGGTATCTGTCAAAGTTATTTGGAACTGCATAGAGTTGTTAATCTCTAATTTTGTAACCATAATACAAAAAGGTACTTATATAATTCCATGGTTGTAACAGCTCTATATTAGATCATCGCGCGTTCGTATTTCCGAAGAAAGACGACGGTTTCCGAAGCGCATACTTTTTCTGGGAGGACTTACATTTACATAATAATGTAACTAAAACGGGGTTTCTGGCCAAAATGCCCGATCGCCGCACAGAAGAAACATGCGCAGATCAAGGGTCCTATGACAAAAATTGATGATTGTAGAAATCATATTTGTTTTATAAATACTTATGATAGCGGAAGACCAAAGAAACGATGGATGGACTGTGTGAAAGATGATATGACTAGAAAGGGGGTGAATACCGAGATGACGACTAATAGAGAAGTATGGAGCACCGACCCCAAATAAATTTGAATATGGGCTAGAGGCTCTGTTGGATTCTCAAGGCTCGGCTCAACGCCGAGAGTTAGAACCAAATGCGTGGTAAAAAAGTTGCGTTAAAAAAGCGCCCCTAGGTAGGTACTATGGACAAAACTTAAGCATGCTCACTTAAGAAAATATTCCTGTGAGAGCGCAGCTAGTGACAAACGAACATTGTGCGATCGAGTCGTGAGCCGTGCATGCGATTATCGCCTTTGAGGTGATCATGCGGAACTTTGGCCCATAGTACGTGAGCTAAAAATGTGTACGTGAGCAATAAATATTACATGGGACAATAACTCCTGAAAATGTGTAACGGTTTATTACCATGGAATAAACTCTGAAAAATCGGTAAAAAATAATATAAGAGAAAGTTGAGCATTTAAATTTATTTTTCCAGCCAGCTTTTTATTAATAAAAAGCTAAGCAACAAAAAAAGAATTGCCAGCCACTAAAATATCGGATCGGATCTGAGATCGGGCCCAGGATGCCAGAGAATAGCTGTAACAACAGGAATAACTAATTAAGCAATATAGGTATACCTAACATTAAAAAGAGTTACTTACTTAAGCAGGTATTATTTATATCTTACTAGCAAAGAAATAAAGCTTAAACTACTTAAATAAATTAAATAATAAAAGAAGCTCTCTTCCTCCTCTTTCCTACTATGCTGTGCCCGACAGGGCCCATAATTGTGTCATTAATTTTAAGCTTACCAACTGTTTTACATTATGGAATGCAATAAAGAATTGAGAATTGAGATTATAACCGTCAGCCTGTTTCAGATCAGATTATAATGATATCATTTTTACGAGGTTTTCTAAATATGACAATTTCAATCGTGCGTTAAGAGGGTGCATTCTGAAAGTTGGCAACAATGTCAAATATTTGATTGATCAATCAATATTACCTACTAAATAAAATTATGATAGTGAATTTTAATAATCACACTGAATTAGCTGTTAACAGCTTCGCTGCCAGTTCCGCGAATTAGCGGGGTGCGGGGTGAGCCCCAGGTGCCGGCCCCGCTAATATGCGGGGTAGCGTCGTTCGGTTTCTATGAATTAGTACGCGCCCGGCTCTGCGCTTGGCAACACGTTTGGAGGTTGGCCCTGCGCTTGAATAATACAAAAAACCGTTACAAGTTATGGTTTTTGAATATTGACTTTTATTGACTTACAAATAAGGTTCAAATATGAATGATGAAACCGGGCCGTCAAGACCAAAACGAAGTAAACTACCATTAAATTATAACATTACGGACAGTGATATTGAAGATCAGCTCTTTGGAGGTGATGACAGTGACGATGAGTACCATTTTGAGGACTTGGATTTCTCATCAGATGACGAAGAAGAGGCCGCTGACCGGCGGTATATTCAGCAAAATGCGGCTATGGATTTGGTACCGCTGTCGCAGCCTCCGAGTCCGAACCCATCTGAAGAGCTGCAACCACCAGAAAGCACTGCCACATCTACAGTAGGCTGGACCTCGACATGTGAGTTACAAAATATAGATTTCACTAAACAGAATGCGTTTTTCGGTAACCCTGGAGAAGCTCCAATAGCATTTTTCAACTTCTTCTTCGAAGATGATTTTCTTGCTATGATTTGCGAAAAAACGAATGTTCAAGCTGCTAAGTTATTAGGAAATCCTGTATTAGCAAGTTCAAGAATAAATTCTTGGAAGGAGTTGAATGTTCCTGAGCTGAGAATATTCTTGGGATTACTGTTTCACATGGGATTCATTCAACTACCCCGACTACAAGATTATTGGAAAACGAACCGATTATTTTCTATACCTATTTTTGGGCAATATATGAGTAGAAACAGATATCTGCTTATAATGAGATGTCTCCACTTCAGTTCAGAGACAGTGGATGACCCAGACCCATTGTGCAAAATACGCAGCGTTATTGAATATTTCAATAAAAAAATGGATAACTGCTATTATCCTGCGAAAGAGTTATCTTTGGACGAGAGTATGGTGCTATGGAGAGGGCGTCTAAAATTTAGACAGTTCATCAAAAATAAGAGACATAAGTATGGAGTCAAATTGTACATGCTGACTGAACCAGATGGTCTCATTCTCAAATTTCGTGTGTATACAGGGAGCCAAGACACTGAAGTGGCAGGAAAAGGGCATGCGGAAAAAGTAGTGATGCAATTGATGGAAAAGCATCTTCAGAATGGCCACTCGTTGTATATGGATAACTATTATAATAGTTTCCACTTGGCAAAGAGACTTTTAGAAAATAAAACATACTGCACTGGAACCTTGCGAAAAGATTTGAAGGAAAATCCGAAGGATGTATCTAATAAAACACTGAAAAAAGGTGAAAATATATCTCGTTTTCAAGAAAGTGTACACATCGGAAAATGGAAAGACAAACGCCCAGTGATGTACATCACCACAGAATATGAAGATAGAAAGGTGCCAGTTGCCAATAAACGTGGCCAGATCACTGAAAAACCAGAAGCTATTGCTAAATACAATGAGTTTATGTCTGGAGTTGATAGACAAGACCAGTTACTCGCATTTTATCCATGTGAAAGAAAAACACTTCGTTGGTATTTGAAAATAGCGATCCATACTTTTCAACTTCTCTTTATAAACTCATACAAAATTTATAATAAATATTCTGGCAAACCGAAAATGACACTGTATGGTTACCGTTTATCTGTGATAAATGAGCTGTTACCCGAAAATAATACTTCAGTGGTTGCTGGTTCAAGCAGAGTAAGAAATAGTAGAGGAGAAGTGCACAAAATTAGTAAAATTACTGAAAGAAATGCCAAAGGATTTTTGAAGCGTAAAATGTGCCGCATGTGCTCGAAAACCCAAAAAAAACGAAAAGACTCTATGTGGCATTGTGAAATGTGTAATGACAAACCTGGCCTATGCTACGAATGTTTCGATGAATATCACTTGTCCATCTAAGTTTAATTTTATTGTTTTTATTTAGTTATCTAAGATTTAGTATTTGCATCTGGCAGTGTGATTAGTTTTAGAAGTTTTATTTGTAAAAAAAATGTTTATATAGACCGCGGTCACATAGTTGCAATTTGTGAGTTGATTTTACCAAAGTTCAAATAAAAAAATATTATATAGAAGATTAAAAGAGAAACATTATTTTTATGGTTAGGAAACTGTGATTATTTTGAGAGGTTGTTTTTTGTGTTTATTTTTAATTAGAATGCAGCTATTATTGTTGTGATCGTAAGTTACTTCCAGATTTTTTTTTATACATTTTTTGTAAGATTATCCTATGAAAGACTTTAGTAAATGTTACCAAAGGTATTAGAATTAAGCAAACTACGTTTATCTTGTGTTCAAATACCATAGACAGTTTTAAATAAACCAAAATCCATTAAAGAAATTACTCCGCATAATTGCGGATTTGGCACTGGGGTTGAAACTTTCAATCACAGTGCCAGGTCCGCAAATTCGCGGGTTTTGTTTTTTAAGCTTTTTCTTAAATAAAATTCCTAAAAATAGCTAAATATATCCAAAATAACAATATTGATATATCCCTCATGCATATATTACAAAAAAAAAACTTGGATTTTTCCATGACGTCACCATATACCAGCTGGCAGCGAAGCTGTTAAACAGTTTTAGGTGTGAAATAGCTTGTGGAGATTTTCCAAATTATTTTTTTGACATAAATCTGTAAAATATTTAGTGTTACGATAATAATTATTGTAAAACATTATCAGTATTTTAGTGCCCTATACATAGAGCGTTAACTCATAATTTAATTGAGTATTATTGAAAAATAATCAAAACGGAGTAATATTTGACAGTTGACAGCTATTTGCAATGTTCTCAACTTCCAGATTGAAAATAAAAGTTTGTTGTGTGTTGCTGGCAACATGCTAATTAACGAAAGACGTGCAACATTTGATGTTTGTCAGCCACATTTGTTTTTGCGAGGAACACTTGCGCAACTGTTGCATCCATTATTGTTTATTTCCAATCAACATGGGGCTTTAGGTATGATGTGAATTGTTCCTAAGGAATCTGTAGTGCTTATAGCGATCAGCTATCAAGCTAGGACAGTAAAATAAAGGTAATTACATTAATAATAAGCTAAATTAAAAATAATCTTTAGTATCATTTACCCGTGTCCAGTCAAATACTATGAATAATTACTTAAATAAAAATATTTAAAAAAGTTTTAAAATCCTTCAATTTTAATGTTGGCAACCTCGCGTTTCTTTTTTTACCGGGGACGCGTAAATGAGTCCAAACATACAATAAAAATAACTTGATTAAAAAAACAATAGGTAAATGCGTCATTTTGGATAGCACTGAGTAGGTACATAACTCACTGTGGCCCATTGTTAGAACGTTGCTTATTAAATAGTTATCATTAAAACCACAAATACAACCATTATTGAAATGAATTTATTAAAAAAACGTAAGAAATTTCGCGGATTGTCTTGGCACACCCCTCTTAAATCAACATTCATCTAAGTAGCATCGTTCTAAAACACAGACCACTAACAAAAATAAAAACAGCAAAAAAAAAAGTTACAGCTTAGAAAAAACTTTATGGTCTTGTAAAAACGCATTAATATAAGGAAGAACTCTTTCAGGGTGTGTGAAATGCACATCATGGCTACCCTCTACATCGACTCTGTGAAAATTATCCAGTGTTGCCATTCTGTCCAATAATTCTTTGGCGCCCTGCCGCCATTTTGGATTCGGCGGAACGTTTTTCGCGCCATCACTAGCCGCTATGAGCAAAGTCGGAGGTATTGTCTTAAATAGTTGGAAATAATAGTCGTTCCCATAGTTTTGTGGCACGAGATTTTTTAGACGATTATCCCATGATAGGTACCTGTAATGTAGGTGAAGGAAAATCTTAGAATTTGCTTGTTTTTGGTAATTTCTCCGTCTTTTTGCTGCAACTCCTATAAAGCAGGTACCAGACGCTTCACTCGAGTGAATGTTCATTTTTGTTTCATTCCACGTTCACCCGACACCGACAAAATTACAGAGGAATGAACGTTCATCAGCTCCTTTAATTTCATTTTTCGAACACTCACTCGGTAGACGAATGACATGATGTCAAGTGCCGAAATTCACCATCGCTAGATTGGATCACTAATTAATTAATATTTTCATCCTGATTCATTTTTTGATCAGACGTTTTCGTCGAGTGGAAGAAAAAAAAAATTTCTTTAATTTCCAAAGACGCCGAATGAAAGACAAAAGTGAACAAAAAGTGAAGGGTCTGATATCTGCTTAAACCAGAATCAAGAGTGGCGACAAACCATAAAAGCGCCGAGACAAGGAAGGTCACCGAGTCCCGGAAAAATAATTCAACTGTCTTGAAGCCCGAAATTAAAATAATAGGAAAAAGAAAACAAAATAATTTTCATTCAGAAATGCTAGTATGCTCCGCTCTGCGAAATTGAGTGGTCGTGCTTTCCCAGAATACTTTTTTCATAAAGTATGAATACAAAATTCTGAACGCAATTTTACTTATAAAAGTCTTTATGTTAGAAAAAGGGCAATTGTGGGGTTTTTTTTTGTGTATATCCTAAACAAAAATAAGCATGCGATTGTTGAGCAGACGAGTTAAAGGCCTAATTCACGATGTCCGAATAGCCACTACTTACCGAACAATTTAAAAAATAGAACATATTTTGTATGAAATTATCTACCAAGTAAGTTAATAGGAACTTAATAATTGAACCTATTTATAATTCTATTCTACTTTTGAATTTATTCGGTAAGTAGTGGCTATTCGGACATCGTGAAATAGGCCCAAGTGTTAGAAATGTCAAAATAATTAAACAATATTCTGTCCAAAAGAATATTTACTTTTTGACACCTGTCAGTTGGACAATTTCTAGTTGTAATAAGAATCAAATTCGCAAAACACACGTTAGTATGAAACTGACAGGTGTCAAAAAAGTGACGTAAGTGGAAAGAGTGTAAGTATAGTATTTTTATCTCACGACGCAACGTGCGCTTTAATTGTGGTAACCAAGTGTAGGTACAAACACTCTGTGAGTGTGTGCGTGAAGACGAGTAGCGTCAGCACATAACACACACACGCACACTTCCGACTTCACCAATGTCTCGGACGGTACCGAGAGCTCTTGCGCTCACACACACATTCACAGCGTGTTTGTACACTTGGTAACCACAAGTAAAGCTCGTGTTACTTCGTGAGATAAAAATACTGTTCAGCTGGTCTACCGCTCAAGGCGAAAGCGCCATCGTAGCCCTCGAAATTCAACTTTCTTTCTTTTTTTGCAATTCGCAGGTCAGTGTCAAGTAGTATGTTGATCACACACCCACTTGTATTAATTATTATGGACAAAGATGTAGAAAATGCTTAGTTCCAACAATTTTAAATGACATATCAATCGATTTAGAAACAAATAAAATGGGGATGTTTCTGTTTGACACCTTTTGTCAAACCACATAAATGGAGATGCATAGATTAAATTTATGTCATACCGAGCTTATATTACGTCCTGTGGCTTGGCCAACAAACTGCTGTGAAGTTTGGCAGAAGTAAAACTTTTTATACACTCCTACCAACTTATCTGTGAAACGGCGAAAATTGGAACTACAGCCGACATGTTATTTTATTATTTTTATATAGGTATCATTTTTTTAATTTGTAAAAACTGTAATTCTTATTAAACGATTATGTCTAATGTGAAATGTCCTTCTTGAAAACTTACTCAATTTTGGGCACCTTATATTAATTAGCAACACTGAATCGACGGTGCCGTCCTCTTTCAGTTCACAGATAAGTTGGTAGGACTGTAATAGGATGTTACCGCAAATAAACGCTTTTTCATTATTTTTTTTATCAAAATAAGATTTGTGACCGTAACAAATACGTACCTATCTACAAAATTATAATCATTCAAATCATCAATACCTTCAAATAAGTATTCGATAAGTTTAAATTAGCTTATTGAATGACTATTTCACTAAATCATGACATTTCAGGCTAATTCTAATTGGAAAGTTGTATTGATGATTCTCATGATAATAATCCTGTAAATACATTTACTTTTTTCGGTCGCGAATCATATTTTGATCAATATACAACCTGATATTAACCTACAAATTGCAAAAATGGATTTTCTGGGGCTACCCTGACGCTTTCCTGTAGATGAATACATCATAACTTTATCACTTACCCGACTGCGTCGTCATTGCGCATGCGTTGTATGAATCCACTTAGATCACCGGGCTCGTGTGGATTCGGAGCTACGTTTGCTGAACGTGCCTCATCTGTATCCTGCGTTTCATTTGTATTCTCATTTCCATTAGTTTTCTGTACCTCTTCTGCGTTCTGCTCGTTTGTATTCAGAGTTTCAGTTGAATTTGTATTCTGACCCTCGTCTTCATTTCGTTTATCGTTAGAGTTCTTTTTGCTGTAAACGTCAAGCATTTATTAAGTTGGCATTGCGTCTCACCTACACCGCGTACTCCGAGACTTGTGACGTCACAGCGTGAAATCCCCACGCGGAATATTTAATTTGTAAGCGATACAATGTAGGTGTATAGTGACCGATAATTAAACACATGATTATACTCATGATAACAAACAACTTTTACTATAGGACAAAACCTGAATTCGCGAAAAAAAAATCTGCTGCTCCCTACATTTTGATGAGTTATGCGAACATGAATGTATAGGGCAGCAGATTTTTTTTCGCAATTTCAGGTTTGGTCCCACAGTAAAAGTTGTTTGTTATCATGAGTATAATCATGTGTTTAAGTATCGGTCACTAATTACCAGTCACCCTATATTGTCACGAAATTGAAGATGAAGCAATTCACATATAACATATAATGTTAATATACCCTGCCTAGATATCTCTTATGTTGACTAAGTATCAATCACGTAAAAATTGACAATTGTAATTGATCGTTTCGGGAACCCTTAAGGTGATTTAAAATTAAAATTTCGGGTTTAAGTATTCGAATAATCAAATTAAGCACTCAATTTGTAAGTGGCACCACAAATTGACATACACATGGTAGGCTTTCTGATCCATTTGTTTACAATTTTATCAGATACTTTTGAAACAGACCTGAGGAGCTCGTGGCTAGGTAATAACAATCGCACGGGTCGATCCATCAGGTTAAGCTACGCTTGCCGGGGTTGGTTGACCATCTTTACATACCGAGACTCCTCCGTGCCTCGGAAAGCACGTTAAGCCGTTGGTCCCGGCTGTCATTCGTGGATCTTTGACAGTCGTTACGGGTCGTCAGAAGCCCGAAAGTTTGACAACCAGTCTTACCAAGGGGTATCGTATTACCCAGTTACTGGGTTGTGGAGGTCAGATAGGCAGTCGCTCCATGTTAAATATTGGTATTCAGCTACATCCGGTTAGACTGGAAGCCGACCCCAACATAGTTGGGAAAAGGCTAGGCAGATTGATATTTTCGACTTTTGGTACAGAACATAGAAGAAGTAGGATTATCACTTACTGATAAGAAGGAAAGGCATGATAGTTCCTTAAGATGATGACTTCACATTGATCTCTAGTTAGTTCCCGACGCCGCTGTAACGCTTGAATCGCCATTTCTCTGAGGTACGGCTGTCAGAAACATAACACCAGGAATTTAATTTTCGAAAAGCCAGGCTGAGGTGTGCAGTACCACACAAATAAAGCCGATATCAAACGCCTCACTCGAGTAAAGGCTTCCAGCAAACAGCGCTTCACTCATTGACCCATTTTTTCTCTTTTTAATGAAAATGGGACAATAATTGAAGCGTTTGATATCTGCTTAATTGGCAAAAAGAGATATAGGTAAGCACAGGAAGTGTAGTAAGAAACTCGAGTCCTAAGTCTTACAATAATAAGACTTGAGTTCTCTTTGAAGACTCAGTTGTTTTTAAAGACTCCAGTCTGATAAAAAAAATTCAGAGCTCTAGTCCTTTTGAATTTTAAGTCTTTTATAGGAAGACTCGAGTCTTGTCGAAAAGAACTCGAGACTGAGTCATCTGAGTCCTTATCTGGAAGGTATTTTTTTTTAATGACAGTTTTCAGTTCCAATTATATGATTTGATTATGTACATAATTTTGAGCTTTGATACATAATTTTATTCCTTAAATATTGATAACACAATACACCAACTATAAAGCTCATGACTCAGAAGACTCAAAGATCACAAAAGACTCGAAAAATCACATGACTCAAAAAACTCGTGACTCTTGAGACTATTAGTCCCAAGTCTTGAAAATCGACTTTAAGTCTCGAAATTAAGACTTTTAAAACGCAAGTCTTACAACACTAGGTACTTACAGGAAAACGCTCGACTTCAAGTCGACGTTCGCACGGACGTTAATATATCGCGGCGATTTATTTTTGCGCACTGGATTTTCAACGCTCTGCTTAGCGCCGAGAGTTGAAAATCCAACAGTGTGTTTTTTCAACGCGCTGGGATGCACTCTGTTGTTGTTAGGTTGGATTCTCGAAGCTGGGCTCAACACCGAGAGTTGAAAATCCAGTGCGCGATAAAATCCCGCCGCGATTTTTTTACGTCCGTGCGAATGTCGGCTAAATGTGATATTTCGCCCTTAAATACTTACCTTCCGTTCAAAGTTTTCCCTGTCATAGTCTTCATAGTATTCATCATAGAATCTCTGGTACTCCAAATGATCTTCAACCTGCATCCTCATGAGAGTCGGCCCAGCATCTAGCAGAATCATCTTAGTGATCTGGCCAGGGTGGATCACGCTGTAAAATAGCCCTTAAAACAACAAAATAATACGCCTTGTAGGTATTTAACGAGGGCTCGTGGCTAAGTAATCATGGGTCGATCGATCAGGTTAAGCCACGCTTGCCGCGGTTGGTCCGTGGATGGTTGACCATTCATTACATATCGAGACCCCTCCGTGCCTCGGAAACACAGTCCCGGCTGTCATTCGTGGATCATTGACAGTCGTTACGGGTAGTCAGAAGCCTGAAAGTCTGACAATCAGTCAGATAGGCAGTCGCTCCATGTAAAATACAGCTGCATCCGGTTAGACTGGAAGCCGACCCCAACATGTTGGGAAAAGGCTAGGCAGGTGGTGAGGTATTTCACGAGACTGCCTCGTTAGTCTCGTGGTCGTAAGCGCTGCTGCTGAGGAAGAGGTTACTGGGTTTTCCATCAGGGATTTCTCAGAAACCTGGTCTCTAAACAAGTTTGAAGCCCTTGACGCTCTAAAAAAAACAAGCTTCTCGACATAAATCAAAACCGTACTTGCCGTTGTTCTAGAATCATAAAATTTGGCAAGAACCAAGCTCTCACAGCACAAGTAAAGAAAAAAGTCCGAAAATTTGTTATTTTATCGAAGAAAAATAATTTTTTTTTAAATTATTTTCAACTACGGAACCCTTCATTGTGCGTGGTCCGACACGCACTTGCCCGGATTTTTTTTACCTACCTTGTTCACATCCCATGGAGTGTCCAACGAAGATGAATTTGTCCCAGCCCAGATGCTTTATGGCCAACTCCATCGCGGCCAAAAAATGGAACCTCATCAGCTTCGGTCCTGGTTGAAACATGATACATTATCCTCTAGCCGGACGACTAATCGACATTCAGCTATGCTACGCTGTGCTGTGCTTAGCTGAGCTAACTTTGTTGAGCTATGCTTGTTTTAGGTACTAACAAAATCTTGAGTTGCGCAAGATGGTACCGTACGACTAGGTCAGACATTACAGATTATTACCATAAACAAGCGAATGCTTAGGCCTGAATTCCTCCTACGCTGATGTCGGTCGCGTACGTCAGCGAGAAATAAATTTAAAAAACAGTACTGCGATACCGGCCGCTCTACGGAACAATATTACGCGTGGCATTCAGCTGGCCGTCGGTAACCAACTGAGAGCGCTCGAACAATTCCATGCCCATCATTCGACCGACGTACAATACGCGCCACGAAAGTTGAGACTTGACACACCACGTGGTTTGACTTGAGCAGTCTTTAGCGGTATGAGGTCCGGTAAGGAACAGGCCCGGGTCGACGGCGCGTTGTGTTCCACGCGCGCCTCAAAGAGATGTCAGCAGTGACGGGGTCAATTGGGCCGATGCCGCCGGGGTCGCGGGTAGTTCGAAAGAGATACCGTGGCCCTGGCACGGGCAGTTGAAGGAGCATGGGTGGGTTTTAGTCAGT
Source organism: Cosmia pyralina (assembly GCA_946251885.1). Lineage (NCBI taxonomy): Eukaryota > Metazoa > Arthropoda > Insecta > Lepidoptera > Noctuidae > Cosmia > Cosmia pyralina. Next base: position 6,016,127 of record OX276368.1, on the reverse strand, counting down.
AAAAGTCTGACACGCCCTCCCGCTCTGCCCAGAGCGGGAGAAGTCATTTGATGATTTCCCATCCACAAAAAAAAAAAAAAAAGGTCTGAGCGCGGGAAGGGACCGGGCGTCATCGGGGCAGCGGAAAGAGGGCGGGAGACGCGGTCACGTCTCATCTTTCGTGACGCGTATTAAACGCGACGGAAAGGAGCGAGACCGAAGCACGCGATACGCGGCGTGTAGCAACGTACGCGCCGCTGACGTCAGCGTCGCAGTGTGATGGTGCTATAAAGAACACAATATATAATATTCGTACAGTGCAGTGTTAGAGCAGTGGTGGCCCAGTGGTAACGGCCACGACTTACGAGTTCTAGGTCGTAGGTTCGAACCCTGGCAGGTGCTTTACTTTGGGTAAATAATTTCATCACCACTGCTCTCAAAACGGTGAAGAAACCGGCATGTCTTATTAAAACCAAACATTCGAAGACATGTGACATCTACCTACCCGCACAGGGCCCGCGTGGTAGATGAACAGCCCGCTCCCTCTCGAAGAGAGGAGGCCTGTGTCCTGCTTAGCAGTGGGAACATTATAGGCTGTTTATGATGTACATAATAGTACGCGCGACCGACATCAGCGCAGGAGGAATGCAGGCCTTATTCTATCTCCTTCACTTTAACTTGAATAAAAGAGTCAGAGCATTATTTAATTACAAAGCTTACAATAAAATATTAAGAAAAGATTACCTACTCTTGCTCTGGGTCTTTGTTTGATAAGCGAGTCAGCACGTCGTAATCCAAAAACATCCACCTATAGTTTAACCGCTACCGCTGTACCGCGGGGGGCGGGACGCCGTGAACGTTGACGAATGAGCGGCCTGCACTCGCTGCGAACATGCCTAAGGCACGGTAGCGGTCACACTATAGGACCTAAACAACTGTTTGTAATTTGAGAATTTCGAAAAAACACTTACCGGGAGGAAATGCATCAGATAGACCGTTACCAGGCATATCCAATGCAACAAGGTAGTATTGCTCGGCCATTTGCTCTACTAGGGGCTCGAAGACTGAGGAGCTGTCCTGTCTCCCGTGCACGAGGAAAACGGGGTCACCGTCGGGATGACCATGGCCCACCACTGTTTATAAGACAAGAAAGAGTTGCTGGTAAAGTCAGTCAAATTCATTGTTAAGTCAATTGACTCATCATCATCTGCCTAGCCTTTTCCCAACTATGATATGAGGCTTCCAGTCTAATCGGATGCAGCTAAATATGCTGCTCATATACACGAGCGGTACGTTGCCAACGGCAGTCGTCGAATTGTCAACGCCGACTGCCTCTGAGACGCGACGAGTCGACGAGTATCGCCGACCGCAGACGAGAGCCGACGGCTGCAGTTGCCACTGCCGTTGGTAACGTGCCAATCGTGTACATGAGCATGATTTCTATGGAGCACTCAGTCATTCGCCCGCTGGCGGGAGTAAACACCCTCCCGCACCGCGCAGATATCTCAGGCACCATCTCAGTTAGGCCTGTAGTATTTTTTGTACATGTACAGTTGAACACAGATGATGAATATGGGTAAAAAGGGGGTATGTAACTACCGAGTTGACGACTAATAGAGAAGTAAGGAAGAAAAAGACAAAATTGGAACAAGGGCAAGAGTATGACTGTAGGATTTTCAAGGGTCCGTTCAATGCCGACAGTTGGAAAAAAAATACGCGGTAAAATAATAAGAATGACGATGATGACAGTTGAACAAAGGTTGCAAGCTAACTGGCAAGTTCCTTTAAACTATGTTGTTAGGTTTAGGTATTCACACAGCCCAGCGACACCCATGGTTTAGCCCAGGGGTCTCCAACCTACGGCCCGCAGGCCAAATCCGGCCCGCCACTGCCATCAATCCAGCCCGCGACAGCTTAAGACTAGTGTCATCAATCTGGCCCGCGACAGCCAATGTGTTATTGTTGTTAATATTGCTGTGATAAGTTGAAGAAGAAAACACGGTTTTATTTACTTGCAAGGTAAAACAACGACAGAAATGATGTCGCAGAAACTTAACTTAGTATCTAAGTTTAAGCATATTAATTAAATAACAAATAATTGAGTTGTTGAATGTCGTTAAGTGTCACAATGCACAATAGTAATTGAAATGTAAAAAAAGCGTATGTTTGCTTAGGTCGCGCAGTATGCGACTGGTCTATAAATATAGTTAAGGGCAGAAAAATTAAAACTGCTTTGGCCCTTGCATCATACTGAAAAAATCATTAAGGCCTTAAGGCTTCAAAGTTTGGAGAACCCTGGTTTAGCCGCAGCCACCCTCCGCCGGGCTGTGTGGATACACCTTTACAACATCCGTATAAAGTCAAACGTTAAGGGGGACGGAGGCAGTCAACAGAGTGTGACATCGTGTGACAAGGGGGTGACGAATCATAAGATAAGCTTCGTGATGTCACATGTATGAATCTAAAAAAGTATTAAAAAAAACTTCAGCTCTAACGTAAAACTTTAAAATATTACCAACTCTATCTTGATTAATATAACGTTTAAATTAAATTCCATGCACACAAGATGATGTTTTGCTAAAAATGTTTGATTTATGGTTGAATTAATGAAAAACGTATGTAAGTACTGTAAAGGATTGATGCTTTGAACAAGCCTCGTTAATATAATACTGGCTGACATTCAATAATTCAAATATGGAATATCTTCTTGATAGGATGACATATTGAATCTGGCGCGGGCTCGGCGTAGAACTAATTTAGTAGGAGTATGTTTATACAGGGTGTTTGGTGCATCGTTTGCCAAATTGAATTGGCCGAAAGAAGAGGTCATTTGCTATCGCTTCAGGCTCAAGTACTCATTTTTGGCCACACCGGTTTTTTTATTACAACTTTCTAATTTTTATTTTGAAAAAATCCAAAACTCAGCATTAAAGCTTAAATTAAAAAAAAGTTTTAAGTGTAGTCGTCAAATTTCATTTTTATTTACATATGTACTGTTGTATGGCTCTATCAAATTTAAAATTACTTGCCAGTTACATCTAGTTTTTTTTTAATAAATCACAAAGTTTTTGGAAAAATAAAAAATGAACTTAAAACTCAACTTTAAATAGCTATAAAAAAAAAAACTAAAAGCGATCGGGATCTTCGAATTATTTTAAAAAGTTCTCTAGTCTATCCCCTTTCCAACGGTATGCAATGTGTTAAAAAACTCTTTTAATATCTTTAATAATTAGCTAAATGTGTAGTCGAGACACATCAGGCTGATATTGGATATTACGTTTAAAACACTAGTTTTCGCATAAATTACATGCTATTAGTAGATAGATACTGTTATCTCACGTCTTACGTAGTCTCTTATCTCGTTCTTACATAGGGAACTTTCCTCGAAATTGAAAAAAAAATACATTATTACAAAAATAATCATTTATTAATAAGTAATTTAATTACATACTAATCTTACAAGAATTAGAATTTCTGCAAACAGAGTTGCCCTTATTATTAGCTGATTTGCCAATTTTCAGTGAAGACAGGTCTTTTGTTTTCCAACATGACGGTTGTCCCGCTCATTGGAGAATAACCGTCAGGGAGTACTTGAATGATGCATTCCCGGACTCATGGATTGGGAGGGATGGCCCTATTCCTTGGCCTCCACGTTCTCCAGACTTAACTCCGTTGGATTTTTACGTCTGGGGACGGGCCAAAGAACTCGTCTACGCCACGGAAGTTGAGACAAGAGATGATTTAGTCCAACGCATTGAGGCGGCTTTCATGACGATCAAAGCAGAAATGCGTTTACGCACCACTACAGTTGAGATAAGACGAAGATGTCGCGCGTGCATACGCAATAGTGGTAGACAGTTTGAACAAGACTTGTAAGATTAGTATGTAATTAAATTACTTATTAATAAATGATTATTTTTGTAATAATGTATTTTTTTTTCAATTTCGAGGAAAGTTCCCTATGTAAGAACGAGATAAGAGACTACGTAAGACGTGAGATAACAGTATCTATCTACTAATAGCATGTAATTTATGCGAAAACTAGTGTTTTAAACGTAATATCCAATATCAGCCTGATGTGTCTCGACTACACATTTAGCTAATTATTAAAGATATTAAAAGAGTTTTTTAACACATTGCATACCGTTGGAAAGGGGATAGACTAGAGAACTTTTTAAAATAATTCGAAGATCCCGATCGCTTTTAGTTTTTTTTTTATAGCTATTTAATGTTGAGTTTTAAGTTCATTTTTTATTTTTCCAAAAACTTTGTGATTTATTAAAAAAAAACTAGATGTAACTGGCAAGTAATTTTAAATTTGATAGAGCCATACAACAGTACATATGTAAATAAAAATGAAATTTGACGACTACACTTAAAACTTTTTTTTAATTTAAGCTTTAATGCTGAGTTTTGGATTTTTTCAAAATAAAAATTAGAAAGTTGTAATAAAAAAACCGGTGTGGCCAAAAATGAGTACTTGAGCCTGAAGCGATAGCAAATGACCTCTTCTTTCGGCCAATTCAATTTGGCAAACGATGCACCAAACACCCTGTATATTTGAACTGAAGCTTAAAATATAGAGGGCTTCAGCCCTATTTAAATAGAGTCCCTCTAGTTTCATTATTTATTTAGTAAATCTCCTACTGTGAGGTTCGAGCCCTCACAGTACTTATATATAAATAAAATTGTCAGAGCTGTTTTAATTTAAAATTGAAAAGATACTGACGTCACACTACGGAATCACACAATATCACATTGTCACAAACACCTGTTACAAATTGCTCCAAAAACATTATTAACTAGTAATTTATGTAGCTATATTTATCTTTTACTTAACTCATATAAGTTTGTCTTAAGCACACAAAATTTATTACACACACAATGAAAATAATATTGGTAGTGTTTCAAATTCAAACTAATTAATTTGCATAACACAGGTATACAAAATATTGGATTATGTAGGTGTTGTGAAAAGATACATATTTCTGTACGACCAATCTGTTTATCCAACTGTACAGACATTATGAGTATGTACCCATTATGTACCTAGCTTTAGAGGCCTTTTTTTTTTTTTTTGTGGATGGGAAATCATCAAATGACTTCTACCGCTCTGGGCAGAGCGGGAGGGCGTGTCAGACTTTTACTGACTAAAACCCACCCATACTCCTTAGCTGCCCGTGCCAGGGCCACGGTATCTCTTTCGAACTACCCGCGACCCCGGCGGCAGCTTTAGAGGCCTAAGGGGGAAAAATCAACTCAATGGGCCCCGGAGGGAGCTCGTGGCTAAGTAATAACAGCCGACAGGTCGATTGATCAGGTTAAGCTACGCTTGCCGCGGTCAGTCCGTAACTGGGTGACTATCTTTACACACCGAGACCCCTCCATGCCTTGCCGTTTGTCCCGGCTATCATTCGTGGATCTTTAACAGTTGTTATGGGTCATCAGAAGTCCGAAAGTCTGACAACCAGTCTTACCAAGGGGTATCGTGTTACCCAATTACTGGGTTGTGGAGGTCAGATAGGCAGTTGCTCCATGTAAAATACTGGTATTCAGCTGCATCCGGTTAGACTGGAAACTGACCCCAACATAGTTGGGAAAAAGGCTAGGCAGATTGATTGAGCCCCTTCAGGTTCAAGAAAAAAAAGTACTTACATCAAGAATTTCCTGCAGTACTTAGGAAATACAAGAGACATGTATACCTAGTATACCAGCTTAACCCTTCAAACGATTACCTGCTAGAAGCCATTTGCATGTAACCGCGGTTTTTTACGATTATATTTATTGTTGATACAACTGTATTTTTAATCGACTTCAAAATAGGAGGAGGTTCTCAATTTGGTTGGTTTTTTTTTTATGTTTGTTACCTCTGAACTCCGTCATTTATAAACCGATTTGGAAAATTATTTTTTTATTTGAAAGGATATACTTCCAGATTGGTCCCATTTTTATCAAAATCCAGTTCTGATAATGGGATCCATGAGGAATTGTGGGAACTCCTCAAAAATTATAGGCATACATATAGCGATTTTGGTATTTTCATCAACAAATCAAGCATTTGCATTCAGAAAGTAGCATCTGGTGAAGTGGAACTGATGAAGAAGACCACAGATTGCCACGGGAACTTCTCAACGATAGTAAGTATTTCACGGGTGGAGATAAGATATCTCGATTAAGATAGTTAATCGACTATGATGAAGCTTATAACTGGTTCTGATGAAAATAGTACCATCAAGCGATCTGATGAAGAAGCTGGAAGGCACCGGAACTCTGTAATAAAACAATGTATTCTAGCCTTGTTTGGGCTTATTGCAATTGTCATGCCTTCATGAGGCAAAGAAAAAAAAATATATATATATGATTTTAATGGTAATTATATGCCGCTTCAAATTGCGCAACTTGAGTTGTATATTATGTGTGGCCTTGATTGCCAGAAGTCCGATTTCGTAGTCTCGTTATCTCCGTCAATATAAAACTACGCCTTCCAAACTTCTGACACGGCTTAGTGCGACGAATATTTGCCTTTATGTAAAGTTTTTATTTGAAATTGTATACTCCTGCGATGGTCGCATATAAATATCTTCAAGTTCTGATGAGTGGCTTTTGATTTTGCTTCAATAATTTAATACGTATTTTACCCACATAGTCTATGTGAATGATGCTCTAATTTATTTTACAGAGTGGTATTCGAATTTGTGTGGATTAGGCACTAAAATGTGAAAAATAAAAACTTTTTACAAAAAAATACAACCGACTTCCAAAAACAACACTACAAAGCGAAAAATAACTTTAATTTCGGAAGTCGGTGGCAAAAAAAGAAACTAAAAAAATACAACCGACTTCCAAAAACAGCACTACAAAGTGAAAAAAAACTTTAATTTCGGAAATCGGTGTCGGTGTTAAATGTATTTTCGTTTTTTGCCACCAACTTCCGAAATTAAAGTTATTTTTTACTTTGTAGTGCTGTTTTTGGAAGTCGGTTGTATTTTTTTGTAAAAAAGTTTTTATTTTTCACTTTTTAGTTGTGTACCTACCCCACACTAATTCTAATACCACTATCTGCAAAACAAACTAGAACATCATCCATATAAAAGTGGGGAAGAAATACGTATTATTGAAGCTAACTCAAAAACTACCAAAGCAAAGTTAATCAATTTTATATGGGACCAACTGTGATGTATACCCTCTCGAATAAAACAAAAAAAATCCAAATCGTTCCAGCCATCTTCGAGTAATCGGGGAACATACATAAAAAAAAAAAAAGGTTCCGACGAATTGAGAACCTCCTCCTTTTTGAAGTCGGTTAAAAACCAAAGACACCGACTTCCGAAATTAAAGTTACTTTTAGCTTCATAGTGTTTTTTTTAATAAAAAGTTTTTCTTATAAACAATTGCTGATTCTTATGATATTTGTCTGGTTAATATTATGAGAGGCAATAAGGGCCAAGGGTTGGCATTCAACAATGTGGCAGGAGAGTTTTTTACCGTGCCCTTAGTACACACATGATTGATCAATGTTAAGTACCAACATAATGACTGAATAAGAATAAGAATAATATTTATTACACACACAAGATTCATGATAGGTACACAAAAGCAGATGTACAAAACAACAAAACACAGATATCTACATAAATCTACACAGATTATGTAACCCTGTCTCCTAAACTAGGTAGTCCTGTATCTTAGGAGACAGTGTTAGGCCATACAGGGCAGTTTATCATAAAGGTATAGCTGCAGCCAGTGTGTGTGTGTGTGAGTGTGTGTGTGTAGTGTGTGTGTGTGTGTGTGAGTGTGTGTGTGTATTGAGTACCAATCTTGTGGCTGAGATTATGGGAAATTAACAATTTAAGAAACTTCGAGTAGAATCTACCACAATTATTGATGGCATTAGTAGAGACCTTGCACAGGTCCTTCACAATGTACGTGGTATTGCATGAAGAGTAGGACAGGAGACGAGTTTTTTTTTTTTTGTTACGTACCTATTGCAATTGGCTCCGGAATGCCTTGATAGCTTAACCGGGCATTGTACGGGGCCCGAATAGCCTCTCGCCATGTTAATAAAATTTTAAGTAGCACAGCTAAGGGCATCCCGTAGTGGAATCAAACCTAGGCTTAGGGCGCTACTGGTTACTGAACAAGTGGGGACTTGCAGCATCAGATACTTATTATTATTACAGACGGTGTTTAAAGCTACTTGTTCCCCGCGGGCGGGCGGGGTCAAGGGTCGACGGGGTGTCCAGGAGGTGAGTTTGTGATGCTTGCTAGAGTACCTCCATCAGACTAATCTGTAAGTGCCTACAGCTACAGCAGCCCACCTGGCTTCATAGTTGGTCAAGAGATTTCCAGGTGGGCCACGGCAGTTGGTGGCCCCTGGGAGCTCATCTGCAGGCTCTACATACATAATAAGGTATACAAAATAAAAGGTAAATAGGTACTTACAGGCCAGTTGTCCCCAGGGTACACGGATGAACCAGTCGCGTCGGCCTTTCATTTTCACTGACTAACTTTTACACAACAATTCAAAATATTGCAAATGTTTAGAAAATTTAATTGAAAATTGCAACTGGTTTTTGACGTTTCGTATCGAAAGCAAACAAAATCAGCCGAAGTAATGAAAATACATTGACATTACCAGGGCTTGAAATAATTAAAGATTCACATAATAATGCATTTAAATTCAACAAGTAACCTTTGGAATTTGTATTCACATTTTACGAAATTGGTTTTAAATTATTCAATCATGGTATTGAATTATTGATTTTTCATCTGCTGCCAAAGACTACTATATTTATCTGCTGCACAGGTGCATCAAATGCAAGATGCAAGTTTAAAATATTTGTGAAAATTATAGCATGATATAATTTCTTTGCGTCTGCAACGTGCTTATGGGTAAAAGAGATGGAACAAACTGTGATGCTAAAAAATTTACTTCGTAAAACAAGGTAAAACGGACAGCGACTTTGACAGCTTGTTCGATGACTTTAGTGTTGGACAATGGACGTAGTTAGTTTTTTTTCACAATTTATCGATAACTCTAAATAGTGACAGGTATAGGATGAAAAAAAAAAATTATAGATTTCTTAATAATTTATTTTATAGTTTACATTTTACGAACCAACTGTCTTTATAAGATTTTAAAAATGTTTTTACATGCGGTGCAACACTTTCGGGGTGAGTTATATGCACATCATGGCCACCCGTGACGGTTACGGAGAAAAAGTTGGGAACCATTAAGCGGCATTTTTCTATAATGCTGGCTGCAAACTGTTTTCCCGGAGGGGTGGCGATATTTTCTGAAGATTCAAGAATAAGCGTGGGTGGCGCATGCTCTGTTATCATGGTGAACAGAGTTTCTTCTGACATGGCAACGGTGGCTATTTTCTTCATTCTTGGCTCCCACGATAACCTGTGAAAGCAAAATATTTCATAAGTTACTTAATGATTTCATTAACATTGTATGTAATGCTCATATTGATTTCTCTCATATAATTTTAAGAAGTCTTGTTGGTTGTGTAATTAATACATTAAATTTAAACAAAATTAGGCGTAGCAGCAACAAATTCAAATCTAAGTTTTGCTATTAATTTACTATTTTCATAGCGGAACTAATAAACCACATTTTTTTACGCGATCTATTCTTCGGGAAACTGTGAGAATTATTATAAAACTCCCTAAATGGACTTACTTGAACTTTCCATCGCCAGCTGGCACCAGCGATCTCGATAGAACCACTTCCGCTTGATCTTCTGATAAACTTCTGTTTCGAACTAACAAGTGGACTGCTTCTTCGAGCGTCAATCGTTTTGAACTTCCGGCATTCCACCTTGACAATAGAAAATAACTCATAAAGTCACTCACAAAATGATCCTATCTTAGCGAGGGCAAGATTCACAGATCGCATTAAAGTTTATTATGCTAAGAAAAGTTAGCATTTCAGACTAATTTAAACATTATTATAATTCGTATAAGAAAATGTGAGCAACTGATTTATACGATTATGGACCTTTTCTTGCTAAGAATAAGGTTCGTCAACGGTGTACATCAAGTAAACTCAAAGCGTAGTCAGTGAATCTCGCCTAAAGATTTGAAAATTTACTAAGATGGTATAATTATATCGGCCAATTATTGGCCCTAACGGCAGCAGCTACACAAGCTAACCTAGTGGTTAGCTTGGGTAGCTTAGTTGGAGAATTCTAACTCTCCTTGATCCACACACCACAATATTAAGTTTAAAGAGTTAATAAATAACATAACGCCTATAATCCCCGAAGTCTTAGGCAGAGGTGTACTTATAGTACACCCACATTTTACCAGTTATGTTTTAGTCCCATGCAATAAGGGGTAAGCCTATTGCCATCAACCGGACACAAATTCAGACTGGGCTGCTTCAAGTCGACCAAAAAACATTTAAATGTTAACACGGCTTACCTTTCATAACTACTATAGTAGGTGTCATATAAGTACTGGTACCAAAACAAAGGGTTATGGTGAGGATAGTAATACGATGATATCGGCGGAGCAGGGTCAATGTGCACCATCTTTACTATTTTACCCGGAAATAAGTGATTGTAGAGGATACCTGAAAATTTATATTACAACATCAGGTTAAAAATAAAAAAAAACAGGTTTTATTGTCTTATGATACGATTATTTAGGCGCTGAGGCATAACATTCTTTTCCTTCCTGCCCTTGTTGATTGTTCCACGTTGGGGTCGATGCAACACGCTTTTTTATCTTCTATTCTCCCCGTCACTCATATCATAACATTCAGTTCATTTTCTTTCGTATCACCCGTCACACAATCCATTCATGTTTTTCTTTGTTCTTACTCTCCCTCTCTATCCATCAACATTTGAATAGATCATTTTTATAGTTACATGTGTTTTATCCCTCTTATTATTAGGCAAACAGGCTATTTTTGGTAATAATTATTTACCAAACTAAATATTAGAGATTAAATTTCACTTACCTATACTAAAGCCCATGGAATGTGACAAATAAACGAACTTGTTCCACTTCATATGTTTTACTATCAAACGGACCGTTTCCACAACTCCTAGTTGAGAAACAATAGGCCCAGGAAGAAATGGTTCTGATTTGCCGTGGCCTGGAACATAGCGCACAATCATAGATGTAATAATAGAGGTTTGTAATCGGGTGGTAAACCCGTTTACCACCCGTGCTTTATCAGGCGATATTTGAACAAAGAAGATTCCTACAATCTCCAACCATATTTTATTTTTTGATCAATACAAGGCTTACCAGGCATCATCATCAACATCTGCCTGCCTAGCCCTTTCCCGACTATGTTGGGGCCGGCTTCCAGTCTAACCGGATGCAGCTGAAAACCAGTATTTTACATGGAGCGACTGCCTATCTAACCTCCACAACCCGGTTACTGGATAATACGATACCCCTTGGTAAGACTGGTTGTCAGACTTTCGGGCTTCTGACGATCCGTAACGTCTGTCAAAGATCCACGAATGACAGCCGGGACCAACCGCTTAACGTGCTTTCCGAGGCCCACAGGGATCTCGGTATGTAAAGATGGTCAACCATCCATAGACCAACCTCGACAAGCGTAGCTTATCCTGATCGATCAACCCGTGTGGCTGTTATTACTTACCAGGCATATCAAAAGCAACATAATAATAAGTATCAGGCAGCTGTTCCACTAAAAAAATGAAGGTAGCAGCACTATCCATGTATCCATGTACCAAAAGTATTGGTGGATTAGCTGGATCTCCCCAGGATACCACTGAAAAATGTTTTATAAAGTGTTAAGTACTTACTATATGTCTTAAGCGTCGCGTGACATGCGTTGAGCAGTACTCAACATCATCTCATAACATGCAAAGATGTGTCAAAGTTGCATCGAGAATTTTTACAACTAAATGTATGACCTCTTCGATTCACTCCTATCGATAACTTTTTGACTACAGTGACTAGTGCATGTCCCATCACTACCTATCAGATAGGTGTGTTGGCCATTAGAATTTCCACTTTATTCGTTAAGTAATAAATAACAAAATCGAATCAATGTATTTAGCCTTAGTGATAACTGTGTGTCCCACTTTCGTAGCAAATAAAGAATACACTAATTTCGACCTTAATACCCATGCAAAAAGTATATTTTCTGTTGTAGAGTTTTGACAACTGGCAAAAGGTTAGGTAAAACTTAAAACTCCAAAATATTGTGATTTTTAAAAATATTAAAGCTTTTATATGGTTTACTTACTTGCAATTTTCCCCCACGTAGCGTCCACAGTCCATTCCTTCATTACCTTCTTCATTTTCACAAAATTAAATTAAGAACTTACAACACAATACTTTTAGATACCTATGTACCTACTTAGGTAATCTTCATAAAATCGCAATTTGTTATCGTTTCTATTAAACATACCATAGTGCGACTATACTTCAAAGATAAATGTACAACCCAGTCATAACATAACGATGAAACAGCAGAGAATCAAGTGGTAATTACGGTTGCACTCATTGATGTAGTTCACAATGCTAACAAATAAGTTATGGTAGCTAAAAGGTACTTAAAATAACGTCGATTTCAAAGACAAAATCGTCGATTCTAAAGTCTAACAAAATAGGAACTGGCTTTTTGCTGAGTGTGTCAACTTTTTATGGTTAAGTAGGTAGGTATTTACTATGTCTCGTGGGTCGTGCGTGGTCTAGTCGTGGTAGGTATAATGAGGTGAACTTTGATCTCTGTAGTAGCACCTGCTTAATTTATAAAAGCCACTTATCACAGCTTAGTGCACAGACTGATATAAATTTTAATATTATGAAGATAAAAAGTGCGTCTTTTGAGTCGCCGCTGAACGAGATAATTATCTCCGCTAGGAGTTTCTGTGTTCTGTGAATAATTATTTTGTCAGCGGTTTTGCTACTGCAAAACTTACTGTCTTTAAAAATAAAAAAAAACTAACCATTGGGAATTGAACCTGGACTACACCTTGGCCTGGCAGGTGTAACAATAGCAATCTTTCCTACATTTTTTTTCGAGTAGAAACTAGAAATACTGGAACGAACAACAGAAATAAATGGCTAGTAGTTAATTGATAACAGCGCCATCTCGTAGCAATTAGATGGAACTAAAACGCTTGCTACAATAAAATCGGCTAGATGGCAGGACAATACACTTTTCAACGCACAACTAGAAGGCTAGTGAAATGAAGGTGAATGATTATGAAGGTTAGCCAACTTTTTCACAGAATACAGTTTACCTAAACTGTATGTTTTAAGTCCAGTCCATTAACATTGTAAATCGTGTACCGACTGCATATCGAGGAGATCGTGGCTAAGTAATAACAGCCGCACGGGGCGATCCATCTGGTTAAGGTACGTTTGCCGAGGTTGACCGTGGATGGGTGACCATATTTACATACCGAGACTCCTCTGCTTCGGAAAGCACGTTAAGCCGTAGGTCCCGGCTGTCATTCGTGGATCTTTGACAGTCGTTACGGGTCGTCAGAAGCCCGAAAGTCTGACAACCAGTCTTACCAAGGGGTATCGTATTACCCAGTTCCAAAATAAGGGTAGGCAGAGATACAGGTCTAGTACAGTCTTAATCTTAATATGTCCAAAGTACTAAAATATACAAATAAGGAAAATAAAAGATAAGATTGTTTGTGAGCGAGCCCAATGACCCGTTGCCGTTGATCGGACGAATCGGACGTTGCCCAGTCAGATACAGTGCCTACTCGTCTGTCAATTTAAGAGGATCTATTGAAGCGTGTTTTAGCTCGGTGTGTAAGTGAAATGACGGTATGGCGTCTAGTTAAACGCGTAAGTGATTAGGCTCTCACGCGCATCGGAACTAAACGCGCTTCGTTTGAATGTAGATTTATGACAAAATCCTATACTTAAATAAATTTTTAGCTTAGTAAGTTCTTAACATATTTATATACCTTCGATTTAAAGCAAATTTTACTGCACAATAAGGAACTGTTTACGTATAATCGTATAAAACAGAAAATAGACGGTGCTACTTTGGAATTTTTTTCTGTCGAAAAAATTTCAAGTACTTACCCAAGTACCTCGACTTCATGTTTCGGTTTTAGTACTACAATAGACAATATAATATTAGGTCTTTACCTATGAAATTGCCGTTCTGCAGTACTGGCCATTTCAAATCAAAATAATTTTTGTTTGGCTAAGAATTCTAATTTCAAATTAATTTTATTTTAAAAACATGGATTTTTTTTCCAAAAGTAGTCATTTGTTTATTGATTAGTGTTACATTTTCATCGCATTTCAATCTTTTTCGTCATCATGGATACGTTAAAAATTCGAGTAATTATGGAATATGAGTACCGTCGTGGCAGCAACGCGGCACAAGCGGCACGCAACATCAACGACGTTTACGGAGCTAACACTACAAACCAACGCACCACTTGTTATTGGTTTGCTCGCTTCCGTTCTGGAAATTTCGACCTGAAAAATGAACCTCGCGGTCGTCCGAAGACTTTGGTCGACAATGACGAATTAAAGGCGATTGTGGAAGCTGTTGATACACAATCTACGGCTGAATTAGCAGCAGCTTTCGACGTTAGCGTCAAAACAATATTGGTCCATTTGCGTCAAATTGGCAAGGTAAAAAAGCTTGACAAATGGGTGCCCCACGAACTCAATGATCGCCAGCGCGAAGTACGCGTCGAGACGTGCCTTGCACTGCTCAACAGACACACAAATGAAGGAATTTTGAACCGCATTGTTACCTGCGATGAAAAGTGGATGTTTGATAACCGCAAGCGCTCAGCAAGTTGGTTGGATCCTGGTTCAGCACCTAAACAATGCCCTAAACGAAAACTTACCCCTAGAAAAGTGATGGTCACTGTTTGGTGGTCTAGCGCCGGTGTGATTCATCACAGCTTCTTACCAAACGGGGTGAGCATTACTTCAGATGTGTACTGTGAAGAACTGAACACAATGATGGAGAAGCTGGCACATCTCCAACCAGCATTGGTCAATCGCTCGTCTCCGCTGCTCCTGCACAACAACGCGCGACCTCATACTGCACAGCAGACGGTCTCCAAGTTGCAAGAACTGGGGTTGGAAGCTCTCCGTCATCCGCCCTACTCACCAGACCTTGCGCCTACAGACTACTACTTTTTCCAGAATTTGGATAACTTCTTGGCGGGAAAAAAATTCAATACCCGAGAGGCAGTACAAAATTGAAGAATTGAAAGCCTTTGAAGAATTTGTTGCCTCCCGTCCAGCTGATTTCTTTAAGAAGGGCATCAATAAACTGCCACTGCGTTGGCAGAGATACATTGATTGCATGGGTGATTACTTCGATTAATACAAATAAAAAATTGCATGAAAAAAATTCGTTTAAATTTTTTCATACAAAACGGCAATTTCATAGGTAAATACCTATTATAGTCAAATAACATTTATGGAAAATCAAAATGTTTCAACCACATTTGGATAGAGAGGAATTTTAAAAACACAAAAATTATCGTTTTATACCCTTAAAAGTAGAGGGGCTCGTGGCTAAGTAATAACAGCCGCACGGGCCGATCCATCAGGTTAAGCTACGCTTGCCGGGGTTGGTCCGTGGATGGGTGACCATCTTTACATACCGAGACTCCTCCGTGCCGTTGGTCCCGGCTATCATTCGTGGATCTTTGACAGTCGTTACGGGTCGTCAGAAGCCCGAAAGTCTGACAACCAGCTTACCAAGGGATATCGTATCACCCAGTAACTGGGTTGTGGAGGTCAGATAGGCAGTCGCTCCATGTAAAATAAAGGTATTCAGCTGCATCCGGTTAGACTGGAAGCCGACCTCAACATAGTTGGAAAAAGGCTAGGCAGATTGATTGACCCGTAAAAGTGACCAATGCAGTCCCTTTTTTTTATTGCTGATTCGTAACGACTGTCAAAAATCTTGGAATGACAGCCGGGATCAACGGCACGGAGGGTTCTCAATATGTATGGATGGTCAGCCATCCACGAACCGACCGCGGCAAGCGTATAGCTTAACCTTCCGTCGACCTGTGCGGCCACGAGCTCCACGGCGAGATATTGGTGAATGTAAGTAAGTAATACAACGCGTTCGTTGACCAAAGGGAAAGGCTGAATCATTGCATTCTACCAGTAGTTATTAGTGTAAATACCGACATAGGCGAAGGTTAACCGCTGTCTCCAAGTCTCCACGCAGATATTATTAAAGTAGGTAGGTACTGCAGTACTATTCTGTACAAATCTAACACCGTGAAAACCAAGGTGAAGTGAGTTGTCATTCTACCTAGGATTCTGCTAGGGATTGACGCTATTGACAGCTCACTCCACGCTCACTTCACCTAAGTTTTCACAGTGATATTTGTACAGAATAGCACTGCTGAACCTATTTATATCTGAATCAGCTAAACATTTTTAACCGACGAAAAAAAAAAGGTTCTCAATTCGTCACGTATGTTTTTTTTATTATATTTTTTTTTTATGTATGACCACGCATAACTTTTTATAGAGTTGTCCGATTTGAAAATTTTTTGTTTTATTCGAGAGGGTATATCTCAAAGTTGGTTTTGGTAGTTTTTGACTTAGCTTCAATAATAGGTACGTATTTTTTTCCCACTTTTATATGGACGATATTCTAGTTTGTTTTGCAGGTAGTGGTATTAGAATTTGTGTGGGGTAGGTACCACAACTAAAAAGTGAAAAATAAAAGCTTTTTTATAAAAAAATACAACCGACTTCCAAAAACGACACTACAAAGTAAAAAATAACTTTATTTATTTATTTATTATTTATTTATTTATTTAATACTTCAAGCACACAAATGTACAGAGGCGGACTTAATGCCATGGGCATTTTCTACCAGTCAACCTTTGGGTGATGCAGAGACAAACAGTGGCAGGTGCAATGATGAAAAATTAAGGAATAAATATTTATTCAAATATATAGATACTCATATACCTATACAAACTATAAATATAATAATGTATACCTAATTATAATTTCCTTACCTAATTATATTTACCTAATTAACTTTAATTTCGGAAGTCGGTGGCAAAGAGCGAAAATACATTTAAAACCAGACACCGACTTCCGAAATTAAAGTTATTTTTTACTTTGTAGTGTTGTTTTTGGAAGTCGGTTGTATTTTTTTGTAAAAAAAGCTTTTTTAGCGTTTCTTACTTCAAAAGGAAAAAACGGAACCTTTATAGGATCGCTTCGTTGTCCGTCTGTCTGTCTGTCAGTCAGTCTGTCAATACCCTTTTTCTCATACACGCGTGGAGGTATCAAGTTGAAATTAATTTCAAATACGTAGGTCTACGGCCTAGCCGCGAGGGGTCGCGGGTTGTTCGAAAGAGATAGGTACGTGGAGTCATTTGATGATTTCCCATCCACAAATAAAATAAACCGGCCAAGTGCATGTCGGACCACGCACAAAGAAGGGTTCCGTAGTTGGGATGAATTTATCTTAAGAACAAACTTAACATTGTAGTTGCAAAACATGATCTCCCATACATTCCAACTGTAAATGTAAGTTTGTACTCACAATATTGATAGATTTTCCATGTTATTCTAAGACCACAGACTTCTTATAGGTTTTCCTGTAATCTACAGGTAAAGATCTATGTTTTGTATTTTTTTCAAAATTTTAAGGCTCCGTAGTTTCGGAGGTAAGGGGGGGGAATGGTCAATTTTCGTCTATTTTCTTAAATAACTTTAAAACAATTTATTTGAAAATTATAAAAAAAAATTATATTGTTGTTGTTGTTGTTGTTTTTTTTATTTTATATTTTTTTTTTTTTTTTTTTTATAGTAAGTCCTTTAATTTACCCTCAAAAGCGACTCCCATATTCAAAATTCATTTATTTACTTTACCAGTCCGTGTTTGGGTCACAGAATTTCATATGTTGTCCAAATTTCAGCTTAATCGGTCCATTAGATTCGGCGCAAATTGGCTGTGACAGACGGACAGACAGACAGACACACGAGTGATCCTATAAGGGTTCCGTTTTTTTTCTTTTGTGGTACGGAACCCTAAAAAGGTCTACGGAGTCCCGGAGCTCTAAGAAATCAAGCTTCTAGTCAACGCAATAAAAAAAATGCGGCCATTTAGGTATGCAACATTTTGATACCTACTCGCAAATAAATCAAAAAGGGTAAGGACCTACTTCGCGTTGACCTAGAATCATGAAATTTGGCAGGAAGCAAGGTCTCATAGCACAAGGAAAAAATTGGAAAATTATTAATTTGTAGTTTTATCTCGTAAAGAAATATTTTTTTTTGATTACAAGCTTGCATTTTGCAGTTGGAGAATTGACCGTGACGAACTTATATCGATGTATGGGAGAACATGTTTTTCAACTAAGTACAATGTTAAGTTTGTTTTTGGGATAAATTCATCTCAACTACGGAACCCTGTTGTGCATGGTTCGACACACACTTGGCCGATTTTTTTGTACACACAGCAGCAGGTCAACTTACTACAAACGTCAAATTTTCTCATTCGATTTTGAATATAACCGTCAACATTTTAATGTTTAAAAGCATTTGGAGAAATTTGACAGTTTGGTATAACCTGACCTCCTTGTTGTGCTGTTGGCTATACCTGACCCTATCTCCGTCTTCTGTGCCTTAAGAAGTTGATTCATTATGTACTGACGCCAGCACAAAAAGCTACTACAATCTGTCAAATTTCTTTAATAGATTTTCATCTTTATCGCTGAAGCATTAGGTTCAAGGTTGATTGGGAAAATTTGACAGTTTCGGGTGGCTTGACCTGCTGGCGTCTGTCTTTGTCTTTGTCTATAATTGTAGAATTACAAGGTTAGTCACATTCAAATTCACGACTGTATTTCTCAGACCTTTGTTCACATAGAAATAATAATAAAAAAAAATAATGAAAAAGCGTTTATGTGGTGACATCTTATTATTACAAAAAAAGTTGAGAGGTGTCAAGGGACACCCGGATGGAACGAAGTTCCTTTCGATTAATTAGTGAAGGAATTGTAATTTTTTTTTTTTTTTGTTATACTGGCTTGCTTTCTATAAGAGAGAGAGAGAGAGACAGACAGAGAAACATGCGCACGTCGCAAAGCTTACAATAGCTTACTATAGCAAAAAGAGTCGTTACAACTTTTCGTGAGAATTTTTTCCGTCTAGCCCCCTTTCACAACGCGCGATAAGGAACTTCGTTCCAAAAAGTTTTACTTCTGCCAAACTGCACAGCAGTCTGTAGTATAATCTATGTTTGTCCATCTGTAGGTACAATACTACCAACTTATCTGTGATATGGCGAAAATTGGAACTACGGCCGTCATGTTGAAATGTCTTCGATTGTGTTGACACATCGACGGTGGCGTCCTCTTTCAATTCACAGATAAAACATGTGGGTACAATCTCGATGGATGTGTTATGATTTCTTCTCCAGTATGGCAGTAGGTACATACTTACCTACCTGTTATTTTGTTTGTCTGCCAGTAGCGACTAAAATATATTAATATATCTTAATTGTTTCTGTATTTACGGAATGCCGTAATTACAGAAACAATTAAATTAAATTAAATTAACCTGTTGAATGCCATAATTACAAGCCAGTGTCTCGCGTAGATCCGCGTTTTCGGCAGTTAATTATGTAGTACCAACATAATAAAATTAAAAATTCTTAAAAAAAACAATTATGTATATTTTTAGGTAGCACCAGCACTGATAAGTACTTGACTTTTATATTACAATATTATCATGTATAAAATAATTACCTATTTACAAATAATACCTTAGTATTTCTTTTATATACTTTTAAAGTCTTCTTAAATTGCCACCATTATTATATAGCATAATCTATTACTTACTTTTTTTTTTTTACAATTTATTAACCCATAATTATTATCACAATATTAAATTTGTATTTAAATTCTTATAGGATAGGATACACTTGTGGATCTTTAGTACCAATAAGGCTTCCGCAGACAGGCTCAACGCGACTCTAGTAAGAACCATTTTTAAGAAAACTTCATGGAAATAATAAATTGTTCTAGCAGAATCACGTCGCGTCGCTTCGCGCTTGACTGTAGGTGCCTTTACATTTCCGCATGTTCGAACTCATTCGCGGATTCACATTTCGACACTTCGAATTTCGAAGTGATGTTTAGAGAACCAACCCATTTTTTAACGCGGCAATTTTTTATCGCACATTGGATTTTCAACGCACTGCCAAGCGCCGAAAGCTGAAAATCCAACATTGTATTTTTTCGACGTGTTGGGATACACTCTGTTGGATTCTCAATGTTCGGCTCAACAATTAAAGTTGAAAGTCCAGTGCGCGATAAAAAATCGATGCAAAATCATACTAGACTAGGTATGGTAACTGAATATTCAAATCTCTATTTACTTCTTAGAGTTTTGATCGAATATATTGAAAAACTATTCTCCTATCACCATTTTTGTTCATAAGCCTATAAAAAACGTGATCATAGAACACAAATCCGTCGTTTTCTTTATAAAAATTAAAATATGGCGTCGAATTGGCTGACCGTTGTAAGTGCCGTTGCCTCATCAATATGTCACCGAAGAAAACATCTTTTTCCAAGATGTCTTCTGGGTTTTGTCTTGAATAATTTTGGGGTTCTTTCGTACTTATTTCTTTTGAGAAATATGTCGACCTGGAAACAGAAAAAAATAATATCGTAAGTGATTAAAAAAGTATTCTTTTCCTTAGAAAATATTCTAGCGTGTCCAGCCAGCATTCTTTTGCAACATATTATTGATATTATTATCATTAATAGCAGTTGAACCAACCTCAAACGAAGAGTAACCTGCGTTAGTCGACGTTCGCACAAACGTAAAAATATCGCGGCGATTTTTTTTCGCGCACTGGATTTTGAACGCTCTGCTTAGCGTCGAGAGTTAAAAATCCATTAGTGTGTTTTTTCGACGCGCTAGAATGCACTATGTTATTGCTAAGTTGGAATCTCAACGCTCGGCTTAACAGCGAGAGTTGAAAATCAAGTCCGCGATAAAATCCCGCCGCGATATTTTTACGTCTATGCGAACGTCGGCTAACTTGTTTTAAAACTAAAGGAGGAGTCTCTTTCTTCCATAGCAAAATATCATACCTGTAATCCGCGAAGAGTTAGGCAGAGATGTACGGTCAGCAACATAAGTCGGTTAACACAGCCAGTTTTTGGCATAATCTAAATTAACACAAAATGATTCGATAAACTGCTTTTTTTTTCGTTTAACTGTTAAGAGTTAATGTTCTTAAAATTTCAAGTACTTCTGTTCCGATTTTAATTAAATATTTCGCTTAATAATTAAAATTAAAAAACTGCAAGTGTTAATCGACTTTTGTTGCTGACTGTACCTATAGTAGGTACACCCATGACCCACATTTCACCGTCCCATGTAAAAGGGAGCAAGCCTAATAGCCAATAACCGGGTATACCTACAAATCTAGACTCCAGGCAGCTACTGGAAAAATTTTATATCACTGCCCGACCCGGGAATCGAACCCTCAGAACGACCAGTAGACCAACCAGGCAGTCATCTTGTACGGTCCAGATTAGTTCCTGAACTGTACACTGTACTGTTTGTGTAGTTTGTTTAATAGCGAGTGTGTCCAACATGTAAAACACTTCACATAGTAACCCAAAAGTTTATTTATCACTAGTGTCGTACACCGTAAAGGTTGTGATCATTACATGTATGTCTGTTCCGCGGGTTGGTTAATTGCACACTGAGTAAGTAGCGGCCTTTGTTGTGACAAGTGAACTTATTGATTCGCCTTGTCAGCTAAAAGTAAGGTCAATGTACGTAGACCGTACACATCTACCTTCCATTTCTTCCCATAAGCTCTAAGCTGTTGTTGTTCCTATCTGTCTTTACAGATGATTTATTTATTTAAATGTAATATAAACATAATCTAAAAATAACAAAATTTACAGATTGGTCTCCCATGAATAATGTAATTCTATGTTCTTCTTCTCGAGTTGTCAATTCACCATGAGGTGTAACATGTTGAACTTGAAAAAGATATCGACGAGTTGGTTAGCTTAACTCAACAACGATCGGTAAGTTATAGCAACTTCGGATTTACGCAAAAATCATCATCTGCATAGCCTTTTTCCAACTACGTTGGGGTCGGCTTCCAGTCTAACCGGATGCAGCTGAATACCAGTATTTTACATGGAGCGACTGCCTAACTGACCCCCACAACTTATTTACTGGGTAGTACCAATACCCCTTGATAAGACTGTCAGACTTTCGGGCTTCTGACGACCCGTAACGACTGTCAAAGATCCACCAATGACAGCCGGGACCATCGGCGAGGCATGGAGGGTTCTCGGTGTGTAAAGATAGTAACCCAGCCACGGACTGACCGCGGGAAGCGTAGCCCATGCGGCTGTTATTACTTAAGTAAGTCGGTCGGTATGTCATTAAAATCCAGACAAGGTTCGTAGGTATGGTTTTGGTATGGAAGCCGTCACCTCCTTCTGCGAAGCAGTAATGCTCGCGAAGGAGGAAGCGGAACGCGTGAGGGAGAGGCAACAGCCGCGCCCTCGCGCCCCTAGCCGCCGTAGGAGACGCCCTGGGCGGCGGGAATCGATTGCCGATTCCCGGCCACCGTAGGCGCGGGCTTGCGGACGACGAGTAATGGGCAGCTCGCCGTCCGGTAAGGACCAGGCCCGGGTCGACGGCGCGTTGTGTTCCACGCGCGCCTCAAAGAGATGTCAGCAGTGACGGGGTCAATTGGGCCGATGCCGCCGGGGTCGCGGGTAGTTCGAAAGAGATACCGTGGCCCTGGCACGGGCAACTGAAGGAACATGGGTCGGTTTTAGTCAGTAAAAGTCTGACACGCCCTCCCGCTCTGCCCAGAGCGGGAGAAGTCATTTGATGATTTCCCATCCACAAAAAAAAAAAATGTATGGTTTCTATTAATTCTAATTACCTTTTATGACATGAATTGTATCTGGCAACCCATCCATCAAAATCTGTGTATAAGCCTTCAAGACTGGTCACTCCGTGGTCTGATGGTTCTGAAAGAAATAGACTTAGGTTATTTATTAAAGTTAGATAATTTATTAGACGTCCTTTGCGTTTCAATGCTAAAGTAAAAAAGAAAGAGGTTTTGGATCCAGCAGATCTATACTCCATTTACAATAACATTAGACATTTAAACAAACCATTTTTACAGTCCGTTCAACCGATTTTGACTTCTATTTCGTAGGATTAAAGATGGCATTAAAGGCAAAAAAGTTGATCCAATACCAACTTTTTACTGCATTTGCCATTTATCACGCCAGCAACGCAATAAAAATCAAAATCGGTTGAACGGACTGTAAAAAACGTTTGTTTAAATGTCTAATCACGTAAATGGCTTATAGGAAGACCTATTCCGTAAATTCACTGTCGAAGCCGACAGTAATATAAGGGTAGTATTTAAACGCACATCAAAATTACCAATTTTTCCCAACAAAATACGTACATACATCAAAAATACTGTTTGCAAATCAAAACTAAACTTAACGTCAGCGGAGCTCCTTTTCTGTTTGCAGGGTTTAAAAGAAACTAACCAAACTGAACCTCGGTGTGCCCAATAATTATAATTTGTACAAGTTTTGATGTTCAATTAGTGCAATAATAAGTTTATTAGATGCGCATTTGTTATTTTTGATGAGTTTTGTTGTTTTTTGTTTGTTGAGTGTGTGTTGTTTTTGTTTGTTGTTTTAGAGTATTGATGTAGGTGCTTTCAACAAAAGAGATATCTAGGCAGGGTATACTAACATATTTGTATGTGAATTTATTCAAGTTCAATTTCGTGAAAATATACAATTTTGTGTTGGTGTGTTACTATGTAGGAGTACCTATTGCAAAAACAAAGTAGGTAATATACCTATATAAAATTGAACATGAAGCAATTCACATACAAATATATTAATATACCCTGCCTAGATCTCTTTTGTTGACTGGATTATTATTACCTAGATGTAAAGTATTTGATGTAAGAATATGTTTCTGATGTAGTGTGTGTGTGTGTGTGTGTGTGTGTGTGTGTGTGTGTGTGTGTGTGTGTGTATAATGTGTGTACCTAGGTACCAACCCAAAAATTAAACATTTAGAGTAGACTTTATTTAGGTAGCTCGAAATAATTAATTAGACGCGATTCATAAAACAAGCCCGAAGTAACATTGGCCTAAGCCGACGTTCGCATCGCGGTGAGATTTCATAGCGCATTGGATTTTCAACTCTCGATGTTGAGCCGAGCTTCGAGAATCCCAACAGAGTGCATTCTAGCGCGTCGGAAAACACACTGTTGGATTTTCAACTCTAGGCACTAGGTAGAGCGTTGAGAAAAATCAGTGCGCGAAAAAAAATCGCCGCGATATTTTTACGTCCGTGCGATCGTCGACTTAGGAAGAATTTTTAAGTTTGGAAGTTCGTAATTTTTGCCGCTGAGAAATCAAATCAGCACGCGGCTGGTACCTACTTAGTTCTCATACGATCTTATTACCTACTAAACGAGGTTTTTCTTCTGTAATGGTTTAATTAAACCATCGCGCCAGTTTTTGTAATAAGAACCTAGCTGTGATAGAAATACAGTTCTTTATACAAAACTGACAACTTAGTCCGGTACTAAGTTGTCAGTTTTGTAAAACTGACATTTTAAAGTGTCGGAATAAAGTTCGAAATTCAAAAAAGGGTCCACGGTTTAAACCTGTGTTTGAAGATGAACCTTGTTTTGTAATAAGACGGATTAGGTTGGATCGACAGTTTTGCGCGTTGGCCGACTGACGGGTCTTGTTGTGCACACTAAAGCTGCCGGCACAGATTAATACAGATGGGACACTCCGCAGTTTAGGTATGAAGCTACAAGTACGCGACGGGCCCATCTCACTGGGCTAATTCAGTGTGGGCTACCGCGCACCGGCTGACTCACACGTTAGTTCGATACTCAGTCACGCACCGCGTCGTAAAAGAAGACAACCCTAACGAGTCAGAAGGTATAAGAGTTACGCGATAGAAAGAGAGGCAACTTGTAGGTGAATATAACTATAGGTAATGAAGCGTTGTGCGACCTGAATTGCACTTTATTGTGTCGTAGCAAGAGTCGCTTTTTATTTCAATGATTTTGCGGAGTGTCCCGTTTGTATTAATCTGTGCTGCCGGTCCGACGACCAGTGTATGTGAACACCACAGTCGTCGTTACCGTCGATTTACCGCGGCCCGGCTACTGGCTAGTCACAAAGCAGTTGTGAGTTGGCTTCTGTGGACAATCGACGAAGACGACGTTCTGGTTGTCATGTGGTATTTAAAGAGAAGACAAGAGAAAAAAAATTGGGTGTATCCAATCATTGCCGAGCGAAACTTATCTTTTTTTTTTTTTTTGAATTGGTATCTCGTAGTGTGACCATGAGAGGTCTCGACTACTTAACCGGACTTTCCTGTGGGTGCCTTTAAGCGAGCTCAAAAGCCTTCAGCCAGCCGGCATAACATACTAACTAACTTATAAACTACACGACTGCGCACTAAGGGCACCCCCTGTGGGGTACGGACCTCGGCTTAGGGAGTCGTTGTCATTAATTACCATTATATTAGTCTTATCCTACAGAATACAAGACAAATCTAAACTTCAGTATTTATTTCGCCCTCCGTGTTTAAATGAGTCCTCGTAGGTACACGCTACCGTATGGTGGCGAGAGCGGGGAATGCGCGGGTTCGTGGTTTCGCCGGAGCCGACAATTAACCGACGACGTCGCACGGACGTAAAAATATCGCGGCGATTTTGTTTCGCGCACTGGATTTTCCACGCTCTGCTTAGCGCCGAGAATTGAAAATCCAACAGTGTGTTGACTACGCGCTATAATGCACTCTGTTGTTGTAAGCTAGGATTCTCATCGCTCGGCTCATCAACGAGAGTTGAAAATCCAGTGCGCGATAAAATTCCGCCGCAATATTTTTACGTCCGTGCGAACGTTGGCTTAGTGTGAACGGCGCAATAAAAGCCAATGCTAATTTATCCGATCCGACCCGACCGAAATCGTGGCTGAACTCCCGTAAATGTGTCGTCGCTGACATGGAACATAAATGTTATGCCAATATGCATCCGGCACTTTTATCGTTCCGGTAAAACTGTCGGTCTGACCTAATGTAAACCGGGCCTTAATGTAAATTACCCGCCCGTTACATTAGTTCCTTGATTTTCAAAGTGATTTTAATGTCATTTGGTTATCGGTCCCAAATGACATTAAAATCACTTTGACGTTTAAACGTCAATCTTTTGTTTATTTCAAACAACTATTCCGATGACAAAACGTATTATTAAAACCTTATCAAAACTCGTTATTGTTTATCTGAGCTCTTGTTGTAAATATTATTTGAAGTCGTCATCATTGGGGATATGAATAACATAGCATAAGTCATAACATAACACCTGAAGTCCTCGAAAACTGTCGGTCTGACCTAATGTAAACCGGGCCTTAATGTAAATAAGCTAATGCCCGTTAAATTAGTTCCTTGATTTCCAAAGTGATTTTAATGTCATTTGGTTATCGGCCCCAAATGACATTAAAATCACTTGGACGTTTAAACGTCAATCTTTTGTTTATTTCAAACAACGATTCCGATAACAAAACGTATTATTAAAACCTTAACAAAACTCGTTATTGTTTATCTGAGCTCTTGTTGTAAATATTATTTGAAGTTATCATCATTGGGGATATGAATAACATAGCATAAGTCATAATATTAGGTTGGGGAAAAAGTCTTTTCGCATTATAGTATGTATGAACTTAAAATAAAATATCTTTGGTTATACTATTTGTATCTGGCTGGTTTTGGTAACATTGAAAGTTTAAATTTGAAAGAACATAATTCCAAATTCAAATTAGGAAAAAGTGTGATTTTCATTTGTTTTTCGTACTGTTAAGATGAGTGAATCTAATGAAGAAATTCGATACGTTTTAAAAGTTTACTACAAAAAAGGTAAAAATGCAACGCAAGCCGCGAAAAAAATTTGCGATGTTTATGGACCCAGTGCAGTGTCTGTGAGAGTAGCACAAATTTGTTTTAAGCGTTTTCAATCCGGAAATTTTGATGCCAAAGATGCACGACGCTCTGGTCGCCCTATCACGGATAAAATGGATGCCATTTTTGAAAAAGTGGAGCAAGATCGGCATATCGGTAGTTACAACGTAGCTGAAGGACTGGGAATTGACCACAAAACAGTTTTGGCTCATTTGAAAAAAACTAGGTACACAAAAAAGCTCCATATTTGGGTACCTCGCGAGCTCACTGAAAGAAACCTAATGAACCGTGTACTCATTTGTGATTCTTTATTACGACGTAATGAAACCGAACCATTTTTGAAGAAGCTACTAACTGGAGATGAAAAGTGGATCACGTACGACAAGAACGTGCGAAAAAGGTCGTGGTCAAAGGCCGGTCAGGCTTCACAGACTGTGGCGAAACCCGGGTTCACTCGCAACAAGGTGATGCTGTGTGTGTGGTGGGATTGGAAAGGCATTATTGATTATGAGCTGTTACCACCAGGCAGGACCATCGATTCTGAACTCTACTGCGAACAACTGATGAGATTAAAGCAAGAAGTTGAGAGAAAGCTGCCTGAATTAATCAACAGAAGGGGTGTGGTTTTTCATCATGATAACGCTAGACCTCACACATCTTTAGCCACTCAGCAAAAATTAAGAGAGTTTGCCTGGGAGGTGTTAATGCATCCGCCGTATAGTCCTGACCTTGCACCTTCAGATTTCCACCTGTTTCGGTCTCTTCAGATTCTTTAGGCAGTGTCAGGTTAACATCACGAGAGGACTGCCAAAACCACTTGTCGCGGTATTTTGATCAGAAGTCCCAAAATTTCTATAGCAATGGGATCATGTCCCTACCTACAAGATGGCAAAAAGTTATCGAACAAAATGGTACCTACATACTTTAGATAAATGTAAATAATGTATATTAAAAAATGTTTTGAATTTTCTTAAAAAATGCGAAGAAACTTTTTCCCCAACCTATTATAACACCTGAAGTCCTCGAAAGGTTAGGCAGAGAAGGTGTACTTAAAGTACAGTACACCCACATTTAGTAGCGCTAGCACTAGCTAGATACCAATCTGCCTAGCCTTTTCCCAACCATTTTAGGGTCGGCTTCCAGTCTAACCGGATGCAGCTGAATACCAGTATGGAGCGACTGCCTATCTGACCTCCACAACGCAGTAACTGGGTAATACGATAATACCTCTTGGTAAGACTGGTTGGCAGACTTTCGGGCTTCTGACGACCCGTAATGACTGTCCAAAATCCAGGAATGACAGCCGGGACCAACTACTCCTTTATTATTCCACCAAGCTTAGTAAGTATAATCTGGGTATAATGTTCACTTTATTTCTTTTATAATATTTATTTTAATGATTTTGCGGAGTGAATCTTCTGTACTTGTACTATTATGTATTCTATGGTGGGGGGTAATCTTCGGAACTTCTGATTCGATACCGAAAATTTTTTCACTAATGAGCATTGTCATTCTACAGTATTACCGAGTATCATAGAATATATTTTATGTTAAAACTTTTTTACAAAAAAATACAACCGACTTCCAAAAACAACAATACAAAGTGAAAAATAACTTTAATTTCGGAAGTCGGTGTCTAGTTAAATGTATTTTCGTTTTTTGCCACCGACTTCCGAAATTAAACCTATTTTTCACTTTGTAGTGTTGTTTTTGGAAGTCGGTTGTATTTTTTTGTAAAAAAGTTTTTATTTTTCACTTTTTAGTTGTGTACCTACCCCACACAAATTCAAATACCACTATCTGCAAAACAAACTAGAACATCATCCATATAAAAGTGGGGAAAAAATACGTATTATTGAAGCTAACTCAAAAACTACCAAAGCAAAGTTAATCAGTTTTATATGGGACCAACTGTGATGTATACACTCTCGAACAAAACAAAAAAAAACCAAATCGGTCCAGCCATCTTCGAGTAATCGGGGAACATACATAAAAAAAAAAAAAGGTTCCGACGAATTGAGAACCTCCTCCTTTTTGAAGTCGGTTAAAAACAAGCAATTTCACGCGAACGAAGTCGCAGGCAGAAGCTAGTTACTTATATTACTAATAGAAGACATTACTTCCTTTTGGGTTTACTTAGTTATTTAATACATGCTGTAATAGTGAAATAAATGGTTACGAAAAAGTACGCAATTTAGTTAGGATATAATTTTGTTGTAATAAACATTATAGGTACAAGTTAACACTATTTACACTAGGTACTAAATTAAATGACTAACTAACTAACTACTTAACTATACAAATAAATACAAAAACAAAAGGACACTTAGGCGTCGAAGTACTCGTCCGCATCGATGTCATCCGGAAACGTGCCCAGAAGACTGGCAGCTTTGCCACGTTGAATGGCAATGCTAATTCTTTGGCCAAAGAACGAGCCAGCCCTCTGGTCACGTGAAGTCTCGACCAGTCGGCGAGATAGACGCGCACCCGGGCCCCATAACCCGAGCGTTTCGACCCCAAACGGCTCAAAACTGTAGTTACCTATAAGGTTGAGGTTAAGGCGCCGCTTGAGGGTTAGTTATTTTAATTTAATAATAAAAACTTAATTGCCAAGTTTCACACGCTGTAATACAATTACTACAGTGTACATAGTCACCTGTATTTTTTTACATCTAAAATGATTAATTACATGTAGATACATAACCAAATTTAAGTGTACTCATAAAATCATTAATTACTTATTTATTTTATTTTATTTCACTTTTTTGTTGACTGCCTGCCCGCACCCTAATTGCGTAACACATTATCAATCGGAATTTGAATCATTTTGAAACAAATTGCTAATCCATTGCTTCATATGTTCGAAAAATTTGTCTGCTCGACAACGTAAATAACGCAATGAATGTTGTTGAACTGTCAAAATGAAACCAACTCCGATTGATAATGTGTTACGCAATTAGGGTGCCGGTTGGTCTAGTGGCCGCAAGCGAGTGAGTGTGAGGTCCTGGGTTTGATTCCTAGCACCCTAATTGCGTAACACATTATCAATTGGAGTTGGTTTTAACGTGCACGTCTTTCTACATTGTTCTCACATGTATATTTTCAACATGAACGATGTAACCAATATTTTGTAAAAATATTATGATTTAAAAGAGTGTCCGTGGAGTTTCTTGCCCGTTCTTCTCCATAGGGATCTACTACGCTTTGGAATGGGCAACTAGCTTCATCTTTCTGACTGACCGACCCATTGACAATTCAAAAGTGCTGTAATTGGTTTATTTGAAATAAATGCTTTGAGTTTGAGTTTGAGTTTTCATTTTGACAGTTCAACAACGTTCATTGCGTTATTTACGTTGTCAAGCAGACAAATTTTTCGAACATAATAAACTAGGTAATGGATTAGCAATTTGTTTCAAAATTATTCAGATTCCGATCTATAGCGTGTTACGCAATTAGAGTCGGGCAAAGTGTTATTGGGTCTTTCCATCAGAATTTTCTCAGTAGCAGCCCGGAGTCTGGATTTGTGCCCGGTTGATGACAATAGGCGCGCCTCCTGTTACATGGGACCCAAACATAATTAGCGAAATGTGGGTGTACTGTAGCGTGGAACAAGACGTGTGCTTATAAAGTACAAATGTTGCTCACCCTCAATTAAAAATTCTGTTTACGAGGACAAAAGAAAAATCTCGAGTGAGACTGTTATTACCCGACTACGGCAAAGCCAAAAGGAAGGGTTATGATTTTAGTAGTCTATGTATGTAAGTAGGTATGTATGTATATAAGTATGTATTTCCGTGTGTTCCATCGTAGCGCCTAAATTACTGAACCGATTTTAATGAATGAGGTAACAATAGATTTGTAATAATGGTCCGGGTGACTTAGGCTATATAAATTCTTTCTAAATTTATTATGGTGGACTTTACACGTAAATTTCTGATCACGAAAAAAATTTAATTGAGATAATAATGACATTTTTGGTGTCAAAAGAAAGATCTGACAAAGACGAGCACATTACAAATATGTATATATGTCATATTGTCTAAGTAAATAAATATGTTTAAATTGTTAAAAGTAAGTAAGTAAGTAAGTGGAGGTAAATAATATTAATTTAATTGGTTGCAGACCGACCGCGGTGAGCGTGATTTTTCAGTAGTCGGGTTTTAGTTTTTGAACTTAATTTTTATTTTAAAAGCGTAGTGGGAGGCCCTTACCTATCGTTATGCGGCTTCCAAAATATGGAATAACCTGCCACCACCGATTAGAGTAATTAACACGATAGGCGCTTTTAGACGACGTTTACGGCAGTAGGTACCTCATAGAAGAGCAACAGAAGTTGGATTTGGTCACACTAAATGTCTCAATTATATAATGTATGTACGTAATCGTACCTATCCACTTATGTATGTATCAGAGTTTTTTTTGTCAGTGAATGTTGCACGAAAATTGAATTTAAATAGCTGCTGTTATACTATACAGTTGCTGGGGATTGTTCTCGCTCATCCTAACGCTCGACTCGGCTTGCTGGCTCATTGTCCCATATGCTTCGGCTCGGAGATTGTTGTTGCGCGGAAGTCTGGCATCGTTTAAACAGGTTTTTTGTTGTGACACAATATCACATTATTTATGTACGTTTATTTGACACAAACTTATTTTTTTTTATTTAAAGTAAGTATACGAGTAAGTACATCACACGTTGCAGTATAAAACTGATTTACGTCCGTCACCTCACACTTCGGTCCAGTTGAAAACCAGCGTCAGGCACTAGTTGTCTGGCATTTTTTTGCTGAACTGGGCCTTTTTGGCACAGACGTGAGGCAGACTTTCCTGCATCGTATTTTTTATTTTATTTTTTGTTGTTGTTGCATCGCAAATGTAGATTTTTAAATTTTATTCTTATTTTTTACTTTTTTGTTTTGCCTCTTTAATTTAGTCTGTGCTAAATAAATGTGTTTTCTTTCTTTCTTTCTTTCTAACAATTTTACAAAGTCTTTTCTTTCTCCTCGCGTATTATAATCAAATGTAGGAACTTCCGTCGACACGCTGTACGCTACGAATTGCTGACCTAATCATTTACTATTCTATTTCTGGAGTCGAAATACAAAGAAAGAAAAATTTTAAAAGTTGCCGGGTCCGATATAGACGGTCTCTTGCTGTCCGTGCCCCACACGGAGGCCTTTGCGAATGTATGCTTAGATTTTTATGCCCTTGCTGGAGGCCTTATTTTATTAAAGCACCCACAGGTAAGTCCGGTTAAGCAGCCGACAACCTCCTAGAGTTGACCTGCGAGATGCCATTTCTCAAAAAAAAAAAAAAACAAAAAATTGCCGGGAAAATTAGGAAAAACGAATAATGGTGTTTTTTATAGGAATTTTGTATGAATTATTGAGGACAGGACAACGTCGGTCGGGTCAGTTAGTGTAAAATAAATATTACTAACATAAAAATATTAATCCTCCAAAAATACTTGATTTATTAAAATTTAATAATAAATGAAAAATAGGTACTTACCATTAATGCGATTATTATCCATCATTGAAAACATGAACACATAACTCTATTGTTCTTGCACGAACTACAAACCGGCTGAGCACAGAATGATAAATAAAACAATAATGTTTTTGTTGATAGTTGGAGTGTAAACAAATAGTGTTGACGTGCTCCCGCGTCGATAGCGAGAGTACAACGATTATCTTGTAGTGATGGGACCGTTTGGTATCGATAAAAGTCAATTATGTGGGAATGTTTGTTGTTAATCTATACTATATTATTTTAAATATAATCTTCTTAATATTCGGGGTCAAATTAAATTAGCTAGCGAAACTACAAAGTCGTAATGGGTTTCGATATCTAACCACGAGAAAATAAAAATGATTTGATAACTACTTATTCATATTTGTACGCCGTCATCGGCAAAATATAGTGTACCTACTTATGCAGGGTTAGTTTTCAATGACCAGCCAAATTTTCACAGGGCGTTCTACCCGTGAATATGAACAACTTTTACTATGGTACCAACTTTAAAATCACGAAAAAAAAAACAGCTGTTTCATACAAAAGTTCAATACCTACTCGACCAAAATGTATGAAACAGCAGATTTTTTTTTTCGTGATTTTAAAGTTATTAACGGGTAGGACGCCCTGTGGAAATTTGGCTGGTCATTGAAAACTAACCCTGTATGTTTTATTAATAACACCTGTTTTTTACACCACCTATGTTTTTTTTTTTTTTTATCTTTATTTAAAGAGCTTTTTCGCTAAATGCGAATATGACACTCTATAGGTATACAAAAGGTTAACATTCATTTAAATTAGTACCTACATTTTACAGCTAAGTTCTGGGTCTGTTCTTCAAGGCGAACTTAACCATATTTATTATAGGGATTATATTATCTGATAACGGGTTTGATAGGTTTATGTTATGCGCGCCAATTTGTGTTCTGAGCGATTGATTCCGGACACATCTCATCAAAATATGATATGTGTCCTCATCTTCGTTACACGTATTGCAAACAGGTGATGTTAACTTTTTCATCATGAAACCGAATTTATTGAGAGGCATGTGTCCTGAACGAAGCCTTAATAATATGGTTAAGTCCTCCCTGGTAACAAAACACTTATCAATCCAAGGTGAATATGAAGGTTGTGAATGGATTGTTCTATAGACACCTATGTTTTACAAATAAAACTTTGTCTTTGATTATTTTGTTTGGGGTCAATGACCGCTGGTAGTGCTGTTACTTGAAGTGTGTCTGTTGATAAAATCTGTTTTGTCGTATTGAGTAAAGTTTAGGTAGGTACTGTGAAGCCTCGAACTTCACAGTAGGAGATTAACTGAACTATTAAGTAATACCAGAGGGACTCCAGCAGGCCTAGCCAAGTTACTAACGTTTCATATCTAATCTCTTTCTACAAACGTTAACGCCTCAGCGTAAGCGATTTTAGAAAACGATAAGTTGGTAGCCAAGTTGACACGACTGAGTCGATCGCTCATTCTTCAACGTCTTTAGAAAAAACATATACTTTAGTCTATGGTGAGCGTTCATATAAACGTCAAACTAACGTCAAAGTTGTAAAGGCGCGGGCAAATAATTGTTTTTCAAGTGTTTTCAAAGAAAGCGAAATAAGGTAAAGCTCTTCTTATAATTGGTTTATCACAGTGTGGAATGTAATTTTAATCATTACTGTGTCTCGAAATGTGATATGATTCTGTATATTAATGAAAGGTACCATAAATGAAGTGATAACTTTTATAGGAAGGAATCTGCACAAATAACGTTTCCGGCATTCGCGTATTGTCTCCATGCACTGACGATCTAAGTCTCTTTTTTGGCGCCTAAGCTGTGGCTTGAAGTGTGCTTCTTCATTATGAGCGCACCACAATATATTTAAAGTATGCATTTTAAATGTTAAATGGTAACTAACAGTCCAAAATTATGGTAAATAAACAAAACTCTTCACAGCTGTATCATAATAGACGCCATTTTTTTAATGTTTACTCTTGGGTCTCGGTGATCGCTTAGCTATCGTTCAAAAACTTCGACATCGTTTCGTTAGCGCTTGTCAAAACTGTAACTTGGCTACCATTTCTATGGGATGTAGCGATCAACGTTGTAGAAACGATTACATTTCATTCTATCATTTTGAACGATCGGTTAAGTTGTAAACTTGGCTACGAATTTTCTATTCGTTTGTTCTGACCACGTGACATAACGTTGAGATGATGTCATTCCTATACATTTGATTAGTTTTCTATTAGCGTTATCGATTGTAGATTGTCAACATGGCTAAGCCTGCAGTTATATGGGGCTGAAGCTCAGAAAGCTCAGAATAAATTATAGAACACTCCTACTAGGGCCGAGCCCTGACCAGAATCTCTATCTCTCTGTCATCCTGTCAAGAAAACCAGGATTGTTTTCTTGACAGAAGATATTCCATATTTGAATGATTGAATGTCAGCCAGCATTATATCAACGTGGCTTGATCATAGCATCAATCCTTACAGTGCCTACACAAAAAAAAAAAAAAACAAATTTTAAACTAATATTTTAAGTGATAATTACACCGTAGATCATCAAATGAATTTCTTTTTTGTTTTATCATGTTAAGATATCGATATTCATGACGTCGGCGCAGTTTCGCTAGCTAATTTAATTTGACCCTGTATAGAGACAAAAATTATAGCGTTTTGATGAAAATGCATAAATTATGATCTTTTGTGAGCGTCCATACTAGGATACTACTACACCCCGAATTTAATCTAATTACTTAAAACATTACAATAGTGAATGTTCAACTCTAGATCTCTTTAAAAATCATCGATAAAAATATCGATAAACAATACAAAGCTGTAAGCACACGCACAGCCCTACCTCAATCGTCACGCGTCCGTATTCTGAAACCGGTCGTCAGTTTCACTAGCCACGAGTTAGCCAAGACTCGCTGAGACATACACGTTTACGTCACTATCTAACGTTTTGTAACACGTTTCGTCATGCCTTCAAGAATTAACTAATAGGTATGTACCGTACGCGACATATATTTTTAATCGAGTTTGGTAATAGGTCCGTGAAAGTGTATACCTACCATACGTCGTCGTAAAAGGATTCTAAAAAGTTGTAAGTACCAAATTGTGGCGATCCTTTTTAATATTGACTAGCTTCTGTCCGCGACTTCGACCGCGTGCAATTTCTTGCCCCATTAGTAAAAGAATTTTCGGAATCCCGGAGAGTTTATTTAGATCGTTTTTTAGGGTTCCATACCTCAAAAGGAAAAAACTGAACCATTAAAAATAAAAAAATAAAAATAAATAAAATAAAAATTATAGGATCACTTCGTTGTCCGTCTGTCTGTTTGTCAGCGTGTCAATCAAGACCCTGTTTGAAGACGTGTGACGACCCTGTTTGAAGGTATCAAGTTGAAATTAATATAAAAAACATAGCTATGTATGGTCCCTCACTCCCTCCAAGGGACTAAAAAAATCAAGCTGTCAACAACAAGAAAAAAGTCAACGCAATAAAAAAAAAAGGCCATTTAGGCGACATATTTAGATACTTACTCGCAAATCTCAGGCCATGGTAAGCTTGATGCGGCGTCGGAGTCCGACGCCGCATCTGGCGCGAAGGGCACGAAGGGCTCATTTAAGAGCCCGGAGGGCGTAGTGGTGAGGTCTGCTGGGGGGAGGAACGAAGAGTCCTTCCTGAAGCGGAACAAAAATCCGGGGGATGGCAAGGGGTCTTCCTCGGACGGCGGGGTGAGCTCGGCCCGCAGGAAAATTGCTCGCCGGGGCCAAGGCTGGACCCGGAAAAAAGGGAGCAAGGGCCGGGTAGTCACCACGCAGGAGGAAGGCGATCTGAGCAGAGCCAGCTCAGCCGAGCCGGCCGAGAGGGTCGCCATGGAGTCGTCTGGCGGTGAGTCGGACGCCGAGGGCGGCTCCAATATAGTGCGAGCGGCCAGGTTCGAGGAGGTCGTGGTGGCGGCAATCGAGGGTGTGGCCTTTTGGAAAGGAGAACGAGGAGCTCCGAGCGGACCTGGCCGGGCTCCGAGGAGCCGGCCCCCGGGAAGGTTCACAGGGCGGGCTGCAGCAGGGGCAGCGTGGGCCCGAGCCTGCTGAGGACCGGGTGCTGGCCCTGGTGCGGAAGGAGCTGGCTGCCCTCAACAGGCGGTTCTCCGTGTTGGAGGGCATTGACCTGCGGCCCCCGCTAGCGGCGAGCCGGCCGGCCTTGGGCCAGCAAAAGGTGGCTTCGTATGCCGCCATGGCTGCCACGGCCAAACCAGGATCGGCGGGGCCAGCAAAGAGTGTAACTGTGCCCGAAAAGGCACCTGCGAAGGCCCCAGCCGTGGCCGTGGCGGCGACGCGGCTGCCCCCGCCTCCTAAGTCTCCTCCGGCTGACGCCGAATGGCAGGTAGCCGGGGAGAAGAGGAAGGCGGGTAAGGCAGCAAGGGCGGCCAAACGAAATGAGAGGCGGCGGCGGCGCAAAGAGCGAAACGTCGCGGCGAGGTTACATGCCCCGAAGTCCGCAGCTGTAGTGATCACACTACAGCCGGAAGCGGAGAAGAAGGGCGTGTCCTACCGCGATGTGCTCACCAAGGCGAGGGCGGCGGTGAACCTGGAGGAGCTCGGGGTAGTCGATGGCATTCGAGTAAAGGTCACTGCGACCGCGGCTCGGATGCTGGAGATTCCCGGTGCGGCCAGTGGCCCGACCGCTGACGCTCTAGCCGAAAGTCTTAGGGCGTCCTTAGATGCGGACATGGCCCGAGTGTCCAGACCCGCCAAGTGCGCTGACATGCGCATCCTGGGTCTGGACGACTCAGTGACGGAGGGAGAGGTGGTGGCCGCCGTGGTCAAGATTGGGGGGTGCGCCTTCGAACAGGTGAGGGTAGGCACCATCCATCCTGACTCTACGGAGATGCGAGCCGTTACGGTGAGCTGCCCCGTGTCGGCGGCTCAAAAGATAGCTGGGGAGGGCCGAAGGTTCCGGGTGGGCTGGGATTCCACGCGCGGGTGAAATTGCTGGAACCCAGACCTCTGAGGTGCTTCCGTTGCCAAGTGGGCAACCACGTCGGTGTTAAATGCACCTCGGAGGTGGACCGCAGCAGTCAGTGCTTCCGTTGTGGTCAGCCCGGTCACAAGGCCGGCTCGTGCAATGCCACGCCGCACTGCTATTTATGTGCGGCAGATGGCAAGCCGGCTGATCACCGGGCTGGAAGCAAGGGCTGTGGTCCATCCACTAAAGCCCGGAGCAGGGGCAAGCCCTCTGCCACCGCCGTCACTGCCGCGGCCGCCGCCACAGCCGTCGCCGTTGCCGCCTCCACTGCCGTCGTCGCCGTACCCACTGCGGCAGGACCCACACAGGGGGCTCAGGGAGGGGGTGAAATGCAATGTCAGTAATGGCGCCATTACGCCTCCTCCAGGCGAACATCAACCACTGCGTCTCAGCTCAGGATCTGTTGCTCCAGAGCATGGCGCAGTGGTCGATTAACATCGCCGTGGTCGCTGAGCCGTACTTTGTCCCGCCCAGTGATTACTGGGTGGAGGACCTGAGCGGCTCAGTGACCGGTACCCTGTCCCTCGAAGCTGTTAAGAGAGGACAGGGTTGCGTTGCAGCACGGTTCAGGGAGATTGTCGTGGTAGGGGTATACTTCTCCCCGAACCGAACTCTCGCCGAGTTCCACAACTCCCTTGTGGAGTTGAAAACCGTCGTTGTCGGGTTCCGTTCCCTTCCCGTGCTCGTCCTCCGGGACTTCAACGCCAAGAATGTGGCTTGGGGTTCCCGGTATACAGACACACGGGGCAGGATGGTGGAGGACTGGGCTCTGGAGACAGGCCTGGTCGTCCTGAATCGGGGTTCTGTCCTCACATGTGTGCGGATGCGGAAATCAGTGGTGGACATCTCGTTTGCCAGCCCCGCTCTGTTGCCGCATGTTGTTGACTGGCGCGTCATGGAGGGGGTGGAGAGCTATTCCGATCACCGGTACATCTGGTTTGATGTCTCCGCCCAGACCTCGAGCGCGCCGGTCCGACAGGCCCCGAGTGGTTCGCGGTGGGCGCTGAAGCAGCTGGACCGGGAGCTTCTCCTGGAAGCCTCGATCGTGCAGGCCTGGGTGTCACCACCGGACAGGCCTGCTGACATCAACGACGAGGCGGAGTGGTTCCGGGAGGCCATGTCCGAAATATGTGACGTGGCAATGCCCCGGGTCCAGCCCGGACGCGCTTGGCGCCAGGTGTACTAGTGGTCGCCGGAGCTGACGGCTCTGCGCGAGGCGTGCGTTGCTGCGCGGCACCGGTACACCAGGCACCGCAGGCTCCGTATCCGCCCACCGGATACGGAAACCATTCAGGCGGAGCTTTACGATGGGTACAGAGCGGCGAAGACTGCCCTCCGAGCGGAGATCTCGCGGGCCAGGGGTCTGGCTCGCGAGGAGTCGCTGGGGACTCTGAACAGAGACCCGTGGGGACGCCCCTAC
This sequence comes from Cosmia pyralina, assembly GCA_946251885.1. NCBI lineage: Eukaryota > Metazoa > Arthropoda > Insecta > Lepidoptera > Noctuidae > Cosmia > Cosmia pyralina. Next base: position 5,977,184 of record OX276368.1, on the reverse strand, counting down.
AAAATGGTGCGGGATAAACTCCGCCCATGGGCTCCCCCGCTGACGCAGAGTCTCCGGCCGCAGCTCGTGGAGGACGTGGTGAGCGCTTTGTTCCCTTCGCGAGGGGAACATACTCTCCCGCCCATGGCTGCTCCGCCTCCTGCGGTGCCCGATGCGGACCACATCACCGACGACGACGACGATGCTCCGGAAGTGACCGAGGTAGAGCTGAGAGCGGCGGTACGTAGGCTGAGTGCCAAAAATACCGCCCCAGGACCCGACGGCTTGCCAGGAAGAGCTTGGGTTCTGGCCTTTGGGGCTCTCGGGCCTCGACTAGGAGGGCTCCTAAGCGCATGCTTGGAGAGGGGCCAGTTCCCACTTCGTTGGAAGACAGGGAAACTGGTCCTCATTAAGAAGCCGAGGCGCCTTGCGGACTCTTCGTCCACTTACCGGCCCATCGTGCTGCTCGACGAGGTGGGCAAGCTCTTTGAAAGAGTCATTGCAGACCGCCTCGTCGGGTGGCTGGTGCAAGAGGGGCCGGATTTGGCGGAGAGCCAGTTTGGTTTCCGCAGGGGGCGCCCTACGGTGGACGCCATCATGCGCGTGCGAACCCTCACGACGGGGGATGCTGTGGCCCGGGGTGGGGTCGTCTTGGCGGTGTCTCTAGACATCGCCAACGCCTTCAATACCCTGCCCTGGAGTTGCATCAGGGAGGCACTCCGGTATCACCGGGTGCCAACCTACCTCCGTCGAGTAGTCGAGGCCTATTTGACGGACAGGGCCACGCGCGCCTCAAAGAGATGTCAGCAGTGACGGGGTCAATTGGGTGGGCCGATGTCGCCGGGGTCGCGGGTAGTTCGAAAGAGATACCGTGGCCCTGGCACGGGCAACTGAAGGAAGTAATTTTTAAAATAAATAAATAAATGAAAATCTATATAACTACTTCCCGTTGACCTAGAATCATGAAATTTGGCAAGAAGCAGGGTTTCAGCACAAGTAAAGGAAAAAGTAAAAAAAAACGTTATTTTTAACCGACGAAAAAAAAGGAGGAGGTTCTCAATTCGACACGTATGTTTTTTTTATTTTTTTTTATGTATGACCACGCATAACTTTTTTACAGAGTCGTTTGATTTGAAAAAAAATTGTTTTGTTCGAGAGGCTATATTTCAAAGTTGGTCCCATATAAAATTGATTAACTTTGCTGGGGTAGTTTTTGAGTTAGCTTCAATAATACGTATTTTTTACCACTTTTATATGGATGATGTTCTAGTTTCTTTAGCAGGTAGTGGTATTAGAATTTGTGTGGGGTAGCTACCACAACTAAAAAGTGAAAAATAAAAACTTTTTTACAAAAAAATACAACCGACTTCCAAAAGCAACACTACAAAGTGAAAAATAACTTTAATTTCGGAAGTCGGTGGCAAAAAACGAAAATACATATAACTAGACACTGACTTCCGAAATTACTTATTTTTCACCTTGTAGTGTTGTTTTTGGAAGTCGGTTGTAGATATTTTTTTGTAAAAAAGTTTTTGTAGTTTTAGTATCTACATAAAAAAAAATATTTTTTGCAATTACAAACTTTTGCAGTTGGATAATTAATTGACCGCGACGTACATCAATGTATGGGAGAACATGTTTTTTAACTACAATGTTAAGTTTGTTTTTGGGATAAATTCTTTTCAACTACGGAACCCTTCATTGTGCGTGGTCCGACACGCACTTGGCCGGTTTTTTTTTGTTTCGATTCCCAGGTCGGGCAAAGCGTTATTGGGATTTGCCATCAGAAATTTCCCAGTAGCAGCCCGGAGTACAGGCGCGATTATATCGCGTGTCGCGCCTTTTTGTACGAGCCTTCGTTGATGAGATTTTAAATGATAGAAAAGGGATGGCTTGATAAATATGAAAAGACCAATAAGAAAAAAAGAGACAGCTGGAGTTGTCAATTGCGCGTGAATGTAAACAAACATTATTCTGGCCACCAATCACAGCATGTTGGCATCAGAGACTAACTTTAACGAGATATCATTGTGAGTAGGTAGGCATTGACCTTTAATCTTCGGTCGGATCTGTAACTAGAAAATATAGGTAGGTATTTACTGCGGTTTTCCTGTTATGACCATTAAACGTATTCCTCCAATAGCAAATCGATAACAAACCGGAATGCATTGCATAGAATGCTAAGATAGCCCGCGAAATTCAAATTTATCGACGACCGTTACAAATATTTATAAACAGAATTCTGTTCATTAGAATCAGTAATGCAACTCCATAAGTTAGTCTGTTAGTGTAGGTACGGTTTTGCAGGGCATAGTTCCTAAATTAAGACTTTTTTGTAAAATTTAATAATAATAATAAAAAAGCCTCAAATGTCAAGATTTTATGAAATATTCATTCAATAGGGTAATATTAAATTATATAGTCGTATTGATGATTTTCAATCTGCCTAGCCTTTTCCTAACTATGTTGGGGTCGGCTTCCAGTCTAACCGGATGCAGCTGAATACCAGTATTTTACATGGAGCGACTGCCTATCTGACCTTCACAACCCATTAACTGGGTAATACGATATCCCTTGGTAAGACTGGTTGTCAGACTTACGGGCTTCGGACGACCCGCAACGACTGTCAAAGATCCACGAATGACAGCCGGGACGTGCTTTCCGAGGCACGGAGGAGTCTCGGTATGTAAAGATGGTCACCCATCCACGGACCGACCCGGCAAGCGCAGCTTAACCTGTGTGGCTGTTATTACTTAGCCACGAGCTCCTCAGTCGTATTGATGATTTTAATGATCTTAATTCTACAAATACAGATATTGACTTGCAAATTGCAAAAAACGTAAGTAAAATTGAATTTCGCGGGCTAGGCGTAGATGGCGGAAGAGTTTCGCTATGCACCCGCGACTAAGACGGTCAGCACTGTAAAGTGAATGCCTTGATTCTTGTTACCTTACTAGTGTTCATTGTAGACGACATTAAAATATCACAGAATAAGCAACCCAAGCATCCGGAAGATAATATAATATCACATTCACTCGAACCGGAAAGATACTGCATCTTACTGAAGGTTAGCAAGTCAACGTACAGAGGGCTACCACAATCTGTCAAATTTCTTTGATAGACTTTCAGCTTTATAACAAAGGAATAAGGTTCATATTCAATTGGGTTAATTTGACAGATTGGGGTAGCTTGATGTGCTGGCCTTTGTAACTACTTCATTATTTTAAAGAAAAAGAAAAGAAGACATCTTGTTCGACAAGAAATAAATTTTAAAAGACACGCGCCGCCGACTTCCTCTAAATAACCGTAACTTTCGATCATCGAAATACCGTGTCGACATTCGCAAGGACGTAATAATATCGCGGCGATTTTTTTTCGCGCACTGGATTTTCAACGCTCTGCTTAGCGCCGAGAGTGCAAAATCCAACAGTGTGTTTTTTCGACGCGCTAGAATGTGTACTCTGTTATTGTTAAGTTGGAGCCTCAACGCTCGGCTCAACAACGAGAGTTGAAAATCCAGTGCACTATAAAATCCCGCCGCGATTTTATTACGCCCGTCCGAACGGGGGCTTAAGGGCGGGTACTTTGACTCTAGGGCATAACTTTGGCGCAAACTGCCCGAAGTGTCGCGACCACACAACCGAACGTTGTGTCGTCCTGCGGTAAATAATAGATGGCGATATAGACTCGTACTTGCGAACTGTATGTGGATTAAATGACACTAAACATCTGCCTCAATTTGGGCCAAAGTTATGCCCTGTTATGCCATAAAGTCTAAGTAACATACCTATACCCCAGATAATATAATACTACGCCTATACCATCGACAAACGCTAGGCCTTTTCAATTTTGAAAGAATTTTGCTTGCAATACTTATGACAAAGTAAAACAAAGGACCATAGGGGCAGGATTTTTTCAATGAATCAGGGGTACCTACTTAAACAAAAAGCAATTTTATGGTGTAGGTAACTAAAGGCGTCCTTGTCGATAATACAGACGCCAGCACATCAAGCTACTGCAATCTGTCAAATTTATTTAATAGATTTTCATCTTTATCGCTAAAGCTTTAGGTTCAAGGTTGATTGGGTAAAGACAGTTTCGGGTGGCTTGACCTGCTGGCGTCTGTGCCTACTTACATGTTATAGGCAAAAACCAACCCGCAATGAGCCCGCGTGGTGGATTAGGGCCCGCTCCCTCTCACAAAGAGGAGGCTTGTGTCCCAGCAGTGAGCCTGAACGAAAAACGAGGATTGTCCGAGTGCACGAAAGTGAACCTGAACGAACGATGACAGCGCGCGTGTTACCTTTTTATTTTTTGTAATTTTGTGTGCGGACCCACCCTTTGTGTTCTAGGTTGGTTATTCTCTGGAAAGGTGGTTAGGTACGGTATATTTTTGCCAAAAGCCGTGAGGTTGTATCGGCATTACGAACAAAGTTAGTCTGTGGTTGAAAATCAGTTTGTGGAACGAGAGGCGCGCGTGGGGGGCGTTTGTTTACCGAGATTATTGTTCATATTTCAAAACTTTGGAAGAACAAAGGTAAATATTATGATGTCATTTGATTAATAAAGAATTTATTATTATTTATTTATTTTATTATTTGCACATAGGCAAAAAAAAGGGTTATCGCTTTAGATTTTGAAATAATATTTTAATCACTTTAGGAAACAGTCATTCGTTGAATGTCCGTTGATACAAATTTCTTGTGTACAAGCCGTGTATAAGTGGCTAGGCGCCCCGTCGCGCGCCGACAATAAGTCTCATATTTCTCTAGGACAATCCTAATGACGTCAAGCGGGGGAGCCGGGCGCGTTAGTGGACAGTGGATTTTGCTATGCTAGGTAAAAACCTAATGCCAAAGTTGAAAGTTTTCAGAGAGTGACTAAAATATACTGACACTTGGACTTCTTTCTGTAAAGGTTTGTGCTATTTATTTATTTATTTGGTTCACCAACAATTGTTTACACTGGTATAAGCAAATGAAACAAAAGCAACAAATCATAATAAAGTGTAACAATCACTAAAAAAACACTAATCACTAATCACTATAAAATGTAATAAAAAAAATAAATAATAAATAAAAGATTTATTGAACAAAATGGTTGAACAATCAAACACTTACAAACAACTCCATGCGTATACAAAAATAGCGTATTACAATTATATAACCACTAGTGTTATAAGCAGTCTCTTTATGAACTCTGGTATCCAAAATAAGATTTAACTTGTGTACAAAAATAACATAACGCTATTTTATTTAAAGAATGCATTGGAATAAGTAAAATTGATTGCTTGCAGCTGTCAATTATGTAAATGTAGGTACCTACATCTGTCTTGAGTTCGCTATTATGAAGACATTAATGATGAATTAGATTTTTCTGTCATAAATAAATTACAATATTTGCAAAAAGCATTCAACAATTACATAAAATAAGCTCATTAATCATACTCGACGAAGGATTTTACGTTAGGTTCGCGTATGCCTATTTTACGTTAGGTTCGCGTATGCCTATTTTACGTTAGGTTCGCGTATGCCTATTTTTACCCGATCGACTGCGACGTTGATCAAAAGGAGGGTAGTGTTTTTTTACAATAAAAAACCGGCCAAGTGCATGTCGAACTACGCACAATGAAGGGTTCCGTAGTTGAAAAGAATTTATCCAAAATAAATAAAATAAGAATAAGAATTTATAAAAAAAAATTATATGTGATAAAATTACAAATTAACAATTTTCGGACTTTTTCCTCTACTTGTGCTGTAAGACCTTGCTTCTTGCCAAATTCCATTATTCTAGGTCAACGGGAAGTACCCTGTAGTTTTTGATTTACTTGCGAGTAACTATCAAAATATGTCGCATAAATGGCAGTGTTTTATCATTGCGTTGATTTAGAAGCTTGCTTTTTTAGGACTCCGAGGCCCAAGGGACCATAGACCTACGTGTTTGATATTAATTTCAACTTGATACCTCTACGCGTTCCTGAGAAAAAGGATCTTGACAGACTGACAAACAGACAGGCAGACGGACAACGAAGTGATCCGATAAGCCTTATAGTACGGTACGGTTACACCAAAACTGATTTTGTCGGCCGATGGCGGACCGAACTACTCGGACGTGCATGTGCACGGTACGTTTACACCAAAACCGATTTTGCCGGCCGACACTGCTGTGCCGACATCGTTGCTGGTCTTCTGTAGTTGACTGTGCGGCTTAACAGAGTGTAGACGCGTTTTTAAAATTGAGGAATTCGAAGAAATTTATCTTTTCGAAAATTCGTACCGTAATTTAATATCTTCCGTTTCGTACCGGAATTTTTCAATATCCATAGTCGTTTAGGTAGATAACAAAACTGGCAGAAACACAACAGAATAAAGACAGAATGATTAGATTAAACTATAAATACACTCAATTTGCGCTTTAGACGCCGGCAGACCGGCAGAATGGCGAGAAATCCCAACAAGTTCGGATTGATCGGCCGTTTTCGGGCGTCATCGGACGATGGCGGTTGTAGTAGTGTAAGCGCTCCCTTTCATTTACATACGTTTGATTTGATCGGCCGAGTTCGGTCGAAGACGCCCGAGTAAAGATCGGCCGATAACGGTTTATGTGTACGCGTACCGTTACGGTTCCGTTTTTTTCCATTTGAGATACGGAACCCTAAAAAACATTAGGTAAGTACTTACATTACAATAACAAATACAGATAAAAAGAATAAGCCCATTTAAAATCCCTCATTCAATAAAAATTCTTTAATCGATCACGCTAATATTTTGATAGTAATCAACAAAACATGATAATAAACGTACTCGAACTTGACCGATAATAGCCAAGGGTAAATTAAAATTTACATTAACGACAATAATAAATTATTATTATCTGTTTGTGTAATTAAGTGCTAAGTATTCGAGATATGCATGTACTAAGGCTGAAGTCGCACAGCTTCGCTTGGTAAATGGTAACACGATTGGTGGAAGCGTAGTTTGAACATAGTCTGCAGCGTGGACCAAGCGCCTGCCAGTGCGGCCATTGTAGTAAACCTATACTTCATAAAATATAGCTTGATCTCTGTGACAGCTGTCAGTAAAAACACGGCTATGAAGTCCTGAATTTCATAATAGTACAGACAGTACCTGTCAATGTCATACTTTATGGGCATGCCGACCTAATTAATGATGGGCGATGAATCATCGTGACCACAGACTATAAACTATCGATATTTTAATTAAAATCTAATTTAAAATTAATTTATCTTTTAATTTTATTGTATATTTTAATATCACAACATTATTTACATTTGTACTTATTTGATCTAAAATAATAGTGAGTTAATAAAATCCATTTTCTCACCTACTCATGTAACATTTGGGGGTTACACCTTTAAGATAATAAATGTATTTTATATTAAAATATTCGTTTAATTTAGTAACGTTTGTAATTAAATTAAACCCAATTATATGTTACATTAGCATCGATAATAGTAAGAAACTTCGATAATTTCTATCGACAATTTTTTATATCCTGACAACCCTAGGAATGTCAGTTTGACATATGTCGCAGAGATCAAGCTATCTTTTATGTAGTATAAATCAGCACCTTAAGCCGATGCTCGCACGGACGTAAAAATATCGCGGTGGGATTTTATCGCGCACTGGATTTTCAACTCTCGGTGTTGAGCCGAGCTTCGAAAATCCAACCTAACAACAACAGAGTGCACTCTAGCGCGTCGAAAAAACACACTATTCGATATTCAACTCTAGGCGCTAAGCAGAGCGTTAAAAATCCAGTTCGCGAAAAAAAATCGCCGCGATATTTTTACGTCCGTGCGAACGTCGGCTTAGTGCGTAACGTAAAGCAATATCAATCGGAGTTGGTTTCATTTCCTATTAATGTCATCCAGGCGGCGCCAAAAGATCCTTGTAGAGTCTGTGCGAAAAGATAATAGGCATATTTGAGGGTTGCCGTATTTACGTGTACAGAGGAGCTTGTGGCTAAGTAATAACAGCCGCACGGGTCGATCCATCAGGTTAAGCTACGCTTGCCGGGGTCGGTCCGTGGATGGGTGACCATCTTTTACATACCGAGACTCCTCCGTGCCTCGGAAAGCACGCTAAGCCGTTGGTCCCGGCTGTCATTCGTGGATCTTTGACAGTCGTTACGGGTCGTCAGAAGCCCGAAAGTCTGACAATCAGTCTTACCAAGTGGTGTCGTATTACCCAGTTAATGGGTTGTGGAGGTCAGATAGGCAGTCGTTCCATGTAAAATAATGGTATTCAGCTGCATCCGGTTAGACTGGAAGCCGACCCCAACATAGTTGGGAAAAGGCTAGGCAGATTGATTGAGGGTTGCCGTATTTGTGATGTTGTCAACACTGTTACGTCATTAATATTGCAACTGTAACCGCGCGTTTGCACTGGCGAAACATTGCTTAAAAACATATTGCTATCTCTATTTCTATCAATGTATCTGACAGAGATATCAACATATTTTTAACTGAATGTTTCGCCAGTGCAAGCACGGTAACATCTTGATGTTTTGAGGCTGTGTTAGAATATTAGAATGTGCCGTTGGTCCCGACAGTCGTTACGAGTAGTCAAAAACCCGAATCTGACAACCAGTCTTACCAAGGGGTATCGTATTACCCAGTTACTGGGTTGTGGAGGACAGATCGACAGTCGCTCCATGTAAAATACTGGTATTGAAGCCGACCCCAACATAGTTGGGAAAAGGCTAGGCAGATTGATTGTTGGAATATTATATTTTTTTCAGATTCTGTCTTAATAATTGTTTTTATGTCATAATGTTAGTTTCATTTTACGCCACGACTATTCTCTTTCCGCACAGACTCTAGCACTGGCTTGAATCTAAAGCAACTCTTATCTGTCCACATAACATCAAAAATTTGAGTACAGACGCCAGCAGGTCAAGCCACCCGAAACTGTCAAATTTCCCAATCAACCTTGAACCTAATGCTTTAGCAATAAAGATGAAAATCTATTAAAGTAATCTGACGGATTGTAGTAGCTTGATGTGCTGGCGTCTGAACATAGTAAAAGACTTTGCACTTTGTATGAACCTAAAATAAGATATTTCTCTTATCTGTCACATAACATCAAAAATTTGAGTACCTAGTAAACTTTGTACCAAAACAATATTAAATGTTTCGTTCACCCAATGACAACACCTAAATTGAGATAATTATGATTAAAATTTATTGATTAGATTTTTTTGTAACCTATTGAATGGCAAGCATTCTTGCTGTTGCCCTAAGGCCGTTTGTCCACCGCCACCGTCAACGGGGCGTCAGCGATAACGAGATGACGACGGCGCCGAAAAAACGATACATACATTTACTATGGTCGTGTCCACCGCACGCCACCGCCGTTATCGGGGCGTCACTTTCGGTTCGGATGTCCCGTTGACGTTGTGCGGTGGACAAACAGTGTAATGGTAAGTGGTCACCGCCTCGGAAAGCCGTTGGTCCCGGCTGTCATTCGTGGAACTTTAACAGACGTTACGGGTAGTCAGAAGCCCGAAAGTCTGTCAACCAGTCTTACCAAGGGTTATCGTGTTACCCACTATCTGTGGGTTATGGAGGGCAGTTAAGCAGTTGCTCCGTGTAAAATACTTTCAGCTGCATTCGGTTAGACTGAAAGCCGACCCTAATATAGTTGAGCAAAGGCTAGGCATATTGGTTCCACATATCCTTCAAAACGAATCACAGCAAATGCAGCGGGTCCGTTTGTTTTGCCCCCGGTTTCGATTGCCCCCGTCCGTTTTGCACTCGATTGATAAAACTAGACCCGGTGATAGTTCTTCCTTGGACGAACTCCTTCACAAACAGTTCTACTTCTACTGCTAATCAGGCTAGATCGTGTTTTCAGAAAACGAGGGTAAATGAATGGTGATGGAAAAAATCGTGAGAAAACCGGCATGTCCTAGAACCAAAAACTCTAAGACGTCTGACATACTTACACCAACCCACACTTGGCCTACGTCACAAAAAAATATAGACAATAGGGAAACTACGAACTAACGTACGAAACGGCACACACATAGACACGTGCATCAACGAGACCCCTAAGCCACAATAAATATACTGAGAGCACCGCGACTATCGCTTGGGGCCTCGTCGGTGCGCGCGTTTGTGTGAGTGTGCCGTTTCGACCGTTTGTACGTAGTTTCCTAACTGTCCATATATTAATTGTGCCTGCGTGGTGGATGTCACATGTCGTTACGTCCCAATCCCTCGCACAGAGAGGAGGCCTGTGTCCCAGCAGTAGGAAGTTATAAGCTAATTAAGCTAAGGGTAAATAAATTAGACAAAACACTATATTTAAAACGGAGTTTATTTAATGACTAGACAATGTACACTTAGAGATAGATTTAAAATACACACTTATTTTCATTACGTCTGTAGTGCCTATACCATGTGTTTGATTGTCCTGACTGAAGATACGGTCCTAATTAAATAAGATCCTTGTTACAATACATGGCAAGATCAATGTAGGTACCTATACCTACGTATCAGTAAATTTAATCAGTGTAGTTACTCAAATTGAACATGATCATGCCATATTATGAATCAAGTGAAACACGATCAGGGTCTGTACGCACGGCTACAGATCAAGCTACGAGTATACATTTCCAGTATAAGCTGATCTGGAAATGTATAGCTTGATCTGTAGCCGTGCGTACCTACATATTTTCGACTTTTTCAACATCACTTTCTGTCATCACATTATTCAAGTCCACATCTTCACTTTTAATAATAGTTTTTGATCATTATCACCAATCACTTAACACTACATTCACTGAGAGTTTTCAATAATTTAAATCAGTTCCAATAATTAGTAATGTTTCTGGAGTTGCACTTTCCCGATAAGCAGTTGCACTATTCTGAAACCCAGTTGCGTTTTTCCGATGCCCAGTTGCACTTTTCCAATACCTTACCTAGTTGCGCTTTCCCGATGCTCAGTTGCACTATACCGTTATCCAGCACTTTATTTGGATTTCCTGTTCAACTATTTGGAATTCCTGTAGTTTTTTTGGATTTCCAGTCGCACTTTCTCGGTTTCCAATTGCACTCACTGGTTTCCAGTTGAACAGCCCCCTGTAGGCCTCCGAGGCCTGTTGTTTAGATGTCATCATCTCTATCATGAGGTTGATGTCTTTGCAGTACTGCTAGTCGCTGTTGTGTTACCTCTAGATGGTGTTTCCGCCATTTTATACGCCTGTTCTGGAACCACACCTTTACCTGGACAGAAATAAAAATTTAAAAAAAGTTTACTAATATAAAACCAACATGGAATCTTGTCGTTCGTTGGTGACATTTTTTTTTGTGACATTTCAAAATTTAATTACTTTCTCGTTTCATTAGAGATAATATTTATCACTGATTATGATTACTGAGTAGGTATTGGTGAAGGAAAATCCTTTTTTACCTACAAGGATTTTCCTTGTAGGTAAACAAATTAACTAGCAATTAGGGTTCAGCACCCTAATTGCGTAACATACTATCAATCGGAATCGGTTTCATTTGACAGTTCAACAACATTAATTGTCTTATTTTAGCAGACAAATTTTTCGGACATATGAAGCAATGGATTAGCAATTTGCTTCAAAATGATTCAGAGTCCGATTGATAGCGTGTTACCAAATAGGCTGCTGGACATCACTGTCTGAAACAGGCCACAGGGGGAAAACCTTCGGAGACAAAGAATGGAACTTTTCAATGGATGACAAAAAATCAACTCTGTCTTTTTGTTGTTTATGCCACTCAAAATATATAGACTCAAACTCAATAGAAAATTTAGAAAAAAAGTCAGCAGGTGTCATGGGTTACCCGGATGGAACGAAGTTCCTTCCGCTAAAGTATGATCTCAAGTTTCAAGTGTCATAAGTAAACTGACACGTCACAACTATGATGTAAATATAGTACTCATTGCGCACTGAGATAAAGTACTACGTATAGAGAGGACATCCGAAACAAAAACAGTGTCACAACAGGATGACAGCCGGGGGGCCTGTGCGCTGCAGCGCTTAAACATTAGGTGTCGTCTCACCAAACTATAAAACATGCAGCGCTAGACCGCTTAAAACGTATAGTGCGAGTGACTAAATGAGTTGCTGCCGGTCGGCATCAAAGCATGGCGCAAAAATCTGGTTTGCGGCGTCGGTTCTATACGCTAGTAATAATAGTTCTATGTCATTGCATCACAATTTCTTCCCGTTTATTCTTAACACAAGCCGTGTTCGAACTTCGTTGCAAAAATATTTTTTTTTTCTGAAAGAGTTAATTGTGCATGGTGGTTACGGAAAGTTTCTGAATCAAGGGCATATTAAATCAAATCGATTATCGATGCTCACCTGTGCTTCAGTAAGTTGCAGCGCGTGTGCTAGGTACAGCCTCTCAGGCCCTACCATGTACTGCTGCCTCTCAAACTCGGCCTCCAGTCGTTCCAGCTGTTCCGGGGTGAATATTGTTCGTATCCTCTTACTTCTGCCAGAACTAGACAACAACACACAAATTATTACGGATGTATTCTTAAAGAATGAGATTAAAGAATGAAATGGTGAATGAATAAAATAAATACTTAGTAAAAAAAAATACTATTTGGATGGTGGAAGAATGAATGGTGAATTTGAAGACATGTGACATGTGGCATCTACCAACTCGCACTGGGTCCGCGTGATGGATTACGGCCCACTCCCTCTCACAGAGCGAAAGCCTGTGTCCCAGCAGTGGGAACATTATAGGCTGATTATGCTTCGAACGAGTGGACAATTTTGATGTGTGAATCTGCGATAAATCGATGATGTAGACTAGTTATAGGCCCTTTGTACACCGCCACGTCAACGGGACGTTAATGAGAACGAGATGACTGCGCGGCCGATGTAGCGATACACAAGTACACACAGCAACAGGTCAAGTTACTACAAACTGTTAAATTTTCTCATTCGATTTTGAACTTAACCATCAAAATTTAAGGTTTAAAATCATTTGGAGAAATTTGACAGTTATGTATAACCTGATCTGCTGCTGTCTGTACATTATTTTACTATGGCCGCGTATCCACCGTAAGCCGTCACCGGGACGTCACATTCGGTTTTAATAGTCTCGTTTTTCGTTGACGTCCAGTTGACGTTGTGCGGTGGACAAACGGTGTTAGACTGTTTGTCCACCGCACCGGGAACAAGACGTCATCGTCAACGAGAAACGAGATTATTCGGCCATAGTAAATGTACAGTCGCTACTTCGGCCACAGAATAAATAATAGTACTAACGCTTCGAGGCCGTCATCTGTTTTCTCGTTGAAGTCCCGTTCCCAGTGCGGTGGAGAAACAGTGTTAGGTTTCGAAATCCATTCTCCGTCGGCCGTCGGCCTACATTTTTCGTGAGAAAACCTTTCATAGAAACGATTAGGTACCTCTAATTTTGAATAACTGAACTATTTGAGTTTGAGTACACACGGCTACACATCAAGCTATACATTTCTAGTTTAAACTGACCTATCATTGTAAGGAAATCCTATACAATGCAAGATCGGCTTAAACTGGAAATGTATAGCTTGATCTGTAGCCGTGCGTACAATAGCCATACCTACTCGTAATAAGGGGGATGCGCTGTGGTAGCCCGCGAATTTTTTTTTGGGTTTTTTGCAATTCGCAGGTCCGTGTCAGGTTGTATCTTGATCAAATTATGATATGCGGCAGTAAAACATATGTATTTATATAATTTTAACCATGAAAATTATCAATTCATCTGTCTAAGTTAGATTTCGTGCAGATTCTACGAACGAAAGAAATCTAACGACTCTACACGAAATATAACTTAGAGAGATGTATTGATGATTTTTATGATTAAAATTATGTAAATACATAAGTTTTATTGCCGCGTATCATATTTTGATCAAGATACAACCTGACACGGACCTGCAAATAGCGTAAAACGCAAGAAAATTTGTATTTCGCGAACTACCACTGCGCATCCTCCTTAAATTACTTAATCACACTATTGTTTACGAAGTCTGTTTTCTTTCAAAGACTATCTTAATACAAATAACACAAACCAACTGTTCAAATATTATTAATATCAGTGACAAATAAAATGACACAAATAACACAACACACACAATACACAAACACAACACAATAATAACAATGTGATTCAAATAACACTCCTCTACTTAAAGGGTGAATATAATAATAATAATATCCACGTGGGACGTGGACTCTGCAATCATTGTACCGATAATCGTTACGGTTAATGGCCTAATAGCGGAGAGTCTCGACCAACACCTCAGGAGGCTCTCATTGCGCGGCTGGGTCAAGGGCTTGATTCAGAAAGCAGTACTCCTGGACACGGCACGCATAGTGAGGAGGTTCCTCTCTCTAGAGCCCTGACCACCGGTAGCTTGGACCCTGTTCCCGATACCGGTGGGCTACTATTTTTTATATTTTTAAATGTTTTTTTTAATTTTATGTTTTTATAAAAATATTTAAAAATATAATTCATATGTATGTAAATAAAATAAAGGAAATAATAATAATAAATATGTTTGGACATATCACACAACGCCATCTAGCCCCAAGCTAAGCAACCTAATGCTTGTGTTATGGTAACGAGATGGCTGATAAACTACTTATATACATTTTTTTTTTTTTTTTTTTTTTTTGTAAATACATACATATTATAGATAGAAAAACACCCAGACTCGGAACAAATACTTGTAGGTCGTACAAATATTTGTTCCTTGCGGGAATCGAACCCGCGACATGCTGCGCAGCAGTCAATCGCTCAACCACTGCGCCAACCGTGTCGTCGAATGAGGGGCTTGTCGATAAGTAAAACTAATAACAGCCACACGGGTCGATCGATCAGGTTAAGCTACTCTTGCCGCGGTTGGTCCGTGGATGGGTGACCATGTTTACATACGAGACCCCTCCTTGCCTCGGAAAGCACGTTATGCCGTTGATCCCGGCTGTCATTTATAGATCTTTGACAGTCGTTACGGGTCGTCAGAAGTCTGACAACCAGTCTTACCAAGGGGTATCGTATTACTCAGTAATTGGGTTGTGGAGGTCAGATAAGCAGTCACTCCATGGTAAAATACTGGTATTCAGCTGCATCCGGTTAGCCTGGAAGCCGACCCCAAGAAATTAAGGCTGTTATAGGCAGATTGATGGCTTTGTATGCATTTCTTGTACTATACCTTCTAAGTACAAAACAACTCAAACTCAAAGCATTTATTTCAAATAAACCAATTACAGGTACTTTTGAATGGTCAATGGGCCGGTCAGTCAGAAAGATGAAGCTAGTTGCCCATTCCAAAGCGTAGTAGATCCCTATGGAGAAGAACGGGCAAGAAACTCCACGGACACTCTTTTCAATCAAAATATTTTACAAAATATTGGTTACATCGTTCATGTTGAAAATATACATGTGAGAACAATGTAGAAAGACGTGTAACTTAGCCTGATGCAGTTTACTGCTGGCCTCTTCCAAATTGCGCCATCACACCATAGACCTTCTATTTCCACATTCAATCTTTCCTTATCTCCATTGTAAGGGAGGTCGGTCCATCTAGCCATGTGGGACGCCCCTGCTACATATAGGTAGGTACGCATAGTTGATGTTTATCTTCCAGTGAAGCGTCTCTACTACGGGGTATTCCTCAAAGCGCAACTATTTTTAAGCGCAACTTCAAGTCTAGCAAAATTGGCTTTTGTCTGTCAGTTTGTTACTATTCCTCTATAGGTCGTATTTTACAACTGATCTGGACGAAACTTGGTATACAGGTTTTACGATTTTATAGAATTTTTTTGTCATCGGGGATTTTTGCTTAGAGGAGTACTTCCTCCAAAAAGGGGCAAAAGGGGGCTACTGGATATCTCCACCTTATGAGATCCGATTTCGATGGATCTTTTTTTATTTAACAGGTTAATTACTTTAAGATGGTCTCATAAAAATTTGGTGAAAATCTGATGAAAAAAAATTTGGTAAATATCCCGTTTTAAATAGCTTGACTTAGTGGTAAGTATATTAAAATGGTTGCAAAAAAAGTTTGTGCTCGTGAGGTCTACTGTTCATAGAGCTACTATAGTATAGTTAAAATCTCGCTGCAGACTCGGTCATAAATCATTCGAGTGTTTCGCTCTCTTTCCCACTCACGGGCCTTATGGGCAGGCCACGCCCACACGTAGTCCTGTACATTACTGCAGTCGATGAGTGATATCGATAGTTTTATATATTTATAAATGGGTGATAGAAATAAATACACATTTTTTTTATTTTATTAAATGTGCTTTTCTTAAGTCTTCATCTTGCAGCAATTCTGCATGTTCCACACATTTTTGCCAATTTTCAATGGAGACATTGGAAATGGCTTCATCGACTAACTTCTCGACATCAGCTATCTTGAAGGTTTTGTTTTTCGTTGCAACTTCATTTTTTACTTGAGCCCACACCAACTCGATGGGACTGTACTGACAGTGGTAAGGCGGCAAGATACGTGATAACCTTAATGATTCTGTTATCGATAATGGCCTTGAGCGCGCGTAACTAGCGCACATCCCTACTTCGATTATGATTTATGACCGAGTCTGCAGCGAGATTTTAACTATACTATAGTAATTACCGTGGTATAATTATTGATGGCTACAGTTAGTGAAGATGTATGGAACTGACCTGTTTGAACACGTCATGGAATGACTCCTAGAGGTCTTCATCTGTCCCACTTGCGGCCTCATCTCTGGCCGTGGGCTGTCTGCAAGAAAATAATGTATTTCCTCATTATTTGTGGGTTGGAAAGGGAGGGGCTCGCTAAATAATAACAGTCGCACGGGTAGATTGAAGGTTAAGCTACGCTTGCCGTGCTCGGTTCGTGGATAGGTGGTCACCTACCACCATCCATTACATATGGAGACTCCTCCGTGCCTCGGAAAGCACGTTAAGCCGTTGGTCCCGGCTGTCATTCGTGGATCTTTGACAGTCGTTACGGGTCGTCAGAAGCCTGAAAGTGTGACAACCAGTCTTACCAAGGGGTATGGTGTTACCCAGGAACTGGGTTGTGGAGGTCAAATACAAAACAACGTCCAAATAAATAAACAATAGACAAAGAAGCTTTGAAAAAATATCAGGCAACACGCTCGTAGATATCCGCATTATTCATGTCTAGCTGCGCCCCGCAGTTTCACCCGCGTAGACCGGCGTAAAAAGTAGCCTATGTGTTAATCCAGGGTATAAACTATCTACATACCAAATTTCATCAAAATCGGTCCAGCCGTTTGAGCGTGAAGAAGTAACAAACATACAAAAAGACACACAAATTTTCGCCTATAAAATATTAGTGTGATTCTTACACTGTCCACAATACCGGGAACGGGACGTCAACGAGAAAAAGATGGCGGCACCAAAGTAGCGACAGTTAAGTATAGTACAGTCAGCAACAAAAGTCGACTAACACTTGAGTTTTCTAAATCTTAATTATTGAGGCAAATACTTCATTAAAATCGGAACAGATGTAAATTTTAAAGAAAATTAACTGTTATCTAATAAATGAAATGCTAAAAAAACGAAAAACCCGCCTGCAAAAACATAACTGAAAAGAGAAAAACAAGCATTAAAATCCATAGAATTTTGGTAATGCAGGCGGGACAAACAAAAGTTACACCATATTTCAGGTTATTGGTTTGTCTGCATTACCTTTGTCCCCCGCCTGCATTACCAAAATTCTATGGATTTTAATGCTTGTTTCAGTTATGTTTTTGCAGGCGGGTTTTTCGTTTTTTTAAATGATTTGTTTTATTTCAAGCTTTTTAGTTTTATTAATATGTATAGGTATTTGGACTGGACCCATTTCTTGCTTTTATTTGATAACAATATTGTTGTAATTTGTTTGTGTTTTTTACGATTTGTCACTTCAAATTACTTTTAACCATATAAGTTGTATATATTTTTGTAATCACCTTTTAAAACCCTTCATTTTGATATCCCACTCGATGGTACTAGAAGAAAAAAAAATTCGAACTCCACAATATGGCACCACAAATCCGCCATTTTACTTTATATTTAATTTTAATGTAGCCAGTGATACTCGCGCTACCAAGACAAATCTAAAGACGTATAATTTATCTAAATCCGTTCATTCGTTTAGGAGTTACGAGGGAACAAAGAAACGGACATACACACATACATACATACATACCTACATACAAACATACATACTTACACACAGGTCAAACTCATAACCCTCCTTTTGGGCTTCGGCGCAGTCGGGTAAAAAGTAGGTTATCGTATCCTTTCGTGTTAATTTAGATGATGTCAAAAAGGAGCAGTGTTAACCGACTTCTGTTGCTGACCGTACATTTACTATGGCCGAATAATCTCGTTTCTCTTTGACGTACTGGGTGCGGTGGACAAACAGTCTTAGATATATTTTGGTGTACCACGAACCTGTCCTCGCTACTCATCTATATTTAAGAAAACATTGCATGTAAATTATTAAAAAAAAAAACCGGCCAAGAGCGAGTCGGACTCGTGCACCATTCCGTACCATCCATGTATGTTCCATTTATGTAATTTTAATAAATAGTATACACATCATTTACATTTAACTGTAAACATAACCTAAAAATAACAAAATTATATACTAACATAACTAAAATAAGACTAAAACTATTAAAAAACTAAAATATGGCGTCGAAAAATTCCTCCGCATCGCTGTCGACTGGTAAAGTACCCAAGAGACTGGCGGCATTGCCACGTTGTATGGCAATGCTAAGCCGCTGGCCAAGGTAAAAGCCAGCCCTTGGGTCACGGGAAGTGTCAACCAGCCGTTTGGAGATTTCGTTGAACAAAATATGAGCACTAGGACCCCACGGTCCAAGGGTTTCAACCCCAAACGGCTCGAAAATATAATTAACGATAAGGTTATTATACTTTCGCCGCTTGAGGTTTTCCGCAGCCGCAGCAGCAGTGCCAGCACAGCACGCAGAGCCAGGAAGATGGGATGGCGCAAGAGTATCGACACACGTTGCGTCCCACACTAAAGGCCTTCCCAACTTCCATGGAAATAAAGACATGCCGTCCGGTCTCTTGCCATCGTCGCGTGCCAAGCCATTAATTAATTGTAATTTTTGATGATGATTTCTGAAAAAGTGTGCTATTTAGAGACATCGTTTTTTATATAAATAAACGATATTATTATTATTATTATTATTATTATTATCGTTTTATTTTACCTGTAATGTTTACATAAAGTTTATCACATAGAATAATTTCAGATTTTTCTCTAAGCAAACTTCGGAGATAAGGGCAATTTTTTGATATTATTCATCAAAAGTCAAAACTATGCGGCCTAAAACAAAAGAAAAAAAAGTTTGAAAATGTGCAAACAGCGCTCTTTCATATGATATACCTCACATGCCCTAGCAGCCCCACTTCGAATTTTTAAGACCCCCTTTCAGTATTTCTTTCTTATTTACAAAATAGTTGGGCAAACGTCATCTAAAACTGCTCCAAATTTCAAGTTGATAGCATTAGTAGTTCTTGGGATATCCAGCTGTGACAGACGGACAGACAGACAGACAGACTAACGGCCAGTTTCTTCATCAAAAGCAACAGCCAAAGTAACGTCACAAAGTCAAAGTGACGGTTAAATTTGTTTCTTCACAATTTTAGCTGTTGCTTTTATTGTTACTTTTGCCTCTAGCTTTTGCTGCTCATTAAGCTGATGTGAAAGCTAAAGCAATTGTCATTTTGTCAAAGTTGTACTGTTGTAGGTTAGAATTGCTGAATTGGTTGTTTGATCTGTTAGCTAACAATCGCTGCACATTTATCTGTGTATTAAGTAATAGCCTAGATTTTATTTTATTCATGAAATAAGTATTAAAATGGCATCAAGATCGTCCAGTGAAAGTTCAAGTTCGTCAGACGATGAACTTATCATGCATTATTTAACGCATAGGCATAAGAGATTGAATATTCGTAAGGATATTTTTTTATGGGATGAGGCTGATTTTCTGTTTCGATAAAGAAAGCCAAAGAAAACAGTTACATACCTCAGTTTATTGTTGCAAGACAACTGACGCCAACCACTTTAAATAAATTTTTAGCTTCAGTTTAAGATCACGTCCTAATAATACAAAAAAGTACTTAGGGTACTTCTAAATAGAAAAGAGTATGCCTAGATGGTTTGTCATGTTGAGAGGATGAATGAAAGGCGACTAACAAAAGGTCAAAGGCAGATGTGAGTGGAAACACCGGGAGGGGACGCCCTAGGAAGACATAATGGCGACCTATTGGTGATATTCTTCAAAAAGGTCAGGTACGTAGTAGGTACTCGCAACCAGCGTGCGTGTGTGGCGGAATCTACATCGCCACATACGAACTACTCATCACACTGACGTCACGCAAAATACTGTATCGCGCAATCAAAGTTTACCGCGCGACTAGCATAATACAACGTCCTGACATCAATCGTCTGGCAGTTGCCCACCAGACACGACACTCGCCTGGTCGGAGGATCCTCTCTTTTCTATGGAGGATGAGTGAACTTTACACCCTGTTCCTCATGCCTCTACACGTGTATGACCAGATGTATGAACGTCATCGAGGCACAAGGAGTATGTATTTATGTAAGGATCGTAGCAGGTGGCATTCTGTAGTTTCTGCTAACCCCCATGGGAAGAAGACGTGTGTTTATGTATGTTACTTTTTTTATTAAGCCTAACTGTAATGGATGGGTACTTATCGCATATGTATCCGCCTTAATTATTTACAATTTTCTACAGAAATAAAGCCGCGCGACTGATGGCATGCCTAACTTTGGAAAACGGCACCGTAGGCGTGTTATTGTCTAATTCTTCTTCTTATGCACGTTTAACCTTCAAGATAATATCCCTGCTTTAGTCCTTTCGGCATAATTGATGGCGATTACAACAAAAAGGCGGCATACGATTAGTTCCGATTTCAGCCGCGCGTAGAGTTATCTTGCGCGCACTCTAGGAAGAACTTTCACTTTTGACATTTTGACACCACTTGTCTTGACAGTGAAATTGTGGTACTGCCATGTGTAGAAAAAGCTCCCCACACTTTTTTGGGGAAATTACAACGTTTGTGTAAGGGCAACTCTTTTGACTTTTACTTTAGCTGTAACTTGAATGAAGAAACACATTTACCGTAGTATCAGTGAAGGTCAAGTAAAAGTCAATACTTTTACTGATTACTTTAGTTGTTGATGAAGAAACTGACTGTGAGTCGCACCATAAGGGTTCCTTATTACCATTTTGGTACGGAAGCCTGAAATAGTAACCGTGAAGTTTGTTACTGGCTCTTTTATAGAGGCAACGAGTAAACGACCAATTGGAACCGTGCATCTACTTAGCTTCTGACGTTTTATAAGTGCCCATGATGGCTTAGGTCTGTGAAAGAAAATATTTTGAACTAGCTTCTGCCTGCGACTTCGTCCGCGTTAAATTTCTTGTTCCCCCGACCCACCCCACCATCGCATCGCATCGCCTTTTTTTTTTTTTTTTTTTTTGTGGATGGGAAATCATCAAATGACTTCTCCCGCTCTGCCCTTTTACTGACTAAAACCCACCCATGTTCCTTCAGCTGCCCGTGCCAGGGCCACGGTATCTCTTTCGAACTACCCGCGACCCCGGCAGGCATCGGCCCAATTGACCCCGTCACTGCTGACATCTCTTTGAGGCGCGCGTGGGACACAACGCGCCGTCGACCCGGGCCTGGTCCTTACCGGACAGCGAGCTGGCATCGCATCGCCTGCCCGCGCTATTACTTCGTTTTTTCTTAGCGTTCTTTTTACTTTTTTTTAATTTTTTTTGCTCAACTCCTAAGTGTCGTAGCGCGATGTTAAATAGCTTATTTCTATGCTTTTAGTCACAGAATAGATAAACCTCTTTTATCTATTCTGTGGCTATAAACTCAAACTCAAAGCATCTATAAACCAATTACAGGCACTTTTGAATTGTCAAGGGGTTGGTCAGTCAGAAAGATTAAGCTAGTTGCCCATTCCAAAGCGTAGTAGGTCTCTATGGAGAAGAACGGGCAAGAAACTCCAAGGACAATCAAAATATTTTTACAAAAAATATTATAATATTTTAAGCATAAGTTTAAACGTTTGAACGTTCAAACAAAAACAAACTAACTCGTCAGTTTTAATATTAGTATAGATTTGATTTTATCTGAATTTTACTTTTACATAATTAAAACAAAAAACAAACATTAAATATTAACCAATTATCAGATTATGCCTAAGTTTTTACTAAACAATCCTTTGACCGCCTTAATACTAAGTACATACCTACAAATATTTTAATACATTTAATCCCTTCGATGTTGTCCACCTGCAACCATTTGACTCAAAAGAGGACATCATTTTTATTAATCCGCCGACGGAGGGGACCCGACGGCGATGTCTCTTTAGCTTTAATTAAACCCTGCTTTTATTTACCCTATTAAATGTCACAGGAACGCATGGTATGCGAATTATTTTGATACAGCTTCGATAAATGATAAATGATTTTATTTCTTGCACAAACACTTTTACACGTTAAAAATAAATTAACATGTCTTTAAAACTTACTGTAATTTGTGTTTATTTCATGGATAAAATTGATAATGATATTATGCTGGCTAGACATGCTAGATATAGAAGCATGAGAAACAGGGTGTTCACTCATCCTCCATTGAGGAGGATCCTCCGACCAGACTGGTGTTGTGTCTGGTGGGCAACTGCCCAACGATTGATGTCGGGACCTCAGACCAAATAAAAAGTCGGGACGTTGTACATTTTATATTCCTATTTGGCTAACCATCGCACAAGCAAACGATGCGTTTTCATCGCACAACGGGAATAAACACACACATTTCTTTAGTGTCCTAATTGAGTTTGCCAATCATCGCGCGAGCACAGGAACATATTTTCATCGCGCGACGATATCGCATCGTTTGCTCGTACGATAGTTAGCTAAGTAGGACGACGCCTAATTGCGCGATGCAGGATTTTGTGTGACGTTTAGTGTGATGCGTAGTTCGCCATCGCCAGGAGGAGGACACACAGGGGGGGGGGGGCTCAAAATCAATCTGCCTAGTCTTTTTCCAATGTGACCATGTTGGGGTCGGTTTCCATCCGGTTTTATGACCTCTGGAGGACTATTATCTGGATTTTGACACGATAGGCTCGCGCTATTTCACATGGCACTTATTGTTATGTATCATAAGACTCATTTTCTTCTACGCAGCTAGAAAATGACATGGCTGGGACACTATCATTCAATCAATCTGCCTAGCCTTTTCCCAACTATGTTGGGGTCGGCTTCCAGTCTAACCGGATGCAGTTGAATACCAGTATTTTATATGGAGCGACTGCCTATCTGCCCTCCACAACCCAGTAACTGGGTAATACGATACCCCTTGGTCAGACTGGTTGTCAGACTTTCGGGCTTCTAACGACCCGTAACGACTGTCAAAGATCCCCGAATGACAGCCGGGACCAACGGCTTAAAGTGCTTTCCGAGGCACGGAGGAGTCTCGGTATGTAAAGATGGTCAACCAACCCCGGCAAGCGTAGCTTAACCTGATGGATCGACCCGTGCGGATAATATTACTTAGCCACGAGCTCCTCTTAAATATATAATTGAATGTGATGACTACTTGTATGTGGGTCATTTTATTTATTTTTTCTTTCTCGGTTAGTTTTATTGTGGTCTGGCAGTTTGGTCGTTGAGCTTCTTAAGTTCTGAGTTGAGCTGCACGATTACTGATAAAATATGCTTGCACGGACTGAACAGGTCCACTCAAATCTGTGTGGTTCTTTCCTCAAAAGACCATTTCAGACAGTCTACATGGTCTTCACATGATCTGACCAAGATCATATCTGAACTTTAAAAGAGACTATGACCTCTGAGTTTGTTTCGGCCTTTCTTATCAGAGTACGTAGTCGGAGAGGAAACGCTGACCTCATCTAGTTTGACGTGTAAAAATTTATTATTCACTTACCGTACCTATTCATTTTCTCATTAACGAATGTAATAAGTTTATTGCTTTGGTTACTAAGGCTATTAAATATTTTACATAAAAAAACTTTTTTACAAAAAAATACAACCGACTTCCAAAAACAACACTACAAAGTGAAAAATAACTTTAATTTCGGAAGTCGGTGTCTAGTTAAATGTATTTTCGTTTTTTGCCACCGACTTCCGAAATTAAAGTTATTTTTCACTTTGTAGTGTTGTTTTTGGAAGTCGGTTGTATTTTTTTGTAAAAAAGTTTTTATTTTTCACTTTTTAGTTGTGCACCTACCCCACACAAATTGTAATACCACTATCTGCAAAACAAACTAGAACATCATCCATATAAAAGTGGGGAAAAAATACGTATTATTGAAGCTAACTCAAAAACTACCAAAGCAAAGTTAATCAATTTTATATGGGACCAACTGTGATGTATACCCTCTCGAATAAAACAAAAAAAATCCAAATCGGTCCAGCCATCTTCGAGTAATCGGGGAACATACATAAAAAAATAAAAATAAAAAAAAAATAAAAAAAAGGTTCCGACGAATTGAGAACCTCCTCCTTTTTGAAGTCGGTTAAAAAAATATGCACAGTTGTTGCATGTTCGTATTTTTATAGGTGATATTAGAGGTATAATTAAGCCGATTATAATCTGAAATAAAGTAACAATTCTATCTACATATGAAAATCTCACACTGTTTAAAATAAAACTAACTAACTAACTATAAGAAACAAAAAATGTGTTACCAAGTAGGTAGTTAAATTAAAGATTATTATTTATGTAGAAAAATGTTTGCATTTTTGTATTTCTTTCATTTGAGTACTTAATGCGTTTAATTCTGCAGTTCGTTAATATATCAATCAAAAATCTTACCATGAGTGTCTTAGACAAACGTAAAGTTTATGGCAAAGGATTAAAATTGTCAAGTAAAGCTTTCGATAAACTCAATAATTTGTAACTCTTTCATAATATTAGGTCTTTACCTATGAAATTGCCGTTCTGCAGTACTGGCCATTTCAAATCAAAATAATTTTTGTTTGGCTAAGAATTCTAATTTCAAATTAATTTTATTTTAAAAACATGGATTTTTTTTCCAAAAGTAGTCATTTGTTTATTGATTAGTGTTACATTTTCATCGCATTTCAATCTTTTTCGTCATCATGGATACGTTAAAAATTCGAGTAATTATGGAATATGAGTACCGTCGTGGCAGCAACGCGGCACAAGCGGCACGCAACATCAACGACGTTTACGGAGCTAACACTACAAACCAACGCACCACTTGTTATTGGTTTGCTCGCTTCCGTTCTGGAAATTTCGACCTGAAAAATGAACCTCGCGGTCGTCCGAAGACTTTGGTCGACAATGACGAATTAAAGGCGATTGTGGAAGCTGATGATACACAATCTACGGCTGAATTAGCAGCAGCTTTCGACGTTAGCGTCAAAACAATATTGGTCCATTTGCGTCAAATTGGCAAGGTAAAAAAGCTTGACAAATGGGTGTCCCACGAACTCAATGATCGCCAGCGCGAAGTACGCGTCGAGACGTGCCTTGCACTGCTCAACAGACACACAAATGAAGGAATTTTGAACCGCATTGTTCCTGCGATGAAAAATGGATTCTGTTTGATAACCGCAAGCGCTCAGCAAGTTGGTTGGATCCTGGTTCAGCACCTAAACAATTCCCTAAACGAAAACTTACCCCTAGAAAAGTGATGGTCACTGTTTGGTGGTCTAGCGCCGGTGTGATTCATCACAGCTTCTTACCAAACGGGGTGAGCATTACTTCAGATGTGTACTGTGAAGAACTGAACACAATGCTGGAGAAGCTGGCACATCTCCAACCAGCATTGGTCAATCGCTCGTCTCCGCTGCTCCTGCACGACAACGCGCGACCTCATACTGCACAGCAGACGGTCTCCAAGTTGCAAGAACTGGGGTTGGAAGCTCTCCGTCATCCGACCTACTCACCAGACCTTGCGCCTACAGACTACTACTTTTTCCAGAATTTGGATAACTTCTTGGCGGGAAAAAAATTCAATACCCGAGAGGCAGTACAAAATGCCTTTGAAGAATTTGTTACCTCCCGTCCAGCTGATTTCTTTAAGAAGGGCATCAATAAACTGCCACAACTGAAACTGCTGCTGATAACTGCGTTGGCAAAGATGAATTGATTGCATGGGTGATTACGTCGATTAATACAAATAAAAAATGCATGAAAAAAATTCGTTTAATTTTTTTCATACAAAACGGCAATTTCATAGGTAAAGACCTATTATTTTTTATCTAAGGGTAATTCGTTAACATTTTGATGTTAGACTTTAGCGTGAAAGACATACACCAAAGAAATGCAATATTTAATAAAAATATCATATTTTGCATTTTTTAATTCAACGGAGCCCGTCAAGGCGGCATTTTGTGTCCTAAATTAACTTGCTAATTTTATTATTATTTTCAGATTTACTTAAAATCATTTACATTCCATAAAGCTTTAGAATTACTTATCAAACTCTTAGCGGATATTTCAGTGTTCTTTTTACAATTCTTCCTGTCATACTGAGCACCTGCCATCTAATCTCTTCACCACCCTTGGTTGACTGGTAAAGAATGCCTAAGGCATTAAGTCCGCCTTTGTACATTTTTAGTGCGAAAAGTTTAAATAAATAAATATTTTAGAACATTAATTAAAAAAAAAAAACATTAAAGGATATCTCATAATTTTGTAAAGTTTGTAATGTATTGTGATTATTATCTGTGGTATTGTCATTAGAAAAACAGGAGTGCGTTCGTTTCTTCGCGCGTTGCCTCCCTGCTACTGCTGTGAGAATAGCATAAAGCTGTCATGAAAATATTAGCATGTCGGCAGAAGTAGCGAGGCTAATTTGCTGCCAAAACAGAAACTGACTTCATTTTGAGGACTGTCTCTACATTTAGCTTACCCTCCTACCAGAGGTGGAACGGCAGTGTTGTCCGCCCTAGGCCCCAGGCCATGTAGTAAGTATCAGCCGCCCCTTCCTCAGCACCCATCATATAGACTACATAATGAATTTACTTTATTGCCAACTTTTATCGAAATCGATTCAGATTTTTTTTCGCGATTGCAGCTTTGGTCCCATAAATAAAAATTGTTTATAATGATGAGTACAGTGACCCCTTAAGAGGATATTGGTCAAAAACCAGTAACCCTGTATGTACGAAAGTGATTTAGGAAGATTATTGTTATACGATGCGGCGCAGTGCGGCCTGCCATAATGTGCGCCTTTAGAATATTTAGGTACTTTCAGTTATTTCTTGTTATCATCAGTTTTTTGTCAGATTGGCCGCCCCTAATATCTGGCCGCCCTAGGACCGGGCCTACTGTGTCTTAAGGCAAATCCGCCACTGCCTCCTACAAGTCCTATATTTCATAATATTCAATAACGATATAGGTCCTTCTAAATGGGCAATATTTTACTGCAATTTGTGGCTGCATCATGGTGGCTGGCAACATTGCCAGCAATACCAGCCAGACTACGCACTATTGCAATAATGTCCATGCCATTATTAGCCACAAATGTTTGGTGGTTGATGTTGGCTGTTTGTGGGGTGGTGGGGTGGTGGTGGTTTGGTTGTTGGTGTTTGGTTTGTTTGGTTGGTTGGTTGGTTTGGTTTGGTTGGTTTGGTTTGGTTAGGCTATGCATTTTCACATGTAGCCGGTAATATTGCCGAACGATCGCTTCACATTCGAAAATACTGAAAATATTGCCAGGCCAGTTATATTGTTGTTTTGTTTTCCGGTATAATACGGTATTTTACTCTATATGAGAAAAAATCTAAAAATATATTAGCTTAGGCAAAAAGCAGTCGGAAAATGTTAGTTTTAGTTCATAAAATAACAATATAAATTTTAAAATTCAATTCAGAGTTTACAGTTTTTTTAATCTGCTTTCTAACACCATCAAAGTAGCCGCCATGTTATTACGTCATGCGGCTGAGTAAATTAAAAAGTGTCAATGTCAACTGTCAACTGATCAGCGTATCTAAAGTGTTTGTTTACACAGCCAACTGACGTCATGACCACAGAGCAATATGGCGTCCAGCGTTTTCGTCAAATTACGCGCGAAATTTTAAAATGTAAATGCATTTTTATGGCACTTATCGATTGAATAAAAATGTTGTGTTATTTTTCAGTGGCTTATTAGTACTATAGAATCTAATTGAGACACTTTTCAAAAATGGGTGTAATACCCTATTGCATCCCATTCTGACGCAACGTGAAGTTTGCCATTTCTTTTTATTTTTGGTCCAATTTTGTTTAAAAGAAACTCGTACTACGACTACGTAGTTAAGTTTGTAGGTTGACAGTTCACACTAATATTATAAAGGCAAAAAGTGAGTGTGTTGTATGTTTGTTACTTCTTCACGCTCAAACGGCTGGACCAATTTTGATAAAATTTGGTAAGGAGGTAGTTGACATCCTGGTAACACCTGGCTAACACATGGTTACTTTTTATCCCGGTCTACTCGGGTGAAACCGCGGGGCGCAGCTAGCTGACAATATTTTGCATGAAAATGACAGTTCAAAAAAATTACATCCGCCCGCTTTCTGGAAAAGGACTTTGTTTGAAACTTGCTTAACATTTTCACTCCTTGACCGTAATTTTAAATAAAAGACATTTTATTTAAATGTAATATAAACGTAACCTAAAAATAACAAAACTATATCGTAACATAACTAAAACTATTCACAAACTAAAACAAGGCGTCGAAAAATTCCTCCGCATCGCTGTCGACTGGTAATGTACCCAAGAGACTGGCGGCATTGCCACGTTATATGGCAATGGCGTTGGCTGGCTTTTACCTTGGCCAGAGGCTAACCTCTGGCCAAGGTAAAAGCCAGCCCTTGGGTCACGGGAAGTGTCAACCAGCGGTTTCGAGATATCCTTAAAGAGACCATGAGCACTCGGACCCCACGGCCCGAGGGTTGACCGTAATTATGTATCACTTATAGTTTCTTAATATCCTACCTTGTCGTAGCCCCGTCGGCACTCCAACCATACTCCTACAAAACCCTTCATTAATCCTCTGCGCATCATGACCAGCATACAAATAGTTTTGCAACTGTCTCTGATTCTGCTGCAACCGCTCCTGTACACTCAAGTTCATCACGTCCTCATCTGCATTCGTTAAACCCAAAATGGCGGCGATGGTGAAAGATTTTCCCGCTAAATTTGTTCCTTTGCCTGTTAAGTCGACACCGAACGCCGACTGGCTGCTGTCACCGTCATCCAGGGTAGACACTGGTGAGGAAGACCTGTCGGCGTTTTCGGCGAAACGATCGACCGTGTCGGTGTAGCCGTCTGCATTGTATTTGTCTTCACCGTCGGATATCGCCGACAGTCGGTCGACATTCTGTTGGTACGCCGACACTGCCAGAAGATCAGTTAGATTCGACGGATATAAATTCGAATTCTGCCTCTGTTCCATCATTGTAATCTTCAATTAACTTCAAAATATTTAAATATCATTTTTTATTTATTTGTTTAAACACTATTTTATTGCACATCTCACTAATTAGTCCGTCGGTTAATTTTATTGGGTTAATTTATTAGTTTAATGGTTAATTAGGTAGTTAATTTTGGAATGATGCGACTGTTCAGTTCGGCTTGCAAAGCGATATTGGCTTGTGGTTTTTGATTTAAAAAGGGGCACAATTTTAAATTTGTAAGGGCGTGGCTACGAGCGATCGGTTTGGCGCGCAAAAAATGACATCGTAAGCGGTCAATTGGGGAGGGTAGTTGGTACCCTTGTAGGGGGGTGAGTTTGGGGCGCTCTGATTGGCTCGTGACGCGCATGCGTCAAGTAGGCGGGACCAGATTGGAGGGGTGTGGTTTAGCAGTGATTTGCGGTCGGTAAAAGCCTTTGATTGAGGCAGGTACGGTTTTGGGAGAAAACATTTTCAGCTTTCTATAAAATCAGACGAGGATAGAGAGTACAAGTTATTTCACAACAAAAATTGGCTAGCATTAGGGTCTGGTAGAAGACCTTTCATTGGAATGGTGTCATTTTGAGAGCCCTCGAGATGACATATCATTTTGAAGTTCCCGCAGCACAACCTAGACTGGAGTTGTCAAAATTTCAACAATCGTAAAGTAAATAAAAATCGCCCATTACCTAGTTACCTTAGTTATTGTAACAAGATTTGGATTAAAAATTAAAATACTTTCCGTGACTACCTTGCCTGTTATTCTCCATAACAACCAATACGCTCTTAAATGGGCAACTAGATTCATCTATCTGACTAACTTAATCAATCTGCCTAGCCTTTCCCCAACTAATCTAATAAATATGTTGGGGTCGGCATCCAGTCTAACCGAGTAACCGGATGCAGTTTTCTTCTCAGAGTAGTCTGTACGTCGATTCTGTAAAATTCGAACAACAGCTCGCATCTCACATCGCTATTTACTCTCGTGCAGTGAGCCGTCATCCCAGCTGATGCTAGGGATTGACACTATTGACAGCTCACTTTAAGATCACTTCACTCATGTTTTCACGGTGAGATATTTACAGAATAGCACCACGGGTTCGAGAGCGAAGTGAGCGTCGAAGTGACCTTACTGAATGCCACTTCTTACGTTATCTCATCATACTATAACTTGTCAAAATCTTACGGTCAATTTAGTTCGACTCGCTGACACGCTCACAAGGGTAGCGCTAGTGTAAATTCGAATTATCAACCGAGTTTTTAGAACGTCATTCAAGAAAATCACAGCGGATTCAGATTCGCAGTTTAGAATGAGGTCTTACAGAATCACACGGCAGGAAACACCGCCTTCATCTAGTTTTAAAACATAATGATTGACGTGTAAAAGTGTTTGTACAAACCTAGGTACTTACAAAAATAAAATCATTTATCGTTTAGATAGATGCCAGTAAGTATTTCACATGGAGCGATTGCCTATTCTGACCTCCACAACCCAGTAACTGGGATTACACAGTACCTACCTATTAAGGTACGGCAAATACTTAGTATAATTGAAAATAAATGGCTGCTTTAAGAACAAGTGATCTCGCTTTTAGCTTAGTTGGGGTTGTGGAGGTCAGATAGTAGTCGCTCCATGTAAAATAGGTACTGGTATTCAGCTGCATCCGGTTAGACTGGAAGCCGACCACAAGCAACATAGTTGGGAAAAGGCTAGGCAGATTGATTTTCCTTTTCGGGCGCAAGGTTCCAAACTTCGCTCAATAATAGCACTAGTGATCGAAGGTTTCAAAGAAAAGTTTACGATGCTGCGTTTATCAGAGCTTTGATTTAGTAGGTATGGCTCAGGCTAACATAATTTACCACTTAATTATTTTTTTTTTTGCTCGTCCCAAGTCCGTCCCCCATTGTATGTCTCCCCCGCCCCGTGTCCCCTGCCGTCTCTCATGAAACAATTTAATATCATAATCTGCGTCCGATACTTGTGAAAACGAGAAGTTAGAGTTACTAAAATGGAGGAGGCAAACGTCAAATGAATAATATTGTCTGGGAGTTAACAGTTAAATACTACGGTTAAGTACTTCTAATCGTGTTGCCCAGTATAGTGTGCGCGCAAGTGCTAGTCACCACCTGAGGAATGTGAGCGTAAGACGGGGGAGGGCGCGATTGACAAGACGTACATGCTTGACGTTTGTCTACTTCCCCTGTCTCACCACTCACATACCTCAGGCGGTGACTACCACTTGCGCGCACTCTACAACAGGGTTGGAAAATCAAATTGGCAGTTGCTCCAAGTAAAATACTGGTATTCAGCTCATTCAGAAGCCAACCACAACGTAGTTGGGAAAAGGCTAAGCAGATGATGAAGATGACTTAGGTTACTCCTAGGTAAGCACCATCAGCCCCAACTTACCAGTTGTAAGTCGTAGGTTCGAACCCAGGCACACGCTTTACTTTGTAATAAATAATGTCATCACCATCGCTCTCAAAATTGCGAAGGAAAACATCGTGAGGAAACCGGCATGTCCTAGAACCAAAAATTCGAAGACATGTGACATCTACCAACCCGCACCGGGCCCGCGTGATGGATTACAGCCCACTCCCTCTCACAGAGCTGAGGCCTGTGTCCCAGCAGTGGGGACATTATAGGCTGATTATGCTATGCTATGCTAAGCACCGAGACAGTGGTCAAACATGAGTCTGTGAAATCTTTAAAAGAGTGTACTTAACAGAAACAAATATAGAGAAAACAAAAAAAAATGGAGAAAGAAAAAAATAGGTAAAATCAGCCAAGTGCGAGTCGGACTCGCACGCGAGGAGTTCCGTGCCACCGTGCAACATTATAGAGATTAAAAAAAAAAAATACTTTAGTCTAAAAAACCCGGGTTTATTGTATGAGGACACCCTTTGTTCTTTAATTTAATTTAATTTTTATTATTTGTTGTTATAAACACAATCTGTGAAAATTTCAACTCATCATCTACCTACCCTTTTCCCAACGATGTTGGGGTCGGCTTCCAGTCCATCCAGATGCAGCTGAATACCAGTATTTTACATGGAGCGACTGCCTATCTGACCTCCACAACCCAGTAACTGGGTAATAATGATACCCCTTGGTAAGACTTTCGGGCTTCTGACGATCCGTAACGACTGATCTTGTTGACAAATTGCCTGACACATGCTGACAACAACCTTGAGACGCACATCGCACTGTGTATATTCGATGTCAATTTGTTTTTAAGTCCTACTTACGTCATAGTGTATTTTTTTTTTTTTTTTTTCATTATTGGCATCTTGTTTTTATACACCACAAATTTTTAATTAGTACAAATACTTAAAGGGCTTATTAGAGAAGGTCTTGTTATTATTTATGTAAAGTCTCAATAAATAATATTCATAAACAGCAAAGTTATTAGCGTTTGTTTATATCCCAAAATGTCACTCAGTTTATGGAAATATTGTACAGGCTACATAGTATAGTATTCATTAATCATGGAAAAGCACTGCGTGTAGTATTTTCTAGTAGCAATTGTTATGAATGATTGATTCAATTATGAATTAATACCAATTATGTCAAATTATGGTGGAAAATTTTGGGATTTCATTTTTTTGACTTATGTATGAGTTATGACAACACAAAAATATGATCAGTAACGGGTACGGATAGAGCCCCATTTTGTTTTTGTACTAATTAAAAAATAGTAGTGTATTAATTTACTTACTTAATTGTACTTTTGTGTGTTGTGCTATATCTTTTTAACCGACGAAAAAAAAAGGAGGAGGAGGTTCTCAATTCGACACTTATGTTTTTTTTTGGAACGAAGTTCCTTATCGCGCGTTATGAAAGGGGGCTAGACGGAAAAAAATCTCACGAAAAGTTGTAACGGCACTTTTTGTTATAGTAAGCTATTGTAAGCTGTGCGACGTGCGCATATTTCTCTGTCTGTCTCTCTCTCTCTCTCTCTCTCTTATAGAAAGATTAAGTTTATATTACATTATATTTGTTAATAATAAAACAAAATATTATTAAAACTAAAAAAAAAAAAATTATTACAATTCCTTTCCTTCCAATCGAATGGAACTGCGTTCCATCCGGGTGTCCCTTGACACCTCTCAACTTTTTTTTATGTATGACCACGCATAACTTTTTACAGTCGTCCGATTTGAAAATTTTTTATTTTATTCGAGAGGGTCATCAAAGTTGGTCCCATATAAAATTGAATAACTTTGCTTGGGTAGTTTTTGAGTTAGCTTCAATAACATGTATTTTTTCCCCACTTTTATATGGATGATGTTCAGTTTGTTTTGCAGGTAGTGGGTATTAAAATTTGTGTGAGGTAGGTACCACAACTAAAAAGTGAAAAATAAAACTTTTTTACAAAAAAATACAATCGACTTGCAAAATCAACACTACAAAGTAAAAAATAACTTTAATTTCGGAAGTCGGTGGCAAAAAACGAAAATACATTTAACCACACACCGACTTCCGAAATTAAAGTTATTTTTTACTTTGTAGTGTTGTTTTTGGAAGTCGATTGTATTTTTTTGTAAAAAAGTTTTTTGTGTGCACCAAATAAATATTTTATCTGTCTATCTATCAATCTGTGAAAGTTTCAAGTCTACCGTTCATCGGGTTTGGGAGTCAAAATATCGATGCTTAATCAGCAATATGCTCGGAGTTTCTTTGAAGGATAAAATCAGGAATGAAGTTATCCGGAAAAGAACCGGAGTAACTGACATAGCTTTCAAAGTAAGCAAACTGAAGTGGCAGTGGGCTGGCCATGTTTGTCGAAGGACCGATGGCCGGTGGAGCAGACGAGTCCTAGAGTGGAGACCGCGTATCGGTAAGCGTAGTGTGGGACGCCCCCTAGCTAGATGGACCGATGACCTGAAGAAAGTGGCTGGGGCAGACTGGATGCGGAAGGCGGAGGACAGGGTTTTGTGGCGCAATCTTGGAGAGGCCTATGTCCAGCAGTGGACTGCGATTGGCTGAGTTGATTGATTGATAATCAGCAAACTTCATATTATTAAGCTGATTAGATGCATCGATATTTTAATAAATAATCATAATTTACTATGATTAGTTCATTTCAGAATGCTAATGGGTTTCTGTTTTTAGGTATGCATACATACTTTTGTACCTACATCTACCTGCAAAAGTAGAGAGACTTAAGGGGGATGCGCTGTGGTAGCCCGCGAAATACATTTTTTTTGGGTTTTTGCAATTTGCAGGTCCGTGTCAGGTTGTATCTTGATCAAAATATGATACGCAGGAATGATACATATGTATTTATATAATTTTAACCATTAAAATCATCAATACATCTCTCTAAATTAGATTTCGTGCAGATTCGTCGAACGAACGAAATCTAATTACTCTGCACGAAATCTAACATAGAGATGTATTGATCATTTTTATGATTAAAATTATGTAAATAGGTACATAAGTGTTATATTGCCGCGTATCATATTTTGATCAAGATACAACCCGCCACGGACCTGCACATTGCATAAAACGCAAGAAAATTTGAATTTCGCGGGCTACCACAGCGCATCCTCCTCTATGGTTCCGGATCCTAAGTGAGGACGCACCTTCTCACAATGCTTGCCGTGTCCAAGACAACTTCTGCATCAGACGCTCGATCCAGGTAGAGCTTGTCCACTCTAAAATGACGCGCCCCACTACTCTAATTTGTATAATACGTACACTACGGTGAATGCGGTGGTGGGGCGTGTCATTTCAGAGTGGACAAGCTTGCTAGGTACCTGTATGTTTCACAAGATGTTTGCTGAACAACGAAACAATGATGGTATAATTTGTATTCTATACTTAACCAAAATCAAATCAGTATATAAGTCTGTAATTTCATTTTGTTTAACTTCACTTTGACCGATTCTCATTGTTTTTAAAGTACCTAAATCACCTCGACATCGTTCGAATTTCGAAGTGTTTAGAAAATAATCTATGGTCATTACCCATGTTCAGCAGTAGGTATAGTTTGTTTCAAAAATATTTGCTGAAAATGTAAACAAATTGGATCAGATAACGTTGTAGAGTCACTTAAAAATTTCGTGCTTTGATATGAATATTTGAATACCAATCAATCTTCCTAGCCTTTTCCAAAAGGCTGGCAGCATTGCCACGTTGTATGGCAATACTAATTCTTTAGCTAAAAATAGGCCAGCCCTTTGGTCACGTGTAGAGTCGACCAACCGCTTGGCGATGTCCCGAAAAACTAAAAGGGCATTCGGACCCCACGGCCCTAGTGTTTCAACCCCAAACGGCTCAAACATATAAGTCCCAATAAGATTAGAGTATTTGCGCCGTTTGAGGTTTTCCGCACCCGCAGCAGCCGCCCCAGCACAGCCCACCGTGCTAGGAAGATGGGATGGCGCAAGGGTGTCAACACACGTTGCATCCTACACCAAAGGCCTACCTACCTTCCAAGGCATTATGGTCATTCCGTCTGGTCTCTTCCCATCGTCGCGTGCCAAGCCAATGGGTTCTAAAACAGCTGGTACCCCGGCGGTGACAGTGACTGATTCTCTTATGTGAGTTATTGCGTAAGAATTTAACTTGAATAGGGTTTATTTATTTACGCATTCATCAGTTACTTTTGAAACAGACTATAGCAGTTTCTATAGTTTATGACAACTGGTAACCATAGATGCCATGAATATCTATC
Source organism: Cosmia pyralina (assembly GCA_946251885.1). Taxonomy (NCBI): domain Eukaryota; kingdom Metazoa; phylum Arthropoda; class Insecta; order Lepidoptera; family Noctuidae; genus Cosmia; species Cosmia pyralina. The sequence continues at coordinate 5,941,019 of OX276368.1, read as the reverse complement.
AAAACGTCCAATAACAGCGGTGGGGGTTGTATCTCGTCTAGATATAAATTCTAAATCCCGCAGGTTTTAATATCAACTGATTTATTCGTGTCCCGTGATTGCATTTGAAGATTACCAACCCATATTGCCATATTTGGACCTGCTGCAAATCTATTAAGGTTCTACGCTCTACGATTATAAAATCTTTTAAAAACTTAATTTTTATGTTTATAAATAAGCTAGAAAAAATCGGACAAGTGCTTTTTCCTTTTGATCAGCAACAGAAGTCGGTTAACACTGCTACTTTTTGACATCATCTAAATTAACACAAAATGATTCGATAAACTATTTTTTTTTTCGTTTAACTGTTAAAAGTTAATGTTCTTAAAATTTCAAGTATTTCTGTTCCGATTTGAATTAAATATTTCGCTTAATAATTAAGATAAAAACTGCAAATGTTAATTGACTTTTGTTTTTATTTTATTTTTATTTTATTTATTGAGGGATAATAAACAGCTACAATATAAAATATAACATTTAGAAAAAATATATAAGAAGTGTTAACAATATTGTGGCCCACTACATTATCCGCATATTACAAAACAAATATGGTAAAGAGTGCCACTAGATGAGCAAAAAAAAAATGAATTAATAATATTATACGATAATAATACAATAAAAAATAAATAATAAGAAGAAAAATAAAAGACTTAACAATATAACAATAAAAAAAAAATAGAAATATTAAAATTAAAGGACTAACATTAATTAATAATATCATTATTACTAAATAGATGTTTCATTACATTCCATTTGAATTGAGCTTTTGAGCATATAAAGATATCAATATCAATAAAGTTTTGATTGTAAGAATCTACCATACGGCGCATAGGGCAGCGCAAACCAGAATTAGTACGACATATGTTGACAGCAAACAAAGTACCTGCACGAACACTACGCTTATTAACGGTGCGAGGAACTGCATAACATAATTTGCTCGTGAGGTCAATTGAGTCAAATCCACTATGATCAATAGCATGTAGTACAGTAACTTCCAAGAGTTTGCGTCTGGATTCCAAGGTAATCAACTTGTATTTATGTAACAATTGAGAATACGACAAGTATATCCCGTGACACCTATAATGCAAGGCTCGAAGAAACTTACGCTGGACCTTCTCGATCTCATCTTTGTATTTCTGATAGAATGGGTTCCAGATTGGAACGGCATATTCAAGCTGTGATCTTACAAGAGTCTTATATAGGTAAAGATAAGTAGAAACTCGCTTGAACTCAGTAGATGACCTCATGACGAACCCATACATCTTGAATGCATTATTTACTATTTTTCCCACATGTAGATTTAACGATAACTTATTGTCAAGTAATACACCCAGATCTCTCACAGATGAAATATTATTAAGCATCGTATTACACAATTTATATTTAAAATTTATGGGAGATCTGTTTCTAGTAAAGTTAATATAATTACATTTAGAGAGGTTAAGATGTAGCTTATTGTCAACTCAGTATCTGGCGAGTCTATCCAGGTCTGCCTGGAGTTTGAGGCAATCTCCTTCAGTTTGTACAGTTGTATAAGCTTTGAGGTCATCAGCATATAAAAGAAACTTGGTATTTAAAAAGCACTTATCTATATCATTTATATACATACTAAATAATAAAGGTCCCAGGATTGAGCCTTGCGGAACGCCTGAGGTAATAGGCACGGAACCAGATTGATTGATTGTTGCTGACTGTACAGAGGGCAGCACATCAAGCTACCCCAATCTGTCAAATTTTCCCAATTGAATATGAACCTTATTCCTTTGTGGTAAAGATGAAAATCTATCAAATAAATTTGACAGCTTGTGGTAGCTTGAGGCCTCTGTACTACAAAATAAAACTTTTTCCGCCTTATTACAAAACAAGGTTCTTCTTCAAACCCAGATTTAAACCATAGACCCTTTTTTGAATTTCGAACTTTATTCCGACACATTAAGTTGTCAGTTTTACAAAACTGAGAACTTAGTACCGGACTAAGTTATCAGATTTGTATAAAGAACTGTATTTCTATCACAGCTAGGTTCTTATTACAAAAACGGGCTCGATGGTTTAAACCATGACAGAAGAAAACCTCGTTTTGTAATAAGACCGTTTTTGTCCTTTTCATTCATGAGCTTGCTTGCTTGCATTACCTTGTTTCTACCTCTTTTTATTACATGAGTGGCCAATTACTATGGCGTGGCCAAGTACTACAGCAGTTTACCCATACGTTTACAAATGTTGTTTTTTTTTTTAATACTCTTCTTAAATACCTATATATAAATTACCGCCAAAAAAAATCAATATGGCATCTGTTGAACAAGTCATTGAAACTTCTGAGGATATAGGAAAAAAAAACTTATGTGATAAAATTACAAATTAACTACTTTCGGAGTTTTTCCTTGTCTTGACTTGACAAATTTCATGATTCTAGATCAATGGGACGTACCCTATTAGCTTTTGATTTACTTGCGAACATCAAAATATGTCGCATAAATGGCCGTATTTTTTTATTGCGTTAAATTAGAAGCTTGATTTTTTTAGAACTCCAAGAGACCATAGACTTACGTATATCTCCACGCGTTCTTGAGAAAAAGGGTCTAAACAGACTGACAGCCAGACGGACAACGAAGTGATCCCATAAGGGTACCGTTTTTTTCCTTTTGAAGTAGAACCCTAAAAAATTCACAAAAACTATCCTGAATCACACATAACATCACACCTGTATTTCGCGAAGGGTAAGGCAGAGCTGTACCTACTTACACTATTTAGGGGGCGAGCTTATTGTCATCAACCGGGCACAAATCCTGACTCCGGGCCTGAATAATAATTAAGCCTATTGGTGTCGTCCAGTTGTCAACATTTCGTCTGGGTATCGTCAATCAATCTGCCTAGCCTTTTCCCAACTATGTTGGGGTCGGCTTTCAGTCTAACCGGATACAGCTGAATACCAGTATTTTACATGGAGCGACCGCCTATCTGACCTCCACAACCCAATTACTGGGTAATATGATACCCCTTGGTAAGACTGGTTGTCAGACTTTCGGGCTTCTGAAGACTCGTAACGACTGTCAAAGATCCACGAATGACAGCCGGGACCAACGGGTTAACGTGCTTTCCGAGGCACGAGACTCCTCTCTCGGTATGTAAAGATGGTCACCCATCCACGGACCAACCCCGGCAAGCGTAGCTTAACCTGATGGATCGACCCGTGCGGCTGTTATTACGAGCTCCTCGACTAGGTATCATATTACCCTGTTAGGTTGTGGAGATCAGGAAGTCGCTCCATGTAAAATACTGGTATTCAGCTGCATCCGGTTAGACTGGAAGCCGACCCCAACATAGTTGGGAACAGGCTAGGTGGATTGATTGTTATCATCAACATTTTTCTCGAATGAAAAACAGTCTGCTTAAGTAATTTTTAACCGACTTCCAAATGGAGGAGGTTCTCAATTCGACTGTATGTTTTTTTTTGTTTGTTACGCGATTTCTCTGACAATTTATTTGAAAGGTGGTCTCTCGAGGTGGTTCCATCGTCACCAAGTCAGAATCTGAGGGGATTTCATGGAAACCGATGGAAACCCTCAAATTTTATAGGCACACCTATAGCGATTTGGGTATTTTTTATAGTACGTCATTCGTGCATTTGCTCTTGGAAAGCACCACTTGGTGAAGTGGAACTATTAATGAAGACCACAGATGGCCATTGAAACTACTGAATTAAGTATACCTTAGTATTTCACGGGTTGCGATTCGATTACTTTAATATGGTTGATAAGTACCTAATTTATGCTCGTCACAATACATATGGTGATGGTGATTTCACCATCAACTCCAGTTCTCGTGGTTCTTACCAGGAGAACTCCTAAATAATAAACGTCCCTGCATCGGAAAAAGCAATATTTTGTAAAAAAAAAAATGATGAGCAGTTGACATTACGTTATTGTAACAACTTCGATAAATTAAGTACAAACTAATCCACTAAAAAGTAAAAATAACTTTAATTTCGGTAGTCGGTGGCAAAAAACTAAAATACCTCCAAAGTCACCGACTTCCGAAATCAAAAATTTTGTTTTGGAAGTCGGTTTTTTTTTTTGTAAAAAGGTTTTTTATTGTAGTTCGGATTTCTAAGAAGATGAAGCAATGACCGCGATTGCCACCTAATTTGGCCACCTGATTTATGTATACAAATTAGATTAAAAATCGCAAAGCTAGTAAGGAGGCTTTTCCACCTGACAAAAGAGCAAACGAGCAACAACACTCAAACTTCAACCCTTATTTTATTAAAAAAATCATAACAAACACAAGTACCTACGTAATAATGCAAAAACTTCAATTGTTAATCTACCCTCGCGATTAAACGCTACAATAATTGTCAAAGTCAATGACGTGTGTTCCTTGTGAGCAAGAAAACAATATTAAAATTGTACCCTCTGTTTTCCCTGGCTTCTCCTGGCAAATATAATGAATCTGCGACGGCAGGGGAGCGCGCAGTCGACAAAAAGTAAGTAGTCCGCAATCGGATGATGCGCATTTTGATTGTGGCACCCCTGATTGGTTAGGGTTGACACGTCATGAATTTATTATTAACGGCGCACCGAGCTTTTTATACACACAAACCCGTCTTTATAACCCTTGTTTGAAGTAGTAAACAATTAAATTATAAATGTATATTCCATCGGTTTAGGTAATTAAATAAAGGTACACAAAAAAAACACGTGTTTTTAGAGTTCCGTACCTCAAAAGGAAAAAACGGAACCCTTATAGGATTACATGCATTTGTCTATCTTTCAGTCTGTCAAGACCCTTTTTCTCAGGAGCTCGTGGAGGTATCAAGTTGAAATTAATATCAAATTCGTAAGTCTATGGCCCCATGGAGCTCTAATATAACAAGCTTCTAAGTTAACGCAATAAAAAAATACGGCTATTTTTGCGACATAATAGGTTGGGGAAAAAGTTTCTTCGCATTTTTTAAGAAAATTCAAAACATTTTTTAATATACATTATTTTCATTTATCTAAAGTATGTAGATACCATTTTGTTCGATAACTTTTTGCCATCTTGTAGGTAGGGACATGATCCCATTGCTATAGAAATTTTGGGACTTCTGATCAAAATACCGCGACAAGTGGTTTTGGCAGTCCTCTCGTGATGTTAACCTGACGCTGCCTAAAGAATTCTGAAGCGACCGAAACAGGTGGAAATCTGATAGGTCCAAGGTCAGGACTATACGGCGGATGCATTAACACCTCCCAGCCAAACTCTCTTAATATTTGCTGAGTGGCTAAAGATGTGTGAGGTCTAGCGTTATCATGATGAAAAACCACACCCCTTCTGTTGATTAATTCCGGCCACTTTCTCTCAACTTCTTGCTTTAATCTCATCAGTTGTTCGCAGTAGAGTTCATAATCGATGGTCCTGCGTGGTGGTAACAGCTCATAATGAATAATGCCCTTCCAATCCCACCACACACACAGCATCACCTTGTTGCGAGTTAACCCGGGTTTTGCCACAGTCTGTGAAGCCTGACCGGCCTTTGACCACGACCTTTTTCGCACGTTCTTGTCGTACGTGATCCACTTTTCATCACCAGTTATCAGCTTCTTCAAAAATGGTTCGGTTTCATTACGTCGTAATAAAGAATCGCAAATGAGTACACGGTTCATTAGGTTTCTTTCAGTGAGCTCGTGACGTACCCAAATATCGAGCTTTTTTGTGTACCCAGTTTTTTTTAAATGCGCCAAAACTGTTTTGTGGTCAATTCCCAGTTCTTCAGCTACGTCGTAACTACTGATATGCCGATCTTGCTCCACATTTTCAAAAATGGCATCCATTTTATCCGTAATAGGGCGACCAGAGCGACGTGCATTTTTGACATCAACATTTCCGGATTGAAAACGCTTAAACCAAATTTGTGCTACTCTCACAGACACTGCACTGGGTCCATAAACATCGCAATTTTTTTTCGCGGCTTGCGTTGCATTTTTACCTTTTTTGTAGTAAAATTTTAAAATGTATCGAATTTCTTCATTAGATTCACTCATCTTGACAGTACGAAAAACAAATGAAAATCACACATTTTCCTAATTTGAATTTGGAATTATGTCCTTTAAAATTTAAACTTTCAATGATACCAAAACCAGCCAGATACAAATAGTATAGCCAAAGAGATTTTATTTTAAGTTCATACACACTATAATGCGAAAAGACTTTTTCCCCAACCTAATATTTTGATAGTCGCAACTTCGCAAGTAAATCAAAACCTACCGTTGACCTAAAATCATGAAATTTGGCAAGAAGCAAGGTCTCACGCATAAGTAAAGGAAAAAGTCCAAAAATCGTTAGTTTGTAATTTTACCTCATAAAAAAATTGGGATTACAAACTTAAATTTGCAGTTGGAAAATTGACTGTGACGTTTATTTTATCAATGTATGGGACAACATGTTTTTCAACTACCAGGTTAAGTTTGCACCTACTTTTAAACATTTAAGCCAAGCTAGCATAGCTGCTTTTATTTTTTTATACCACTTCTCTGAGGAGTACTTAATTGGTTTCCCAGTCAACAGTAGCACGATTTGCTTTGAAAGTTGATGGCATAATCTGAAATTAATTTTGAATTACGGTAATTAATACGCGTAGGTATATAATTAGCATCTACATCTATACAGAATAAAAACACAAAAAAGACAAATAATATTGAAAAAACCCAATTTCCTTCCCCTGCCAACCCTACCTAACAATTCTTGTCAACTTTCCACTTAGGGCTGTGTACTGCGCGGTGATTAAAATTCCACTCGCTAATATCTGTGATCATATATTAAGTGCCCTAATCGGTGTAACTGACAGCCCTACTATATTGCTTTTTTATAGTAGTGAATATTTGATTTTATCTGTGTTATTTATTTTTATCTGTTGGTAATCTTTTCGCTTTTTAAGTTTGTAGAGAATTATAGAGAGTAGAGACATAGAATAATAAAGATGCAGTGGTTTATCTAGGCTGTGACCTTGGATTACCTACGGACGCTCGGTATATAAATACGTGTCCGTCCGAGCGTAACCGCCGCGCACTCGAACTGTTCGCGTATATATGTATAGGTACTGAGATTTTGAAGCACGTGGTTTCGGACGATTTCTATGAAGATTTATTACTGCTTACTTTATTTATACTGTACAAAAATATTTACTAGTAAAATAAGTATCCCAATTTAACAAAATTATTTAATAGGTAGGTAAACTTGGGGGCTTGTGGCTATGTACCGCACGGGTCGATCTATCAGGTTAGGCTACGCTTGCCGCGGTTGGTCCGATAATCGGTGACCATCTTTACATACCGAGACTCCTCCGTGCCTAGGAAAGCACGTTAAGCCGTTGGTCCTAGCAGTCATTGGTGGATCTTTGACAATCGTTACGGGTCGTCAGAAGCTGGAAGTCTAACAACCAGTCTTACCAAGGGATATCGCATTACCCAGTAACTGGTTTGTGGAGGAGGTCGGATAGGCAGTTCATCATCATCATCATTTCAGCCGAAAGACGTCCACGCTAGACATAGGCCTCCCCCAAGCACCGCCACTTCGACCGGTTCTGTGCTTCCCTCATTCATCGGATTCCTGCGGCCTTCACAAGGTCCGCCTTGTGAGAGACCTTCCAACACTACGTCTTCCATTACGTGGTCGCCACTCCAGAACACTCACAGATCTTTCACTCACCTGCCCACTGCCACTTAAGTTCGGAAATTCTTCAGCCTACATCGGTTACCTTGGTTCTCCTGCGGATCTCTTCATTTCTGATTCGATCACGTAGGGAAACTCCAAGCATAGCCCTCCCTTTCATTTTTGTCCATTGCCCTTTGGGTGACTTTTAGCCTTTTAATAAGACCCATTGTATGTGACTACGTTTCAGTACCGTAGATCATCACTGGCAGATAAAATACTGGTATTCAGCTGCATCCAGTTTGGCTGGAAGCCGAAGATGATTTAATAGGTAGGTATACTATTATCAATCAATCTGCCTAGCCTTTTCCCAACTATGTTGGGGTCGGCTTCCAGCCTAACCGGATGCTGCTGAATACCAGTATTTTACATGGAGCGACTGCCTATCTGACCTCCACAACCCAGTAACTGGGTAATACGATACCACTTGGTAAGACTGGTTGTCAGACTTTCGGGCTTCTGACAACTCGTAACGACTGTCAAAGATCCACGAATGACAGCCGGGACCAACGGCTTAACGTGCTTTCTGAGGCACGGAGGAGTCTCGTTAAGTAAAGATGGTCACCCATCCACGGACCAACCCCGGCAAGCGTAGCTTAACCTGATGGATCGACCCGTGCGGCTGTTATTACTTAGCCACGAGCTCCTCGTAGGCAGCTCCACGTAGGTAAACTATTATATGCCTATGAAAATCGTTCGTTACATATTATCTTCGTTATTAAAGCAGGCAATAACCAGTCGGCGCAGCTCACTATCTCATTATGTGGCGTGCGCCACCTACTGAATCATGGCGGGCGCAGAGAAAGACGTGGAGACTCGGAAATCTGCTACTAAGAGTTAAGTTTAATAGGCAGAAGGGCTTTCAGTAATTCAATAGGTCAAAGAACGCTGCGGAAGACGATTAAACAATTTTAAACAACAACAATATTTTTTTTTTTTTTTTAACTTATTAACTGAGGGCCTAGACAAATGGCATTCGCTTCGGAGCGATTGACATGATCACGTGACATTTCGATAGCTTATGTCAACCCCATACTTTTTTTAGCTTTTTTACTAGCGTCATCGCTAATCGAATGTTACTTTGTCTAAGCCCTCCTGACTCTTATCTAAAGGACTACCCTCCTCAAACACAGGGTAAGAAGACCATAATAGGTAATTATTTAGTAGTAAAAAACAACACTACAAAGTGAAAAATAACTTTAATTTCGGAAGTCGGTGTCGGTGTCGGTGTTAAATGTATTTTCGTTTTTTTGCCACCGACTTCCGAAATTAAAGTTATTTTTCAATTTGTAGTGTTGTTTTTGGAAGTCGGTTTTTTCACTTTTTAGTTGTGTACCTACCCCACACAAATTCTAATACCACTATCTGCAAAAGAAACTAGAACATCATCCATATAAAAGTGGGGAAAAAATACGTATTATTGAAGCTAACTCAAAAACTGCCAAAGCAAAGTTAATCAATTTTATATGGGACCAACTGTGCTATATACCCTCTCGAATAAAACAAAAAAAATCCAAATCGGTCCAGCCATCTTCGAGTAATCGGGGAACATACATATGGTTCCGACGAATTGAGAACCTCCTCCTTTTTGAAGTCGGTTAAAAATAATGATCATGTCGAAGCTATTGGGGTCAGGGACCATTTTGTTTATCCATTGAAAGGTATTTCGATAGGGTTTTTCTAAGCAGTTAAACAAAAACCAATACAATGTGGGTAACCCTTTTAAACCGCTTCAATGAAGCCGTTCAAAAGGGTTAGGCTTTAACTCTTTAAAACGATAGCAGCGTAACATTCCGACTCGGAGCAATGTAATATGATTTCTCGATTATGGGCATACGTTGCAAATTGCTATTATGGTTACCCGTACAAAACCCTTATATTATATAGGTTATCTTAATGAAGGGGTAACCCTTTCACTAGGTTACAAGTATAGAAACCATTCAATGGGTTATCTATATTAAAGGGATATCCCTTTTACTGGGTTTCAAGGCTAAAACCACAGAACAGATCTCTTTATCTTTTCTGTGGCTAAAACCCATTCAAGGAGTTACACATAATAAAGGTAACCTAACCTCATAAACGACTTACCCCTTTAAAAGACTTAACTCTTAACCGGGGTTGTACGATCCCTAATTGGGGTATAGGGCCTAGACAAATGGTATTCGCTTCAAAGTGACATTGACATGATCACGTGACATTTCAATAGCTTATATCAACCCCATACTTTTTTTGGTTTTTTTGGCTTTTCAATTAATATTTTTCATTGCTAATCGAGTGTTAATTTGTCAAGGTCCTCTGAACGCTAATTAACATGAAAATGGTCAGCTTGATGTTTGTTGTATTGGCTAGTTTCTTTATCTATGACTTTATCGTGTTCAACCAGCTTGTAACGTGGTGCATTAGGCCTACTCACTTTCTTTCAGATTTTTTACTGCGAAGCAAGGGCTGAAACTGTTGTTTTCCCAAACCGTTTTGAAATGTCAGTGTTAAGACTCTGGTTTTTACTTATTAAGCCGAATATTTTCAGAAATAACACATCTCCACCCCACTCCTACTCCGCAAATACGCCGGTACCCTCATAACGGAGCCCAATAAACCGTAGCGCTTTGTCGTCAAGCAATTTGTCATCCATTGTAGGCCTCTCCTCCCGCGCCGACGACATTACCCCGATAATAGGGGAAAACATGTCGCTAGAGTGGCAACACGTGTCGGGGAAACAATTACATTTTTGTCTATGGTCAAGTGTCATGGCTGATGGCGGGAAAGGAATGATGACAGAATGAAGTTTTTTTAGTACTTTGTACTTAGTAGCTTTGATGACGATGGACTTATTTTTTGTGTTTCTATGACGATGGACTTATTTCTTTTTTTCTATATGCTACGACAGCATTGCATTGCTGATAAAGCAAACTACACTTCGCGCGCTCTCTGTTCACAGCGTTGAAGTGTCAAATAAGTAGGTATGTATATGTACCTAGTACCCTTATAGCAACACGGCCCCCGGCGGCTCCGGTCCGCCGGGGGCCGTGTTGCTCTATGGTAGTGCTATAGGAGAAACGAACGTATAGACATACACCGTGAAAACATAAATCCCGTGCGCACAATGACCACATCTGTTGGCAAGCGTTAATACAGCGGCCAAGTACTGCAAGCAAGAATAGACCTTACGGTGTTCCCCGTCGGACTGTCGGATATCTCTTAGAATCAGTTCCCATCAATAGTTGCTCTAACTTGTGGCTCAAATTAATGAGTTGTGGGTTCTACGAGAACTGAACACACCTATCGGCCATATTTTGATTCACGATTCACAAGCAATGTACAGACGCCAGCAGGTCAAGCCACCCGAAACTGTCAATGTTTCCCAATCAACCTTGAACCTAATGCTTAAGCGATACAGATGAAAATCTATTAAAGAAATTTGACAGATTGTAGTAGCTTGATGTGCTGGTGTCTGTACATAGCTACGTGCCCTACTCTTGTGGAAACCATAGTTTTAATTCTTATTATGGGTTTCCTTGCGGTCAAAAACAATTGAATTTTCTCTCTGGGACTCAGCGAGCTCTATTGTTTCAAAACTTTTAGTTTGGTCAACCTCTGTAGGTAAATAATAGGTACGCTACGAAGAGCCAGAATTATTGCAAACAAACCAGTGTTCTTGCCTTAAGTTTAGTAGTATAAATACTTATTTCAAAATAGAACATTTAACGTATTATTTCGAATTCAATTAACTAAAAAAAAAAAACCGCCACCAAAAACCTAAATATTGTAAACCAAAAACGTATTTTCAATTCAATAATTGAATACCCTCGAAAATAATTTAAGCTTCGCAATTTGTAACAATCTGTTATCTGGCTATTATCAACAAGCGTTATTAATTCTGTAACAACATTATAATTAATAGCGACATGGCGGCATGAACCGGCTGAGAGCACTGAATGAGGACCTGAAGCATTCACAAATGGAGGCGGCATTTTTAACGGACCAAGTTACCATTATCTGCGTAGCCTTTTCCCAACTATGATAAAGAGTCGATCTGCGCGGGTCGATCGAAAACTAAGCTACATTTGCCGAGGTCAGTCCCTGGATGTGTAATCCATACATACCGAGACTCTTCCGTGCCTCGAAATGCACGTTAAGGTGATAATGTAAAAAGCAAACTGGGCGGGAATAAGAAAGTGACAGAGTTAATTACTTCCACATGCGAAAAAAGAGAGCGCAACAATGCACTGGAACCAAAATAAAAGATTGTTTAAAAATAAATTAAGCTATCTATCAAAATAATTTTTAGCCAGAGTTTTCAATTACATACTACGTACATTTTGAATGCAATTTTGCAATGAAATTACATTAAATTATTATTTTCCTTTTTTATATAGGTACTTGTACATACTTTTTTTTTCTTCAAACCTAAATACAATGTGACAGGCAGAAATCTAATTACTAGGGAAAAAAGTTATTTCATTCGCTATGAAATTACTTAGGATTTTAGAATTGCATGAAAAAAATATAAAAATAAAAACTTTTTTACAAAAAAATACAACCGACTTCCAAAAACAACACTACAAAGTGAAAAATAACTTTAATTTCGGAAGTCGGTGTCTGATTAAATGTATTTTCGTTTTTGCCACCGACTTCCGAAATTAAAGTTATTTTTCACTTTGTAGTGTTGTTTTTGGAAGTCGGTTGTATTTTTTTGTAAAAAAGTTTTTATTTTTCACTTTTTAGTGGTTCACATGTGCTTACCCCTTCACAGCGTACTGGCGTGATGTTATGTTATGAACTGGTGTGAACAACAAACAGACATGAGATTTCAGCAATCCCAGTCCATTTGCTATCATTTATTGAGGAGTTCCGTTGCCTATCTCAGAAGTTCTTCATCAGATCTGCACCAAATTGAAATGGGACCACTCCAAGAAAGTACTCTTCCAAAAACTATCCAAATCGCTTCAAGTGTGCCTATAAAATTGGAAGAGTTCTCTCTATTTCTCCAGGATCCCATAATCAGATCCTGACTTGATGATCATGGGACCACCTGGGAAGTATACCCTTTCAAACAAAAAAAAAATAATCCAAATCGGTCCAGCCATCTTCGAGTAATCGGGGAACGTACATAAAAAAAAAAAAAAAAATAAAAAAAAAAAAAAAAAATGTTCCGACGAATTGATAACCTCCTCCTTTTTGAAGTCGGTTAAAAAGTAGAGGTCTTTTTGGAATTAACATCTATCGAGGAAATTTAAAACAATTGCGTTTTCCTTCAGTCAGAGTACTCGTATTAATAAAATAGTCAATCAATCTGCCCAGCCTTTTCCCAACTATGTTGGGGTCGGCTTCCAGTCTAACCGGAAGCAGCTGAATACCAGTATTTTATATGGGGCTACTGCCTATCTGACCTTCACAACCCAATTACTGGGTAATACGACGTGGGTATTATTGTCATCCTAGAGGCTCTTGGTGATGGAGGTCATAAGGGGATTAGTACCGCCATGCCCTAGAGCAGTGCTGGCCCAGTTGTAATGGCGACTTACAAATTGTAGGTCGCAAGTTCGAACCTAGACAGGCGCTTTACTTTGTGTAAATAATTTCAACACCACTGCTCTCAAAACGGTAAAGGAAAACCTCGTGAGGAAACCGGCATGTCCTAAGTAGAGCCAAAAATTCAAAGACATGTGACATCTACCAATCCGCACTCTCATAGAGAGGAGGCCTGTGTCCCAGCAGTGGGAACTAGGCTGTTTATGCTATGCCTATTTCTGCTGGCAAGCAGCTATGTTCTGGTTTGAAGGGTACAGGGGCCGTTGTAATGCTGTCATTACACGCGTCGCACGTGAGCCTCTGCTCACGAAACATTACAGCTGTTTCTGGAATGACAATAACCGCTGACGCGAGCGGGAACGCCGCACTGCAAACCGTTCTTTGTGAATTTCCGTATATTAACAGTACCCTGCCTATACATATGTGAGGTGGCAGTATTTGTCAAAACAAACTTCCACCTATTTGAAAAACTACACAGTTCGCGCCATAGAAATAAAATAAGCGGTAGGCAACACAAAAAAGCAGTATTTCGTAAAAAAAAATCCTGGGAATGGCACCACATATTTATAATAAATTACCTAATACTTTGTTAAATATAAAAGATATCAATGTATTTAAGAAGCAACTAAATAATCTACTGATAAGTAAGACATACTACACAATTAATGAATACCTGTCCGATAGAAATGTGTGTGTATAATAATAATACAGAAAATTATGATGAATACTTGATTGAGTCCGATTTTTATTAAAATTATTTTGTTTGTATTGTTAATTAAGTGTTGACTGTATTAGACATTACTTATTTATAATGACATTATTATACTCTGACATTACGTACTTATTAATTTGAATTTATGACATTGCGTAACTTATTGATTTGAAAATATAAATAAATATAAATTCATAAAAATCATCAATAATACTCTCGTGTTATTGATGATTTTTATGAATTTTTGGTATTAATTAGAATTTAGGACAGTGTTTATTGATAATTTTGCATGCCTGTATTGGTGCAACACAGTGGACTGCGCATTCACTTGATATCTAGAAATGTATGATTATGTAATGTGTTGAGCAATAAAAATTTGAATTTGAATTTAGCCTTGTCGGCTTCCAGTCTAACCGGATGCAGCTGAATACCAGTATTTTACATGGAGCGGCTGCCTATCTGACCTCCACAACCCAGTAACTGGATAATACGATACCCCTTGGTAAGGCTGGTTGTCAGACTTTCGGGCTTCTGACGACCCGTAACGACTGTCAAAGATCCTTAACGCTTTCCGAGGCACGGAGAAATCTCGGTATGTATTTTAATTAAATTGTACAGGCTGTATAACTGGTCAACCTCAACATATAGTCTTTGTTTTTTTCAACCTTGACATTGGCAGAATCTTCGATAAAACGATGGAGCCACTACTATAAATTGGAATTGGAAATCTCAGTATGTAAAGATATGGTCATCCACGGACCAACCCCAGCAAGGATCGACCCGTGCGGCTGTTATTACTTAGCCACGAGCTCCTCTACTAGATCTCTTTCAGATTACTTAGTACCTACTATAAATGTTCCCTGTCTACTTGCTCATATTTTCGTAAGTACGGACGTGATAGGGACCTCAGTGCCCTACCTATACCATTATTTTGTTACATTAGGTAACAGAGGGACCAGCAAGTAAATAATATAATAACTGGCATTGGAACAGCATGTACGAGTACCTCGATGTCGGTCGTTACAAATCATATTGCGAGTGAATGCAGCCCGAAGCCGCGGAATGTAATAATTACCTACCGAGCGGGGTTGCCACACACAATATTTAGTTGTGGGGGAGTGGAGTTTTATTAAATGTGTAGTGGTGGCCCACGGAGCCTGTACTGAAAAAGAACAGGAATGGTAGGTATTGCAAGGACTCTAATAGACACCTAATACTTTTTTAAAATTAAATACATAGATATATACGCGACACGTTCGTTTTAATCGAAATAAACAAATACTGCGCGCCGCGCCGCGCCTTTACAAAGTATTTACATAAATAAATAAA
Organism: Cosmia pyralina; assembly: GCA_946251885.1. Taxonomy (NCBI): domain Eukaryota; kingdom Metazoa; phylum Arthropoda; class Insecta; order Lepidoptera; family Noctuidae; genus Cosmia; species Cosmia pyralina. Next base: position 5,925,718 of record OX276368.1, on the reverse strand, counting down.
ATACTTATGTGCTTTTTTATAAGTCTATTCGAAAGTTATCTGATCTACTGTTCTTTGTTGGGCTTCCAATCACCACACTTGCGTCAGGTTCGTGAACGAGCGCTGTCAGTGGTGGCTGGTCATATCTTAGCTGCCACGGCTTGTTTCTAATTTAATTTAAATTTTGAATTGTTTTTTTTTTATATTTTTATTACGGACTCTTTGACTCTTGAATAATTTGTGTAACCATATTTTGATTTAAAAGAGTGTCCGTGGAGTTTCTTGCCCGTTCTTCTCCATTTTTGAATTTTGGACAATTCAAAAGTGCCTGTAACTGGTTTATTTAATAAATGCTTTGAGTCTGACTTGGTGAAACTTACTAAATGAGGATTAGGTACCTACACTGTGACGTTTTATAAGTGTATAAGAAAATGCAGGTGAATTACTCAGCAAAAACTACATAGAGGTAAGTAGGTACCTAAATATTTTAACATTTTTAGGCTATACATTTCCAGTTTACACTGACCTCTCATTGTGAGGAAATCCTATAAAATGCGAGATCAGCTTATATTGGAAATGTATAGCTTGATCTGTAGCTGAGCGTACCAGGTTTTGCTGAATAAATCAGCGGCAATTTGTCGGCCCGCGCTGCCATAATGAGGCAATATTCTTACTGTTCATTTAAGTAATATCAGTATCTACGTGTTTGAACCAAATGTGACGAAAGACGAGCGCTAATCACGCCAACAAACTTTTAATGAGGTTTGGGTTTATTAAATGTAATGTCCAAAATATTATTATTTATTATTAATTTATTAAAAAAAAAAAAAAAATAACAAAAACACGATGGCAACCCTGCGCACCGCGGTATGCTTTGCCGCGACGCGCCCTGTTATTGGATATTTCTAGGGTTCCGTACGAGATGATAGGAAAACACGATTTTATGAAAAATAATCTACGGGATTACTAAAATATTTGCTCTACCTAAAGTAGTTCATACAAAGATGCTAAATCCAAATTCAATATGGGAATCAGTTATGAATCAATCACAAACCACTCAGGTAGATAGGTAATATTCAAAGCTGATTGAATGCATTGAACTGTTCACAGATGGTATGGTTAGCAACGAAGCCTAAAACTCGAAATCATTCTCAAAATATATAATCTTATTATGTGCGTTCGCGCAGCGGAATGTTGTTGAATTTAAAGATATTAATTATGCAGATATTTAGTGTATGACGTCGTATAATTGTGTATGGTAAAAAAAAAATTGTGTACGCAGCCATTGTGGAGAAATTCACCAAAAACTGATTCCGCTGGGCGAACGTTGTCCTGGCGGAACTTATTTTAATCCATAGACTTTAGAAGAAAAGAGGTGTGTCCAAAAATTAGTGTGTATTTGTGTGTAATTGTGTATGTATGAATAAAATGAGTGCATGCATAAACTTCGGAGAAATTCAAGTTTCCGCTACGCGAACGTTTGGCCATTAGCTAGTTTTCATATAAAGCGCTTACATAGAGAGCTGTAGATTTTTACATACGTTGTTTTGAATTTGTTTATATTTGTTTAAAAAACAGATTTAGAAAAAATCGTAGGGCTTAAAAGATAAAAATATAAACGTAAAATACACTTAATAGGTCTTAGTTCTTAAAGTATGCACTTTGGGGTCTAGATTTTCACGTTTATACAAACCTTGTAAGTATCTGAAACATGTTGCCAAGTATCAATGATGTTCCGTTAGTAATTAAAGAGTTAAAGGACAATTTTACCATGAATAGATCACTGTTTACAAAACAGTCAAATATCACGACGTTCTAAAGGAATTGCATGGTAAAATGTATGCCAAAAATTAGTTTATTCATTCAACTATTCACATGCAAAATTTCATGTCATTAAATTTAGTAATTAAAGAAATCAATTAAAATACTGACGAAGCATTGAAAACCTACATAACCCGACCAAGTTCGGATAGCTACAAAAAAGCGTCCATGCAATATATTTAGGTAACATCCCAAAATTTACCGTATAATACCGGTATTGAATTGGTATAGGTGATAACACAATTGTTGTTTCGATATAATTTAAAGGTCATTTATTTTTGTACACCAAATTTTTGTTCAATTGTTCTGATTTTTCAGCTCCAGAATTGACTGGAATAATTCCGGAGTTCCGATAGGTATTCACATTTTTTTAAAGTTAATATTTTGATTTAATTATATTCTTGTGAACGCACGTAATTTAACGTCTGTGGAATATTCCACAAACTGCTAGTCGAACAGGACGCGCGCGGCTTCCCGCTTGAAACGGTACTTCCATCCTTGAAGAAAAGAGAGGGCAATAATATGTTTTCATTGGCCGCGGCCCGCGCGTATTCGTTTTTGCTGTTGAACTTGAACCTGATTTTGTTTTTTATCCCCAGTCACAAACAAATGTGCAGTCAAGGACAATGTGCGTATGCGCTGTTGTTTTGCTATGCATCGCCAAAATCTCGATAATAATAATATTGACAAAGTGTGTTATTAATGTTATAGTGTAACAGTGAAGCTTAACATAGGTAATTATGTAGTAGGAATATTGAGTCAGTGATAGTGAGAAGCTGATCACAGATATAAGGTAAGATTTTATAATAAATTAATAACTATACACTTATTCATTTACGTAGTTTATGAGGCATATAAATTATAATAATTGTGTTACGTTAACATTGGACAGACACCATAAACCCAAGTTAATATCTACAGATTGATCTAATTCTATTTAGAATTTAAATTCATAATAATAAATTATACTAGACATATTATAATGGCTTTTTCACTGTTCGTGCTGTGCGTCTGTGGAACTCACTCATTCGTTACGCGATAGCCCTTCGTTGGTAGTTTTGGAACATTTTTTGTCAATATAAACTGTAGTTTAAGTATATATTTATAAGTATGTATCATTTGAGTATATATTATGTTTATGTATTTGTTATTTGTTTAGTTTCTATCTGTAGTTTATTTTATGTAGGTACCTATAATATTATAATTAGAGTAGTTTATCTTTTTTTCCCCCCTTTCTTACTATGTACACTTGTTTTCTGTCCTGTTAAGAACTATCTCTCTTTCGCTCTAGGTTTGCTGTCAGAGAACTCATTAATGAGTTAAGCTCGCCTTTGTACATTATATTTTTTTATTGTAAAATTTATGTATTATTTTGGTGTGTGTACCTTAAAGTATAATAGTAATAGTAGTAATATATTATAATAAAATCGTAACCAAGTAGATGTTTTTCCTGGTTAAAGACAAACTACTGAATAGAAAATTACAGAATAACTACTGAATTAACTAAACGACCGACTAGATTGTAACGAAATGTTGAAAATAAATATTGTTATTGAATAATCACCTTATATTTATTACCAATATGCAAAATACATATACGTATAAGGCAGATGTTTATTATTGACTTTCTTTTTGTGGGGTTATGTGTAGAGATGGCAATAACGGCTGTTTTTCAATAATTAATTATGCATATGATTCTATATCACTAAGACATACTCCCCTTAAAAGGAAAGCAACTAATAAAGTATCACAATTTTTCATTATCTTTATGTAGTAATCCATGTACCTATGTAAATGTATACTTTTTATTAATGTTTCAGATTATAATGGCGTCTTAATCTCACTAGAAGCGAACACCTCAACGACCTAATTCTACAAACCAAACCAATTGATCCAACGCATCGCGCGGCGCTACCGACGCCGACGGGAGGAAAAATTTAAAATGGCCGGCAGAAAAAGTACTATACCGTTAAATAATATGAAAGTAGTAGTACGAATACATAAAGACACGTTTGTTAAATCTGTTCCTCCTGTTAGCCATGAAGTGTATGACAGTATACAAAAGCAGTTAGCTGAATTATTTAATTACCACATGAAGAAACCTGCCATACAATTGTCAATTAAACGCCATTATAATTATTTTTTTGACCACTGTGAAAACATACCCACCAGTAAACATTATTTTGATTATTTTGATGATTCTGATGAAAACAATGTTGATATTACAGACGAATCTGATGAAGTTCAAGTAAAATTTCTAATGGATTATTATGAGTACAGAAATATAGAACCAACAAATCACAAGTTGTTAAAAAATAATTGGACGAATGAGCTACAAGACCACATATGGGCAAAAACGGATATTCAATGCACTTTTTCATTTAAAAGCAATTACGTTCCTTCAAATTTAAAGCTAAATAATATCAAATGTGATGGCAAATGTACCCAATGTGGAGCAAATATTTTAGTCACTATTGATCCAATAACTAGTAATTTCATAGATGTTACTTGTTTGCTAAGCCGATATAAAAAAGATTTTGTCCATGATTCGACTATAAAGAATAAACTTAATTCTGTAAGAAAACAAAAATTAGCAGTAATGTTAAAACATAATAAGGCATTAGCAGTTAGAGCCAAGATGGCAGACAAAATTATAGGCATAAATGATCCATGTGAACCTCCAACATTTCCGAAATTAAGTACTTTGAGGCGTATACGACACGAAGTTAAAAGGGCACTCCAATTCGATAAGAATACAATTCTCTCCATTTATGCTATGTCACAAAGTCCACCTTTTGATTCTTTTGTTCAAAAATTTAGTTTAGTCCCGTTTTTTTTATATTTTTGGACCCAAGAACAAGGTAAATATTATGATGAAGTATTAAAAAATACACACATCGTTTTATCCATCGATGCAACCGGTTCGATTTTTCAAGTAATTGCACCGCCAAATGTTAACGATAATTTAAGAACTAAAGAACCCAAACATACCTTTTTGTATGCCGTTGTGGCATACACTGCAAACACAAGTATACCTTTATGTTATATGGCGTCCCAGTCCCATACTACTGAAACCATAGCCACGTGGTTAAGCACATGGGCGCGTAACCGTAATACGCCGAATGAAATTATCAGTGATGATTCGTCTGCCCTATTAGGAGCAATATGTCGCAGTTTTTTAAACACCGACACAAACAAATATTTAGCGCAGTGCTTTTCGATATTAGAAGGTGAACATAATTCTATACCAGCATGTTACATTAGATTGGATAAGTCTCATTTTTTCAAAAAATTATACAAACAAAGCTGTTTCGATAAAGCGACAGAAAAATGTAAATACTTCTATATAAATTGTATAAAAAAAATTCACTTGCTTAAGTCCTATGACGAAGTCAAATCAGTAATCAAAGATATCGTTACTGTATCTTTACATGAATATGTAACCCTAGATTTAGATGGGCATTCATGCAAGAAATATGATCAAGCTGTAGCGTGTTTAGCGAATATAAGCGAGTATAAGGTTGACATCCAAGATTTAGATAACTGTAACGATGATGAGGCATTATGTTCTGTATTAGCCGATGAAAAGAATGACACCAACAATGCAGGTACAAACCCACTCATTCAATATTACGACAATATTCTAGAAACCGAAAAATTGTATTTAATGTTAATTGACCCGAACGAACATAAAAACGAATATTATCTACCAGAAATAAATGATACATTAAAAAGACTATTGAGAAAGTTGCCAATGTGGAGTGGCGTTATGGATAAGTATTTTCGTAATGTTAGAAATGTTGGGAGTAGCTCAAATGTTGAAAATCATTTCAAAGATATAAAGACCATATATTTCAATACAAAGCAGGAGCGAATACGTTTAGACGAATTTTTAATACAACATTACACTTACATTAATGGAATGATCAAATTAAATAAAGCTAAATATTCTGAAACTGCTACTAAGATAATTAAGAATAAGAATGAACATATGATTTTAAATCAAGTTAAACAGACGAAAATTATAGGTGATTTCGAGGAGCAATCTATTTTTCAAGACAATCCTGTTGAAATAGAAAACTGGAGAGGTCTAGTTATTCCCAACACAAAAACTATCTCGTCGAAGCCTCTTTACATCTTACAAAATGGTAACGTATCAATATCGAAAGACATCAAAAATGTAGTGACTAATACCTGTGCATTTGACGCAGTGGCTCAAGCTTTCGCAGTCGCATATACTGACCGTATCTCTTTCCGTAATTTTATAGATTCCTTGATTAGCAAAGATTCATTCACTCGTTTTTTTATCCTATTATCTAATACGAAAAAGAATTATTGCAAAACGTTATACGCAAAACGAGAAATTTTACTAAATCCATTGTTTAATGTTAATGACAATACACTTGATGCAAGACAGTGCCAAATTATAGATTGTGCATGCAATGTCACAAAAATAATTGAAGACATCTGTTTGCCATACTTTTCTGGAAACAGAAAGAAATGTTGTTCAAATAAAGAATGCCTTGTTTCCATAAATGACAGCAATTTTAAATGTAAATACCTACCTTTAAACATTGATATCATTAAGTGTAAAGGCATTGCCAAATTGCAAGAGTCTGTAGAATCTGGTATGAGGAGTGACAATCCTCCTATTTGTAATTTTTGTGGAATAGGCACTGTCGATTTTAAATATGATTTAAATGATTTAATTATCTTTGAACTACATAATTTGTACATAAATCTAGAGGACATACCTCGTAATATTGAAATAAATAATAAGCTATTTTTAATATTGGCTATTATTGAATATGTTCCACCTTTACAAATGCCAGGTATTGGTCATTACAAGGCGCATTGTTCGAGACCCCCGTACACTAATAAATCATTTCAGTGTTACGACGATTTATGTAGCAAAATTCAAAATAGTTCCAAAAACATAATGCCTCATGCAATAATTTATACAACTGAATAGTCTAGTTATGTGATCTGTGATTGTTAATCTGTGATTTTTTTTTAAGCTAGTGTACATTATACTTAGAAATGTTGAGGTTATTTACTGTATTTGCTACTCATTTAAGAATATTTTCTTGAAAATACCTTTTTTATACCAATGTTTTAGTTTATAAGCACTTTCTTAATGTTGATCAAATCTAAACAACTGAATAGTCTAGTTATGTGATCTGTGATTGTTAATCTGTGATTTTTTTTTAAGCTAGTGTACATTATACTTAGAAATGTTGAGGTCTTTTTCTGTATTTGCTACTCATTTAATAATTGGTATTGAGTTGTAAATACCTTTTTTATTTTATAAGTACTTTTTAAATGTTGATTTATTTTTATATTAGGCAGACTCTCAAACCTAAACAACTGAATAGTCTAGTTATGTGATCTGAGATTGTTAATCTGTGATTTTATTATTGAAGCTCTAAATATTTTACTTACCCTTATATTCATAATCGTTTATTAAACCTATGTTAGTTAAAACACATTTAAGTTTATTGCTGTCGTTGCAAGCGTTTGTTAACGTTATTATAATTACTTATTTAAGTGTGTAATGAAACATAATTAAGTATGTACTTAATAAAAAAAAAATTTTGTACACGGATATTTAAATAGAAAAGTACTTGTTAATTGAAGATTTGTTTTTATCGTAGATAGTTGGGTTATTATTAAAAAAATATTTTTAATTCAAGAAATGCAATTGTTTTATTTTTTCCTAACGCTTGTGTACGGAACTGTACCATATTAGTAAATACTATATTGGAAGGTTAAGAACGTCTCTTAGATATATGGCTGGGCCGCTTTTTTGTAGCTATCCGAACTTGGTCGGGTTATGTAGGTTTTCGATGCTTCGTCAGTATTTTAATTGATTTCTTTAATTACTAAATTTAATGACATGAAATTTTGCATGTGAATAGTTGAATGAATAAACTAATTTTTGGCATACATTTTACCATGCAATTCCTTTAGAACGTCGTGATATTTGACTGTTTTGTAAACAGTGATCTATTCATGGTAAAATTGTCCTTTAACTCTTTAATTACTAACGGAACATCATTGATACTTGGCAACATGTTTCAGATACTTACAAGGTTTGTATAAACGTGAAAATCTAGACCCCAAAGTGCATACTTTAAGAACTAAGACCTATTAAGTGTATTTTACGTTTATATTTTTATCTTTTAAGCCCTACGATTTTTTCTAAATCTGTTTTTTAAACAAATATAAACAAATTCAAAACAACGTATGTAAAAATCTACAGCTCTCTATGTAAGCGCTTTATATGAAAACTAGCTAATGGCCAAACGTTCGCGTAGCGGAAACTTGAATTTCTCCGAAGTTTATGCATGCACTCATTTTATTCATACATACACAATTACACACAAATACACACTAATTTTTGGACACACCTCTTTTCTTCTAAAGTCTATGGATTAAAATAAGTTCCGCCAGGACAACGTTCGCCCAGCGGAATCAGTTTTTGGTGAATTTCTCCACAATGGCTGCGTACACAATTTTTTTTTTACCATACACAATTATACGACGTCATACACTAAATATCTGCATAATTAATATCTTTAAATTCAACAACATTCCGCTGCGCGAACGCACATAATCTTATTATCAAAAAAATCTACACTATAAACTTATGCCAGCACCTCAATTGCGTAACAAAGTTTTCATCACAAACCGAAGAATACTATAAGTAATTTATAATTCATTGATCTGCTTGACAACATAATGCGCTAATAAGGAGTCAGTCGGAGTGTAATGCAATTATTTATTGCACAATGTACACACAGTTACAGGCTTTGCTTAAAACTAATGAGTACATAACCCCGTTGGGGCGCAGCAAGATAACTTAAAACTAGAATATTGTTGTGTAATTTTATTACATTATTAAATATTTATACCTACTAAATTGTATTGTATTATATTACCTATCATTATATTCTGTTATTACTAGGTATTACATTTATAGTTTAATTATAATCTGTAATCTATTATTATCTAGTAGGTATTATCACATAATTATATAAAGTTTAGGAACTTTCACAAACATACATTTAATTTGTATATTATTATTTAAACTTATATCTAGCTTTACATCGAACAAAAAATAAAAAAAAAATAAAATAAAAATATATTAAGTAATTATAATTCACATATTCTAAGGGTTTTTATCATCCATAAATTCTTGTATACTATAAAAACATTTTTCTATGAGTAATGACTTTAGTCTAGCTTTGAATAAACTTAGTGTTTTGGTTGACCGTATACTTTCGGGCAATTTATTATATATTTGAATGCTACGGTATTCTGGGCTATTTTTATACATTTGCAATCTAGGTGCTGGTAGAACTAACTTTGTTTTGCGGCGCTCGTTCTTATCAAAATTAAACATGGTTATGTTTTTCTTAACAAAAGTGGCTACTTCTAGTAAATAAATAGAGGGTAGAGTTAGCAATTTTTCCTTTATAAAGTGGGGTTTGCAGCTATCTCTAGGTTTAATTTTGAATATTATTCGTACACATTTCTTTTGGGCGATAAATAGACCTTTGGCATCTATACGGTGTCCCCACAGGATGATACCCTGGCGTAGCCGCGCGTAGGCATACGCGTAATATGCAGAGAGAGCACGGTGAGTTTGTGTGTTAGTTTTTAAGACGCTAAGCCCATATGAAAATTGTGATAGTTTTATTTTGGTTTTCTCGACATGTTTTTTCCAATTTAAATGTGAGTCTAGTGTTATACCTAAAAGTTTGAATTCTTCAACTTCTTCAATATTGATATTATTAGTAATAGTTTTTAGGTTTACTTTTTGCTTTTGGTAGGGTTTGAACTGTATAATTTTAGTTTTTTTGTTGTTTACTTCAAGATTGTGATTCTGAAGCCATGATTTTATTAGGTTAAAAGTATCAATAATTTGGGAGTTATATTCTAGGTTGTTAGAAGGGCTTTTAAAGAGAATGGAGATGTCATCAGCGAATAGCACACAAAGATGGTCACATATTTTAGGCAGGTCATTTATGTAGATGAGGAAAAGTATACATCCTATTACACTACCTTGTGGAATAGACCAGTTTGTAGTTAACACGTCCGAGCGCACGTTTTGTAACTCGCATGTGTCGTCGTCTAGGTGTTCTATCTGTACATACTGTTTCCTATCAGCGAGTTACGATTTTAACCAGTCAAGTGCGTCACCCCTGATGCCAACTCCATTTAATTTCTGTAACAGGATCGAGTGTGATACTTTGTCATAGGCTTTTGTCATGTCGAGCAAGAGACCTATTGCATAGTTTTTGTCTTTGATATATGTAAGTATTTCTTGAGTGTATTTATAAACTGCTAGGGTCGTGGATCGGTTTGTCCGGAATCCAAATTGGTTGTTGTCTAGTATGTCGTATCTTTCTAGGAATCTACACATGCGTATGGTAACTACTTTTTCAAATATTTTTGAGAATGTTGGAAGAAGTGCTATTGGTCTGTATTGACTAGGGTCACTGGAATTACCGCCTTTTTTTGATATAGGTTTTATTATTGCTATTTTTAGTCGGGACGGAAATGTTTTTTCCGTAAAAGACTGGTTTATAAGGTATGTTAGCAGGGGGGTGAGTTCTAGGATACATACTTTTATTAATGTTGGGGGTATCTCGTCGATGCCACAACTATGTTTGTTTGGAAGGTTCTGGATAATGTCAAATATCTCTTCTTCTGTGACAGGTTCCAGGAACATGGAATTAATGGCGGGCGTAATTACTGCATGGCCTTTGGGTGTTTGCGTGCTGTTGTTTTGTGTGTTTGGGGAGCCCACTGAAGTTGGGCACCACATGAAACTAAATACAGTCTTGACATATGACGGTATGCCATCCTTGTTCTTTTCCCTACACTTTTTTTTTTTGGCTTCGCACGGTTTGTGCATTTAGCCAATGTCACTTTGTGTAAGTTAGAGCAGTAAAGATACAGATTATTAATACAATAACCTAATTAAAAAGTAGCCAGAGCCGCGCGGACTGGAGAAGGTTATTCAACAGTTGACTGGATATCCTTATTATCCATTGATGTACCCAACCTTGTTTGTTCTAGGCATGGTTGGGTACTACAAGTTAGAATTAAGAAGGGATATGACTCTCGCCATTTATATTTTTAAATTAATCAATGGTATGATTGAAAATCTGGGGGTGTTAAAAGAGGTTAATCTCTGCGTGCCCGACAACTACGTGCTGAGGCGGAGACGGCCGCAGCTGCTGGCGGTGCCGCACGGCAGGACTAACTTGCTTTTAAAAGCGCCACTTACTCGCGCCTTACGTAAGTAAGTACACTCACCACTTACTCGCGCCTTACGTAAGTAAGTACACTCACCACTTACTCGCGCCTTACGTAAGTAAGTACACTCACCACTTACTCGCGCCTTACGTAAGTAAGTACACTCACCACTTACTCGCGCCTTACGAAAGTAAGTACACTCACCACTTACTCGCGCCTTACGTACAGTCAATAAAGTCGCCGAAAGGATTGACATTTTTTTCTGTTCGTTGAATGAATTCACAAGAATAACTGCATACCATTTATGTTACAATTTGTAAAACAAGTATAGGTAAGATTACATTAAATAAGTACCACCCTATCGCTTTGGGATATTCCTGTAATGATAGAAGTGTAATAGTGTTATGTAAATAAATAAATAAATAATTAACGCAATGGATGGCATTATGATTGTGTTTTATTTTACGCAATTACCCCGCTGGAGTAGGTGTAGGTATATAAAAAAATACTTATCACCCCAATGATATTATATTCAATTTAATATAATATCATTGTATCACCCACTCATGGAGACTATTTGAATGCACACCTCAGCATTCTTTGCTATTAGTACCTTGGCGGAAACATAAATATTCCATCTGTGTGCGGAACCCTCATCTACAGCCGAGTCGCGCTTCGCCCCTCGCAGTGAGATCAAAGGGAATCAGTTTATGAAATAATTTAATATTGGGGCTTTGATGTGAACTCTACAATAACTATGTTCAAATTGAACAAGCCAAGTTTCAACAATTTTGTAATGGCTATTTATATACGTATATTAGAGGTATTTTTGAATTATGTTATTCATTTTCGATATTACATTAGACAAACTTACAGAATGAACGCTGGGCAAAATTAACAGCAGAATGTCAAATCAGACCCAAGTTAAAACGGTATAATGGCAAGATGAACTAGGCATAAAATATTGGACCATAACAGCTACCAGTCCCCAGAAATTAAAAGGTTGGAAGATGGTTTCTGTCTAGCAGTCTCCTGGTTTAGCATGGGCGTATAAAACATTCGTCCACATCTGCCTAGCCTTTTCCCAACATGTTGGGGTCGGCTTCCAGTCTAACCAGATGCAGCTGAATACCAGTATTTTACATGGAGCGACTGTCTATCTGACCTCCACAACCAGTTACTGGGTGATACGAAACCACTTATAAGAAAGTCTAAGCACCAGGCTCAGACTTTCGGGCTTCTGACGACCATTAACGACTGTCAAAGTTCATTAAATGATAACAACGAACGGTTTCCGATGCTCGAAAGGGTCTCGAATGAATGGTAACCCATCCACGGACCGACCTGGACAAGCATAGCTGAACCTGTCTGTTCGGATCTGTTAAAAATATTCATCATAAGAGACGAAATTGATTGACGGTACTTCAAGGGAAACATCGTAGAGGAAGACTCATCTGGATATATACAATGTGTAACAAAATTCCCGGTTCGATCCGATAAGGGGTCATTGTACTCATCATTATGAACAACTTTTACTATGGGACCAAACCAAAATTGCGAAAAAAAAATCTGCTGTTCCCTACATTTTGACGAGAACATAAATGTAGGGAATAGATGAATTTTTTTTTTTGCGATTTAAGTTTGTTCCCATTGTAAAAGTTGTTCATAATGATGAGTTGTTCATAATGAAGAGACCTCTTATCGGATCGAACAGGGTTTTTTTACACATTGTATAGGTACTTATACGTGATTGCGTCAACTTTGGAGAATAACAACAAAGACTACAGTTTAATATAGGGTGCAAAAAATATTTATTTCACATTCCAGAAGGTTAAAACATATTTCTAAACTTGGTTTTACGTTCAAGTTTTTTTTTGGCATTTATTATCTAATGATTTGCGATAATTCTTTTATTTATGTGTTTGTGAGTAAAATCATCTCCCAGCAACATCATTATATATTTTAATTTATTTATTTATTTATAGTTAATTAAAACGGTTATACACCAATTACAATAATTAACCTAGAAACACAATACTAATATTGTAATATCTACTACATACTTAATAAATAACAGTGGAAATTCTCTCATACTTTCTCTCGCAAAACTTTAGACACACTCGCTTTATCTCTCTCCATTCATCGGCAAACAGATCACAATCAGGATTGACTGCCAGGAGGGCATTGAGGGCTTCCAGAGTCCGACACACCGGCGACTCTGCTCTAGCGACCGTACGACATGCTGGCCGAGCAAACAATTTGTGCCTCTTACTGTGGCGGTGACCTATATAGTTGCCAGGCACATATAATTGACAAAATAGGTTATGTAGCTCAGGACAGTCGATAAGCCCTCTGAGGGTTTTGCAGGCTACCGCAATCTGATTCAAACCTCGTCTAACTTCCAACGTTAATATAGCAACACAGTATTTTTGTTTCGGCTAGCTGTGCGCTGATGAAGATGTATTGTATTCAATAATAAAAATGAAATTTCGGTATGATCCTGATTCCCATTGCATAATAACACTACAGAAATCATCTTTTCCGCAGACAATAACAAAATTAATATATTTTCACCTCATAAATGTTCCTGTTCAACATAACAACCTATTATGATCTGTAACAATACCTACATCTCCGTGACAGTGAAGTCAAAAGTTAGACAAACAGGGGGACTATACAATACACCTGCGTGGCTAATAGGGGACTGTGCTTATGGGGGAATATGTTTTTATTACACAAGTTATGAATGGGGGATTAGGGGACATGTTTTTAAAGCGTGTCATTTGGTGGTTGAGAAGTGGTGATGAATAATTTAATTGATTTATGTTCAAATGGACTATTTTAATTATATATTTTTTGTAAAGCTATCAGTCTTAAAATAATAATATTAAAATTTACAAGTAGGTACAGTCAACAAAAGAGATATCCAAGCAGGGCACACCAACACATTTGTATGTGAATTGCTTCCTGTTCAATTTTATATATGGGTATTACTTTGTTTTTGCAATACTCATTACATTGTATTACACCAACACAAAATTTGCATATTTTCACAAAATTGAACATGAAGCAATTCACACACTAATATGTTAGTATACCCTGCCCAGATATCTCTTTTGTTGACTGTACGTAAAAAAGAAAGGGAAATAATCATAGGGCATCAAAAAATTCATCCGCATCGCTGTCAACAGGAAAAGTGCCCAAAAGGCTGACAGTATTGCCACATTGTATGGCAATGCATTAGCATTGTCATACAATGTGGCGACGCTGCAGTCCGTGATTGCTTCAGGTTGCATCAGAAAGGTGTAGTCAAAAAGGGTGTGGTACAGACCATCAAACTGAACAACTTTCTCCATGGGACCAACATCGTAATCGAGAAATAATTATCACCCATCCCATACATTTGGGTTGAGTAGATATTGAAGCTTTGTACGGTCAGCTGATATTTTTTTCTCGATTACGACGTTGGTCCCATTGAGAAAGTTGTTCAGTTTGATAATCTGTACCACATCCTTAAATTTGACCAAATCTTCCTGATTCTATGTTAAGGATTTGGTTTCCACACTTAGTCCTTCATGTGGACCATTGTGCGCGTACACCCTGATTCTTAAGAAGCTATCGGACACAGTCAATGTGAACAGAGATAGGACTTAAAACTCAATGGAGATGTCACTCCATCATTTCAATTTACTTTCCTAGACTATACCTGCCTACTTATCTACTTGTAAATCTAGTTCAATCCTTTGAGATTTTGGGACAGAGGACATTATTTATTTATTTATTTATATATACTTTATTGTACACCACAAAAATACATAACAAAAAAAAAGACACAAACTACAAAATATACAATGGGCGGCCTTATCGCTTTCTGCAATCTCTTCCAGGCAACCATAGAATGGACAGTGATTTGCCTGGATATGAAATGGGGCTGTCTTTGGTGCAAATAATAAGTGCCTACTTACAATATTATACTAAAATAGATACATACATAACCTAAATAATAGATACATAAATACATACATACTAAATATAAGCAACGAAAACAAATGAAGACTAAAGATATTTACAGTTACGTGAACACGATCACAACGACAAATAATGTTCCTTTACGAGCCTTTTAAACATAGGTAACGACTGCGCGCGTTTTATTTGAACTGGCAATGCATTCCACAAACGAGCAGCCTGGACAGTAAAGGATTTATCGAGGAAAGTTGTGGAATGCATAGGCATTTTGAGCTTTAAATTATCAGAAGACCTCCTCATCCTGAGGACATCCTCATCTTATTGATCGTGAAAGCTCTTCAGCGATGAATAAAGATGGTTGACGCTCGAGTTAAGTTTAGGAACAAATTGCATAGTTATCCCCCGGTTCCTGGGGGTCTACTCCTTAAGCACGAAGTCCGTAGTGTCAGCGGAAGTTACGGGCATTTCCTACACAAATATAACTTTGTACATCACAACAATGCATGGTTTGACCGTTGACCCAGAAACTAAGCAGGGCTTGTATCTTGTGGGTCGGAGTGCGATTGAGCACAGAGAAATATGTCGGTTTACAAGTCTAAGGCTAGTTTAAAATAGCACTAACATACGAAAGATTAGTTCGGGGCCCGAACTAAGAATAAAAGACAACACGATTTGACAGTAATTGTCCCTACACCCGGTGTGGTTTTGCCCGTCCGAAAAAATGAATTAATTTGACACTTGTTTTGACGAATCAACTACATTCTTTCGGACGGGCACGTGTCTTCATTGACGGACTTAGAGAGTAGATGTCCTGAATTGAGTAGCATTGAATATTTAAAATTTCACAGGCCTTCCACCTAATACAGTACAGTCAGCAACAAAAGTCGATTAACACTTGCAGTTTTTTAATCTTAATTATTAAGCAAAATATTTAATTCAAATCGGAACAAAAGTACTTAAAATTTTAAGAACATTAACTCTTAACAGTTAAACGAAAAAAAAACAGTTTATCGAATCATTATGTGTTAATTTATTTAGATGATGTCAAAAAGTAGCAGTATAACCGACTTCTGTTGCTGACCGTTCCTAATGCTAAAATACTCGAGTTTGACAATTCTCAATTCAGAAACTGGGTGTATGTTTGTTTTTCACAGTTAAGGACGCTATTACAAGTGGGTAGTCCAATCATTACTTTTTAAACAAAAGTATGTTTATAAAATTAAATGCATTGCTTGCTTAAAATGTTTTTTGGCCGAATTGTTGATACTCGTAGATGTGTATGGCACGATTCTGAACTATAAATAATTTCAGATAGCCTGTACGGTTTCGCAACAAATGTACCGAAGTGAAAATTTTTACTTCGGTATATTTATTGAGAAAATGTTAACTACCCACTTGTAATAGCGTCCTCTCATTTAGGATGTAGAATGTGCTGCAATCAGGGATTCAATTGATTTTTTGGTATCTATCACACAATTAATTTATCTGTCATTGCTTAAATTTTAATTCTTTTTACTTATTGTGGTATAGTAATTTTATTCTTGGTGCATCGTCTTCACATGACAATCATACCTAATGTATACAAAATATTGTTTATCATTTTAAAAGAGTAACGGTGGAGTTTCTTGCCCATTATTTTCCATATGAAACTACCTTATGAAAGGGGGCGACTAGAATCAATTCTATTTTTTTTTAATAAATTTTGACGTTCAAAACTCAGACTAGATAAAAACCAAGACATAATATAGCGCTGTCAACAGTGACGTGAGGGGTTTCGTAAATATGTGTACACTGTGAGGTGTAGTTTGGTGTAAATGTGTACGTGTGAGCGTTTATGCACAGAGCACGAGGTATACTTTTGCGCATGCATGTATTGTTCGCAGCGGAGAGCAGAGGAGCTTGTGGCTAAGTAATAACAGCCGCACGGGTCGATCCATCAGGTTAAGCTACGCTTGCCGGGGTTGTCCGTAGATGAGTGACCATCTTTACATACCAAGACTCCTCCGTGCCTCGGAAAGCACGTTAAGCCGTTGGTCCCGGCTGTAATTCGTGGATCTTTGACAGTCTTTACGGGTCGTCAGAAGCCCGAAAGTCTGACAATCAGTCTTACCAAGGGGTATCGTATTTCCCAGGTACAGGGTTGTGGAGATCAGACCCCAACATAGTTGGGAAAAGGCTAGGCAGATTGATTTGTATTGTTCGCAGCGCTATGTCTTTGTATTTTATTTAGTCTGAGGTTCTACGAGTAAAGTGCCTTTTATGTACTTATTTGAAATAAATTATTTGACTAAGGGCTGATTGTTCAATAGTCAGATAATTTTTATCAAAGGAATAAATATGGCGGTTTGACAGCTTTTGTATGGAAAATGTGTCAAACTGTCACATTTATTCTTCAGGTAAAAGTTATCTACATATTGAACAATCAGCCCTTATTAATCCAAATAAAATAATGATTGGCATTCATTTTATTAATTCATTATACTAGTTAACTATTATTAGTTAACAGTGGCTCCTGCAATAAAGATTGTCCATTTGCCGGCAACTTTGCTACTTGTCCTATAGAGTGGCGGGGGGCGCGGCCCTATATTACCAACGTTATAAATTTCTGTCTCCTTTTTATAGGGGGCGGACTTGGAAAGCCATGAATTTTGATTTTAAATCCCGTGGTTCATGTTCTTACCAAAGGCTCAGATCAGATAGAGTCGCTCCATGTAAAATTCAGCTGTATCCGATTAGACTGGAAGCCGACCCTAACATAGTTGGGAAAAAGGCTCAACAGATGATGATGGTTCCGACTTTCCGTCTCTATAGAAAAAAAGGATCATTTTTAAGTATAACCTATTGTGGTATTGATGTATCTATAAATCAATGATTATAACTCATTTATTTTGTTGTTTGTGAACACACAGAGTGCTTTGAGGGATGTCCTACCTACATGGAATCTATAAGTTACTGTTACATTTAAAATTCTGTAAATACATGTAATTAAAACAATAAGTATCTACTCGCCCTAGAAATAAAAATGAATCTCTATTTCCCTTGGTCACGCCATAACTTGAGAACGGCTTGACGGATTCCTTTGTTTTTTTTTTTGTTTCATTCTCGTCTTTACTGGAGTGGTTTAAAAGATATAAAAAAAGGGAAAGAAAAGAAATTGAAATTTTGACAGGACAAGGTCTGGCAAGTCAACTACCATACTAATAATACATATAATGTTAGCAGATTCACTAGCTATTTTGGGTAGTCTAACATTCTTAAGAAGTTAATGTACCTCAATCTGCCAATCTGGCTAGCCTTTTCCCAACTATTTTGGGGTCGGCTGCCAGTCTAACCGGATGCAGCTGAATACCAGTATTTTACATGGAGCGACTGCCTATCTGACCTCCACAACCCAGTACCTGGGAAATACGATACCCCTTGGTAAGACTGGTTGTCAGACTTTTGGGCTTCTGTCGACCCGTAACGACTGTCAAAGATCCACGAATGACAGCCGGGACCAACGGCTTAACGTGCTTTCCGAGGCACGGAAGAGTCTCGGTATGTAAAGATGGTCACCCATCCACGGACCAACCCCGGCAAGCGTAGCTTAACCTGGTGGATGGACCCGTGCAACTGTTATTACTTAGCCACGAGCTCCTCCGTGCAGTTAATGTACTTACCCTACTTTTGAAATCATTGACTTAGGGCTGATTGTTCAATAGGTTGATAACTTTTACCTGAAGAATAAATGTGACAGTTTGACATATTTTCTATACAAAAGCTGTCAAACCGCCATATTTATTCCTCTGAAAAAAAATATCTGACTATTGAACAATCAGCCCTAACCCATCTATTTTATTTTGTAAATGTAGGTATTCGTTTTCTTAAGCGGGTAGTCAAAATTAAGGAATAAAGTCCTTAGAAAATTGCAATGAAGGTATTCGGAATAATTATTTTATCGTAATTTAATTTTACACTGTTTTTATGAATCTACCCGGTACAAACCACCACTGCTTTTCCCAAAAAAAAAAAAGAAATGTAATACATTTTCTGGTAAAAAAAAAAACGAAATGAAACTTCTATTCCAAATTCAAATCCGTCCCCTCGTCTGTGGAATGCTCGGTATTTAAATTAATCGGAGCAAGGGGCGCCCGATTGCGACTGTCTTTATACCTCGGTGCCTCGTGCCTCTTGCCAACCGAACGCAGAGAGAGCAACTTTTATTATGTTTTTCGATGTTTATTCTTTAATCTCTATTTAGATTCTATTGAATGTTTAGGAGTTGAATAAAATGAATAGGTCAATAATTATGCTAGAATTAATGAGGTTAATGTTTTGCGATGCAAGGCGATTATCGTCTTCAAAAGTAGAGAATGATGAAATTAATTAATCAATGAATTAATAGTAGATAGAAAGCTTTGTGAAGAAACTCGCTCGCGGAAGTGAGATCGTAGCATTGTGTTGCACGGCATAGCATTTTGTAGCACTACGTAGCGTTTCGTAGTACTTCGTAGCGCTTTGTAGAACTACGTAGGGTAATGTAGCACTACGTAGCATGATGTAGCGTTACGTAGCACTATGTAGCACTACGTAGCATGATGTAGCATTACGTAGCTCGTAGCACTACGTAGCATTACTTAGCATGGCGGCCGGCGGCGTAGCGTTACGTAGCATTTTGGAGAAATACGTAGCACGGCGTAGCATTACGTAGCTTGGTGTGGCATTACGTAGCATGGCGTAGCGTTTTGTAGAACTACGTAGCGTTATGTAGCACGGTGTAGCGTTATGTAGCAAGGCGTAGCGTTATGTAGCATTGCGTAGCATTACGTAGCATGGCGTAGCGTTTTGTAGAACTACGTAGCGTTATGTAGCACGGTGTAGCGTTATGTAGCAAGGCGTAGCGTTATGTAGCATTGCGTAGCATTACGTAGCATGGCGTAGCGTTTTGTAGAACTACGTAGCACGGCGTAGCGTTACGAAGCATGTTGCAGAGCGTTACGTAGCATGGCAAAAGCTTCAAATCGAAAGAGATCTGAATGTACTTAATTCATAAATTTAAAAAAAAATACAGGTTCTGAATTTGTGTTTGTGTATGTAAGTCCGCGTCGTCGTGTAGGTAATCTTTATTGTGACCTACACGACGACGCGGACTTAACATACCTTGATTGATTTGAAAACCCGTGATTTTTTGTACTGATAATTGTTTTCAAAATTACACTGTTCGGCTACCGCACTGCGTTCTGGTAATTAAAACGACAAAACTCTTCAGGTTACCAAATAATAGCTTATAAACAACTGAAACAAGTACCTATACATTATCAGATAGAGATACCATCTTCCCTAATCGCAAAGGGTCCCAAATGAAAGGCATCATGAAATATTAATCCCTACAAAAGTTAGATATAGGTACCTACAATGGACATCGGTCATTAAGGTAATTAAGACAAAGTCCGAGTTGATTGACAGATAGTAACTATGCGACTAGTAGTTAAAATGTTTTGTTTGTTAAATAAATGTTAACTACGAGAAAGATATTAATAATATAAGCATTAAAACCATCTATAGTCTGTTTTATTTTAACAAACGAGTACCGAAAATGTTGACTGCGTTGCAATTGGTCCACGTAATCTACATAAAGTCCGTTCCACACAAACCAAACGCTGTAGTTACATGTACAGTCAACAAAAGAGATATCTAGGCAGGGTATACTAACATATTTGTATGTGAATTGCTTCATAATCAATTTCATGACAATATACAATTTTGTGTTGGTGTATTACAATGTAGGAGTATTGCAAAAACAAAATAATATATATAAAATTGAACATGAAGCAATTCACATACAAATATGTTACTCTACCCCGCCTAGATCACTTTTGTTGACTGTACATTCAGCTGAGTCATTGACTACCTGCGCGTCGCACGTGTTTTAGTGAGTGAACCAGACAATATTGTTTGTGCGTGAGTCATGACGGACATGTCTCCTGTACAGTAAATTTTAGAAGTATTCAATATGAACGGGCCTTAACAATTTCAAAACAAAACAGGCGTTGGCCCCACCCCGACCCATCTCGCTCTGTCAATATCGGAAATGTGCGAGAGACATAACTCAGTACTCGTTTGTTATTAAAAACAGACTATACACTTATTTAGCTCAATTCAGCTTTCGTTCATAGAAAACACCAATTTTGTATGGAGATGCTTAAGCATGCGTTCAACTTTCCGCGTCTAAGTATGGCCCTAATTTACTATGACCACTTAACAATTCCTTACTTCGAAACCACGTCAATTCCTTGAGCTAATCACAACATCTACTAATAACATATTCTCTGTGACACAATGAACGAAACCGCCTATAAATAAAAAGGGGTTTCTACAAGACATGATACGGGGAATCATACAGAATTGGGTGAGGACAAGACGTGTTTTTATCATGAGCATGATACGACAGTGTTCAGCACGATTCCACCGCATTCAGCGATGTATTTCTTATCAAATGGTATTCTTAGGCGTCATCCGCTTTGGCTTCGATCGTACGAGCAAACGATGCGATTCCGTCACACGACGAGATTAAACACACACATTTCTTTAGTGTCCTGATTGAAGCTTGCAAGTCACAGGAACACATTTTTATAGTGCGACAAAATTGCATCGTTTGCTCGTACGATCGTTAGCCAATTAGGCCGACGCCTTATGCGTGCTATCGACAGTGTTCAGCGCGGTTCTGACGCGTTCAGCGCTGCACGCGGACTTTCCTCGACTTCTCGTCGACAAGCTACAACTTGCATAGGTTGATAGATTTGATTTAACATTAATACGCAATATTGTTTTCTTTTAATTCGGGCACCAATGTCGCGTATTCTCCAAACAAATTTTTATTTCTCTAAATTTTAATTTATTTCTTTCTATTTCTTCCGAAAGAAGCGAAATGATTACAATGTCGCACTTGGAACTGGAACCACGTTGAGTGCAAAATTTATATAAATAAAAATCAATGGCTAAGCAGTCTGTGGGCTAATCATACCCAAAAAGCAGACAGCGCACTGCGCATTCAATATAATAACGCCTTCAGGGCGCTGTTGAGGCTTCCACCTTACTGTAGTGCGTCAGGGATGTTCGCGGATGCGCACACTGATGATTATTTCGCGATTATGCGCAAAAAAGTGGCATCAGTGATACGTAGATTGAGGGGAAGCAGCAATAGCATTCTGAAGGTGTTTGCAGAAAGGCTAGAAGGGCCTACAGTGGATAGATTTATCAAACTGCATGTCAGACATGGGACTTGATGAATCTTCCTCCTCTTATCTTGGCTGTATTTTTAGTGTGTATTTGTGTTTTTATTGTTGTACTCATGTGTGTTTAAGTGTTACTACTAACATAGTTTTTTAAGTTTGTACTGCATACTAACAAGCTATGGGCCGTCGACGCCTGAGAATTAACGATATTTATTTTTTATTTTATTTATTTTACTAAGCCGACATTCGCACGGACGTAAAAACATCGCGGCGATTTTTTTTACGCGCACTGGATTTTCAACTCTCGTTGTTGAGCCGAGCGTTGAGAATCTAACTTAACAATAGCAGAGTACATTCTAGCGCGTCGAAAAAACACACTGTTGTATTTTGAACTCTCGGCGCTAAGCAGAGCGTTGAAAATCCAGTGCGCGAAAACAAATCGCCGCGATATTTTTACGTCCGTGCGAACGTCGACTAAATGTATTGCAGAGCTCGAAGCTCGAGAATGGCTGGACCAATTCGACTAATTTTGATTTTTCAATTATTCGTTGAGGTCCGAGGAAGGTACTTATAAATAGAAAAAATAGTTAAGTTGACGGGAAAACTGGAAAATTCGGGAAAACTGAAAGTGCATTTTCTACCTATAGGAATTAAGTATGTACTATTGAAATTTTTGACAGGACGTCTGTCGCTAGCTAGTACTAATGAAAGTAGTTTAGCGTTTTCGCAGCCGAGAGTATGTTATCACTCCTCAGTCATCCAGCGCTATACGCTGAATACAGAAGCGTTTCAGCGGAGATAGCACGCTATGAGACGGCCTTTCACAATCTTACGGTGCTGTACGCGGCAGATAGAAGCTGAGCCGAAACGCGAATGAAGCTGAATAAATGAAGTTAATCTCTAAGGGGTGAATTAGAGTGTGTGGATCGCCCGGAGAACACGGTGGAGGTCTTCCCGGCTTGGGCAGACCTCCACCGTGTCCTCGCGGAGGCGATCGGCGGCGGCGATCTCTCTCGTCCGCGTAATAGGTAGCATGTCTCTGCCCCTAAAAAAACCGTTTTATTTTTAAATGTAGGTAAAAGTTTATTATGTGGTAATCACACTAATATCATAAAGGCGAAAGTTTGTGTGTGTGTGTGTATGTTTGTTACTTCTTCACGCTCAAACGGCTAGACCGATTTGGATGAAATTTGGTATGTAGACAGCTAATACCCTGGATTAACACATAGGCTACTTTTTATCTCGAAAAAATGTAGTGTTCCTGTGGGATGAGCAAGAAATTCAAATATATTTGCTACTCTTTCAAACTCAAACGCCTCGACCGATTTTGATGAAATTTGGTGTGGAAGTAGCTGACACTCTGGATAAACACATAGCACACATAGGCTACTTTACATCCTGGAAAAATGTAGTGTTCCCGTGGGATGAGCAATTTTTTTGTGAATACTTGTCTCACCAATTAAATAATACACGTTTTAATGTATCTCATAAACCGCGGGTAACACCGCGGGGCGCAGCTAGTTAGGTTATAATGTAAATAAAACATGTAATTCAATAAATAATACTTTATTTATTTATTTATTATAAGTAAGTACATTCATATAATCCTTATATACAGATAACAAGCGTGTTCATTGATATAAGAGTCAGCATAACATTTAAACTGTCAGCAAAAAAACTTCCCTTTATAATTCAATCAAATGATGATTGTATTACAATGTAGGATGTTTCCTACGTAAGTGCGACTCTAAAACGCTACAATAGCCAGTAGACAAGGCGATGCGTAAAAGTAAAATCCACACAACTCTATAGTTTTTGCGCTCTAGCATGGTGCGGGTGACACATGTCAGTATGGCATGACTAGGTCAGTGACAATATGCACAATTCAATTTTATCGATAAGGATTCTTACAGCAAAAATCTCGTTCTCCTAACAATTTTAAAAATGTCTTTGATATATCTTAGTTTTATGAAATTTATTTTAAAATATGTATTTAATACAAAACATTAAAAAATCACATTCAAAGCACTACCGATATTTATTAAAAAAAAAAAAAAAAAAAAATATGGTATAATTTTTTCGGCTAATTTAACTCTATAGATGTCTAACAACAAAAATTTAAAAATACATACAGTAAACTTCTTATTCTATAAAAAGTATCGACTATCGATAAAAACCCATAATAGCAATACATCTCATCACTAAACATGTCAATGGCGTTACATTACATGCATATCACTTAGTTTCATTTTTTCTTTAAATTTGATTTTATTTGTAGATAATAACATTTTAGCAAGTCAATTTATTTAATTTACTACAGTTATTATTAAATCCGTATTTTACGATTATGATATTTAGGGTGCAGCTAAAATATTAAATCATGATTGTAAATCGCGATAACGTTCAAAAGTGAAAAGGAACAGTTCGTCAAATATCACCCGCACCATGCTAGAGCGCAAGAATTATAGGTACTTTGATTTCATAGACATGAATGAATGAATGACTGAATTAATGAATGAATGCTTTATTTGCCAGAATATACATGTGCTGCGGGTGTCATCGCAGATTCTTTCATTACGACGACATAAATTTTATGTGTCGCCATATTGTTGGAAGTTTGGGCTAGGTAGCCTTGCTCTAAAATTTCTGAGAAGCAAGATAATTCCCGTTCAATGCAATATGAGGCTCCATATGATTATTATTTTTATCCCTATTTGTGTTTAATTTAATTTTTATCGTATTTTAATTTATGAACGGAAATGATGACCAATTAATTGTTCTCATCGTATCCAGTATTATATCATCATACAGTTAACATGTTAAAATGTTTGTTTATCATTGTGATACTATAACTCTTCAAACTATTTATATTGTTGTGTTGTGTTGTTGTTGTTACAGGGTTCATGTATGAAACCTATATAAACCTACCTAACCTATACAGGGTTAGTTTTCAATGACCAGCCAAATTTTCACAGGGCGTTCTACCCTTGAATATGAACAACTTTCACTATGGGACCAACTTTAAAATCACGAAAAAAAAAACAGCTGTTTCATACAAAAGTTCAATACCTACTCGACCAAAATGTATGAAACAGCTGATTTTTTTTTCGTGATTTCAAAGTTGGTCCCATAGTGAAAGTTGTTCATAATCATGGGTAGAACACCCTGTGAAAATTTGGCTGCTCATTGAAAACTAACCCTGTATGTATGTTTATAAACTAATATTGACCAATCTCCTTTAATTTTACCAACTTTCACAAACCAATCTTATATATAAAATTCTCGTGTCACAATGTTCGTTCCCGTACTCCTCCGAAACGACTTGACCGATTCTCATGAAATTTTGTGAGCATATTGAGTAGGTCTGAGAATCGGCTAACATCTATTTTTCATACCGCTACTTTTTATTCCGGTCTACGCGGGTGAAACTGCGGGGCGCAGCTAGTCTTTTATAATATTACATATCGTACGTAAGGGAACGTACTACCGGGATTAAAAGTACCCAATGTGTTAATCCATGTAAACAATGCTCCGTAATACATTGTTTTCATATAACTATTGGTTTACGCGGCGCAAGCCAGTAAACCTCCCAGTCGGCATGATTTTTTCTGACATCTTCAACAATCATCGTCATATTTCAACAAATTTACACAAAACCTTAATGAATTTACACCTAAACCTTCATAAAACGCTCCGTCCATTTATGAAAACCGTATGAAAATCCGTTCGGTAGTTTTTGAGTTTATCGCGTTCAGACTTTGACGTTCGAGAGGTTTTTTTTGCTGACAATTCAAACAACATCCTATAAAAGTGTGCGAAAAAACTCAGCTGCCCTAACAACATGCTAATAATAGTTTATTTATAATAATTGTTACTTTTCTAACTATTATAATTCGTACATATAGTTATTATTTAATAGTATCATCAAGTTTAATCTCTTGCGGGATTAGTCGAGATACCTAACTAGGTTTTTTAGCTAAAATCTAGTTTTTAGTAATGATTTTGTATGTAGGTTGAAGTTACGATTTCTATAACAAAGATTTAAATCGCTAGATTTGCCCTCACAGTAATTCGCAACACGAAAAAGCGTCCATACTCAGAAGAGTGAGCTCACACATTATTAAATAGCGTTTCCATAACAATTGAGTGAAGTCACTGCGTCATTGTGTGTCAGAGGTGTCAATACGAATCAGAAATATTTCACGCGGTAGGGCGAATCTAACGATTTAAATCTTTAATCTATACTATGTTCATTTTAGGATAGGCGGAGCGCACATCGGTAGCAATATTTACTTTAACCTTGAGTTGGCGTAATACGGAGTTTCAATAGAGATAGAGGCCAGCTTATATTGGTTTTGTTACTACTGACGTTCAGCCTTCTGTACAAAAATGGATCAAAACTAATACAATGCTAAGTAACTAAGGGCCTATGCACACGACGCGTTGCGGCGCGCACTATAAAGATTTCGCCGTACATTGGCAGCCACTTGTGACCGCCAAAGGCAGCGTTTGTACGGCAAAAGTTTTGCAATGCGGCGCCGCAACACGTCGTCTTGTGCATAGGCCCTTAGGGGCAGCCTATGTACGGCAATAGACGTCTTTCAGCTAAATAATGATACAACAATCTAACTTCTTTCTTTTTTTACTAAAACTCTACTAGAACTCGTTAATTTATTCTTAAAAGAATTAACAGTAATTATTACTACCGACGTTTTGTTTAACTAAGCTACTAGATGTTAAGTTATTAGATGTGTCACGCAAACCACCATAAAATAAACAGAGTATACTATAATATCAACTAGCTAAGACGGAAAATAAAGTGTCACAACTTTACGAATAATTTTCTAAATTTGATAATCATTTTAGTTACAATTAAATCACTTAAGATGTGAATAACGCAAGATGACGAAATTAGCTCGCGACGATTCAAACTCAAAATTCCAATTTTTACTACTACACTATAATAATTGTAATAACATCGATCAGGGGCCGTGAAAAAGATCATGGATCCGTTGAAAAAAAAAAGGATGGTGCTATAGGTCGTATATAACTCCGTCTCTCTCTCACACTGGAACCATTCAACTTCCGCCCTGCTTATGAGCTCATAGTAAGTCTCGTGACATATTCCCTGTTTATAATGTGTCGTTAAAACTTTTCTCTTTGTATAAAGATTATGTGATTGTTATTATCGTTAGCGCCCAGTCTATTTATGATTTTATAAACAAAACATCACACTTGTAATCCCGAAGGGTTGGGCAAACGTGTACCTATATGTATAGTACACCGTGTGCCGAATACACCGGTGTACATCTTTCGCCTGCACTACACCACTAAGGCGGAGAACATCGTGGAGTACGTGCGCCAGAAGACTAGGTACACGCCGAGGGTGCAGTTACTGGAGTCGCGCCGCAACGTCAACTTCAAGGCGTTTGTGGTGCGTGTACCGAACTGTTACCTGCCCCTCGTCATGGAGGAAGACTTTGGCCGCAGGACGTGGTGTTCCGTCGCTTCAGCGGACAAGTTCCACAGGGCAGCACTTAAAGTCAAGCTAGTGCAAAGAGGAGTGCTACTAACATAGTCTTAAGCCTATTTTATTAACACAAGTTTTGTTTATATTCAAATATGTATGTTTAGGTTAAGGTATTTGTCTATGGGCCAGTGTCGCCTGAAATAAATGGTTTATTTATTTATTTATTATAGTTCACCCACATTTCGGTAATTATATTAAAGTCCCACGTAATAGGGGGCGAGCCTATTGCCACCAACCGGGCACGAATCCAGACTCCCGAGCTGAGAAATTCCCGCTGGCAAAACTCAATAACACTTTGACCGACCCGGGAATCGAGCCCAGGACCTCATGCTCAGCTGTAGCGTAGTCTTTATATTTAATTACTATAATATTGCAATTAACATAATCTCTTCGACAATCTCGAGTTAAGGTTTTTGATTAATGGTGAATGTTTTAAGTTATGGCTTAGCTAAATCCTATTTGATCACGGTTATAAAAAAGCTGTATTATATTTAAACAAGATTTATTTTACTTTTGACATAAGCACGCCTATGAAGTTCCTTATTTATTGACAGGCAACCATAGACGAAAAAATGCAATACTTCATGTACGCTGTTTTTTCTTTACATTTTTCTCTAACACCAATGTGTTAAATCGATTAAAACTTCTTCATAAATAATTAAAGTCGATTGTTATAAGATATCGAAGATGTAACGCACTAGGACATCACTAATCGATTAGTACTCGAGATGGCAAAAGTAAAATAAATTATTGGAAAGATTATAGAAACAAATCATTATGCAATCGCAATAATTAGCGATTATATCTCTCCTTTACTCATTCCTCATCTTTATTATCTTTCTCTCTCACTCAATAACGCATATTTTGTCCGACTACCCTCCTAAGCAGCACACACGGTATTGTCCAGCGGCATCAGTTCCAGTTTGATGTCGTCTGACTGTAGTTCTGTTACCAGCTCACGTAACCTGATGATGAAAGGGTTTAATTCAAATAGGCTTTGTGCAGGAGTACACTTGTACGCTGATTGTTTTAGGGCTAATTTTTCAATAGTCAGCTAACTCTTATCTGAAGAAGAAATTTGTCAATTTGACAGCTTTTGTATAGAAAATATGTCAAACTGTCATATTTCAATCTGCCGAGTCTTTTCCCAACTATGTTGGGGTCGGCTTCCGGTCACCGGATGCAGCTGAATACCAGTATTTTACATGGAGCGACTACCTATCTGACCTCCACAACCCATTAACTCTGTTATCAGACTTTCGGGCTTCTGACGACCCATAACGACTGTCAAAGATCCGCGAATGACAGCCGGAACCAACGGCAGCAAGCGTAGCTTAACTTGATTTTTATTTTTTAGCCACGAGCTCCTATTCTTCAAATAAGGGTTATCTGACTATTGATAAATCAGGTCTTATTGTAGTGATTGGAAACAAGAATCTGATGAAAATTTCACACGTTTATACAGTTAAAGTTTTTAAGCAGTGCGCAAATTCTCACAGGGTGTTCTACTCATGAATATGAACAACTTTCACTATGGGACTAACTCTGAGATCGCGAAAAATAAAAATATATAATTAAAAAAATTCAAAAACTCGACTGACCTGCCAAAGAAACGAACTAAAAAGTAAAAAACAAGTTGTATTCCCTGACTAAGCAGCTAAATAAAACTGTCATTGCAATCAGGGAACCATTCTGTGGAATAGTTTTTAATCTAAGAGGTCCCCCGACTGCAATGACAATTTTATTTGCCTTTCAATTTGGACCAAAGATGTATGAAACGTGGTTGAAGTCCTTCATGCTAATAAATTATATTTTATTTTTAGAATGTGCTGTTCAAAGCCTTCAATTTGATATCCATATTGTAATAATTGAAGAATTTTTTTTTTTTTCACTTTTCAAAACGAAGCCATACTGCCGCCATATTAATTTTTTTTCAAAAAAAAAAAATATAGCCAGTGTCACTCGGGATGATGTAAGGATTCTAATGAGACCCCATACATCCAAATCTGTTCAGGCATTTCAAAGTTATGGTGGAATAAAGAAACTCACATACAAACATACATCAACCCTGAAAACATTACACTCCTTTGGGCAGTCGTGTTAAAAAATCAGCTATTTCATACCTACTCAACCGAAATATATAAAACAGGCGATTTTTTTTCGTGATTTCAGTGTTGGTCCCTTAATGAAAGTTGTTCATACTCATGGGTAGAAAACTTTGTGAAAATTTACGCACAGCTTAAAACCTTATTCCTGTATAATTTATAAGTTCACATATACAGATTTAACAGATCACCAGTTACCATTCGCATGCTTAATGGAACATTCACCCATTAGTAGATAGACGTCAGAAAAAATAGATAAACTTATTACCGGTTTTTTTTTATTCAGATCTCATCAATTATAGACGTTCAAAATGCAAGCATTCGTGACCTCTGACGTGTCGACTGCACCCCATAAGCTTATAATTATAATATATTCATATAAACGTAGAAAAACATCATGCGATGGAAAAAAAAATCATCATCTGTAGTTGTGACCCTATGCGGTTCGCAACTACACCCCTCATGGAGTTTTGGGTTTATAAATTAGTATATGATATCGGCTAAAGGGTTAATAAATCAGTTTTATTTTTATGCATCAACAAATAACATAAGTCCTCATAGCAAGATCTTTTTTGAGTTAAGTCAGTATTCCATTAAGGACGCTGTTACAAATGGGTAGTCAAATCATTACCTTTTTACACAAAAGTAGGTTTATTAAATAAAATGCTTTGCATTCTTAAAATGTTTTTGTCTGAATTGTTGATAGATGTGCAAGGTAAATTCTGAACTATAAATATCATTTTTACTTCGGTACATTTATTGAGAAACTGTACGTATCTAAAATCATATTTATAGTTCAGAATCGTACCATACACATCTATCAACAATTCGGGCAAAAAACATTTTAAGTATGCAAAGCATTTTATTTAATAAACATACTTTTGTGTAAAAAAGTAATGATTTGACTACTCATTTGTAACAGCGTCCTTAAGCATGCAATTTATAAAATGGAAGTGTTTTAAATTTATTATACAATTTTATGCACATGACATTATTATAGCTGTCGTTGAATGTAAGTGTGAGATTCGTATTGGGTTGATACAACTTGCTAGCATTATGAGATCGAGGGGTATAGTAGCTTGTCGCTTGCTGGACACTTACTTGGCTAGCTGCGCAGGAGTCACGTAGATAGTCTCATCAGTCTGTCCTGACGCGGGCGCAGGGTACCTGATCGTGCCCACGTCCACCGCCTTTGACGATAATACCTGTAAAACAAGAAAGAGGTTCGAACATTTGTATGGGACCTGGCATACCTACACTACCAGCACCTACGATCAGACGATAGAACAAACAACTGCAAAAAAAAACCGGCCAATTGCGTGTCGGACCACGCACAATGAAGGGTTCCGTAGTTGGGATGAATTTATCCCAAGAACAAACTTAACATTGTATTGAAAACCATGTTCTCCCATATGTTCCAACTGCAAATGCAAGTTTGTACGCACAATATTGAGAGATTTACCATGTTATTTTAAGACCATAGACTTATAGGTTTTCCTGTAATAAGAACTATGTTTTGAATTTTTTTTTCAAAATTTTAGGCTCTGTAATTTTGGAGGTAAGTAAGGGGAGGGGGGGGGGGAAAGATCAATTTTCGTCTTCCTAAATAACTTTAAAACAATTTATTTTAAAATTATAAAAAAAATATATTTGAGACCCTCACAGTAAGCCCTTTCATTTGATATGTCATACGGTATAATTTGTAAAACTTTTATTTTTTTATTTTCTTATTTGCCCTCCAAAAGGGACCCCATATTCAAAATTCATTTATTTACGTTACATGTCCGAGTTTGGGTCACTGGAATTCATATGTGTCATAAATTTCAACTTAATCGGGCCATTAGATTCGGAGCAAATTGGCTGTTACAGACTTACAGACGGACAGACAGACACACGAGTGATCCTATAAGGGTTCCGTTTTTTTCCTTTTGAGGTACGGAACCATAAAAAATACTTAGTTTTTCAGTTGTTATAGACGAAGGATATTTTTTATATTTTGGTCCGCAAACTTAGTTTTTTTTTTTTAATAACCATATTTTCAAAATTTAAAAGTTTACAGCGACCTCAAAAGTGTCCAGATTTAACATCGGCAATTAACTGTCAGAAATTAGATTAAGTAGGTATTTAAAAAAAAAAACTAAAAATAGCAGTTAAAAAAAAAACAAACTTTGTCTAAGACATTTATGGCTTCAAATGCTCTAAATGGTGTCAACTATCACGCCCTTAAGACTTTGCACCCAATTTCTAAACACCCTGTATATGTACTTTGCGAAAAACATTACGAATTATAGTAGTCTAAATAACTTGGTTAGCGAGTAAAAGCACAGATTAATACAGATGGGACACTCCACGGTTTAGGTATGAAGCTACAAGTACGCGGCGGGCTCATCTCACTGGGTCAATTCAGTGTGACTGCCGCGCACCGGCCGGCTCGCACGTTAGTTCGATACTCACTCACGCGCCGCGTCGTAAAAGAAGACAACCCTAACGAGTCAGAAGGTATAAGAGTTACGCGATAGAAAGAGATGCAACTTCTAGGTTAAAAAAAATCAAGAAGTCTATTCGAAATGTTCTTGCAGTAAAATTAGGATTTGTATTTTGATATTTTAATATTGTTGTTCTTTTCTTTTTCATTGTTAAATCATTTTGATATATATTTTTCCTTTTGATAGCGGCCGTCGTAACTTTCTAAATTATCAAAATTTGTATTAATAATGTGTGGAAACTGTTTTGGATTATGTATTGCTATTTTGTACCGTTTTCTAATTATATTGTATCTGTTTGTTTCTCAAATAAAAAATAATAAAAAATAGGTGAATATAACTGTAGGTAATGAAGCGTTGTGCGACCTGAATTGCACTTTATTGTGTCGTAGCAAGAGTCGCTTTTTATTTAAATGATTTTGCGGAGTGTCCCATCTGTATTAATCTGTGGTAATAGTTAAAAAACTTACGGCAGCTAGTTCGGGAGCCGGAAACTCTGCGAAGTCCGCCTCCACGCAGCGCCACGGACGGTGCATCAGCAGCTGTTGACGCACTTCCGCTTGCAGAGATGCGAGACGAATCTGTTTGAAGAGATTAATAAAATTATGTTAACATTAATCATTATTCTTCTTCCCTTATACCAATCTAATCGTACTTCTCTATTAGTCGTCATCTCGGTAGTCACCCCCTTTCTAGCCATGTCATCTTTCACACAATCCATCCATCGTTTCTTTGGTCTTCCCCTAAAGTTTTGACTATGAATGTCGATGGCTATAAGAATAGCCATCGACATTCATACTCAAAACTTTGCTCACGACATTTACCTCACTCCTCCGCATCACATGCCCATACCATGCCAACCGATTTCCGCACAACTTTTCAGTCACCGGTGCCACTTTCAGACTTCCTCTTATGTACTCATTTCTTATTCTATCCATTCGTGTAACACCACACATCCCTCTTAGCATTCTCATCTCAGTAGCATACAATTGCTTTAAAACTAAACAAAACTTCTATTATTATGTTAACATTAATAAATCAATCTGCCTCGCTTTTTCCCAACTATGTTGGAGTTGGCTTCCAGTCTAACCGGATGCAGCTGAATACCAGTATTTTACATGAAGCGACTGCCTATCTGACCTCCACAACCCAGTGACTGGGTAATACGATACCCCTTGGTAAGACTGGTTGTCAGACTTTCGGGCTTCTGACGACCCGTAACGACTGTCAAAGATCCACGAATGTCAGCCGGGACCAACGGCTTAACTTGCTTTCCGAGGCACGGAGGAGTCTCGGTATGTAAAGGTGGTCACCCACCCACGGACCAACCCCGGCAAGCGTAGCTTAACCTGATGGGTCGACCCGTGCAGTTGTTATTACTTAGCCACGAGCTCCTCATCATTATGTTGACATTAATAACACATAATAATAGAAGTTTTGTTGGAGAATTTGGTGCGCCGCTTCTTCTTCTCATCTCAAACATTAGGAAGTGGTGAAGTATAGGTGTTTACAGTCTCGACATAGTTAGCGGTCACTTTACGACCGAATATTGTCCCAAAGTCCTAATGGGATCCCTAGACGGTCGAAATTGGTTGACAAGCACGTGCTTGTCAAGTAATTTTTACCTGATGCTAATTTTACTGCACAGTAAGGAAGTGTTAAAGAATAATCGTATATAACAGAAAATAGAAGATGCTACTTTGGATTTTTTTTTCTATCGAAAAAATTTCAAGTAATCGTGTTTCGGTTTTAGTACAGCAGTAGACAATATAGTCAAATAAGACCGAAGGAAAATCCAAATGATTTAACCATATACATTTGGTTTTATATATTTTACCTCCAACTGTCTTCTGAGTTCCCTTTGCTTGTCTTTATGCAGTTGTAACGCATGCGCGTACTGCCCCGGCTCTGACGGGAACTTCACCAGGCCACTGCGAGCAACGAACATGGTCCATTCCTGGAGAAAAATATAGTATTGATCATTATATGCCTCACTTTTTCCAAACTATTTCGGGGTCAGCTTCCAGTCTTACCGCATGCAGCTGAATACCAGTAATTTACATGGAGCGACTGCCTATCTGACGTCCACAACCCAGTTACTGGGTAAGAATTTTTGACAGACTTTCGGGTTTCTGACGACCAGAAACGACTGTCAAAGATCCATGAATGACAGCCGAGAACAACGGCTTAACGTGCAAACCGAGGCGTGGAGGGGTCTTGGTATGTAAAGATGGTCACCCATCCACGGATCCACCGCGGCAAGCGTAGCGCGCTAAAATCCAACAGAGCGCTTTCATTTACGCAAGTTATATTTAGGTCATTAATTAATGTCTCACCGTCTGTAACTTAGCCAGGTCTCTCTCAAGCTGCGCGGCGGCCTGCCTGCGCGCGAGCGCGGCGGCGCAGCCCGGGTGCTCCAGAGGGCGCAACGCCCGCAGGGCCGCGCGCTCCGCCTTGCGGCACGCCGACATGCGGGCCGAGCGCTCGCGTTCCACTGTCCTGTTAGGTGAGGGAATATTTCAGTAACAAGTTATGTCTACACTGTCCTCCCGTGCCTCTCAACAGAGTAATTTGAAGACATTGTAAGAGCCAATTGTTTTAAGAAGAGTAACCCTGGAGTTTAATGCCGGCTCTTCTCGCTTCTGACGTTTCATAAGTGCATTTATCTTTATACATACAAATCAATTGCTGTCCGTTAACCCCCGTTCGCACGGGGGTAATAAAATCGCGACGGGATTTTATAGCGCTCTGGATTTTCAACTCTCGTTGTTGAGCCGAGCGTTGAGAATCCAACATACTCGTAACAATAACAGAGTACTATCTAGAGCGTCGAAAAAACACACTGTTGGATTTTGCACTCTCGGCGCTAAGCAGAGCGTTGAAAATCCAGTGCACTATAAAATCCCGCCGCGATTCTATTACGCCCGTGGTGGGAACGGGGGTTTAGTCTCGCTAAAATTTAAAAACGGCCTGACAAATCAGTCATATATTTTTTTGAATATATATATTTTTTTTTTTTTTTTTGTTTAATCCTACTTCTCTTTACTGGGGTGGCTTAAAAGAAAAAAAAAGAAATTGAAATTTTGACAGGACAGCGTCTCACGGGTCAGTTAGTGTAAAATAAAATAATATGAATTGAGTTACTAATATGAAAAGTTTTTGAGTTTGTACATTGGAGCCAGTCTCTGAAACGAGTTGTAGGAACAAAAATAATATTTTACTGGAGTTTTAAAATCAATATAGGCCATAATGTCATGTCGTCGTTGTGACATTAAAGAGCTTTGCTGTAGCTTTTCAAAATGACTTCCGTTTTCCCTTCAACTATCAAGGAGTCGGCAAGTTTGCTAAAAATTGTAACAAATTGCTCGTGCGGGTAGAAAAAAAAAAAAAAAAAAAAAAAAAAAAAAAAAAAAAAAAAAATGAGCAAGAAATGGTAAATCAACTCGTATTTGTACATGTATCGTATACCGGCAGGCTTTGAATTCATTATGCATTCTTCCAGGGAAAAAACACCATGTAAGTGTGGTAAAATCAATGATTTACACAATGAAGTTACACTCACCAGCTCAACACCTTGATCTGATGCTGCAGCGCCTCATTGACCTCTCCGACGACGACGCCCGCCGTCACCTTCACCGGTGTTTCCTCTGTATTATTGTTACATGTTATCACTGTTAGTTCACTGAACATTCTAGAAGGGGTGATGGATGCGGGGGAGTGAGAGATCGACGTAGCATAATTTATATAAGAAGTTAATGAACATAGGAGTCTGTCGAAAGATCGACAGTCACTGAATTTCCGATCGACGACTTTAACGAAGCAAAATTATCAAAATTACTTGACTAACCCGACGAATTTTGACCGTCTAGGGACCCCCTTAGAACTTTGCGACCGAATCCGGTCATAAAACGATCGCTATCTATGTCGACATTGCAGCCACTGCTATTGACTGTCAATTTACCTAGCATTTTCCTAACTATGTTGGGATCGGATCTGATCTCCACAACCGAGTAACTGGGTAATACGATACCCCTTGGTAAGACTGGTTGTCAGACTTTCGGGCTTCTGACGACCAGTAACGACTGTCAAAGATCCACGAATGACAGCCGGGACCAACGGCTTAACGTGCTTTCCGAGGCACGGAGGAGTCTCGGTATGTAAAGATGGTCACCCATCCACTGACCAACCCCGGCAAGCGAAGCTTAACCTGATGGATCGATCCGTGCGGCTATTATAGCCTTATATCTTTACATACCGAGACTCCTCCGTGCCTCGGACAGCACGTTAAGCCGTTGGTCCCGGATGTCATTCGTGGATCTTTGACAGTCGTTACGGGTCGTCAGAAGCCCGAAAGTCTGACAACCAGTCTTCCCAAGGGGTATCGTATTACCCAGTTACTGGGTTGTGGAGGTCAGATAGGCAGTCACTCCATGATTACATACTGGTATTCAGCTGCATCCGGTTAGACTGGAAGCCGACCCCAACATACTTGGGAAAAGGCCAAGCAGATTTTAGGTAAGTAATCAATCGTGACATTTATCAGTATAAAGATGGAACTTCTAGGAAATCAATTGACATGCCAATATTCTCTGACTTCTACGGCCATATTACAAGACAAGTTCTATCTTTGCAGCCAGGTTGAAAGCATCTAATCATTATTGAATTTCGAACTTTAATCCGACAATATCAAAGTTCTGACGTTAGACACGAGTCTAAGATATTAATTTTGTATTAAGAACTTTACGATTATCGGAATTAAGTTTAAAATACAATAACTGGCTCGTTTTGTAATGAGACGGCTTAATATCTACGTCGACCTTTCAATCCCAAAATGTATGTAAGTATTAATACACTGATCAGCATTCATGGAGTTTATGAATATGCGCAGGTTTAACAAATTATTGTTAAATAAATATTAAGCTAAGGCTCTTAGTGTTGAAGTTAAGTTGCGCCACTGTTGCGCAACTTTACATTAAATTCTCTTGAGTTTTATTTGCGATTTATGGCAGGCCACCAGGTGGACCGATGACCTTGTGAAGGCCGCAGGAATCCGCTGGATGCGGGAAGGACAGAACCGATCGAAGTGACGGTGCTTGTGGGAGGAATACTGGACATACCAGTAGTGGACGTCTTTCGGCTGAAATGCTGATACTCGTAATAATGATTAATCCGACCTCGGATCTGAATCCGTAGCACAAATGCACGACGTAAACGTAATACAAATTCGAAAGATTTTTGAATCGAATATACAGGATAAGTTTTTAAGCAGTGCGCAAATTTTCACAGGGTGTTCCACCCATGAATATGAACAACTTTTACTATGGGACACAAACCTGAAATCGCAAAAAAAAATCAGCTGCTCCCTACATTTTGGCGAGTTGGGTGTAGATAAATGTACTGAACAGCTGATTTTTTTTTTTCGCGATTTCAAAGTTTAGTCACATAGTGAAAGTTGTTCATATTCATAAGTACCCTGAGAATTGCGCACTGCTTAAAAATAAATCCTGTATGTACCCTCTCATAATAAATAGCATTTTGGTTTATTTTTTTTGCGACAAGCAACATATGAATGATGATGAGATATGAATGAAGTCTTAAAACTAAGTTTTCATTCTCATCATCTGCCTATCCTTCGGCTTCCAGTCTAATCGGATGCAGCTAAACCCAGATACTGGATAACACGATACCCCTTAGTAAAACTGATGAATACTTTTATAAAAAAAACTTGTTTGAAAAGTGGGGCAACAGTTGCGCAACTTTCAACTTAAGAGCCAGAAACGTAAGTAGACAACATCCATGTACAGACGCCAGCACATCAAGCCACCCGAAACTGTCAAATTTTCCCAATCAACCTTGAACCTAATGCTTAAGCGATAAAGATAAAAATCTGTTCAAGAAATTTGACAGATTGTAGTAGCTTGATGTGATAGCGTCTCTAATCATGCACATACACATTATTGATGTAAAATTAATAAAAAATAAAATAATTAGTCACATTGTTTTGAAAGCTTATTTTTAGGACGCATTCCCTTTACTTACAAGTAACTTTTTTCTAATTAATTATTTTTGAATCTGAATCAAACATTAGTTAATTAAGATGTTAAAAATTATTTTCCGTTACAATAGGTGAGAAAAGTGAAAATTATGATAATGCATTTAGAATTTAAGAGTTACCAAAGCCGATTTGTTTTGGAAGAAAAATTAATTTGGAATTAGCATTCATTTTGTGATTCAGACTCAAAAATGATACCTAATCATTACTACATAAAAAAAAAACGTAAAATAATCATTGACAAAAAAAAACTCTAAAAATGCTTTCGCATCTGGTGTTGAATCAACGTAGGAGTTTGTGGTACCTCAACACAGCGTAAACGCGTGGGTAACGCTGAGTCAACAGAGTGTATTATCGATATAATCACGACTACATGACGCTACCACTGCGTATGCATTTTAGACAACGTCTACGCAGCGGGTACACAACTTTTACGTAACAACTACGCAGCGTCTACGCAACGTCAACGCTCAGTACGAAGACACTCAAAAACCAAAAAAAAAATAAAGCTCATGCGACACCGAATGATATAATTTATATCTCAGCATATCTTACGCATAGCTTCTTTGGGAGCGGCCACAGGCGTCGCCACCGCTAAAATTTTGATTTTAATTTAATTTTGATGTAAAACCAGCCAATTGATTTATATTTTGTTTTAATTTATCTTCACAATTATTGTTTCTGTTGGTGTGAGCAGAACTTTGGCTAAAGCATGTTCATCCCTCTTCCTCTTTCAAGGCCTCAATTTTGCCTTATCTCATGAATAAAGATAATATTATGTCATGAACCAGCGTTTTCTTTATCTCTTTCTAACGTTTAAAAGAGATACTCGCAAGAGTAGTCCGCTCGCAAGTAACCGGATTTATTCGCATTAAAAGCGCTTAGGCAAAAGTAGGGTAGCCCACGATTTTTTTTTAAAGTGCAGGTTGTATGTTGATCAAAATATGATTCGTGACCGTAGCAAATATAATATTTAGGTACAGAATTATAATCATTAAAAACATCAATACAGCCGTCTATGTTTTACTTACCCCATTGAATGGAAATCATGGCATTTGAGGCCAATTTCTAACTTAGAGTGTTGTATTGACGATTCTAATGATGACATAACCAGGGACCATTTTGGTTACCCATTGAAAGGGCTAAGCAGTTAATTAAAAATCCATACGATGTAGGTAACCCTTTTGAATGGCTTTAAAGGGCCATTTGGTTATCCATTGAAAAATATTTTGATAGGGTTTTTCTAAGCAGTTAAACAAAAACCCATACGATGTGGGTAACCCTTTTGAACGGCTTAAATTAAGCCGTTCAAAAGGGTTAAGCTTCAACTCTCTTTAAAACGATAACAGCGTAACATTCCGACTCGGAGCAATGTAATATGATCTCTCGATGATGGGCATACGTTGCAAATTGCTAGTAGGGTTACCCGTACAAAACCCTTATATTATATAGGTTATATTAATGATGGGGTAACCCTTTCACTGGGTTTCAAGTTTAGAACCCATTCAATGATATATCTATATTGAAGGGATAACCCTTTTACTGGGTTTTAAGGCTAAAACCCATTCAAGGAGATACACATGATAAAGGTAACCTCATAATCAGCTTCCCCCTTTGAAAGACCTTAACCGGGGTTTTACGGTCCCTGGACATAACCGGCGCGAGCGCATTTCGTCGCGCATCGGACTCGCTTCAGTTTGACCAAAGCTTTATTTACCTATCGACGGCTATGCAACAAAAGCCAGTCTGAATAAAAACTTCACTTTTTAAATAAAATCAAAAATATTTAGTTTCCAATTTTGTTTTAAACAAAAACATGTTTTTAAAAGTTTAAGTTCTGCCCACATCAGACAAATAAAATAATAATCATGAATATAGTAATTACACTAAAGACTTCTTGAGCTAAAATACATAATTACTCTGCATACTTTCAACTTATTTCTCTATACGGAAGTGTAAACAAGGTGTAATATAAATAACGCACAACCTCCTAAGGGATAATTGTTGTTCATCATTATGAACAACTTTTACTATGGGACCAAACCTGAAATCGTGGAAAAAAAAAATCAGCTGTACCGAGTTTGATGTTGACAAATGTACTGAACAGCAGATTTTTTTTCCCGATTTCAGGTTTGGTCCCATAGTAAAAGTTGTTCATAATGATGGGTACAATGACCCCTTAAGAGTTTGTGCGTTATTTATGTTACAGGTTATCGTGATAATAATAGTAATAATTTAAGAATTATGTAGTTGCAAAGGGAATGCATGCGGTTATCAAGCGATGACTCTTACTGTAGTCTCGAACCGCCGGTGGAGGCAGCGCTGTACGCACATATAAATTGTTATGTAGTCTTATGTATTGTTTATATATTGAAGTATGTTATGTAAAGGTGCCTTCAATTGAGTAAGAGCGATTTTCATTGTTTGTACTGACGTGCAAAATATTGTTAGGAACGAAAGCACAGATTAATACAGATGGGACACTCCGCAGTTTAGGTATGAAGCTACAAGTACGCGGCGGGCTCATCTCACTGGGTCAATTCAGTGTGGCTGCCGCGCACCGGCCGGCTCGCACGTTAGTTCGATACTCACTCACGCGCCGCGTCGTAAAAGAAGACAACTCTAACGAGTCAAAAGGTATAAGAGTTACGCGATAGAAAGAGAGGCAACATGTGGGTGAATATAAGTGTAGGTAATGAAGCGTTGTGCGACCCGAATTGCACTTTATTGTGTCGTTGCAAGAGTCGCTTTTTATTTAAAGGATTTTGCGGAGTGTCCTATCTGCATTAATCTGTGACGAAAGTTTGACGATTACTACGCGGCAGCTGTGCGCCATTGAAAGCACCCTTGAAATTTATTATTACACTTCTATTTGTAATTGTAACATTCTTGTTATGATAATCGAAACATTCAGTTAAGTATTTAACCAACAACATTCTGAAATGAAAGCTTTTTTATTATTATTTTTAGTTATAAATGGAATTTAAACTGTTACTTGTAATTTTATTTCAAAACATTCGCGGTTTTTAAAATCTACAGAGTGTATCAGAAAGGTGTGGTCAAATTTAAGGGTGTGGTACAGACCATCAAACTGAACAACTTTCTCCATGGGACCAACATCGTAATCAAGAAAAAATTATCAGTTGTCCCGTACAAAACTTCAATACCTACTCGACGCAAATGTATAGAACAGCTGATCATTTTTTATCGATTGCGATGTTGGTCCCATGGAGAAAGTTGTTCAGTTTAATGGTTTGTACCACACCTTTCTGATACATCCTGTATTAATATTGTCACATGAAATCTTTATCGATAATTTGTTACTACTTAGTCAATCACTGAGTATAGTGACGTACAAATAACTTGGGCCATGAGCATGCGTAAGTCTGAATATTATGGTTTAGGGTATTTTTTACCCTTTACATAATAATTTATCCATAAAAAACCCACCGACTGCATAACCTCTTGCTTTTTAGATGTTGGATAAAAATAGCCTTACGATAATCAGCCTATTTTGCCCACCTCAAGAGGGACTGGGCCGTAATGACCTAATGCAAAAAAGTGATGCTAAAACAGTAATATTTAAATTCCATTTACAAGTAGCCCGAAATTACTGAAACCCCATTCAAAACTTACTCAAAAACGCCAATTCTATAAGAGAAAATAATACAATTTAGATAACAAATCTTATAAATTATAATTTTGTATCTCATCATCCAGAAAACACGACAAATGATAATGATTTAAGTCGTGTTTTCTGGATAGAATAGTCCCAGTTATTCATAAGGCTCAATTTGTGAGGTAATCACCGCAAAATCTGAAACTATAAGAAAAGAAACAAACGGTCTAACACCCGTTGTCGGAATTGAGAACTGGAAGATAAGAACTTGTCAAACTGTACTGTTCGATGTTATTCGAACACCCTTTTGTTGATCTAGCGAATCAATAAGGCCGTGTTGAGCGCGCGCCGACAACAGTGCATATTCGGACAGCAATCGGGTGCATTCGCCTCCATTGTCATTAGCCATCATTGTAGCAAAGGATTTTAATCGTTATAAAATAAATTGTTTTTAGCAAGTTAAACTCAAGTGTTTTTAGTAGCCATCCCAATAGCCACTTATGTCGCGAACCGAACATGTACTTTGGCATTATTTATGGTGACGATCGCAAGAAAATGTATTAAATTTTGAACCCTAAAAACTAAATAGCATACATATTAGCCACGCCGCCAACGAGTTCAAGCCGCCGACTAGTGCAACCTTTAGTAATTGTAAGAGTTTGACAAGTTCTCAACTTCAAATTCTTAACAGAAACCGGGTGCTT
Organism: Cosmia pyralina; assembly: GCA_946251885.1. Taxonomy (NCBI): domain Eukaryota; kingdom Metazoa; phylum Arthropoda; class Insecta; order Lepidoptera; family Noctuidae; genus Cosmia; species Cosmia pyralina. The sequence goes on along the minus strand of OX276368.1, from coordinate 5,882,978 downwards.
GCCTCTGAGGTGTCTTCACCTCGATTTTGAAGAAAGCTAAACTACAGTTTATCTCTTTTTATTTAGCATCAGGTTGAGCCAGAAATCAAATGCGACATCATTTTCATTAAATAAATATTATCATCCAATGAGGGTGGGTTTTCATAAAAATTCACGCCGGCATTCGACAATGAATTTATAATAGGATGATGACGTTCATCATTCGTTTCATTCAATCGTTCATCATTCAGTCACCACTAAAGAAAATATAGGCGGTTTGACACTTTTGACAGGTGCCCGGGCCTGACGTCTCAGTGCTGCCATCTAGTGAACGTCATTTCAGAAAACCCTCATTTGTTTGATTTCTCATTTTGCTCCATTGGTCCACAGACCACTTCGCATACAATTTTTCCTTTTATCGGATCGGGATTTTATCGCGCACTGGATTTTCAACTCTCGTTGTTGAGCCGAGCTTCGAGAATCCAACCTAACAACAACAGAGTGCATCCCAGCGCATTGAAAAAACACACTGTTGGATTTTCAACTCTCGCCGCTAAGCAGAGCATTGAAAATCCAGTGCGCGAAACAAAATCGCCGCGATATTTTTACGTCCGTGCGAACGTCGACTAAGACAGTTCTACATTAACTAGATACATATTTAAAAACATAACAAGTATACATACCATGATGTGTACCGCCTCTCTTGGCGTACAACTTGAGTTTGTCTCTGAGCGCGCCACGTTCTGTCTCCAGAGAGTCGATGTCCTGTTGCAAATGGTCCATTGTTTCTTCAAACTCTTTCTCTTTTCTAGAATGAGAGAGATAAATTATTATGTTTTTTATATTTTATAGGGTACAGACAGCGTCAATAATATCGGGACGAACTAGGCTCAAAATATGTATCGATTCTGAACTATAAATATAATTTTAAATAGGTACATTTTCTCAGTAAATGTACCGGAGTAAAAATTTTCACTCCGGTACATTTATTGAGAAACTGTAGGTACCTATCTAAAATTATACTTGTAGTTCAGTCAGAATCGTACCGTGCACATCTATCAACAATTCGGCAAAAAAAAATTTAAGAATGTAAAGCATTTGAACAAAAACCAATGTTTACTTGACCATACTTGACGAAGACAATTTATTTTTCAATACACGAAGAGGTCCTATTTTGTCGGAGACTCGTTAACACCGCGATTCAGCGGAGAGTGCTAAACGTACAACGCCATCTATCGAGACATCAAGAACTAAAATATCGTGTAAAGTACGATTCTAATTTGCAAGATTGTACAGCATTTTATTTAATAAACATGCTTTTGTGAAAAAAGTAATGATTTGACTACCCATTTGTAACAGCATCCTTAACTCAATGACACAAGGAATGTTTCAGAATGAAGACAGTACACGACAACTGTCATTCCGACAAGAACTTTATCCAATTGAGATAAAGTTTAATTTTCTTAGTTGTTGAGATCATTTTGAACAGTCTCTTCGTCCCGATGTTTTTTACGCTGACTGTACATACAGGATGTATCAGAAAGGTGTGGTCTAATGTAAGGGTGGTACAGACCCCTGGGCGGCGGGAATCGATCGCTGATTCCCGGCCACCGTAGGCGCGGGCTTGCGGACGACGAGTAATGGGCAGCTCGCCGTCCGGTAAGAACCAGGTCCGGGTCGACGGCGCGTTGTGTTCCACGCGCGCCTCAAAGAGATGTCAGCAGTGACGGGGTCAATTGGGCCTATGCCGCCGGGGTCGCGGGTAGTTCGAAAGAGATACCGTGGCCCTGGCACGGGCAACTGAAGGAACACGGGTGGGTTTTAGTCAGTAAAAGTCTGACACGCCCTCCCGCTCTGCCCAGAGCGGGAGAATTCATTTGATGATTTCCCATCCACAAAAAAAAAAGGGTGGTACAGACGATCAAACTGAACAACTTTCTCCATGGGACCAACATCGTAATCAAGAAAAAATTGTCAGCCCACCCATACATTTGGATCGAGTAGGTATTGAAGTTTTGTACGGGACAGCTGATAATTTTTTTCTCGATTACGATGTTGGTCCCATGGAGAAAGTTGTTCAGTTTGACGGTCTGTACCACACCTTTCTCATACACTGTATTGATAGAATTTTTACTCAATTACAATGTTGGTCCCATGGAGAAAGTTATTCAGTTTGATGGTCTGCACCTTTCTCTTACACTGTATTGATAGATTTTTTCTCAATTACGATGTTGGTCCCATGGAGAAAGTTGTTCAGTTTGACGATCTGTACCACACCTTTCTCATACACTGTATTGATAGAATTTTTACTCGATTACGATGTTGGTCCCATGGAGAAAGTTATTCAGTTTGATGGTCTGCACCTTTCTCTTACACTGTATTGATAGATTTTTTCTCAATTACGATGTTGGTCCCATGGAGGAAGTTGTTCAGTTTGACGATCTGTACCACACCTTTCTCATACACTGTATTGATAGAATTTTTACTCGATTACGATGTTGGTCCCATGGAGAAAGTTATTCAGTTTGATGGTCTGTACCACACCTTTCTCATACACTGTATTGATAGAATTTTTACTCGATTACGATGTTGGTCCCATGGAGAAAGTTATTCAGTTTGATGGTCTGCACCTTTCTCTTACACTGTATTGATAGATTTTTTCTCAATTACGATGTTGGTCCTATGGAGAAAGTTGCTCAGTTTGACGGTCTGTACCACACCTTTCTCATACACTGTATTGATAGAATTTTTACTCGATTACAATGTTGGTCCCATGGAGAAAGTTATTCAGTTTGGTGGTCTGCACCTTTCTCTTACACTGTATTGATAGATTTTTTCTCAATTACTATGTTGGTCCCATGGAGGAAGTTGTTCAGTTTGACGATCTGTACCACACCTTTCTCATACACTGTATTGATAGAATTTTTACTCGATTACGATGTTGGTCCCATGGAGAAAGTTATTCAGTTTGATGGTCTGCACCTTTCTCTTACACTGTATTGATAGATTTTTTCTCAATTACGATGTTGGTCCTATGGAGAAAGTTGTTCAGTTTGACGGTCTGTACCACACCTTTCTCATACACTGTATTGATAGAATTTTTACTCGATTACGATGTTGGTCCCATGGAGAAAGTTATTCAGTTTGATGGTCTGCACCTTTCTCTTACACTGTATTGATAGATTTTCTCTCAATTACGATGTTGGTCCCATGGAGGAAGTTGTTCAGTTTGACGATCTGTACCACACATTTCTTATACACTGTATTGATAGATTTTTTTCTCGATTACGATGTTGGTCCCATGGAGAAAGTTGTTCAGTTTGACGATCTGTACCACACCTTTCTCATACACTGTATTGATAGAATTCGTGTTTGTGTATTTTTATTGATAAATTGGTTTATCCCAACGAATTCCTCCAATGTCCGGGCTTCACCAACGGGAAACGCCGGGAAATTTTACAACGGCATTCACATTGCCGATTGACGTGGCAATAACTCGGTGGCGGCATTCAAGCGTGACCACTCAATTTATCGCGATAATCATCGGAATAATTACCGCGATGTTTATGGCGATGTTGGGCATTGGTGTGGCCCCGACATAGAATACAATAGAATAGAATACTCTTTATTATGCTCACCATTAAAATTACAGATATCAATGTTGAAATTTTACATAGGGTGACACAATGGGCTGTCTTATCGCTAAAAGCGATCTACATAATACCACAGATTAAAACAGATGGGACACTCCGCAGGCGGGCCCATCTCACTGGGTCAATTCAGTGTGGGCTGCCGCGCACCGGCCGGCTCGCACGTTAGTTCGATACTCACTCACGCGCCGCGTCGTAAAAGCGGACAACCCTAACGAGTCAAAAGGTATAAGAGTTACGCGATAAAAAGAGAGGCAACTTAAAGGTGAATATAACTGTAGGTAATGAAGCGTTGTGCGACCTGAATTGCACTTTATTGTGTCGTGGCAAGAGTCGCTTTTTATTTAAATGATATCGCGGAGTGTCCCATCTGTATTAATCTATGGTGCGAGCTGAATGTAACTGACCTTTTAAGTTGGTTATGTGCGTCCTCCAGTCGTCGTGTCAATTGTTCTGCTCTTAATTCCGCGTCTCTTGCCGCGGTGGATAGCTTGCGTTCTCCGAGCTCGCGACGGATCGTCATCTCCGATAATTCTTCTTGTTTTGCCTGCAAGTGAAATGAATAAGTAAAAATACTTTCACTGTCTATATTTTTATAAGGAGCTCGTGGCTAAGTAATAACAACCGCACGGGTCGATCCACCAGGTTAAGCTACGCTTGCCAAGGTTGGTCCGTGGATGGGTGACCATATTTATATAACGAGACTCCTCCGTGCCTCGGAAAGCACGTTAAGTCGTTGGTCCCGGCTGTCATTCGTGGATCTTAGACAGCCGCTTATGGGTCGTCAGAAGCCCGAAAGTTTGACAATCAGTCTTACCAAGGGGTATCGTATTACCCAGTTAATGGGTTGTGGAGGTCAGATAGGCAGTCGCTCCATGTAAAATACTGGTATTCAGCTGCATCCGGTTAGACTGGAAGCCGACCGCGACATAGTTGGGAAAAGGCTAAGCAGATTGATTTACTATACTTTTATAAAGTCGCTTTTCATGTCTGTCTGTGTGGCCGCGTTGTTCTTCTAAACTCCGCAACGGATTTTGATGCGGTTTTCACTATCATTTAGAGAATTTATTCCGGAAGGTTTATTTATTGATTGCGCAGTAGTAGCCCGCGCAATTCAAATTTTCTTACGTTTTTTGCAATTTGCAGGTCAGTGTCAGGTTGTATGTTGATAACAAATATGTATTTACATCATTTTAACCACAAAAATCATCAATATATCTTTCTATGTTAGATTTCCTGCGGATTCGTCTAATTTCCGAAATCAGACCAATCCGCAGGAAATCTAACTTATAAAGATATATTGATGATTTTTGTGGTTAAAATGATGTAAATACATATTTGTTATCAACATACAACCTGACACTGACCTGCAAATTGCAAAAAACGTAAGAAAATTTGAATTGCGCGGGCTACTACTGCGGATCCACCTTAATATTTAACTTATATATAATACTAGCTACGCCCGGCGGTGTTACCCGCGGTTTAAGAGATATACTAAAAGATGTATTATTTAATCGGTGAGAAAAGTATTCACAAAAAAATTGCTCATCCCACGGGAACACTACATTTTTTCAGGATGTAAAGTAGCCTATGTGTGCTATGTGTATACAGGATGTCAGCTACTTCCACACCAAATTTCATCAAAATCGGTCGAGCCGTTTGAGTTTGAAAGAGTAACAAATATATTTGAATTCCTTGCTCATACCACGGGAATACTACATTTTTTCGGGATAAAAAGTACCCTATGTGTTAATCTAGGGTATAAGCTGTCTACATACCAAATTTTATCCAAATCGGTCAAGCCGTTTGAGCGTGAAGAAGTAACAAACATACACACACAAACTCACAAACTTTCGCCTTTATAATATTAGTGTGATAGAAACCTTCACGTTTTGTCAAGTCGTAAAAACCGTGCAAAGCAGGGCCGGGTCGCTAGTTATAATATTAATAAAAAAATATTAGGAGTTACCTTGAGCGCCTTCCTAAGTTCCCTAATATCGGCTTCCTTGTTCTCCAGCTTGATGGTGAGACTCTTCGTCTCTTCGAGTTGTTTCTTCACTAACTGGGCGCGGATCACAACCGGTGGGATGGGCTGCAAAAGTAAAATGGCAAGTTAGTAAGTAATCTATATATATAAAAATCAATTGCTATTCGTTTGTCTCGCTAAAACTCATGAACGGCTGAGCCGATTTGATTTTTTTTTTTTTGTTTTATTCTCCTTTTTACTGGGGTGGTTTAAAAGAAAAAAAAAAAGGAAAAAAAAGAAATTGAAATTTTGACAGGACAACGTCTGGTGGGTCAGCTAGTATCTTAAAATAATTCTTCAGTACGTGTATTTGTCACCTAACTCCTGCTAAACGGCTGGAACGATTTAGATGACATTTTGTGTGTATATTTCAATGGATTCCTGGATGGTTTGAAAACACAATTGGACCCGGTAGGTGGTGCTGCAGTCGGGTTCTAGGATAGTTTCAGACAGGACAACGTCTGGTGGGTCAGCTAATATCTTAATATAATTCTTCTGTACGTGTGTTTGTCACCTAACTCCTCCTAAACGGCTGAACCGATTTAGATGAAATTTTGTGTGTGTCAGGACAACGTCTGTCGGGTCCGCTAGTTGGTATAAATAAATGAGGACCTACGATAAAAATGAGGAAAATACCAAGTCGGCCGTAGCAAAGAAAAGCTCCACAAATGGGGGATTACGAACGACTCGGACATCAAGTGTATATGCGCCGTCTCTCCACACAAATGGGGTTTATGAACGACTCGTACTTCGTATTCGACTAGTACCAAGAACGCGATACCGTACCTACCAGAAAGTTTAAGAAAAAAGGCGTTCGATTCGACACACAACATAAGTCATCCAGGCTCTTTCTTCAAATTCTTTTGGCCAAATATGAATCGAGATGTAGGGCAATGGGCAAAAACTTGTGTGCATTGCCAACGCAGTAAGGTCATTCGGCATACGAACTCGGAATTAGAGAATTTCACTAATTGCGATCGATTTGAACACATCCATGTGGACATTGTAGGTCCACTGACTACTACAGAAGAAGGGTTTAGGTATTTAGTAACGATAGTAGATAGGCGCACACGATGGCCAGAGGCGTTTCCTATCAAGGACATCACGGCAGAAACGGTAGCTAAATTAGTTTATGAAGGGTGGATTGCACGTTTTGGGTGCCCGGTAAAAATGACGTGCGACCAAGGGAGACAGTTCGAAAGCGCATTATTCATGTCACTATTAAAAATGTTAGGTATACACAAAAGTAGAACTACACCATATCATCCACAGTCCAATGGGGCAGTAGAAAGATGGCACAGATCGCTGAAAGTAGCATTAACGGCAAGATTAAATTCGATTACATCATCATGGGTGACCGAGTTACCAACAGTCATGCTAGGTCTTAGGTCAGCATTACGCTCGGACAATGGTATAAGCGCGGCGGAAATGGTGTATGGTCAAACGATAAGAATGCCAGCGGATTTCTACGTAGAGAATAATAAAGGTGGTTATACGTCCGATTATGAATGTGTCAACAGGATACGTCAGGCGATTAAGGAATTAAAACCGGTACCGATAGGATATAAGAACACTAAAAGCTTGTTTGTGCACCCAGATCTACCAAAAGCGGAGGTTGTATTTATTAGAAATGATACAGTAAGGAAACCATTACAGCCTAATTATGATGGTCCGTTTCGAGTTTTACAAAGAAAAGATAAAGTATATACGATACAGTTGCCAAATAGACAGACTAACATTTCGATAGATAGACTTAAACCGGCGTATTTAGTAAATCAAGAAATAAACGAAAGTACTAGCAGTAATAATGATGAAATCGCCCGTAGCGTGTCACCGATACCACGCGTTACACGTTCCGGCCGGGTCAGCAAAAAACCTGTGCGATTCATGTAGGTACACAGGTCATTCACAGTAAGGTAAAGCGCGAACACAGTAAAGAATAGGAGCAAAAATGGGTAACACTCAGAGTCCTAATAACCCCCACGAACAAATTGTCATGACCCAGGCGAAGATAATTACGAACCAAACAGAAGTGACTGACAAGTTAGACAAATTTGGGCTTATAGTACTGGGAATTTTGGGAATCATAATAATAGTCATAGTGATCATGGCATGTACCAGGTGCTAAACAAGCATTAAGGAATGGTTATATAAGCAAGTTGCGCGTAATGTGGACCGTAACATGAAGGAGCAAAGGCGAATGGGTACGTCTCAAGTGGACATAGAATAATACAACAACAAGCAGAAGTGACAACAATAACACAGTATCAATCGGAATGACGGTTTCGGAAGCATGTTACAACAACCTAATACATGATGATGTTTAAGACAAAAGTGCAATTGTGAGTACCAGATGTGTTTATGATGTAATAGTATGTACCATTAGGCAGTATATGAATGTATGTTGTTGGCGTTGTCATAATGGGTACTGCAGGCCCTAAGCGGTGATAATTTGAGTATAGCAGAGTATACCATTATGGCAACTACCCTTAAGTAAAAACAAACGCAATTAATGTCTAAATGTAATAGACAACATACGGTCCAATGAATGACCTTTTAGGTTTAGTTATGAATAGTAAGATCATGGGTATTTTGTTAATTAAGGCATAGAAATAAGATGTAAAATATTAGTATGTCCGTTGTTATGTTCAATATGTGACAATTATTGGTATCAGTTAATTAGAGAACAGTAAAACAGCTTAGAGTATCTACAGAAAATAAAAAGAATGTTGATCTATGAAAATACTGTAATGATAAGCCAGTACAAAGTAATTATGTAACAATGAAGCATGTAATCTTAAACAGAGAATTATATCGTACAACTAAGAACACAAACATAAAATAAATTGTAAGTAAAAACCAAAAACACGGAAAATAGTAAATAAGTGTAATATATGATTTATGTAATACAAAAATTTAAAAAAAAAACGGGGGGGAATGATGTAAGGTGCTGACGCACACATTTGTAATAGTTCGACGCGGGGCTTGTCGACGCGGGCAGTTAGCCTCTCGCCTCGGACTAAGTAGGTCAATGTATCGAATTGAGTAATAAATATCATAACATGTCTTTACAAAGAAGTGTCTCATTTATATCCACCACCTGTAGGGGCGTAGGGCTAACTCACACCTTCTCGCGTTCCTGAGAAAAAGGGTCTTGACAGACAGACACACAACGAAGTGATCCAATAAAGATTCCGTTTTTTCCTTTTAAAGTTGTGAACCCTAAAAACGAGTAGCTGTCCAAATAAAATTGAAAGAATACAATGTTGTTGAAATTAATTTGCTTCTTTTATTTATTTGTTTTTTTTTTTTTTTGTTATATTTTCTATTGCGAGTGTTTACTATTGTTTTTTTACCGAAACCTTGAAAAAAAAAAAAAACAATATCGGCATCAATATTTTTGACGAAAATAGCTGAACAAAAATGAATCCTCCTCCTTTTTTTGAAGTTGGATAAAAACGCGAAATATTCTCTTTCATATTTTAAAGGAGAGGGGTTTAAAATGTTACCTTGTCCGACTGTACATTAGTGAGCGACATCATGTCGTACTCCTTGTCCTGCGCGAACGTAGCCAACTTGTTGACGTCTGCCGTCACCCCGGCCAGAGAGTGCTTGATAGTACGCACGGGGCCGTGGTCGTCCTGTAATAAATGTAATGCATTAATTATAGTATATAAGTAGGAAGGAGGAGCTCGTGGCTAAGTAATAACAGCCGCACGGGTCGATCTATCAGGTTAAGCTACGCTTGCCGGGGTTGGTCCGTGGATGGGTGACCATCTTTACATGCCGAGACTCCTCCGTGTCGATAGCACGTTAAGCCGTTGGTCCCGGCTGTCATTCGTGGATTTTTGACAGTCGTTGCGGGTCGTCAGAAGCCCGAAAGTCTGACAACCAGTCTTACCAAGGGGTATCGTATTACCCAGTTAATGGGTTGTGGAGGTCAGATAGGCAGTCGCTCCATGTAAAATACTGGTATTCAGCTGCTTCCGGTTAGACTGGAAGCCGAGCCCAACATAGTTGGGAAAAGGCTAGGCAGATTGATTGCCCATTAAAATAGATGGACAAATTTTAACACAGCGTTCAGTACGTCTAACCAAAGATATCCAAACAAAAAAAAACACTGATTAAAGTGATTTTATTTCGACCTAAAATTACTAAAAAAAAACGCGGCGGTCGCGGGCGGTGACGTGGTCACGTGCGCCTACACATTTGTAGTATCAGAATTATGAGATAACAAAGACATGGATGTGTTTATGCATTGGGTAACCAACATTTTTTAGTGTACTTTCGTTGGCTGTTTTTTTTTCTTTTAAGTATCCAATGCGTTATTTCTTATTATTATTTTTTTTACCACTGTTCTTATTTTGGTGGTCTGAATTATTTCTAAAAGTTTGTCCATCTATTTTATTGGGATCATATACAGGGTTAGTTTTCAATGACCAGCCAAATTTTCACAGGGTGTTCTTCCCATGATTATGAACAACTTTCACTATGGGACCAACTTTGAAATAACGCAAAAAAAATCAGCTGTTTCATACATTTTGGTCGAGTAGGTAACTTTTGTATGAAACAGCTGTTTTTTTTCGTGATTTTAAAGTTGGTCCCATAGTAAAAGTTGTTCATATTCACGGGTAGAACGCCCTGTGAAAATTTGGCTGGTCATTGAAAACTAACCCTGTGTAAATAGTATACTGTCTATTATAACCCGCATTGAAGCCGGATTCACATTACGAAACTATGGTTTTTGAGCAAGCAAAATATGCAGGTGGAAAATTTGATAGCTGAGTAGGTGCCGCATTTGTAGAAGACACCGAATATACAGGGTTATTGGTAAAACACCAGCAACCTCGTAAGGGGTCATTGTACTCATCATTATGAACAACTTTTACTATGGGACTGAATCTGAAATCGCGGAAAAAAAATCAGCTGTTGTGTTTGATCTACATTAAACTCGTCAAAATGTAGGGAGCAGCAGATTTTTTTTTCGCGTTTAAAAAAAAAAAGTTTTTTTACAACTCTAGGTGTAGTAACATTATCGATTGATAGTCTCCACTGCTGGGACTCAAGACTTCCATGACGGGCCGCGGGTTGCTGATACCACGTGTCTTTGAACCTTTGGTTCTAGGGACAAGTTTTGTCAAGATATTTTCCTTTGCCGTTTAGATAAACTGATGACAACTGTCAAGGATCTACGAATGACGGCGGAAATAACGGCTTTCCGAGGCACAGAGCACACATACCTGTTGATATATCTTATCGACAGCTGCAGCCCACAACGTAAGCAGCGTACTGTGCGGTAGCGGCGCGCCGTCTGCTCGCTCGCCGGCCGTGGCTGCGCAGGCGCAGGCGGCGCGCGCGGCCAGCCACGTGGCGCGGGAACAACGCCAGAGGGTACTGGCGCACTCGCCGCGGAGACGCTCTACCAGCTGGAAGAGAATTAAGGTTGTATGACGACTACGTCATAGACACATAACTAATAGCAGATCAACAAACAAGCTGTGAGCGTCAATTTATTGTAGTTATATTATATATGTCGTGGATTCTGAACGGAACGTCAAGTTGTACCGACTTGGGTGTGTTCGGAAACGGGGGTTGGCAACACTGTGCGAGCTGTCAATGTCATTTTGAGTTTGCGGGGGAAAATCACGGTGACAGATGTCGGGTGTCATTCAAGGTTCCTGTACTTGACGACTGGACACCGAACTGAACGGATGTGCGCTACCAACCTCGCCCCGACCTCGCCGCGTTCCGATATGAATCCAGTTCCATCCGATTCATGTGTGCTACTTTTTAACTGATTGTTTGTAAAATCGATCTAAATACAACTGTAGAGTGCATATTGAGTCTTATTTCGGTTACAACAATGGAAGACGACCAGTCCGGCAACGAACGCTGACATTCTCCTCTGACATATAGATATAAATGACCTAAAAGCAAGTTCATTGGTGTCTGTTGCTTGAGGGGATGCGTTGTGGTATCCCGCGAAATTCAATTTTTTTTGGGTTTTTTGCAATCCGCGGGTCCGTGTCAGGTTGTATCTTGGTCAAAATATGATACGCGGGAATAAAACACATGTATTTACATAATTGTAATCATAAAAATCATCAACACATCTTTCCAAGTTAGATTTCGTGCAGAGTCGTTAGATTTCGTTCGTTCGACGACTCGCACGAAATCTATCTTAGAGAGATGTATTGATGATTTTTATGGTTAAAATTATGTAAATGCATATGTTTTATTGCCGCGTATCATATTTTGATCAAGATACAACCTGACACGGACCTGCAAATTGCATAAAACGCAAGAAAATTTGAATTTCGCGGGCTACCACAGTGCATCCTCCTTAAATACAGCTTATACACGCTACTGTTTTTTGGCTAGGGAGCTGCCACGATAGTGTTGTAACTCATCATTATGAACAACTTTTACTATGGGACCAAGTTCGCATAACTCGTCGTTTTTTTTTCGTGATTTTTGTTTGGTCCCACTGTAAAAGTTGTTCATAATGATGAGTACAGCACTATCGTAGCAGCTCCCTAGCCAATAAAAAAGCAGCAAGTACAATCTCTTCTTATATTGTGTCGATTTTCTTGCGCCATCTCATCTTTCTGGAGTGGCGTGCTTTGCTGGCGCTGCTGCTGCGGCAGTGGAAAACCTCAAGCGGCGGAAGTACCTTATCGGTAATTATATTTTCGAGCCGTTTGGGGCTGAAACCCCCGGGCCGTGGGGTCCGAGTGCTCATGGTTTGTTCAACGAAATCTCCAAACGACTGGTTGACATTTCCCGTGACCCAAGGGCTGGCTTTTACCTTGGCTAGAGGCTTAGCAATGCCATACAACGTGGCAATGCCGCCAGTCTCTTGGGTACATTACCAGTCGACAGCGATGCGGAAGAATTTTTCGACGCCATGTTTTAGTTTAGTTTATAATATTACATTTTTATGTTAAGATCTTATGAATAAAAACACTATCCCAGAAGCAGTACCGTCATTTTGTGACGGCCTTCATGAAAATGTCGGTGGGTATTTGACATTACAGTGTCAAAAAACGCTTTCTGTATCGGACATCCATCATTTTGCAGCCGTTATCAACACTCATCACAACACTCTCTTAGAAAAAAATGGATATAGTAGCTACATATATCCTACTCCTCATCATCACAAACCTGAGCGTCTAGCACAGCGTGCAGCATCACTCCAGGCGGCAGACGTCTCCTCACAGACTTGAGTTGTTGCTGCAGAGTCGCGCAACTGTTGCACACGGCTTCATGGAGGAGTCCTAGTTCTTGTTGGCGATCGGATTGCTGAAAAAAAAAGGTAAAGATTTGTTTTTGAAGTCAAAAACCACTTTTAGGCTGCTTTTCCACCCGAGATGTGAAAGATAAGCTACGAAACTATGTGACCGTTTCCACTGATGCTAAGCTGTGTAGCGGAGCGAGTAAGATATTGTGCTATGAAGATGCGCCGCCGCGAGGTAGCTGCGAGGAAGATGCGCAAGTCGAGCTATGCGATGTATCGACAATAGGGAAGGCACGGAGCGATCCATAGCACGCATTCTTCCATATAAAAAAAGTAGCTTAAACCCTAAGTCATCAATTCAGATAATTTTAGTAAACAAAGAAATGTCACTGTCAAAATGACAGGACAGTGCTGCAAAACAATTTATCATAAAAAAATTATATCTTTTAATTACAGTTAATTAACTATTTAGATGAGCTATGCAAACAAAATACCGTAGCCGAACAGTGTTTGTTCTGTGTCGGAGTCGTAGTATGAGAGTAGTATGAATGTGTGTTGTTGAAGATGTAAGTGACTAAATACAACAACAAAATGAAACACTTAACACGATGATAACAAAGCACAATTAACAAACACGCAGCGAATAATATGATCGGAGAAAAGAACACGAACGTATTGAAAAGACGCGAGTTTGCAAATTATGTCAAATGAAATTTGAGAATGTTGGGAACTCCTGTAGTGTTACCAGTATCATAATATTTTTTATACCACAAAATTTTCTTTTTTTAATAACTTTGTTTAAAACCGAAAACTTATAAAAATTAACACGGTATGATAATTGTTTAATTATTATTTCTAAAATAAGTACATAAAAGCCAATATAGCCTTGTTTTCCGCCATTTTATGTGAATTACCATTATGACGATATTTTTTTGATCTGTTATCACCTTTGTTTACATAAATTATCTGAATTGATGACTTAGGGTATAGTTAAATTACAGCCTGATTTTTAATTCGACGGAATTCTGACATTTCAGAAGTGTTGCCAATAATAAAACAGTCCTACTAAAAACGGAACGCATTTAAGCGAAATAAAAAAAAATCCTTCTTGATTTTAAGGTAAAATTAGAAAAACTAACTTAAAACTTAACTTGATTATAAGGTAAATTAGAAGAACTAAAACTTAAAAATTTACTGATAATTTTAAAATGGTGATCAAATTTTTTATTATCAAGTTACCATAATTAGTAAGGCGATTATTTTTCATTCACAGGAATCTCTGTCCACTAATCCATAGGTTACAAACCTTTTTAGGAATATCTTTTTATTTGTAAAATCTTCGCTTCTTGTAACTACAGACAGACAACGATGATGATATTAGTGATAATGATGACTAAATAAATATTTAAATTTAAAAAATATGTTCTATTACTCTTTTTTCCATTTAGCCATATAAAATTAATAATTTCGTTAGTGTGCATTGATGCACAAAACAAACACTATTTACATTGTTATATAGTTTACTTGGTCTCATTCTTTTTCATATTTTTTATTATTTTAAACCCAAAAATTCTAGTCATATAAATAACTTTAAAAAAGGACAAGACAGAAAAGGTTCATGATATCTGAAGAGTCAAAAAATTACAGCTGTCAGAATTCCGTCGAATTAAAAATCAGACTGTAGTTTCCACCAGTGCTATGCTATGTGGACCAATTAATATGATTGGTGGACATCAAACGTATCCATAGCAACGTAGCATAGCATCTCTGGTGGAAAAGCAGCTTTAGTATCACTTTGACTAATTACCGTGGAGTCTTTCAAGATGAATACGCACTATTTTGCCCCACCCGAAGGTGCGTTCTCCTTAACATCTTCGGATCGGGTAAAATTGTTTTGGATTTTGGCATTAAAAAATGTCTCAGAACGCTGGATTTAGTAGCCACCGTTAGACTAGCCTACTCGTTGGTTTACTGCTATCATCCGGGCACAAAGTAGGTACCATCGACAAACGCCAGGCCTTTCCAATTTTGAAACAATGGGGAAGGCAACTGTCAAAAAGTACGTTGTCGTAGCTAGTTCCCAACACAAGCTTTAGTATACAAGACGTGAGGTGGTTTTATTTTATTTTTGCGAAAAAGACTCGTTGTTGTGTTCCTAAATACTCCGAAATTCGAGTCCACCATTTCCCAAAATAAGAAGATTGTCGATTAAAGCTATACGTAACGATTTAAAAAAAAATTAAATAAGAGTTCGAAACATTTTGAATAAAGTGAGTACGAGAAAATATTTAAGGTTTTAAATTCCGACACTTACCATGTCAAATACTTCATTAAAAATATTAAAATAGCCGAAAATATCGAAATAGTGAAATAAAACCAAACTCATGAATCCAGTCTAACCGGATGCAGCTGAATGAATGAACGAAATGTGAAATTTATTATAGGCCGTAGGGACCTAGCTATGATCACACCATCTACAATTAGCTTTGCCCGACCTTCCCCATTTTTCTTGCAAATGTTTTGTGCCGTTACGACTTTCTATTGCTGGACGAGAACAAAAGAACCATAGGGGCAGGGTTTCTTCATTGAATCAGTGTACACAAAAAGCAACTTTAAGGTGTCAAAGCGTCCGTTTTGTCGATAGTACCTATTTCATGTTATGTTACCTGCAGTATGTGAGTCAGAGCGGACGCGTCAGCGTGCAACGCGCGTGCGAGCGCGTCGAGCGCGCTGCACGCGTGCAGGAGAGGTTCTCTAGCCACAGCCGCGCCCTCTAGTGAGCTCAAGTTGAGGGCAGACCACATCGCGCACAGGTAGGTCCAGCAACGCTCGATACCTGTGGGGACAGAAAGAAAATAGTTAGGAAAACTTATCCATGGGTGTAGATCTCAAATTATAAGAACAAGAAAACCTGTTTTTTAAGGTGATTGTGCTGTGGTAGCCCGCGAAATTCAACTGTTCTTGCGTTTTTTGCAATTTGATTTCCGAAATCAGACCAATCCGGAAGAAATATAACTTAGAGAGATGTATTGATGACTTTTATACTTAAAATTATGTAAATAGATATTCGTTACTGTCGCGAATCATATTTTAATCAAAATATGAACAAAAAATATATATGATGATTTCGGAAATTAGACGAATCCGCAGGAAAATATAACTTAGAAAGATGTATTGATGATTCTTATGGTTAAAATTATGTAAATTATTACATATTTGTTATAGCCGCGTATCATATTTTTATCAATATACAACCTGATACTTACCTGAAAATTGATACTTACCTGTTACAAATGGGTAGTCAAAAGTATGTTTTTTTGCAAATTGCAGAAAACGTAAGAAAATTTGTTTTTCGCGGGCTACTACTGCGCAGTCACCTTAAGCCAAATTACTCCTTCGACTTTAGTTTATCAGTGGTAAGAATATTGTTTCATTAGACATTACGAATTCGCTGAATAATCGAATTAACTAAGAGGAATCGAAGACTTGGTAGTTTCGCTGTCCCGCACAACAGGCGAAGTAAAACGTCTATAAATACTTTATAAGTGAGTATATCTATATTCCAGTTACAATAAGATTAGACATTTACAGTCCGTTCAAACGATTTTGACTTCTATTCCGTAGGCTTAAGAATGGCATTAAATGCAAAAAAGTGGTTGCAATACCAACTGTTTACTGCAACTGCCCTAATAGAAGTCGAAATCGGTTGAACGGACTGTAAAAAAGATTTATTTAAGGACGCTGTTACAAATGGGTAGTCAAATCATTACTTTTTTACACAAAAGTATGTTTATTAAATAAAATGCTTTGCATTCTTAAAATGTTTTATGGCCGAATTGTTGATAGATGTGCATGGTACGATTCTGAACTATAAATATAATTTAAGTAGGTACAGTTTCTCAAAAAAGGTACCGAAATGAAAATTTTTACTTCGGTACCTTTATTGAGAAACTGTATCTATCTAAAACGATATTTATAGTTCAGAATCGTACCATGCACATCTATCAACAATTCGGCTAAAAAAACATGTTAAAAATGCAAAGCATTTTATTTAATAAACATACTTTTGTGTAAAAAAGTAATGATTTGACTACATTCTATTCTATGAACCAGAGGCGTTTCCGAGTAAATGTTTTATGTGTGTGTGGGGGGAAGGGGGGGGGGGGTGTTTTCAAACTTTCAAACTTTCAAACACTGAAAACATCGTACGAACGTCCCATACAACAGCGTGGAATGCTCCTTTATTGTAACAGACTGTACCACACTTTTAGAAATAAATAAATAATTATAAACTTACCGTCGAGCGAGCAATTCTCGTCAAGTTCGTTAGTCTTCAGCAGGTGTGTGAGTGCGTCGAGCGCTCTCTCCTGTTGAGCTGCGTCGGGGAGTGCGCTGGCGGCGCGCAGGAGGAGCTCAGGTGTGCACGCGTCTAGGGCGTATGTCCACATGCACACTATGCACTGGGGAGAGAGGAATACTTCGTCAGTGCGCCTGCCAAAACCGTTATGTGCATTTTTTTATATTTTTTTTTTTTCGCTAGTTGGCCTTAAGGAGGATGCCCTGTGGTAGCCCGCGAAATTATTTTTTTTTTTTGGGTTTTTTGCAATTTTCTGGTCCGTGTCAAGTTGTATCTTGCTCAAAATGTGATACGCGGCAGTAAAACATATGTACGAGTATAATTATATACATAATTTTAACCATAAAAATCATCAATACATCTTTCTAAGTTAGATTTCTTGCAGTCGTTAGATTTCGTTCGTTCCAGGAAGCGGCACGAAATCTAACTTAGAGAGATGTATTGATGATTTTTATGGTTAAAATTATGTAAATGCATATGTTTTACTCCCGCGAATCATATTTTAACCAACATACAACCTGACACTGACCTGCAAATTGCAAAAAATGTAAGAAAATTTGAATTTCGCGGGCTACCTTAGCGCATCCTCCGTAAAATCGAATTGCGTATCGCCTACAAAAACAACTATGTGTTATTTACAGCATTTTATAATTACGAGTTTGTAGGTTCGAACCCCGACAGGCGCTTTACTATGTGTGTAATTTAATCACCACTGCTCTCAAAATGGTGAAGAAAAACATCGTGAAGAAACCGGCATGTCCTAGAACCAAAAATTCGAAGACATTTGACATCTACCAACCCGCACTGGGCCCGCGTGGTGGATTACAGCCCACTCCCTCTCACAGCGAGGAGGCCTGTGTCCCAGCAGTGCGAACGTTATAAGCTGATAATGTGATCCAACAGAGAACCAAAGTTGTCGACATAACTCACAGCTCGTAGAACCGATGAGCGTTGGGGTAGACATGTTCTTGAGTGGAGACCGGGAGTCGGCAAACCTAAGGTAGGATGCCCTCAGGCTAGGTGGAGCGATGATGTTCGCAGGGTGGCTGGTAGCAGCTGGATGAGAGTTGCCGAGAATCGAGCTGAATGGCGTGCAATTGTCCAGCTGTGGACTGCTGTGGGTGATGCTTGTGGCTAAGTAATAACAGCCGCCCGCGTCAATCCATCAGGTTAAGCTACGCTTGCCGGGGTTGTCCGTGGATGTGTGACCATCTTTATATAAAGATCCCCCCATTCGTGGATCTTTGACAGTCGTTACGGGTCGTCAGAAGCCCGAAAGTCTAGACAACCTATCTTACCAAGGCGTATCGTATTACTCAGTTACTGGGTTGTGGAGGTCAGAGGCCGATTGATTGGACTGCTGTGGGTATTGATGATAAAAGAAAGAAAGAAAGAAAAGATAGAAAATACAACAGAGAAATATTGTAAATCAAATACCTGTATCATATGCAGCTGGTACTCCAATTGGCAGCGGAAACTGTACTGTACTGCCGTGTGCGTCTTTGTTACGACCTCTCTGTCCCACACGTTGACCGGCGGGAACCTAGAGAGAGATGGAACATTTGGTTATTATTTTAAGGGATTACTTTTCCATGATCAGATAACTTTTATCTTAATTTTTTTTATATCCGCAATATTTTTTAATATGTTGGTTTTCGTACAATAAACATACAGTGTCTGTATGTTGTAGAAGAACTATAATTTTATTGAATTGTAATTGAATTGTATTTTATTGAGATCATCATGGGTTGTTAATTTTATTGGATTTTGTTAATTCTGATTTATTGATCTACTTATTAATTCTACCAATCAATGCTAATTTATCTTTAATTAATTATGTTATTGTGGCTAAGTAATAACAGCCGCACGGTCGATCCATCAGGTTAAGCTACGCTTGCCGGGGTTGGTCAGTGGATGGGTGACCATTCTTTACATACCGAGACTCCTCCGTGCCTCGGAAAGCACGTTAAGCCGTTGGTCCCGGCTGTCATTCGTGGATCTTTGACAGTCGTTACGAATCGTCAGAAGCCCGAAAGTCTGACAACCAGTCTTACCAAGGGGTATCGTATTACCCAGTAACTGGGTTGTGGAGGTCAGATAGGCAGTCGCTCCATGTTAAATACTGGTATTCAGCTGCATCCGGTTAGACTGGAAGCCGACCCCAACATACACACATCAAAAGTGTCTAGGGATCAACATATATTTTTGCAATAACTTTTCTCCTGATTGATATTAATTAAAATTTTCTTTAAGGATTCATCAAATAAAGTGTTTTCGTTTGTCACAGTAACGATAAACCAAGTTGCATTAATAAAGAAATTTGCCATTTTCCTAATAAAGGGATTTTTGACATTTGAACAACTAACATTAAAGTTCGAAAAAAAGACTGAAATAACAGTTTTCTTTAAAATTTTATTGGGTAACTTAAACAATTAATAATCCGTGTTTCTACCGCGAACACTAACAACACAAGAACATCGGTTTGGCATACTCAAAATGAGTTCATCCAAATCACGCTGTGGAATGGCCGCCCATGTTCGTTGCAACAACAAAAAAAGGTCTTCTTGCGACTGGATACCCTCCATATTCGGCAGAGCTCTTCTCTGTAGCATATCCCATGCATGCTCAATCGGGTTCAAGTCTGGCGACTGAGCAGGCCAGGGCAGGACATTGATGTTAGCTGCGGCGAGAGTCTGTCTTACAACTCTTGCGGTGTGCGGTCGTGCATTATCATGCATTAACTGAAATAAGGGACCGATTTGCACTTGTAGAGGAACGATGACGTCTGATACAATCGTCTCAGCATAAATTTGAGCGTTGAGGTTGCCTCTGATCCAAATCAACTCAGTTCTTCCGCCGATCCAAATACCCGCCCATACCATGATGGTTCCACCACTATAAGGATGGACTTCCTGGCAGGATTTTAATCGCTGTTGGCGTCCAGGGGTTCTCCAGTGTCGTATACGTCTTGTATCCGGTCTCATACCAAAACGAGACTCATCAGAAAAGCACACGAAACGCCATTGTTCTTCTGCCCAATTTCTGTGTTCAAGAGCCCATTGATATCGAATCCTACGATTGTGCATTGCTATAGGTGGTACCCGTAGCGGTCTTCGGGAATGAAGGTTCACTTCATGCAAGCGGTTTCTGACTGTTTGGTCGCTAATTAAGTTCCCTGAAGAGTGATGAAGCCTCACGGCTAACATCATGGCGGTTATAGTTGGAGCTCTTCGAGTTAAGATTTGAATGTATCGGTCTTGTCTCCGTGTGGTGCAGCGATACCGTCCTCCATGGCGCTCAGCCACGGTACCAGTGCTTCGGTAACGTGTCCAAAGTCGACTGATAACACTCTGACTTGTATTCAGAGCTAAAGCCACAGTACGTTGCCGGGAACCAGCTTCTATCATTCCCACGGCTCTGAGCATTTCTTCCCTGCTTAAATGACGTCGCCGCTCCATAATAACGTTGGTTTTAATCAGTAGTAGGGAAACAGTAGCACTAATAATGTCTTCAATGCGTTGTATGTTTTTATAGGGAAAATATTGACAGCTGATTTTCATCTTTTACTCGAATTTGATTCACAGTTCCTGATTCAAATTATGAAATGCACCAAAAAGGATCCATATAAATTTATAAAATCATAAATTTATTACAAAGCCACATCTCAATCTCAAGAAATCCGCATAAAAATGCTTGATCCCTAGACACTTTTGATGTGTGTAGTTGGGAAAAGGCTAGGCAGATGATGATTGTTATTATTTTAAATTTAAAGGGTTGAACATATTATTTTATTTACGTATTGACATGATAATGAAGAAATGTTTTTTTTTTTTTTAATTGTTAATGTAATTTATAAAATTCAAATATAATGTATTTTAGTGTATATGCTGTAATTGTGTAATTTTATGTGTAAATTCAGATACAATTAATTTGTTTATGAATAAATGGCTATGACTATGACTAATATGTGAAACCGCCGTGTCGTCAGATCGTCAGATAATTTATATCTGAAGAATAATCTTCAGATATAAATGTCAGATAATTTACATCTGAAGAATAATCTTCAGATATAAATTATCTGAAGAATAATCTTCAGATATAAATTATCTGACGATTGAAAATTCAGCCCTAAGATATTAAAGAGATATGTTTCAAGCAAGGTAGTCAGCTTAATTTTATCATTAAAGCGATGATGAAAATATTAGAATAATGGAACAACAACACTAACTTAACTAAGAACTAAGAACTTATAGAACAAGAATTGACTACCGTCATAACGGACACGATCTATGAATTTTACGAAATATTTCGACTTTAAGTTGAAAAATTGGAACAATTACTTAATAACATTTTGGGTAGCCATTTTTTTGATAAAATGTCTTTTTTGTAGCGAATCCGTTGTAAAATCGTTATTTTGTTATCATTTCTAGTAATTTTTCAAGAAATCGCAAAACCTTGCCGCGAATACTCTTTAAACTTCAAATGATAAATAAAAGGAGGGAATACTTGGTCGCTACTACTTTTTATTAATATCCCGTCAACATTAGGCACAGACAATATACCATTCAGCCATGCGTTTATATCCATATCATGTGTGAATATCCCTTGTATTCAATTAAAAACAAAAAAAGGCAGGAAAAGAATGCGGCACACATTTTTGATTTTAGAACTTACGAGTAAAACCTACAACTATTCAATTTTACAAGTCCTGTAGATTTTTTTTTGATAAACGTAATTTACACGATTTGTAAAAACTTCCTTGTAAAGTGTAACCTGTGAACGTGTAGACTTGTGAGTTTTGATAAACATGATCTGATGAAGACTTACAAATTTGCAAAAAACTCACGGCTACCTTGGCGCTTTCGCCTTAGCATAATCTTATTCCTGTCACATTTTCATTATATGCTAAAGTGCCCCGTTGGTCTCGAGTTCGCAAGGGCGACTGCTGAGCTTAGAGTCCTGGGTTCGATTCCCGGATCGGGTAAAATTTTTTCCAAAGTTTTTTCAAGGTTTTTCCATTAGGAATTTCTTGGTAACACCCCGGAGTTTGGAAGTTGGTGTTGTGACCCCCGTGCTTCTGTGCGCACGTTAAGCCGTTGGTCCTGCGCCTGATCTCTCTCCGGTCGTATCGGATTGCCGTCCCATCGGACTATGAGTGGGGAGAGACTTCCAGCCCGAATTCCATTCGCATCCGAATGTAGGCTATCCACTAAGTGTAATTGTGCCAATATTTTTACTATTGTTTGACTTAAAAAAAAAACTTACTACTACCCTTACTCCCCCCTCTCCCTTTTACTTTACTTTACTTAACACACTCACGCGACAATTGCACGAAAGTGAGCCTGAACGATGACAGCGCGCGCGTAACTTTTTTATTTTTTGTAATTTTATGTGCGGACTGAACCCACCCTTTGCGTTCTAGATTCTTTGGAAAGGTGGTTAGGTACGGTATATTTTTGCCAAAAGCCGTGAGGTTATATCGGCATTACGAACAAAGTTAGTCTGTGGTTGAAAATCAGTTTGCGGAACGAGAGGCGCGCGCGGGGGGCGTTTGTTTACCGAGATTATTGTTCGTATTTCAAAACTTTGGAAGAACAACGGTAAATATTATCATGTCATTTGATTATTTGACACATAGGCAATATTTTAGACAACAAAAAAAATAGCGTTATCGCTCCCTATTTTTTTTTTTTGGCGGTAATATAAACAAACTGTTTTTTTATTGTTCTAAATCAAAATTCGTAATCTAGCCTAGTCTATCCACTTTAGGAAACAGTCATTTGTTGAATGTCCGTTGATACAAATTTTTTGTGTACAAGCCGTGTATAAGTGGCTAGGCGCCCCGTCGCGCGCCGACAAAGTCTCATATTTCTCAAAGACCATCCTAATGACGTCACGCGGGGAAACCGGGCTAGTTAGCGGTTACTTACCTTTCTCTAATCTGTCCGAGTATGATATCCGCTTTCGTGTTCAGTCTCTGCAGCAACAATATCAGCAGGATCGCGTCGTGATCACCTGTTTGACAAAAATACATAGTTTATTATCAGTACAAATGTACTTTGTAAGAAATCATCCTTCAGATAATGTACAAGAACTTAGCAGGGGTAGTGAAACAGGCCGATAAACCAAAAACCTCCCCAAGAATCTAAAAACCAAAGCCAAGAATCTGTTGGCACCCGAATGATAATAATACACAGTGGTCATAAATGAACCGTGAATACAATGGTTCAGCCATGATGGTGTACCGTGACTGTTGATGGACAGTGGCCATGTACACAATGGTCTAAAGGGTGCTTTTCCAACGTTCAAATCAAATCAAATCAGTTTATTGCAAACATGTTGAACAGAGGTTGGAAAAAGATAAAAAAAGTATCAAACATACACCCAAAACAAAACAAAATGAGTAAACATACAATTTCAAATCATGTGACGTTTTACAAAAATCAAAACAATAAAATGGAATAGACATAATTATTATTGTTTAATGTTATGTGTGTGTGTGGGGGGGTTATTATTGTTGTTATGTTATTGTTGTTTGTTTATTGCTATCTAATTATATTATTATTATAAGTATTAAAATAAGTTTAGGTTTAGTCAAAATAAAATCAGGTAATACGTTGCTATGGATGCGTTTGATATCCACCAATCATATTCATTGGTCCACATAGCAGAGCACTGGTGAAAACGGGTTCAACTAAGCTACGTTTTTATATGGAAAGATGCGTGCTGTGGATGGTCGCGAGTAGTGTATCTTTCCTATTGTCGATACGTCGTTGCTTAGCTCGAGCTGCGCATCTTCCTCGCACAGTTACCTCGCGGCGGCGCATCTTCATAGCACATCTTACTCGCTCCGCCTCACAGCTTAGCATCAGTGGAAACGGTCACATATTTACGTAGCTTAGCTTTTACATTCTCGCAGCATAGCGGCATAGCACAACTCTAGAGATTTCACTAGTGAAAAAGAATCCTAAAGGTCAGTCTAGCGGTCGCCATAAAGTGGTCAGGAAGACAAGCAACCAGCATATCCACCCTCTCCTCTCTCCACTCCTCTTAGCTGCAGGCCTATGGACCGGATGGTAGCTCTGAAGACGATCTTTTAACGGCGCAGAAAAGTCCTTGTTGGGCCTTGATGGACAGTGGCCGTGTGTAAAATGGTCCAAGTTGGGCCACAATGAACAGTGGCCGTATACAAAATGGTCCATGTTGGGTCATGTTGGTGCACCGTGGTTGGTGATTTATTTATTTATGATCAGGAGGTTCCTACTAAGGTCAGTTCTTACCAGCGGTCGCCATAAAATGGTCAGGCAGACAAGCAGCCATCATATCCACCCTCGGCCTCGGCTGTGTCAGTTTTAACGCCCTTAACTGCAGGTCTATGGACCTGGTGGAAGCTCTACCATGATAAGGTGCTTCCTATCTAGGTCAGCTCTTACCAGCGTACAATGGCCCATGTTGGGCCATGATAGTAAAAAGTAGCCATTGATGGATGAATGTAGATGCAGATGATGAAGGAATGGTACACAGTGGTCAGTATTGGACAGTAACCGTGTACACAATGGCCCATGTTGGTGCACCGTACACAATGATCTAAAGGTCAATTCTTACCAGCGGTCGCCATAAAGTGGTCAGGCAGACAAGCAGCCAACATATCCGCCCTCGCCCTAGCCTGTGTGAGTTCTAATGCCCTCAGCTGCAGGTCAATGGACCGGGTAGAAGCTCTGGAGGCGTGGACTAAGGAGCCGAGGTCTACAGGTGGTGAGGTACGGGCGACGGGTTCCGGGGTTGACTCTTGTTCTGATGGCGCTGGGGAGCCTGGAAATAAGAGAAAATACAAATGGTTTTGAATTATAAGCACGAATATATAAATAAAGGAGTCGTGAAAAGAAAAGGTACCGTGGGGGGGGGGGAACCCTTTTGAAACGAAGTTCCTTCCGCTGTACTATGTATTAATACAGAGCTATCTAGTTTTTAGAAGCAAAAAACATACTAGATGGCTCTGTATTCAAAAACAAAAACTTTTGACATTTGAAACTTGAGACATTGAAACTGACTTTTTCGGGCATAATGCTTTTTTGTTACGTGAAGATTTCTATCAGGAGTCTACCGCAACCCGCGTTAAAGAACTTAGTTCTAAAAATCTGTATCCACATCACAACATTTCTTTGTGATGAAAGAAATCATCTTCATCTCTTCATTAAACCTTATCTGCGCGGGCAAAGTTTTCAATCAATCAATCTGCCTAGCCTTTTCCCAACTATTTTGGAGTCGGCTTCCAGTCTAACCTGATGCAGCTGAATACCAGTATTTTATATGGAGCGACTGCCTATCTGACCTCCACAACCCAATTACTGGGTAATACGACACCCCTTGGTAAGACTGGTTGTCAGACTTTCGGGCTCCTGACAACCCGTAACGACTGTCAAAGATCCACGAATGACAGCTTAACGTGCTTTCCGAGGCACGGAGGAGTCTCGGAAGATAAAGATGGTCACCCATCCACGGACCAACCCCAGGCAACAGCAGCTTAACCTGATGGATCGACCTGTACGGCTGTTATTATTTAGCCACGAGCTCCTCAATGTCAAGTTTTCAATCATAATAATTTTCAATAATATATAATTTTATTTGAATAATAATTTTGAATTTTTGAGCGTTTATCTATACAAAAAAAATCAGCTCTTCGTGCAGTCAATAATGAATGATAGTTTAACACTTTTAGCAGAGCTGAACGAGACAGAATAGAAGTTTTATTGTTACGACGTGTATTCTTCGTTCGTTAGTCGCAGATTCTTTATAAAAGACTAGCCTGCGGCTTTGCTCGCGTTAATTTAAAATTTGACAATCAATTCGGGTTGTACTCTGCTTGTAATAATATAATTCAATCATGATTCGAAAGACACGTGGCGCCATCTATTAGAACGTTATTGTTGTTTTCCTCGGGAACAGTACTTTTTTTCGGGATGAAAGGTACCCTATATTCGTTTCTGTACACCTGACAACGTATATGCAAAATTTCAGGATGATCGGTTCAGTGGTTTAGGCGTGAAAAGGTAACAAACAAACTTACTTTCGCATTTATAATATTAGTTAGGATAGGAGGAGCTCGTGGCTCAGTAGTATCAGCCACACGGGTCGATCCATCAGGTTAAACTACGCTTGCCGGGGTTGGTCAGTGGATGGGTGACCATCTTTACATACCGAGACTCCTCTGTGCCTCGGAAAGCACGTTAAGCCGTTGGTCCCGGCTGTCATTCGTGGATCTTTGACAGTCGTTACGGGTCGTCAGAAGCGCGAAAGTCTGACAACCAGTCTTACCAAGGGGTATCGTATTACCCAGTTAATGGGTTGTGGAGGTCAGATAGGCAGTCGCTCCATGTAAAACACTGGTATTCAGCTGCGTCTGGTTAGACTGGAAGCCGACCCCAACATAATTGGGAAAAGTCTAGGCAGGCAGATTGAGTTAGGATGTCATTGCTAATAGGACCAACATGCTCCATTTGCCATAGATTCTGTTTTCGCCCTGAAGACCCATAAGAAAAATTCACCTGTATGAAATATTACAGTAGGATCTCCTTACCTTGCTTAGACTCAAGTTGAGCTCTCGTCTCGTTATACTGCTCCGTCATCTTCTGAACGAGCTCTCTGAACTTGAATATTGTTGAGTCGCGGTCCATGATTGTCTCGTGAGCCGCTTCACGCTCTCTTAGAGCCTGTAAAAATTATTTTAATATTAAAGGGTTTGCGCTAAGCTAGCCCGCGAAATTCAAATTTCCTTACGTTTTTTGCAATTTGCAGGTCAGTGTCAGGTTGTATGTTGATTAAAATATAAGACGCGGCCGTAACTAATATGGCTTTACAGAATTATAATCATTAGAATCAGCAATACAACTCCATAAGTTAGAATTGACCTCAAATCTAGCGATTTCATGAAATCATGAGGTTTGAGGTCAATTCTAACTTATGGTGTTGTATTGCTGATTCTAATGATTATAATTCTGTAAAGCCATATTAGTTACAGCCGCGTCTCATATTTTAATCAACATACAACCTGAAACTGTCCTGCAAATTGCAAAAAACGTAAGAAAATTTGAATTTCACGGCCTACCTTAGCGCATCCCCCTTAAAGAAATAGTTAAAATAGTCTCAACAAGTGACAGTACACGTCATGTATTACAAATTTGATGAATATAAAAATTAAGTGACATTTTTCGTCCTAAGTTTTCGTCTCAAAAACTCTTCAATCTACGGCCTGAATGATATTCAGCCGATACGTCTACTACAACATTTAATGAACTAGCTGGCTGATGCTCAAGCCATTTATACAATAGGGTCATGCAATAGGGTATTTCGGTTAGTCATTTATATCTGTGTATAATAAGAATGATAATTTTGAACATATTATTACCTATGTCTTCGTTGTCGGTACAAACTTAGATTGGCGTGTACGGTCAGCAACAGAAGTCGGTTAACACTGCTACTTTTTGACATCATCTAAATTAACACAAAATGATTCGATAAACTGTTTTTTTTAATGTTCTTAAAATTTTAAGTACTTCTGTTTCGATTTTAATTAAATATTTCGCTTAATAATTAAGATTAAAAAACTGCAAGTGTTAATCGACTTTGGTTGCTGACTGTACCCAACTTCATTTTGTGCATAATTGATTCATCACAATTTCCCTAATAATGGTTACAAACCGTGAGAATACGGGCATATAGCATAATCAGCCTATAACGTTCCTACTGCTGGGACACTGGCCTCCTCTCAGTGAGAGGGAGTTGGCAGTAATCCACCACGCGGGCCCAGTGCGGGTTGGTAGATGTCACATGTCTTCGAATTTTTGGTTCTAGGACATGTCGGTTTCCTTACGATGTTTTCCTTCACCGTTTTGAGAGTAGTGGTGATGACATAATTTACACAAAGTAAAGCGCTTATGCTATGCTTAAGCCGACGTTCACATGGACGTAAAAATATCGCGGCGATTTTTTTTCGCGCACTGGATTTTCAACACTCTGCTTAGCGCCGAGAGTTAAAAATCCAACAGTGTGTTTTTTCGACGCGCTGGGATGCACTCCGTTGTTGTTAGGTTGAATTTTCAATGCTCGGCTCAACACCGAGAGTTGAAAATCCAGTGCGCGATAAAATCCCGCGCGATATTTTTACGTCCGTGCGAACGTCAGCTTAGTGCAAGCCTGCACAGCAGTGACACACGAAAATCTATAATCATACATACTTACATACCTCACGCTTTCTTCCCTTGGGGGTAGGCAGAAACTACAGAACGCCACCTGCTACGATCCTTACATACTCCTTTTTTCTCATTTACGTTCATACATCTGGTCATACACGTACGCCGATTGCGAGTACTAAGCACCTGACTTTTCTGAAGAACATCACCAATAAGGTCACTATAGTCATACCTCTCTAGTATTGGCTTGTGACATCTCCAACTCCTCGCGGAGGTCCATTTCAAGCTCGCGGTTCGACTCCACCAGCTGTTCATGGACTTCTTGTAATGCTTCCAGTTCTGATACGTCTTGTTTGAGTTGTTCCACCTGGAAACAATGTTCAAAATGTCAAACGTAGCGTTAATTTTCGAGGTTGCGTAGTTGCCAGCCATCGCGGCCCAATTTTCATTGATTGGGCCTCGGTGGCTGGCAACCCTACGCAACCTTGCAAATTAATAACCTTCGAAAGTTACCTCGAAATATAGTTTTATTTTGTGCATGATTGACTATTTTACCTTTAAATATTTTTTTTAGAATTCAATCAACACGTTTTCCCAACTATGTTGGGGTCGGCTTCCAGTCAAACCAGATACAGCTGAATACCAGTATTTTACATGGAGCGACTGCCTATCCGGGCTCCACAAACCTGGTTACTATATACAGGGTGTAAGTGGCAATCTTTTAAGGGGTCATTGTACTCATCATTATGAACAACTATTACTATGGATCCAAACCAGAAATCGCAAAAAAAAATATCTGCTGTTTCCTACATTTTGACGAATTATGCGAACATTATAAATGTACTGAACAGCTGATTTTTTTTTCGCGATTTCAGGTTTGTTCCCATAGTAAAAGTTGTTCAAAATGATGAGTACAATGACCCCTTAAAAGATTGCCACTATTTACACTTACACCCTGTATAGTTACTGGGTAATACGATACGCCTTGGTAAGATGGGTTTTCAGATTGTTTGCCTTCTGACGACCCGTAACGACTACTGTCAAACATCTACAAATGACAGCCGTAACAATCCAAAGATATCTCAATTACCTGATCTTCTAAAGCCATCTTCTTCTCCGCGAGCTGTTCCACCATCTCCTCAGCTCCTAGTGCTGCATCCACTTGTTCCCGAAGGTCAGCCACTTGGGCTTCCAATTCGTCCACTCGGAGGGAGAACTTTTCTTTTGTGCGACTTAGCTCGGCTATCTCTGACTTGTATTGTTCTAGGTCCTGGAAAATTAATGGGTGTTAGTTTTTGGTAAGAAATCCACATAAACGAATAGATAAAATTAATAGAAAAATATAGGAGAGCTTAGAATTGTGTAAAATACCACATTGAACATTAGTTATATTTTTCGAGACTGCTAATATTTTCTTGAAAATACAAAAATACAAAAAAAAAAATACAAAAGTTTATTTGCTAGAAATACATTTTTTTTTTTTGGTAAAGGTGAGATCTTATAACCTAAGTGTATTCTACCTGCATGCAGGCGTGCAAATTTTTTATTAAAGTTATACATACGTTCGTACGAAAATAAAAATAAAATGAAAAAAAAAATAAAAAATATGGCACTTTTCCTATCAATAGCCTTTTCCCAACTATGTTGGGGCCGGCTTCCAGTCTAACCAGATGCAGCTGAATAGCAGTATTTTACATGGGGCGACTGCCTATCTAACCTCCACAACTCAGTTACTGGGTATTAACACGATACCCCTTGGTAAGACTGGTTGTCAGACTTTCGGGCTTCTGACGACCCGTAACGACTGTCAAAGATCCATGAATGACAGCCGGGACCAACGGCTTAACGTGCTTTCCGAGGCACGGAGGAGTCTCGGTATGTAAAGATGATCACTCATCCACGGACCAGCCACGGCAAGCGTAGCTTAACGTGCGGCTGTTATTACGGAGCCACGAGCTCCTCAACGCATCATATTACTATCAGTATCGCAGTAAATTAAGCGCACGCCTTGAGCATATTAGATAGATAAATAGATAAAACATTTATCTCATTTTTTATTATTACAACAACTAGTCCCTAAGTAAGATGATTATCAGAAGCGCTACCAACCTTATGCATCTTCTGCATCTCATGCTTATCATGCGCCGAGAGATCCCGGAGCCTCACCAGCGTGTCCCTCAGCCGCACGTTCTGCTGCTGCAGCTGGCGCATCTCGTAACCGGTGGCGCCCCCCTCTGCGTACGGGTGCTCTGTCAGAGCGCCGCGCACACGCACGTTACTAACTACATAACGAGCTGAACCTCTGTCTGTCTGTCACTGTCACACTGGTATTATTGGGGTTTGTTTCATTAGAAACTAGCGACCCGCCGCGGCTCGCACGGGGAGCTTTAATTATGATACTTGTGGTGGATGATTGAAATACTATCTCGAAAGCCTAGTACTTTTTGCTAAGTTAGCCGACGTTCGCGAGGACGTAAAAATATCGCGGCGATTTTTTTTTGCGCACTGTATTTTCAACGCTCTCCTTAGCGCCGAGAGTTAAAAATCCAACAGTATGTTTGTCCGACGCGCTGGGATGCACTCTGTTGCTGTTAGGTTGGATTCTCGAAGCTCAGCTCAACACCGAGAGTTGAAAATCCAGTGCGCGATAACGTCGGCTTAGTGTGCTAAATTTCATCCAAATCCTATTCGTGCAACGTTCGTGGGATAATACTAACGACTGAAATACTATCTTGAATTTATGCAAGCCTGGTACTTTTTGCTAAGTTAATGTGCCAAATCGCATCCAAATCCTATTCGTGGGATATAAAAAAAATAAATAAAATAAAATACCTTTCTTTCAGACCTGGAGTCCATAAGTTGTTAGTGTTATTAGTACCTATTTAATTTAATATACTAATGATTGAAATACTATATTGAATCTATGCAAGCCTAGTACTTTTTGCTAAGTTAGTGTGCCCAACCAAATCCTATTCGTGGGCATAATACTCATGACTGAAATACTATATTGAACCTATGCAAGCCTAATACTTTCTACTAAGTTAGTGCCAAATTTCATCCAAATCCTATTCGTGGGATAATACTCATGACTGAAATACTATATTGAATCTATGCAAGCCTAGTACTTTTTGCTAAGTTATTGTGCCAAATCTCATTCAAATCCTATTCGTGGATAATACTAACGATTGAAATACTATCAAGAAACTCATGCAAGCCTAGTACTTTTTTCCAAGTTAGACTGCCAAATTTCATCCAAATCTTATTCCCTAAAATTTCAATTTAGGGTTTTTTTTTTATTTTTCCTAATAGTCATGATTGAAATACTATCTTGAATTCATGTAAGCCTAGTAATTTTTGTTAGGTGACTGGTCAAAAAAATATGACACAAAATTAAAAAAAGCCAATAAAAAAATATGTAGATCCGATCGCTACCAAATTTCACAGGATCACCCGCTGTGCTAATCAAAAGATTGCCTGAAAATTTCGTCAAAATCGCTCCAGCCGTTTTGGAGTCCATAGGGAACATACATACACACATCGATTTTTATAGATTTATAGTAGCTGCCCAGAGTTTGCAAGTTGGCGGTGCGCCTGACCTCTCTCCGGTCGTGTCGGATTGCCGTCCCTACGACTATGAGAGTGGGGGGAGAGAGAGAATGCACCTGTATCTGCGCACACTCGCATGCACTATAATATCTCCCGCGCCAAAGGCTAGCCTCCGCTGAGATTGGTCGCCATCGTCGAAATTCGATCTGGAGGACTATTATCTGGATTTTGACACGTTAGGCTCGCGCTATTTTACATGGCACTTATTGTTATGTATCATAAGACTCATTTTCTTCTACGCAGCTAGAAAATGACATGGCTGGGACACTATCATTCAATCAATCTGCCTAGCCTTTTCCCAACTATGTTGGGGTCGGCTTCCAGTCTAACCTGATGCAGCTGAATACCAGATTTTACAAGGAGCGACTGCCTACCTGACCTCCACAACCCAGTTGCTGGGTAATACAATACCCCATGGTAAGACTGGTTGTCAGACTTTAGGGCTTCTGACAACCCGTACAGATTGTCAAAAATCCACAAATGATAGCCGGGACCAACGGCTTAACGTGCTTTTCGTGGCACGGAGGAGTCTCGGTATGTGAAGATGGTCACTCATTCATGGACCAACCCCGGCAAGCGTAGCCTGATGGATCGATCCGTGCGGCTGTTATTACTTAGCCACGAGCTCCTCTGGGCCACTATTATTCGTGAGATTAAAATAAAATAATTCATATTGCAAGTTCTAACAAAGACGTTCATAGAGAATTCATTACGTGTTATAAGGAGCCGTCATTTATAAAAATAGGATTCTTAAAAGGCGGGGATTTAGAACTGTCAAATTACGTCATCGAGGTAAAAATAACGAAACACAAAAAAATAACACAAACAAAATACAAAAAAATACATGCAACACTTGACATACAAAGACTTAACACATTCACATCATGAAATGTTCCTACACGGTGCACGGTAGTGCACAGCCAAGTTCTAAGTTATTTATTTCCTTGAAATCATCTTAGTTTGTTGTAGTTTTAGATGTAAGCAATAAATATAATTATGGAAGGCTAAAGAAAGAAAGATATAAAAAGAGTTTTGGATAGATAAATATATCAAAAGCAGATTTTTTTTTCTTCAGCTTTGTCAAAGGACGTTAAAAAACCTTAATCACATATTTTACCTACAATTCAGGGTGGCAGGGACATCGACGCACAACCACCTTTACCATGGATTCAGCAGGTACATGATTATGGACCGCTGCGTTGATATTTTTAGTCGATTATAAAAAAAATTTGCTATTCCATATATTTTGACCGCATAGGTAATGCACTTTTGTAGTAAACAGCTGTTTTTAGGGTTCCGTACCTCAAAAGGATAAAACGGAACCCTTATAGGATCACTTCGTTGTCCGTCTGTCTGCCTGTCAGTCTGTCAAGGCCGATTTTTTCATGAACGAGTGGAGGTATCAAGTTGAAATTCATATCAAATACGTAGGTCTATGTCCCTTGGATTTCTAAAAAAATCAAGCTTGTACCTCAACGCATAAAAAAATACGGCCATTTATGCGACATATATTGATACTCGCAAATAAATTAAAACCTTTAGGGTATTTCCCGTTATCCTAGAATCATGAAATTTGGCAAGAAGTAAGGTCTCACAGCACAAGAAAAGAAAAAAGTCCGAAAATTGTTAATTTGTAATTCTATCACATAAAAGAAATATTTTTTGGTATTGCAAAGTTAAGTTTGTTTTTGGGATAAACTCTTTTCTACTACGGACCTTCATTGTGCGTGGTCCGACACGCACTTGGCCGATTTTTTAAAAAATAATTGACGAAAAGTTACAACACAGGGGGTTCCAAAATCATATTCTAAATCTATGGTAACAGGTTAAGCCTCGATGTGTATTTGTAATTTTTATATTGTACATAATTAAGAGTATTTTATTTACATTGTAGGTAAACCTTATCATCATCATCTGCCTAACCTTTTCCCAAGTATATTGGGGTCAGCTTTCAGTCTAAACACAGGCAGCTGAATACCAGTATTTTTTTATGGAACGACTGCCTATCTGACGGTAAACCTGGCTATTGTTTTCAACTAGTACAGAACAAAGGTGATATTTTTCACTATTAAGTTCTGTATCGTATTGCGGAGTTTTTGCTTATACATAACTAGTGGAAAAATTACTGTAAAACAGTTTTTGGAACAATCAATATTATCTCATATTATTGTCAAAATTGTAGCCCTATGAATACCCTAAAAAGCAGTGAATGTGCCAAGTGCATGCTTTAACCAAACACAATCAAACAATGAAACTAAAACTGACATTTAAATAAAATATATGTACAAATAAAATGTTGGCTAAAGTGTGAAAAAGAAAACAAATATAAATAAATAAAATACGTACACGCATTAGTCGTGTATGTAACTCTATAAATATAGAGAAATATATAAATGTAGGCGAAAATATATATTTAAGAAAAATAATACATATAATATTCAAGGTCAAATTGAATTAGCTGTCGTAGTTAAACATAGAATACACCACCTCGAAGGTGGTGCGACGATCTGATCATGTTTGCAGGGCCAACGTGGCCAGAGATCATACAATGCAGAGAGAATGGGGAAGAAAACTGTCAAATTAGTTCCGCGTAGATGGCGCTAAGTGTTTGTTACTTTTATTCAACTGTCAAACAATGGAGTTCCTTGATGAAAACTTTGCCGCGAGATGGCGCTAAGTGTTTGTTATTTTCATTCAACTGTCAATGGAGTTCCTTGCTGAAAACTATGCCGCGAGATGGCGCTAAGTGTTTGTTATTTTCATTCAACTGTCAATGGAGTTCCTTGCTGAAAACTATGCCGCGAGATGGCGCTAAGTATTTTTCTTATCGCCGATTTGTCGCTTTGTTTTCCAGACACTGACTTATAAACCTATGGACTGACCAACTTACAAAATTAGTGTGCATACCTACAAAAATTGGGTACTTAACATGGACGCCTTTCGTAGGGTTGTTACTGCGAATGCAAGAGAGAGCAAGCAACAACAAGCAACGTTTGACAGCACATCTAACAATCATCTACCACAACAATCGATATTCAACATGGCGACCGATCACGCATAGACATGATTTTGACGTCAAATAAAAGTGTAGCCAAAGGTCATTGGGCGTTTCTGACCCACTTTATGAAAGTTTGCGTACACAAACCAAATCAGTTTTAAATTAAAGAATTCAATCCCACTTTTCAAAATATGTATTTTTTTTTAAAGTATCCAATGGGAAAATAAAGTTATTTAACATTTAAAAAGTTAATATAATTTTGTTAATAAAACAAAAGTTTTTACTTTTAGCATTGTGGAAACGTGTCGTTCAATCACTATAAATGTTTATATAGCTCTACGAAATATCTCTCTCTCGCTCGCACATTTAGCAGGTAGATAAACACAGGTAGGTACCGAAGTGTGCATGCGCCAGCGCCGCATAGACCACGTCGCAGTCGTACGTCATCCGTCGTTTCGATCTGTGCGTTTACACCTGTGTTTCTGTTATTTATTCATTTTATCGACTATGCGCGTTTTATGGACTATTGGCTTTGTTTGACGATTGGTTTTACGTTGAAATGGAAAGACAAAATAGTTGTGTGTCATGTAATCGATCTGTGTTACGTCGATGACAACGCTCTTTCTAGAAAGATACAGAGGTCATACAGTATTATTACTGCAAGAAATTATTCCACACGAGGTAAGTAACCTGTTACCAAACCTCGACTATGAAGTGTTTGGTGAGCCGATAAGTAGGTATAATAATTGTGTAATTATTATACCTACTTACCGGCTCACCAACACTTCATAGTCGAGGTTTGGTGAGCCGGTAAGTACGGTAAAAAGTAAAATGGTGGTGGTGGTGCATGGTTTAACCATGCTTTTGTCATTATAGGTACGCTTATTTGGTATCGTAGCCTTTACCGTGATTATAGTCGCAGTTATCGCAAACGTTTTCTTTGTTTGTGAGGAATTACAATCGTTTTTACTAAAATGAAACTATTTATAATTGCTAATTAATATAATGTGCTTGGTCATAAACGATGGTAAGATCCGGGTGCGGCACGTTGCCATGAAGCGCTAATGCACGGGACGGCAACGCCGCACGCGTCGTCGTAAAGCAATGTGTGTGAGTGTCATTGGCGGTTGGCGGAGATCTTTGTATGCTGACAGTGGAAGTTCTCCGGTTGATGTGAAGATGATGATGTAAATATTTCTCAGTATATGCAATTTTTTATCAATTGTTTCAGATTCGTTTTGATGGCTCAAGGGCCATATGCCATGCTTGCTGGGTGAGATTTGATCGTCAATTGCACAATCAACCCATAGAAAACCAGCCTGTACTAAATCAACATATACCACATCAACCAGTGGATGACCAACCCGAGCAAGATCAACCAGTGGAAGATCAAGCAGTTCAAGATCATGTACCCCATCAAGTTGAAGGAGAGGCAGACCAGAAAGATGTTGCGGGTCCACAATTGGGTCCCGGTTTTGTTGCGCCTAGTGGATATTTGCGAGCATCAGATACAGCCAGACATTGTGTTTTTCCAAACTGCAGAAATGTGGTGGCCCACATTGTTCCACCGTATGCTAAGTTTCAACTTTTGCATAATTATAATTTTTACATACCGGAATTAGCTCGGGTTTGCAATCCTCATTTTATAAGAAATGATTGGGAAGACTTAATTAATACCACTTCACTCGAAAACTTTAATGGTACTCATGTTGTTGGCATGATGAAGCTGTACAAATGGGGTTTCGAACGGAGAAATCAATTTGATTATGAAAATATCGAACAAATAGATGACAACGAATTCCACTTTTGGACGGGTCTTACAAAATATCAATTTAATGTGATTTTAAACCAAACGCCTTCTCTGCGTGATAGATCAGAACGTCCTGCCACGTTTCTTGGAATTTACCTAACTAAAATAAAAACCAGTGAACCACATGAGCGCTGAGCAACTAAATTCAATATGTTGAGGAGAACATTAGAAAGAAAATTGGTAATAGCAAGAGAATGCTTAATTAATGATTTTGTGCCACAGCATTTGGGCTTAAATCATATTACAAGAGAAGATGTGGTAGCCAGAAACCTTTCAATCCCAAGTCATTTTTTCGGTGGTAACCAAAATGATCCCGCAGCCATTTTCGTATGTGACGGAACATATACGAGGGGGGATCAAAAAGTAGTGAGAACGACATACTCCTTGGTAAGAAAAAAAAAATAAATACTGGCAGGCATAGCTCAGATACATATTTGTAATATTAATAAAGAAGTTAATTGTTTTGGATTTTATGTATTTTATTTTCTCTTCTACTCTTACACACGTTGTCTACATCTCTTTTTATCCTCTGTCCTATCGCAGGTATGCTGGAAGAGATTTCTTTTGAAATAAGCATCACCTTTGTACGTATTTTTCTGTTCCTTTCTGTTTGTCTGTTTATTTGTGTGTACATAAATGGTTAAATAAATAAATAAATAAATAAATAAAGAAAAAAAATCTACGATTCTCCTTTGTTTTTTTTTCTGAATGTAGTCATTTGTTTGCTTCGTATCGGAACGTGTTCTCGAAAATGGAGAAAAACGAAGTGCGAGCCCTTATTAAATACCTCTGTTAAAAAAGTTAACGACGCAAGAGATTCATTGCGATTTGGAGGCAACATTAGGAGAGTCTGCTCTGCCTTATTCCACTGTCGCAAGGTGGGCTTTTCAATTTCGAGTAGGGAGAACGAGCACGGAAGGCGAACATCGTTGCGGCCGTCCATCGACGTCAGTCACACAAGAAAATGTTGTGATAGTCGAGAAAATTGTATTGAGCGATCGAAGAGTTACCATCCGATACTTAATTCAAGAAACGAGCATTTCATATGGAAGTATTCAATCCCTAGTGAAACAATCTTTGAATATGAGAAAAATCTCCGCAAGATGGGTGCCGAGAATGTTAACCGACAGTCAGAAACAAAATCGACTTGACATTTCGAAGATATTGTTGGACAAGTTTCAAGAAGATTCTGAAAACTTTTTGTCTCGTTTCGTAACAATGGACGAAACATGGGTCCATAATTTTGATCCCGAGACAAAACAACAATCTTCGCAATGGAAACGGCCATCATCACCGACCCCGAAGAAGTTTCGTGCCGTGGCATCGGCTGGCAAGGTTATGGCCTCAATATTTTGGGACTCAGAAGGGATATTGTTGATTGATTACCTGGAACGTGGAACCACTATTACAGGCCAATATTATGCAGCTTTAATTCCCAAGTTGAAGAATGCCATCAAAGAGAAAAAGAGAGGGAAACTTCGAAGGAGCGTGCTGTTTCATCACGACAACGCACCCGCTCACAGGTCGGCAGTTGCGATGGCTGCCATTCAGCAAGCTGGCTTCGAATTGGTTGACCACCCCCCTTATTCACCAGATCTGGCGCCTAGCGATCTGTTCCCCAAATTGAAAGAATACTTAAGGGGAAACAGGTACGAAGACGATAACGAGGTGATGGATGCCGTGGAGAGCTTTTTGCAGGACCAAGACAAAACTTTTTTTTTGAAAGGGATTGAAGTCTTGGAAAAGCGCTGGACTCGGTGAGTAGAGAGACTCGGAGACTATGTAGAAAAATAAATTATTAAGTTATCAATAGTCATTATAATCTATCTCATTCTCACTACTTTTTGATCCCCCCTCGTATTTATCTGCAGAAGAGTGCGAATTTCCTTTTTCAGCGGAAAACTTACAGTCTCCATAAGTTTCGGAACTTAGTCAAA
The DNA here is from genome assembly GCA_946251885.1 of Cosmia pyralina. Classification (NCBI taxonomy): domain Eukaryota; kingdom Metazoa; phylum Arthropoda; class Insecta; order Lepidoptera; family Noctuidae; genus Cosmia; species Cosmia pyralina. Next base: position 5,844,189 of record OX276368.1, on the reverse strand, counting down.
CCCTTTTTATTAGTATGTACCGATGGCTACATACTAGATGCTATGGGACCATATACAGCAAATACTTCGGACGCAAGAATTATGCTCGACCTGATGCGACAAGATTCTCCGATTCATGGGTTCTTGAGAACTGATGACATTTTTATATTGGATCGTGGATTTCGAGATTCGATCAATACTATTGAAGAATGCGGATATAATCCTCACATGCCGCCAACGAGAGCAAGAGGAGAACAACTGACGACATTAGATGCCAATAAATATAGGTTATTAACTATGGTCCGTTGGGTACTATTAACAGCAGATTTAAAAAGATTTTAAAATCTTCCGCCATGTATATTTTAATGTTTCTATGAGACATATGATGGTCGACTTCAGAATAACTGCGGCAATAATTAATGCAACTCGAAATCCATATGAAGACCTATATGTGGAACAGTTCATATCCATAATAAATGAGCGGATGAATCAACGCAATGAGCTGTCAGATTATGTGATAAGGCATAATTTGAACGGGCAGAGAGTAGCGTTCGTGCGACTCGACGGAAACAATCCGGATTATGAAGACTTTCCGCGCCTTTCATATGAAGAATTAATGTTATTTACGTTGGGATCGTACCACTTGAGAATCGCGAGGTCATATTGCCACGAGCACGTGCGTTTTAATGGAGTATACCACATCGAAATATACCGACACCAAGAAATTATCGAAAACAAGATAGTAAGAGGCCGAATTCATTTGCGACACGTCCGTAGTAAACGATACTATACGCATATTTTAGTAGATCCCAATCGAATTGGAAGAAATGGCATTGATCAGTATTACTGCTCGTGTATACACGGCCGCCGCACTGTTGGAAGCTGCGCGCATGTTGTAAGCATAGTTTACTTTTTATCATGGGCCAGGCATCAAGATGTAATAGATGCACCTGCAGCCTTTTTAGATGAAATTACAATAGATTTTGATCAAGCAGAATAAAAATATTATTTAAGTAGAACTGGATTTTATTTTTATGTCCCTTAAATGGTTTAAAACAACTGCTTTTGATAAAACTAGCATATTCTACATTCTTTCCCGTGGGAATTTCCCCATGAGAAATTATCCAATGCCACTTAGGGATGACTGGCTTTCGACTGGTAAAAGTATTTTTTAAACCAGTCCAGTAGTTTTGAGTTAATTCGTTATAAAAATGCCATAAGAATAATAAATAAAATATTTTTTTTCTCAATTCTCCCAAGGCCCACAAGAATGCGACCCGTACCACTGGGGTGCAGATAAATTTATCTAAATACCTTGCTCTATTTTGTTTGTGTACGCCGTGGGTCAAATGTCCGAACAAAATGCCCAATGACCTTTAGTCCTTGACAAACATTTAGACGTCTCTCTTTTCATATACAGTTCTTGATTAGTTAAAAAGAGACAAAACGCTTTTTAACATGTGTGTGTCGATTTGATAGATATTTGTATAACTATTATTCCTATAGTAGAATATGTCATCTCCATAGGTTTTATATCTTTATGATTCCAGATGACTTTGACAAGTGACTAACACACAGCGCTCTCTCGCAGCGAAGCTTCCGGTAAACAACCCCATTGGAAGGAAAAGTGGAAAACTTTGCCCAGCAGTGGCACACAACATAAGCTAGCAACAAAAAAAAATACACACACTAATTGATATCTGATGACGACAATCCCCGTTTTTTTTTTTTTTCAACTCATAAGATGAATGTAAGATCTTGTTAACATTACAGGACGCAAATAAAGATCAATCTGCCTAGCCTTTTCCCAATTATGTTGGGGTCTGTTTCCAGTCTAACCAGATGCAGGTATATCCTATCTGACCTATCTGACCTCCACAACCCATTAACTGGGTAACACGACACCCCTTAGAAGGCTTGGATGTCAGACTTTCGGGCTTCTGACGTCCCGTAACGACTGTCAAATATCCACGAATGACAGCCGGGACCAACGGCTTAACGTGCTTTCCGAGGCACGGAGGAGTCTCGGTATGTAAAGATGGTCACAAATCCACGGACCGTACCCGGCAAGCGTAGCTTAACCTGATGGATCGACCCGTGCGGCTATTATTACTTAGCCACGAGCTCCTCTCGGACGCAAATAAAGATATGAATATAAATAAATACAATTAATTACGGGACCAAAAGCCACTGGTAGTAGCTTGAAATGACGAGTTTAAAAATGCATTTTAATTACCTATGTGAAGTTTCGACAGTCAATTTAATTTGACCTTGTATAAAATAATAAATAAATACCATAGCAGCAGAAAAAAAAACAATACTTTGGACGTGTGTGTGCCTTTGCTCCGTTTACGTTAAAAATGTTAGGTCTTTGTATATTTACCGGTGATTACGCACGAAGACTGGGAGGAATGCATATCAACTAAAATAATACAAAGAAACGTTCAGAACATTAAATATGGCAAGAATTTAAACGAACGTCTAATGAGTCCCGTTTTGCGCTCCTAAAAATATTATTCATATATCATCTAATATAATGATTGCGCCTCTTTTTGTGAACCTCAAATAATTCCTATTTTGTGGTCCTAAAAATACTAACTCACGCCTTCTTCCCATGGCGGTTGGCAGAAACTACAGAACGCCACATCTACGATCCTTATACAGGGTTACTGGTAACTCGACGTATTCCTTGCAGGACGTCATAGTAGGGTTAAAATGCAGCAAATTAGGCCACCAAATGTTCTACCGAAATTCAGTAGTTTTTGAGTTAATTCGATTTTTAGCTTTTTTATGAAAAATCCCAGATTAAATCATTTGGAGCCAATTTAAAAATGATTTACGGCGCGACTGTACTGAAATTTAAGTTAACATCATAGCTGACGCCGTAGCAGATCCTTGTTAATAATTCAAAGTTCAAAAATGCCAAAAACTTTGGCAAATATCACTAAAGAAACATTTAGTTTTTTGTGAATTTTGCTATTACTTCATACAAAATATTGTCTAGTGAAAATAAAAATTACTACGCCTGATGTACAAATTACTAGGAAAATATCCTTGTCTTATCAGCTATTCAGAAAGGTATGATTGTCAATACTTTTGCATGTGTGACAGGGAAAGAATGAGTTTTATGAGGAGCAGGTAAAATTGCGAGACGGTCAACCTATTGTTTCATATTCGTATTATTCGTAGTTTTTACCTGCGCTTGAACCCCAAACACTCGGCAAGCTTTGTGATTGGTCATTATTGTTCTCCCGGCATGACACGGGGTGCGACTTTACAAAATCTGGTCGTCAGAGTCAGTTAGTTTCAACTCTACGTCGCGCAAGCTCGTGTTTTGTTATCTGGCTATTTCCTTAACTGATACTGCGTATCTTGCTCTTGTGCTGTGCTGTGCCTTCATAAGTGCTGACTATGGCTGCATATTCTAACCTTGAATACGCTGACATAATGTACTGTTACGGACTTAGTGACGGTAACGCTGCTCAGGCGCGGAGAGAATATCAACTTCGTTTTCCCAACCGCCGACTCCCACACGTTAGTGTTTTTGGATCGACTTATCGGCGATTATCTGAAACTGGCAGCGTCCAAAGAAGCAGGCAAATTGACACTGGTCGTTCTCGGAGATACACGGCTGAGGACGAAGAGCTGATTCTTCAACGTTTTATTGACGACCCCAACATATCGACAAACATCGTAGCGCGTGAGCTTGCTATGTCACAGTGGAAAGTCTGGTCTGTAGTTCACTTATCAGGCCGACATCCATACCACTATCAACCTGTCCAGTCATTAGAAGAGGGAGATCCGCCAAGACGGCTTGAATTTTGTCGTTTTATGCTAAATGCCGACGCCGAAAGCGAAAACTTTTTAAAAAACATTCTGTGGACCGATGAGTCATGTTTTGACCGTGATGGTATCACAAATTACCACAACTTACATTACTGGGCACCGAAGGCAGAAGCAAATCCTAAGAAACTGAAACCAACCGCATCCCAGCGTAGATTCTCGCTTAATGTTTGGATGGGTATTATCGACGACAAATTAATTGGCCCACATTTTTTACCCCAAACATTAAATGGGGAACTTTATGAAGATTTCCTAAGAAATCATTTAACACCACTGCTCACGAATGTACCGGAAGACAGAAGAGCAAACATGATGTATCAACATGACGGATGTCCAGCCCACTTCCGAATCACAATTCGACAATTGCTGGATGAAACCTACCCAAACCGATGGATAGGGCGCGGTGGGCCAATTCCGTGGCCTGCACGTAGCCCTGATCTTACGCCACTAGACTTTTACGTCTGGGGTCATATGAAAGACCTAGTTTATGTGACCCCAGTAAATTCAATTGAAGAACTAAGGGAGAGAATAAGAGATGCAGCGGACCAGATGAGGGCAACAATCACATCAAGAGTCACAAAAACTGAAGTGAGGAAGCGAATAAGAACGTGTATTAGAAACCGAGGGCAGCACATCGAACAAGACGTGTGAAAGTGTAGTAAAAGTTTTTAAACTGATATTTTATTATTAAAAATAATGCTAATATTCACGAAATAGTTTTATTGATTTTCCGAATAATCACCTTTTTGTGAGACGCACATAATGTAGTCCTTAACTTTGTATTAACTTTCATACCTTTCTGAATAGCTGATAAGACAAGGATATTTTCCTAGTAATTTGTACATCAGACGTAGTAATTTTTTTTTTCACTAGACAACATTTTGTATGAAGTAATAGCAAAATTCACAAAAAAACTAAATGTTTCTTTAGTGATATTTGCCAAAGTTTTTGGCATTTTTGAACTTTGAATTATTAACAAGGATCTGCTACGGCGTCAGCTATGATGTTAACTTAAATTTCAGTACAGTCGCGCCGTAAATCATTTTTAAATTGGCTCCAAATGATTTAATCTGGGATTTTTCATAGAAAAGCTAAAAATCGAATTAACTCAAAAACTACTGAATTTCGGTAGAACATTTGGTGGCCTAATTTGCTGCATTTTAACCCTACTATGACGTCCTGCAAGGAATACGTCGAGTTACCAGTAACCCTGTATAACCCTTACATACTCCAAAAAAAAAACCCTTTCCTCCTCTATAAATAGGAAAGTAACTGCGAGCAAATTGGGCCATTCTCGCGGTACCACTCGCTTCGCTCGCTCGGCTCGCGCATTAATGGTCACAGTTGTAACCTTTTTTTTTTTTTTTGTCGAGATGAAAATCCTCATGGATGTCCTCCGAACTGGGGTGGTTCTAATCTAATCCATTTGATCGGGTTGCCCTAGCTTAGTTACAACGACCAAATGTGAGAAAAAGTCAGATAATTAAAAAGAGGCTCAATTATTTAAAAATTTGTGCATCATTAGGTGCGCAGTTTTTAGAGTTTAATTAATTTTAAAAAGTGTGCATCATTAGAAGCGCAAAAAAAATTTTAGAGGTTCATTTAAATAATTCCCAATAAATATGAACGCGAGATAGATATCCAGTTATTGCGCGTAATAACCGCAAAACAGGATTTTCAATAAATATTTTTTTAAAGCAAATTCTCATTATTAATTAAATCGATATTTAGAATATTAATTTGAGATCTGAAGATAATTTTTTTCAATTATTTCAACAATACGGGGTCAAATTAAATTAGCAAGCGAAACTCCGCAGACGTGATGCGTACATCTAAAACATGATAAACAAACAAAAACTTATTTGTAGACATTTTTGGGGTCTAATTACTTTAATTAAGTCGTTTTTTTTTTGTTTTATCGTGCTTATTATATCGAAACCCACCACAAAAAGTTGAGTTTCGCTAGCTAATTTAATTTGAATCTGTATAAACAGCTATATTTTACTCACAAAAACCCTACCGCTTGGAATGAAAGAAACAAAACTCACGTATATTGCCGCCCGCCTCCATCTCAGCCTTCATGAGCTGCAGGTCCAGCGTAGCCTCCTCCAGCTTCTCTCGACATGACTCTAGCTCCATCTGTAATCAACGAACGAATCAACATCTCCTCCAGTCTAACCAGATGCAGCACACACCGGTAGTTTTATACGAAGCGACTATTTGACTTCCACAACAGAGTTCCTGTAACACAATACTTCTTAAACTTTTTAAACTATATTTAATATGTCTTAAAATAAGAATAGTAATAGAGAATATTTTATATGTTAAAATATTTTTTTGATTACTTGGATACAAATGTTTTAATATAATAAGCTAAGTTTATATAAGAAGTAAAAACAAAAAGTAAATGTGTAAAAAGTTATTTCCCCGAAAAATGGAAGTGAATAAAGAATAATATAGATAAATAGAGAAGTTGGTAATAAATGGGAGTCCCACACACTGAATATATGATGATGGATAAAAGAAAGATAAAGTATGAAGCATGGAAGTACGAGAGGCATGCAAACGAGAACTTGTATGGATGAGACATAGATATAAAATAGGCGCCAATTACGTTGGCGAAACTAGTATAGTGGGAAAAAAAAAAAAAACTTTTTAAACTTTCGCGATTTATACAAGGTTTGGATAGCAGCTGTGGTAGTTCATATACCGGATGACTTTTTTACCGTCTTGAAAAAAATATGATATATTAGGTGAACGGAGTAGAAGCGTATGGCATACCTAGTTTTTTTTTTTTTTTTTAATAGCTTAGTCAGAAAAAAATATCTAAGTATCAATAAATACTACAAATTCGTTGTAAACTTTTCATTTTAGAACAATAAAAACATAAATTTTGAACGAAAATAATAAACCCTTTAAAAATATCGAAATTTAAATCATATGCAACAATTTAATTAAAAAAAAAAAAATTGATAGCTTCCACTTCGTTCCCCGAATATACCCTATTTTTTTCGAGACGGTAAAAAAAGTCATCCAGTATAGGGCAGACAAAACGAACAATCGCCGAAAGGATCAAGGAACATTATTGCAGCTGTAAAAAAGCGCCAAACCAACAAGTCCGCGATAGCTGAGCATTTGCTGGAGGCTGGTCCAAACCACTGGATTCAACTACAGAAGCCACAGGTTCTTTCCACCGATCGTTACTATTACTCCAGAATAGTACGTGAAGCGATTGAAATCAGGAAATATAAACATTTCAACAGAGAGAATGGATACTGACTGCCTACAACTTGGAATCCAGTCATTAGCAAGCAACGCCTGTCGTCCGACGAAGTCCACCAGTGTGTAGACGTCATTAGTGTTGTGTGTAGAAGTACCGACAGTGACAATAATAAAAATTGTGAAGACCAAGTGAGGCTAGATGCCAATACCCGCACTTTACGAAGACGTCGCCGAGCTGTCATCTGTCCTCCCGTGACCACGATCGCTGCAAGGCGGTCGAAACGTCGGAAAACAAGTACCTCTTTACCTCGTAAAAAGGAATATTGCGAGAAGATCCTTTCTTAGTTTTGTTTACAATGCTTCTTATGCCCGTTTTCACCAACCCTAAGTGACACTTAAATGAATCCCTAAATTTTATTGCACCGTTTGTATTTTCAACTCTCGGCGCTACCTGAATTGCATTATTGAATGAATACCTTCGATTTGAAGCAAATTTTGTTGCACAGTAAGGAACCGTTTACGTATAATCGTATAAAACAGAAAATAGACAGTGCTACTTTGGAATTTTTTTTTTATCAAAAAATTTTGAAAAGTATGAAGCCAGTAACAAATCGAGTTATGATTGAAAGACAGAAAGAAAGAAAAATATTTATTGACTCGCACAGGAAGATCACCAACTAAACTAAAAACACAATAATAAAAGCTTGAAAACAAAAAAAAAAAAAAAAATTAAATTAAATAAAAAAACAGAAAGTCCTGTACGAGGCCAAAAGGCCCATATCTCAGCATGATGCTGCGACATTTAAAATAAGTGTCGCAGCGCTGATATTCTGATAGGGCCCGCTGTGATATCACGGGCAGATATACAAAAATACATAAATAATTATCAATAATAAAATAGATTGTACTTGTAACGCTTCAGATCTCTCTTCCGCCATCTCTTTGTCGAGAGCGGCCATTTCAGCCGCCTCTTGCAGTTCGGCCGTCTCGTCGTTGTGGGTTTCCAGAGCTTCTTGAGCCTCGCGGACCTGGAACGAAAGTGTTAAGATTAATAGTATAATGCTTTTGGTTGTAATGTATGGGGAACATCTATACATATCTGTATATAAATAAAAATGAATGGTTAAATGTGTTTCTAAGCGCAAAACTCGAGAACGGCTGGACCAATTCAGCATTTTTTTTTTCTATTGTTCGTTGGAGTCCGAGGAAGGTTCTTATGAAGAGAAAAATTGGGAAAATTGCACGGAAAAACGTAAACACCATATTTTTCTTATTCCTATACAAACTGTTCCTAGCTGTCAATTCTAGGGATGACACTGGTGTAATAATAGGTCTTTACCTATGAAATTGCCGTTTTGTATGAAAAAATTTAAACGATTTTTTTTCATGCATTTTTTATTTGTATTAATCGAAGTAATCACCCATGCAATCAATGCATCTTTGCCAACGCAGTGGCAGTTTATTGATGCCCTTCTTAAAGAAATCAGCTGGACGGGAGGCAACAAATTCTTCAAAGGCATTTTGTACTGCCTCTCGGGTATTGAATTTTTTTTCAAATTCAAATTCAAATTCATTTATTCGTGTGATTTTTGGTACATGAGATCTTAATATTAATAAATAGTTCCTCAAAAAATCTACCTTAAAGGTGTACACGCTTTCACGTAATTATTATAAAAAAAAAAGAATAAGTAATCAATCTAATAAAATAAAATAATTACAACAAAACACAACATAAGTCAGAAAAAAACAAGCAAAACATTAACAATTGAGTACACGTAAATAAATAATTAATGGAATTTAAGATAATAATGCATTGTCAAAATTAAATAAATATGAATGTCAAATAACTTACAATTTATCATTAAGGAATTCGTCAATAGTATAATAACATTTTTCTAATAATATATGTCTTAATTTGTTTTTAAATTGAATAATATTTAAGTCCTTAATTTCATTTGGTAATTTATTAAATATTTTTGGGGCCATGCAAAGTATGCTTTTGTGCATCAAGGCGGTCTTTGTTGGTCGAACGCATAATTCATGTCTATATACGTGTCTAATCATTCTATAGCGATGTTCAGATGCTTTTCTGAATAGATGCATGTTCTTTTTAACAAATAAAGCAGTCTCAAATATGTACAAGCAAGGTAAAGTCATTATTTTTAACAATATAAAATAAGGTTTACAGCTATCAGTTATTTTTATACCAGTAATAGCTCTAATGCATCTTTTTTGCGATTTAAACACCATGTCCTTATTGCAGGAGTTACCCCAAAACATGACTCCGTAGCGTAGAATAGAGTCGACATATCCATAGTATACAGTGACTGCCGCTGCTTGATTGACTACTTTCTTTAGTTTATTCAAAGCAAAAGCAAACTTACTAATTTTTTTAATTAATATTGAAGTATGTTGTTTCCAATTAATTTTCCCGCCAAGAAGTTATCCAAATTCTGGAAAAAGTAGTAGTCTGTAGGCGCAAGGTCTGGTGAGTAGGGCGGATGACGGAGAGCTTCCAACCCCAGTTCTTGCAACTTGGAGACCGTCTGCTGTGCAGTATGAGGTCGCGCGTTGTCGTGCAGGAGCAGCGGAGACGAGCGATTGGCCAATGCTGGTTGGAGATGTGCCAGCTTCTCCATCATTGTGTTCAGTTCTTCACAGTACACATCTGAAGTAATGCTCACCCCGTTTGGTAAGAAGCTGTGATGAATCACACCGGCGCTAGACCACCAAACAGTGACCATCACTTTTCTAGGGGTAAGTTTTCGTTTAGGGCATTGTTTAGGTGCTGAACCAGGATCCAACCAACTTGCTGAGCGCTTGCGGTTATCAAACAGAATCCATTTTTCATCGCAGGTAACAATGCGGTTCAAAATTCCTTCATTTGTGTGTCTGTTGAGCAGTGCAAGGCACGTCTCGACGCGTACTTCGCGCTGGCGATCATTGAGTTCATGGGGCACCCATTTGTCAAGCTTTTTTACCTTGCCAATTTGACGCAAATGGACCAATATTGTTTTGACGCTAACGTCGAAAGCTGCTGCTAATTCAGCCGTAGATTGTGTATCATCAGCTTCCAGCCTTTAATTCGTCATTGTCGACCAAAGTCTTCGGACGACCGCGAGGTTCATTTTTCAGGTCGAAATTTCCAGAACGGAAGCGAGCAAACCAATAACAAGTGGTGCGTTGGTTTGTAGTGTTAGCTCCGTAAACGTCGTTGATGTTGCGTGCCGCTTGTGCCGCGTTGCTGCCACGACGGTACTCATATTCCATAATTACTCGAATTTTTAACGTATCCATGATGACGAAAAAGATTGAAATGCGATGAAAATGTAATACTAATCAATAAACAAATGACTACTTTTGGAAAAAAAATCCATGTTTTTAAAATAAAATTAATTTTAAATTAGAATTCTTAGCCAAACAAAAATTATTTTGATTTGAAATGGCCAGTACTGCAGAGCGGCAATTTCATAGGTAAAGACCTAATATAAACTACTCGAATGCATCCGTAGATTTTATACTTTCTCTTTCTACGATATACAGTTTGACATTGACAGTTAAATTTGGACAGTACAACGTCTGTCGGGTCAACTAGAAAGTAGTAATATTGGTAACAAAATAGTAACGAAGAATTTTTCTCCGTTTGTCTGACTCTCTAGATGTATGTTCCGGATTGGCGCAAAAACGGCTGTACGGATTTGGATGAAATTTGGCATACAGATAGTTTTTAACCTGATAGGGTATTTTTAATCGCGGTAGTGCATTCCTGTGGGATATTTTCCGACGTCTAAACATACAAACATAATCAGCCTATAATGTTCCCACTGCTGGGACACAGGCCTCCTCTCTGTAGGGAGTGGGCCGTAACCCACCACGCGGGCCCAGTACGGGGTGGTAGATGTCACATGTCTCCGAATTTTTGGTTCTGGGACATGCCGGTTTCCTCACGATGATTTGCTTCACCGTTTTGAGAGCAGTGGTGATGAAATAATTTACACAAAGTAATGCGCCTGTCGGGGTTCGAACCTACGACCTACAACTCGGTAAGTCGCGGCCGTTGCCACTGGGCCACCACTGCTTCAACGATCAAAAGCCAGTAATATTATTAGTGGTTTATCTAATACTAGCTTTTGCCAGCGGCTTCGCTCGAGTGGATGTCGGAAATTATCCATCGGGAACCATACATTTTTTCCGGGATAAAAAGTAGCCGTGCTATTTCAGGCTATAATTTATCTCAGTGTTCCGCAAAGTATGTACCGCGGCATACTGTTATACCGTGGTCATTAGTTGGTGTGCCTCGGAAAAATAAGGTTATCTTATAAACTTATTTTTAGTAAGTAAGTAAGGGTAAGAAAAATAATTACTTACACAAATATATGTTAGAAACAGATTAAGAACATATTTAGCTATGTGTGAAAAATTAATATCCTCTACTTTCTAAGCATGCTATTGCAATACTAACTAGCTTCAACTTTCTGACTGACCGACCCATTGACAATTCAAAAGTAATTGGTTTATTTGAAATAAATGCTTTGAGTTTGAGTTTGAATACTTTTGTCATTCGCAACGACCTATTTGTGTGAATTAGGATTTTAGACTCTTACCAAAATAAAAACTAAAAAAAGGGAACGCCTCAACACGATCGACAAAGAGATGAGAGCAGCCCTGTCAACGATTACTCCAAATTTAGACCGTCTATGCTCTTTAAACTAGCTCATGTTTCGCATTAAATTCCTTTTCTGTAATTTAAAGTTTAGGTTTGTTGATTAATATTACTTAAAAACTGATTTTTAATTTGTGGTGTACCTCCAAAAATTTTTGTTTTCCTAAACGTCGCTTGAACACAAAAAGTTTGCGAAACACTGATCTATCTCTTTGCCAAATTTCATCCAGATCCGTTCAGCCATTCTGGCGTGATCGAGTAACAAACATCCCATCCATCCAAACACTCGCATTTATAATATTATAGTAGTATGCTAGACGTTACCTGTATCTATAAATAGTCATCTTTATAACGATGTCTTTCTGAAGTGTCATTGACCCCGCGTTTACACCAAGATATAAAACAAGTAATCTACATGCGTGTCTACTGTTTTCGTTTATACAGGGTCAAATTAAATTAGATAGCGAAACTCCGCAGATGTTATAGATATCGATAACTAAATACGACAAAAAAAAAATTTTTTTTCAATGTTTTTTTTAACGGGTCAATGACCGCTGGTAGTATTGTTATTTGTGTTGATTGATAAAACCTGTTTTATCGTGTTGAGATATCGTGATACCTATCACGTTAGTGAAGTTTACACAAAACAAAATTGGATTTTTTTTACTGACATTTTACGTGACTACACTCAATTTCCAATTGTTTTATAGTGCGTGACTTTGACATCATCTACCTAGCCTATTCCCAACTATGTTGGAGTTGGCTTCCAGTCTAACCCGATGCAGCTGAACACCAGTATTTTACATGGAGCAACTGCCTATCTGACCTCCACAACCCAGTAACTGGGTAATACGATACCCCTTGGTAAGATATGGTTGTCAGACTTTCGGTAACGACTGTCAAAGATACACGAATGATAGCCGGGACCAACGACTTAACGTGCTTTCTGAGGTACGGAGGAATCTTGGTATGTAAAGATCACCCATCCACGGACCAACGGACCCGTGCGGCTGTTATAACCAGGGACCGAAAACCTTTATGAATTACGGTACAGGTATCGAAGAATTTTGGTTACCTCTACGATTAAGGTAACCGCTATCTGGGTAACCCAAGAAGAAGCAACATGTTACCTTTATTTAAGTTACCGTTTTAATACCGGTTACCTAAAAATGACCTTGATTACGAGAAAGAAACAGAATATCGTAATGCCGGCAATTTGTTGGCATTTGAAAATACATTAGCAGGGAGACCGTCATGCGTGCTGTACCTACCAGTAGTTTACGTGTTTTTAGTGCGCCTTTTTGCGGAGTAGGTATTAGAGTTGAAGCTTGAAGTAAAAAAAAGGAAATGAACAATGGTAAGTAAGATAATATTAAGTACCTACATTGTAAATTGGTAAAATACCATTTGTTTATCTTTTTCCCTCATCATAGCAATTAACTCGGTATGCCGACGGCACGTGTACCTAAGATAGAGGTAATTTTTATTTTGGTAACCGGTATTAATACAGGTTATATTCAGTATTTAAGAATTAAAATTAAAAAAATTTAAATTGTTTATTGGGTCTCAAACAGTTACATTTGCAGATGTGATTGAGACAGCCCCAGTAAGTAATTAATAATACTTGTGTTGGGGTAAAGAAGTGGGGTAAGAATTAAGGTAACCTTTGAAAATACCTGTAAAAAAAATAAAGATTGTAACCGAAAAATACCGGTAATGATCGTACCGGTTTCGGTCCCTGGTTATAACTTAACCACAAGCCCCTCTCCCCTCCAGTACGTGACTTTTGACAAACCATCTAAATCAGTTGAATGAGTGTGAGTAGTCTGATCAAGCTGTTAGGGAAGATGTAAACCTTACCTCCTGCTTAGCCCTCTGCAGGTCTCTCTGCAGCTGAGCCTGCGACTCCATGATCTTGGCTTTGAACTCGTTGGCCTGGTCCAGCTGCAGACGGAACCGCTCCAACTCTCTCAACTTCTCCCGGTCTTCGGCGCGGCGGACTTTGAGGGTCTCCAGCTTCTCTTTTAAGTCTTCTACTTCCGTTTTTAGAGTTGTTATCTGTAAAAATGGTTGTTCGGTGAATTCCTTTTCGGCCGTATAAATGATTTATTCATGTAAAAAGGTTTTAAAAACACTTTTACATCTCAAAAATAATAACATAACATCACGCCTGCCAAATGGTTAGGCAGAGGTGTAACTTATAAAGGGTGATGAAATTCGAGGTTCCTATATTGGCAACACTGTAATTTTGACAGCTGTTAGTAATGGCGCGTGTTTCAAACGTCAAATGTTAGTTTGTAACAATACATTCACAAAATGAATCGCTTTACCGTTGCTCAACGCATTAAACTTGCCACACAGCGCGTGAAACGCTAGATGTTATGAGTGAAACTTTCAGAGGTCGCATTATTTCACGTTACGGTGACGTCAACTGACCGCCAAGATCGTGCGATTCAACGCCATTGGATATTTTTTTGTAGGATTCTCTTAAGAGCCGTTTCTATACCAACACACCTGCCACGTTGGAGCACCTAAAAACTAACATCCGCCAAGTTATTGCCGAGATAACCCACGAAATTTGCCAAAAACCGTCGAAAATTACCTCAAAAGAATCAACTGCTGCAGAAGAACCAGAGGAGGCCATTTGATTGACATCATTTTCCTTAATTAATGAATAACACTAGATATTCGATTAAAGAAAAAAGTCTTAAGATATTGTTACATTTTTTGTATTATTTTTTTTTTTTAAATAAAAGTTAGAAACCTCGAATTGGATCATCCTTTATTACACCCACATTTATGTTCAAGTCCCATGCAATAGGGAGCGAGCCTATTGCCATCAACCGGGCACGAATCCAAACACCTGACGGTTATAAGGATTTCCTATTGAAACACTGCCTGAAGTCACAGTCGCTTTCATTCAATTTTGATTTAATTAGCAAGAAATAACAATATAAAAATACACACACTAGCAGGCCATTCCAGTAACTCAATGCATTGTGAGTGACAATAAAAAAAACTTCACTTCTTCAATGTTTGAAATGTTAAAAATGTTCTTACGTTTCTTGCAATTTGCAAGTCAGTGTTAGGTTGTATGTTAATTAAAGTATGATTCGCGATCGTTACAAATATGTATTTACAGAATTATAATCATTAGAATCAACATCAAACAAAACATAACAACAATAAAACAACAACAACAACGACTAAACAAACAACTCTTTATGTTAATATAATCCTCAAATGTCAAGATTTCATTATAAATAAAATAAATAAAAATAAAATATTTTTTTTTTAATTCAGACTATTGTTAGTTGATAGATTGATCAGACTTAAAAACTATGTTAGATTCAAAAATTTAATTAATTTAAGAATTTTCCACCCTCTGGAGCCCCGGGCACACGCACTTGTGCTTGAACCCATTGCCCCAGAAGGGGACTGTCCAGCTTGTGGCTGAGCACGTTGAGGATGGTGTTGGTACTCCCACGCGTGCGGAACATCAGTGAAGCGATGCGGCGCCGCAACACAGTGTGAAAGCCGTCTGTGTGCGCGTGCGCAAACATTGCAGATGCATTACAGCAGCGTGGGAGCCCCACCAGCACCCTGAACGCGTTATTATATTGTATTCGGAGAGCGTTGATGGCCCGCTGCGTGTAGTTGACCCACAGGTTGCAGGTGTAGAGAGTTTGGCAATATGCTTTAAGGATTACCTTTAATTTTGTAAATACGTATTATGTTATCTTATCATACTTTAATCAACATACAACCTAATACTGACTTGAAAATTGCAAAAAACGTAAGAAAATTTGAATTTCACGGGCTACCAGCTTCCCCCTTAATGGATTTTTTTGAATTTATTGTCAAAATGAAAGTTTCTGTTAACCCGAGTGTATTAAAGAGCCACAAACTTATCTAACCCGGTGGCTTTAATTGGAACTAACAAAATCACTATGAATAGTGACAAGGCTTGTCATATTTTGTTCACGGACGGATCGCTGCCGTTACCGGGTCAAATAAGTTTGTTGCACTATTAGAGTGCAGGATTAATGAATGAATGTGATCCTTTTTTTTTGTGGATGGGAAATCATCAAATGACTTCTCCCGCTCTGGGCGGAGCAGGAGGGCGTGTCAGACTTTTACTGACTAAACCCCACCCGTGTTCCCTCAGTTGCCTGTGCCAGGGCCACGGTATCTCTTTTGAACAACCCTTGACCCTGGCGGCAACTCTACAAGCCCGAACTTCACAAACTGCGGCATGAATGTAGTCCTCCAGACCGTATTTCGGTCATGGCGGCCAATCTCAACGGAGACTTGCCTTAGGCATGGGAGACATTATAATGCAGGCGAGTGTGCGCTAATATAAGTGCACTCTCTCTCCCCACACTCTCATAGTCCAATGGGACAGCAATCTGACACGGCCGGAGAGAGATCAGGCGCAGGACCAATGGCTTAACGTGCGCACCAAGACCCGGGTGTATCACATCGCCAACTTCCAAACTTCGGGCTGTTAATGAATGTATGTACGAATGATATGACTATGTTTTTGACGCACAGTGATACGCCGTCCCCATCTATGGATAATAAACTAACCTCTTGCTGCGCCTGTATATTCGCTATTTTGTCCTCCATGCTGTTGCTTGCAGGTTGTGGCGATGTAATGCTCTGACCGGGAGTGTACTGAGGAGTCAGGGTTTCCACGAAACCGGTCTGGAAACAGTGGTTTAGTAGTTAATTTTTTATCTAAACAAACTTATACTATACCTTTTTTTTTTTTTTTTTTTTTTTTTTTTTTTTTTTTTTTTTTTTTTTTTTCTTATGTGGATGGGAAATTATCAAATGACTTCTCCCGCTCTGGGCAGAGCGGGAGGGCGTGTCAGACTTTTACTGACTAAAACCCACCCATGTTCCTTCAGCTGCCCGTGCCAGGGCCACGGTATCTCTTTCGAACTACCCGCGACCCCGGCGGCATCGGCCCAATTGACCCCGTCACTGCTGACATCTCTTTGAAGCGCGCGTGGAACACAACGCGCCGTCGACCCGGGCCTGGTCCTTACCGGACGGCGAGCTGCCCATTACTCGTCGTCCGCAAGCCCGCGCCTACGGTGGCCGGGAATCGGCAATCGATTCCCGCCGCCAATCGATTCCCGCCGATACACCACGGTATACTATACCTAACGTCAAATAAATCTGAATTAAAGGTCATTGACCCGCATACATTTATTTCAAATACGTAATTCCGAAAACAGATATAATTACTTAAACTTAAGTCAAGTTTAAGTCATTATTTCTGTTTTATTACTAGAAAAACGATTCATAATGTATTGTTGGGGTACCTAAGCAGAGAAATTAAGGAAAGAGCAATGAACTTTATTTCAGATTTAAGTGGCGGCCGCCATAGTAGTTCTGCGAACAGTAGACTTCGCGAGCACAAACTTACCACTAAAATTATTAAAAACGGGATATTTACCACATTTTTTTTTATCTGATCTTCACCAAATTTTTATGAGACCAAATTAAGTTACCACCTTTCAAATAAAAAAAGAACCATCTAAATTGGATCTTATAAGGCGAAGATATCCAGTAGCCTCCTTTTCGCCCCTTTTTGGAGGAAGTATCTCTCCAATCAAAAATCCCCGACGACAAAAGAATTCTATAAATTCGAAAAACGTGTATACCAAGTTTCGTCCAGATCAGTTGTAAAATACGACCTGTAGAGGAGTTCCAATAAACTGACAGAGAAAAGCAAATTTTGCCAGTCTTGAAGCAGAGACGCTTCGCTCACTCTGTCAAAAACATACTGGAGAGGCTATGTCTCAGAGCTAACACACCCGGAAAAGGACATACGACTTTTTCTCCTGCTACATGAAGTAAATCCCCTAGGATGTTTGTGAAACTGTGGGCAACAGGTAGTCAGAACGCAAATCCAAGAGTGGTAGGAGCGCAGTTTGCGGCACCTCTCCAACATAGCGTGCAAGAGTCACCGAATACCAGGCAGGCAGCGGGCTAGTGATGTCAATACCGTTGGAGCTGACAAAACCAGCATACGTAGGGACAGACATAGAAAAGGCGGCTGGGAGAGACTTCAGAAGGCGGAGAACCAGGGTTATACACTTTGAGAAAGACCTATATCCTTTAGTGCAATAGGCCAAGTTGAGGCAGGAAATGGACCCTCGGTGCACCCAGAACATGTGGTTTAAGGAGGATGCTCAGTGGTAGCCCGCGAAATTCAAATTTTCTTGCGTTTTATGCAATTTGCAGGTCCGTGTCAGGTTGTATCTTGATCAAACTATGATACGCGGGAATAAAACATATGCATTTACATAATTTTTACCATAAAAATCATCAATACATCTTTCTAAGTTAGATTTCGTGCATCTTCGTTAGATTTCGTTCGTTCGACGAATCTACACGAAATCTAACTTGGAAAGATGTATTGATGATTTTTATGGTTAAAATCATGTAAATGCCTATGTTTTATTCCCGCGTATCATAGTTTGATCAAGATACAACCTGACATGGACCTGCAAATTGCACAAAACGCAAGAAAATTTGAATTTCGCGGGCTACCACAGCGCATCCTCCTTAAGGTGTCCTTGATTATTTACTTTGAACTGCCAAGAGTCCACTATCATAAGTTTATAACCGAGTCCATTATTATCAACAAAAGATGCCCTCTTCCCCTGCTCAGGCGACACGGCCCATTCCGTCGTCTGCGAAGCATATGACGTCAGAGACTGTCGACTGCTTATACGTAGCGTCTACGCAGACTTTACACGACGTATACAATGCGTTTCCGCAACGTTTACGCGACGTAAACGTAGCCATAAAACACACTTAACAACTACCTACCTCAACAAAAGACGCCCTCTTCCCCTGCTCAGGCGACGCGGCCCTTTCTGTCGTCGGCGAGGCATATGACGTCAGAGACTGTCGACTGCTAGCCAACGAGGTGCGCGAGCTGGAACCGTCCTCAAATCTTAAGGGTGCTAGTCTGGTGGGGGCCGAGTTGAACCGACCTGATAGTCTGACAGGCTTCGTACTAATTTTGAAGATAAAATTATCGATTTAAAACTTTTGTCTTACAAAAATGTACCCTGATATAGAAACGTGAGGGTACATTTTGCATGGGTGTCGGATTTTTTTGACACTTGCAAGTATGATTCCAGTTTATCATAGCGATAGTTTGTCGTTGAGTTTAAAATGCAGTGCTTCATTTTTAATTTCTTTATACACGATTGAGTCACAAGATCTAGAGAAGTCACAGATTGATTCAGCATGGATTTCAATTATCAAATTTATCAGGTGCTAAAGTACTTCACGACGACGTTGACTTTTAAATAAAAACTCCAAAAAAAAAATCTAAGCCACTTGAATCATCAGAATGAGTTCACACTCATCACAACTTCGCCAAATGATAGATTGGAAGTCTCAAATTTATTATTACTTTTTCTTATTCCTGTCCATTTCAGATTCGTTTCAACTCAGCAGTATTTCATGCGATTTACAAAGCGAAACTCATACAAGATGGCTGTAATTAACATCAAAACGACTTATATTACCTTTTGTGTAAACAAAAAAGGATTTCAATGCGTGCCTCAGAGTAAGAACTAACATAGTAGGACCATAGACGTATAGCCACTGACGCGTCCCGCTCCCCGCGCAACGTCATTAGGATTGTCCTTGAGAATTTTGTCGGCGCGCGACGGGGCGCCCAGCCACTTATACACGACTTGTACACAAAACATTCCTATGAATCGCTATGAAAGTAATGACTGTTTCTTAAAGTAGATAGACTAAACTAGATTACGAATTTTGATATAGAACAATAGATGACTTAGTTTTTTTTTTTTTTCAATAAAAAAAACAGTTTGCATTATCGCCAATAAAAAAACAATTAAAATATTATTTCAAAATCTAAAGCGATAACCCTATTTTTATTTGCCTAAAATATTACCTATGTATCAAATAATCAAATGACATCATAATATTTACCTTTGTTCTTCCAAAGTTTTGAAATACGAACAATAATCTCGATAAAAAAAGGCGGACAGATTCTCGCTAACAAAAAACTGTGTCTATCGGAGTCAGCCAGCTCGCATTAACAGGCCGACTCCGGCACGCACACATTTCACAAGACATGCTGTATTTTTACCTTATACATTACGAATATGTTACCATATTACGAATGGTTAACTGGTGTGTGAATGTGTGCGTGTGCCTGAAGGTACAGCGAGCTGGCTGACTCCGATAGACACAGTTTTTTGTTAGCGAGAATCTGTCCGCCTTTTTTTAAGTAGGACCGGCTTAGCTAATGTCAACCTTAGATTTGTCGGCTCACAGAACTGAGATAGTCAAAAAAGAATGCAATATATTATTTATTCCTTTGTAATTCGTATCTTAAAAGCAACCAAATAGTCGAAAATTTGCATATTCAGCCTATAATGTTCCCACTGCTGGGACACAGGCCTCCTCTCTGTGAGAGGGAGTTGGCTGTTATCCACCACGCGGGCCCTTGTGGGTTGGTAGATGTCACATGTCTTCCAATATTTGGTTCTAGGACATGCCGGTTTCCTCACGTTGTTTTCCTTCACCGTTTTGAGAGCAGTGGTGATTAAATTATTTACACAAAGTAAAGCTCCTGCTTGGGTTCGAACTCACGACCTACAACTCGTAAGTCGGAGCCGTTACCACTGGGCCACCACTGCTCTAAAATTAGCAAGAGGAGAAAAACTATAGGGTTCTCTTTCTAACTCATAGGGCGTTTCGTAAGGAAGAAAGAGATGTATATATTGCAGTGACTATCCTTTTTATGACTCCTTCTATGTTAGTTATTCGTCTGAGGCTTAACAACCAGCAATGTGCACCGTCGAAATGTCAATTGTCAGCCATTTTGTATTGAGTTTAGTTTCTAAGCGAGACAGATTGACAAGCGGACAGTTTATTTCGATTTACTTATAATATATTTTAACGTACACATGAAGCTGTAATTTTATGGACATGTCTTGAACGACTGAACAAAATTAAAGGCAGTTTATGGCGACGATAACCGATTTTGAATGATTTTAAACTGACAATTGAATGATTTGGAAAAAATACATGCTAAATTAGAGCATTTTCTTAATAACATAATTTGTGAATATTTTAAATTATGTTTATATAACATAGTGTAATTAATTTGTAAATTTATGTCAAACGCGGATAAAAAAACTGAGAATCACGCAAAAATTATCAAGCGTATTTTTATGAAACCGTAACCTTTTTAAAGATAATTTAATTATTTATCTTTTAGTATACGTATTTTATTAAAATACCTTTGGTTTTTATGTATAATAAATTAATAATGCGTCTAATTTGGGACAGCGCTCCTTGATGAGCCAGTCCTATTACTGGGTGGACGTACGACGCGTTGCGTGAGCTCAGCACAGAACACGCAATCTATGCTCTCAAGGCCATTGCATTTATCTGCATCTTAAAGGATATATTTTGTTTATAGAATATATTCGCTGCCGCTGTGTATAAGTAGCAAATAAGAGTGAATACATACTGCCTACAATTTAATTCCGTCATCTAAAACACGCCTTAAAAACATGACATATCACCAAGTACGCATACCCATAACATAACATAACGTAAATAGCAAGCCGACCGAAAATAACCTTGTAGTGCTTTGAGAAAAAATAAGATACAATACGATCCATCAGGTTAAGCTACACTTGCCGGGGTCGGTCCGTGGATGGGTGACCATATTTACATACCGAGACTCCTCCGTGCCGCGGAAAGCACGTTAAGCCGTTGGTCCCGGCTGTCATTCGTGGATCTTTGACAGTGGTTACGGGTCGTCAGAAGCCCGAAAATCTAACAACAAGTCTTACCAAGGGTCAGATAGGCAGTCGTTCTATGTAAAATACTGGTATTCAGCTGCAATCGGTTAGACTGGAAGCAGACCCCAACATAGTTGGGAAAAGGCAGGCAGATTGATAGATTGACGCGCCACTAAAGATGAGACTTAACACACCACAGTAGGCAGTAGACGATTTATAGGTCTCAATTATGTATAAGTAAAAAAAAATACAGAAATCGACTCAGTAATCGCTTTGAACTAATTTCTTTTATAATATGCATTAATTCAGTTACACATTGTATAAATGTAGGTACGGAGTTGCATCCACGTACATATAACTGCGCGGGCGCACCCGCGTCATCCCCGCTGCCACCTTACTGCCTGGCTAATATTTTCACCCAGCTACTCTCATAAAGTTCGTCCGGATACTAGAGAAAATAAATTGTACTTACAAGGTAATATTCGGTCGGTAAACAGAAACACAGAATATTTGCACTTCACATACATTTAGTCACAAATCATAATACGCTTACAAATAAAAAAATCGGAAGGTGTCGTGGGACAGCCAGTTAGAACGAAGTTCCTTTCGCTTTATATTATGTATTAATACAGAGCCATCTATACTTCATAAAAGATAGCTTGATCTCTGTGACAGCTGTCAGTAAAATCACGCCTATGAAGTCCTGAATTTCATGATAGTACAGACAGTACCTGTCAATGTCATACTTTCTTGGCATGCCGACCTAATTAGTGATGGGTGATGAATCATCGTGACCACAGACTAAACTATCGATATTTTAAATAAAACTTAATAAAAAGGTGGTAACCAAATGCAGAAAACTAATGGAAGAAAATTGGGAGCGGGACGTCTGATTTGATAATATTTGCGAACAAGAGTTTATAATAAATTAACAAGATTGTTTTAGCGATTCAGAAACTGATTCAGATATGGATTTTGGGACTCCTTTAAGAGAATAAATGTATTTTATATTAAAATATTCGTTTAATTTAGTAACGTTAGTAATTAAATTAAACCCAATTATATGTTACATTAGCATCGATAATAGTAAGAAACGTCGATAATTTCTATCGACAATTTTTTATATCCTGACAACCCTAGGAATGTCAGTTTGACATATGTCGCAGAGATCAAGCTATATTTTATGTTGATCTCAAGTGTCAAGTGTCAAAAGTTTTTGAAACTGACGTCATAACGCTTTATCGTTACGTCACAATTTCTGCCAGTTCACTCCTACTACAAGCCGCGTTATAGAACTTCGTTCTAGCAAATAAATAAGTTTAAAGTAAAGTACTAATAATAATATTGTGCGGCATGAAACGAAGCTGTGAACTTAAAATTAAAATACAATTATTTAAATAAATTAAATATGCAAAGCGTTTTTGTTATTCGTGCCCAATATTAAACTAATTCTTGTAGACACCTTCACCGTAATGTAAACTATTTAACCTTTACAGAAATATTATTGAAATAAAAAACAACAGCTCTTGTGAAAAAACACAACCTGTATATTGGTCACTTATAAGAAACCACTCTGTATAACAATTTAAATGCAACACAAACTCTAAGAAAATCATTCTTTATTAATAAATTAAAAATGATTTCTTAAATACAGCATGCTGTTATTAAAAATGATAGAACTTAAAAATACAAACTGTGCAACTTAAAAGTACTAAACGTATTTTTTGTAGAATTTCTGTAAGGACCTTGTTGACGGATAGTAGAGCGGAAATATCCGCCTGCATAGGTCCTAATATTTTTTTTTATTTGATGATTTTTTCTAAGTTTGGGAAAATACACCTTATAACCAGGCAGCGAAAGTTTTATGTTGTATGTTAGTTTTAAAGGAGGCTGTTAATTTCAAATATGATGATTTTTTTTCATTAATTCTTTTGGTAAAATTCTAGGTAAAATAATCTTTTTTTTGCAACATACCACAAACAGCCAACCTCCCCAAAAAATGGTCGTCATTTGTTTATATATTTAAAAAAAAGGCAAATAAATAAACAAATCACCGCGTACTATGCTACACGTATCATTACCTCGACATGGACAGAGTGCCCGCTTTGGTCTGCGCGGGCGACGCCTTCCGACGCACCCTTTGCAACCACCAGAGTTAGTTCGCACACTTTTGTTAACATTTTTATTAATTCTTGGAGGAAAAGTGATGGTTTAGTTTAGACAAAGGAAATTATAAAAAAACCGGCCAAGTGCGTGTCGGCCCACGCACAATGAAGGGTTCCGTAGTTGGTTGACTATTACTCGTAAACTTGAAAAGCCTAATTAGCTATGATAGTTTTCCTTTTAACATCCTTATATATACTGCTACCGTGAATTTTTTCACCCATCCAAAACTAACCGTTTAGCTCTAACCACTTGGCTCTAACAAAAATTAGCACTTCCCTAAATCAAATAATTGTATTCACAAACCCACAATATTTTTGAAAGACCCATCCAACAACACCCCACACCATGGGTTAGAAGAGAAAAAAAAAACATCCACACTTTACGTGTACAGCATTTTATTTTATGACTTTATCGGCGTGATGAATATATTTAGTAGTATAGTATATCCATGCCAAATTATAGGTTTCTAGTACTAATTGTCTCTGAGCTAAGCTGTGGACGGACAGACGGACGGACATAGCGAAACTATAAGGGTTCCTTGTTGACTACGGAACCCTAAAAAGGCAGATTAGACTTTAAATATTATGCCTCGTGGAGAGTAACAAATTTAGGCATATTTAAAGTATTTCAAAGGGGCAGACATCTTTTGGTGTTACTCTATGAGGCATACTTTTACATTATGCCTCATTTTAAAAAAGACTGGGATATAGCTTATTAAAAAAAATATTAATTAAAAATTTTGACAACGCATCACTTTACCTAAAACAATACAATTAAAACAATATTGATTAATAATACATTCAAGAAATCATCATTTATACAAAAGAATATTATGTACAATGTATACTCCAGCCATGGATAAAATATTTCATAACAAGAAAAGTACATACACAAATAATGATTAATGATTATAGCATTCATATGAATAAATATACAATTATTTTAATAATCAAAATCTCATGCAAATATTTACATCCCATAGAAAAGTTACTCAAATCGAGGCATAAAGACTTGTATGCCTCGACTTATTTTAATTCACAGTAAAAACAGAAAAAAACACAAGTTTTAATGCCTTTTCAAAATGTTTCGTAATTTCATTTTTTGTATTTTTATTGAAATCGTGGCGACATTTTTGTCATATACAATGCCGACCTTTTTTAGGGCAAATATTTCACTACGGTGAACACAGATGATATTAAAATTATCACTTTCTTTAGAAATTGCTTTCCCGAGGTTTATAAAAGCCGTTTTACGATCTGTTGACTCGATTGGCTGTTATTAACCTGGGGTAAGTATATTTTGAAAAAAAACGTAGTATTAATACTAATAAATGGTTCATGTTACTTCAGAAAAAGCATTCAATCTACAGAAGAATATAAAATAGGAAAACAGAACAGAATCAAGCCAAGTTATACCGTAGCGTCCTTCTGCAAGGAATTGATGGATGCAAAGGAGGCACCCGAAATGAAGAGAGCATCTTCTCCCCTAAAGCCGCAGCAGGAAGCAAAAATGAAATAGCGCGAGATCGCATGACATGGAGGAAGCCTCAGGAATTGGATAAGCAGTAAATGTCAAAATTTTAATAAAACTATAAAACATCTTAAGGGTTCATGTAAACGACGCCGGAGCCGCATGAAAACCGCACAGGTGCCGCACCGGAGCCGCGCCGGATCCGCGTGTACACCGCAATGATGCTGAGTTAAATAGAAAAGCAACGATCACAGTTCAGTAATAGTAGGGGAGGTACTGTTCGATTTTTGCGACCAATTTTATAGATACCGAATACATTTCATTTCTAGTAGTATAGGGGCATGAGGAACAGGGTGTAAAGTTCACTCATCCTCTATTGAAAAGGGAGGATCCTTCGACCAGACGGGTGTTGTGTCTGGTGGGCAACTGCCTGACGGTTGATGTCGGGACGTTGTAAATATGCTAGTCGTCGCGCGGTAAACTCTGATTGCGCGATGCAGGATTGCGTGACGTCAGTGTGACGCGTAGTTCGTATGTGGCGATGTAGATTCCGCCACAGTAGTTTTAATATTCATTCATCATGCATGTGAGAGTCAGCCGCTGCACCCAAGGGGGAATCCAAAGTTACAGCATATCAAAGTTGTAAAAAAACCTATAAAAAAGTATTTTCATTCCGCGCCAAAACCATGTCGTTTTGTTATGGTTAAAGTTAAAATCATATTCATATTTATCAATATTAAAATGAAAAGCAGACGTCTTTATAGTTTCGTTGTCTGCTTTAGATCAATACGTGTACGGTGTACAAACATGCGGTCCGTCGCCGATGCGGCTCCGGCGTCGTCTACATGAATCCTTAAGATTGAATCTGATTAGATTCCGGAGCAGTGGTGGCCCAGTGGTAACAGCCCCGACTTACCGAATTGTAAATCGTGGGTTCGAACCCTGGCAGGCGCCTTACTTTGTGTAATTTATTTCATCACCACTGCTCTCAAAACGATGAATGAAAACATCTTGAGGAAATCGACATGTCCTTAGAACCAAAAATTCGAAGACATGTGACATCCACCAACCCGCATTGGGCCTGCGTAGTGGATAACGGCCCACTCCCTCTCACAGAGTGGAAGCCTGTGTCTCAGCAGTGGGAACTTTTTAGGCCTGCGATTTTGGTTAACTGAGAAATGAATTAGTGTATTCAGGCAGGTGAAAATGAGGACCAGGTACAAAGCTTCTACTGGATAAAATCACATTTAAGGCAGGACTTTAGGCAGGTGACGCAAATAACATCCAATGCAGGAAGGACTATTCGGGCATACGCAATTTAAAGCTGCAAAAAAGAAGAAGACAGTATAACCACAGATAATGAAAAAAACAATAGACAAGCGGGACAACAGACATAAACAAGATTTGAAGATAAATAGCAGGACATCAATTTAGACTGGGTTTCAAAATCACGCGGCAAAGGTGATATCAGACGATTCAGTCGAGTGAATGTTCATTTTTGTTTCATTCCACGTTCACCCGACACCGATAAAATTACAATGGAATGAACGTTCATCTGTTCCTTTCATATATTTTTTTAACCGACGAAAAAAAAGGAGAAGGTTCTGTATGACCACGCATAACTTTTTACAGTCGTCCGATTTGAAAAAAAATTGTTTTATTCGAGAGGGTGTACCTCAAAGTTGGTCCCATATAAAATTGATTTACTTTGCTTGGGTAGTTTTTGAGTTAGCTTCAATAATACTTATTTTTTCCGCACTTTTATATGGATGATGTTCTAGTTTCTTTTGCTGGTAATGGTATTATAATTTGTGTGGGGTAGGTACCACAACTAAAAAGTGAAAATTAAAACTTTTTTACAAAAAAAAAAAATACGACCGACTTCCAAAAACAACAATACAAAGTGAAAAATAACTTTAGTTTCGGAAGTCGGTGGCAAAAAACGAAAATACATTTAACCAGACACACTTCCGAAATTAAAGTTATTTTTCACTTTGTAGCGTTGTTTTTGTAAATCGGTTGTATTTTTTTGTAAAAAAGTTTTTATCGATAATACTGTACAAGCAAAATCTAACATCGTTGACTCACTGATAAATTTATTTTTATCACTTTTGATTAATTTTGTGCTCAGACGTTTCACTTCGAGTGAAAGAAAAAATTAACAAAAAGTGAAGCGATGTCTGCGTCAGATGCATTCGAGATTTCACTGTCAGCCGCGTGACTAAGAAACTAGACTTTTATGTAACATGAACCACTTCACCGCTTCAACAAAACACAGTGCAGAAGCATCTACAGGGTGCTAAATTTCGCTACGTTGTGCTATGATGTGCTAAATTATGCTAGAGTGCGCTACGTTGTGCTATGTCTATACTCACGTGGTAGGCCTAGACCTCTGCGCCACTGTTATACTAGCGGGGAAAGAAACACACTATCAGTTAGGCACGCTTTTTTAGGGCGCGTTCAGATGTAAGTAATAAAAAAAAATATTCTTCCATTTTAAGTCTGACGCATATTTGAGCAAGCCGCATTGCAACACAAAAATCCTAACTTCTACTCCTAATACTACTAAGTCTATTAATCCTAATTATTTCTGTGAATTAACACTTTTTAATAAATAATAAAAATCTGACATCATTTTCGAACATCTTGTGTCTGAAACAGCGCACAATACACGCGGGCCGCACCGCATTTTTTATTGTATTGAGACGGGTATCACACCTACGCCACGAAACCATGGAAGCAAAACCGCAGTAGTTTTGCCATGACTTATCCGTTGCACGACAAGCGAAACTGCCTGTTCTAACGTACAATTTGATTATGATGCGATGCGGCCCGAAGCGGCTGATATGTGCGCTTCGCTTTTAACTGTACGAGAGACTTCTCCCGACAACAGTATTAATTAAACAAGTGAAATATCGGACCGATAATACTCGATCGGCGTCGTGGAGAATTATAAGAGCGTTCTTTTATTAATTAAATATAACTCGGAGTTAAATTCTTAAATCAATGGAGTTATTAACTCCATTGATTTGACTCTTCTTTCAAAGACACAAGCAACAAAATTGAGGACTTGCCCTCTCCCAAATGATACAACGTAAGATCTTTCTTGAACATTTTAATAAACGGTAATTTTTATATTTTTAAATAATTATAGGCTAAGACAATTTTGTTGTAAACATGGCTAGTTTCCAATATAAGCTGACCTGTCATTGTACGGGAATCCTATACAATGCGAGATCAGATTATACTGGAAATTATAGCTTGATATGTAGCCGTACTAGCCGTGTAAACCTACTACTTTAATTTTGAAATTTTTAGCAATTCGTCATCCACCTGAACACGCCCTGGATATTGTTATATTTTTAGAGAACTGATACAAAATGTATTAAAATCACTTTAACAGCTTATTGACAAAAAAACAAGCTGTTCAAGAAATTACAGGTAAGTAATTTTGTCAACAGCCTGTTATATTTTTACATACATTCAAAACCATTCCTTGTCTAGATTTATACACCGTTTTTTTTTTTATTGCTTTAACTTCCAGGGAACATTATTAAGGTCTAATTAAGCTAATTTCTCCAAGAAACTTTTGTCCTAACTCATACCGTTTTTAAAATATTCAAAATCTTAATTTAATCACTTATTGTACGTTAAATCAGTGTAAAATCTACTTAATCCCTGACCAAATATTATTTGCTAATTTGCTAGTTTTTAATTCTTACATATCCTCCAACAAGAAGGTCAAAGCTAATGAGTTTGTTTGCTGTTGCCTTTTAATTTGTGTGTCACGTATTTGACAATAGTTTTTTTTATTGTTTTAAGATATTAAATGCCTTTTACAATGATGACCATTGTAACCAACTCAATATTTATTTATTTTGAATGAAAAAGCAAAATATTTTTTTTCATTTAACAAAAACGGACATTTTCATGATAGTTTCTGTTAATGTACCAAGCAGTATGTCGAAGTTAAAGCAAATAAAAAAACACAGTGTATGTTTTGTAATATTTTAATTTTATGCAAATAAATCTTTGACTTTGACTTTTATGGGTGTATTCCTGAATTAAAAATGATTTGATTTTGATTTGATATTGTCTAACCTGGACGAAAACATATTTTGTACATAACATTTTTATCAGTTCCCTAAACATTATGAAAATAGCAAATGTGATGGAGAATATTAGTAATAACTAATTTATCACATTTACTCAAAAAGAAAAATCAGTGTTACAAGACTAAAAAAACACTATCTACAGTTTTCTACCACTGATAACACTACCTACAAAATTACCCTATCCCTCATGTCATCTAAACAGTTTCATGCCCCTGTTTTTACATGTACAATGTAATTACATAAGTGCATAGATAGAACCTTTACCAGAGAACTTTATTTTAACATAGCCAACATTTTTTGTAAACCAATTTAATTCGTCTAGCAATGTTCTCAATATATTTTAGTTTTAAAAAAAATGTAGTAATATATTGTTTTTTACTAGCAACATCAGCGTTTTTAGTAGTAACTACACTGTAGGTATGCCTAGCATTACAATAAAATCGTTATTACTTGCAGCATGTGTATACTGTGTAGCTATACCCTTTATTTTGTTTGCGGGCGCCGTCAGGACTTGTCGGTGTTGCCAGCGAAGGACTTAAACATTATTGGTAGAAAATATGTTTTACACAAGTACACATTTTAGAGTTAAATTAACTTTGTTAATACTAATAATAAACAACTAAACACAGTAAATTTTTTTTGCTCTCTTTTATTAGTAATATCTATAATTAATCATAAAAATCATGCTTTTAACCCTGTTATATCACACACCTTACTATTTGCTAAAATAAATAGTAAATTTAAATTAGGTACCCATTTACAAGATGTGTAGACTGTACTCATACTTTGAACAATATACATAGGTAAATATAAATTGTAATAAAAACATTATAAATATGAAAAATAAATAGTTCACAAGCAAGCGGGCTAAATGACAAAGCCCTCACTTTGCCGAGATTAATATCAAAAAGTTTCATCTATTAAATAAATTAGTTGGCACATCTTGCAAATTCTGAATATTCCCTTTAGTTTATTACTTAGGGTATTTGCAAAAATCATAGTGAACTTTACATGAAAATTCAATCTTGTTATATTTAGGCCATTTAATACATTTTCATCACACAGCACTCTTAACATGTAGTTTTATTCCATACCTGCTAAGTCGTCTATTTGTAGCAGTGGTCCGAGGCTCCTCGGAAGATGTAGTAATAGATGTCTCCATCGGATTATCCTCAGGGTCCAACAACTGGATCTGAGTCTGACGTACAAACACACCATAGTTCTCTTCGCACTGCAATTATTAGGGAAAAGATATTTCAACTCACCGTTTATTTTTTTTGCGTGAATACATTATGTATACTGTTGTTTGTTTGTATATAAAAATACTGGTATTCAGCTGCATCCGATTATAGCAGAAGGCGAACCCAACATAGTTGAGAAAAGGCTAGTCAGATAACTGTTGTTTATTCAATAAAAGCAATATTAATTAATATATTTCACTTTGCACATGAGATGACTTTAAAGACTAAAATATAAGATGTCCACAAAAATTTTGCATAGCAAAAATATGAGAATCAAACTAACAATATTGGTTGAAGTTTCGTACTGTATTGAAAGAAATGGTTACAGTAAGAATGTTTCAACATAGGCCTTGATGGGCAGGATGTATGAAATGTTTCAAGTTATTGCTTACTAACTGTGCCCCGC
The DNA here is from genome assembly GCA_946251885.1 of Cosmia pyralina. Classification (NCBI taxonomy): domain Eukaryota; kingdom Metazoa; phylum Arthropoda; class Insecta; order Lepidoptera; family Noctuidae; genus Cosmia; species Cosmia pyralina. The sequence continues at coordinate 5,813,263 of OX276368.1, read as the reverse complement.
GGTTCCACCCGCCACGCGCCGTTTAATTTAAAAGTAATAGGATTATTTATAAATAATTTCGGCCCAGACTCATTGCGTCGCATAGCATCGGCCGCCTGCGCTATTATATCGATTTCGGTTAGCGTTCTTTCAGATTTTTTTATATTTTTCCTCGGCTCATAAGGCTCATAACATAATGTTAAATAGCCTATAACCTTCCTCAAGAATGGGCTATCAAATGCAAAAAGTTTTTTTTCAAATCCAACTGATAGTTCCACAGATTAGCCCATTCAAACAAACTAACAAACTCTTCATCTTTATTATATTAATTAGTACTAGCTTTTGCAAGCGACGTTGTCTGCATGAAATTTGTTGTTACCCTGTCGCATCGCATCCCCTACCCGCGCTGTTACTTCGTTTTCACTTAGCGTTCTTTTTCTTTTTTTTTCTTTTGCTCGGCTCCTAAGGATCCTAGCATGATGTTAAATAGCTTGTAAGCTTGCAAATTGCAAAAAGTTTTTTTCAAATTCAACTGGTCATTCCAGAGATTATTCCAGTACTTTCTATCAAACAAACAAACTCTTCAACATAGTTAATTATTATGGATATGGATTAGGTAACGCAACTACAGTCAGTTAGAGAAATTGTCTTATTACGTTTGTGTGTTCAGTGTGGTGAAAAGATAATTTGTGCTGTGTTCAATATTTATGAAAGTGTTTGATGATCTACCAACTTTCAAATTCAAATATTTTATTGGAACAAAAAATAGGTTCACAAAAATTTTTGTGTTTGTTAACACAAAAATTCGGATTCAGGTTGGGCAAGTTGTTATTTTGTTTTCTATCTGGAATTTCTCAGTAGCAGCCCGGAGTCTGGATTTGTGCCCACCCTCACCAGACACACCCTCTTTTACATGGAGCTTTTACATAACTGGTGAAATGTGGGTGTACTATAGGCCAAAGTTCCGCATGATCACCTCAAAGGCGATAATCGCATAGCACGGCTCACAACTCAATCGCACAATGTTCGCTTGACACTAGCTGCGCTCTCACAGGAATATTTTCTTAAGTGAGCATGCTTAAGTTTTGTCCATAGTACATCCCTGCCTTCAAGGTGTGATGTTAAGTTAGTGTGTCTCATTAGAATATCTGTTTTTAAATCTCAGAACAGAATAGAATATTATTTCTTGTTGTCACAGGATTTTACAAATGTAGTTGGTCAAAATTAAGAAGTGTGTCTGTAACATACCTCTTTTGATAAACAGAAAACTAACTATTTACAAGAACTAAGTTAGTACTGTAAAGTGAAAGATATAAATTGTGAATTTTGTGCTATAGTAGCCGTGTTAAGAACCGAGTTGTCGAGCCATAAATAAATAATAAATATGTTTGGACATATCACACAACGCCATCTAGCCCCAAGCTAAGCAACCTAATGCTTGTGTTATGGTAACGAGATGGCTGATAAACTACTTATATACATTTTTTTTTTTTTTTTGTAAATACATACATATTAAATCATTGTTATTAGTCTGTCTCACTCGCACTTATAGAGCTTATCGAGTTCCATGCGTAATGGTAGGGATCCATTGTGCGTAATACTAGGGAGCGTTGCACATTCTTATAGCTACTGACATTCATGGCCCAACAACTCGGTTCATAACGCAAGTACTATAGCAAAATTCTCTTGCTAGCTGGTTGACCAAAATACAACCACCATTCACCAATCAAAAAAATTTACATGACATTTGGAACCAAAACTAAATATAACAGGCATTCAGAAAGTGGAGGTATACCCAGCAATGAATCATCATTACTTAAGTTCACTAAAATGTCTAAAAATACTTAAGCAATGGAACCTTACCGTAAAGTAAGCATGTCCCCTGACAGTACCATTGTTTTTCCCCTTCGGTTCATCTAAGATCACGCCGATCCATTTACCCGTGGCAAACGTAGGGTACCCCACGTATGCGACAGATCCTTTCACATCCTTGCCAACTACCATCACACGCTGTCCCAGCGTTAACAGCTTATCCGACATCCTTACTTCTTACTGTCATATACTGCAATTTTACAGCAGAATTAATAAAAATAAACTACATAGAAACGAACTTTTGTCGAAACAGTTACACCACCTTATTTGACTAATGAATTGGAGCTGTCGATTGATGAGCTGTTTTATAAATTACAGCATATTTTTAATTAACGATATTCAGCTTATTTTGGTTTGATTTTATTAGAAATCAACCAAAATAGTACTGCAGATGTAATGCAGGCAGAATTTACGATTTTTGTGTTGTCAAATAACTGTCACTTTGGCAATATTGCTCATCTTTGGGACGTTTTGTTTCTGCATTGTGGTTTGCATGAGATCAATAACAAAACGTTGACAAAAATAATTATTATTGTGTTGTAAATACTCGAGGAGCTCGTGGCTAAGTAATGACAGCCGCACGGGTCGATCCATCCGGTTAAGCTATGCTTGCCAGGGTTGGTTCCGGGATGGGTGACCGTCTTTACTTTACATACCGAGACTCCTCCGTGCCTCGGAAAGCACGTTAAGCCGTTGGTCCCGGCTGTCATTCGTGGATCTTTGACAGTCGTTACTGGTCGTCAGAAGCCCGAAAGTCTGACAACCAGTCTTACCAAGGGGTATCTTATTACCCAGTTAATTGGTTGTGGAGGTCAGATAGGCAGTCGCTCTATGTAAAATACTGGTATTCAGCTGCATCCGGTTAGACTGGAAGCCGACCCCAACGTAGTTGGGAAAAGGCCCGGGCCCTGATAAGCCCGAAAGTCTGACAACCAGTCATACTTAAGGGTATCGTATTACCCAGTTACCTACTGGGTTGTGGAGGTCAGAAAGGTAGTCGCTCCATGTAAAATACTGGTATTCAGTTGCATCTTGTTAGACTGGATGCCGACCCCAACATAGTTGGGAAAAGGCTAGGCAGATTGATTGTGTTGTAAATAATTGAAAAATAAGTTACAAATGTCCTAATAGTTCTATTTTTATGTAAGCAGAACATAATACTATACAAAATAAATTTTTATAATAATTTCTGCACAATGTATCTTTACAATCAATCTGCCTAGCCTTTTCCCAACTATGTTGGCGTCGGCTCATGCAATAATGTTGTTTCCTGCATCTAGATGTTAGGCCATAGGCCATAATAATACATACTCAATCTATTCTTTTGATCTTCCGATATTAAGTATTTATCAGCGAGCCAGCCATAGATACACAACTACTACTGAACCATTAACTATCTCAGGAAACCACAACTTTTGTACATAATATTATGTCCGTCTTCTGCATCCATTAAACCATGTCGTTAATAAACTAAATTGATCACTTGATAATTATGTCAAATAGCTCAAGTACCTATGTACATACCTACTTCGTAGTTACCGTCCGACACACTATCGTTGGCATTTTTAGAAGGCATCACATAACAATAGTATTTGGCAACAGTCCTTGTAATAATTGTAAGCAATACAATACACTCACTATACTAAACTATACGTATAATAGGTTAGGTACCTAATACCTACCTACTACACATCATATATAATATCATTTACCTACTATCCTATCTTTAATTTCAGTGACTCCAGTCAAAACCCAGTTTATTTTATTTACCGTCTGTCTGGAAGGCGTGAGTTTATGTATTTACAGACGCCAGCAGGTCAAGCCACCCGAAACTGTCTTCCCAATCAACCTTGAACCTAATGCTTTAGCGATAAAGCTGAAAATCTATTAATAATAAATTGACAGATTGTAGTAGCTTGATGTGCTGGCGTCTGTACAATGTGTGCCACTAAAGACGAGACTTGACCCACCACGTGGTTTGACTTGCGCAGCAGACGATTTTAGGTCTCATTAGCGGTGAGGTCTGAGTGCGTGACGGGACCGGGCGTCATCGGGGCGGCGGAAAGAGCGCGGGAGACGGGGGCAAGTCTCATCTTTCGTGGCGCGTATTGTATTGTACCTATGTAAAAGCTGTGAGACTTCCGAGCTTGTGTCACCAAGTTCCTCTTGGATAAAACGGCTGAATGCTAAAATTATGCTAGCTATCCACCTTCACATTCTTCTTTTTGGATTCTCCTATGATGATAATTAGATTACTTTGGACCAGTAGGTGGCCACGTTGATCGCGGTTTCATTAGCGTTCTTATAGCTTTACGTCCTCATCCTCGTACTTCCTGCCGGGGCCGTGGGTCGTTGGAAAGAGATACCATGGCCCTGGCACAGGCAACTGAAGGAACACTGGTGGGTTTTAGTCTGTAAAAAAAGTCTGACACGCCCTGTCGCTCCGCACAGAGCGGGCGAAGTCATTGATGATTTCCCATCACTATACAATGCAAGAATTTCTGCAGCATAGAGAAAAAAACATTATTTTAAGATAACTATTATGGCAATATTTTTTTTTAAGATAAGGTCGTTTTGTAGTTTTGTAATTTTCTAATAGATCATAATATTAAGGTTGTGTGTATTAGATATTAAGGTTTTTATTAGATTATTAAGGTTGTGTTATCTTGTAATTTATATAGATTAGGTATATTTTATAGTGTCCTACTAAAATAAATAAGTAGGTACCTACGTACCTACGGCTACGTAGGTACTTAATTTATTAACTAATTTGCATGCCTAAACAGGCAAACTAAGGACTGTGCTTTCACCACCAATTTTTACATCTGGTAAAACCTGTATTTTCTGCAAATAAATTATTATTATTCATCCACAAAAAAAAAAATCCTCGCACTTATGTAGGCATATAAGTAACAACTAACAGCAGTTTAAAATCTGCTAGCTTATCAGAAAAATATTTCATACCTAGTATGTATTGCATCAGACTTTATTGTAAATATATCGAGATGATTCATAGTCCCAGTCATAAAATGGTGTCTAAAAATGTTTAAGTAGGTACGCACAGCTACAGATCAAGCTATACATTTCCAGTATAAGCTGATCGCACATTGTATAGGATTTCCTAACAATGAGAGGTCAGTGTAAACTGGAAATGTATACCTTGATGTGTAGCCGTGTGTACTTACATGATTAATAGTATTGATGACGTTATTGTTATAAGCTTATAAAGTAAACGGGAGCTGATGCATATCTAAATAAAATGCTTAGGTACGTACTAAAATATAAATATTGATGCAATAGATGCATGGTTGCTTTTCGATAGCTGTAAGTAGGTTTTTGTTAGTGCCCAATCAAATCAATCTGCCTAGCCTTTTCCCAACTATGTTGGGGTCGGCTTCCAGTCTAACCGGATGCAGCTGAATACCAGTATTTTACATGGAGCGACTGTCTATCTGACCTCCACAACCCAGTAACTGGGTAATACGATACCCCTTGGTAAGACTGGTTGTCAGACTTTCGGGCTTCTGACGACCCGTAACGACTGTCAAAGATCCACGAATGACAGCCGGGACCAACGGCTTAACGTGCTTTCCGAGGCACGGAGGAGTCTCGGTGTGTTAAGATGGTCACCCATCCACGGACCAACCCCGGCAAGCGTAGCTTAACCTGACAGATCGACCCGTGCGGCTGTTATTACTTAGCCACGAGCTCCTCCGAGTTTTTGTTAGTGCCCATGTTTATTGAATACCTAAGTACTTAGTTTTGTCTCATCTGTAGACCGATGTTACTTGCCCAAAATACTTTTAGGTATAGGTATCTACTATTTAATTTTTTTACAGTTTAAAAGTACCTAGCTGTCAGAGTTTGATGACCGTCGAAGATATTATATTCCTTTGACCTTGCCGCTTATTATAATCCCACGATAAGTGTTTAGAACTTCAATAATGGTATGATTACAGTAAAATAATTATGTGCGGCAGAACTCGAGTAACTTTAGATCATTTTCTAGCACATAATCGAGTCAAGTTGAATTATTGAATTGTTTTGGGAGATTTCCAATATCGTGTTGCCACGCAAGATTTTAATTGAACTCGTATTGATTTGAAACTTCTGTGAGGATGATAAACACGTTCATAAACGAAAAATCTTTTATCGTTATTTAGTACAGTTAGCGTCGAGGCGGTGACCTCACGGTAACAGCCTCGCTAAAACGAGGACATGACTCATACATTATAAAGTTTTTCCTGTTTTTATTATAGTTCTTATTGCCTACTCATAAGAGCCACAATGACAATCATTAAACGTGTTAATAAACTCGATTCCTTCCTCGTTTCTCAGGGGCGATATTCTCAACGGATTTATCGATGTTGCTTGGTTTTGAATACATCGATGCGTTCCTAAGAAACTCGTTTGTCAACATTCTAGCACAGCGAGAAATGTAATTTGAAGTGCGGTTATCACAAATAGGCGGGAAGGAAGATAGAGATGCCGTGACGAGTCACCAATCACCATGCTTGTATTTAAAATAATCATTAGACGTACATTGAAAATGAATTAACAGAATCATTCGTTCTTATCTAGTCTAAACAAAAGATATTATTATAATAGTGTATTCCCTAGTTCTCGAAATACTTTAGCCAAAAGAATTAGTCATCCTACAAAACAGTTCTCTAAGGAAAGGACGAGTAATTTGGTTAAGGTAAAATAATAACGCAAATTAGCATTACTGTACCAAATGAGTGGAAAACGAGATTAATGAAATACTAGTTATTTAAAACAGTCTAGACTCGTTCACAAATTTCGCCTGCAACCGGTAGTTATACGCATGACGAACTCGATGAAAAGGCACGGCACGGCATCGACGTGCAAACTTCTCGTTTCGCCTACTTTCACTTACAGTAAACAGGCAACAGGCATGTCCCGTTAGGTAACCTGTGCCACAACAGCACAAATAAAAAAAAAAACACCACGCTTACAAAAACATGTGTAATCGTTTTATTATTAATTGAATCATTACAGCAATTTAAAAAAATGTAAAAAACAAAAAGATATTATTACTATTTCGTTCAGTTTAATTGCAACTAAGGACGTGAGACGGCGTCGATAATATATATATTATTAAACTTTTTACATGGGAGTCGCAAGGCACAGGGCGCGGGAGGCCTATGCGGCCGTGTAATCTCTTCTCTGTAAACGTCTGTGCTTTCTAAATACATATTCGATAGGGTTTTACAATAACGCGCACGCTCTCATAATATAAGACGACTATGAACGGTGACCATGTTACGTGTATGCGAGCGCGGGCTCAGAAGCCGTGCACCTTGAGCTGCTCGGGCTTCACAAGGCCCGACTTAGTCAGCCACTGGCAAATGTTTTCGCGCTGGTCGCCTTGTAGCTGCAGCACCTCGCCGTACTCCGGGTGCTCCACGACCGTTCCGTTGCACGCGAACTCCTTCTTGCATGCCCGCACTATCTTCTTCAGGTCATATTCCGACGAGAGGCCCTGCACCGTTGTCAGCGTCTTACGCCCGTTCCGCTGCTGGATCCGGACGTGGACTAGACCATCTTGTACGTCGTCTTCCGAGCTTTTGATAGCATCGGCGAATGGGTCGTATGTGTTCAGATTCTGGATGGACATACGATTGAACTTCGGGGCTCTTTGTTCCACGAAACACTGCGATGCTACGCACGTACACGAATTAACTGTCACTGATAACGTTCGGTGATGTGTGCTCGCAGAGCTACGACCAATTTACGCAAACTCCAAAATGTAATGGCGGACAAGACCGAAAAATGGAAATGTCACGCGGAGGCGGAAATTATCGATCACTACCATAGACAAACGGATGTTCGCATATAAAGCACCTTGTACACGTACTTTTTATTTAGTTTTTGTTCCTTTATTATTTCTATGAAGTTTTAAAATTACCTACCCCTTCAATTTTGCGTACAATTTTGGCACATAGTCGTCATATTTGGCAACGTAAAAATTTCCGGCAACTGGGCTTCCAAGTTTGAATTGCTGGGCGAATTTAGCAATGGAAAACTTTCCTCTTTTTTCACCTGAATTATTCGGCAACTTCTGTATTTTGGAAAAATCCAGTTTTTCTGGTTGTTTAAAAACTAAAAAAACATAGCGATGCAGTCCCGTACCTTTTGGTGGGCCTGATCCGATGTATTCAGACAGTACTTCGCCCTTGCCTAAGTTTGAACCCAAAATATTTCCAACCAGCCAGTGGTGCCACTCACGGAACTTAGGTTCTTCACGGCTGGGAGCATCCGGATCCACCAAAGCCAGTGTATAATATTCTGTTTCTTTAGCGGCCCATGTAACTGTGGGTTGATCTTTAACTTGAGTGGGAGTCAGTTCCTTGCCGATCTCGACTGCAGTACCATTAGGATATTTTACAGTCAGCATCTCGTCTGGTGCTATATTAATCACGTCGGGTATAATACAGTGTTTTTTAAAAAGAGTTGGAGGGTCAACCATCTTATGAGCTTCTACTGCCTCAAATTCACTTAAAACACTGATAGTGAATACACAAAGAGTAATAACTTTATATCGGTTTTCTTCGCAAAGGCTTGTGTAAGATTTTCCGAATCTCATATCAACAATTTTGGCAAAGAGTGTTGCTTAGTTACCAACCATTAACTGCAAGTCTATGAAGTAACAGACTTCAGCATGTTGTCAATCTATATCTGTACAAGAATGTTTTGGCGCGTGGCCAAAATCAGAACTAATGCCTGACGGCATTCTAGTTTTCCCTACGTAATACTAAACAACTGTTTACCAATGTCGACTCCTGTCGACGTCATTCGAGCGCCAAAAGATGATTTTAACTATCTCAATATTTTATGTGTTTATTTTATCAACGGTGAAAATGAATAAAATACTATTAGTTAGCTTGTAACATATTTCTGTAAAACATCGCAAAACTAAAACATGTAGGCATGGCTTTATTTAAAAGTTCGTCTATGGTATAACCGGAACACAGATAAAAAATGTAAAATAATGTTTTGGTGTTCACGTTCGGATACACAGTGTAAATAAAAAAGGCGGCCAAGTGCTATTCGGACTCGCCAATGAAGGGTTCCGTAGCAGCAAGTAACATATACAAGTTAGTCACTGTTAAAATACGAAATAATATTACACACGTACGGCATGCGGCGCAACACTGCGTAGTGCGTGCGGGACATAAATTGGCTGTCTAGCCGTTGAGAAGCGTAAAAGTAACGTAAACAAACATAATGGGAAATACCTAGCTCTGGCCGGCGGGGATTCCTCGTGAAAGAAACTCAACGCCAGCAAATGTTACTTGACTAAAAAAAAATTAAACGAATTTGGTATGTCAATATATTTTTATAGTTTTATGTCGAGTAACATTTTTTCTCGAGGCGCGAGTCCCCTCAGACCGCGAGGCCGCCGTAGGCGGTCGCCCACGCCTTAAGCCGCCTCTCTCGGTCGATCGATCAGGTTAAGCTATGCTTGCCGCGGTTGGCCCACAGAACACAAGTCACTGCGTGTCAGAGGTATCAAACCGAAAGAATCGCGACTATCTTTTGATACCGTAGGGCGAATCTAACGATTTAAATCTATGCAACAGCCATCATTTTCATGACTGCCGTCACTGCGGATAGGTGCAGTGACCGCTTTTCTAGGAAACCGTAGCTTTAAACCCCCGTTCCCACGGGTGTAATAAAATCGCGGCGGGATTTTCCACTCTCGTTGTTGAGCAGAGCGTTGAGAATCCAACTTAACAATAAACCCCCGTTCCCACGGGCGTAATAAAATCGCGGCGGGATTTTATAGCGCACTGGATTTTCAACGCTCTGCTTAGCGCCGAGAGTGCACAATCCATCAGTTTGTTTTTTCGACGTGCTAGAATGTACTCTGTTATTGTTAAGTTGGATTCTCAACGCTCGGCTCAACAACGAGAGTTGAAAATCCGGTGCGCTATAAAATCCCGCCGCGATTTTATTACGCCCGTGGGAACGGGGGTTAATACTCGTACGACTCGTACAAAGCAATCCGAAATTAGTTGCGTTCCGTACGTGCGTTGCGGCCGACGCGGACCAGTGGGCGCTAACCTTTAGTGGAGGGTTGGCCCGTGGATCTTTACCATACCAAGTCCTCTCCGTTGGTCCCGGCTGTCATTCGTGAATCTGCCGGTCGTTACGGATCATCGGAAGCCAGTCTTACCCAGGGGTAGGTACCCAGTAACTGGGTTGTGGAGGTCAGATAGGCGACTGCATATCTGACCTCTACATAAACCATACAATACATAGCTCCATGTAAAATACTGGTATTCTGCTGAATCCAGTTAGACTGGAAGCCGACCCCAACATAGATGGGAAAAGGCTAGGCAGATGATAATTTGGAGCAATTTAATGTATTTTCTTTCTTAGGTACACACGCAGGGCTACGTATCAAGCTATACATTTCCTGTATAAGCCGAGATGAAAGCTCGCTTGTATTGGATTTCCGTACAATGAGAGGTCAGCTTATACTGGAAATGTATAGCTTGACATGTAGCCATGTGTACTATTGAAATGAAGCAGGTTGGAATATGCTTGTCAGCTCTAAGCTCGGGCTTGAATATAAGTATTATTGACTTAAATTTGATCTGGCGGCTGAGTGTCATGCTCACTCAAATGTCTCGCTGGTGGTGGTGTGTGTGTTGGATCATTAAGTTCCCTTCAAAATAGATGAGTTATATGGTGCTGATCTATGCGTCATGTTCGGATGTTCGTGAATGGGCGCCGACTAATGACGCCTGCCGCGATGGGTGATGGGACTGCAACTAAAATAAAAAATAAGCTATGGCAGCTAAGAGACGACTCTTAGCTGCTATGGCTTATTTTTATTTTAGTTGATTTTAGTTTTTATCTTTTTTTTTTTTTTTTTTACTTTTTTTTTTTTTTCTTCACTTTTAACATGCACATTACATTAAGTATGTACATTGCTATATTGTTCTCACATGTATAATTCAACATGAATAATGTACCCAATATTTTGATTTAAAAGAGTGTTTTTCTTGCTTCTCCATAGGAACCTACTACGCTTTGGAATGGGCAACTATCTTATCTTTATGACTGACCGACCCCTTGACAATTCAAAAGTGCCTGTAATTGGTTTATTTGAAATAAATGCTTTCGAGTTTGAGTAGTAGTCAACACAAATACAGATTGGTGCCGATTCTGTTGTACACCGAACTAAACTAACTAAATTATCACTAAAATTCCTTACTTTTTTTTACTTTTTGCTATGAGAATCTTAGAGCTATTCTGCAAAAAAAAAACCTCTAAATTCAATAACAATTTTGACAAAACTAAAATCAAGTTTGACAATCGTGACTCCGCGTGGTATACTGCCTGTAGTATATTTGACCCGGTGGCTTTAATTGGAACTAACGAAATCACTATGAAGTGACAAGGCTTGTCATATTTTGTTCACCGACATGCCGTCGCGTCGTTACCGGGTCAAATATCTTTTAGAGCTGGAGGGGCGCAGGGAGGGGGCAGCTTCAACGTGTTTTATATGGAATGTAGGTACCTTTTTTTTTGGTACCTACTGAGTTTAAGAGTTTTATAAAGGGGGGCCAAATTTTCATTATTTTTGCGATAGGACTCACCGTTTTCGAGATATATGCAAAAGAAATGAAAAAAATACACTACTGTTTTTGCATCCAAAGTCAAGGTCTCGGTGTGAATTTTAGTTAATGTCAACTAATTTTGTTCTACACCTTTTTAATCGCGATTAAACATAGTCTGATTTAGTTTGACTATTAAAATTTTAGGTGAAAACAGTCTTCAGAAAAGCAAAATTGCCATTTTCACTACACTAATAACTCCGTACAATCAGTCCTGTCAAACTAAAATATAGTTAAGTTGTGTCACTTTAGTCAATTTCAGAATGGGAAATCGTCGTTTGACAGGAATGAACTAAATTTTAGTGATTTTTAGTCTAGTTTAGAGCACAGAGTACATTTGTATAAAGGAGGATAGAGACGTCACTCGAACATTTCATAGCGCCCTCTAGCAACAAGTAAAAACAACAATCCAAGAAGCCTACTAGGTTTAGTATAGCTAGCTTCAAATCTATTCTGCAGACCTGCAGTAGGACCTGTCCTATTTTCCTATTAACTCTTAAAATGTCGATTGTACACCATGTGTACAGATAACAATAGAATTTCAATTGTGTCTGCTAATTGGCGCGCGACGGGTTAATAAAACATTAGATACACTGCCAAACACTTTAATTCAATCTTTATTTACTTATGAAGACCAACTCCTGAATTTTGTATTCTACATCATAATCTTTACGTAATCAACATAATAATTTATTTGTATCTTTACACCGATTTTATATGAATAAATTAATTGCTCGCGTTCATGTTTATAAACAACACAACACAATAGGTATCACTGCGTTTCACAAACAAGTAAACAGTCCAGATTTTCGTGTAAGGGTCAATCACATAAAGTGATGTCGTCGGTATCCAATACTTTTCCGTCAATGTTTAGAAGCAGAATCCAAGTCAAGAAAAATCCACGAAATACATAATATAACGAAGCGCCTCCATTCACTCGAAAAGAGAAAAACTGGGTCAACGGAATAATTTTTTTAACAACAAATTTGACATTTACGCGAGTTGCGATCCTTTTTTTCCACTTCAATTGAAAACAGTTTCAAAAATTAGCGTTGCGTTATTGGATGGTTTTATACATATAAACAAACTTTCTAAGTTAACAAAATTAATTAAAAAGATGTCTCAACTCCTTAATTTTTTTATTTGTAAATATAAATTGTTGTTATTTTAATACAATCTGAGTAAAATGGATCATAATGTTTAAACTAAACCCATGAACAATTTGAGAACAGCACCATCTATCAATTAGTAAGTTTAACTTTTGATATTATTATACGAGTAAATTAAAAATCTATTGAATTGAGTAGTGTACCTCCAAAAGTAGAAGCCTACCTAAACTGGCCGGTTATGTTACCCTTACTTTTGTTCTAAGCTATGGCACCGTGGTTTAGAGAGAGGCATTTGTGACAAGAGAATCGGCACCATTAAGTAATAAATTATATTTAATATTTTTTATTTTCCATAATTATTTAGAAGTAGGGTTTGTCCACGGCTTTGCCCGTGTGTCCTAATCCAGGCCTGGGTCTACCCATGTGCCAAATTTTAGCATGAAAGCGAAACAAACAAACAAGCTCACTTTCGCATTTATAATATTAGATAGGATTACGCTGTAAAATGTTACAAAATAAAGTCATCATCATCTGCCTAGTCTTTTCACAACTTTGTTGGTGTCGGCTTCCAGTCTAACCGGATGCAGCTAGATACCAGATTTTACAAGGAGTGACTGCCTATGTTACAAGGAGCTCGTGGCTAAGTAATCATAGCCGCACGGGTCGATCCATCAGGTTAAGCTACGCTTGCCGGGGTTGGTCAGTGGATGGGTGACCATTCTTTACATACCGAGACTCCTCCGTGCCTCGGAAAGCACGTTAAGCCGTTGGTCCCGGTTTCGTTCGTGGATCTTTGACAGTCGTTACGGGTCGTCAGAAGCCCGAAAGTCTGACAACCAGTCTTACCAAGGGGTATCGTATTACCCAGTTACTGGGTTGTGGAGGTCAGATAGGCAGTCGCTCCATGTAAAATACTGGTATTCAGCTGCATCCGGTTAGACTGGAAGCCGACCCCAACATAGTTGGGAAAAGGCTAAGCAGACTGCCTATGTTACAAAATAAAGTCATCATCATCTGCCTAGTCTTTTCCCAACTTTGTTGGTGTTGGCTTCCAGTCTAACCGGATGCAGCTGGATACCAGATTTTACAAGGAGCGACAGCCTATGTTACAAAAGAAAGTAATCATCGTCTGCTGTCTTTTCCCAACTTTGTTGGTGTTGGCTTCCAGTCTAACCGGATGCAGCTGGATACCAGATTTTACAAGGAGCGACAGCCTATGTTACAAAAGAAAGTAATCATCGTCTGCCGTCTTTTCCCAACTTTGTTGGTGTCGGCTTCCAGTCTAACCGGATGCAGCTGGACATCAGATTTTACAAGGAGCGACAGCCTATGTTACAAAATAAAGTATTTATTTTAATTCAGTCTATGATAAATTATAATATTATAGCTATAGAATAAACAAACATTAATGAAACTAACGCTGAAAGCTTCATCTTCACGTTAAATGTTACAATGTTGATAAATAGGGCCAAAACTTAGCCACAACTGCAGTGTTTTCAGCTTCACAGAAGAAGGTAGATAGACTAGCAGACCCAAACTTTGTGTTTTGAATTTAAAAAGCTTCAATGCAAGCTTCAAAATGAGAGGTTTCCATTAGGCTTTACTATGCAGTTACCTTTGCTTAGATAGTCTTTAAATGCTCACAACACAGGATTTCACACAGCTTATTGTCTATATTTTTTAGCTTTAGCCTGAGCCAACATTGTCTCTGCAGTAAGGGGGGCCCGCAATTTCCTGCCAATGACATCAGCATCTAATTGCATGATGACTTCATGAGTATTCTTCAATTTTTCCATTATATCTTTTATACGCCTTTGTTTTTCAGTTATCTCAATGTATAAGTCATCCAAATCTTTGCAGCTATCTTCGTCGATGTTAGGAATTGTGTTTTTAGGTTTGAAACGATAGTTGGACACAGTTTCAACTTGTAAATTAAGTAATTTGTTCTCCATCAATAACATTTTTTGATTATAGTCAATACAAGCTTTGCCGAATTGTTTTCGAGATTCGACGACTATACTCATGAGATATTCGCACTTCGTTTCTAATTCGAGATCTTCGGAGTCTGTAACAACAAATAAAAATAAGAGCGTGTGCTTACAAACCTGTTTTTTCATCAATTTTAATGTAAGCATTTTAACTTACCCATTTCTATTTTTACACAGTTACACGAGAACAACTAATATTACAACAATGAGGAACAAAGCCTTTTAGTTATAAACTTGAATGCACTTGTTATTCTGAAGTTTTCGTGAACACAGAACAAGTTAGAAAGAATGTTATTGAAATCTACAACAAATTGTGCAGATTGTGCTACAAATCCTCCTGAATGGAAATTTCAAAAATTAACAGCAATTCAAAGGAGCTGTCAGTGTCAATTTTGACTAAACCAAACATTCATTTACGACATTGGGGGAATTTATGTTCTGTTGCATAGTAAAGCGTTCCAGATATTTGTAATAAAACAACGTTTTTAATTTTCATCTCACTGTTCGAACTATAAATGATAATAATTATTTAAATAACAAGGACAAATTAATGCATAGTCACTCATACATAAAACAAAAAACATAGTCATAGTCATAGTGTAAAACGTGTTTCTAAGTTAATCGTCACTCAAAACCACAATATCTTCACTCGGAATAGAACAAAATATGCAAGCAAGAAAATACCGTGTAATTAAAATTTGTACTATAATATGGTAGAAATAATCCGATGGAAAATATGTTACGGTGTTACAATATGAACAGAATTCTTAATCATTTTTATAAACTCTTCTGAGCTCACCTGAAAAAAATAAGCAATAAAGTTGTAGTTAATTATTTGAAAAATGGCAAGGAAGCACTGTACTTTATTAGTATTTTATTTTTTGGGTAGTACTGTAGTTTTGAAATTCCCAAAATTAGCAAATCAATAGGCGCCAAGAAAAAAAAAAACACGTAGCGTCTAAATTGTTTTCCAAGCAATAATAAGGTCAATTAAATTTTCAAGGTTAAGGTCAACACCCCAAAAGTCAAGGTCAAACAAAAATATGCTCAAATTTTGGAAGTTTACCTTGCCTTAGTTTTTTATTTATTATAAACTAAAACCTTTCTGAAAGTACGTAGGTTACTGTAGTGAAAGTATCATCAAAATTGGTTCATTAGTTTTTGAGAAAATCGCGGGCAAACAAACATACATACATACGGGTCGAATACAAAACCGGCTTTTTTGAAGTCGGTTAAAATTAAAAGTCCTGGCTGACTGGCTCATCAACGCCTAACCCAAACCTTTGGACCTATAAAGCTGAAATTTTGCACAGAGGTTGCCTTTATAATGTAGACAAGCAATAAGGACGGATTTTTGTTCCCATGGAATATTTTGCGACATCCCAGCGGGCGAAGCCGCGGAAAAAAGCTAGTATTCAATATTTATCTTGAATGTGTCTTACCAAGCAATCAAAATTTTTATCAGCGTCGTCGATCATTTCGTCTATTTGCTCATCCGTTAAACCAATTTCGAGGATTTGTGTAACTTTTTTAAGACTATCAAAACTTATGAAACCTGTAAAAGAAAATAAATATTTTTATTAATAATAAAAAAAGATTCATACAATATTCGTAACTACGTCGTGGTAATGCTATTGCCGAAAGGCTTTAGTATATTTATATTATTCAATATAGTGTAAGAAAATACCGCTGTCGTCCATATCAAAGAGCCGAAAGCTTTTCATAATATCGCCATCGTTATCCTTCGACATGATCTTCCTCATGATGGCGGTTTCAAAATTCTCAAAACTAAGTCGTCCAGTGTTCCCTTTATCTACCGCGTTCACCATCTTCTGCAGCTCTTCCTTAGTGGGTTCATACCCTAAATAAACAGAAATAGAATAGAAGAATTCTATGACGGATGCTACACACAATGGTGAGGTCGGCATGATTTGACACAGGCTGGGCGGCAAAATCAAAGGTGTATTTTGCCGCCAACTGTGCTGAATCGCGTCAAATTATGCCAACCCGAACAACTAGGTATGGTTGTAGCACGCTTCAGCTTTTTAGCTCTTACACCTACACAGATAAGTTACAGCTAAGAATGTTAAAATGACATTGAAAAATTTACTTCGCATTATAAGCAAACCTAGGCAATACACGTCAGTTTAGTCTTTTTTCCAGTCCGTGATTGTATTATTATTAATTTGTACCTAGAGCTTTGATGGCCACTCGAAAGTCCTCTGCTTCAATTTTCCCTTCGCCTGTATAGTCAAGAAGGTTGAAAGCCTCGAGCAAATCGGATTGCTGAAAACAGTTTGAAAAAGTTTGTTATCAGTATCGTTACACTTTCGGTAATAGAGAATTCCATAGAGATTTTCTTATATTGGAGAATTTGGACTTCTAAGTAAAAGAATGTCCATTTTTGGGCATAGCCCTGTAAGAAGTGATATATGGCTACCTGAGCTTCAGTAAATGCAAACTTCGCCTGAACCTCTTTTATCGTAGGTGGATGCTGCAACTCCTCCACTGTATCTTCATCGGAAAATTCCGCAGTTCCAGATAAAGTCCTGACATCCATTTTGAAGTGATAATAAACTACGTGGCTATGGGCTACTGATATTGATTTAACAACCCTTTGGCAACCGGCCCCTACTACGTCGATAAATAAAAAAACTAGGTGGTTGTTATGAACGCTGTTTTCATGCGGTGTTGCAATTGTTTCGCATGTGTGTGTGTGTGTGTGTGTGTGTGTTTTGTTGTAATGTGTGTTTTCATTTTGTATGAACACTATTACCAAGTAGAAAATCTTATTGTTATTTTCCTATCCTTGTTCCCTAAGGGCTGCAGCAGCGGCCGCAAAGGTGCGTTAGTGATACGGATTTCCGAAGCTTGTGTGTCGACTGGTCGCAGCCGCAGACTGCGACAGCCGCCACCAGGTAGCGACAACAGATAACTGCCAGGTCCAGACACTGTTGACAGTTGCGATGGCTGCAGTTACCTCTATCGTCAGAAAAGTACTGCTAGTCTGTAAGAGCCCTAATGAATGCATCATACTAGACAACGCCAACCACAAAATATGTACCAAGCACCAACACTTAAATACTTAATTTATTACCTGTTCTTTAGTAAGTATCAATCGAGCGCAAACAGTTTTTTCTTTCTGCTCTTCTTGTTCTTCAGTTTGAATTGAACCGTACAGGTCACTTTTAGAGGACAAACTTTCATCAGGATTCATGTTGGTAGTGACTTATCAGTAAATTTTAATAATAAAAACCGTTTACAGCAGCAGTCATTGTTATAGAAATACGTAGGCAGCAATGGTCAATGGTGGTCAATGGCAAGGCAACAGTATTTTATTTTCTTTCTTATGACTTCTACCAACTCCACAGAACTCCTTAGCGGAGGTCAACTATCAATAATACAAGAACTTCTTTCGTCTTTCTTTTTCATTTGGCATCAATTATTAAAAGTAATATGGATGCATAAAAATGTATTTTTCACCGACACAACATAAGGTATTTTTTTGCAATTCATCTGGCAATACCATATTAACCGGACAGCCGCCATAATTATTTTGGTTAGAATTTGAGGTTATTTATTTGACCGACGCCGCTTCTGGTTTTCAATAAAGTAAGCTAATAAAACTACAAAAATGAAACTCGTAAGATTTTTAATGAAGCTGAGCCATGAAACAGTGACTATCGAATTGAAGAACGGCAGTGTTGTGCACGGAACGATAACCGGAGTGGATGTAGCAATGAACACACATTTGAAAGCCGTGAAGGTAACGCTTAAAAACAAGGAAGAATTGCAGCTGGAAACTTTGAGTATTCGTGGGAACAATATTAGATATTACTTGTTGCCCGACAGCTTACCTTTGGAGACGTTATTAATTGACGATACCCCCAAAGGCCGTGGAAAGAGGGAAGGTTTCCCAAGAGGCGGTGGTGGTGCGAGAGGAGGAAGGGGACGAGGTCGCGGAGGCCGCGGAGGACCTCGGGGAGGCCGTGGAGGTCGAGGCCGCGGGCGCCGTTAAGTGTTCTAGCTATAAGTCCAAAATTTGTGATTACATTTTCTATTTAAGGTATGAAGTGTTTTATTTTCCGTCAATGAATGTTTGGATAAAAGCAATAATGCTCTTACGAGTTATAAGGCGGCATACAAAGTCAATAAATAGTTATAGTAACTTATAACAAGCCCTAAATTTACCTTTTTGTCGAGTTGTCTTGAAAATTGTTGCAACAGAACCTTAAAACTAAATGTTTTGTTACTAAAGACCAAGTTACAAGCTATGTTGTATCATTTTTATTAACAATAACACTGTTTGTCGTCAGATACCAAAATAATAAAAAACATGAATCTTCTCTAGTTCAGTGTAGAGTACACTCTAGACGTTTTAGTATTTACTCAAACTCAAACTCAAAGCATTTATTTCAAATAAACCAATTACAGGCACTTTTGAATTGTCAATGGGTCGGTCAGTCAGAAAGATGAAGCTAGTTGCCCATTCCAAAGCGTAGTAGATCCCTATGGAGAAGAACGGGCAAGAAACTCCACGGACACTCTTTTAAATCATAATATTAATACTCATATTAATAAGCATTTGCTGCATTTGTATTAATTGTGTACTTCTACATAAGTTTATTGTAAATATGACTTAAGATATATTGTCCGTTCATAAAGTCCAGTTTACAACTGTGACATGGTTTTCTCTGTTTTGTGATCACTTAAAGGGATGCGCTAAGGTAGCCCGCGAAATTTAAATTTTCTTATGTTTTTTGCAATTTGTAGGTCAGTGTCAAGTTGTATGTTGATTAAAATATGAGACGCAACCGTAGCTAATATGGCTTTACATTATTATAATCATTAGAATCAGCAATACAACTCCATAAGTTAAAATTGACCTCAAATCTAGCGATTTCATGAAATCATGAGGTTGACGTTAATTCTAACTTCTGGAGTTGTATTGCTGATTGTAATGATTACAATTCTGTAAAGCCGCAATATTAGCTACGGCCGCGTCTCATAGTTTAATCAACATACAACCTGCCATTGACCTGCAAATTGCAAAAAACATAAGAAAATTTGAATTTTGCAGGCTACCTTAGCACATCCTCCTCAATATAAATCCTTACAATTACTTTTGTTCTGGTAATTGTGCGGATTTATATTAAGTGATCACGAGACAGGGAAAACCAATTTTACTATTGATAAATTTGGTCTGCTTTATCAACAGTAAAATTGTTAATACAAGGTTTTGTTTACAATTCGCATCATGTAAGTTTTCCGCTGGTAAGTAGGTTACAAATGACTGCACAGTAATCAATATCTATACAAAAACAGCAGTGCTCCATGCCATGTGTATCGGATGCCTGGTTTCAGAGTGGCAAACTTTGATACTATATCTTGCATTATTGAAGTTGGTACTGCATAGTTTCATAGAAATATGTGCTAATATAAGCACATTCCATTTCTTTAAATACACAAGAGTTCAATTTTTTATTTCCCTGTATAGGTACTCTTTATGTTTACTGTTAAAAAAATTAAAATAATCTGGTTATGTTATTTAAGAAAAAAAAAGGTTATGCCTCTTTCAATTTATTCAGGATTCAATTTGATTTATACCTACCTAAAAGCTTTGCCGAGGAGCTTGTGGCTAAGTAAAAACAGCCGCACGGGTCGATCCATCAGGTTAAGCTACGCTTGCCGGGGTTGGTCAGTGGATGGGTGACCATCTTTACATACCGAGACTCCTCCGTGCCTCGGAAAGCACGTTAAGCCGTTGGTCCCGGCTGTCATTCGTGGATCGTTGACAGTCATTACGGGTCATCAGAAGCCCGAAAGTCTGACAACCAGTCTTACCAAGGGGTATCGTATTACCCAGTTACTGGGTTGTGGAGGTCAGATAGGCAGTCGCTCTATGTAAAATAATGGTATTCAGCTGCATCCGGTTAGACTGGAAGCCGACCCCAACATGGTTGGGAAAAGGCTAGGCAGATTGATTGACATGCTTTGCCATTCCTTTTCCAATTTAAGCGTTATTCAGCTGTAAAATGCCCTTTTTAATTACTTAGGGTAATTTAGTACTTGGGTGTGCTGCTGGTTATCCTTTTTGGAATACATTCGTCATTTTTGCTATGTTATAAGTTATAATATAACACACGAAAAGTAATCACTAATAGCCAGGATTATTTTAAGATACCTCACCGGCCATAACGGCGCTGCTAGGTCGCGTAACCTACAGCATGGTTGGCTGTGTAACCAAATGGACGCCAGGTGAGTCACTCACTTTAAAGCAGCATTTAGTTGGTAGCTGACCTGGCGAGACAACGCCATGGCGCCGGTGAGGTATGATAGCTCTTACCTACGTGTGCCTGTTTTAAAAATACTTCAGTAATATCCTTAAAACTCAATTTAGTGTTGGTATTTTATAATGCCTACATTTATATGTGTAGATATAGTAATCCAAAATATAACTAAGTCTTAAATATGTCTAGATATAAGTGTGTATCCTAAACATAAAGAAGATGTTTTCTTAAATGTAAATTTGTTTCATTTATTGTTTGAGATCCTGATAATCTTGCTAAAAGATCACAGATTTTTGTAATAGCAATTGATTTTTTCAACGACTTAAAAAAAAGGAGGTTTCTCAATTCGACTATTTTTCGATATATTATATTTTTTTTACTGTTTTTTTTATGTGTGTTCGCGGATAACTTCGTCGTTTATGAACCGATTTTAATGATTCTTTTTTGATGTAAAGGAGATATTCCAAGGGTGGTACCATGATAAGGAAACCAGGATCTGATGATGGCATCCCAGAGAAATCGACGGGAACCTTCAAATATTATAGGCACAGCTATAGCGATTTGGGTATTTTTTATGGTAACTCGTGCTCCCGGAAAGCAACATTCGGTGAAGTGGAACTGATGAGGAAGACCACAGATGGCCATCGGAACTACTCAATAATTTGTATTTCACGTATTGCGATTCGATTATTACTAAGCAATTTATGCTCGTCACAATACATATGTTGAAGTGGAGCTGATGGTGACTTCACCATCAGTTCCAGTTCTCCTGGTTCCTTACTGGGAACTCTTCAACAATTAACGTCCTTGTATCGGGAAAAGCAATATTTTATAAAAGGTGATGAGCAGTTGACATCAGGCTATTTTATAACTTAGTTAAATTACAGACTGACCCACTAAAAAGTGAAAAATAAAAAACCTTTTTACAAAAAAAAAAACAACTAACTTTAAAAAAATACTACAAAGTGAAAAATAATTTTAAAGTCGATGGCAAAAAGCTAAAATACAGATCCAAAGACACCGACTTCCGAAATTAAAATTAATTTTCACTTTGTAGTATTTTTTTTGAAGTCGGTGGTTTTTATTTGTATAAAAGTTTTTATTGACTATCGCCATCTACCGAGGAAAATATAAACTAAAGGGAGAAATGTAGAATGTGCCACAAATATCTGTCCAACGGGGCGGCGATGGCGATGTCGGTGAACAAAATAATGACAAACATTGTTGTCACTTTTCTTAGTGATTTTGTTAGTTCCATTAAAGCCACCGGGTCAGATAGGTTTGTGTTAAAAAATATAAACCGGCCGGATTGAGCTGGGAAATTAATCAAAACTGAGTGTACCTTCAAAGGTGAATTTTTAGTTCCCTATTTTGCCGTCTACCAGAGTATTTTGGGCACACTGTACTAAATGGTTTCGGAGTACGAGTGCTAGAGGGCGTTGTCGTTAGAATTATTGGTACCGAGCGACTCCTGTTCCTTTGCTGTTTTTGAATACAGACAATTATGAGTACACTGCTACAAGGATCTTTTGGCGCTCGAATGGCGTTGACAGAGAAGCGCTGTTGGCAATGTTACCGTGAAAAAATGATTTAAAAAAAAACAAGATGGCAGCGTTAGTTCCGATTTTCGCCACACGCCGTGCAATCCTTGCACTTATACGACTGTGGAATACAGCATCATGTTAGTAAATCTACAGTTTCCTAGAAGGGCGGTGGCCGCACCTAACGGCCGCCGTGATGGCTGTAATGAAAATGATGGCAGGGGCAAAGATTTAAATCGTTAGATTCGCCCTACCGCGCTCAGAACAATAACATGTTCTGAGCTACTGCGTCAAAAGATAGTCGCATATTGATTTGTTTTGATACTTCTGTTACACAACAATGACGCAGTAACTATAGGTACTTGATTGTCATAGAAACGCTATTTTCTGGCCACCGCTCTTCTAGGAAACCGTAGCTTTAAGGGGAAAGCGCTAAGGTAGCCCGCGAAATTCAAATTTTCTTTTGATTTTTGCAATTTGCAGCTCAGTGTCTGGGTGTGTGTTGATTAAAGTATGATTCGCCACCGTAACAAATGTATATTTACAGAATTATAATCACTAAAATCAATAATACAACTCCATAAGTTAGTATAATCCTCAATTGTCAATATTTCATGAATTAGTCATCCATTAGGATTATATGAACTCAGAGATTTGTATTGATGATTTTGATGACTATAATTCTTTAAATACAGATTTATTATGGACGCGAATCATATTCGGATCAACATACAACCTGATACTGACCTGCAAATTGCAAAAACCGTAAGAGAATTTGAATTTCGCGGGCTACCCTGGCGCTTTCACCTTAAACCCATAGCAACTTAATATACACGGCTAAACACCAATAAGGCGGTCTATAAATCCCGAACTTCTTGATTCGTCCAAGTGGTGTAGACCTAGACGCAAGTGGATAACTATGGTTGACACAAGTCATTGTGTCATTGTTTTATGAGTCAAAATTCTAATACTTAATGTAATTACTCCTAAAATATCGTAAAATAATAAAAGCAAGAAACATATAAGAAACCAACTTTGAGTGTTAAAATATTTCGTTAAAATTATATGTGCAAGGTAATTTTGTAACACCGTGTTCCTTTACTGTTTTTGTGATTTTTCTGCCTGCTTACGTGTTGCCATACTTGCCGTTCCTGCACCCTAATTGCGTAACACATTATCGATCGGAGTTGGTTTAATTTTGGAACAAATTGCTAATCCATTGCTACATATGTTCGAAAAATTTGTCTGTCAACAACGTAAATGACGCAATGAATGTTGTTTAACTGTCAAAACGAAACCAACACCGATTGGTAATGTGTTACGCAATTAGGGTGCAGCTTTGGGCAGTGGTGGCCCGGGTGGAAACGGCCACGCACGACTTACGAATTGTATGTAGGTGGTAGGTTCGAACCCAGACAGGCACTTTATTTACTTTGTGTAAATTATTTCATCTCCACTGCTCTCAAAACGGCACCGGAAAAAACAAATTGAGGAAACCGGCATTCGGAATGTCCTAGAATAAAGGCAGAGGTGTGTTTGTAGTACGCTCACATTTCGCTAGTTATGCTGTGTTAGCGCTAATAATTACCATAAGGCCTGGGTTATTAGATTTTTGTATCTAGAATTTCTCAGTACTTAGCAGCCTAAAGTCTGGATTTGTGCACGGTTGATGGCAAAAGGCTCGCCCTCCTATTGCATGCGACGTTATTTATTTAAGTATAATTAATTAAAACGCTGCAACACCTATTACATTATTTAACAGTAACAAAAAGGAACCTACAATAGACTTTTTTTTTAATAGAGGAAGGAGGAACACCAACGAGTTCAATGTGCCTGTTGGCTTGCACCAAGGGTCGGCTTTAAGTCCTTACCTCTTCCTGTTGATTATGGATGCTCTGACGTCGAATCTACAGGAAGAGGCACCCTGGTGCATGCTGTTTGCCGATGACATTGTTCTTGTCGGTGAAGATTTACCTGAGATTCGGAGCAGATTGGAGAAATGGCAACAGAAACTGGAGAATGTTGGCTTGAAAATCAGCAGAACCAAAACTGAATATATGTTCTGCGATTTCGGCGGTATCTCCAGTTCTGGAGGCATAGCGCTTGATGGCGCGCTTCTCCCAGTCTGCTCCGACTTTCGGTATCTCGGTTCACTCGTGCAAAGCGATGGCGAAGTAGATCGGACGGTTAAGCATAGGATTAACACTGGATGGATGAAATGGCGGCAGGTCACGGGGACAATCTGCGACTCCCGCATTCCCCTTAAACTTAAGGGGAAGATATATAAAACAATGGTTAGACCTGCTGTCTTGTATGGATCAGAATGTTGGGCCACAAAAGGGATAAATGAAAAGCAGTTGCATGCAGCTGAGATGAGAATGCTAAGAGGGATGTGTGGTGTTACACGAATGGATAGAATAAGAAATGAGTACATAAGAGGAAGTCTAAAAGTGGCACCGGTGACTGAAAAGCTGTGCGGAAATCGGCTGTCATGGTATGGGCATGTGATGCGGAGGAGTGAGGAAAATGTCGTAAGGAAAGTTTTGGGTATGAATGTCGATGGCTATAAGGGTAGGGGAAGACCAAAGAAACGATGGATGGATTGTGTGAAAGATGACATGGCTAGAAAGGGGGTCACTACCGAGATGACGAATAATAGAGAAGTATGGAAAAAAAGGACATGTTGCGCCGACCCCAAATAGACTGGGATAAGGGCAGGAGAATGAATGATGGAGAGGAAGGAGGAACACTGACTCCCAAGTCACAGGTATAAACTTAGTCTGGGACCTAGGGGACCTATGTTTAAGACACTATGTCTGTACCTAAGTTGTAAATTAATGTATAGTCTGCAGCAACGCTGTCACTTTTATGAAATAAAAAAAATAAAATATTATTAAACCATGCTTTTCTTGGTAAGGCTACGCTGACCAGTGGATGCGATTTTATTTGGTTTATTCTTGCAATAGGAGGAGCTCGTGGCTAAGTAATCACAGCCGCACGGGTCGATTCATCAGGTTAAGCTACGCTTGCCGGGGTTGGTCAGTGGATGGGTGCCCATCTTTACACACCGAGACTCCTCGTGCCTCGGAAAGCACGTTAAGCCGTTGGTCGCGGCTGTCATTCGTGGATCTTTGACAGTCGTTACGGGTCGTCAGAAGCCCGAGTCTGACAACTAGTCTTACCAAAGGGGTATCGTATTACCCAGTTACTGGGTTGTGGAGGTCAGATAGGCAGTCGCTCCATGTAAAATAATGGTATTCATCTGCAATCGGTTAGACTGGAAGCCGACCCCAACTTAGTTGGGAAAAGGCTAGGCAGATTTTTCTTGCATTAATTGCATCTCAAGAGGTGTATGTTTCGAATAAGTGTATAATTGCTCTGCGAGAATTGTCAGGCGTTGGTACCAAACCAATTCTATTTTTATTATTTTTGCCATTATTGGTAGAGAGGAGGCCTTTGTCCTGCAGTGGCGCAATAATAGTCTGGTTTTATATTACAGGTCATAGTAACACGTATTCTGGGTACCAACGGAACCTCAAACTCAAACTACAAGCATTTATTTCAAAAGCAATTTACAGGCACTTTGAACTGACAAGGGGTCTCGGTCGGTCAGAAAGATGAAGCTAGTTTGCCCATTCTAAAGCGTAGTAGGCCCTTGTGGAGAAGAACGGGCAAGAAACTCCAAGTACACTCTTTTAAATGAAAATATGGTTACAAAGTATTGGTTACATCATTGTTGGAATTATACATTTGAGAACGATGCAGAAAGTTCTAGTCCGTAATAAAAAAAAAAAAAAAAAATTAAAAGGCACAATGCTATGCTGTGCTATGCTTGATAGATTCGACTCTGGACTGTCCAAACTGCTTAATATTTCTCTACTTTCAGTTCTAATGATAAAATGCTAGCGTCAATTAAAAGCCAACAAAAGTCAAATATTATCATCAGCAATGACCGTGATTCAGCAGTACAGACCATGTTAACGGGTAGCACGGTGTACTCGTTGCCAAAGCAGACGACTAAGAAGAGTATGGTGGAACTTATGTTGAAGATCATGGATGAGGACGGACCGATACCTATGAATAACATGAGGCCGGCGAAGGTAGGTACTTACAACAGACGTAACATAAAGATGGTTATCCACTTACCGTTCGTGCACCACCCTTGCCACCACGATAAAGCAGACGGTGGCGAAGCATAGTGCGCGATCACAACTGACAGTTTTGCTCGCCTGTAGTACTATCATTTCTTTATTTCATATTTATATTATATTATATGCGTAGGAATTCTAGGAATGTAGGATTGTGATAACATTTCAGACTATAGGTATTACATGTTTCCAGCTAAGATTTTTTAAATTTGCCGCCATTTCCTTGTGCCACAGACTCGCTGGCCAAACTCTAGCTTCATAGACGCGTATTCGTCATTCATTGTCTATAGTACAGACGCCAGCACATCAATCAAGCCACCCGAAACTGTCTTTTCCCAATCAACCTTGAACCTAATGCTGTAGCAATACAGATGGAAATGTATTAAAGAAAATTGACAGATTGTAGGAGATTGATGTGGTGGCGTCTGTACGTAAACTCGGTGACGCCTCGCCTGCCTGATGCAGCTAACGAAAGCAGTTCATGCGACAGGCCACTTAATTAGTACCTAGATATTTAGTTTAACTGAATTCGGAAGGTCGGGCAAAGCTAATTGTAGATGGCGTGATCATAGCTAAGTCCCTAAGGCCCATTGACCTAGGAAAGTATATGCTAAGGCCTCTAATAAATTGAACATTTCGTTCGTTCATGAGTTTCGATTATTTCAATAATATGAATGTATTGTATTGTAATGTTGTGTTGTATTTGACATGGACAGTGTCGAAATATAAAACCTTAAATATTTCCTCGTAGTCAATTCCTTCAAAATATTTCGAATTTTTTTTAATTTTACGAATCTTTACGAATAGGTTTAATTCACAAGCTTCTAATTTTAGAGGTCTCTCGGAAATGGTGGACTCCATTAACGGTGTCTTTAGGAACACAATAACGCGTCATTTTGCAAAAATAAATTAAAACCATAGTATTGACAAAACAAGATGGCGGCGTTAGTTCCGATTTCGGTCTCGCGCCAATAGTACCTCGTATGTTCGTAATGCCGGCTATCCTGGCACTTTTGTTCATAATTCAGAAAATCCGCAACGCAGTCGACCTGTTCCATGACGAACATCAAGTAGAGAATGAGGCGAGGAGTCAGTCACCCCGCGATCAGATTAACCGAGTCCACACTCACAACAATGCCTTTCCGAAAATGTATGATGAGCTGGAAAAGCGCCGATCTATAGCACAGGTTTGTACCTAGTTTTTTTTTTTACGTTACTTGATGGCAAAATGGCGCCGTGTGTCAGTTAATTTGGTATTAAGAACGTTTGCGTACTGCATGCGCAGTGGAGTGGAAGATCCGAGAAATCTTTCCAATCAATCTGTCTAGCCTTTTCCCAACTATGTTGGGGTCGTCGGCTTCCAGTCTAACCGGATGCAGCTGAATACCAGTATTTTACATGGAGCGACTGTATATTAGACCTCCACAATCCAGTAACTGGGTAATACGATACCCCTTAGTAGGACTGGTTGTCAGACTTTCGGGCTTCTGAAGACCCGTAACGACTGTCAAAGATCCACAAACGACAGCATCCACGGACCAACTGCAAGCGTAGCTTACCTAACCTGATGGATCGACCCGTGCGGCTGTTATTACTTAGCCACGAGCTCCTCTTTTTTCTAACCGAATCGAATCGAAATCGGATTCGGATCTGCATAGAATGGTTGTTGTGACCATGAATCATATTTTTGGAAAAATGAAAACAGGTGCGTTTACCCAAATTTTGTCAACTTTTTGACATTGATTGATACCTATAATAGTCGCTGAAATGAGATTTTGAACGTTTTTAACTCTGATTTAAATACTGGAATTGGTAAGTGTAATTTTTGGATTGCATACCTACATAGCTTGCACTGTATCCGCACATACATAGCACAAAGGCTTTACCTAAGCGGTCACTGACTCCTGTAATATAAATTTTATATTTTAAAGAGGTAAGTATTAATTATTGTTTGTATGTAGGGGGTAATCTCTGGAACTACCATTCGGATTTGAAAAATTATATTTGCATTTGATAGCCCATTTCTTGAGGAAGGTTAGGTATAGGCTGTTCAACATTACGCTATGACCCTTAGGAGTCGAGCAAAAATAAAAAAAGTGGTAAACTAAGTAATAGCACGGGCGGGTGATGCAATGCGATGCGACGCGACTCGACGCGGTGGATCGGGGAACAAGAAATTTCACGCGGACAAAAAAAAAATTCGCGGGCAGAAGTTTGTGCGTTATAAATTGTCGACGATGACCTACTTCTTCACAAAGACTAGGTAGAGCTCTTTACCATAAAGTATACTTTCTTCTGCAAGTCGACCGAGGATGCTGCTATATTACTGACCAACTCCATAGCTTCTTGTATTGAAAAGGGCGAACACGTCATGGCAGTTTTTCTTGATCTGGCTAAGGCGTTTGACACAATATCGATAGATCAACTCCTGTCCAAACTAGAGCGTTAGGAATACGAGGAAATGCGCTAGACTGGTTTCGAAGCTATCTAACAAATCGCCGGCAACTAGTAAAAGTAGGTGACTACTCCAGTGGATTACTGCCCATCAACTTTGGAATTCCTCAAGGGAGTACTCTCGGTTTGACTCTTTTCACCTTCTAAGTATATGAACGATATCCTTAATGCACCGCTTCAAAACGCTGAAATAATTTCTTATGCAGACGACACGGCAATCTTATTCCATGCCAAAACTTGGGAACGGGTGTTATCTTGCTGCAAATGGTCTGCTTATAATCTCAGAGACTCTTAGTAGAAACTTACTAATACACTGAACATAAAAAAAAAACTAAGCTCATCGCTTTCTTCAAAACCATAGCTTCCGTCCTCCATGCCAATTGATACTCATTCCACACATGTCGCAACGATCACAATCCACTACTCACAAACTGTATCTGTACTCCTATAGACCGCATTTCCTCCCTTAGATATCTAAGTATTACTATAGACGAAATGTTATCATTCAAACCTCACATACATTTGCTAGCGGGCCGCGTCAGAAAACTAATCTACGTTATGAAGAAACTACGAGACTGCACACCTATTAAAATTCTCCGAACAATATACCTAGGTGTCTGTCAATC
This sequence comes from Cosmia pyralina, assembly GCA_946251885.1. Lineage (NCBI taxonomy): Eukaryota > Metazoa > Arthropoda > Insecta > Lepidoptera > Noctuidae > Cosmia > Cosmia pyralina. The sequence continues at coordinate 5,783,606 of OX276368.1, read as the reverse complement.
TGTACTCCAGTATGGAATCTCCGTCTGGGGCGGAGCCGAGAAAAGCACATTTATTGAAATAGAAAGAGCTCAAAGAGCCGTAATCAAAGTAATGCTTAGAAAGCCCTTTAGATTCCCGACAGATCAGCTATACAGTGAGTTTCCTGTTCTTCGAGTAGGTAAACTGTATATAATTATTGCCGCACTGCGTGTACATAAGTATTCAAACTCAAACTCAAAGCGTTTATTTCAATTAAACCAATTACAGGCACTTTTGAATTGTCAAGGGGTCGGTCAGTCAAAAAGATGAAGCTAGGCGCCCATTCCAAAGCATAGTAGGTACCTATGGAGAAGAACGGGCAAGAAACTCCACGGACACTCTTTTAAATCAAGATATGGTTACAAAATAATGGTTACATCATTCATGTTGAAATTTTACATGTGAGAACGATGCAGAACGTTAAAAGCGTCCTTAAAAAAAAAAACAATTCAAATATTTAAATTAAATTAAAATAAGCCGTGGCCGCTAAGGTATGACCAGCCTTCACTGACAGCGCTTGTTCACGAACCTGACGCATGGATTAGCTAAATGATCCAACACGCGCCACCATCAGCGAGACATTAGAGTGAGCGTCACATACTCTCAGCCGCCAGGGCATATTCAAGTCAAACAAAGACGTACCCAGTAAATGGTAGCTTTAGAGTATGTACATAGTACTCACACATGTGCTATGCAATTATATAATGCAATGGAGATTGAGTTGAGAGAATATTAAAAACAGACCTGACTACCAAAGCCTGTTCTCAAAACGCATCTTACATGTCCCTCTTCCTAATGCAAACAGTCTTCTGGCCAGACGATGCCCCTCTTACTCACACACTCTTATCTACAATAAAATAAGCAAGCGCTGTGATAATATAGGTCTGAACACCCACTCATTTAAAATAATGACAAAAAGCTGGCTTCTCTCCCTGTCATACAACGCCACTGAGGAAATAGTGAGTTAACACCAAAATCTACTAGCAAGTCATTCACGAAATCATTTAGTTCCTCCACACAAAAATCCACACCTACCACACATACACACACCCTCACACCCTCACACACACACACACACACACACACACACACACACACACACACACACACACACACACACACACACACACACACTACCACACACAAACACACCCACACACAAACACCCTCAAATACAACACAGACACCCTCAGACACACACAGTATCTTTAATTATAATAATTTTTTTTGCTCAATTTACTTTATTTTAACTTGTTATTTCACTTACCTTATTTAATTAAGTCTTGTATTATGTTCATTTCCAAATATCCTGAAATTGAATTGTTAACGCAAAACGTCTCGAATTAAAACTTAAGACTAAACGCAACTCAGTCCCCCAAGATACAGGCGCTGCCTAGTTTGGGGACCACTGCTCAAATAATTACATTAATTATTCTAGTTACAGTAAGCACACGATAGTATTATTTTTGAATTTTTTTTTTGTAACAATGGACCAATAAATTATTCTTTCCTTTATTTCATTAATATACAGGGTTACAGGAAAAGTCGACCTAGATCCGTTAAGGGCGTGTAGTACACATCATTTCTGAATGATTTTACTATGGAACCCCCCATCCTAAACTTAACCGTTTTCGAGATATTCGAGTTTTAATTTTTTTTATGAAAATGCCCAATTTTTCGGCTATTGAATTGAATATTTTGTATTTATTTGACTCTTATGATTATTTTTTTGGTTTTTTACATGAAGAATGAGATGCTTAATGACCTCAATGACTAAAATTGCACGTAAGTTAACTAAATAGGTCATTGTAGACGATCGAAACTTAAGAAAAAAAGTAAAAATTATAAAAACATATTTTTCTTTTCTGGATATCTCAAAAAATAATTATCGCACTTGCTCTGCAGGTGTGCTTAAAAACATCTACATTTTATCAGCTATCCAACGAGGTATAACAACCTAGGGTTGTATTTAAACTCATATAAAAAAACATAGTTGAAAAGGTTCAGGTAGTAGGTCTAACGGGTCCCTCGGCTATTGTCCTTCAAGTTAATCCGGTGCGTGTGAGCGAGACAACTTACGATTTATGCAGGTGAGAGTGAGAAAAATAATGTGCAAAAACAAGTTTGGGGATACAACATGCCCATTGTTTTGTATTTGGTCGTTGGTTTGCTTGCCATCCATTTTAGTCTGCTCATGCGATTCGTCCATGGTAGATGCGAATTATTGTGCTTTCGGATTCCCACACGGCTTGGCTTTGTTTCTGGACTGATTTTTCTAACTGTGACTACTGTGCTTGTTTACTGGACTCTGATTTGTGCTTGTGATACTGGACTATTGAAAATGGCAACATACTCAAACGAAGAATATGCGGATATGCTTATCTGCTACGGATACTGCAATTGCGTGTCCGCACAAGCTCGGACTGAGTACATACGACGCTATCCCGACCGTCGAGTACCTGATGTGAGCGTTTTCGACGGAGTTTACCGACGACTTCGTGAAACTGGCTCTGTTTCGCGACGACGTTCGGACTTAGGAAGACCACGTGTCATTGATGACGACGAGGAACAAGACAACGAAATCGTAGAACGGTTCAGAAGAGACCCAACCACTTCGACCAATATTGTTGCCCGTGAACTGGGTCTAACTCAGTGGAAAGTGTGGTTTACGGTTCATACGGCAGGCCTGTATCCATACCACTACACGCCGGTACATGTAATTGAAGAAGGAGATCCCGCGAGACGCATGGACTTCTGCAGATTCATGCTCAATGCAGATATCGAGGACCCGAATTTCCTAAAATTAATATTGTGGACAGATGAATCCAAATTCGATAAGGACGGGATTACTAATTACCATAACGCACACTATTGGGCTCCTAAAGAACTAGGCAATCCAAATAAGAAAAGAGTAAAGGGGTCACAACGACGATTTAGTGTAAATGTGTGGATGGGCATCATTTCCAATCATTTGATTGGGCCTTACTTTCTTCCAGACAACCTCAATGGTGAAACTTATGAAAATTTCTTAAGAGGTGACTTAGGTGACCTACTAGATGATCTCCCATTAGAATTACTGCGGGACATGTGGTTTCAACATGATGGCTGCCCTGCTCATTTCAGAAGAAGCGTTAGGGAATGGTTGGACATTAACTATCCTAACAAATGGATTGGACGAGGTGGGCCTTTACCCTGGCCAGCCAGATGTCCTGACCTGACCCCCATGGATTTTTATGAATGGGGGCACATGAAGAGCCTCGTTTACAGTGAGCCCAACCCCATATCGTCAGTGGAAGTTCTCAAAGAAAGGATAATTAATGCTGCTAACGACATAAGAAGAACATTAACCACTGGTGTAGTGAAAAGTGGACTACGTGAAAGAATGAGAAAATGTGTGCGAAAAAGAGGTGGACACGTAGAACATGAACTATAAAATGTTATTCAAAAACTAGGTGAATAAATGTTATTTTGAACTGATTTATTGTTTCATTTAGCTTACTACAATCACCGACGATCTGTACGCCAACTATGAGATTTGAACTATGAGATGATTTATTCTGACTGCCATGTAGCCTTAGAAACTAAGTTTCACCTTTGAGGTTAATAAATACCCTAGAGTGTTATACCTCGTTGGATAGCTGATAAAATGTAGATGTTTTTAAGCACATCTGCAGAGCAAGTGCGATAATTATTTTTTGAGATATCCAGAAAAGAAAAATATGTTTTTATAATTTTTACTTTTTTTCTTAAGTTTCGATCGTCTACAATGACCTATTTAGTTAACTTACGTGCAATTTTAGTTATTGATGTCATTAAGCATCTCATTCTTCATGTAAAAAACCAAAAAAATAATCATAAGAGTCAAATAAATACAAAATATTCAATTCAATAGCCGAAAAATTGGGCATTTTCATAAAAAAAATTAAAACTCGAATATCTCGAAAACGGTTAAGTTTAGGATGGGGGGTTCCATAGTAAAATCATTCAGAAATGATGTGTACTACACGCCCTTAACGGATCTAGGTCGACTTTTCCTGTAACCCTGTATACATACAAATTACATTTTTAAATATTAGATTATAAAAACATTTAAAAATATAAAACATAGTAGCCCACCGGTATCGGGAACAGGGTCCAAGCTACCGGTGGTCAGGGCTCTAGAGAGAGGAACCTCCTTACTATGCGTGCCGTGTCCAGGAGTACTGCTTTCTGAATCAAGCCCCACCCAGCCCAGCCCAGCCGCGCAATGAGAGCCTCCTGAGGTGTTGGTCGAGGCTCTGTGCTATTAGGCCATTAACCGTAACGATTATCGGTACAATGATTACAGAGTCCACGTCCCACATGTCGACAACCTCGTGTGCTAAGTCAAGATACTTGATTTTTTTATCTTTCTCAGCTTTCACGAGATTCTCGTCATGAGGGACAGCGATATCAACAATCACTGCACGGCGCTCTCGTCGATCTATCACCACAATATAAGACTTATTGGCTACAATAATCCTGTCAGTGATGATATGTAGATCGATCCCAGTACAATGTGGCGTGACCATTCTCTTTTCATTCAAATTATTCTTATTCATATTATTCTATTTAATAAACATACTTTTGTGTAAAAAAGTAATGGTTTGACTACCAGACCAAATATAATAGGTATGTAGCTAATAGGTATATTGACTTTGAATTAATTAACTTTTCTTTCTTTCTTTGTCTTTTTACAGGTTGGGAAGACCGGTTTGGGCAGGTGGCAAGCGGCAATAAGAGCGGTATGTGTTTTTCTTCTATGGGGAAGGCAACTGTCAAAATGGCGCTGTCGTAGCTAGTTCCCAACACAAGCTAATAATACAAGGCGTGAGGTGGTTTTATTTTATTTTTGGGAAATTGACGCTTTGTTTACACAGAGTTCGAAACATTTTGAAGAAAGTGATCAGGTATTAATCTGTGGTACGAGGAAATAATAGGGGTTAAAGTATGAAATTGCCGTTTATTGTATTAGGAACTTCGAATTAATATAGAACCTTCATGGTTTGAGATTTTTGAGTGAAACTTTTTACACATGGTACCTATGAAGTTCTTCTTTTAAAAAATGTGCAACATTCGATTATCAACTTTTAGTTGTTTTTTTTATTTAGCTTAGACAAGAAAGATGGATACTTCGAAAATTCGAGTTATTTTTGAATACGAGTTCCGACGCGGAACTAACGCGGCAGAAACAGCTTCGCAATATCAATGTTGCGTTTGGAGAGGGGACTGCTAATGTACGCACCGTGCGATTTTGGTTTAAACGCTTTCGTGATGGAAACTTTGATTTGAAGAACGAACCACGTGGAAGACCGCCCACACAGGTGAATAAAAATGAATTGAAAGAGATGGTGGAAGCCGATCCGAGCCAAACTACCCAGGAATTAGCGGCATGGTTTAACGTTACCTTACCAACAATATTGACTCATTTGCGTCAAATCAATAAAATAAAAAAATATGAGAAATGGGTGCCTCATGATTTGACTGATCTGCAGAAAGAAACGCGTGTTGAAAGTTGTGTTGCCTTGTTGATTCGATACAGAAATGAAGGAATATTGGATCGAATTGTGACATGTGATGAAAAATGGATTCTTTACAATAGCGGTGTTAACGCCATTACTTTCTTTAGTTTTATATTTCATGCCTAATTACTGGCAACTCTAATTAATTAGTATCTGTGTAACATAAAGTTCCTTCCGCTTTCCTTCTCCCTTCCACAACCCTTATAATGCCTAAGTGAGAGCGAGAAGGAAGATCCGCAATGGCGCGCATACGCTGCCGCCAAGAAGATCCGCCAGTTCTCAACCAACATCGACGCCTGTGGGTAAAATTAATCCCAAGTCGAAAAAGGACTCATATTTTCACCGCGAAGAACGAAGATTGCTATTGAACAGTGCAAGTGCGTGTATGTGTGTTGTGGAAAGTGCAGATTCTCGTCCGTACGTGATATCCTGGACGCGCCAGCCACGTGGCTAAGGAAACCCTTCTCGTCGTGTCGCCATAGCTCACCAGGCAGGTACCATCATCATTTTCCCACACCACCAAAACACCTACTTGTGTCACCGAACCGCCCCTCATACAGTCCACTAAGAAAATTTCGATTTTCACCCCAAGGCTTTAGGCCGCCGCAACATTTTTTGGTCCTTCGAGACGGATATCCGACATTTTTTGGTCCTACGATCACGGATATCCAACAGTTTTTGGTCCTACGATCACAGATATCCAACAGTTTTGGTCCCATGATCACGGATACCTATTTTTCTTTATCCTCTTGATAACGGATATCAATATTATATCCGTATATTATCATCCCGCAACTATATTTCATTTCAATCTTCGTTCCTTATACTAAACCGCTTTCATTTATTCATTTATTACAGTACCTACTTGTCATTGCGTACATTCACAGGTATTTCGCATCCCGCTCAACTTAATATTTTAATATACGTAGGTAGAAGCAAAATCTACCGCTCGCTCGCTTCGCTATCGTTCGGTACTATATTCGTAGGTACCACCTACCAATCCCGCACCGCGCGCAACTCGTTGAAGTTTGTGATTTATTTTAGCTATTATAAAAACCTACAAAAATATCGAAAATGCCTAAGAAAGTGACCATTGATTCGGATGATCAGATAGAATCCGCGATTCAAATAGCACTGTCATGTCGTAATATGATTTTTGCCCACATGCAAATCATTTACGATTTAATGGAAAAAATGAAGTCCGGTATGGAACCGGTAGAGAAGTTCTTGTGTGCGTGTGTCAATGTTGATGCGTTGCGCACCGAGTTCCTCGAGGCATTTAATAAATATAACTCGCTTCTTCTAAGACAAGACCCGGAAAATAATATTGATGATCAGTCGTGGATTAGTTTTGAGGAATTATATTGCTGCGTTAAATATAATTATTCAAGTTACTCAAAATCATCAGCCACATCGGCTCCTACTTCTAGTGGTAGTGGTGTCAATAAGCAAACAGTTCGCTTGCCTCCCATTGAAATTATGTCATTCGATGGCGATATTCGTAACTGGCCCCTGTTCTATGCTAATTTTAAAAGCACGGTACACGAAAATAATACATTGACTGATTCGGAGAAATTATATTATTTGATGGGGAAATTGAAAGATAAGGCTCAAACCGCGTTCTCAGGAGTTTGCCCTAATGGCGATAACTACCAATTAATTTTTAATTCACTCATAAACAAGTACGAAGACAAACGTATGTTGGCTTCTAGTTCCCTTAATCGGATGTTTGAACATAAATCTTTTAATACCGCATCTATTCAAAATTTCGAATCCTTTTCTGATAATTTTGTTTCCGCCGCAAACGCATTAAAAAACCTTAAAATAAATGATTTATCAGATTTGATTTTTTTCCATGTCGCTATAAAAAAGGTTGATTCTGAAACCGCTCGACTTTTTGAAATGAACTCAAAAGACGAAATTCCTAAATTCGACAATTTAGTACAGTTCATTAAAAATCAATCTCGCATTTTACAAAATACTAAAGCTTTAAACAGCTTGAGTTTCACTCAGTCTAATAACAATCCTATAAATAAAAAAACGTTCAAAACTCCGCAACCGCAATCTTACACTGTAATTGATAAATCCGCTAAATGTTTGTGTGATAGCTTTGTTCATGAACATTTATTTAAATGTCCTGCCTTTTCTAAAATGACACCAAGTGATCGTTTCAAATCGGTGAAACAAAACGATGCATGTACTAACTGTTTAAGTATTAAACATAAGGCCAGAGTCTGTCAGTCTGAATCTAGATGTAAATCTTGTAAAAATAAACACCATACGCTTTTACACTTTAATCGCGAATCGCACGCGACTGTATTATCGAACGGTGTTGATGATACCGCACGTACACAATCGGGTTCAAACTCCACGGCTTCGAGCGAGCAAGATGCTCACGCCGCCGCCGCGCCGCTCGCCGCCACCGCTCAGAGCGCCCCGCAATGTAATGCATCCATTGCTGCGTCGATCTTTTACGACTCGAACTCCCGCGTATCAAAGCCGCAATGTAATACGAATACTACTATTTTGTTGTCAACCGCTACTGTAATAGTTCGAGATTCATTTGGTAAGGAGCATTTTATTCGCTGTCTATTAGACAGTGGCTCACAAATTAATTTTATTACCGCAGAATGTTGCAAACGATTAGGTTTGACTAGACATTCATCTGATACGCCTTCCGTTAAGGGTATCGGTGGTACGGAAAAATCCGTTAAGGGTTCCGTACAATTCGCTTTCTTTTCCCGTTTTAATCCGAACGTTACTTTTAACGTTAATTCGCTAGTTGTCGATGCAATCACCGATAATTTACCTACCGCTCCCGTAGATACTTCCGCCTTGCCTTACTTAAAAGGTTTACCGCTCGCCGACGAAAATCGTTTGGCAAACCCGGTCGCATCGATGTGTTGATCGGGGCTTCGCTTTTCCCGCATCTTATGCTGCCCCGCGTAGTTAGCAGCAACTCCTCCGCGCCACCCGCCATGCAGACGGTACTCGGTTACGTCATCATGGGCACTGTGCCCGCGCTGCCTGTACGTCGTAATAAGCCTCCACAGTCTTGTTACTCACATATTTCGCAACCATCCGACAAAGACTCGTTAGAATCGGCGTTGAAAAAATTCTGGCAGGTCGATGAAGCGCCCGTCACTCTTTCGACGAGCAAATCGCTCGACGAACTTGAGTGCGAGTACTTTTATAATTCGACCACGGAACGCGATGGGGACACAGGTAGATACTCTGTAGCCCTACCGTTTCGCAGCGATGTGTTCTCATTGGGGAACTCACTCGAAATCGCGAAAAAACGTTTTTTCTGCCTAGAAAAGAAATTAGAATCCGCACCCGAGTTACGTACTGCGTATGATGACGTCATTCGCGAATATATTGATAAAGGATATTTATCTCCTGCTCCGCTCGATAGTTCAGACAGTAGTTGTCCTGACTATGTAATTCCGCATCACGCAGTTGTACGTTTAGATAAGACAACAACAAAACTACGCTCCGTGTTAGACGCTAGTGCTAAAACGAGTACTGGATTATCTCTCAACGATATTTTACACAGTGGCCCGAATTTACAGGGTGACTTGTTTACTATAATTCTGAATTTTCGATTGTTCGCATTCGCGCTCTCGGCTGATTGCCGACAAATGTTCTTACAGATTGAAGTAAGAGAAAGCGATCGTCGCTTTCAACGCATCTTATATCGTTTTAGTCCAAACGATCCTCTGGTTCTATATCAGTTTAACCGTGTCTGTTTTGGTCTCAAGTCAAGTCCCTACCATGCGATCCGCACGGTACAACAGTTGGTTCAAGACGATGGTCATCACTTCCCGCGCGCCAGCGCTATCATCGCGGATTCGCTGTATATGGATGACGTAGTCTACAGCGTAAGCTCCGAATCACGTGCAGTCCAGGTTTCGCACGAACTGATTAAACTCTTTAGAGGAGGTCAGTTCGAGTTGGTCAAGTGGACCAGTAACTCTCAAACTGTACTAAACAGTATTCCCGCGTCGCATAGGTTGACCGAACAACTAGAATTCGACAAGTCGGTAGAACAAAAGGTTCTCGGCTTGCGCTGGTGTAGGTCAAATGATTGTTTTGAATTTCTTATTTCAGCACCGCCAGACACGTGTACTAAACGTGCTATACTGTCGGCCGTAGCTAGACTGTGGGACATCATGGGGCTTGTCGCGCCTGTAGTTCTCTATGCTGAACTACTTATCAAAGAATTGTGGTTACTGAAGCTCGATTGGGATGACACTCCCCCGCGTCACATCATAAATATTTGGCAAACTTTTCGCTCTGCCCTGCCGCTTTTAAATGATTTTAAAATCCCGCGCCATTTAGGTATTTTTGAAAATTGTATTCTTCGCCTCATTGGATTTTCCGACGCCAGTGAAAGCGCCTACGGCGCTGTCATCTATGTGCACGTCACTCGCAACGATGACGTAGTCGTTCAGCTGGTTTGTGCCAAGTCGAAGGTATCGCCGGTTAAACCATTGACTATCGCTCGACTGGAGCTCTGTGGTGCCGAACTCCTCGCTAAACTTCTTCGCCGTGTTCATGACACTTATAATCCGCGTTATAATGTTACCGCTATTTACGCATTCACCGATTCAAAGGTGACTCTTTGCTGGATAAATTCTTCTCCGCATCGTTGGCACACGTTTGTGGCCAATCGTGTCGTTCGCATCGTAGACAACGTCCCCGCGGAACATTTCTACCACGTAGCTGGTACTGAAAACCCAGCGGACTGTTTGTCACGTGGTTTAACACCTGACAAATTCATTGAGCACCCATTATGGTTGCACGGACCCGCTTGGGCTAAGCGCGACCCTTCCGAATGGCCCATACATAAGGTTACAGACTTGAATTCGGAACCCATTCCGGAAGAAAAGGTCCACGCGCATCCCATAGTCGCGGATTCAAGTTCGGAAAATTCGCTTCTACTCGCACTCGCAGAACGTACGTCGTCGTGGACTAAACTGCTGCGTATTGTTGTTTTCATATACCGCTTCATGAAAAAACTCCCGCGTCGGACTGACACCGTTACCGCTAGCGACCTCGAGTTCGCTGAAACCATTTTGTGGCGTCATGTTCAAAGAAAACACTTCATGGATGATTATTCCGAGTTAAAAAATAATAAAATTTGTTCACCCGCTCTTATTAAACTCAAGCCATTTGTAGATGGTGATGATTTAATCCGCGTTGGGGGTCGATTAACTCATTCGGCTGAGGCCTATAGTACTAAACACCCGGTAGTGTTACCCCGACATGATCGCATAGTTGAAATCCTCGTAGACTATTATCATATAAAATATTTACATGCAGGTCCAGAACTCACTATGTCGTTATTGCGCCATAAGTATTGGATTTTGTCCGCTAGACGCATTATTCGTCATAGAATCCACAAGTGTAACGCATGTCACAGGTGGAGACCGCGACCTCATGGTCCGCCGATTATGGGCGATCTCCCTAAATCTAGAGTAAATGTTGCAACCAAAGCTTTTTCTCATACAGGGTGTGATTACGCTGGCCCTATACAGTATGTGCCCGTACGCACTCGAGGTGCGAAGAGTCGCAAGGGTTATTTATGTATATTTACCTGTATGACTACTCGCGCTGTTCATATTGAATTAGCTACAGATCTTACGACTGCGTCGTTCATAGCCGCATTGAAACGGTTTTTATCCCGCCGTGGACCGGTACAATGCTTGTATTCGGACAACGCGACCAATTTTCGAGGAGCTAATTCGTTTTTACGCGACTTGTATACTTTCATAAATAAAGAATACCGCCCGCGCTTTGAAGAGGAGCTCGCTGAGCATCGCATTAATTGGCACTTTATTCCGCCCGCGTCACCGCACTTTGGTGGATGTTGGGAGTCCATGGTGAAGGCCGTGAAGACTCACCTTTTCAAGACAATAGGTCAACAACTTCTATCTTATGAAGAATTAGTTACAATTCTCTCTCAAATAGAGTGCCTGTTGAACTCCAGACCTCTTACTGTTCTTAGCGCTGATCCGGAAGAGCCTAAAGCTCTTACCCCTTCGCATTTTTCACATACTGTACCGCTTAACTCATTACCCGCCGCGGAAGTAGGTTTACTGTCTGATCACCTGCTTCAAAGACACTCTCTTATGGATAAATTAGTCCAGTCGTACTGGAAAAGATGGCGAAGCGAGTATCTTCATAGTTTACAATCACGCTTAAAATGGAATAAACCTGATGGAGACATGATTAAGGAAGGCACTGTAGTAGTGATAGTTAATGATAATGCGCCTCCTCTATCCTGGCCTCTAGGTGTTATTGAGAAGTTGCATACGTCTATAGACGGTAGCACGCGAGTCGTTTCAGTACGCACTTCTAATGGGATTCTTGTGCGACCTGTGGTCCGCTTATGCCCCATTCCTACTCAGTAATATCTTATTCAGTCCATTCCCTCTTTAGTTAGATTTAAGTGTAATTTCACTGTATATATTATTATATCATTCTCTTTAAAGGTGACCCTTTAAGGCCGCGAGGAATGTTAACGCCATTACTTTCTTTAGTTTTATATTTCATGCCTAATTACTGGCAACTCTAATTAATTAGTATCTGTGTAACATAAAGTTCCTTCCGCTTTCCTTCTCCCTTCCACAACCCTTATAATGCCTAAGTGAGAGCGAGAAGGAAGATCCGCAATGGCGCGCATACGCTGCCGCCAAGAAGATCCGCCAGTTCTCAACCAACATCGACGCCTGTGGGTAAAATTAATCCCAAGTCGAAAAAGGACTCATATTTTCACCGCGAAGAACGAAGATTGCTATTGAACAGTGCAAGTGCGTGTATGTGTGTTGTGGAAAGTGCAGATTCTCGTCCGTACGTGATATCCTGGACGCGCCAGCCACGTGGCTAAGGAAACCCTTCTCGTCGTGTCGCCATAGCTCACCAGGCAGGTACCATCATCATTTTCCCACACCACCAAAACACCTACTTGTGTCACCGAACCGCCCCTCATACAGTCCACTAAGAAAATTTCGATTTTCACCCCAAGGCTTTAGGCCGCCGCAACAAGCGGTAACCGAAAAATGCAATGGCTGACCCCAGGTCAAACGCCGCAACAGTGTCCTAAAGCAAAGCTTACCAATAAAAAGGTAATGGTAACTGTTTGGTGGTCTCAGCATGGTGTTATTCACTATAGCTTTCTCCAATCTGGTCAAGCAATAACGGCAGATGTCTACTGTGCCGAACTCTGAACAATGATAGCAAAACTAGCAGTGAAACAGCCCCGACTCATGAATCGATCATCACCATTATTGCTCCATGATAACGCAAGACCTCATACAGCACGAGAAACCGTTTTAACTCTAGGAACTGCAATTAGAAACCATTCGTCACCCTCCGTATTCGCCAGACCTTGCTCCAACGGACTACCATTTTTTTCGTGATTTGGTCAATTTTCTACGTGATAAAAAGTTTTCTTCTCAGGAGGCAGTACAAAATGATTTCACACAGTTTGTCGAATCTAGATCACGAGAGTTCTATCGCAAAGGCTTATATGACCTTCCTATTAATAATAATAATAAATAATAATAAATTTTTATTAACAAATGTGGGTACAACTCATCTATCCTAAACAAAAACACAATGTGCAAAGTTTTGAGTATTTCAAAGATAGAGTAAACGACGATGTCTGTGCTAGTATTAACTGTGTGACAGACGCCGGCGCCTTCCTCCTACAACCTTAAGTAACAAGCGATACCGTGACATACGGACTCGCTACAGGAAAATTAAAATGTTGCAAATAGGTCTGGTACAATTTCAATTACGTTCATGTAAGTTTAATTAAAAGAATAAAAATTTAATATAATTGAATATAACTACTAATTTGATTGAAAAATAATTTATTAATTTCAATTTTTAAGGCATGCAAGGAAATACGTGAATGCGTGTGTGTGTGTGTGTGTGTTGTGTGAGAGTGTGGGTGTGCGTGAGGGTGAGAGTGTGTGTGTGTTTAAGCGCGTACTATTTATTTAATATGATTATGAATCCCTGGCGAACAGATTTTCAGTATCGTCGTAAGTAAGACCCTGAAGGTATTGGCTTACTACGGTCCTACACTTGTATTTTGGAAGGGGATATATGTTGCAAGCTTTGTTAATTGCATTATAAAGTCGGCCACTCAAATTCAGGTAGTTTCGACTTGCCAGGGCAGTTTTGATTCTAACCGAAGGACAGACCAGGTCTTTACGTCGTTTATTTGTAAGTAACTTTGGGTCATAATTGAGGGAGGAATGCTTACGTAGGATTATTTTCAGTGCACAGAGTTGCCTGCAAGTGAGTACAGATGTGTCCTTGTATAATTGGGTTGTAGAGTAGCGATACGGTTATTAGATGGCAGTAATGTATAGATAATAATATTTAGCCCATTGTGGTTCTGTCTTGCCTTAAATCCCTTATCAAATAAATTAAATTCCCTAATGCCAGGATATAACTTACAGCATAACGTTACTACAGATGACATACAGACTGACAGATCAAACTGTAAAATTAACCACCTACTGTATATGGACGATATAAAGTTGTACGCTTCTACATCAGATGACTTGTATCAACTCGCAGAAATCACAGACCAAATTATTGGTGACATTGGAATGGAGTTTGGAATCGATAAGTGCAAAATCATTTCAGTTAAAGCTGGTCAAACTTACGAACATACATATACATTGCAGACAGGTGAAACAATAGATTCTATAGATGAAAACGGAACATACAAATATATAGGATACATTCAAGCTAAGCAAATTAAACAAAAAGAAATAAAAATTAAACTTACCAAACAATTTAAACATAGATTAAAGTCCATTTTTAATACTCAACTATACTCCAGACATACTATTAAAGCTATCAATACCTATGCGATCCCTGTCCTTACTTATCTTTTGGTATAATAAGCTGGACCAAAACGGAACTTAAAAATCTACAACGCATCATTAACACCTCGTTAACCAAACATAGAAAACACTATCCAAGGGTTGTCTATTGTTTGCCCGAAGATTATATGCCATAATCATTTGCCCGAATGTTTCATTTGCCCTAAAAGACATATGACATACTTTTAATTGCCCGAATTTTAGATACCATAAGATACGAATGCCATAAGTATTGTTTGCCTTATTTTTATGTGCCATAATAATTATTAGACATAATATTTAAATGGCATAATATTTAAATGGCATAACAAGTATTAGACAAATATTTATAATTATATAGTTTGATTATTAATCTTGTTTTTAATTCTAATACTTACCTACTTATTAGCTTTCTGGCTGTCGATGTCGATGGGTGCGCAATGTTTGGTATAGTAAGAATAAACTTATTTATTCTGTGCATGGTTTTTTTTTCTGTGCATGGTTGATGGTGGGCTAGGTCGACGGAGCCCCGCTTCGCGGGGCTCCTACTTCTGTGTGGTTTATAAAAAAAATAACCACGAAGGGGATGGCGGGGTCTATTCGCTCGCTTCGCTCGCTCACACGACCCCGCCATCCCCTTCTAACCTAACCTGTCCGAGTCGGGGTGCCCTAAAGTCCCAATTGCATCCAATTTCTCTTGATATAAACAATCGTTACACACCCGATGTCGATGGCAAATTATGTTATGGCATATTATAATTATGGCATGTGATAATTAGGGCATGTGATAATTAGGGCTTACAATGATTATGACAAATGATGTTATGGTAAGTGACTTTATGGGAAACAATGATTCTGGCACGTGACTAATATGGCAAATGAGAGTAGGGCAAATGAGTATTATGTCGTATGATGTTATGGCTGTTGACTATTATGGCAAATGATATTAGGGCAAATAAAATTCGGGTAAACGGCGCTATACCCCATCCAAGATCATGTATGCAGCGACTAACCCTACCAAGGAAGGAGGGAGGACGAGGCATTATAGATATTACAAACCTACACAATAAACAAATCAGCACCCTTAGAGAATACTTTAACACAAAAAGCACAACCTCTACCCTACACAAAGTAATAGTTTATAATGACTGAAAACTAACTCCACTGAACATGGCTGACAAAACTCCCCAAAATAACGAGAAACAGACTGACAGACAGACAAAACTATTGGAATGGACCCAAAAATCACTTCATGGAAGACATCGCTAAGACCTTTGCTAAAGCTCGCCGTCCGGTGAGGACCAGGCCCGGGTCGACGGCGCATTGTGTTCCACGCGCGCCTCAAAGAGATGTCAGCAGTGACGGGGTCAATTGGGCCGATGCCGCCGGGGTCGCGGGTAGTTCGAAAGAGATACCGTGGCCCTGGCACGGGCAGGTGAAGGAACATGGGTGGGTTTTAGTCAGTAAAAGTCTGACACGCCCACCCGCTCTGCCCAGAGCGGGAGAAGTCATTTGATGATTTCCCACCCATAAAAAAAAAAAAAAAGAAAAAAAAAAGACCTTTGCCAACCTAACGTCGACAAGTTAGCGTCGAACGAATGGCTCAGGCGCGGAGATTTATTCCCTGAGACTGAAGGGTTCATGACAGCAATTCAAGATCAAGTTATTGAAACCCGTAACTACCAAAAGCACATCATGCGAGTCCCTCTTTCCGTAGACATTTGTAGGCGACGTCATAGTTCTTCTGAAACTATTCAACACATTACTGGAGCATGTAAAGCAATAGTTCAGACTGACTATAAACACAGGCACGATCAAATAGCTAACATAATACATCAAAAACTTGCCATAAATTATAAACTGATTACTACACCCCAAGTACCTTACTACAAATATAATCCAGAAACGGTTCTAGAAAACACAACACACAAGCTATACTTTGATCGAGCCATCCTCACAGACAGAACAACACATTACAATAGACCGGACCTAACTTTACTAGATAAAAATTAATAAAACCGCGCAAATCATTGACATAGCAGTACCAAACACACACAACCTACAAAACACTATTGCAGAAAAGCTGTCAAAATAATACACAGACTTAAAAATTGAAATTAGCCGAATGTGGCGTTTATACCTATAGTACTTTCAACCACGGGTGTCATTCCCAAACAACTGCACCAATCTTTGAAAACGCTAGACTTAGCTCCCTCCACCTACTAAACCCTACAGAAAGCTGCTATCCTGAACACTTGCAGAATTGTCCGTAAATTCTTGCAGAGCGATAGTGACGCACATACATCACACGCACAGACGTCATTCACCGTTGCAACACAAATTCAAAATGTAACATCATTACGCTCCACTATCACTTAGCTAGGTGAACACTTTTAGGGGTAGCACTTGGCTTTGGCCCGTGTTACCCTATAAAACCGGCAGATCAGCCGAGATACAAAAATGTATACCAACAAATAATAATAATAATAATAATATGGCTGGCAACACCAACGTCAACAAACGTCTTGGAATTTGATTTTATGATATACAAATATTTTATCAGTTTTAACGATTAGGTATCAACAATATTTTGAATTTCATAAGTGCTTTTTAAAAAAAAAACCCAGCAATATACCTACAATCAATTAAATCCAAAAAGAGCATTTCGATATGAATAAAAAACTACCGAATAGGAGATGACATCTGTCATGTCATCTCCGAAAATAACATCGATGAAAAATTCCGACAAAATATGTTGACAAGATCAGCCGCACGAAAAGCACGCCTACCACCTCCGGACTCTTCGCTCAGCTCCGCCTCACCGCCGCCGGTATCCAGCCTCACTGTGAGCGCTGTGACGACACTGGCCGCGGTAGTTGCGTCGAGCTCGAGCGACGAGTATTTCTCCCCGCCCACGACACCACCACCTGCTCGTCGACGGGGAGGACGCCGGCCGCCGGACGGTTTAGGACCTCGAGGCCCACCGGCCTCTGATAGGGTCCCAGCTCCCGGCGGAAGTGTGCAGCGCATGAGATGGACACGATCCATTAATGAGAACGTCATGCGCTCATACTATGGGGCTACAGAGGGGGGAAACAATCTGACCGCGTACCGTGTTCGGATGCTCTCTCTTTTTCAGGTGCTTGAGCCAGTTGTCAACGTTTCGGCACAACGACTGTCGGATCAGGTGCGGGTCATCCAGCGTAATCATATGTTGGATGACACTGTACTTGATCGCTTGCGAAATGAAATGCTGAGTAGCCATGTCATTGCCCCCCCGTCGCAGACTAATATAGAACCACCACAGTCGGACACAAACCAAGCTGATGAGGGAAGTGATGACAGGGCTATAAACGTAAGTACCCAGTGCAATGAAGAATTGAGGAGTGCTTTGGAAGGTGCGATTCGGGAATATCGATTCATGTCTCCCGAACTTAGACCACGCTTACCTCGTTTGCCCATGCATAACAAAAATAGGGCGCTTGTGGCGGCTCTGGATTCGCAGTTGTCAAACTATTTTGATGACTGCGAAGACCTCACCGATACTCATTCAATTCTGTACTGCGCGGCTGTAGCGGCATGTCGTGTAGCTCACGTCAAATTTGCTAATGACTCTAGAGCTACACGACCGAAACCAGCCGTACCAGCTTGGCAGTGCAGAATTGAGCGCCGTATTGGTGGGGCCAGAGCACTCATCGGCAAACTAATCTGCTTCAGGGAGGGCAATACTCGCCCTAGAGTGATGCGCTTTGTGAGACGGGCGTTCTCAGGGACTGATATCAGCCCTCAGGACTATATGTCCCGTGTCACAGAGCGCATCGACTTCCTGAAGCAGAAAGTCTATGCATGGGCAAACCGTATTCGTAGGTATAAGCGGCGAGTGGAACGATACACTCAGAATCGCACCTTCCAGAGCGATGAAAGGTGGGTTTATAGGAGTTGGGAGCGACCGGACCAAGGTGTGACTGACACGCACCTGCCGGATGATGATGCCATGTGTTCTTTCTGGCGCAGTATCTGGGCGGTACCTGTCAGTCACACCGAAGGTGATTGGGCTCGGGAAGTCGAGCGAGCCTGCGATCCAATACGAGAAATGGAGGCTATTACCATCTGTTCCCAAGATGTAGCTCGTGCAGTCCGTCCGTTGCCTAACTGGAAGTCTCCAGGGCCGGACGGACTGCACAACTTCTGGATCAAATGGTTTCTTGGATCGCACGCTCGCTTGGCGGCTCAGTACCAGTCTGCTTTAGAGTCTGGTTCGCTACCCCAGTTCCTAACGACAGGAGTTACCCACCTGCTCCATAAATCCGGTAACACCGCGGAACCCAAAAATTATAGACCGATCACGTGTTTACCGACGGTCTATAAAGTTCTTACATCCATTTTGAGAGCTAAAATTAACGAACATATAGACACCAACTCCATCATGTCTGCCTCTCAAAATGGATGTAGGAATGGGTCCCGTGGTACTAAGGAGCTACTCCTCATTGATATGGCCATTAGCCAACAGGTTCGTCGTTCCCGAAAGGATCTGTCGACATGTTGGATAGACTATAAGAAGGCCTATGACTCGGTGCCACATACATGGCTCATGAGGGTGTTGGAGTTGTATAAAGTAGATGCAACTCTGCGCACCTTCCTGATGTCGTGTATGGGGCAATGGAGGACGGTCCTTCGCTATCCAGGATGTCGAAATATCCAGAGGAACAGCGAGCCGATAAGGATCGAGCGAGGCATATTTCAGGGCGATAGTTTGAGTCCGCTTTGGTTCTGCTTAGCCTTGAATCCTCTAAGCACACTGCTGGAGGATTCAGGTCTAGGATATCGGCTGCGGAGAGGTGGTCAGGTTATATCCCACCTCCTCTACATGGATGACCTAAAACTCTTTGCCCCCAACAATTTGCAACTGATGGAGCTACTGAAAGTAACTGAAACATTCAGTAGCGCCATCAGGATGGAATTTGGTGTGGACAAATGTGCGGTCATGCATGTAAAGCGAGGAGAGATTGTGGAATCCGTGGGAACCCAACTCTCGGATTCCATAAACCTTAGAGCCCTCTCCGCACCCGAAACCTATAAGTATTTGGGTATGTCGGAAGCGTTGGGCATCAATGTTACTGACATGAAGCAATCGTTGAAGGAGCGCTTCTTTGGCCGCCTGAAGAAAGTATTTAATAGTCTTCTATCAGGCGGAAACAAGGTACGTGCCTTCAACGGTTGGGTCATGCCGGTTTTGATGTACTCTTTCGGCGTACTCAAATGGACTCAGACGGAACTCGACGCCCTGGATCGGAGGGTCCGTACGCTGTTGACTGCATATCGAATGCATCACCCACGGTCATCGGTAATGAGACTGTATATCCCGCGAAAGTGTGGAGGCCGAGGCTTTTTAAACGCTAAGACTCTCCACAACCGCGAGATATGCAGTCTCAGGGAATATTTCCTAGAAGCCGATGTGGGGATGCATCGAGATGTGATCGCGGTGGACAAGGGCCTCACTCCGCTCTCCTTGGCTAAAGAGAACTGGCGCAAACCTGTAGTGCTTGACACTAACGATCGCAGGGAGGTATGGCAGAGTAAGGAGCTTCACGGACGCTTTTTCCGGGCCCTACATGGACCCGACGTAGATTTGTTAGCGTCCGTAGCCTGGCTGCGTTCCGGTGACCTCTTTGGGGAAACCGAAGGTTTTGTCTGTGCAATTATGGACGAAGTTATGATGACGAACAACTACCGGAAATATATTGTGAAAGACGGCACGGTTGACATCTGTCGGGCATGCCACCGTCCGGGAGAATCAATCCGACACATTATCTCCGGGTGTTCTCGTCTTGCTAACGAAGAGTACTTGCATAGACACAACCTTGTAGCCAGGATTATCCATCAGCAACTTGCACTGAAATACAACCTTGCGGAATCGGAAGTGCCGTACTATAGGTATGTGCCCGACCCAGTTCTCGAAAATGGAAATATCACATTGTACTGGGATCGATCCATCATCACTGACAGGACTATTGTTGCCAATAAGCCTGATATAGTGGTGGTGGATCGAACAGAGCGGCGCACAATGATTATTGACATAACAGTCCCGCATGACGGGAACCTCGTGAAAGCCGAGAAAGATAAACAAATCAAGTATCTTGACTTGGCTCGCGAGGTTGTCGACATGTGGGATGTGGACTCAGCGATCATTGTGCCGATAGTCGTATCAGCCAATGGCTTAATCGCTAAGAGCCTCGACCAACATCTAAGGAGGCTCTCGTTGGGCAGCTGGATTAAGGGCCTGATTCAGAGAGCGGTACTTCTGGACACGGCGCGCATTGTTAGGAGGTTCCTCTCTCTGGAGCCCTGACCGCCGGTAGCTTGGACCCTGTTCCCGATACCGGTGGGCTACTATGTTTTATATTTTTAAATGTTTTTTTATTTTTTTATTTCATGTTTTTATAAAAAAATATTTAAAAATGTGAAATATATGTATATAAATGGAATAAAGGAAATAATAATACAATTTACATTACTCTTCAAAAAGCCGCAATCTTAAACACCTGCAGAATAGTGAGAAAGTTCATGCAAATTGAAGAAAACGAAATCTCTCCTCATTCTTCGTAATAAAAAATTCATCACACACGCTACATTGACTTGGCTTGGGCCCGTTAATGTAGCTTAAACAGCCAAAGAGCTAAGAAACAAAACTTGTTTACCAAAATAATAATAACCCCACCGCCGTATCTCTACGTTGACGTCGTGGTGGGGCTTGCGCGCTCCGAACTCTGGGTCTGTGCCGGTGGAGGTTACTTTGCCGAAACAGGTCTAGGGTGAGGAGCCAGACCAAGAGAGATACGTGAACCCGCAGGGCAGCATGTGGCGAGCTGTTGGGCAGTAACGACCCCACGGACCCTATTTCCCGGGAGAAGTCTTGTTCTTCATCTCTGGCTTGCCTTTATTGGCCGGCTGGAGTGAATACTGACGGGAACAGAGCTCCCACCTCATTCTTGCCTTTATTGGCCAGCTTGAGTGGAGATTCGCAAGAGCAAACGTGCTCGGAGGAAGGAAGTATTCTAGTAAGTGCTTGTAGGGATCTTGACCATCTTCCGGGCTCTGGGATTCTTTTGAGAGCCGTGGAATACCTCTCCACTCTTCAAGCACCTCAGGGCATGTTGCCCCTTGTCGCTACGTCACTATGTGCTAGCGACCGTTTCCGGGGGCCCATTATTGAGTGTGCAAGTCACCCCCTGCCAATTTATCTGTGTATATTATTATAACATTGGTCAGGCAGGGGACATAGTTCTTCCATAGTTCAAGGTACCCAATCCATGTAGCCACCCAAACCCATAGGCCCAATGTGTTTTGTTTCCATGTTCTGCAATAGTCCTGCACCAACCGGGGGTTGTCCTTGGGTGTACTTGCATAGTGCTTACAGGGATAATCGTCGGCTGGTGCCTCCTCGTCATTTAAAATTGTCTAAGGGGCCTCTGCGAGTTGGCATCGGCCCCTCGTACGCCTTCCAAAGGTCCGGGACCCCAGGGTCCCGAGATAAGCCAAAGACAAATAAAATAATAATAAACCATTTATTTCAGGCGACACTGGCCCATAAATACCTTAACCTAAACATACATATTTTAATATAAACAAAACTTGTGTTAATAAAATAGGCTTAAGACTATGTTAGTAGCACTCCTCTTTGTACTAGCTTGACTTTAAGTGCTGCCCTGTGGAACTTGTCCGCGCGCGTGGAATTATTTTGATTAAATAAATACCTATGTTAAATTAAAAAAAAAAACGAATTTCAATTTCTCAGTACAAATCGGCAATTTCATACTTTAACCCCTAATATCTAAGGTTATAAATTCCGACACTTTCCATGTCAAAAACTTGATTAAAAATATTGACATAACTGAAAATAACGAAATAGTGAAATAAAACTCATGAATGAATGAAATGTCAAATTTATTAAAGGCCTTACGGACCTAGCTATGATCACGCCATCTACAATTAGCTTTGCCCGACCTTCCCCATAACCTTTTGTTTCGTTTCCGAGTCATAACTTCATAATGACACATCAGAAGCTCAATCACTTTTCAGAAACCGATGTTTGCCTTGTAGGTATTCCCTTTATGTAATTTACGAGATTGTTAAAGGAAAAAACAGTACCTTTTTAGACTAATCAATATAAATACTAGGTAATACTAATAATAAATCTGAAGAGTTTTAAGTTTGTTTGTTTGAACGCGCTCATCTCTGGAACTACCAGTCAGATTTGAAAAATTATTTTTGCTTTTGATAACCCAATTTTTGAGGAAGGCTATAAGCTATTTAACATCACGCTAAGACCCTTAGGAGCCGAGCAAAAAGAAAAAAAAAAGTCGGAAAGCTAAGCAAAAACCAAGTAATAGCACGGGCAGGGGTGGGTTGGGAAAACAAGCACGCGGATGAAGTTGAGAGCAGAGGATTATACTGGGTGTCCGAGAAAGGTGTGGCCAAAATGAAGGGTGTGGTACAGACCATCAAACTGAACAACTTTCTCCCGGGGACCAACATCGTAATTATGAAAAAAATATCAGTCATCCCATACATTTGTTCGAGTAGGTATTGAGGTTTTGTATGGGATGACAGATTTTTTTTTCATAATTACGATGTTGGTCCCCGGGAGAAAGTTGTTCAGTTTGATGGTCTGTACCACACCCTTAATTTTGGCCACACCATTCTCAGACACACTGTATAATGTAATTTTGGCCACACCATTCTCAGACACACTGTATAATGTAATTTAAACTCAAGTACGGTTCCGTAACAAAATGGTAAAAAGGAACCCTTATGCTGTGACTCAGTCTCTCTGTCTGTCACAGCTGGATATCTCAAGAACTACTAATGTTATCAATTTGAAATTTGGAACAGTTTTAGATGACGTTTGCCCAACTATTTTGCAAATATGAAAGAAATAAAAATATACAGGGTGACCTGAAATTAGTGGCGGACCCGTTAAGGGGTGATAGTAGAGATCAATTCCAGTCGATATCACTCTTAGACCTACTGTCCTAAAGTTAACCCATTTCAGGATATTCCTACTTAAAGAATTTTACAAAAAAATCCTGCTTTAAATCTTAAAATAGCTGTAAATCCTAAAAATTGGTCTTTCTGGTACTTTTTTTTTTCTTTTGCATCAAAGATATTCTAAGTAAGGAATTATTAATAGCGATATCTTCGTAAATGTCGGTATCTTACGCGAAAATCGTTTAACAAAATCATAAAATGAAAAAAAAAAATACAATGACTGCGTCTAAAACATCGATTTACTTAAAAAAGTCACCCCACAATGTTACGTACATAATAATTAAATATCATTTACGTTTCATTATCTTTCAAATGAGGTATCAAAATCTAAAAAGACCAATTTTTACGATTTAGAGCTATTTTAAGATTTAAAGTAGGATTTTTTTGTAAAATTCTTTAAGTAGGAATATCTTGAAATGGGTTAACTTTAGGACAGTAGGTCTAAGAGTGATATCGACTGGAATTGATCCCTACTATCACCCCTTAACGGGTCCGCCACTAATTTCAGGTCATCCTGTATTTATGTTTTTTTTTGCAACAGGGACTGAAAGGGTGTCTTATAAAATCGAAGTGGGGCTAATAAGGCATGTGGGGTGTCATAATGAAAGATTGCTGTTTTCTTTTTTTTAGGCCGCATAGTTTTCGACTTTTGATGAAAAATTAAAAAAAAATATCGTTCCCCCTTATCTCCGAAGTTTGCATAGAGAAAAATCTGAAAATATTATGTGATAGAAGTTTATGTATAGATTACAGGAAAAATAAAACGATGTCTCTATAAATAGCACAGTTTTTCAGAAATCATCAGCAAGAATTACATAGTCCTTGTCGTCTTGAAAAGGACTGGTCCTAGATGGTATCCAGACTAATAAAAGCTGTTTTTTTTTTTTTTTTTTTTTTTTTTTTTTAATAATACACTTGTTTCTTTTTGCTCGGCTTAGGATGTTAAATAGCCTGATGATGATAAAAAATAGATGATAAATAGCGTGATGTTAAATCTTATATATAAAATTCTCGTGTCACAATCGTTCCCGTACTCCTCCGAAACGGCTTGACCGATTCATCATGAAATTTTGTGAGCATATTGAGTAGGTCTGAGAATCGGCTAACATCTATTTTTCATACCGCTACTTTTTATCCCGGTCTACGCGGGTGAAACCGCGGGGCGCAGCTAGTAACCTATAATCTTTTTCAAGAATTAGGCTATGAAATGCAAAATCCGACTCGTCTGGTAGTTCCAGAGATAAGTGCTTTCAAACAAAAAAGCAATAAAACTTTAAAAAAAGTAAAAGCCGATTTCAAAAACCAAAAACGAATAAAATAACTTTCATAAAAAACTTAACAGCTTCAGTTTTTTATGAAAGTTATTTTATTCGTTTTTGGTTTTTGAAGTCGGTTTTTACCATTTTTAAAGTAAATTTATTTTTCCATTTTTAGTTGATTATACATATAATTACATAAGTAAACCCAAGACCAACGAAAAGAAGAATTATCAAAATCGGCTTAGAAATGCCGGAGATACAGTACATTTATGCATATAACTTCGTACATAAGAATAATTACATAATGAACTAAAACCTTTCTGAAAGTGTTGTAGATCACGTTAGTGAAAGAATTATTATCAAAATTGGTTCAAAAGATTTTGAGAAAATCGCGGACATACAAACTGTAGCGTAATAAATGAAAGAATCACTTCTGCCACAATAATAACGTATATACAAGGTGGAGCAGGGCGATTGACATTCCTTTATACCACGTAAAGAGTATCATGTTCTTTACCCGTATACAAAAAATCAATCAAATCCAATCAATACTTTAGCCACAGGAAATTATTTTTCATTTTCGTATTTTTCAACATGATGTAGATCTGAGTCCGTAATAATAGGTAAACATTGTGAGGTCAAGAACCTGTGCAAAACGTACGATTCTATTATCTACGTCTCAATATGCTTGAAAGACAGAGAAAGGTGTCATACGATTCCATTCTGCTCTGACGCATCCCACCCATTCCCACAAAAAACTACAATGAAAGAAAAAGAAATATTTACTTAAGCAAATTATGCATTAGTGGTGCATAGAAAATTTCGAATGTGTGTGTGAGCGGAGTTTTTTCGGCAAAAAGTCCCGAACTCTTTATTACTCGGTAACTATGTCAGTCAGTGCATAGCGGTGCCCTTTGAGGAGAGCACAAATCTACTGTTTTTATCCCAAGACGAGCCGCGCGCGCTTGCGCGCGCGCATTGTCGTGATTTTATGAAAAAGTTTTACCTAGTTGTTATTGTGATTAAAGACGATTTATGATAGATGGATTAGTGCATAGGTTATTGTGAATTATTGTTAAGTGTTAGTGTAATGTTAGTTAGTTAATTAGGCATTTAATAGGTTATAAGTTTTGTAGTTTAATTATGCCTCAAATAAGGTACACAGCTGCCGAGTACACCGATATGGTACTTACGTACGGAGAATGTAACCAAAATGCGGCTTTAGCATTGCGTACATATCGAGAGAGATACGGTCACACACGTACGTGCCCTACCAACAGCCGTGTTTTTACCCTGGCCGTTCAGAGGTTACGCGAGAATCGGCCTTTGGTTCCTCAAGGAGAGGGCGTGTCTTCAAATTCAAGAATCGAGGAGCGGATATTACAACATTTTGAAAACAACCCGACTTGTAGCCTCAGGAACGCAGCGCGGCAGTTTCAAGTGAGTCACAGAACTGTCCATAGAATTTTGAAACGGCATGCACGGCGACCTTACAAGTTCAGAAAAGTTCAAGAACTGTTATCCAGAGATAGGCCAGTCAGGTTGTTATTTTGCCGATGGCTTCTCGACAAAATATCAGACGACCCTGACTTCATATTTAATATTATGTGGACAGATGAGTGCACTTTTACAAGAAATGGAGTTTGGAATTAACAAAACCTAAGATATTGGAGTAACGAAAACCCGCGCTTAAGTCGAGAGTCTTCATTCCAGTACCGGTTTTCACTAAATGTCTGGGCTGGAATTCATAGGAACAAAATAATAGGTCCAGTGTTTATTGATGGGACGTTAAATGCAGAGAAATTTTTAGAACTTCTTAGTGGGCCAGTGTCAGACTATACGGACGATTTACCTTTGGACGTGTATGGACGACTGTGGTACCAATTGGATGGTGCGCCCGCCCATTCCGTAGTGGCTGTTAGACAGCGACTAACGAATTTCTTTGAAAGCCAGTGGATTGGCCGTTTTGGACCTATTCGATGGCCCGCACGGTCACCGGACCTGACACCACTAGATTTCTTTTTGTGGGGGGCCGTAAAAAACGAGGTGTATGCACGAGAAGTGAACACTGTGGACGATTTAAAAAATAAAATAATTAATGCCTTCGACAAACTTAAAAGAATGGCAGGTGGGGACTTGTTAAGACGAGTCCGTGAAAATTTAATAAGGCGATGTCGCTTGTGCATAATGCACAGCGGTGGACACTTTGAAAATTTAAAAATTTGACTATTGATGATGTAAATTCTGATTGTGATGTGATATTATGTGATTAATTATTCAATCAGTGATCTTTTAAGTAACAACGTGCAATTTAGTGAGTTTATGCCGCTGATTTGTTGTTCTCCGACTTTAGAGCCCCCACACATTTCCGGTTCGCCGGCAGGCGGTCCCTCATAAAAAGTTTTTGACAGTTTTAATGAACGACCGCCTGCCGGCGGACTGTCATGTGGGACCCTTTTACTACCTACCTACGCCCCGCGCCCCCCCCCCGCTTGCTGCGTCCGACACCTCGCCGCGCAACAGGTCAGTGACGTTTCGTAGATAAAGCGTGTTTACTTTTGATGCAGTTGATTCTGCTATTTATTTTGTTTGAAAATTGCAATTTTTTAATTTTCCATTAACTACTAATCTTCGTGTTTTAAAATGTTTCGATGGACTAGTACTGTGCTCGTTTTAATTTAATGTCGTAGTTCCAGTTCCACTTTGTATATACAAAGTGGAACTGGAACTATTAAAATTTTCAAACAAAATAAATAGCAGAATCAACTGCATAAAAAGTAAACACGCTTTATCTACGAAACGTCACTGACCTGTTGCGCGGCGCGGTGTCGGACGCAGCAGGCGGGGGGGGGGGGGGGGGGGGGGGGGGGCGCGGCGCGGGGCGTAGGTAGGTAGTAAAAGGGTCCCACATGACAGTCCGCCGGCAGGCGGTCATTCATAAAAACTGTCAAAAACTGTTTTTATGAGGGACTGCCTGCCGGCGAACCGGAAATGTGTGGGGGCCTTAAAGTCGGAGAACAACAAATCAGCGGCATAAACTCAGTAAGATGCACGTTGTTAGTTAAAAGATCACTGATTGAATAATTAATCACATAATATCACATCACAATCAGAATTTACATCATCAATAGTCAAATTTTTAAATTTTCAAAGTGTCCACCGTTGTGCATTATGCACAAGCGACATCGTCTTATTAAATTTTCACGGACTCGTCTTAACAAGTCCCCATCTGCCATTCTTTTAAGTTTGTCGAAGGCATTAATTATTTTATTTTTTAAATCGTCCACAGTGTTCACTTCTCGTGGATACACCTCGTTTTTTACGGCCCCCCACAAAAAGAAATCTAGTGGTGTCAGGTCCGGTGACCGTGCGGGCCATCGAATAGGTCCAAAACGGCCAATCCACTGGCTTTCAAAGAAGTTCGTTAGTCGCTGTCTAACAGGCACTACGGAATGGGCGGGCGCACCATCCAATTGGTACCTACCACAGTCGTCCATACACGTCCAAAGGTAAATCGTCCGTATAGTCTGACACTGGCCCACTAAGAAGTTCTAAAAATTTCTCTGCATTTAACGTCCCATCAACACTTTGAGGAACCAAAGGCCGATTCTCGCGTAACCTCTGAACGGCCAGGGTAAAAACACGGCTGTTGGTAGGGCACGTTCGTGTGTGACCGTATCTCTCTCGATATGTACGCAATGCTAAAGCCGCATTTTGTTTACATTCTCCGTACGTAAGTACCATATCGGTGTACTCGGCAGCTGTGTACCTTATTTGAGGCATAATTAAACTACAAAACTTATAACCTATTAAATGCCTGATTAACTAACTAATATTACTTACACTAACATTTAACAATAATTCACAATAACCTATGCACTAATCCAACTATCATAAATCGTCTTTAATCACAATAACAACTAGGTAAAACTTTTTCATAAAATCACGACAATGCGCGCGCGGCTCGTCTTGGGATAAAAACAGTAGATTTGTGCTCTCCTCAAAGGGCACCGCTATGCACTGACTGACATAGTTACCGAGTAATACAGAGTTCGGGACTTTTTGCCGAAAAAATTCCGCTCACACACACATTCGAAATTTTCTATGCACCACTAATGCATAATTTGCTTAAGTAAATATTTCTTTTTCTTTCACTGTAGTTTTTTGTGGGAATGGGTGGGACGCGTCAGAGCAGAATGGAATCGTATGACACCTTTCTCTGTCTTTCAAGCATATTGAGACGTAGATAATAGAATCGTACGTTTTGCACAGGTTCTTGACCTCACAATGTTTACCTATTATTACGGACTCAGATCTACATCATGTTGAAACATAAGAAAATGAAAAATAATTTCCTGTGGCTAAAGTATTGATTGGATTTGATTGATTTTTTGTATACGGGTAAAGAACATGATACTCTTTACGTGGTTTAAAGGAATGTCAATCGCCCTGCTCCACCTTGTATATATTAAAAAAACAACAAAAAAAAACAAATAAAAAAAATAAAATACGTTATTATTGTGGCATACATACATACATACGGGTCGAATACAGAACCTCCTTTTTTGAAGTCGGTTAAAAAAACAAACTCTTCAGTTTTATTTTAATAATAGTAGAAGTAGATAACAAATCCAGATTTCCTCACGATGTTTTCCTTCACCGATGTCGGTAATGTCATAATGTCAAAAATAAACTCAGAAAGTACAGACGCCAGCAGGTCAAGCCACCCGAAACTGTCAAATTTTTCCAATCAACCTTGAACCTAACGGTTTAGCGATAAAGATCAAAATCTATTAAAGGTATTTGACAGATTGTAGTAGCTTAATGTGTTGGCGTCTGTACATATGAATTGAAAACGTCGCATGGGTACTTGCCCAGATTTAAACCCAAACTACGTCATGAGAGGCGAGATCTTAACCACTGGGTAGATATGAGCGCCGATGGCCAATTCCACGGCGGCGGCGTGGCCTGTTAATTTCCACAGCGGCGGCGGCGTCGCGGCACCGTGGCGTGGCCGGTCGTGGTCCTGAGTTTTTTTTTTTATCAGGGAGTTTTCTTAAAAATAACATAAAGAAAACCATATTGTTATTACCAAAAAAAGCTTTATAAAGGAACGTATTTATTAATTACAATTTTACAGTCTTCTAAATAATAATTGGAGATCACGTTTACTAAAAATAATCATTTCTCTCTCATCTCATTTCGAAGTTGCTGCCATCGTCAACACAACACAATAATACACGTTTACTCGGTAAAATATTGAACTCGACTGCGTAAGCGACGAGTGTGCCGAAACGACTAGGCGAACTAACGCGGTCGGGCCGCGCGTGCGAGCGAGAAAGCAAGTTGTGAGTAGCCGCGACGGCGCGCCGCGTGCTGCACTCGGCGGCGACGCGTCGACATGAACTCACGGCGACGGCGGCGCGCCGGCGCGGCGCTCATATCTACCACTGGGCCATCACAACATGACAGATGTTAACTAAACCCAGAAATCGAATTCGAGATCAAAAATTTAAACAAAGAAATGTCATTGTCAAAGTGACAGTTCAGGGGTAGTCAAAATTTTCCTAGTCATTCTAATTATTTGATTTTAATTTTGAAATTTTTTAAACGTAAAATATAACAAAGAAAAACAAAACCTCACGAGGGACACATTCAATCACGACAAAAGTCAGAAATCGGATGACAGTACTATTACTTTCCTCTATTGAATTACCAGGTTGAATTGGGACGCTCAACTTGAATCGATTATTAAGATAACGCAATATTATTTACGAAATTTTAACGATTCTCTTATTTAGAAGGAAAAACATTGTGTAAATAGAAAATAATTAATGAACGTCCCAATGTTTACAGCTTCTGCCTTATTGCCAGTATTATAAAAATAATTTGCACGATTTTAATTCAAACAGTTATATTTTATTCTTGGATCGTAGTTTACGTCACTTTAAAGCTGAAAACTGTGTGCAATATTATATTTTACCTGTTTAAGATATGCCTACAATTTTACCACTATGTTTTAGTACTTTTCGGCAAACTGCACAATTGAGGTTATTATTTAAAATTGGCAACACCTTTGTTTACATTTTTGATCTCGAATTCGATTACTGGGTTTAGACACCCAAATATTTATTTGGTCACTATTCATACTGCTATACACCTCCGCCCGCCGCCGTGAAACTAAGTAACACCGAAACCGCAGTAGTTCAATGCAGCGGAACATAATGCGGTTTCGCGGTGGAGGTGTGCTAAGGCCCTGAAAGTTTCAATTTATTACAGAATCCCTTAATTCGACTCCGACTCATTTTCGATCCTCCTTATTCCTTTGCAGACACCAGCATATTCTTCCAATCAAAATGTAACTGCAAAATTCAACCCAAGATGTATTAAGTGTGTCAAACGTAAAAAACGAATCGAAGAAGAACGAAATAGAAGGGGACTTTGCAATAAATGTAGAAATGAATTAAACCAAAGACAATCTAAAAACTGGGTTCGGGTCAGGAAAAATAAAATTCCGAAGCCTAAGAAACAGCAATCTAGGTGTCGGTCAATGAAGGCTTCCAAACATAAAATGATTTGTTCGAATAAATGTTTTCAGTGCTACCATACCGCCGAAACAAAAACCGTTTTGACATTTAAATCTTACGACAATTTATTATCTGTTCCACAAGAGGTTACGCCACCGAAGTTGACGCCGAGTATCAATATTATGAAAAACCATGATAAAAATGTTTTGAAGAGGAAATCGTTCCACAAAAAAAAAGCAAATAAAAAACCTGCGTCTAAGCAATCTGACGTAAATACGGGAAACCCGAGCACTTCTGTAAGTAGTTACAATAGTTTTATGTCAGAGAACCACGAACCGATGGTCGAGTGAGTTTTTTTTTTTTGGGAAATCGTGAGTACGTCTTCTCTGTCAAACAACATATTTAAGGTTAATCGTTTCGCGCCATTTCGAAGGGTGGCCATAGATAATGCTGGTTGTGCAATTTTTTTTTTGTAATAAATAAATAATTTTCGGAGGTGATTTTATTTTTTTGTATTCTAGGTCGTGTAAGTTGTATTCTAGTTTTTGGCCCTTGGGGTCTATGATGTTGACAGCGAAAGGAATTGGACCATTATATAGGGCGTGGATGGTCACTGGCCAGTTACTCCTGGCACGAAAAAAATAACGAAACGTCAATGTGAGCTTTTGTCATCATTCTCTTGCCCTTATCCAATGATGACAATAATATCCCTTATCCCAATTAATTTGTGGTCGGCGCAACTTTTCGTTTTCTTCCATTCTTCTAATCTCAATAGTCGCCTCATTCTAGCCTTATCATCTTTCACACAGTCCATCCATCGTTTCTGTGGTCTTCCCCTACTCTTATCCCTCTCTCCCTCTTATCTCTTATCTTAAGCGTGTGGGACTCATTTATATTATAGTAGTCTATGGTGTGGGGTAGATTGGGTCTCATAATTTAAATGATAAAGATGTGTCTAAACTCTGAGTAATGGGATATTTTCGGTTACAATCGCAGAATTAACTTTGTTTTCCATAGTTTTTTCGAGAAATACTTTGAAATACAAGCTTATTTTTGCAGTCGATAAAATTAATGCTGTGCAATGTTCATGCGTAAATATTCATCCCAACTACGGAACCCTTTACTGTGCGTGGTCTGACATATACTTGGCCAGAATTTTAAAGGACATGTCTGGTGGAGCAATGGGCGGTTGTCTAGGTAGTCAAAGCCAATGTTCAGTAATGATTGTTATGTTATTATAATCGTCGTATTTTGTAGTTTATCAAAAAATAAGTTTCAGGAGTCAGGAACTTACCAAAACTGGTTAAAATAAGGTTTATAAAACGGGATTTTTTTTTTGTTTTATTTTATTATAACGCCATCTGTGAGCGAATACAGGTACTAATTGGTGGTTGCCTTTGTGAGGTAGGTGAAACACATATTTTGTTGGTCTGAGATCAGATTTTGCAGTTTTTTTGGATATTTTAATTTGTGTGACAAACATGTAAAGCACCTAGGTATATATAGTGCTTGACATTTTTTTTAAATTAATCACAAATTATTCTAATTCTATATTGTACCTACACATACAATGATATTTGCAGAATCTTTAATTCCGTATTTCGGTTTCTGCCCTCAATCCCCATAATATTATTTATATTTACCTACTTATTGGTACTGAATTGGGATTATAATAAATAAAACTATGTATTTATTGCCGAACAAATTATTTTATTGTTTATATAAAATGATAAAAACATTAACTGTCTTCTAGAGACAACAAAACATTGTCTAAAAATGACGCTGGTGCTAGCACGTTTATCTTGCCTTGCCTTGCCAAGATACCATACCAGCGTCATCAGATATCAGCAACAGCCGACTGTTCGATTCCCCACCAAACAGTTGCAATAGTAGCCTAAAATCGCATCTAAAGGAGAATTGCTGCTATATTCTCTGTCTATTAAAATATAAGTGAAATATACTCGTATTTTAGATGTGCGCACGGCCACAGATCAACCTATATTTTCCAGTATAGGCTGATCTCGCATTGTATAGGATTTTCTTACAATGAGAGGTCAGTGTAAACTAGAAATGTATAGCTTGATGTGTAGCCGTGTGCACCATTATTACACCTATTCAATATACAGAGGCTAGAAGTGTTACTGGCTCGCTTGTAATTTGGCAAGCTTACAGCTAATGCTGTACGAGCACCTCGTTGTACTACTGGTGATGGAGGCAGCAGTGGTAGCGGTGGTGGTGTTGATGATCCATGTTCCACGGATGGAACAACATCCTCTTGTAAGTCCCTTGATGTGTTATGAATCAGGTGTCGATTCGCTCGAACCCAACAGGCATGACATGCATAAATTGTTGCCATATCCTGAAAATATTATTAAAATACATTTTATTACATGATAGCATGACGTAACTGACGAAATATCGGATGTACTCGGGGATCGCTGGCGTGACATTATGTTTATGTGTTTTTACATGACAAACAGTCTTTCCATCTTTCGTGATCGTCGTTTCATCGCTCGTCTTTCCAGTTTTGACGGATCTGTCCAATTAATTTTGCAGTTTTCTTTCAAAGACTACTCTACTAATAACAAAAATAAATAATTCACCTGGTAACTATTATTATCATTGGCAATAAAGGGTACTAAAGGGATGTCCACTGCCACCGTATAGAAACGTCGGCGTCTTGGATTTCTGAGTCCGACTGAGATACCACATCCACGGTAGACCATTGTATGACCTAGCAATCTCTCATTATCAGCTGCTTCGGTATTTAATCAATTATAACAGTCGTGACAAGCGTATCCATCTAATGGAAGCTGGAACAATAATAAATATCATTGTATATTTCAAATTACAACACAAATGCTCAATATACTTTATTGCACTTATCCGCTCACACGAGCGCGGTGTGAATGTATGTTTGCGAATCTGCTGCACAGCGATGCCACAATTGATGCACCTCATCATAAAATCCAAATTGAAAAGAAAAGGAAACCGTTACGAATAGCTATAGTACCTAATTGTGTCTAGATGAAGTCCACAATGAACTTAGTCCGAGTAGAATAGCAATATATCACAAAATAATCGTACAGAAAGCAAGGAACACATAAACGAAACTTGGAACTGCAAAGCAATCAGAACTTATCTAAGAATCATAAAATAACATAATATTATGTCAATGTCATGTCAAAGAAGTATGGAAGTAATAAATACTTACCTTCATTTTAGGAAGTGGGTATTAAAAAAAAAAAAAACACGTTAGATGTGAACACAAAAATATTTCAGTAATATCTAATATTATCTTATTTTATAAGCATTTACGTTAATAAATTCCTTTGATCTAAAATAAGCGGCCTATATTTATTTTTCACAATGTTTAAAGGTAATTACGGGATAAAATGGAACGTCAAAAACATTTGAGTACTTCCCGTTATCAATGGCAAGGCGGAAGCTATGATTAAGTATTGTTTTTTTGAGAATTCTGTTACGCAAGTAATACTGAATTAATAAATCCATAGTAATTTAGATCTGAATTTTTAAATCTTACTGAAAAACCTTAAATCATGAACATTTATCGACCAGAGGGCATAAACTGGACATATCCCTTCGTTAGGAAACTACCACAAAAAATAAACAATTTCTATTATTCAGTAAACTAATACTTACCTAGTTCAAACAAAAACTACTAAGCTCATACAACTAACAAAAATATTGACATGTAAAAGTGTTTGCAGAATACCCAATCTATAGAATTAATTTGACGACACGGTTGGCGCAGTCGTTGAGCGATTGACTGCTGCGCAGCATGTCGCGGGTTCGATTCCCGCACGGAACAAATATTTGTACGACCTACAAGTATTTGTTCCGAGTCTGGGTGTTTTTCTATCTATAATATGTATGTATTTACAAAAAAAAAAAAAAAAATGTATATAAGTAGTTTATCAGCCATCTCGTTACCATAACACAAGCATTAGGTTGCTTAGCTTGGGGCTAGATGGCGTTGTGTGATATGTCCAAACATAAAAAAAAAAAAAAAAAAAAAAAAAAAAAAAAAAAAAATTATCATCAGTCCCAAACAAAATTTTGCTAAACCTACCTACAAAATGTACACTAGGCTTTCTATAGCAAAAAAAATAAAATCTACAATACATAATTGTCCAATAAATTAAAACAATTTTGTACAGCGAGCGCATTCCAAATTTAAATTCAAATAACTATGAAACAATTCGGCGCGAAATTCAAAAAATCTGGTACCTATGCGATCATAGGTCCTGTTTGTTGGCTCGGTTTCAATATAATCTCCGAAAAACGATTAAAATTACATTAGAAAAGTGTAAATTATTATTAAAAACCATTGATATATAATTTTATTTCAATTTCCAAGTATCTTTCTGACATTCGTCATAAGTCTTATGTCATAAGTCATTTAATCATTTGTTAACATAGGTACAATAATAGTTGTTAAAAAAATATATACAAGCGCGCTATGCTATACCAGAAGGCGTACAAATATTTATGGATGGCATTTAAACATAATTTATTAATAAGTTACATAATTAAAACAATTCAATTTCTCAAAAATAAAAAATAAAATAAGAAAATATTAATGTCAAAAGGAAAAAAAAAAAAAAAATATAATAATAAGTTTACTACATCAATAATCAATATAAACAAAAAAAGTGAGAAAAAAAAATAATAATAATATAACAATTCAAATAATACAAAAATGTCACGTGTTAAAAAGAAAAAGACATAATCACAGTCAACGAGTACCAAGTAACCAGTCATTGCAATTTGTCTGCCAAAAACTCTGATATGTCGTAATACGCTTTATTCAACAGTAAACATTTAAGCTTTTTCTTGAATAAGTTTATGTTTAATTCTTTAATTGAACTAGGAATGTGATTGAATATGATTGGTGCCATACAAAAAACACTTTTTCGCATCAATGCTGTATGGGACCTTTTTACGCACAAGTTATTGTTCTGTGGACGAGTTCGTTTGTGATAAAATGATATTCTAGTAAACAGGTCTGGATTGGTTTTAACAAATACAGCTACCTCAAAAATATATAAGCAAGGAAATGTCAATAATTTGTATTTGATAAACAATGGCTTACAAGAATCTAAACTGTGGAGTCTGAACATTGACCTAATACACCTTTTTTGTGCTTTAAAAACTAATTCCCTGTTGGTTGAGTTACCCCAGAAAATTACACCATATCTCAATACTGAACTCACCAAACCATGATATGCTGTGACTAAAGCATCGACGTTAATCACTGTGGTCAGTTTGAATAGGGCATAGGCTGATTTGCTAATTCGTTTAGTTAGCTCCTCCGTGTGTGCTTTCCAGTCCAATTTTTTGTCAATCGTTAAACCTAGGAATTTGGATGTATCTACTTGTGTTATAATTTTATTGTTATAACATACTCTCATATTGGTATTCGCACGTTGGCTAAACATCATTAATTTCGTCTTATCAATATTTATTTTTAGATTATTATTATCTAACCATTTCACTATGGAGGTTATTGTCTGAGTGACAACATAATTGTGGCTTAGATCATCAGTACTTTTAATGGTCACAGTGCTGTCATCAGCAAACAGTGTCATAGGGTGCCTTGTTACTTTTGGTAGATCATTTATATATAATATAAAAAGCGGGGGCCCTAAGACGCTGCCCTGGGGCACACCATAAGCAACTGTGCGATAACTAGACTTATAGGATCTTTGACATTTAGTTTTGGGATCAATATCGTTTATTTCAACGTACTGTTTCCTGTTCCGCAAAAAAGAATGTATTAAACTGAGGATATTCCCTCTAATACCGTACGCATCCAGTTTATCGAGCAAGATATTGTGATCAACATAGTCGAATGCTTGAGTCATGTCACAATAAATTGAACAAACAGGTATTCTTTTGTCAACATTCGTAGTAACATTGTTCAAAAAGTCATATATTGCCATATTGATGGTTTTGTTTTTTCGGAAGCCTTTCTGTTCGTCAGTTAATATGTTTCTTTTATCTAGATATTGAAAGATTTGAATATAAATATATTTTTCAAATATCTTAGATATTACTGGCACAAGCGCAATGGGTCTATAAGACTCCAAGCATTCCTTGTCTTTTTTTTTTAAACAAGGGTTTAATTACAGCTGTCTTTAGGTTGGTTGGGTAAGTACCATGTGATATGCACAGATTGAGAATATGGCTCAGATGACCACCAATGCAGTCTGATACATGTTTAATTATTTTGGTAGAGATGCCATCATTACCTACACTGCCAGAATTTTTCAAAGTTTTAATTATAGCACAAATGTCATTTTCATTGCTTGGCGCCATAAACATCGAGGTACTGATCTTTTCTATATTTGAAGTCACTTGTACACCGCAATTCGTTACAGGTTTTATTTTGTCAACAAAGAAGTCGTTAAATCCGGTCGCTATATCAGGTGGATGCGTCACTATTTTAGCTCCTATTTTAATGCTACGAATTAAATTATTATTGGGCATATTCAATTTAGTTTGATTAATTATTTCCCACGTAGTTTTAGACTTATTAGATGATGATTTGATCTTGTAATTATTCTGAGCACGTTGCGTTAATTTTATTATTTTATTATAAACTGCTGAGTACTTTTTAAAGGCTTTTTTGTCTTGTTCATTGTGGTGCAGTCTGTAACGCCACAGGAGAGCTCTTTTATTCTTGCTACATGTTTTAATACCTCGAGAGACCCATAGCGGTCTTTTGTGTAATCTAATAGTAATACGCTTAAACGGAAAACATAGGTTATAAAGAAGAGTAAATGTCTCCAAAAAATTATTATAGGCTGCGTTCGGATCATCAACCTGATACAGTTCCGAAAAAGAAACACTTTGCAAACATTCCCTAAACTTATTCATATTAACCAGACTATAGTCACGGCGGCGTTTGATATACCAATGCTTCATAACACATATTCTTTTGGTTGGAACCTTGAGTATTTGACAGGTGTGATCTGAAAGTGCAAAATCTATTACGTCACAATTACATTTCTTACCCAGATTATGCGCAAAAAGGTCTATGCAAGTGTTACTAGACAGTCTAGTCGGCTGATTAATTGCGAATTTAAAGTTAAAATTGAGTAGAATACATTCCAGTTCTAATGTGATATTACTACGCTTCAAAATATTAATGTTAAAATCACCACATATTACAACATTTCGCTTATTTTTCTTTGTTATTAATTGACATAATTTGTACAGTTGCTCAAAAAAACAGGTCAAATTGTTTGCATTAGGAACTCTGTAGATGCAGATTACAATGGTACCTGTATGAGTCAGTTCTATAGCACAACACTCGAATGTGCTACTCGTACTATTTGCTATGTTCCGAACTTCAGGAATTTCTTTCCAATGGTGTCCCTTTTTTATCAAGATACATGAACCCCCTCTTTTGGTATCTTTCCTGCTAAAACAAGTAGCCAGATTGTAGTTCGGGATTGAGAGATATTGCTCATAGCCAGCCATCATAAAATGTTCCGTTATGCAAACAACATCAACGTCAACATTTTTGGCCATGAGTTCTTCTATACATACAGAGAATGCGTCCGCTTTATTTAATAGTCCTGCAATGTTTTGATGTAGTATATTTATATAGGTATCACAGAAAAAACTGTGTGTCTAATTGTTGACTATCGGGTATTATATCATCGTCTGTTATCAATAAGTCATATTGTTTAATACCGTCGATAAACTGTTCAATATCTTTGAAAAGTGTCTGCATTCCATGATTATTTACTAGTCCTAGTTTGGTAAACATTGTTGAATCGAATGCTAGATTTCTGTTTGAGTCCAAAAAATATGCATGCTCGTATGTCAATGTGTCAAGATACAGTAGGTTATTAAAATGCTCTACTCTACAATTATACATATTTCTTTGGTAACTGCAATTAAAATTAAACGTCGGTGTACAAACAATGATGTTCGTAAAGTTCACTTTTTGTAAAGTAGCTCGTAAGTAAAGAGTCAGTTGAAGGTAGTCACATGTAGTCTTAAAATCTTCCTCTCTTAATAGAATTATGCAGAAGTCTTTCATTGTAAACGTTTCTAATTTAGTTTCTATGTCGTGCACCAGTTGCTGTGTATTGCAGTGTGTCTTTATGTAATGGCATATATTTACTGAATGTTTCTGAAGGCTTTTCGTGGCAATATTTCCAATGTTGTTCCTGTTATTGGTACTCAGGATACAGATCTTACTCTCATTTTTATGTTGAGGGATTTGTTGTAGTTTTGTCTCAACACTGCTGGTATTATTTTGAATGCTCGAGGGTGATGCTGATGACATATCTTTTTCCTGATTCGATATAATTAAAGGTTCTGTTTGTGTTTCTTTGTTATTAATTAGGGATTTCTTTATGGGAGTAGACTTTTTGTGTTTTTTTGTAACTGGGCTGTTAAGTATTGCTAAGACATCATTTTTCCTTAGCAAGTCTAAGTTTATTTACTTAAGGTTGCTATTTTCTAAAGAAAGAGCCTCGATTTCATGATGTGCGCTGTCCAAATCTAACACAAGCTTGTCAATTTGTTCCTTTAGCTTTGTAATTTGTTGTTGTTTTGCATCATTAATGTCATCATTGGATAAGTCAGGTAGGCTGGAAACAGTATCATCGAATGTACTATTATTTATTGTTTCGTTAGTACCGGTGTTGGAATCCGATTTAGTACGAGTACGGCGCATAGTAATGTTCTCGAAGAAATTCATTTTGACCGTAAAGTTCGGTAGCGGCCCCAATTGGTCCCGAACACACGAACCTCCGTCAGCTCTCTATCACCCCAGAATGACGATGTCGTCATTCTGGGGTGATAGAGAGCCGATAAATATTTACATAATCAATTTAGAGTGTCGTATGTACGACACTCTAAATTGATTATGTAAATATTTATTATGCTACCCATCAAATCTTATGAATGTGCGTTAATTATGAGAGTTGGATAAAAACTCATTTATTAACGCCATTAAATCTTTCATATTTAAACAGGCCAGTTTACTAATTTACCTTGTCATTATCCAAGTCTGTAAATGCGATAATCGCCATTTTGACGACAGTGGTGGTCGAGGTTAGAAAACATAAAAATTGGGGATTTCGAATATCCAAACTGCACCACTGGGGCAGTGAATCAAATATCATTTAATTATTTGACGAATTCATCCATTGTTCAAAGTAATTAAGTAGGTAGTAGTAATGAAGTTTTTTTGATATTCAAATCAAAGTCAAGTTTGGCGCCAATCGAGTCTGTTTACATTTTTACTTTTCACAAATATCACACAACACACACATGTAAATACGATTTAGAATGTGGCAAATATTATAAACAACAATAAAATTCCCACATCTTAGCGTACAGACAAACACAGGTCCAATAATACGTAATATTCATTACCACTACTCAATTTGTGTTCAAAATCGCCGACCATTATTGTTTTTTTATTGTAATGATGTGTGTTAGCGATTATGCCAAACGATTATTTTTATTTTTCGATTGACTCGAGTAGGTAATTAAATAGTTACTATAATGTCTATACTAATATTATAAAGAGGAAAGATTTTTTTGTTTGTTTATTTGTACCGAATAGGCTCCGAAACTACTAGACCGATTTGAATCATTTTTTCACCAATACAAAGCTAAATTATCAGGAAGTAACATAGGCTATAATTTATTTTCAAAAAATTTAGAGATCCTTAAGAAAATTGCAATAATGTAACCCAAAGTAGCAAAATTTTGCCTATAAAACTCATTTGGCGTGCGCTGAGAAAACTATTGATGATATATAAAAAATATGTACTACATGATTAATGTACTCATTCTCACCTTCAAAAAAGTCCGCGAGGCAATATATTTAACTATCATAGTTAAGTCACAATAGAAGCTTTTGTCTACAATTTAATTAGATCGCCGGTAGAAACAATTTAGTTGGTTACATTCGTATCGTAGTATTAATTCTTATTCAAATAAATAGTTTTATCATCAAGGGTATTTATGTAGCAATAAAATACTTTTTAATTCATTCGAATCGGACATTTAATTTCGAAGTTATCACGAGTATAAAAATGCCATACACGTTCCGTTCAATGTCGCGCCGAGAATATCTCGGTATTCTTATACTTTAGACCAAAAACCGGGCAAGTGCGTGTTCCGTAATTGGGATGAATTTATCCCAAGAACAAACTTAACATTGTAGTTGAAAAACATGTTCTCCCATACATTCCAACTGTAAATGTAAGTTTGTACTCACAATATTGAGAGATTTACAATGTTATTTTAAGTTTAAGACCACAGACTTCTTATAGGTTTACCTGTAATCTACAGGTAAAGATCTATTTTCTGTATATTTTCAAAATTTTAGGCTCAGTAGTTTCGGATATATGGGGGGGGGGGGGGGGAGGGAATGGTAAATTTTCGTCTTTTTCCTTAAGTAACTTCAAAACAATTTATATTAAAATTATAAAAAAAATGTATTTGATACCCTCATAGTAAGCCCTTTCATTTGATATGTCACACGGTATAGTTTGCAGAATTTTATTTTTTTATTTTCTTATTTGCCTCCAAAACTGATCCCCATATTCAAAATTAATTTATTTACTTT
This sequence comes from Cosmia pyralina, assembly GCA_946251885.1. Taxonomy (NCBI): domain Eukaryota; kingdom Metazoa; phylum Arthropoda; class Insecta; order Lepidoptera; family Noctuidae; genus Cosmia; species Cosmia pyralina. The sequence goes on along the minus strand of OX276368.1, from coordinate 5,741,698 downwards.
ACCCGTTCATGATTGGGTCACCAAATTACCAAATTTGAACTAAATCGGCCCTGTAGATTCGGAGAAAATTGGCTGTGACAGACGGACAGGCAGACAGACACACGAGTGATCCTATGAGGGTTCCGTTTTGGGTTTTGAGGTACGGAACCCTAAAAATGAAGAATAACGTGGGTTTTCCGAAAATCTACCCATAATGGGTTGAAAAGGGGTACTAAATTTTTCAGGGGAGGAGTTTACTGCGGGGCTTGATTAAATCGAAAATTGGTGTAAATAATCTTTTAGTCAAATTATGGAAACATCCGAATTCCACTCCTGTGGGCATGAAAACACAGAATACAGTTTATATGAAAAATCTTATTCATTTGGTTAATTAACTTGAAACTTGGCACATATACTTGCCTATGTAATAAAGTTTGTCATTAATAGTTTTTCAAAACTTCCCTGGATGGGAGGGTTATAAGGGCTGGGGGATGGGGGGGTTGGTGAGGAGAGGAAGGGGTGGTGAGGGGGGAGGGGAGGGGTTGGTGAGGACGAGGTGGAGGCGAGGGGGAGAGGAAGGGGAAGTGATGAAGAGGGTGTTAGAGTGGGTGAGAGGGGCAGGGAGAGGTTAGCGGGAAGGGGATACGGTGAACGAACGTGCTAATCTCTAGAACTACCAGTCGGACTTTAAAAATTCTTTATGCATTTTATAGCCCAAATCTTAAGGAAGGCTATAGGCATATACAACATCACTTTATGACCTTTACGTGCCGATATAAAAGAAAAAAAGGCAGAAGTAATGATAAAAGTAAGAATGGGACGAGGTGGGTAGCAGCAGCTGTATAATATAATATTTAATCACACTAATATTATAAAGGCGAAAGTTTGTAAGTGTGTGTGTTTGTATGTTTGTTACTTATTCACGCTCAAACGGCTGGACCGATTTGGATGTTATTTGGTATGTAGATAGCATAACTTATGCAATGTGACAGCCATTTTGTTTTTGTGGGTTTTTGTGTGAGAGTATTTCTGGGTGGTCTCGCGCGGTAGACGATACCTATCTCTAAAGTTTTGTATGAGAGATGTATATTAAACTGTCGTTGGAATCGTTATGAAATAAGCTACCACATCTCGTAGTTAGAAGGTTATACCCTGGATTAAAACATAGGCTGCTTTTTATCCCGGTCTACGCGGGTGAAACCGCGGGGCGCGGCTAGTTATGTATACTATGGGTCTTTATTACCTGAAAATAAATGGTTTATTTATTTTATTTTATTTGTTTTATCCACAATCATATTCAAAACTTTCCTCATGACATTTTCCTCATTCCTCCGCATCACATGCCCATACCATGACAACCGATTTCCGCATAACTTTTCAGTCACCGGTGTCACGTTTAGACTGCCTCTTATACAGGGTGGAGTTGAATTCATGGGCAATATTTAAAGGGGTCATTGTACTCATCATTATGAACAACTTTTACTTTAGGAAAAAACCTGCTGTTCCATACATTATGCTCGCATAACTCGTCAAAGTGTAGGGAACAGCTGATTTTCTTTTCGCGATTTCAGATTTGTTCCCATAGTAAAAGTTGTTCATAATGATGAGTACAATGACCCCTTAAAGTATTGCCCATGAATTCAATTTCACCCTGTATACTCATTTCTTATCTATCCATTCGTGTAACACCACACAACCCTTTTAGCATTCTCATCTCAGCTGCATTCTTTGCCAATTTGTCATGCGAGTACATTTATCCGTTTTGTGGTCCAACTGGGAATATTGTCTTGTCTTGAATTGGCGTGCGGACTGTACCTATCTCTACATACAAGGTAAGTTTGAATGTGGGTGTTAAATGCGTTAACGTCACGTGCGCTGGCAAGTGGCAACATCGCATTTCTAAAGGTTTTTCGTGATTATTTTAATTTTAAATCAAAGGACAATTTCCTCTGACAATTTCTTAGGTTGTTGGTATTTATAAGTATGTATGCAATTTTTTGACGGTTATTTTGGTAAAATACTCTTAGAAAATAGAAAATAATTGAAAATATTTCCTTTTCTAAGAGTACATACCAAAATAACCGTCAAAAAATACTTATAAATACCAACAACCTAAGAAATTGCCAGAGGAAATTGTCCTTTGATTTAAAATTAAAATAATCACGAAAAACCTTTAGAAATGCAACGTTGCCAGCGCGCGCGAAGGCTGCGTTTCCACCAGAAATGAGCGAGGATGCGTAGCGAGGGATGTGTATAGACTAACGAATAACATCGCTTCACATTTTCATAGGTTGAGCTAAGCTAGTGCTCCTATTGGTTAGTTTTACACCCTCGCTACGCTTCCTCGCTCATTTCTGGTGGAAACGCAGCCTTATTCAGTAGGTATTCTTAGCTCGTTAGAAGTTCCCAGCGTGATTAGTAGGTAATTAAGAGTTCAAATTAATAAAAGATTTGAAACTGATAATCATTTGAACGCTTATGGTTTGTTATTCAGCAATGTTCGACGTAACTTCTCCGTTTTCTTGGAGAATCGGGAGTCGCTATTGCATGCAAGCATCACGGACACAACTGTGCTCGGGAGGTGAAGAAGAGACCGCCAAATTTCATCCAGCACCAACGGAAAGAAGCCATTATGACAGGGAAATTAAAAGTAAAACTCTAGCCAAACTGAATTATGGCCAAAATGCGCGGGATCAATCTGCCTAGCCTTTTTCCAACGATGTTCGGGTAGGCTTCCAGTCTAACCGGATGCAGCTGAATTTTACATGGAGCGACTGCCTATCTGACGTCCACAACCCAGTAACTGGGTAATACCCCTTGGTAAGACTGGTTGTCAGAATTTCGGGCTCCTGACGACCCGTAACGACTGTCAAAGATCCACGAATGACAGCCGGGACCAACGGCTTAACGTGCTTTCCGAGGCACGGAGCAGTCTCGGTATGTAAACATGGTCACTCATCCACGGACAACCCCGGCAAGCGTAGCTTAAGCTGATGGATCGACCCGTGCGGCTGTTATTAGTACTTAGCCAGGAGCTCCTCTTGCCAAAGCCAAACTGCGCGGGTGCGGGACTAAATTCAATAGCGCCGTTTCTGCCAACGTGCTTGTCTTGTTTCAGAAGTCGCGTGTCTTCTTAGCAATCAACATGCGCATGTGCAGTCAAGTCCCGCATCCCGCGCAGGTTTCGCCTCAATGTGGGGTGCCCCGCTGACCCACACTGAACCTACGACCATTACGGCTCATTTCCCTGTTTCAGAAAGAAGTCCTGTATCCCAGTAGCGGGAACATTACAGGCTGACATGATGTTAAAATTATTAGTCAATGGTCACGTCATCATAGGTACCGGGAACCACCTTTTCCTCAATGTCCTCAACGCGACTTAACCGATGCATTTCTGGGATTTACCTTTTCAATACTACTACAAACAAGTTCCAGTTATAAATAATTACTGGCTGGCTAAATATAGATTGTAGGTATGGATAGTACCTACTGGTTTCCTGTTTTAAGCTGAGCGTCCACTGGTTCGCGGCGGCCGCAACGCACGCACGGCACGCAACGAATTTTGTTTTGTTTGTATGAAGAAATGAAAATGAGGGCGGTACCGGTAGTGGACGCAGTGCTATATTCAAACAAAGCAAAACGAAATCGCTCTCCCCCTCAAAGTGGACGCTCTCCTTAAGGACGCTGTTACAAATGGGTAGTCAAATCATTACTTTTTTACACAAAAGTATGTTTACTAAATAAAATGCTTTACATTCTTAAAATGTTTTTTGGCCAAATTGTTGATAGATGTGCATGGTACGATTCTGAACTATAAATATAATTTTAGATAGGTACAGTTTCTCAATAAATGTACCGGAGTTAAAATTTTTACTTCGGGTACATTTATTGAGAAAATTTAATAAATATACTTTTGTGTAAAAAAGTAATTATTTGACTACCCATTTGTAACAGCGTCCTTAAGGCAAAAGCGCCAGGGTAGTCCGCGAAATTCAAAATTTCTTACGTTATTTGCAATTTGCAAGTCAGTATTAGGTTGTATGTTGATCAAAATTTGATTCACATTTGTAACAAGTATGTATTTACAGAATTATAATCATTAAAGTCATCAATACAACTCTTTAAGACCAGGTAATCTTGTTGAATGACTATTTCATGAAATCTTGACATTTGAGGATTGTACTAACATAAGGAGTTGTATTACTGATTCTAATGATTATAATTCTGTAAATACATATTTGTTACGGTAGCGAATCATACTTTAATCAACATACAACCTAAGACTGACTTACAAATTGCAAAAGACGTAAGAAAAATTGAATTTTGCGGGCTGTCCTGGCGCTTCTCCCATAAGGTGAATGCGCAATGGTAGCACGCTACATTCTTTTTATTTAGTTTTTGCAAATTGGGTCAGTAGGTTAAGTATATGTTGATCAAAATATGATTCGGGACCATAACAAATATGTTTATACATAATTATAATCGCCTAAAAAGTGTACTAAAGAAATGGCTTCTGGAACTTACATACACCGAAACAGAATCATTTCTCTAAAGTTTTGTCGACAAGCCACTGTGCCAGCATACAATCTCTCACACTTTCACCCTCAGTCACTCACACAAACACACTCACACACCCACCCACACACACACAACACAATACACGCCTTACTAAACTAGCCTTAGATTTGTAAACCGACATATTTCTCTATGCTCAATCACACTCCGACCCACAAGATACAAGCCCTGCTAAGTTTGTGGGTCAACGGTCAAACCTTGCATTGTTGTGATGTACAAAGTTAAATTTGTGTTTGTGTATTCTGTCATCACCTTTTCTTTTGCCAATAAAACTTTTTGTATTTTTTGTATTTGTATTTTGTATTTTTTTTTGTATAAGAATCATCAATTTTTATTTATTTATTTATTTATATCGGACAACAATAAAGTCCATTTTGTTCGTAAAAACATCTTATAACTAGTGTTAGTAGTACATAAATAAGGAGTAGAACATTAGGTGACTGAGGCAGAATGAGCAGAGAACGATAAAGCAGGGAATACGTCATCTGTTTAATTTAGATTTGTTCTAAAATGTCATGATTTCCGAAATTAAACTTAAAGAGAACAAATCTAACTTACGAGAGATGTATTAATGATTCGTATGGTTATTATGTAAATACATATTTCTTATAGTCGCGAATTTTGAACAAGATATAGGTATGTGACCATATAAATATAAAAAACAGCATGGTAAATGCACGCTGTGCTTAATGGGACAAGGTTTAAAATTGATTGTGTAGTCTGATTTATGAATTGTGAGTGTGTGCGCGACTTCGTATGATCTATTGCTTTTACTGAACTTAGTGTAGTTTAGTTGCTTGTGGAGGGTGGTGGAGACAAAGTGGAGACATCGGGTTCCGATACATTTTCAACTATCCTTCTTTCTTATATCTATGACTGTGACACTGACCTGCTAATTGTGAAAAACGCTGCGACGGACGCTGCGCTGTTACAAATGGGTAGTCAAATCAATACTTTTTACACAAAAGTATGTTTATTAAATAAAATTCTTTACATTCTTAAAATGTTTTTTTGCCAAGCCGTTGATAGATGTGCATGGTACGATTCTGAACTATAAATATAATTTTAGATAGGTACAGTTTCTCAATAAATGTACCGAACTGAAAATTTTACACATTTTCTCAATAAACTTCGATAAATTTATTGAGAAAATGTGCCTATTTAAAATTATATTTATAGTTCAGAATCGTACCATGCACTGAAACAAATTGCTAATCCATTGTTTCATATGTTCGAAAAATTCGTCTGCTCGACAAACGCAATGGATGTTGTTCAACTGTCAAAATGAAACCAACTCCGATTGATAATGTGTTACCTCTTGTACAGTACCCCAATCTATAACTATACTCTATGAGTACTGCGAACCACATCGGCTGTAAAATTATCTATATCCACTTTATTATCTCGCTACGCAATAGAGTGCCGTTTATATGGCGGTCATGCTAAGCGTGCAGCTTGCCCTTTTGTCATGAACAAGTTACACAAGAATAGCATCCACTACAAAACTGCAGTGCAATTCTGTAACCATCTCACCGTGAAAACTTATGTGAAGTGAGCGTGGAGTGAGCTGTCAGTGTCATTCCACCTGATGCTAGGGATGGACCAAGCACATTTTTACAATCATAATCGAGATTTTAATAATATTTTATATTATTTAAAGCTAGTATTTAAGTGTCTAAACATTACTATTTAGGGGGTTTTTAAATGAAATTGCAAAACAGAAATTCAGTCAATAACTCAATTTCGTTTTTTTTTCCAAGACGCGCGCGTCACGCACGAACAATAAATAAAATAAAACATCCTTTAATAATAAATGAGCAATCACGTTCTCGAAAACGGCTGTGACAATTTCCATGAAAGTTGCAACGGGAGGTTTACGGCGCGGCGGCGGCGGCGCAAAATTGATCTAGCTAGGTCTCATATCTGGGAAAATTCGTTTTCTCTATTTTAGCTCGGTCGCCCAAGTACACACGGCTACACATCAAGCTACCTGTCGTATATTATGTAGGTAGGTTATAAGTGGCTTGTCATGTAATAATAGTAAGGTTGTGGGTAAGTAATAAATGTCAGTCTTGGTCAACCCGTCTTTCATTTACTACATGGTGACAGCGGTGGGATCCGAACCCTCGCCCTTTCGGACTGGTCTGGTGGCATTTCCACTTTAGACTGACCTCTCTTTGTATGGAAATCCTATACAATGCAAGATCAACTTATACTGGAAAGCATAGCTAGATCTGTAGCCGTGCGTACCTACTACATGTTTAAGCTAGCTAGGTACGCACGGCTACAGATCAAGCTACACATTTCCAGTATTTATAAGCTGATCTCACATTGTAAGTATAGGATTTCCTGTGTCGCGATGTGTTTTGAAGAAGCGATAGTAGATTGAGTCAAGTAAAGACTGTGAGACGTTGTTCAATATACCGAAATCTATTCAATATAATATAACACCGAGTGTGTCAAGTGAGCCTGGCTGATGGGCAACAGATTTTAACCCCACGAAAAAAAGACGTACGGATTATAAGTACCTACTTACTTACCTAATATTTCATTGTAGATATGTAGGTACCTAGGTACACCTATCTAGGTAGGTACGCGTTGCCAATAATAAAAAATCATAATTATGTACTTATAGGTATGCACACTTGAATTTGGGTGAAGTGATAAGATCACGCTAAGCACTCTCATTACCTACCACATTGAGTAATTTTTTTACTTACCTACACAAGTACTTAACTTGTAACGCGTCACGTACCTACGTATACGTGCGCACTAAGAACGTGAAAATGTGATACCAGCTTAACTAGTCGTAGCCAATAATAAAAGAATATTCATCAAATCATCGTCATACTATTACAAATGACCAAATTCAACAGTTCGACTAACAATTACTCGCCCAACTGCGCGCACACTGGCCACCAGGCACGGCGGGCACATAAATCCCCTTCGTGCTCACATCACGCCACGCATGCGCGCTATACAATCACTAACAAGTTCTTTTTTACTTACTTACTAGTTACTTATTTAATTGGTAACGAGTCACGTTATCACGTATGCATTACGTAGGTACATTATTAAGAAAATGCAATGCCCACCACCTACTTTACTAGTCGTTGCCATTAACAAGAGTCAAATTATTACTAAATTCCACCACACCGATCACCGTGATGTTTCTATGGTTACCAGAATCGCGTGGAGTGGTCACTTCGCGCAAGCGCGTTAGGCATCAACTCCGCTCACCGTGATGTTTCTATGGTTACCAGAATCGCGTGGAGTGGTCACTCAGCGCAAGCGCGTTAGACCTCAACACCGTTCACCGTGATGTTTCTATGGTTACCACACTCCGCGCAAGCGCGTTAAACATTATTTTTTTTTTAATTTTCCGTTATTGACGGCCATGTCCATATGCCTTTATGCCTATTCATATTCGGGTTCAGAGATAGGTACTTAGCTACCTATTTATTTCAATGCTTTTATAGATATTTCAATGTGCATTTCATTCATTCATTCTAAATACAACCGTTTTTGTGCATTTAAAGTCAGTTTAGTGCTTTGTATTTACATTTTGTTTTCTGTAATTACACAGTTTTTATTAACTAGTGTTATATTAACTTGTATATAGTGTTTTATTAACTGTTTTAACTAGTCGTAGCCAATAATAAAAGAATATTCATCAAATCATCGTCATAGGTACTATTACAAATGACCAAATTCGACTAACAATTACTCACCCAACTGCGCGCGCACTGGCCACCAGGCACGGCGGGCACATATCCCCTTCGTGCTCACATCACGCCACGCATGCGCGCTATACAATCACTAACAAGTTCTTTTTTACTTACTTACTAGTTACTTATTTAATTGGTAACGCGTCACGTTATCACGTATGCATTACGTAGGTACATATTAAGAAAATGCAATGCCCACCACCTACTTAACTAGTCGTTGCCATTAACAAGAGTCAAATTATTACTAAATTCCACCACACCGATCACCGTGATGTTTCTATGGTTACCAGAATCGCGTGGAGTGGTCACTTCGCGCATGCGCGTTAGGCATCAACTCCGCTCACCGTGATGTTTCTATGGTTACCAGAATCGCGTGGAGGGGTCACTCAGCGCAAGCGCGTTAGACCTCAACACCGATCACCGTGATGTTTCCATGGTTACCAGAATCGCGTGGAGTGGTCACTTCGCGCATGCGCGTTAGGCATCAACTCCGCTCACCGTGATGTTTCTATGGTTACCAGAATCGCGTGGAGGGGTCACTCAGCGCAAGCGCGTTAGACCTCAACACCGATCACCGTGATGTTTCCATGGTTACCAGAATCGCGTGGAGTGGTCACTTGGCCACCCCACGCAAGCGCGTTAGACATCAACACCGATCCCCGTGATGTTTCTATGGTTACCACACTCCGCGCAAGCGCGTTAAACATTATTTTTTTTTTTAATTTTCCGTTATTGACGGCCATGTCCATATGCCTTTATGCCTATTCATATTCGGGTTCAGAGATAGGTACTTAGCTACCTATTTATTTCAATGCTTTTATAGATATTTCAATGTGCATTTCATTCATTCATTCTAAATACAACCGTTTTTGTGCATTTAAAGTCAGTTTAGTGCTTTGTATTTACATTTTGTTTTCTGTAACTACACAGTTTTTATTATTAACTAGGTACTTACCTACTACTTAATTAGCCTGTAACGTGTCACGCATGCGCACTAAGAACATTAAGTGATGTGCGTTCGCGCAGCGGAATGTTGTTGAATTTAAAGATATTAATTATGCAGATATTTAGTGTATGACGTCGTATAATTGTGTATGGTAAAAAAAAAATTGTGTACGCAGCCATTGTGGAGAAATTCACCAAAAACTGATTCCGCTGGGCGAACGTTGTCCTGGCGGAACTTATTTTAATCCATAGACTTTAGAAGAAAAGAGGTGTGTCCAAAAATTAGTGTGTATTTGTGTGTAATTGTGTATGTATGAATAAAATGAGTGCATGCATAAACTTCGGAGAAATTCAAGTTTCCGCTACGCGAACGTTTGGCCATTAGCTAGTTTTCATATAAAGCGCTTACATAGAGAGCTGTAGATTTTTACATACGTTGTTTTGAATTTGTTTATATTTGTTTAAAAAACAGATTTAGAAAAAATCGTAGGGCTTAAAAGATAAAAATATAAACGTAAAATACACTTAATAGGTCTTAGTTCTTAAAGTATGCACTTTGGGGTCTAGATTTTCACGTTTATACAAACCTTGTAAGTATCTGAAACATGTTGCCAAGTATCAATGATGTTCCGTTAGTAATTAAAGAGTTAAAGGACAATTTTACCATGAATAGATCACTGTTTACAAAACAGTCAAATATCACGACGTTCTAAAGGAATTGCATGGTAAAATGTATGCCAAAAATTAGTTTATTCATTCAACTATTCACATGCAAAATTTCATGTCATTAAATTTAGTAATTAAAGAAATCAATTAAAATACTGACGAAGCATCGAAAACCTACATAACCCGACCAAGTTCGGATAGCTACAAAAAAGCGGCCCAGCCATATATCTAAGAGACGTTCTTAACCTTCCAATATAGTATTTACTAATATGGTACAGTTCCGTACACAAGCGTTAGGAAAAAATAAAACAATTGCATTTCTTGAATTAAAAATATTTTTTTAATAATAACCCAACTATCTACGATAAAAACAAATCTTCAATTAACAAGTACTTTTCTATTTAAATATCCGTGTACAAAAATTTTTTTTATTAAGTACATACTTAATTATGTTTCATTACACACTTAAATAAGTAATTATAATAACGTTAACAAACGCTTGCAACGACAGCAATAAACTTAAATGTGTTTTAACTAACATAGGTTTAATAAACGATTATGAATATAAGGGTAAGTAAAATATTTAGAGCTTCAATAATAAAATCACAGATTAACAATCTCAGTTCACATAACTAGACTATTCAGTTGTTTAGGTTTGAGAGTCTGCCTAATATAAAAATAAATCAACATTTAAAAAGTACTTATAAAATAAAAAAGGTATTTACAACTCAATACCAATTATTAAATGAGTAGCAAATTATACAGAAAAAGACCTCAACATTTCTAAGTATAATGTACACTAGCTTAAAAAAAAATCACAGATTAACAATCACAGATCACATAACTAGACTATTCAGTTGTTTAGATTTGATCAACATTAAGAAAGTGCTTATAAACTAAAACATTGGTATAAAAAAGGTATTTTCAAGAAAATATTCTTAAATGAGTAGCAAATACAGTAAATAACCTCAACATTTCTAAGTATAATGTACACTAGCTTAAAAAAAAATCACAGATTAACAATCACAGATCACATAACTAGACTATTCAGTTGTATAAATTATTGCATGAGGCATTATGTTTTTGGAACTATTTTGAATTTTGCTACATAAATCGTCGTAACACTGAAATGATTTATTAGTGTACGGGGGTCTCGAACAATGCGCCTTGTAATGACCAATACCTGGCATTTGTAAAGGTGGAACATATTCAATAATAGCCAATATTAAAAATAGCTTATTATTTATTTCAATATTACGAGGTATGTCCTCTAGATTTATGTACAAATTATGTAGTTCAAAGATAATTAAATCATTTAAATCATATTTAAAATCGACAGTGCCTATTCCACAAAAATTACAAATAGGAGGATTGTCACTCCTCATACCAGATTCTACAGACTCTTGCAATTTGGCAATGCCTTTACACTTAATGATATCAATGTTTAAAGGTAGGTATTTACATTTAAAATTGCTGTCATTTATGGAAACAAGGCATTCTTTATTTGAACAACATTTCTTTCTGTTTCCAGAAAAGTATGGCAAACAGATGAGATTATTTTTATATATATAAGATTATATAAGATTTATTTTTATATTAGGCAGACTCTCAAACCTAAACAACTGAATAGTCTAGTTATGTGATCTGAGATTGTTAATCTGTGATTTTATTATTGAAGCTCTAAATATTTTACTTACCCTTATATTCATAATCGTTTATTAAACCTATGTTAGTTAAAACACATTTAAGTTTATTGCTGTCGTTGCAAGCGTTTGTTAACGTTATTATAATTACTTATTTAAGTGTGTAATGAAACATAATTAAGTATGTACTTAATAAAAAAAATTTTTGTACACGGATATTTAAATAGAAAAGTACTTGTTAATTGAAGATTTGTTTTTATCGTAGATAGTTGGGTTATTATTAAAAAAATATTTTTAATTCAAGAAATGCAATTGTTTTATTTTTTCCTAACGCTTGTGTACGGAACTGTACCATATTAGTAAATACTATATTGGAAGGTTAAGAACGTCTCTTAGATATATGGCTGGGCCGCTTTTTTGTAGCTATCCGAACTTGGTCGGGTTATGTAGGTTTTCGATGCTTCGTCAGTATTTTAATTGATTTCTTTAACTACTAAATTTAATGACATGAAATTTTGCATGTGAATAGTTGAATGAATAAACTAATTTTTGGCATACATTTTACCATGCAATTCCTTTAGAACGTCGTGATATTTGACTGTTTTGTAAACAGTGATCTATTCATGGTAAAATTGTCCTTTAACTCTTTAATTACTAACGGAACATCATTGATACTTGGCAACATGTTTCAGATACTTACAAGGTTTGTATAAACGTGAAAATCTAGACCCCAAAGTGCATACTTTAAGAACTAAGACCTATTAAGTGTATTTTACGTTTATATTTTTATCTTTTAAGCCCTACGATTTTTTCTAAATCTGTTTTTTAAACAAATATAAACAAATTCAAAACAACGTATGTAAAAATCCACAGCTCTCTATGTAAGCGCTTTATATGAAAACTAGCTAATGGCCAAACGTTCGCGTAGCGGAAACTTGAATTTCTCCGAAGTTTATGCATGCACTCATTTTATTCATACATACACAATTACACACAAATACACACTAATTTTTGGACACACCTCTTTTCTTCTAAAGTCTATGGATTAAAATAAGTTCCGCCAGGACAACGTTCGCCCAGCGGAATCAGTTTTTGGTGAATTTCTCCACAATGGCTGCGTACACAATTTTTTTTTTACCATACACAATTATACGACGTCATACACTAAATATCTGCATAATTAATATCTTTAAATTCAACAACATTCCGCTGCGCGAACGCACATCATTAAGTGAATGCAGCACCTACCAATAGTAATTAAGTAGGTACCTACCTATAGTAATCTTTATTTTTCTCTCTTCACACACACACATACTTTTATACAACGTAGAGACAAGAATTATAACGTTTTTACTAAAATCCATAAAATATGATACTTTGTGAGAGACTGGGCCTGGCGTCCATACTAGGATATCCTGGTGTGCGTGTGACAGATCACCAGGCTCTCACCCCGAATTTATTTTACAATGGTAATTTTTTTTATTACTATGTAACATTAGGTAGGTAGGTACAATGTCCACTAAGTAGGTACCTACAGCTACTACAACAAATAATCATCTCGTAGTCTGCGCATAATAATATGTTGATATACCTACTTAGGTAGGTACTTCAGTTTGTTATTAAGTAGGTGTGAACCTATTGTCAGCTGACGACTGGGCAACTGGGTCGGTCACTGGCCGCTACGGCCACTGAGATCAAATTGAATTGTAGATAAACACCAGTGTGTCGCACGCAAAGTTTGCGCGCGATGATCGCAACCGCGGCGGCTGCGTAACCGCACAAACAACCGGTCTCGTGAGTTTACAAATAAACTAGCTGGCCGCGGATGAAAATCGTTCAGCGAGTTCTTAGCCCGAGTGTTAATATCTTCGCGGACGAAGAACAGACACGTATCTTCCAGCGTGCTCTTCGATGCTCCAGGGGAAACTGCGCTGCGATGCTCCAACGTCCATCAGTAGGTATTATGTTAGAATTAGCTAAAAGGAGAACGTACCTGTGCAACCTAGTCTGTGTGTGCCTACTTCGTTCTGTCTCCTCAAAAAAGTAGGTAAGTACATATAAAATGTAAGTAATAAATAAATTAAAAGCGCCTAATATTTTATTGTAGATACATACCTACTTCACTATTCGTTGCCAATACTAAAAGAACATTCATCAAACCTATTACAAAATTCATTCAACAGTTGAACCATTGAGTTATAATACCTAATTATACTATCACCGTGACGTTGCCATGGCAATGAGAATACGCAAACGCGTGTCCGCGATAAGCGAATGCTGTCATGTCATTGGTATCTTAGTGAGAATTTTTTTTTAAACGTTCTACTCCCTAAGCCTTTCCTGTCTTTAAGCATTGACGTATTTGAGAGTTTTAGAGACAATAAGAACTATTTATTTCAATGCTTTTAGATTTCAATCTCATCTCATGTATGGATATTGCGTACATAAGAGGTGAGATTGAGAAACTTCATAAAACTGTCCTGTGCAAGTAAGTATTCAGTGATTGGTGTATTGTTTGTTTATCTAAGCACATATCTAGTAATATCCCACCACCTAGATCCTAGATAAACCACAGTACAAGATATAAACATAATATTGACACATCAATAATCTATATAGGGGCGGGTGCTGTTAAGATCTACTAGAACTATACACAAATCGCTCCTCTCTTGCTAACAAGAAATTACATAAATTCATGTATGTTTAGGTTGCTCTAGTCTAATTTAAGTTTTACTATATACTGTTTTACACACTGGTCTACATCTGTCATCCAACTCTCCTGTCGCAGGTCTGCTGGAAGAAATTTCTTATTATATACTTAAGCTTTACTTTATTATCTTGTGTTTAGTGTGTACATACAAAAATTGATAAAATTTATTCCTCAAGTATCACATCAAATAACATTGCTAATACATATTTTCTACTGCACGGTGAGCCTGCTGCCTGTCGCCAATGTTCAACTTCTTTATGCCCGGCGAGAACGGAATGGCGTCTGTCGAATGTGTGTGTGTGGACTGCACAGCACCGCCAACGCTGGAAACAACGGTAAGCATTTATTACTATTGGTTTTATATCATTCCTACACTCATCGAGAGTATATTTTTTTATAATCAATATTGAACCACTTATTGTATTTATTAAAAAATTAAATATCAGCATCTGAATCAATTAAAATCAATCACATGGGCTAATTCCTATATTTTAAGTGCAAATGAGTTGCAACATTACTTCATTTCTATTTTTAGTGAACAGGGAATTATGTAGAAAATACCAATTATTACACTAACTTATATCACAAGATCATCTGCCTAGCCTTTTCCGAACTATGTTTGGGTCGGCTTCCAATCTAACTGGATGCAGCTGAATTATTTATTATTTTACATGGAGCAACTGCCTATCCGACCTCCACAACCCAGTTACTGGGTATATGATAGGTACGCCTTGGTAAGACTGTCTGGCAGACTTTTGGGCTTCTGACTACCCGTAACAACTGTCAAAGATCCAAGCATGACTTATAACACACAAATACTTACATAACTGAGATGTAAAAGTTGAGAGTGGCTGCAGTTTTTTTTTTTCTGTAAACTCGAGCATAATTTTCTGATATCAAAGGCACTGCAAGTGAGCTAGGTATCTGAAAATCAAGTTAAAAATATATATATATAATCAGTGTAGTATGTGCAGCAAAACTTTCAACAAGTATAAGCAGTATGATTTATTTATTAAAAAATTAAATATTAGCGTCTGAATCAATTAAAATCAATCACATGGGCCAATTCCTATATTTTAAGTACAAATGAGTTGCAACATTAGGTACTTCATTTCATGCCTGTTCATTCCATGTCCTAATTTATTTTCTCCAAAATATGTTTATCAAATTAATATAGTGTGCGAAATAATGAGTACTGACCTCGGACAGCCACAATTGACAGATGTTCCTTTACAGTCTTGCAGAGTCAAATAGGTTCATCTGCTGACAGATAGAATTATATCAGATTAATAAAATTCACTCCCCCTCGGCTTATTCATTTATAGGTTTTTTTACGGACGCTTGTAACATTCTGCACCGTTCTCACATGTGACACATGATGATGATGTAACCATATTTTGATTTTAAAAGAGTGTCCGTAGAGTTTCTTGCCCGTTCTTCTCCTTAAGTACCTACTATGCTTTGGAATGGGCGACTAGCTTCTTCTTTCTGACTGACCGACCCAACGATAGTTCAAAAGTGCCTGTAATTGGTTTCTTTGTTTGAAATAAATGCTTTTGAGTTTGTCAAGACACCCAGAAGCAGAAATGTCGTGACGTCACGACCATTTCACAACGACATGTCTTAATATTACGTTCAGCTCCAATATATATCTTAAAATATAATTATCGTCATTTTAAATCACACGCTGGTCCCGCGCGAGATTCAGATTGAGCCGACCGAAGTCCGAACCGAGCAAAATCGCTGACATTAATCGGTCTTACCTAATTACTATCACATTCACGATTGTAGCACACTTATAATTCTGTCACTGACAAACACTAACATTCATTTGTTTAATTACCTACAGTGCATTGTAGCTAATTATATTTTGGAAAATATTTTGTTGATTGTCAATAATTGTGCCATAGATTTATGCACACAGTCACGCACTCCTAGCTTTCTACCACAGATGATGAAGTTTAGTAATATTTGTCTATGGATAGATTGTAAATTGTAATTTAATCATTATTTTACTAAAAATATCACTGACAAACGAATTAAATGTAGTTACTAAATTCAAAAATTCATTTGTTTATTTCCAGCGCAAGCAGTGTAATGCAGTTAAAATTCCGTTGACGGTGCCGATTCTTTTGTACATCGAACTAAACTAACTAAACTATCACCAAAATTCCTTACTTTTGGCTATGAGAGAGAATCTTAGAGCTATTATGCAAAAAAAAATCTCTAAATTACAAAACAATTTTGACACAACTAAAATCGAGTTTGTCAATCGTGACTCCGCGTGGTATAGTGCCCGTAGTATAATATGACCCGGTGGCTTTAATTGGAACTAACGAAATCACTTTTAAAAGTGACAAGGCTTGTCATATTTTGTTCACCGTGCAGGGACGGGGTAGCTTCAACGTGTTTTTATGGGTTTTTTTTTGGTACCTACATGTTGAGGTTTAGGGGTTTAAGGGCTTCATAAAGGGGGACCAAATTTTCATTATTTTTGCAATAGGGACACACCGTTTTCGAGATATAAGCAAAAGAAGAAAAAATACAGTACTGTTTTTGCACTTAAAGTCAAGGTGTTGGTGTGAATTCTAGTTCATGATAACTAATTTTATTCTACACCTTTTTAATCGCGATTAAATCTATTCTGATTTAGTTTCACAATTAAAATTATATGTGAAAACAGTAAAATTCAGAATAGCAAAATTGCCATTTTCACTAAATTATTAACTCGGTACAATATTAGTGCTGTCAAACTAAAATATAGTTGTGTCACTTTAGTCAATTTCAGAATGGGAAAACGTCGTTTGACAGGAATAAACTAAATTTTAGTGATTTTTAGTCTAGTTTAGAGGCATTTGTGACAAGAGAATCAGCACCATGGCCGGTGAAGCTTTTTAACTTGACATGTCGTTATTGGTCAAATACAGAATCCGCGCGGTACTTATGACATTTTCGAAACGTAATTTTTACGTAATTTTTTTTTTTCAAGTTTCCAAACGATATTTATGTTTTTGAATCAGTTAGTTGACAAGAATATCCGTCAGGCCACAGAGTAAAACTGCCCACACACGATATTATAATAACAATAATAATAACCCCACCACCGTATCTCTACGTTGACGTCGTGGTGGGGCTTGCGTGCTCCGAACTCTGGGTCTGTGCCGCTGGAGTTTCCTTTGCCGAAACAGTTCTAGGGTGAGGAGCCAAACCAAGAGAGATACATGACCCCGCAGGGCAGCATGTGGCGAGCTGTTGGGCAGTACCGACCCCAGGGACCCTATCTCCCGGGAGAAGTCTTGTTCTTCACCTCTGGCTTGCGTTTATTGGCCGGCTGGAGTGAACACTGACGGGAACAGAGCTTCCACCTCATTCTTGCTTTTATTGGCCGCCTTGAGTGGAGATTCGCAAGAGCAAACGTGCTCGGATGAAGGAAGTATTCCAGTAAGTGATTGTAGGGATCTTGATCATCTTCCGGGCTTTGGGATTGTTCTGAGAGCTGTGGAATACCTCTCCACTCCTCAAGCACCTCAGGACATGTTGCCCCTTGTCGCTATGTCACTATGTGCTAGCGACCGTTTTCAGGGGCCCATTATTGAGTGTGCAAGTCACCCCTTGCCAATCTATCTGTGTATATTATATAACATTGGTCAGGCAGGGGACATAGTTCTTCCATAGTTCAAGGTATCCAATCCACTATAGCCAGTGTTCCATGTTCTGTAATAGTCCTGCACCAACCGACGTTTGTCCTTGGGTGCATTTGCATAGTGCATACAGGGATAATCGTCGGCTGCTGCCTTCTCGTCATGTAAAATTGTTTAAGGGGCTTTGCGGCGCAGCGTCGATGACGCCCGGTCCCATCCCGCGCTCAGATTTCATACTGCTAAAGAAACCTAAAATCATCTACTGCGCAAGTCAAACCACGTGGTGTGTCAAGTCTCACCTTTAGTGGCGCGTATTGTATGTGCATCCAAAATTTGATCGTGACTGCCAATTATTCATTCCTTATGCTGGCGCGACGTGAATCCACGTCTTCCGTGCGCATCGTAATCCATAGCCTCACACCGTTTGGCGTCTCGCCTTTTGTCCGTGAGTGCGAAAACCGTGGGCCACGGCGTGGTGGCATCACGAACACGATACGTGGCATACGATTATGCTCCTTATTTACAAGCTGACTCGAATCAATTTCCTAAGCAAGTATTTTAATATTTTGACGGCGCCCATCCATTTGTTGTAATCCAAATGGACTGACCTGACCGTGAGTGCTCAGCTTTAGTGATTATTTACTAAATAATTTCAAACGTGTACTCTAGGGTTGGGAAAACCATAGACAATATTGATGAATTTTACTGTACTGTGTCAAATTTAGGCGGTTTTGTTTTCGAAGTTTTCGACTTTTCCAGTTTTCTGATCTGTAAAGTTTGCGTTGTTTTTTCCGATCTTATCTTCTCAGTGATTTTAGAGTGTATTATTTATTGAAAGGATGAAAATGTACGTTTCCTGTTAGTGACTCAAAAAGTGGCTCAAGATCTTCACAAACTATGTGCACGTGCCAGAATCACCTAGAAAAAGGTACATCAATCAGAAGTATACTGAAAATTTTGTCTTGCCATTGTTTTCGACCGAGGAATTTTGATTTTGAATTACTTTTGTTTAATTCCAACACCAACTCAAGTTTTCTCGCCAGGATTGCTTTTTATTTGAGATTCTGACAGGCAGTCCAACTTTATGTATGAATTATTGGCAAATTTAATTAGGCTGACTGCAACTTACAAAATTAATGGCAAACATTATTGATCACCACTTTATCACCCCATAAACATTTATGTAAAAGGAGCCTTTCAACATATTTTATAGAAAACTAATGTAAGTATACATTTCTTTTTTCAGACGTAATTTTATCAGAATTATTCCCAGAAAATGAAACATGATGACCTTAGTATGCCCTGGTGAGACTGTTATTTTAATTAACTATTTAAGATTTTTAAATATTCATTGAATGACCTGTTGATTATTATTATAAAATTAAAGTACAAATTTTTGTTGAATTTACCATACATGGTCATTATAATTAACACATTTTTTTTTATACTTGTTTTTCAGATACCTAGCTCACTTGCAGTGCCTTTGATATCAGAAAATTATGCTCGAGTTTACAGAAAAAAAAAAACTGCAGCCACTCTCAACTTTTACATCTCAGTTATGTAAGTATTTGTGTGTTATAAGTCATGCTTGGATCTTTGACAGTTGTTACGGGTAGTCAGAAGCCCAAAAGTCTGCCAGACAGTCTTACCAAGGCGTACCTATCATATTACCCAGTAACTGGGTTGTGGAGGTCGGATAGGCAGTTGCTCCATGTAAAATAATAAATAATTCAGCTGCATCCAGTTAGATTGGAAGCCGACCCAAACATAGTTCGGAAAAGGCTAGGCAGATGATCTTGTGATATAAGTTAGTGTAATAATTGGTATTTTCTACATAATTCCCTGTTCACTAAAAATAGAAATGAAGTAATGTTGCAACTCATTTGCACTTAAAATATAGGAATTAGCCCATGTGATTGATTTTAATTGATTCAGATGCTGATATTTAATTTTTTAATAAATACAATAAGTGGTTCAATATTGATTATAAAAAAATATACTCTCGATGAGTGTAGGAATGATATAAAACCAATAGTAATAAATGCTTACCGTTGTTTCCAGCGTTGGCGGTGCTGTGCAGTCCACACACACACATTCGACAGACGCCATTCCGTTCTCGCCGGGCATAAAGAAGTTGAACATTGGCGACAGGCAGCAGGCTCACCGTGCAGTAGAAAATATGTATTAGCAATGTTATTTGATGTGATACTTGAGGAATAAATTTTATCAATTTTTGTATGTACACACTAAACACAAGATAATAAAGTAAAGCTTAAGTATATAATAAGAAATTTCTTCCAGCAGACCTGCGACAGGAGAGTTGGATGACAGATGTAGACCAGTGTGTAAAACAGTATATAGTAAAACTTAAATTAGACTAGAGCAACCTAAACATACATGAATTTATGTAATTTCTTGTTAGCAAGAGAGGAGCGATTTGTGTATAGTTCTAGTAGATCTTAACAGCACCCGCCCCTATATAGATTATTGATGTGTCAATATTATGTTTATATCTTGTACTGTGGTTTATCTAGGATCTAGGTGGTGGGATATTACTAGATATGTGCTTAGATAAACAAACAATACACCAATCACTGAATACTTACTTGCACAGGACAGTTTTATGAAGTTTCTCAATCTCACCTCTTATGTACGCAATATCCATACATGAGATGAGATTGAAATCTAAAAGCATTGAAATAAATAGTTCATAATGTCTCTAAAACTCTCAAATACGTCAATGCTTAAAGACAGGAAAGGCTTAGGGAGTAGAACGTTTAAAAAAAAATTCTCACTAAGATACCAATGACATGACAGCATTCGCTTATCGCGGACACGCGTTTGCGTATTCTCGTTGCCATGGCAACGTCACGGTGATAGTATAATTAGGTATTATAACTCAATGGTTCAACTGTTGAATGAATTTTGTAATAGGTTTGATGAATGTTCTTTTAGTATTGGCAACGAATAGTGAAGTAGGTATGTATCTACAATAAAATATTAGGCGCTTTTAATTTATTTATTACTTACATTTTATATGTACTTACCTACTTTTTTGAGGAGACAGAACGAAGTAGGCACACACAGACTAGGTTGCACAGGTACGTTCTCCTTTTAGCTAATTCTAACATAATACCTACTGATGGACGTTGGAGCATCGCAGCGCAGTTTCCCCTGGAGCATCGAAGAGCACGCTGGAAGATACGTGTCTGTTCTTCGTCCGCGAAGATATTAACACTCGGGCTAAGAACTCGCTGAACGATTTTCATCCGCGGCCAGCTAGTTTATTTGTAAACTCACGAGACCGGTTGTTTGTGCGGTTACGCAGCCGCCGCGGTTGCGATCATCGCGCGCAAACTTGGCGTGCGACACACTGGTGTTTATCTACAATTCAATTTGATCTCAGTGGCCGTAGCGGCCAGTGACCGACCCAGTTGCCCAGTCGTCAGCTGACAATAGGTTCACACCTACTTAATAACAAACTGAAGTACCTACCTAAGTAGGTATATCAACATATTATTATGCGCAGACTACGAGATGATTATTTGTTGTAGTAGCTGTAGGTACCTACTTAGTGGACATTGTACCTACCTACCTAATGTTACATAGTAATAAAAAAAATTACCATTGTAAAATAAATTCGGGGTGAGAGCCTGGTGATCTGTCACACGCACACCAGGATATCCTAGTATGGACGCCAGGCCCAGTCTCTCACAAAGTATCATATTTTATGGATTTTAGTAAAAACGTTATAATTCTTGTCTCTACGTTGTATAAAAGTATGTGTGTGTGTGAAGAGAGAAAAATAAAGATTACTATAGGTAGGTACCTACTTAATTACTATTGGTAGGTGCTGCATTCACTTAATGTTCTTAGTGCGCATGCGTGACACGTTACAGGCTAATTAAGTAGTAGGTAAGTACCTAGTTAATAATAAAAACTGTGTAGTTACAGAAAACAAAATGTAAATACAAAGCACTAAACTGACTTTAAATGCACAAAAACGGTTGTATTTAGAATGAATGAATGAAATGCACATTGAAATATCTATAAAAGCATTGAAATAAATAGGTAGCTAAGTACCTATCTCTGAACCCGAATATGAATAGGCATAAAGGCATATGGACATGGCCGTCAATAACGGAAAATTAAAAAAAAAAATAATGTTTAACGCGTTTGCGCGGAGTGTGGTAACCATAGAAACATCACGGGGATCGGTGTTGATGTCTAACGCGCTTGCGTGGGGTGGCCAAGTGACCACTCCACGCGATTCTGGTAACCATGGAAACATCACGGTGATCGGTGTTGAGGTCTAACGCGCTTGCGCTGAGTGACCCCTCCACGCGATTCTGGTAACCATAGAAACATCACGGTGAGCGGAGTTGATGCCTAACGCGCATGCGCGAAGTGACCACTCCACGCGATTCTGGTAACCATGGAAACATCACGGTGATCGGTGTGGTGGAATTTAGTAATAATTTGACTCTTGTTAATGGCAACGACTAGTTAAGTAGGTGGTGGGCATTGCATTTTCTTAATATGTACCTACGTAATGCATACGTGATAACGTGACGCGTTACCAATTAAATAAGTAACTAGTAAGTAAGTAAAAAAGAACTTGTTAGTGATTGTATAGCGCGCATGCGTGGCGTGATGTGAGCACGAAGGGGATATGTGCCCGCCGTGCCTGGTGGCCAGTGCGCGCGCAGTTGGGTGAGTAATTGTTAGTCGAACTGTTGAATTTGGTCATTTGTAATAGTACCTATGACGATGATTTGATGAATATTCTTTTATTATTGGCTACGACTAGTTAAGCTGGTATCACATTTTCATGTTCGTATACGTAGGTACGTGACGCGTTACATAAAATGATTATGTAATAAAATTAGCATAAATATAATTAAAATCTCGATTATGATTGTAAATGTAATTTGGTCAATCCCTAGCATCCGTGGGATGACACTGACAGCTCACTCCACGCAAGTTTTCACGGTGAG
The DNA here is from genome assembly GCA_946251885.1 of Cosmia pyralina. Taxonomy (NCBI): domain Eukaryota; kingdom Metazoa; phylum Arthropoda; class Insecta; order Lepidoptera; family Noctuidae; genus Cosmia; species Cosmia pyralina. The sequence continues at coordinate 5,718,814 of OX276368.1, read as the reverse complement.
ATTTTTACAGAATCGACCGGCTGTACAAGTTATTATATCATACCGGAAAATCTAGTAGGCGTGACAACTGGCAGGTAATTAATCAATCTCCTGATGGTTGATTACAAGTTTAATAAATAACAAGTGAAGGAAAAAGTAACCAGTTTACTTTGTAATTTAAATAATAAAGCCTCGTATCCACTAGGCAAGTAGGCAAGTGTCTCCATTAGGCAAGTGAGGAGCTCGTAGCTAAGTACTAACAGCCGCACGCGTCGATCCACCAGGTTAAGCTACGCTTGCCGGGGTTGTCCATAGATGAGTTACCATTCTTTACATACCGAGACTCCTCCGTGCCTCAGAAAGCACGTTAAGCCGTTGGTCCCGGCTGTCGTTCGTGGATCTTTGACAGTCGTTACGGGTCGTGAGAAGCTCGAAAGTCTGACAACCAGTCTTACCAAGGGGTATCGTATTACCCAGTTACTGGGTTGTGGAGGTAAGATAAGCAGTCGTTCCATGTAAAATAGTGGTATTCAGTTGCATCCAGCTAGACTGGAAGCCGACCCCAACATAGTTGGGAAAAGGCTAGGCAGATTGATCTACTAGGCAACATTTGGCGCGCGACATGTTGCATAATATGTTGCTCAACAAGTTGAAAGTTAGCGCGGAACTTTTGTTTAGCGACGTTGTCTGTCTACGCATGATCAGTCGCATATATAGGTACGAGTACCTAGTCAGTGATCTCAGAGGTCAGTGATGAATGATCAGTCGTCAACAACATGTCGCCAGAGGAACTAGTGTTGATTTCAGCGGCGGTGGTTATAATTTTATCGAAAAATGCATCAAAAAGATAAAAAAAACATACTGTTTTGTATTCTTGGTGAGCAGTATCCCACAAACGTTCATAATTTTGGTACAGTTCAGTTAATTGGAGCACTCGTTCGTTACACCACACGGACATTTCTGCGCGTCACGTCTCCTCTCGACGAAATTTGATGCTCAACTGCATGTTGCACGGAAACAAACAACAAGCCGCGCGTCATATTCCGTGACAGCTGGCAACATCGCGCGCTGTTGTGCAACGTTGCCGAACATGTTGAGCGTCACGTGTTGCGCGTCAATTGTTTCCTAGTGGATACGAGGCTTAAAGGGTAACAAACTAGATCGGGTGGTTCAATGACAAGCCAGGCTCTCGCGTCCAAACCTGGTCCAGGCCATGGTGCGGAGCGAGAGTGCATGGGAGGCCGTCACCTCCTTCTGCGAAGCAGTAATGCTCGCGAAGGAGGAAGCGGAACGCGTGAGGGAGAGGCAACAGCCGCGACCTCGCGCCCCTAGCCGCCGTAGGCGCGGGCTTGCGGACGACGAGTAATGGGCAGCTCGCCGTCCGGTAAGGACTAGGCCCGGGTCGACGGCGCGTTGTGTTCCACGCGCGCCTCAAAGAGATGTCAGCAGTGACGGGGTCAATTGGGCCGATGCCGCCGGGGTCGCGGGTAGTTCGAAAGAGATACCGTGGCCCTGGCACGGGCAACTGAAGGAACATGGGTGGGTTTTAGTCAGTAAAAGTCTGACACGCCCTCCCGCTCTGCCCAGAGCGGGAGAAGTCATTTGATGGAATCCCATCCACAAAAAAAAAAAAAAAAAAGGGGATTGATCAAAGGGATCACTTCAGCTGGGGTAGCGTTGCCATCTATAAAAATCAAAAAGCCGGACTTACCCTTGGGTCCCAAGACCGGACGCTAATAAAAATAAAAAACCAGTCAAGAGCGAGTTGAACTCGCGGACCGAGGGCTCCATACCATCATACTTTATGTAATTTTTTTGATGATTTCTGAATAAGTGTGCTATTTAGGGGCATAGTTTTATTTTTCCCACTGAGATAGATTATAATAATAACCGACAACCGACCGACCGTGGGATAATTTCCGACATCCACGCGGGCGAAGCCGCTGGCAAAAGCTAGTATACAAGGTTGATATGAGCGAGAGGCATTAAATTAAACCACATATACTTTGTATCATTTTCAGCCTCTTTACTAAAAATCAGATAAATAGAAGCAATAGTTTAGTCACAGGATTATTTTTTTGTTTTTTCTTTGTTGAAACACGACGTATCTGCCCTAACAGCTGACTAAGTATGTTGTTGAAAATTCTGTCGTTTAAAGGTGTATGACCCTAGATAACTATGCGTAGGTACCTATGCATAGTTATCTAGGGTCATACACCTTTAAACGACAGAATTTTTGACGCGACGTTGCCGTTTTGTTACGCACGTCAGTGGAAATGTCTACAAAGGATGTTAACATTATAATTAGATCATTAAGCTATTTTATTTGTTCGAAAAAAGTTTTTTCTTATTTTTCTTCAAAACTTTTTTTCAATAGTTCCGAATTATTACTATTAAAACACTGTTTAATTTAATGCCTCTCGCTCATATCAACCTTGTATAATAAATGCTGTGAGTATGAGTTTTGTGTTCGTATACAGTTGGCCACCGCGACGAAGCAGACGCGCAAAACACATACGTTACTGCTGGTGAGATCGCATATCCCGCGCTCGCGACTCTTAGTAGCAAGGGGAACCTCCAGGTTTTTTCGGTATGAGTGACAACCCTCCGTTCCCAACAGACGGTGGGTATCCAAAAGGAATTCCCGATGGGAAAAAGGTAAACGTCACGAGAGGCAGGGAGGGAGACGAATAGGTAGATGCCAATATCATGACGATAAGTCAACTAAGACAATTTTAGACCCGCTTACAGCCTTTTTTTTATTTTTTTTGTGGATGGGAAATCATCAAATGACTTCTCCCGCTCCGGGCAGAGCGGGTGGTCGTGTCAGGCTTTTACTGACTAAAACCCACCTGTGTTCCTTCAGTTGCCCGTGCCAGGGACACGGTATCTCTTTCGAACTACCCGCGACCCCGGCGGCACCCGCTTACAGCCTTAGTATCCGTTTCTGAAATTTTTTATAGGTAGGTATCCGGCCCGAAGATAGCCCGATGAGCTCGTGGCTAAGTAATAACAGCTGCACGGGACGACCCACCAGGTTAAGCTACGCTTGCGGGGTTGGTCCGTGGAAGGGTGACCGACCTACGGAGACTCCTCCGTGCCTTGGAAAGCACGTTAAGCTGTTGGTCCCGGCTGTCATTCGTGGATCTTTGACAGTCGTTACTGGTCGTCAGAAGCCCGAAAGTCTGACAACCAGTCTTACCAAGGGGTATCGTATTACCCAGTCACTGGGTTGTGGAGGTCAGATTGGCAGTCGCTCCATGTAAAATACTGGTATTCAGCTGCATCCGGTTAGACTGGAAGCCGACCCCAACTTAGTTGGGAAAAGGCTAGGCAGATTGATCTTCATCCGGCCCGAAGATTGCTGAGCTGAACGCAAAGACCTTAATGATGTTTAACAGTAGTAGTTTTAGTTTTAAAGGTTTTAACTGTCAAAAATCTTTATAAAATTAAAAAATCTTTTCAAAATATCCGAGGATATTTTTGATAGGAATCAATTACGCGAACGACTTAATGAGCGATTGACGGTCATCAGCATGGTCATTATTTAAATCGTTGCTTAGTGTTACCCTACCAATTAATATTTCTATGTGACCACAAACAATTTTCAAGAGTCACATTACCTGTTCAACCTAGTCGCATTACAAAGTATGCTTATGTATGTATATTATGTGACTAATAAAACCTTGGAGGCTCAGTTCGCGCGAGATTCATTTCATATAAGACGTTTCCTTATAAAATCCACTGCCGTGTGAAATCGTATAAAAAAATGAATTAAAAATTGAACAGATAATAAAATTGAAAAGTTTTGACAGCAATTTTGGCGCGAATTGGCTTTTTTAGGTTATGATTATTTAAAAAGTTGTTATTTGGAAAAATGATTTCCAAAATGAATGTGAGCGTGTTTCTAGTTTTATTTTGTTGTATAAAAGTTGTGTTATTACAAGCAACCGGTTCAGGAAATGATGGAAACTGTGAGTACTTTGTCTCTCTTTGTATAAGTACCTATCTAGGTTTTTTTTTTCTGAAACAAAACGCTGAGCAAGCGTATAACCTTGTTATTCCTAAGATACTCGTAGAATAAATATTTTTTGTTTGTTGATTGTCTGCATTCGTGCAACTGGTTTTAAAGATATTATCAGTCATAAATAATATAATTACACAGCAGATGGCTTATCGTGATAAGTACAAAAAACTTGCAAAAATTCCAATTAAAGTGACCTCAGATGACATTGACCTAACTTAAAGTATTTCTTTTTGTGTTTTAGGAAATAACGTAAAGATTGACGTTTTAATTTTTTTCTTCAAGTAAGTAATTCTAGTACATTGGTACATTGCCTCTTGGTACATTTCGACCGTGATTTTTGCAACTTAGGCGTTCTTATTCTAAGTAACTATAAAACTTCGACAACTTTGACTTATTGAGTGGTGGAGAATAGTTATTAGGTTCATAGCTGCCTCGATTTTGCAATTTTTTCTTATTTACCTATTTATTTATTAAAGCCAAAATTCCGGAGCAAGTTTTTTATTAACCGACTTCAAAAAGGGAGGTTCTGTATTCGAACCGTATGTATGTATGTATGTTTGTTTGTTTGTTTGTTTGTCCGCGATTTTCTCAACAACTAATGAACCGATTTTGATGATTTTTTCACTAACGTAATCTGCATACTTTCAGAAAGGTTTTAGTATATAATACTTTATGTAATTATTCTTATGTACGAAGTTATATGCATAAATGCACTGTACATCCGGCATTTCTAAGCGGATTTTGTGATGATTCTTCTTTTCGTTCGACTTGGGCTTACCTGCTTAATGTAATTGTATATTCAACTAAAAATGAAAAAATAAATTTACTTTAAAAAAAGTAAAAACCGTTATTTTATTCGTTTTTGGTTTTTACTTTTTTTAAAGTAATTTTTTTTTATAAACAGCGCGCGACTGCATTTTTTTGAGCTTGTGGATTGAACTACTTACAAGAAAATTGAATGAAAAATATGTAATAATATCTCTTAAATAGTGGTTTATTCCCTATCATAAAGGCCTCAGAATTTTGAAATATGTATGGAAAAAAAAACCTATTTAAAACCACAAAACTATTAATAACGCTCAGAATTAACTGTAAACTCCTTACTGCATTAATATTATTACATTGTCAGTACATTGTTTTTGAGGCGGGGGGGACCAGGGGGGCCAACCACCACCTCTTAAAGCAGTATTATTTTAATGTTACTTCAGTGTGAGAAAGAGATGGAGCTATACAGGACGTCTAGCTCCATCTCTTTCCCACACTCATGTAAGATTAAAATAATACTGCTTTAAGAGGTGGTGGTCTAGCTCCACCCAACTAGCAAAAACGTCGTATAATTCCAGTCTTATATGACTTCATGTTATAAAACGGTTATATATCGGTATTTAGTTAACTATTACGTTAAATAGACGTTCATCTTACGATGTTTCAGTCACCTGACTTTAATGTCTTATTATAAAGTTGAGTAAAGTTTTTAGGACTAACTTATACGACGTCGTATAATGGAAGCAGTGTATATGTTCAGTAAACGTTTTCAGGACTAACTTATACGACGTCGTATAATGGTGCCAGTGCATATGTTGAGTAAACGTTTTCAAGACTAACTTATACGACGTTATATAATGGTGTCAGCCGTTTAACTTTTATATAACTAAAACACCGCTTAAAAGTTTGTGCAGGACCTTTATATATTACAAAACTGTTTTAGTCATATGGAAGACTAATTAAGACTTGTATGAGACTAAAATGTTGAATTTCAACGGTAGTACATAACTTTACGTAGACTTTTAAATCATCTATAGGTCAAACCCACACTTTAATTAAACCATTTCTATTTTATTTTGTCATTCAAAAGTGATTCAATTAAAAAGTAAGTAATGATGAGAGAAATCTAATGTCAGCTGAAAATGGCCGCGGCGTCATGGTCTCAAGGAAAAGTATATGCGACCTTTTTGTTATATTAGTGTATTATAGAGGTCGCCATATAACTTAGACAAGATGGTTGGAGCTTTATTATGAAAACATATCTTGAATAATTAACTAAAACCCTTGAATTACAAAGAAATAGAGGAGGGCATTAAAAACTTGACAACAACACATATATACATTGTCATAAAACTAAAGTTCCCTGAAGAAATACCTATCACAATTAGTATTATATCACACTAACTTAAATAATGTAGATACAATATAGATATTTTGAAATCATGGAAATTAACTTCATTTACTTTTTCTCTTATTCTTTCATACACGCACAATATTAAACACGCGAATCAAAACGGTTGTCGTTGATTCGTATTGTTTGACACTGTACAACGTCATTACAACTGCAATGTGACACACGCGGTCACATAAGGGTCTCATCCATAGAAATATAAAAAACAGAAATATAAAAAACAGGAGAAGTGGCATGGGGGCGTGTTTGTGTCCACGCGTTATGCGCACGCTGTGCCTTTACTCGCCAAATGGCCGTCTCCGCGAACTAGTACGCTTTCGACCGTGGTCACGATAAATTATAAAAATGCCGTGTTGTTCAGTGGTTTCCTGCAAAAACCGAAGTGATATTAAAAACTTTGTATCTCACGGAATCACTTACCATATGTAAGAAAAAGTATTTTACTGTATTTATCTTTAAAATCATAAAAAACAACAAACCGTAAAATATTTCTTGCTTTTACTACGTTATTTTTGTTTTCAAATATCGCAGCGGCTGTACTATTTTTGCAGCAAATACATGGCTCCTTAACCACTACCTTAAGTATGTCGCTAAGCGACTGGACAAGCAATGTAAAAATAACAAAACGATACTTTATTTACGCGGAGCGTCGCATAGTACAGCCGCTGTGTCTTGCGGCGAGATAGTGATGAGGTTAAGATCCACTAAAGTAGGCTATCGATAATAATGTCGATTGCCCAACGAATATTATATTGCTATTATAGTTTATTTTTCAATTTGTCAACCGTTTTAGCCCGGTTGGAACACTTGAAAAGATGACGTTTAAGTACGGTTGGAAAACCTTTGAGAATGTAAAATAATCTTTTTTACTGTTTTTGATTATTTTACCTAGTTGAGAAATGCATAACCAACGGTCGTAAAGTAAGTTTATTAATGTTTAGGTGGAGTGTTTTTGGGTTTAAATTATCGCATCTTCGTGCTATTTCCTTACTTTTTTTTGGTTTTGGTATTTTACTTCCGCTAAAGTCTTTAACTATGCACCACAAGATTCGAATTCGTTGTAGTAATCGGTATGGTTCAGATAAAATATTAGTGATTTTTGCTTAAAATAAGTCAACATATTCATGCTATTTATTTGTTATGCATGAGTATGGCATGTGTTTGTTTTCATATATTTAACTATTTCTTAACTAAGGGTTTTTTTTAAAAAACAAAAGCCTATTCGCCTGTTGCCTGCTACCTGCTTACTCATCGTGAGGTTAAGAAGTATAGACCGCGCGGAACTAGTTGACCGTGCCTTAGGTATGTGAGCGGTGGGATGGAGGAGCGGGGGCGCATTACTCAGTACGTGCGTTGCGAACCGCCGCCTCACCCCTGTCTCAGCGGCCAACTAGTTCCTAGACTATAGACTATAGCTTAAGATACTTATTATGTAAATGATAAATAAGTTCTTATAGTACCTTTTTAGCTTCCCAAAAGATACAAATACAAAAAAAGAATGGATTGATGCCACAGGAAGGCCACCTAATTGGTTCCCAACAAATTATAGCACCATATGCTCAATTCACTTTAAGGCAGAAATGTTCCAGTCTCTAAAGAAAACTCGCAGGCTTTTTGAATGAGCAATCCCAAAATTAAGAGTACGTCAAGTACTGAACAAATACCTCCACTTTACAGGTCAGTGAGTAAACACATCATAACAGGGTTCAACAATTCCTATGGTTTCACAGCCTAAACCAACTTAACCGGATTGTTTTAATTTATCGATTCGTGTTTTAATAATTAAATAATCGAATAATAATTCGATAATAATCGAAATATTTAATAATTTTTTTTTAATATACATTTTTTTTTATTTAAAATATATAATACTTTCTGGACATATCATTTTTTATTTTATTTTCAGGACCCCAAATTTTTCTTGTACTAATAAATGGAAGTATCGATAACTTTCCGATTTAGTCAATCACTAGCGTATATGTAAAATAAATTGCTTTTTGCACAACACAATAATAGCGCCAGATGTTTTTGTGTGAGTAAGTTGTACGGTGCATGGTAAATGCACGCTGTGTGTGACGAGTTAAGGTTTATAATTGATTGTGTAGTATGTTCTGATTTATGAATTGCAAGTGTGTGCGCGACTTTGTATCTATTGCTTTTATTGAACTACATGTGTAGTAGTGGCGCGGTGGTGGGGCCAACCTAGCGACATCGGGTTCTGATACATTTTCAACTACCGGGCATATCTCCTTCTTTCATATATCTATGGTCTCATCACAACAAGTATTGGACCAAAAAGTCGGTCTTTGTACTTTTATTTAACTTTTATGTAACGTTCAACGGTCATTGGCTGACTTCTATAAACCTACTAAACGATATTAATGTCGTATAATTTGGGCCCTTTTCGCGTTTTTTAGACGTTTACATGTACGTTTTTGCGACCAATCTTAAAAACGTAAATGAAAATGTAAAACGTTATGTTGACTATTATAAAACATTAATTTGTTAGTTGGGCAGGTACCATCTCGATGTGCCTCCCATACGGTTAAATGGTGTACCTACCTCTTGAGCGAGTGGAACAATTTAAGTACCTAGGTCATTTGGTCACCACTGGCCTTAGGGACAATGCTGATATAGAAAGGGAACGGAGGGCTCTTTCCGTGCGTGCGAATATGATGGCCCGCAGGTTTGCACGTTGTACTGCAGACGTAAAGGTGACGCTTTTTAGAGCATTCTGTACAACATTCTACACGTGCAGCTTGTGGGAGAAGTATTCGCGGGCGTCGTACGGAGCCCTTCGTGTCCAATTTAATAACGCGTTCAGAAAACTGTTGGGGTTGCTATGGCGTTGTAGTGCGTCAGGGATGTTTGCGGCGGCGCGTGTAGATTATTTTACATAATAATGCGCAAGCGCGCAGCATCCATGGTAGCTCGAGTCATGGCTAGCCCTAACAGGGTTCTGAAAATGATTGCTGACAGAGTGGACTGTCCGTATATAATGCACTGCTGTCAGTTACATGTGCCATCGTTTCGTGTTGTTTACTAACACTTAGTTTTAAGGAACAATGTTACTAACCCTATATGAGTCTTTGCTCGAAATAAAATTTTTGAATTTGAATTTGAATTACGTAAAATTTATACACGAATAAATGTTAGTTCATAAGAAATTAGCTTACTTTAAACACTTTACTTACATACTTTTTAAAAAAAAAAATATAAGACTCATAATAAGCGTAAATACAACTCTCAAATTGCTACCGATGCGTCGCCGTGCTTCAATAATACCTAATCTGGCAGAACGCAATTTTGTGTTAGGGCCTCTTAAATAAAACAAATACTGACCACAGACAAGTGAAAAAAGAAAAAGCTGAAGTTTATTTTATCCTTTTAATATAATTTGTTGTAGCTCGTTTTTATCGCCATCCAGTATTCTGTAATATAACTTCATTGCATAAAAGTAGTTCGATTCTTAGAATAACCAGAAAAACATCAACTCTTCAACATTTTTTAAAACGCAAACTTTAATGTTTTTATACCTACAAGACCATAAAACAAAAATGAAATCCCTCATCTATGACGTAAGCTATGTTCGTATAAAAACAAGTTTCTTATAATAGGTCGTTCAAAAAACCCGATCATCATTGGTGCAATCATTTTCGAGGTTACAGAGGCATTAGTGCGAGTTTTTAGGGTTCCATAGTCGACGTAAAAATATCGCGACGGGATTTTATCGCGCACTGGATTTTCAATTCTCGTTGTTGAGCCTAGCGTTGAGAATCCAACTTAACAACAACAGAGTGTATTCTAGCGCGTCGAAAATACACACTGTAAAACCCCGTACGCACGGGCGTAATAAAATCGCGGCGGGATTGTATAGCGCACTGGATTTTCAACTCTCGTTGTTGAGCCGAGCGTTGAGAATCTAACTTAACAATAACAGAGTACATTCTAGCGCGTCGAAAAAACACACTGTTGGATTTTGCACTCTCGGCGCTAAGCAGAGCGTAGAAGATCCAGTGCGCTATAAAATCCCGCTGCGATTTTATTACGCCCGTCCGAACGGGGGTTTAGATTTTCAACTCTCGGCGCTATGCAGATTGTTGAAAATACTGGATTTTCGCGAAATAAAATCGCCGCGATATTTTTACGTCCGTGCTAACGTCGACTTATATTTTCGCTATGTCCATCCGTCTGTCCGTCCGCAACTTAGCTCCTCTGAGCAGAACTAGAAAGCTACAATTTGGCACTTACATATTTATCACGCCGACAAAGTGGTAAAATAAAATCATTAAAAAAAAGTTAGGTATGCCATAGGCTTCTACTCCGTTCACCTATTATAGTCTATTTTTTTCAAGACGGTAAAAAAAAACATCCAGTATTATAACGAAGTTAAAAGGAAAACTATCACAGCTAAGTAGGCTTTTCAAGTTTACGAGTAATAGTCAACCAACTTACATTTGCAGTTGGAATGAATGAGAGACCATGTTTTTCAACTACAGTGTTAAGTTTGTTCTTGGGATAAATTCATCCCAACTACGGAACCCTTCATTGTGCGTGGTCCGACACGCACTTGGCCGGTTTTTATACTTACTCCTCACTTACTCGATCACGAGAACGTAAACTTCAATTTGTACCGAAAGAAAATAATCGCCATCTGGTGATCATAAAGGGAAACACAATTATTCCACACTCATTTGACGTACGTCAACGGCAACGCGATCGAGTACAGTCTGGCAAAAAAGTCTATAAACGGAACTAATTTTTAATCTTTGTCAGTGTTTTCTCAGTCCGTATTCAGGCAACAAATGTGCATGACAACAATTAAATTGATTTATAATTAACAAAAAAGTGAAAAATAAAAACTTTTTTACAAAAAAATACAACCGACTTCCAAAAACAACACTACAAAGTGAAAAATAACTTTAATTTCGGAAGTCGGTGTCTAGTTAAATGTATTTTCGTTTTTTGCCACCGACTTCCGAAATTAAAGTTATTTTTCACTTTGTAGTGTTGTTTTTGGAAGTCGGTTGTATTTTTTTGTAAAAAAGTTTTTATTTTTCACTTTTTAGTTGTGGTACCTACCCCACACAAATTCTAATACCACTACCTGCAAAACAAACTAGAACATCATCCATATAAAAGTGGGGAAAAAATACGTATTATTGAAGCTAACTCAAAAACTAACGAAGCAAAGTTAATCAATTTTATATGGGACCAACTGTATGTACCTCTCGAATAAAACAAAAAAATCCAAATTTGTTTAGCCATCTTCGAGTAATCGGGGAACATACATAAAAAAAAAAAAAAAGGTTCCGACGAATTGAGAACCTCCTCCTTTTTGAAGTCGGTTAATAATAACTAAATATCTGTCAGAAAAATGGTTTTTAAAGTTTAAATTTTATAATGTATGGCTAGTGGCGCCCCCATTTTTTTACTCTTTTTTGCCAGACTGTAAGTATAAAAACTCGCACTTATGTCACTGGTCGAGTTCGTAGATTTATAAAGTAACAAAGGTAGAGCTTGTCTACTCTGAAATAATGCGTCCCACTACCTCGTTTACCGTAGTGTCAAAATCTGCCTAGCCTTTTCCCAACTATGTTGGGGTCGGCTTCCAGTCTAGCCGGATGCAGCTGAACACCAGTATTTTACATGGAGCGACTGCCTATCTGACCTCCACAACCCAGTAACTGCAGGGTAAAACGATACCCCTTGGTAAAACTGGTTGTCAGACTTTCGGGCTGACGACCCGTAACGACTGTCAAAGATCCACGAATGACAGCCGGGACCAACGGCTTAACGTGCTTTCCGAGGCACGGAGGAGTCTCGGTATGTGTCTTGGTATGTAGTGAGAGCCCTCTTTGAATTAAGTTATGGTCCTATTGTGAAATAGATAATAATTATTGTGTGTGTAGTAGCAATAAGTACCTACAAAATTGCAAACCTGCAAAATTTGTAACTATGTAGCGGTATTTTGAAAATAATAGTTGTCTACATTATCGCATTAGGTGAAGATAATTGTATGGTGGGAAATTAATAAATAAATGTAAAGATGGTTATCCATCCACGGACCAACCCCAGCAAGCGTAGCTTAACCTGATGTATCGACCCGTGCGGCTGTTATTACTTAGCTACGAGCTAGCTTAGCTCTTGTTTACTGTATTGTACGTACACAAATTTAAGTAGAGGGGCGCGTCATTTCAGTGTCCCCCCGAGTGCCAGCTGGTGGCGTAGCTGAGCCTGTAACTTTAAATTCCCCAGTTAATAGTAATTATCCAGATATGATGCAGCCTGTCCCTACTTGCTGTCCTCTCCCCATCAGCAACGTCCTAACCCGAGGGAGTGCCCTTAGCATGAAGTCGCTTAGTTTATAATTAGTTTTATGCCCTGGCTGGAGGCTTTGAGTTCGCAGGATTGACTGGTTAAATTAGTCACGGCCTCTCATGGTCAAATACGAGATGCTGTACAAAAAAAAAAAACTGAGTAGACAAGCAAGACCCGTACACTGTAGGCCGCAACTGTCGCAAGTCAGTGGTAACTTCTTTATCATTCTCCTGGCCTTTATTCCAATTTATTTGGCGTCTTTCTTCTCCCATACTTTTCTTTTAGTTGTCATCTCGGTAGTTACCCCCTTTCTAGCCATATCATCTTTCACACAGTCCATCCATCGTTTATTTGGTCTTCCCCTACTCGTATAGCCATCATTCACATTCATACTCAAAACATTCCCTGGGCCCCAATTTTGTATGATTGGGGAATCATACACCTTACCATGTGGAAAACATGTCAGTATCGTATCTTGCAGAAACCCACACACACAAAGTACTTTTTATTATATGTCGACTGGTAATTTGTGACCGATACTCAAACACATGATTGTACTCATGATAACAAACAACTTTTGCTATGGGATCTGAAATCGCGAAAAAGAAATCAGCTGTTCCCTACATTAGACGAGTTATGCGAACATGAATGTAGGGAATAGCTGATTTTTTTTTCGTGATTTCAGTTTTGGTCCCATAGCAAAAGTTGTTTGTTTTCATGAGTACAATCTTGTGTTTAAGTCAATCAATCTGCATAGCCTTTTCCCAACTATGTTGGGGTCGGCTTCCAGTCTAACCGGATGCAGCTGAATACCAGTATTTTACATGGAGCGACCGCCTATCTGACCTCCACAACCCAGTAACTGGGTAATACGATACCCCTTGGTGAGACTGGTCGTCACACTTTCGGGCTTCTGACGACTCGTAACGACTGTCAAAGATCCACGAATGACAGCCGGGACCAACGGCTTAACGTGCTTTCCGAGGCACGGAGGAGTCTCGGTATGTAAAGATGGTCACCCATCCACGGACCAACCCCGGCAAGCGTAGCTTAACCTGATGGATCGACCCATGCGGCTGTTATTACTTAGCCACAAGCTCCTCTCTGTCAAATTATAGATTGAAATAGCTACAGCTGTGCCTTTAGTGACAAATCAAACAAAACACGGCAAAACCGGAGTTTCTCCAAATGACCCAGAGTGTTGACGGTTGAAGGTTGTTTCCTATTTTTAACCGACTTCAAAAAAGGAGGTTCTGTATACGACCCGTATGTATGTATGTATATTTGTTTGTCCGCGATTTTCTCAAAAACTTATGAACCAATTTTGATGATTCTTTCACAAACGTGATCTACATACTTTCAGAAAGGTTTTAGTATATAATACATTATGTAATTATTCTTACGTACGAAGTTATATGCATAAATGTAGGTACTGTATCTCCGGCATTTCTAAGCGGATTTTGATGATTCTTCTTTTGGTTCGACTTGGGCTTATGTAATTGTATATTCAACTAAAAATGGAAAAATAAATTTACTTTGAAAAAAGTAAAAACCGGCTTCAAAACCAAAAACGAATAAAATAACTTTCATAAAACACTTAACAGCTTCTGAAGTCTGTGTCTTCCATTCTTCAATGCACTTTAGCTTGACACCGACTTCAGAAGCTGTTAAGTGTTACATGAAAGTGATTTTATTCGTTTTTGGTTTTGAAGTCGGTTTTTACTTTTTTTAAAGCAAATTTTCCGTTCATAAATCAGTTAGCACGGTAAATTACTTATTCCTTATACTACACTGATAATACAAAAAGTCAACATCAATTTAAAATAACCTCCCATGTATTTGCAAATTGCATGCATCTTATTTCATGTCCTTTTAAGCGAGGTAGTGACCGCAGCCGCAGTGCGTACTGTTGGCAAGACCTTCAAAACTCGTTATAATGTCAAAATATTCTTATAACAGCTCTATGACATAAATTTAGTGTTTAACAGTTTTTGTACGTCTGCTAATTTTTTACCGACTTCAAAAAGGAGGAGGTTCTCAATTCGTCGGAACCTTTTTATGTATTTTCCCCGATTACTTGAAGATGGCTAAACCGATTTGGATTTTTTTTGTTTTATTCGAGAGGGTACATCACAGTTGGTCCATATAAAATTGATTAACTTTGCTTGGGTAGTTTTTGAGTTAGCTTCAATAATACGTATTTTTTCCCCACTTTTATATGGATGATGTTCTAGTTTGTTTTGCAGGTAGTGCTATTAGAATTTGTGTGGGGTAGGTACTTACCACAACTTAAAAGTGAAAAATAAAAACTTTTTTACAAAAAAATATAACCGACTTCGTCGGTTGTATTTTTAGATAATATTGTACCATTACAATCTTCTACTTAAGACGACAATAATTAATGTCTGTAGCGATTTATGAATGCATCGGGTCGGGTCAATCTAGATCAATTGCTAAGAACAGGGTTTGCTGAGACAGTTCTTGTTGGTTTTGTAGCCTTGAGGACGCTATTACAAATGGGTAGTCAAATCATTACTTTTTTACACAAAAGTATGTTTTCTAAGTAAAATGCTTTGTATTCTTAAAATGTTTTATGACCGAATTGTTGATAGATGTGCATGGTACGATTTTGAACTATAAATATAATTTTAGATAGGTACAGTTTCTCAATAAATTTACCGAAGTAAAAATTTTCATTTCGGTACCTTTTTTGAAAAAATGTACCTTTCTAAAATTATATTTATATTTCAGAAGCGTACCATGCACATCTATCAACAATTCGGCCATAAAACATTTTAAGAATGCAAAGCATTTTATTTAATAAACATACTTTTGTGTAAGAAAGTAATGATTTGACTACCCATTTGTAACAGCGTCCTTAACCTATTAACTATATTTCATATACATTAAAATGCTTATATAATATATAAAACATCTAACTATCTAGACTAGATCAAGTATAAAATCATTATTTTTATTTTTTTGTAATTATATTTTGATTACTTACTAGTTTATTTATTTATAAGTATATAAATTATATATTAGGTATGTTGAAACTGTTTGTACTCCCCGTCACTTGTCTCTACAGGTTCATTAGAGAACCAGCGTCAGGCAGCATCTGTCTGGCATTAATGCTAAAATTAACCTTTTTGGCGCAGCCGTGAGGCACACTATTGTTTTAAAACATTATTTTCATTTCTTTTTTCTTTTGTTTTTGTGTTTCACGAAGTGTGTCCAAATAAACGTTTTTCTTTCTTTCTTTCTAATGATTTTAAATTCCTACTTACAAGTCTATAATTTTTTAACACAAAAGAGGGTAACCATGGTTAGTTACTAAGATTATCGCCTGATGAACCGTGGAAAGCTGAGGTTTGCGCGGAACTGTGAACAAGTGTTATTTACTTATAAAGATTTTTTTTATTGTAAAAAGCGAACTGGGCGGGAATAAGAAAGTGACAGAGTCAATTACTTCCAATTGCGAAAAAAAGAGAGCGCAACAATGCGCTGGAACCAAATTATAAGCGCCAAATCAAATAATATTACATTTTGATACAAGTGGAGAATTTTTGTTATTGCATTCGAGGCGGAATTAACACCCGAGCCGTAGGCGAGGTTGTTTTTGAACCGAGAACTGCAATAACAAATGTCCACGTGAGACAGAAACAAAGAAACAAGGAGAAGAAGCAAGCTTATGAATGGAAGGGACGTAAAATGTACTGTTTGTCCTTTTTAACCGACGAAAAAAAAAAGGAGGAGGTTCTCAATTCGACACGTTTTTTTTTTATGTATGCCCACGCATAACTTTTTACAGTCGTCCTTTTTGAAAAATTTTTGTTTTATTCGAGAGGGTATACATCAAAGTTGGTCCCGTATAAAATTGATTAACTTATTTGCTTGGGTAGTTTTTAAGTTAGGTTCAATAATACGTATTTTTCCCCCACTTTTATATGGATGATGTTCTAGTTTGTTTTGCAGGTGAAAAATTAAAACTTTTTTACAAAAAAATACAAGCGACTTCCAAAAACAACACTACAAAGTAAAAAATAACTTTAATTTCGGAAGTCGGTGGCAAAAACCGAAAATACATTTATCCAGACTCCGACTTCCGAAATTAAAGTTATTTTTTACTTTGTAGTGTCGTTTTTGGAAGTCGGTTGTATCTTTTTGTAAAAAAATTTTTTATTCATGAGCTAGCTTGCATTACCTTGTTTCTACCTCTTTTTTTATGAGTGGCCAGTTACTATAGCGTGGCCCATTGGCCACTACTACTGGTCATTACTAATGAGGTTATTATGTCTGGTGTTCTTCGAGAGAAAGAATGCAAGGGAGTCCATTGTTCCATATTAGTTTTAAAAACAACATAATTATTGTCATCGTAATGATTGCTTATAATTGTTAATTAATGTTGTACCATTTTAATAAATAAATTAATAAATGTCTGACATCATCATCTGAGTCTTTTCCCAACTGTGTTGGAGTCAGCTTCCAGTCTAACCGGATGCACCTGAAAACATGACACTGTATTTCCCAAAAAAAATTACTAAAAAAAAAGTAAAAACCGACTTCAAAACCTCGTAATAACTAATAAAATAACTTTCATAAAAAACTTAACAGCTTCAGAAGTCGGTGTCAAGTTAAGGTGCATTGAAGAATGGAAGAAACCGACTTCAGAAGCTGTTAAGTTTTTTATGAAAGTTATTTTATTCGTTTTAGGTTTTGAAGTCGGTTTTTACTTTTTTTAAAGTAAATTTATTTTTCCATTTTTAGTTGAATATACAATTATGACAATTACATGAGCCCAAGACGAACGAAAAAAAGAAGAATCATCACAAAATCCGCTTAGATATGTCGGAGATACAGTACATTTATGCATATAACTTCGTACATAAGAATAATTACCTAATGTATTATATACTAAAACCTTCCTGAAAGTATGTAGATTACGATAGTGAAAGAATCATCAAAATTGGTTCATTAGTTTTTGAGAAAATCGCGGACAAACAAACATACATACATGCATACATACGGGTCGAATACAGAAACTCCTTTTTTGAAGACGGTTAAAAATGCTTAGGACTTGAGTATGTCATAATCCCGTTTAAGGGTCAGTTCAGTGACCGGGCTCACTCAACTCACTTTGGAACTGAGATAAACTGAGAGAAAAAGGAGCTCGTGGCTAAGTAATAACAGCCGCACGGATCGATCCATCAGGTTAAGCTACGCTGCTGGGGTTGTTCCGTGGATGGGTGACCATGTTTACATACCGAGACTCCTCCGTGCCTCGGAAAGTACGTTAAGCCGTTGGTCCCGGCTGTCATTCGTGGATCTTTGACAGTCGTTACGTGTCGTCAGAAGCCCGAAAGTCTGACAATCAGTCTTTCCAAGGGGTATCGTATTACCCAGTTAATGGGTTGTGGAGGTCAGATAGGCAGTCGCTCCATGTAAAATAATGGTATTCAGCTGCATCCGGTTAGACTGGAAGTCGACCCCAACATAGTTGGGAAAAGGCTAGGCAGATTGATAAACTGAGAGAAAAAATCCTGGCGTAACCGGGGATAACCCGGGACCCCACGCTTAGAAATCGCGCTTTCGACCCCAGTTCAATAGGGATAATACCTGGTTAAAAAAAAACCATTTAGTAAAAAAAAATCTTAGACACGTATTTTTTGCTTTATCATATTAATCAAACTCAAACTCAAAGCATTTATTTCAAATAAACCAATTACAGGCACTTTTGAATTGTCAATGGGTCGGTCAGTCAGAAAGATGAAGCTAGTTGCCCATTCCAAAGCGTAGTAGATTCCTATGGAGAAGAACGGGCAAGAAACTCCACGGACACTCTTTTATATCATAATATTTTTACAAAATATTGGTTACATCGTTCTTGTTGAAAATATACATGTGAGAACAATGTAGAAAGACGTGCACGTTAAAAAGCGTCCGTAATAAAAAGATAAAAACTAAAACAACTAAATTAAATATTAAAATTAAAAATAAGCCATGGCAGCTAAGAGAAAACTAATAACTAATAAAAAAAATACTTAGATAATACGCATTAAAGTTGAGGAGTGGGGGCTCGCTACGTCACAAGTCACAACTTTATCAAACTACGTACAAAATCTAAGGAGTGACGTCATGCCACATTTTAACTCAATGTATCGCCGTAATCTTTTGTTTACGTAAAAAAAGAAAATATACGTGTCCAATATTTTTTAATAATCAATACGACGGAAAAAACAAATACTCGAAGTCATCATCCCTATTAGGCAATTTGGATAGTCAAACACGTATAAATTACATCAATCTTACGAAGAATTAATTAAACTCATCGTCTGACCTCACCGAGTTTCCTGTCAGACAAAAATCTTATGAAAGGCGTCGGGAAATCCCAAATACATTCGTATAATTATCCTTATACTTTTAAAAGGCTGTAGATAAATAAAAATCTTAGGTATACTTACTTATACGAGTACGCACTGACTCGTGAAGAACGCAAAGAAAAAACTAAAATATCAAAGTAGCTACTTTATGTTCATGATGCTTAACATCATTGGCGAATGAAGGGTCGTTAGTTCGATCTTCATTCCACAAATTCATCTCTCGTATCCTGCACTCTGCCTATCCCTGGGAATGCAGGCGTAGGCGTGATGTTTGATTATATTATTGTCTGTTAAAGACGCTGTTACAAATGGGTTGTTAAATCATTACTTTTTTACACAAAAGTATGTTTATTAAATAAAATGCTTTGCATCCATAAAATATTTTTTGGCGGAATTGTTGTTAGATGTGCAAGGTTCGATTCTGAACTATAAACATACATTTTTTAAGAAACAATTTCTCAATAAATGTACCGAAGTGGAAAATTTTACTTCGGAATATTTATTGAGAAAATGTACCTATCTACAATTATATTTATAGTTCAGAATCGTACCATGCACATCTATCAACAATTCGGCCAAAAAACATTTTAAGAATGCAAAGCATTTTTTGTGTAAAAAAGTAATGATTTGACTACCCATTTGTAACAGCGTTCCTAATATTGATATTTAAAATAAAAAACCGGCCAAGCGCGTTTCGGACAACGCACAATGCAGGTTCCATAGTTGAAAAGAATTTATTCCAAAAACAAACTTATACCTTGGCCAGAGGCTAAGCAATGCCATACAACGTGGCAATCTCGTAGTCATAATCCACCACGCGGGCCCAGTGCGGGTTGGTAGATGTCACATGTCTTCAAACTTTTAGTTCTAGGACATGCGGGCTTCCTCACGTTGTTTTCCTTCACCGTTTTGAGAGCAGTGGTGATGAAATTATTTACACAAAGTAAAGCTCCTGCCTGGGTTCGAACCTACGACCGACTCGTAAGTCGGGGCCGTTATCACTGGGCCACCACTGCCCAGGAACCAGGCTGTGTTTGAATTTTATCAATTTTCATGATATAAAAATGCAAATCCTACTTTTCCGGGATCTCTGGGATCGAACCTAGGAAGTAGATAAGAAGTAACAAAGACTTTGTAGCTTTTTCAGCGATACAAAGAGCGCTTTGTGGGCCTTCAGCGGAGTCTACATTGGGGTCACCAAAAAGGTCATCATCACCATCATTTCAACTAAAATTCGTCCACTGCTGGACATAGCCGAGGAGGCCTCGCCACATCGACCGGTCCTGTGCTTCTTGCGCAAAAGGTCAATAGGTCACTCGTACGCAATTTCTTCATAACTGACCCTACCTTAGCGGTTTATAGTTTTTGATCGAGTGCAACAAAGCCGCCTTTCCACTATGGGATATAATATATAAATTACAATATAATATAATACATCTCAGTGTAAACGGTTCCATTTAAAAGTAGGTGAGCAATATTAATATACTGGATTTTTTTACCGTGTTGAAAAAAATAGGCTATAAGTAATAGTTGAACGGAGTAGAAGCCTATGGCATACCTAACTTTAAAAAAAAAAAAATTCAAATCATATCAGGTTGCATAAGATTTGAATTTCGATATTTTTAAACGTTTTTTTTTTTTTTCAAAATTTCTGTTTCTATTGTTCTAAAATGAAAAGTTTACATCGAATTTGTAGTATTTATTGATACTTAGATCATTTTTTTCTCACTAAGCTATTAAAAAAAAAAAAAAAAAAACTAGGTAACGCATAGGCTTCTATTCCGTTCACCTAATAAGTATACCCTATTTTTTTCAAGACGGTCAAAAAAGTCATCCGGTATATCTCGAAGTCTATTTATATAATAAAAAAACTTTTCACAAAAAAAATACAACCGACTCCCAAAAAAAAACATTACAAAGTGAAAAATAACTTTAATTTCGGAAGTCGGTGTCTTTGGTTTGTTTTAGTTTCATTTTTTGTCACCGACTTCCGAAATTAAAGTTATTTTTCACTTTGTAGTGTTTTTTTAGGGAGTCGGTTGTATTTTTTTTTGTTAATAAATAACATTGTATGATATACCTATCCCTTAATGGAACTAGGCGGCTTAAGGAAAATGACGTAGAAAGATGTTTTTTTTTTGGAAAAAACAATTCTTGAAACACTAGTGCTTAATTCTCTGCGCTGCAAGGTCACGGACCGGACTTGAGTCGTCTTTTTTTTGTTTGTACAAAGAACTTTTTAAGTGATTGCCTGTGTATTCGTTTATTTTATTTTTAATCTGTGGTAATAAAATATATAAGTATTTTAATTAAATGGCCAAGTCTTCCGGGAAGGATTGGTGAACCTAGGTTTGTCATTAAGAGCTAAAGGAGTCCTTCTGAATAAAATTATCACATTTTGGATTTTTACGACGCTCCATGTAAAATACTGGTATTCAGCTGCATCCGGTTATATTGGAAGCCGACCCCAACATAGTTGGGAAAAGGCTAAACAGATGATCATCCCTAAATTCTTAGCAACGAAGTGGGTCCATTAAAACAATATTTATTCGACACGAAATTCAAAATTTTGCTAGCATTGTAAATTAACTTTCCCTCATAATTCGTTAAATTACCTTTTCAACCAGATGTTTTTTAAATCAGAGAACACCTACGCACAATGATTCACCCTCGCTTTCATTTCAATCAGTTCAACCGGTTATTGCCAATGTCGAATGTAATAAGTAACATCATTGGATAATGCCAAAATCATATAAGGGAAAAGTCAATATCGTCCGCCATTTTGAATTCTTGGATGCAACTGACATTTCGTAACGGGGAATTTCGCTTACGTCACAAATAATAAGAAAACCACGGTTAGGCACCTGTCCGACCGCCGCGCCGCGTGCCGCCGCCGGCGATTAATGAAAAGCGAGCAGAGCTAGCAACTAAATACGAGTTGGTGAGCAGCGAGTGCGCAAAAGCAACGAGCGATTACTCGCTGGTAAGCGTATGTACTATCAAGGACATCTACAGGGTTACTCGTAACTCGACGTATTCCTTGCAGGACGTCATAGTAGGGTTAAAATGCAGCAAATTAGGCCACCAAATGTTCTACCGAAATTCAGTAGTTTTTGAGTTAATTCGATTTTTAGCTTTTTTATGAAAAATCCCAGATTAAATCATTTGGAGCCAATTTAAAAATGATTTACGGCGCGACTGTACTGAAATTTAAGTTAACATCATAGCTGACGCCGTAGCAGATCCTTGTTAATAATTCAAAGTTCAAAAATGCCAAAAACTTTGGCAAATATCACTAAAGAAACATTTAGTTTTTTGTGAATTTTGCTATTACTTCATACAAAATGTTGTCTAGTGAAAATAAAAATTACTACGCCTGATGTACAAATTACTAGGAAAATATCCTTGTCTTATCAGCTATTCAGAAAGGTATAATTGTCAATACTTTTGCATGTGTGACAGGGAAAGAATGAGTTTTATGAGGAGCAGGTAAAATTGCGAGACGGTCAACCTATTGTTTCATATTCGTATTATTCGTAGTTTTTACCTGCGCTTGAACCCCAAACACTCGGCAAGCTTTGTGATTGGTCACTATTGTTCTCCCGGCATGACACGGGGTGCGACTTTACAAAATCTGGTCGTCAGAGTCAGTTAGTTTCAACTCTACGTCGCGCAAGCTCGTGTTTTGTTATCTGGCTATTTCCTTAACTGATACTGCGTATCTTGCTCTTGTGCTGTGCTGTGCCTTCATAAGTGCTGACTATGGCTGCATATTCTAACCTTGAATACGCTGACATAATGTACTGTTACGGACTTAGTGACGGTAACGCTGCTCAGGCGCGGAGAGAATATCAACTTCGTTTTCCGAACCGCCGACTCCCACACGTTAGTGTTTTTGGATCGACTTATCGGCGATTATCTGAAACTGGCAGCGTCCAAAGAAGCAGGCAAATTGACACTGGTCGTTCTCGGAGATACACGGCTGAGGACGAAGAGCTGATTCTTCAACGTTTTATTGACGACCCCAACATATCGACAAACATCGTAGCGCGTGAGCTTGCTATGTCACAGTGGAAAGTCTGGTCTGTAGTTCACTTATCAGGCCGACATTCATACCACTATCAACCTGTCCAGTCATTAGAAGAGGGAGATCCGCCAAGACGGCTTGAATTTTGTCGTTTTATGCTAAATGCCGACGCCGAAAGCGAAAACTTTTTAAAAAACATTCTGTGGACCGATGAGTCATGTTTTGACCGTGATGGTATCACAAATTACCACAACTTACATTACTGGGCACCGAAGGCAGAAGCAAATCCTAAGAAACTGAAACCAACCGCATCCCAGCGTAGATTCTCGCTTAATGTTTGGATGGGTATTATCGACGACAAATTAATTGGCCCACATTTTTTACCCCAAACATTAAATGGGGAACTTTATGAAGATTTCCTAAGAAATCATTTAACACCACTGCTCACGGATGTACCGGAAGACGGAAGAGCAAACATGATGTATCAACATGACGGATGTCCAGCCCACTTCCGAATCACAATTCGACAATTGCTGGATGAAACCTACCCAAACCGATGGATAGGGCGCGGTGGGCCAATTCCGTGGCCTGCACGTAGCCCTGATCTTACGCCACTAGACTTTTACGTCTGGGGTCATATGAAAGACCTAGTTTATGTGACCCCAGTAAATTCAATTGAAGAACTAAGGGAGAGAATAAGAGATGCAGCGGACCAGATGAGGGCAACAATCACATCAAGAATCACAAAAACTGAAGTGAGGAAGCGAATAAGAACGTGTATTAGAAACCGAGGGCAGCACATCGAACAAGACGTGTGAAAGTGTAGTAAAAGTTTTTAAACTGATATTTTATTATTAAAAATAATGCTAATATTCACGAAATAGTTTTATTGATTTTCCGAATAATCACCTTTTTGTGAGACGCACATAATGTAGTCCTTAACTTTGTATTAACTTTCATACCTTTCTGAATAGCTGATAAGACAAGGATATTTTCCTAGTAATTTGTACATCAGACGTAGTAATTTTTTTTTTCACTAGACAACATTTTGTATGAAGTAATAGCAAAATTCACAAAAAAACTAAATGTTTCTTTAGTGATATTTGCCAAAGGTTTTGGCATTTTTGAACTTTGAATTATTAACAAGGATCTGCTACGGCGTCAGCTATGATGTTAACTTAAATTTCAGTACAGTCGCGCCGTAAATCATTTTTAAATTGGCTCCAAATGATTTAATCTGGGATTTTTCATAGAAAAGCTAAAAATCGAATTAACTCAAAAACTACTGAATTTCGGTAGAACATTTGGTGGCCTAATTTGCTGCATTTTAACCCTACTCTGACGTCCTGCAAGGAATACGTCGAGTTACCAGTAACCCTGTATACACCATACGGAATAAACTTGCTTAAGCGCTCGGCCGCTATAGTAACACTTGATAACAGATGATCAGATTCCGATTTCCTCGATAGTACTTTACAAGCGTGAGTCTTTCAACGAGTGTTCTGGAACAACTTTCTCCACGGGACCAACATCGTAATCGAGAAAAAAATATCAGTTGTCCCGTACAAGAATTCAATACCTACTCGACCCAAGTGATGGAACAGTTGATTATTTTTTTTCGATTACGATGTTGGTCACATGGAAAAGTTATTCAGTTTGATGACGTGCCCCACTACTTAAATTTGTATAATACGTACACTATGGTAAATGCGGTATTGGGGCGCGTCACTTCAGACTGGACAAGCTATACGGCTATACCTACGTTGCTTGAGCGAGAAAGCTAGCCTCTAAACCCCCGTTCGGACGGGCGTAATAAAATCGCGGCGGGATTTTATAGCGCACTGGATTTTCAACTCTCGTTGTTGAGCCGAGCGTTGAGAATCCAACTTAACAATAACAGAGTACATTCTAGCGCGTCGAAAAAACACACTGTTGGAATTTGCACTCTCGGCGCTAAGCAGAACGTTGAAAATCTAGCGCGCTATAAAATCCCGCCGCGATTTTATTACGCCCGTCCGAACGGGGGTTCAGAGGCTAGCTTTCTCGCTCAAGCAACGACGAAAAATATCGCTTCGGGATTTTATCGCGCACTGGATTTTCAACTCTCGTTGTTGAGCCGAGCGTTGAGAATCCAACTTAACAATAACAGAGTACATTCTAGCGCGTCGAAAAAACACTGTTGGAATTTGCACTCTCGGCGCTAAGCAGAGCGTTGAAAATCCAGCGCGCTATAAAATCCCGCCGCGATTTTATTACGCCCGTCCGAACGGGGGTTTACAGGCTAGCTTTCTCGCTCAAGCAACGACGAAAAATATCGCTTCGGGATTTTATCGCGCACTGGATTTTCAACTCTCGTTGTTGAGCCGAGCGTTGAGAAACAGAGTGCATTCTAGCGCGTCGAAAAAACACACTTGGATTTTCAACTCTCGCCGCTAAGCAAAGCATTGAAAATCCAGTGCGCGAAATAAAATCGCCGCGATATTTTTACGTCCGTGCGTACGTCGTTACGCGTCGGCCCGGCGGCGGTGGGACAGGTGCCTAGGTCCTACTATTTACTTATTCTATTTTTCTGTTTGTAGAATGACTAAAAATAAATGTGAATAAGTACTTACCAAGAACGATTTGTTGACATGGTTGACTATTGCTATTTGGTCAAAGTATGTAGCCTTGTGAGTTGTGGTCAATATAACTTATATCTATGGTTGTGGTGACACCATATTACTTATAGCATCCTACAATGCCTTTTACCTCAAAGGGGTTGGCGAAGCCGTGTGTCTCTTTTTTTTTTCTTTTCGTTTAAATTATATTATGTTTGGTACACCACTTTTACCATTTGATAATTTGTTAAAGAGAAGAGCGGGGCCTCCTAGCACAGGTATATCTATTTTGTATTTGTGTGTCAGTCATGTTTATCTCTTAATAAGTAAGTACAGTCAGCAACAAAATCGATTAACACTTATTACGACATATTTAATTCAAATCGGAACAGAAGTACTTAAAATTTTAATAACATTAACTCATAACTATAACAGTTAAACAAAAAAAAAAAGCAGTTTATCGAATTATTTTGTGTTAATTTAGATTTGCTGACCGTACCATGTGATAAGCAGAGATCGGAATAGGTTGAATATTAATACCTAAACTTCGAGGAAGTAAGTAACGAGAGTGGATAATACCTCCTATAAAATCTCGGATTTAAGAAAATGTGAATTATTTAATATACTTACTTAATTATTTAATTTGTTACGAATGTATTCAAGTGCAAATAATAATTCGCAATTTCTTAAATCCCGAAATGTAACCGTCATGTTTGTGATTCCGGGATTTTATAGGAGGTATTAGTCACTCGTTTTACTTCTTTCCTCGAATTTTACGTTTACCTATACCTACCTACCCACCTCTGCCTCTGGTATTAAGGGGCGAGCCTGTAGCTGTAGCCATTATCAATCTGCCTAGCTTTTTCCCAACCATGTTGGGGTCGGCTTCCAGTCTAACCGGATGCAGCTGAATAACAGTATTTTACATGGAGCGACTGCCTATCTGACCTCCACAACCCAGTAACTTGGTAATACGATATCCCTTGGTTAGACTGGTTGTCAGACTTTCGGGCTTCTGACGACCCGTAACGACTGTCAAAGATCCACGAATGACAGCCGGGACCAACGGCTTAACGTGCTTTCCGAGGCACGGAGGAGTCTCGGTATGTAAAGATGGTCACCCATCCACTGACCAACAACGGCACGCTTAGCTTAACCTGATGGATCGACCCGTGCGGCTGTTATTACTTAGCCACGAGCTCCTCTAGCCGTAGCTGTAGCCATTAACCAGGTTCAAATCCTGAATCCGGGTTGCTACTGAAAAATTTCTCCTATAAAAAACCAATAACACTGCCCAACCAGAGAATCGAACTCGGTAATACTGTTACCATAGAATGCCATAGATTATAATATATTTCTATGACTGTAAGGTCGCTTTTCCAACAGAGATGTGCTATGCTACGTTGCTATGGATGCGTTTGATATCCACCAGTCATATTTTATTTTATTTGGGAAAACAAACAATCGTACATTGTATATTAAATCTAGATACACAGTATGCTATAAGTAAATGTACAATCCACTACGTTGCCACATGTTACTAGTTTAAAAAAAAAAAGATAGTGTTGGGAAAATTAAGCAAAATTAAGCAGTAATTAATTAGCTATTACATGTCTAAATAAAAGGTACATAATAATTAAAATTTATGAGCAAGGCGCTTAATAATTTGTTCTCTAAATGTATATTTAGATAGGGCAAAAACATCAATATCATTAAAGTTATTATTGTAAGCCTGAACCAATCTCTGGAGTGGCGCTCTCTCCCCTGCATTTGTGCGGCAGGGAGTTGTAGCAAACAATATTCATCGGTCCACATAGCACTGGTGGAATCGGGTTCAACTAAGCTACGTTTCTTATATGGAAGGATGCGTGCTATGGATGGGAGCTATGAATGCACGAGTGGTGTCGCTGCCGCTCCCCGCGTCTTCCCTTCTGTCGATGCATCGCATAGCTCGAGCTGCGCATCTTCCTCGCAGCTACCTCGCGGCGAAGATGAAGATGCGCCGCCGCGGCGGCGCATCTTCATAGCACAATATCTTACTCGCTCCGCCTCACAGCTTAGCATCAGTGGAAACGGTCACATAGTTTCGTAGCTTAGCTTTCACATCCTCGCAGCAGCATAGCACATCTCTGGTGGAAAAGCAGCATAACCATAGATATAAGAAAGAAGACCCTTTTTTTTTGTTGCGGATGGGAAATTATCAAATGACTTCTCCCGCTCTGGGCGCAGCGGGAGGGCGTGTCAGACTTTTACTGACTAAAACCCACCAGTGTTCCTTCAGTTGCCTGTGCCAGGGCCACGGTATCTCTTAGACCCTAACCCGCTAAAAATAACAGGCCCAAACCGGCAGAATGTCGCTAACTGAAAAAGTGAGCTCCTTAACTTTATAACCACCTCTTTAACTCTTCCACCTAGCCTTTTTCCAACTATGTTGGGGTCAGCTTCCGGTCTAACCGAATTTAGCTGAATACCAGTATTATACGTGAAGCAACTGCCTATCTGACTTCCACAACCCAGTTAATGGGTAAACACGATATCTCTTGGTAAGACTGAGTGCTGAAACACTGAAACGTTCAAGTTTAAAACAGCTATTAGCGTAATCACTAATCAGGATATATTGTTCCCACTGCTGGGACATAGGCTCTTCTGTGTGAGAGGGA
Organism: Cosmia pyralina; assembly: GCA_946251885.1. Classification (NCBI taxonomy): domain Eukaryota; kingdom Metazoa; phylum Arthropoda; class Insecta; order Lepidoptera; family Noctuidae; genus Cosmia; species Cosmia pyralina. The sequence continues at coordinate 5,690,647 of OX276368.1, read as the reverse complement.
GTGGGCCGTAACCCACCACGCGGGCCCAGTGCGGGTTGGTAGATGTCACATGTCTTCGAAGTTTTGGTTCTAGGACATGCCGGCTTCCTCACGATGTTTTCCTTCACCGTTTTGAGAGCAGTGGCGATGAAATAATTTACACAAAGTAAAGCTCCTGTCTGGGTTCGAAGTTCGAACCTACGACCTACAAATCGTATCTAAGTCGCCGCCGTTTCCACTGGGCCACCACTGCTCAGCTATTAGCATTACTAATGAATCTATTCATCATAATTTATGCGCATCTGTCACGTTATTTCTCAAAAACGGCTGAACCAGTTCTGACGCGGTTTTGAGGCGTGTCCTCGTGTCAAGGTAACTTTGCACCTGATGTCATCATTCCATTGTATTTGTAGCATCTTGAGTGATTTATTTATTTCTTTCCTACTTCAGTAATAGCTAATTGTATGCTTGACACACAATATTATGTAAAAGTGACGATAGTTCAGTGGTTAAGAGACTGTTTGGCGAATGAAGGGTCGTTAGTTCGATCTTCATTCCACAAATTCATCTCTCGTATCCTCCACTCTGCCTATCCCTGGGAATGCAGGCGTAGGCGTGATGTTTGATTATATTATTGTCTGATAAGGACGCTGTTACAAATGGGTACTTAGTCAAATCATTACTTTTTTACTCAAAAGTATGTTTATTAAATAAAATGCTTTGCATTCTTAAAATGTTTTTTGGCCAAATTGTTGATAGATGTGCAAGGTACGATTCTAAACTATAAATATTTTTTTTTTAAGAAACAATTTCTCTATAATTGTACCGAAGTGAAAATTTTTACTTCGGTACATTTATTGAGAAACTGTACCTATTTAAAATTATATTTATAGTTCAGAATCGTACCTTGCACATCTATCAACAATTCGGCCAAAAAACATTTTAAGAATGCAAAGCATTTTATTTATTAAACATAGTTTTGTGTAAAAAAGTAATGATTTGACTACCCATTTGTAACAGCGTCCATAAGGATGATGGGCTAAGGTAGCCCGCGAAATTCAAATTTTCTTACGTTTTTTGCAATTTGCAGGTCAGTGTCAGGTTATATGTTGATTAAAATATGATTCGCGGCCGTAGCTAATATGGCTTTACAGAATTATAATCATTAGAATCGGCAATAATACTCCATAAGTTAGAATTGACCTCTGAGCTGAATTGTAACTTATGGAGTTGTATTGCTGATTACAATGATTATAATTCTGTAAAGCCATATTAGTTACGGCCGCGTCTCATATTTTAATCAACATACAATCTGACACTGACCTGCAAATTGCAAAAAACGTAAGAAAATTTGAATTTCGCGGGCTGCCTTAGCGCATTATGTAACAATCACTATCACTTCATAAACCAAAGTGGTGCCACGTCTGTCTGTCTGTATGTATTATACAGGGATAGTTTTCAATGACCAGCCAAATTTTCACAGGGCGTTCTATCCGTGAATATGAACAACTTTTACTATGGGACCAACTTTAAAATCACCAAAAAAAAAAAACAGCTGTTTCATACAAAAGTTCAATTACCTACTCGACCAAAATGTATGAAACAGCAGATTTTTTTTGCGATTTCAATGTTGGTCCCATAGTGAAAGTTGTTCATAATCATTGGTAGAACACCCTGTGAAAATTTGGCTGCTCATTGAAAACTAACCCTGTATAGGGTGACTGGTAATTAGTGACCGATACTAAAACATACAATTGTACTCATGATAACAAACAACTTTTACTACAGGACCAAACCCGAAATCGCGAAAAAAAAATCTGCTGCTCCCTACATTTTGACGAGTAATGCCAACATAAATGTAGGGAACAGCTGATTTTTTTTCGCGATTTCGGGTTTGGTCCCACAGTAAAAGTTGTTTGTTATCATGAGTAAAATCATGTGTTTAAGTATCGGTCACTAATTACCAGTCACCCTTTATAGGTGTGTTCGCGATGATCTCAAAACGGATTTTCATACGGGTTTCACCAATGGACGAAGTGATTCATGAGGAAGGTTTAGGTGTATATAACATTATGGTTTTTTGTAAATTGGCTGAAATATGATGATTGTTGAAAATGTCGGAAAAAATCATGCCGACTGGGAGCGTTAGCCCCCGTTCGCACGGGCGTAATAATATCGCGGCGGGATTTTATCGCGCAGTGGATTTTCAACTCTCGCTGTTGAGCCGAGCGTTGAGAATCCAACTTAACAATAACAGAGTACATTCTAGCGCGTCGAAAAAACATACTGTTGAATTTTGCACTCTCGGCGCTAAGCAGAGCGTTGAAAATCCAGTGCGCGAAAAAAAATCGCCGCTATATTTTTACGTCCGTGCGAACGTCGACTCACTGGCGCATGGCGTGCGCGCGTTACGATAGTACAGAGGCCAGCAAATCAAGCTACCCCAATGTGTCAAATTTCTTTGATAGATTTTCAACTTTAATTCAAATGGATAAGGTTCATATTCAATTGGGGAAATTTGACAGATTGGGGTAGCTTGATGTGTAGGCCTCAGTACGTTTCCGTGGGATTATTCCCAACATCCACACAGGCGAAGCCGCGGGAAACAGCTAGTTATAATAATATAATAGATATGTCCTTTCGCTTGCTTCAATGCTAACAATAAGGCCTGTACTTAGTGCGATGCGCGTAAAACAGGCTTATAATTGAATAGTCAAACGAACTTACCTGTAAGTGAAGTTCGACGGTAATTATACTCGTTGCTGTCTCGTTCGAAGATGATGATTGAATACAATGGTAGTAGGCGTTTAGTCGAGTCACTCGTCACATAATTTTGAAGAAATAACTAAAAAATGAACGCGTCCTAACGCGTGCTGTCACCCGCGGCTGCAACTATATTCATTAAGTTCATAGCGATTTATTGGTTTTACAACACAGGGCCCATGCTCATATTATATACCTAGGTATATAATAGCATGGAATGTTTGGGTTGGGTGGGACTCATCATCTTCGAACGAGACAGCAACGAGTATAATTACCGTCGAACTTCACTTACAGGTAAGTTCGTTTGACTATTCAATTATACTCGTTGCTGTCTCGTTCTCAATGATGATTGAATACAATGGTAGATGTTCAAAGACTAGTTGTAAAAAACAATAAATCTTAATAAAAAATACCTAATAAAAAAAAAATAACAAGAATTTGTTACTTTTATTAAAGGTATTTGCATTCAAGGTATGTACTATGGACAAAACTTAAGCGTGCTCACTTAAGAAAATATTCCTGTGAGAGCGCAGCTAGTGACAAACGAACATTATGCGATCGAGTCGTGAGCCGTGCATGCGATTATCGCCTTTGAGGTGATCATGCGGAACTTTGGCCCATAGTACTTGTACGGGCATTAATTCTTTATCATTAGTTACATAAGGAACCAAATATATAACTACCTAAGTACCTACTTAATTCAAGTTGCACTAAATCATTTTAGTAAGCAGTAAAAAATGGCTTCAGAAAAGTTTCCATTGTTGATTATGGATATTATGATCAACAACAATAGCATAGTTTTATTATACAACAAAATTTGTTGATAATTATCAACAGTAAACCTAGTAAGGTATTCAATCAAATCAAACTAATGTTGTTAGCTCGGCCCAATCCCTTTTTGTAAGAGAATGTACTATGGACAAAACTTAAGCATGCTCACTTAAGAAAATATTCCTGTGAGAGCGCAGCTAGTGACAAAAGAACATTGTGCGCTCGAGTCGTGATTCTTGCTATGCGATTATAGCCTTTGAGGTGATCATGCGGAACTTTGGCCCATAGTATCTACTAATGTAATTTTTGTAATAGTATTCCACTCTCCAACAGCTAATTATAATATAGCTCACAGCTTTTTAGGGCTTTCTTGTTCATAATTTATGCAAGTTAGAACAGTGCAGACATTTTTGTCACTTCTAAATAATTTACTACAGCCTGCTGTAAACTGCGTGCACTTGTTCTATTACCTATAATAATATAATTAGTAAATTTTTTAATCATATCAGTGTTCTTTGATCACTGTATTTTTGATAATACCTAATTAGTTTGTGAGATCGTTAGCGCCCTTTGGCCTGTTGCTAACATTTATAAAGTCACAGTTTGCGGATACCTAATACCTAATTTTAAAAATTATTTTGGTGAAAATAGTTATTTTCAATTCATAAATAATGTACTTCAACAAGAATATTATTAGTATTACATATAGGTTTTGAAAGTCTTTTTATAGAAAACCTATGAATAGCTTTTAACTTCATCAGCTGTAGAGTAACTAAACATTTATAATTAAAGTTAGATTTGATTTAATGGAATTTTAGCTTCTACAGGAAATTCCTTCTTAAAAATCCGAGTGAAAATATTATCTAATATTGGTAATGGTAGTTTTAAAATACTTGTATTTTATAAATTACAGTAAGTATGTTCCATGCTACAAATGTAGGTAGGTACTTTCAGATGCTAATTTATTCATAATTTCAATATTCTACTGTCAATTTCTGGTGAAAAAATAGGTATAATAAACTGTTGCTCTGTCTATAATTATCTTTTATAGTTGGTTCTATTTTTGTATGGCTTGTATGGTTTCTTTGGTTTAGAGAACCATAGAGAATAGAGGGAAAAATATAAAATAGATGATAATATTGAGCCCTACTCGTACACAATGTAAACTAATCACTGCCACAACCCCTGGATCTGGGTTCCACATTGGCACTATGTGTCGATCTGTGATTTAAATAAATCAATTTTAGTTTCACCAATTAAAGAAGTATCTAATCTTTTGATAATGTTTATCATTCGTCTCCAATTCTTCATGGCTAAAGCCTGCTATCACCCCTCCTTGTAGCTCTTTTTAGACTCACCAAACCATTAACACACGTTATTTTTAGTATACCTATGTCATCATCATCATTCTCCTGTCCCTACCCCAATTTATTTGGAGTCGGCGCAACATGTCTTTTCTTCCATACTTCTCTATTAGGTACCAAAATATTAGAAATTTCTCGATTCTCACCATTGTTGCATGATACTGCAGTAATAGATATTGAAAAAAAAAAAAATACTAAACTAGATTCCACAACCTCATAAAAATCTTTCAGAACATTTTTATCCCAGGAAAGCAATTAATAACAGGGAATAAATGTGAAGCTGAGCTTCCTTCTCAGTCCATTGCTGATGTGCAGCCTGAGAGCTACATGATGTTCCCAACCCTGTGAGGAGGCATCTGTAGATCTCTAACTTGAAATAGGTATATTCTTTCTAAAGAATTTTCCCGATGTGGCCAAGTTTATTGACCACCATTGAAGATTGTGTATGTGTACAGGATTCAATATACCTAGCGTTTATATCATAATTGTCATCATTAATTTATTTACTTGTAATAATTGGATATTAAATTATATATAGTATATTATATTAGAATTACAATAACCTGAACATGAAATCTAAACACCTAATTCCATTTTACCCAAACGTTTTTATCAATACCTAAGGCTAAAAAATTATATGTTTATTAACTTAAAGCTGTTTTGGTATAAAATCTAATTTTTCCAGTATATTATAAAAAGGTAGTACTATCCAAACAATGTAGGTAAGTAGGTACCTATGTGAATGTTTTATATTCAAGGAAGACCATCTTAAATATACTTATGTCTGATAATAAAGCCTCTTTCTTTGAAGCTATAACAGGTTTTCATAGTTTATCATGTAAATGTTACTGAAGCCAAAACAAAGGGTAAATATGAAATTGATACCTACTAATTAGTATTTTTCTTAGGAAAATAAAAAACACACCATGTAAGTATTTCCGATTATGTATGTTAATGTAGGTCATGTAATTGCATCTTTTACAAGTAAATTTATGTAAAGCTTTCTACTGTTTGGTAGGTAGTTTTTCCCAATCTGACATGTAAGTACCTATTATCTTAACAATAGTGTCATCTCCCAATTCAAAGTAAGAAGTAATTAACAAACTTGTTAAGAATAGTTTGAAAAATAACAATTGTAAGTACCTTTATACACAGGTCATCCATTAATTTCAGAACAGGTGTTACCTGTAGCTAAGGACTCTAAAGAATTTGTCATTCAGTAGAGTTTAATCTTATTCCGGTGTCACTTATGTGAATGGGTTTGTATACCGTACTAAGCGATCAGGAATACAAGATCTGTGGTGATTAGTTACAAATCACAAAACTATGAGAATTAAATGTGCCCACCTGTGGTTCACTTGCGATGTTGATGGTTCCTCCTATCCTGCACTTCCGATGGTGCTCCAGGAGACGCCTTCCTCCCCCCCCCTCTTTTTCGCTTCTGCGCGAGGAGGGCTCCGCCAGTTTTAAGTTTTATTTAAATAAAAAATGTTTGATCTAAGCAATGAACTTGCAGTGCTTATTTTAGCAGAGATTTTCAATGAAGAGCTAAGTTTCTGACTCCGTTTCTGTACCAGAAAACTGTTTTATGAATGACAGATAGTAGGAGTGATCAATGTCCCCTTGGATTCAGTAACACCATAACTGTGAATAATTCAGTCTTTAAATTAAAAAAAAATATCATCTGGCTTTAAATGTCCTTCAGGCACAGCTGAAGACCCGAGCCCGGGCATGATAGTGCTGTGTAATTTGCTGCTGCCTTAAATGTGTTATCTAGTCTCACTTTCTTGATATTTCCTGAACTGTCACGCTAACTTTTGTTTGATTCAGATTATAACATTAACTGCTCGGTTACTAAGCTTTTTGAAGTATAATGTCCCATCTTTAGGCATCTGTTTAAGCAGGTCTTCTCAAACTCTCTCTGTGTTTTCAATCTGGTTGAATTATTTTTGATGGGCATTCTCATTACTATCATGTGTATCAGATGAGTTGCTTATTGAGGTATATCTGGAAAAAATATATACTTTATGCATGCCGTAAGGGCAGCACACATTGTATCAAATAACCATGTAAGTTCCCGCAGAACTTCCCTTTAAGGTTATATAGACAAAAAAGTCAACCATAGGTTGCTTAGCTCACAAGCACCACACACAGCCATTGTAAACCACATGCGCTCCCGCAGAGCGCCCCAGGGTCAGGCAAATCGCTCACATTTTTGCCATTTCGAACCACGTGTGTCCCCGCAGAACACCCCACAGGTCAGACAGAGCTTCAGTTCCAGTTATAAAAAAGTCAACCACGTATTCCTTAGGAACATCCCACAGGTTGTTTAGCTCACAACATAGCCATTTTTAGCCACGTGCGCTCCCACAGAGCGCCCCACAGGCCAGGCATATTGCCATTTGAGGTTAAAAATGTTAATTCTTGATTGCAACCATGTGCAAAGCCGCATGACACAAAACACAATTATCACACTCATGTTTTGGATAAGGTAGCATTATACCTACTCTTGAAGGTCCTTAGACCATTGATATATTTATAAACACCAGTGCCCTAAACTATAAGCAAGTAATAACAGAAAATATCACACCATGCGGTAAATTTTTTACCTCCGCCTTTCGAATTGAAAATTCAAGTTTCTTTACGTTTTTCGAGTGTTTTAATCTTCCTCCGTAAGTGTGATCTTTTTGTTTTCCTTTCTGACTTCCTCTTTTCCATTTTTATGTGAAATTAAACATTTTTTACACAAAATGATAAAAAAATGCGGAAATATGTGACGCTGTTACTTGACATAAAAACCGAATGAATATAGTTGCAGCCGCGGGTGACAGCACGCGTTAGGACGCGTTCATTTTTTAGTTATTTCTTCAAAATTATGTGACGAGTGACTCGACTAAACGCCTACTACCATTGTATTCAATCATCATTGAGAACGAGACAGCAACGAGTATAATTACGCGTCCTTAGGACGTCAGAAGCTGTCATTTTCCTTATGAAAATAATCTACTTCTAAATAAAAGGTGTATCTATTCATACACGAAATTACTCATCAATAAGAACAACTTTTACTATGGGACAAAACCTGAAATCGCGAAAAAAAATCAACTGCTCCCTAAATTTTGACGAGTTTGTTACTGAAGGACTGATTTTTGTTTTGTGATTTCAGGTTTGGTCCCATAGTAAAAGTTGTTCATAATGATGAGTACAATGACCCCTTAAGAGATTTCGTGTATGAATAGATACACCTCATTTATACAACGTGTCGTTTTGCATCCTCGTCAAATTTAAGGGTGTTGTATAGACCATCAAACCGAACAACTTTTTCCATGGCACCAATATCGTAATCGCGAAAAAATAATCAGCCATCCCATACATTTGCGTCGAGTAGGTATTGAAGTTTTGGGACAGTTGAAAATTTTTTCGCGATTACGATGTTGGTCCCATGGAGAAAGTTGTTCGGTTTGATGTTCAGTATCACACCCTGAAATTTGACGAGGATGCAAAACGACACGTTATATACAGGGTGGCAGGGACATCGACATGCAACCTATTCCCATAGATTCGGTACATAATTCTTCTGGAACCCCCTGAATTAAAATTTATCGTCGGTTATTAAAAAAAAATTGCTGTTCCATTAATTTTGACCGTATTGCACTTTTGTAGGAAACAGCAGATTTTTTTAGATTATTATGTGAGTACTAGCTTTTGCCCGCGGCTTCGCTCGCGTTAATTTGACAATCAATAATCATGATTCGAAAGACACGTGGCGCCATCTATTATCATAAGAACGTTATTGTTGTTTTCCTCGGGAACAGTACTTTTTTTCGGGATGAAAGGTACCTTATGTCCGTTTCTGTACACCTGACAACGTATATGCAAAATTTGAGCTACTTCCGGTTACACTGGAAGCCGACCCCAACATAGTTGGGAAAAGGTTAGGTAGATTGATTTGAATATTAGAATAGAAGTATATACAACATCAGTTTTAGTATTTGCGAAACCCGAAACACGTGTCTAGTATTTTTATGTAAAGAATCTATGTACAAAATTTCAAAACTGTATCATGAAAAATCACAAAGTTATAAGCTTGTTATGTTACCTGGTTGTCCGTACAAAAACATGATCACCACGCGGCGCCCGCTGAGCGCCCGTGCCTAGTGCCGCTATGACCTGCAGTGACTTGTGTTCGTCACGCGGTGTCCATACCTTTTTTAAGATTTTTGGGGCAAAATATAACACGGTATAAAAATGAATGGAATCGATTCAGTTATTTATTCTGAACAAACTATATTCAGGTTTCGCATATACTAAAAATAATATTGTATAATAGTTTAGGTATATTTCCGTATCTATTGTAGGTTCTTTTTTATCTGTGTAACAAATAAACTAATATTACAGTAGCGGATGTTATATGATGATTACTGTTATTTTTATTTTTTTTATTTTTATTTATTTATTTATTCATAACAATTTTTACATTGTGTCGAATATTAGAAACAATTTTATAACTTAAAAAAATACAAAAACAAAAAAAAAGAATAAAATAAAATACATGCCACTTAATTACAATGAGGATGAGTAATAATAATAATAAATAAATGTCATTTAAATAACTAGAATAATAATGCCACAAATAATTAAATATAGGCAATGTCAGATATCCAATGTCGTGAATGTAAATGAACAATAAAAGATTTTTAGACTAATAGTAACACAAATATTGTTTTCCTGGTACCTATCATTTCAAGGTATGATAATTTAGACTCATTTTCACCACACATCACTAAACATCGCTCCGTTTCTTTCAATCGTTTGAAGATGACAGAAACAGAATGATGTTTTAACTGAGTATAGCAATGTGTGGTGAAAGCGACTCTTAGACATAACCTCTAAACATCACTTCGTAAACGCAATGATTGACCAAAACATCCGAGAGTCGCAAGGACCAAAAACGCAGGTTTTATAATGCCTAAAAGTATATTATGAATAAGATCCACTGCAGTAAGTAAATAAAATCAGAAAAAATATATGCTATTCTTCAGGATATATGCTAGTTACCAGTTAGATAGTGTGTTGAAAACACAATACTTATTGGTACAACTAATAGGTCTTTACCTATGAAATTGCCGTTTTGTATGAACAAATTTAAACGAATTTTTTTCATGCATTTTTTATTTGTATTAATCGAAGTAATCACCCATGCAATCAATGCATCTTTGCCAACGCAGTGGCAGTTTATTGATGCCCTTCTTAAAGAAATCAGCTGGACGGGAGGCAACAAATTCTTCAAAGGCATTTTGTACTGCCTCTCGGGTATTGAATTTTTTTCCCGCCAAGAAGTTATCCAAATTCTGGAAAAAGTAGTAGTCTGTAGGCGCAAGGTCTGGTGAGTAGGGCGGATGACGGAGAGCTTCCAACCCCAGTTCTTGCAACTTGGAGACCGTCTGCTGTGCGGTATGAGGTCGCGCGTTGTCGTGCAGGAGCAGCGGAGACGAGCGATTGACCATTGCTGGTTGGAGATGTGCCAGCTTCTCCATCATTGTGTTCAGTTCTTCACAGTACACATCTGCAGTAATGCTCACCCCGTTTGGTAAGAAGCTGTGATGAATCACACCGGCGCTAGACCACCAAACAGTGACCATCACTTTTATAGGGGTAAGTTTTCGTTTAGGACATTGTTTAGGTGCTGAACCAGGATCCAACCAACTTGCTGAGCGCTTGCGGTTATCAAACAGAATCCATTTTTCATCGCAGGTAACAATGCGGTTCAAAATTCCTTCATTTGTGTGTCTGTTGAGCAGTGCAAGACACGTCTCGACGCGTACTTCGCGCTGGCGATCATTGAGTTCGTGGGGCACCCATTTGTCAAGCTTTTTTACCTTGCCAATTTGACGCAAATGGACCAATATTGTTTTGACGCTAACGTCGAAAGCTGCTGCTAATTCAGCCGTAGATTGTGTATCATCGGCTTCCACAATCGCCTTTAATTCGTCATTGTCGACCAAAGTCTTCGGACGACCGCGAGGTTCATTTTTCAGGTCGAAATTTCCAGAACGGAAGCGAGCAAACCAATAACAAGTGGTGCGTTGGTTTGTAGTGTTAGCTCCGTAAACGTCGTTGATGTTGCGTGCCGCTTGTGCCGCGTTGCTGCCACGACGGTACTCATATTCCATAATTACTCGAATTTTAAACGTATCCATGATGACGAAAAAGATTGAAATGCGATGAAAATGTAACACTAATCAATAAACAAATGACTACTTTTGGAAAAAAAAATCCATGTTTTTAAAATAAAATTAATTTGAACTTAGAATTCTTAGCCAAACAAAAATTATTTTGATTTGAAATGGCCAGTACTGCAGAACGGCAATTTCATAGGTAAAGACCTAATAATTTGATACGATAGAAAAAATTCACGAAGAACTTAGGTACCTCTAAAAATATCTTTTAACTATTAAAAACCACATCAATATACTTGAAATCATTCTGTTTTTTTAGGGTTCCGTACACAATAGAAAATATAACAAAAAAAAAAAAAAAAAAAACAAATAAATAAAAGAAGCAAATTAATTTCAACAACATTGTATTCTTTCAAGTTTATTTGGACAGCTACTCGTTTTTAGGGTTCACAACTTTAAAAGGAAAAACGGAACCCATAAAGGATCACTTCGTTGTCCGTCTGTCTGTCCGTCAGTCTGTCAGTTTGTCAAGATCCCTTTTCTCAGGAACGCGTGGAGGTATCAAGTACGTAGGTCTATGGTCCCTTGGAGCTCTAAAGAAATTTATGCTACATATTTTGATACTCGCAAGTAAATCAAAACCTATAGGGTACCGTTGACCCAGAATCGTGTTTGACAAAAAGCAGGGTCTCACAACACAAGTAAAGGAAAAAGTCCAAAAATCGTTAATTTGTAATTTTATCACACACCTACATAAAAAAATTTTTTTTAGGGATTTCTAGTTTTTCAACTACAATGCTAAGTTTGTTTTTGGGATAAATTATTTTCAACTACGGAACCCTTCATTGTGCGTGGTCCGACGCGCACTTGGCCGGTTTTTGTCAGATTATTCGACAAGCAACATAAATTAACGTAATTATAGTGTTTTTTTTTTGTCCAATCAATAGACTTTTTGTAAATAGATAATTGCTTTATATTTTGCAATAAATTACCAGGGTTGTGTCATCGCGCTTCTCTTTCTTTTCTATGCAGTCCGACAGTGACCACACTTTAGGTCCCCATAACAAAACGTTTTCGTAAGGACGCCCCCTCAGGCTAAGTGGAACCCTAGCCGCCGCAGGAGACGCCCTGGGCGGCGGGAATCGATTGCCGATTCCCGGCCACCGTAGGCGCGGGCTTGCGGACGACGAGTAATGGGCAGCTCGCCGTCCGGTAAGGACCAGGCCCGGGTCGACGGCGCGTTGAGTTCCACGCGCGCCTCAAAGAGATGTCAGCAGTGACGGGGTCAATTGGGCCGATGCCGCCGGGGTCGCGGGTAGTTCGAAAGAGATACCGTGGCCCTGGCACGGGCAACTGAAGGAACATGGGTGGGTTTTAGTCAGTAAAAGTCTGACACGCCCTCCCGCTCTGCCCAGAGCGGGAGAAGTCATTTGATGATTTCCCATCCACAAAAAAAAAAAAAAAAAGGCTAAGTGGAACGACGATCTTCGCAGGGTGGCTTAGTAAGAGTTACCGAGAATCGAGTCAATGTTGAATGGCACGACGAGACGCCTGTGTCCAAATGCACTGGGTGATGATAGGTACGAACTTTCTAAGAATATAGCTCATCAATCTGCCTCGACTATTCTCAACTATGTTGGGGTCGGCTTCCAGTCTAACCGAATGCAGCTGAATACCAGTATTTTACATGGAGCGACTGCCTATCTGACATCCACAACCCAGTTAGGTACTGGGTAATACGATACCCCTTGGCAGACTAGGCGCACTCTGCATTTTATGTATGAAGCTACAAGTACGCGGCGGGCTCGACTTGTCGAGCTAATTCAGTGTGGGCTGCCGCGCACCTGCGGGTTGCATGTTAGTTGTGCTAGAAAATGTTTTATAACTTGCAATAATAATATTATCATTTTAGAGGAGCTCGTGGCTAAGTAATAACAGCCGCACGGGTCGATCCATCAGGTTAAGCTACGCTTGCCGGGGTCGGTCCGTGGATGGGTGACCATCTTTACATACCGAGATTCCTCCGTGCCTCGGAAAGCACGTTAAGCCGTTGGCCCCGCTGTCATTCGTGGATCTTTGACAGTCGTTACGGGTCGTCAGAAGCCCGAAAGTCTGACAACCAGCATTACCAAGGGGTATCGTATTACCTAGTTAATGGGTTGTGGAGGTCAGATAGGCAGTCGCTCCATGTAAAATACTGATATTCAGCTGCATCTGGTTAGACTGGAAGCCGACCCCAACATAGTTGGGAAAAGGCTAGGCAGATTGAGTAATAATATTATTAAAACGTGTCACCGGCGACGACGACTTCTTATCGCACTCAGGTAATAAAGTAATAATATTTGTTCTCGCGGGTCGGCCGGGGTCAATGCTCATTAACACAATCCGGTTCGAATATGGACCAAAATGATCAATGTATGTGGTTGATTTTCGTTTGCCTTGATTTTTTAAAGAAAACAAAACGTGTAGTTAGAATGCAGGTTTATTCACAACTGACAACTAGTGGACTGTAAGACATTTAGATAGCTACTATTTAAAAACTTTAAAAAAAAAATACAACCGACTTCCAAAAACAACACTAAGTAATAATAATTTTCCCAATCAACCTTGAACCGAATGCTTAAGCGATAAAGATGAAAATCTATTAAAGAAATTTGACAGATTGTAGTAGCTTGATGTGCTGGCATTTGTACAAAGTGAAAAATAACTTTAATTTCGGAAGTCGGTGTCTGGTTAAATGTATTTTACTTTTTTTGCCACCGACTTCCGAAATTAAAGTTATTTTTCACTTTGTTGTGTTGTTTTTGGAAGTCGGTTGTATTTTTTTTTGTAAAAAGTTTTTATTTTCACTTTTTAGTTGTGGTACTTACCCCACACAAATTCTAATACCATTACCTGCAAAAGAAACTAGAGCATCATCCACAAAAAGTGGGGAAAAAATACGTACACACGGCTACACATCAAGCTATTTACACTGACCTCTCATTGTTATGAAATCCTATACAACAGCTTATACTGGATATGTATAGCTTGATCTGTAGCCGTGCGTACCTACTATCAAAAACTACCCAAGCAAAGTTAGTAAATGAGGCATACCCTCTCGAATTAAACAACTTTTTTCCAAATCGGACGACTGTAAAAGTTACGTGGTCATACATAAATAAATTTAAAAAAAAATACGTGTCGAATTGAGAACCTCCTCCTTTTTACCGTCGGTTAAAAACTTATCTATAGGATCACAACACACAAAACGTTAATCTATTTGGACATAGTAATAAAAAATTACTTACTTGGGGAGTGGGGGCTCGCTACGTCCTAAATAATTATTACAAACTACGTATAAAATCTAGCAATGAGTGACGTCATACCACATTTTAACCCATTGTATCGCTGTAATGTTTAATTACGTAAAATAATAAAATTTACGTGTCCAATATTTTTATTAATTTATATAACGGACAATCAATCTGCCTAGCCTTTTCCCAACTATGTTGGGGTCGGCTTCCAGTCTAACCGGATGCAGCTGAATATCATTATTTTACATGGAGCGACTGCCTATCTGACCTCCACAACCCATTAACTGGGTAATACGATACCCCTTGGTAAGACTGATTGTCAGACTTTCGGGCTTCTGACGACCCGTAACGACTGTCAAAGATCCACGAATGACAGCCGGGACCAACGGCTTAACGTGCTTTCCGAGGCACGGAAGAGTCTATTAATTTATATGACGGACAAAAAAATAATTTAGTCAACATCCTTATTCAAGGAGATTATTTCGTTGCAATAGCAGCTCAATAAAACTCAAACTTTGTGAACCTTCAGTGTAAATGAAGACGTGTTCCAATGAGGCAATACTATTATAACAACCGGTTCACGTGGTTGTAAGGTTGTGACAAAATTGACGTAATCTGCGCCCGCGCCGAATCAAGGGCGTTTCCCAGACATGTCTTAGTATTTTGCATCTTATTGATTGTAGATGTGACTTTCATATCTTGGAAGATCCGCTTCGCTTTGCTAACTTATAGTGACAGTGACATTGAAAATCTTTTTCGTAGATCTTTGACAGTCGGTTACGGGCTCAGACTAAATAAAAACCGTTAAAGAGCGAGTCGGACTCGCGCACCGAGAGTTCCGTTACGATTTCTGAAAAAGTGTGCTATTTAGAGACATCGTTTTATTTTACCTGTAATCTTTACATAAACTTCTATCACATAGAATAATTTCAGATTTTTCTCTATGCAAACTTCGGCGATAAAGGGAGAACGGTTTTTACATTTTTCATCAAAAGTCGAAGACTATGCGGCCTAAAAAAAAACAGCCAAGTTCGTGTCGGATCACGCACAATGAAGGGTTCCGTAGTTGGGATGAATTTATCCCAAGAACAAACTTAACACTGTAGTTGAAAAACTCACAGAACAGATAAAGTGACCTCTTTATCTTTTCTGTGGAAAAAAGAAATCGGATTTTTTTTTTTAAAAGCATGTTTTAAAATTTTCGGAGACACACGAGTGATCCTAAAAGGGTTACGTTTTTTTCCTTTTGAGGTAAGTACGGAACCCTAATAAAAGTAAAAAATGTTTGAGAATGTGCAAACAGCGCTCTTTCTTACGATACCCCAAATGCCCTAGTAGCCGCACTTCGAATTTCTAAGACCCCTTTCAGTACATGTTGCAAAAAAAAAAAAATTTCTTTCTTATTTGCAAAATAGTTGGGCAAACGTCATCTTTAAAACTGTTCCAAATTTCAAGATGATAGCATTAGTGTTCTTGAGATATCCAGCTGTGACCGACGGACAGACAGACTGAGTCGCACCATAAGGGTTCTTTTTTATCATTTCGGTACGGGACTCTAAAAACCAAGACTGCGCTGTCAACAGTGACGTGAGACGTCACGTTTCAGGTTTCGTCAACATGTATGCACAGAGCGAGGTGCAGTTTTGCGCATGCTTCACTATATATTTACTGTGACTGTATTGTTCGCAGCGCTATCTTGGTTTTTTATTTAGTCTGAGGTTACGGGTATGATAGTCAGAATCCTGAAAGTCTGACTGGCTGAGGGGTATCGTGTTTTGCTGTGGTTGTTGTGAAGGCTCCATGTAAAATACAGCTGCGTCTGGTTAGACTGAAAGCTGATTCCGACCAGCAGATGATGTCTTTTTTAAACCGACTTCAAAAACAGGAGGAGGTTCCTTCTCAATTCGACACGTAAGTATACAACGTGTCGTTTTGCATCTTCTTCAAATTTCAGGGTGTGTTATAGAACATCAAAACAAAAAATTCCTATGTTGACATTAGTATATAAGCCAAATAAAATGGGAGAGTGCGCTGACTCCTGACATACAGGTACACCTAGTTAATCAGGAGTCAGAGGCTGTTCAAACAAGTTGTATGTATGTAACCTTTACCTATGTCAATAAAGAATTATGAATTATGGTCTATACCACACCCTTAAATTTGACGAGGGTGCAAAGCGACACGTTGTGTATTTTTTATTTTTGCATCCCTGTTTACGATATGTGTCCGCTCTCTTCACTTTTCTGCGCTAAGGTTGTTGCTTACGCGATATTTTGACAAGGGCCCGGGCGGGTGGTTTATACTTATTAAGATTTAGATATAATTATATATATTCTTTTGTTTTGAATATTCATTTTATTGATTGATATTCTTATTTTATTTCTGATTGATGTTTGACTTTTGTTTGATTGCAATCATGTTTACTGATGATTTTAATTTGATTTTTTTTTTAATTACGCATCTCTTTGATTTTTTATTTTTTATTTTTAATATTCATTTTATTGCCTACAAGATTGATATTATTATTATTTTTATTGTTTATTTATAATTTTCAAATTTAACTGTTTCTTGTATCTTGTAGCGGAGGAGCTCGTGGCTAAGTAATAACAGCCGCACGGGTCGATCCATCAGGTTAAGCTACGCTTGCCGGGGTCGGTCCGTGGATGGGTGACCATCTTTACATACTGACACTCCTCCGTGCCTCGGAAAGCACGTTAAGCCGTTGGTCCCAGCTGTCATTCGTGGATCTTTGACAGTCGTTACGGGTCGTCAGAAGCCCGAAAATCTCACAACCAGTCTTACCATGGGGTATCGTATTACCCAGTTACTGGGTTGTGGAGGTCAGATAGGCAGTCGCTCTACGTAAAATACTGGTATTCAGCTGTATCCGGTTAGACTGGAAGCCGACCCCAATCTTGTAGCGCTGTGTCACGCTGAACAGTCAGTTATTCAATCTGCCTTTACTGTCTATATTGGGCCACCAAGATACAGGCTGTGCCTAGTTTGGGGCCCACGGATTCTTCTAGTTTTGTACTCTTCTAACTATGCTCACTGCTTTTGTTTTCTTGTTTGTATAATATGCAACCTATGTGTGTCAATAAATTGATTTATTTATTATTTATTATTATATGATAATGCTGCACTGTTCCCGAATAATATAGGCTACGAATCTCCGCGTTTTTTTTTAACATAGCCTATGTTACTCGGGAGCAGCATTATATTATCTAAATCGCGCTCCAGGAACTTATTGTCGCACACGTGTAGTAGGTAGGTAGGTGTGTTTGAGTATATATATAATAACCTGCCAGCCTGCCTGGCTGTATCTACCTTAATATGTCAGGATATATCAAAACTGGAAGAATTAGCTAAGAATTTTTTAACTCTCGTCTAGCCTTTTGCGTTTATCAAGTTAGTTAATGCTAATGTTATACTTAATTATTTTTTTTATAAGTACCTAAGTAATATAACTTAAGTAAGATAATTAAAGTTCAAGTTTACACCGCGCACCATAAAGTATAGAACAGGAAGATAACTCTACATTAAAATTCACACCTACATCATAAGAATCGCAGGTTTGTTATAAAAATTATACAAATAATAAACAGTAGCTAATTAATTGACATTATTTAAGCCTTGGCATTATGCTTTTAAAAGTTTTAATAATGTGACAGATGCAAAATGGTGTACAGTCAAAATGGTGTACAGTCAAAATGGTGTACAGTCAAAAACAAAACTAAATGGTGTCAACTATCACCCCCTTAAGGGGGACGCGCTGTGGTAGCCCACGAAAAACAATTATTTTTGGGTTTTTTGCAATTTGCAGGTCCGTGACAGGTTGTATCTTGATCAAAATATGATGCGCGGGAATAAAACATATGTATTTATTTAATTTTAACCATGAAAATCATTAATACATTTCTTTATGTTAAAATTCGTGCAGATTCGTCGAACGAACGAAATCTAACGACTCTGCACGAATTCTAACTTATAGAGATGATGTATTGATGATTTTCATGGTTAAAAAAATAAAAATACATACAAATAAATACATATGTTTTAATCCCGCATATCATATTTTGATCAAGATACAACCTGACACGGACCTGCGAATTGCATAAAACGCAAGAAAATTTGAATTTCGCGGGCTACCACAGCACATCCTCCTTATGACTTTGTACCCGGTTTCTAAACATCCTGTATAGTGGAACTGTGATCTAACTTTAGATCACAGTTCCACTATACAGGATGTTACCCTTGGACCCTTGTCTTACCGAACTTGCGTACTTACGCAAGTTCGGTGAGAGAAGGGTCTCTACAACTGCACTTTTACCCCTTTCTTAACTAAAAAATTCATAAATAATAAATTAAAAAAAATTAACTCCTGTAAAGTACATGCACCGAATCACAAAAGTGTAGGGCTTATGTCATGCAAAGATCAATCACTTCAAGGTGGTATATGAGCAGAATAATACGGTATTGAATGTAAAAAAAAGAAACTTAAAATGCCTCTCCTGTAAAATCACAAAAAGTGCAGTTGTGCCCTTGTCTTACCGCGCGAAGGTGCGAGTGTTGAATCGTTAAACAACCGGCTGTCAAATGGGCGTAAGGGCCTTAACTATTTTGTAACCGATGGTACTTACCTCGTAATTAATCTTCCTTTGTTAACCGACTTCAAAAGTGGAGGAGGTTATTAATTCGTCTGTTTTGCATTGTGTTGTTTGTATTTGGGTCAAGAGCATGTCAATTTTTTAACCATGAGTAATTTTTAACACAGTTTTATTAGCTTCACCTGTATGTACCTATGTTTGTATATAACGGAATCTTTGAACTCGATTTTTACCCACTTTAAATGGTCAGATTAATTCAAAATTTTGCACACATATCAGGGCCCGATGACAATACAATAATTTGAAAATTTTGTCCCATTATCCTGATCAGAATCAACAGGATTAACGATTTATCTCTAAAAAAATTAAAAATAAATTATAGTTTAAAAAACTAAAAGAACGCTTTAATACCATTAAATTGAACTAAAAAGTAAAAAATACATTTATTATTTAACGAGAAAATGAATGTCATTGTAAACAAAAGCGTGTGCGTGTGTTCAGTTTCATTGAACTGAACCAAAAAATAAAAAATAAATTTCGAATTTATTTAGATACATCGATCAATTAAAGTGTGTTTTTTAGATTTTTATACTAAGTATAATTTATTGAAAGATAGGTTCGTTCGGTATTTGCAATGTAACGTGGTAATGAACAAAAGCTTTGCCCTAAGGTAGGTAACAAAAATACTATGAAAATAAGTATCTATAACATAACACAACGCCTTGTTTTCCTGAAGGGTTAGTCAGCGGTGTACCTAGCGTTGCCATCTTTTCTTTTATTACCTAGCGAATAGTGATCGATGTATATAATTAAATTCACTGACAAACAACACTCAGTCTAAGTTTGTATGGAAACTCGTATTTTTGAAAAATTTGTTATGACGCAGATAAGCGCCAGCAGCCTTGAGTGATTAGCTTGCATGTTCTGTGCTGAGCTCCAACCAACGCGTCGTACGGGCACCCAGTAATAGGACTCGTCCATCAAGGAGCGCTGTCCCAAAAAACAAGACGCAAAACAAAACAAAAATCAAAAACAAAACACAAGAAACACAAAACACAACAAAAAATAAAATGTATTATATTAAAACACGTCTACTCAAAGATAAATAATTAAATTATCTTTACAAAATGGTGAAGGTTTTATAAAAATACACTTGATAGTTTTTGCATGATTCTCAGTTTTATAAAAAACTGAGAATCATGCAAAAACGTCGACTAACGCGGTTATCCGTGTTAGTTAAATTATGACAGCGGCAAAGATTTAAATCGTTAGATTCGCCCCACCGCGTTAAAATTCAGTCGCATTTCTATTTCTTTTTGACACCTCTAAGTCGACGTTCGCACGGACGTAAAAATATCGCGGCGATTCTTTTTCGCGCACTGGATTTTCAACGCTCTGCTTAGCGCCGAGAGTGCAAAATCCAACAGTGTGTTTTTTGGACGCGCTAGAATGTACTCTGTTATTGTTAAGTTGGATTCTCAACGCTCGGCACAACAACGAGAGTTGAAAATCCAGTGCGCGATAAAATCCCGCCGCGATTTTATTACGCCCCGGAACGGGGGCTTAAACATAACTTTAAAAATTAATTACACTATGTAATATTAAACATAATCTAAACAATTTTCTTATTAAATTATTAAAAAAATACTCTAACTTAACAAATTATATTTTTTCCAAATCATTATCACTATAGTCGTTTAGATGTGATCTAAAAATCAACTATTTATTTAACTGTATACATAACCTAAAAATAACAAAATTATATACTAACATAACTAAAACTATTAAAAAACTAAAATATGGCGTCGAAAAATTCCTCCGCATCGCTGTCGACTGGTAATGATGTGATCTTAATTTTAAAATGAGTAAAAGTCTCTTATCGTCACCAATGTAATGTTTTAACTAACTTGGTATCATCGTCTTTTTGGAAACTCGTCCCCTGAGGCCCCTGAGAAGTGCTGAGAGGACATCTCATCGGGCACAGGTTTGTTTTTTATTAATAAATAAAAAACTAAATACCGAAAACTTGATGTTTCTACAAGGAAAATATGTACTTGTACCTACCATAGAAATTCTACAAAACCTTTCAAGGATTTTACCGAGGTGAATAATATGATGACCTGTATGACTAATAACTATAAATAAGACGCTAATTAATATTGCCCATAAGGTGCACATAATAATAATGTAATATAGTCAAGGACACTGCAATACCACAAAATAATAATCTTACGTCATCATCTGCCTAGCCTTTTCGCAACTATGTTCGGGTCGGCTTCCAGTCTAACCGGATGCAGCTGAATACCAGTATTTTACATGGAGCGACTGTTTATCTGACCTCCACAACCCAGTAACTGGGTAATATACGATACCCCTTGGTAAGGCTGGTTGTCAGACTTTCGGGCTTCTGACGACCCGTAACGACTGTCAAAGATCCACGAATGACAGCCGGGACCAACGGCTTATCGTGCTTTCCGAGGCATGGAGGATTCTCGTTAGGTGAAGATGGTCACCCATCCATGGACCGACAACAGTTATTACTTAGCCACGAGCTCCTTACTGCTCCTTACAGTAGTACGTCTTCACAATAAGCCGACGTGCGCACGGACGTAAAAATATCGCGGCGATTTTTTTTCGTGCACTGAATTTTCAACGCTCTGTTTAGCGCCGAGAGAGTTGAAAATCCAACAGTGTGTTTTTTCAATGCGCTGGGATGCACTCTGTTGTTGTTAGGTTGGATTCTCAAAGCTTGGCTCAACAGCGAGAGTTTAATATCCAGTGCGCGATAAAATTCCGCCGCGAAATTTTTACATCCGTGCGTACGTCGACTACAACGGCCGAAACGACGCGCTTCGAAATCTCAGTATATCTCTGTACCTATGTATACCAGAGGGGCTAGACCACAGAACAGATAAAGAGATATCTTTTCTGTGGGCTAGACAAATGACATTCGCTTTGGAGCAATTCTATTTCTACAATCAAAAATTTTCTAGCCAAAAATTTTTAGTCATCCCTATTAAGTAGATTATAATATCATATGTATAGTATGTATAGATTATATATAGTCTGTTATGTAACAATTATTATTTCTTTTTTCCACAGTACGCCTCTGCATCGTGGAAGGTCGTGGTCTTTACAAGCGTGCGCCCACGCATTGCCCAGTGCTGGACAAAGAGAAAGCTGGCGTCGAATGTGTGTTAGGGACTGACAGGTAACTATCATCCAGTACTTAGTGGAAAATAATTGTTAGCTTTTCTTACTAGCTACCTACTTTAAATTGTCTATATACAACAGCTCTCGACCTTTGAATGATTTATGAAATGGCTACACTGCTATTTGTCATTGAGGCAATCTGATAAACAATTAATTTTTCTGAATGTACACACGGCTACACATCAAGCTATACATTTCCAGACTATAAACTGACCTTTCATTGTACGGGAATCGTATACAACGCGAGATCAACACGGCTTTGGCTTTGAGACTTTACACAACTGCCCGGACCTGACGTTTCAGAGCTGCCACCTAGTGAACGTCATTTCAGAAAGCCCTCAATAAGGTGCAGCCTAAACTGGAAGCCGCCAGGGTCGCGAGTTGTTCGAAAGTGTTACCGTGGCCCCCATAGATATATGAAAGAAGTTTAGTTTTGTTTTTTATATTTCTATGGTGGCCCCGGTAACTGAAGGAACACGGGTGGGTTTTAGTCAGTAAAAGTCTGACACGCCCTCCCGCTCCGTCCAGAGCGGGAGAAGTAATTTGATGATTTCCCATCCACAAAAAAAAAGCCTAAACTGGAAATGTATAGCTTGATATGTAGCCGTGTGTATAACAGCACATCAGGTTATACCAAACTGTCAAATTTCTCCAAATGATTTTAAACCTTAAAATGTTGTCGGTTAAGTTCAAAATCTAATGAGAAAATTTGACAGTTTGTAGTAACTTGAGCTGCTGAGTGTACATCAACATTATTGTTTGTTGCACTTAAAGCATTGAGCCTAGATTAACCTAATATCAAAATTGAAAAATAATCTAAATCGATAATAAATTTAATTAAATCGATTTGTCAATTATACAAGCACGTTATTATACGTGTATAGTTTTATTTATTTTTTTGTAACTAATTAAAATAAAAAATTTGTAAGCTATACATTTCCAGTTTACACTGACCTCTCATTGTACGGAAATCCTATACAATGCGACATCAGCTTATACTGAAAATGTATAGCTTGATGTGTACCCTGTGTACACAATGGGCTATTGTGTTTTCCATCTGGAATTTCTCAGTAGCAGCCTGGAGTCTGGATTCTTGCACGGTTGATGGCAATAGGCTCGCCCCTTATTACATTGGCGGAATATCTATAAACCCAAATGTTTGATAAGATAAGATAAGATAGATAATATTTATTTGCCTATACATGTGTCATACATACAAGAAAATACATGCATGCAAGATGGTAACAACATTATTAGGTACAGGTATGTTTGCCACATGATGTGACGTGCAAATATCAAGAAATATATTTAATTAAAACATTCTCCTATAATAACAATAAATTAAGTAAGCAATAATACAATTAATAATATTTTAATAAAATTAGATCCAAAAAAAATTATTAAACTATTCCATTGTCAATTAACAAACACAAAAGATTAAATAATCAAATCAAATAAGCTACTATGTCAATACAAATCTTTCCTCTAAGAACTCGTTGATGTTATAGTAGGCTTTATTTACTAAATATGTCTTCAGTTTTTTTTTTCAAGAGTACATTATTAAGCTCCTTCCAACTTTTAGGCAACTTATTATAAATAATTGGAGCCATATGAAAAACACTTTTACGCATAAGTGCAGTCCTACAGGGAGGTACACATAGTTGGGTTTGGTCACGCCTGTTCCTCGGAAATTGATCTGCTATGCGCGGAAATAATTTAGGATTGTTCCTGCCAAACATAACGGTTTCAACAACATATATGGATGACAATTTGCATGCATTATTATATTGCATGTCGCATTATTATGGCTAAGCCGACGTTCGTACGGACGTAAAAATATTGCAGCGATTTTTTTTCACGCATTGGATTTTCTACGCTCTATTTAGCGCCGAGAGTTGAAAATCCAACAGTGTGTTTTTCGACGCGCTAGAATGCACTCTGTAAGTCGACGTTCGCACGGACGTAAAATATCGTGGCGATTTTATTTCGCGCACTGGATTTTCAACGCTCTGCTTAGCGCCGAGAGTTAAAAATCCAACAGTGTGTTTTTCCGACGCGCTAGAATGCACTCTGTTGTTGTTAAGTTGGATTCTCAACGCTCGGCTTAACAACGAGAGTTGAAAATCCAGTGCGCGATAAAATCCCACCGCGATATTTTTACGTCCGTGCGAACGTCGGCTTATTGTTAGATTGGATTCTCGAAGCTCGGCTCAACACCGAGAGTTAAAATCCAGTGCGCGATAAAATCCCGCCGCGATATTTTTACGTCGGAACGAAACTTCGTATGAAATATTTATTTATTTTAAGACCGAAATTTGTACCAACACATATGGCGAATAATTTGATTTGATTTGATATGGGTGTAGGTACTATTATGGGTGTGTATATGTACTTATCCGCTCTTCTTATAATTATTATAAATTGTTTTCAGGCTAGATTGTCTCCGCCGCATCAGCAAAGGCACTGTCGACTTCGGAGTGTTCAGCCCCGAGGACCTGGTGGCTGCGCAGTGGGCCAGCATCGATGTTCTGGTCACTAATGAACTTAGGTTTAGGAAAAGTAAGTACCTAAGTAAATTATTCAGTCATTGATTGTAATTCCAAGGTATGAAACTGATGATATCATGGCGGATGGATGACCGCCTGAAAGTCGCGGGAATCAAGCGTTTACGAGGTGTAAACACAACCTCGCGCTGTGGTAGCTCGCGAAATTCATATTATCTTCCGTTTTATGCAATTTGCAGGTCCGTGTCAGGTTGTATCTTGATCAAAATATGATACGCGGCAATAAAACATATGTATTTACATATTTTAACCATATAAATCATCAATACATCTCTCTAAGTTAGATTTCGTGCAGAGTCGTTAGATTTCATTCGTTCGACGAATCTGCATCTGCAAGAGATGTATTGATGATTTTCATGGTTAAAATTATTTAAATAGAATAGAAATAGAAATAGTTTATTGTCCAGTTAATACAGTAAGCAGGTTTAACAAGTTGAGGCGACATGAGGAGCTTAAAATGTTACTTATAGCTTGTTACAAAATATTATTTGCAAGTGAGCCCCAAACTAGACAGTTTACGGATTCCAGAGTGGAGACTAGAAATGTGATTTCAGGTGTTGTATGGTCACCGCCGTGTTCTCACGGAGGCGATCGGCGGCGGCGATCTCTCGCGTCCAAACCTGGTCCAGGCCATGGTGCGGAGCGAGAGTGTATGGGAAGCCGTCACCTCCTTCTGCGAAGCAGTAATGCTCGCGAAGGAGGAAGCGGAACGCGTGAGGGAGAGGCAACAGCCGAGCCCTCGCGCCCCTAGCCGCCGTAGGAGACGCCCTGGGCGGCGGGAATCGATTGCCGATTCCCGGCCACCGTAGGCGCGGGCTTGCGGACGACGAGTAATGGGCAGCTCGCCGTCCGGTAAGGAACAGGCCCGGGTCGACGGCGCGTTGTGTTCCACGCGCGCCTCAAAGAGATGTCAGCAGTGACGGGGTCAATTGGGCCGATGCCGCCGGGGTCGCGGGTAGTTCGAAAGAGATACCGTGGCCCTGGCACGGGCAGTTGAAGGAGCATGGGTGGGTTTTAGTCAGTAAAAGTCTGACAACAGACTGACCCTCCTGCTCTGCCCAGAGCGGGAGAAGTCATTTGATGATTTCCCATCCACAAAAAAAAAAAAAAAAAAGATGTTGTATGGTATGTTTGTATAAATGTGATGTGTGTGTGAGAGTGTGTGGTATGTGTGCGTATTTGTTCCCACTGTGCGCCCCAATACATATGTTTTACTGCCGCGTATCATTCTTGATCAAATTACAACCTGACACGGACCTGCAAATTGCAAAAAACCCAAAAAAAAAATTAATTTCGCGGGTTACCACAGCGCATCCTCCTTAAGGGACCATTGTACCTACTCATAATTTTGAAAAGCAGATTTTTTTTCGTGATTTCAGGTTTGTTCCCATAGTAAAAGTTGTTCATAATAATGAGTACAATGACCTCTTAAGAGGTTGCTGCTTGCACAGCAGGAGACGTCTTCGGCTTGGTGAAACTGAATCATGTACTACCAATTCTCTAAACATCACTTCGGCACGGTGCCGATGCCAGTATCTCGTTGTGTGTCCGCGATGATTTACTTTAAAAACAAATGAGTTCTATGGAGTCGAATGAGGGTTTTCATGAAAATCAGTTGGCCCCACTTTGACATAACGTCTTTTCAACAATGAATATGAAATATTAGGTCTTTATGGATCCATCATGAATCCGTTGAGAAAAAAGGATGGTGCTATAGGTCATATAATAGCTCCGTCTCTCTCTGACATGGAACCATGATCGATCCATGATCTTTTTTCACGTCATTACGGCCCCAGCACCGAGTTGTAATTAAGAAAAATAATAAGAATAATTTATTTGCAGAAAATACAAGTTTTACCAGATGTAAAAAAATGCCGGTTTATGCACAGTCCATATTTTGCAGGCAAATTAGTTTAATATTAATAATATGTACTAAAAATAAATAAGTACATAAATTTACAACTTTTACCTAAGATTTGCAACTAATATGTATTAATAAAGGATTAAATGTTGATATTTGTAACTAATGTAGGTACTTTAAAGTACCAGAGTCTCAATTTAATAACAATATTTCATAATAACCATGTAAAAACTACCCTAACAATGTAAATCATGTTTTTCAGGACCATTTGCCCGCAACATCGTAGCGGTAGTGAACAGGCGAATCCTCCCAGACCATTCCTCCACCCTACATGCTGTACTTAAGAACACTACTCTCTGCCACCCAGGGGAGACCATGGATGACTTGAGGCCACTCAGTGAAACACTGTCTGGGGTATGCATTAGGCAACATTTGTTTTTACCTAGGGTTTCATTCAATGTCAGTCAAGACTTTGGATGTATCAATCTGCCTAGCATAGTTGATGTTGGGGTCGGCTTCCATCTAACCGGATGCAGCTGAATACCAGTATTTTACATGGAGCGACTGCCTATCTGACCTCCACAACCCAGTAACTGGGTAATACGATACCCCTTGGTAAGACTGGTTGTCAGACTTTCGGGCTTCTGACGACCCGTAACTACTGTCAAAGATCCACGAATGACAGCCGGGACCAACGGCTTAACGTGCTTTTCGAGGCACGGAGAGTCTCGGTATGTAAAGATGGTCACCCATCCACGGACCGACCCCGGCAAGCGTAGCTTAACCTGATGGATCGACTCGTGCGGCTGTTATTACTTAGTCATGAGCTCCTTTGGATTACTTAGTCACGAGACTTTGGATGTATATACTTAGGAATTCCTTCTCTACTAATTTAAGGAAACAAATATGGAACAGAAGATTTTATTCGCTATTTCAAAGTTTTGTGTTCCAATAATAAAAATTTTTGGAACCTGTTGGAGTAAACTGGCAGAAATCGTCACGAAACGAGAAAAGCGTTATGCCGTCAGTTACATTTTGAACTTGAGCTCATACTACATGGCTCTGTAGGTTACATAATGGCTTGAGATCACACTAGATGACTCTGTATTAATACATAATATACAGCGAAAGGAACTGCGTTCCAACCGGGTGTCCCACGACACCTCCCGACTTTTTTGACTAACTAATATAATCCCGCGCGACGCAAAGGCACCGCTCGTCGCGCTACACGCGGTGCCCTTGTGTTTCGCGCGATTATATCGCGTGTCGCGCCTGTTTGAAGGAGCCTTTATTCTTGAGTAGGTATTTTCAACCCCTGAAAAGAATGTTTATGAGTTCAAAGTTTCGCACAAGAGCAATTTTGCCACTTGTTGCTGACGTTCGCACGGACGTAAAAATATCGCGGCGATTTTTTTTCGAGCACTGGATTTTCAACACTGCTTAGCGCCGAGAGTTGAAAATCCAACAGTGTATTTTTCGTGGCGCTGGGATGAACTTTGTTGTTGTTAGGTTGGATTCTCAAAGCTCGGCTCTACACCGAGAGTTGAAAATCCAGTGCGCGATAAAATCCCGCCGCGATATTTTTACGTCCGTGCGTACGTCGGCTTACTGCTCCAAGGCTCCAACGCAGCCTGTGTTAGTGTAGGCCTGGCATAAGTGCCGGGAATGTGCATGTACTTTTTTTTCTCATAATCAATATAGCTCAGTAATTTAGACCCAACAAAAGTAATAAAAAATAAGTTGTGGCTACACACCACTACATACACCTACGGCCTACGTCCATCGTCGCGATAATCAACGGCATATACCGTTGGTGTGGCCCCGACATTACAAACAAAGTGTCAGGCATTACTTACTTCTGTGTTTCTGTACGCATAGATTACAAAGCTAACTTTTTAACTAAGTGAACGACTCCGCGACAAATTGTTCTTCAACAAATTCTTGTCAAAACCACAAGTTACGTTTCCAGTACCTAGAATCCCTGGTTCTGGAGCGGTCCTGTGACCCGACCCTGTCTAACACCGAGAACAAACTGAAGGCGCTGGCCGACTTCTACGGGAAGGCGTGCAAAGCAGGACCCTGGGTGCCCGACAAGTTTAGAGATGCTGAATTAAGTGAGTAGGATTTTAAAACGGGTTTATATTTTTATAGTATTCTGACAGGATTCAATAACATCAGGCAACTGCGCAAGCTATTTAAAGCAAAGTCTCTCAGGACTAGACTCATTCTGTCTTATTACAAAATGAGTTCTAACTCTTCCAGCCTGTTATTCTGTTTTGAAATTTATTCAAACGAATGTAAAGTTCTTAATACAACAAGGCAGACTCGGTTCCAAAGTCAGTTTACGTTAATTTGAATAAATTAGAATTTGAGAACAGAGAAAAAAGTAGAATTTGAGACATTGCCACTATAAACCTAGAAGTCACAATCATGTGACCTCATTTCTTCGATAGTTAGGACAAATGGATCAACAATCACAAGTCACATAGAAGATGCGCATTTGTTCGTCCAGCGAAATGGTGCTTTCCGGACATTAGTGTGGATTTAAATCTCACGAAATTGTGACTATATACAACATCAGTTTTAGTATTTGCGAAACCCGAAACACGTGTCTAGTATTTTTATGTAAAAAATCTATGTACAAAATTTCAAAACTGTATCATGAAAAATCAAAAAGTTATAAGCTTGTTATGTTACCTGGTTGTCCGTACAAAAACATGATCACCACGCGGCGCCCGCTGAGCGCCCGTGCCTAGTGCCGCTATGACCTGCAGTGACTTGTGCTCGTCGCGCGGTGTCCATATTGTAACCTTTTTTTAAAGATTTTTGGGGCAAAATATAACACGGTATAAAAATTATTGGAATCGATTCAGTTATTTATTCTGAACAAACTATATTCAGGTTTCGCATATACTAAAAATAATGTTGTTTATATAGTATTTATGATATTATTGGTACCAACTGTTTTTTAAACCTGACAAGAATCCCTATCCTTGTCAGGTTTCAAAAACAGTTGGTACTGATCTAAATCCAACTAACAAAATTTTTTTTTTCATTTGAAACCTCCCTTTTTCAGAACGCCTCTACCCATCCCTCTGCGCCGCCTGCGCTCGCTCCTGCACAGCTGGAGACCGCTACTGGGGCAACTCGGGCTCCCTCACCTGCCTCACTGATGGCCAGGGAGACGTCACGTGGGCTGAGGTCGATGACGTCGCTTCTTACTTCAAGGTAGCATAACATGACATCACGCCTGCACAGCTGGTGCTTGGCTTTACTACTGGATTTTTCACCCCTACAAGCTGGCAGAGATGCTCCTGAGGCTGAACGACGTCGGGTGGTGGCGGGTGCTCTCACAGGTCTCAGTTTGTCTACGAAATAAATAGTAAAACATCAGGCAGCTGCCTGATGTATCAACTTTCTATACCCTTCGGAACCCGGCACCAGCAGACACTGCCCCACTGTTAGGCAAAGGCTTATCCCAAATTCTTCCAAATGTTCTGTTCCTTACAGAAATGTAGGAGTATAGAGTTTGGCCAGCGATTTGTAGCACAAGGAAAAATTTGTATTAGATTTTCTTTGAAAATTTGATTTCTACAAATCAAATTTTCAATTTTCAAATTTGCCGCCTTTGTGGTGGCACAAAGGCGGCAAATTTAAAAAATCTTCAGCTGGCAACATGGAAAAAAACGATTACCGATTAGTTAAAAAAAAAAAAGATTTGATTCTATTGTATAATTTTATGTTAATAAATTATGAGTAGGAATGTAGGAATGTCAAAATTTCAGACTATACAAGGGTCGTTCTGGACCTCGTAAGGGGTCATTGTACACATCATTATGAACAACTTTTACTATGGACCAAAACTGAAATCGTGAAAAAAAAATCAGCTGCTCCCTACATTTTGACGAGTTATGCGAACATAACGTAGAGAACAGCAGATATTTTTTTCGCGATTTCAGGTTTTGCTCCCATAGTAAAAGTTGTTCATAATGATGAGTACAATGACCCCTTAAGAGGTCCAAAACGACTTAAATTTAACCTTGTATTTTCATGTTGCCAGCTGAAGATATTTTTAATTTGCCGCCATTTCCTTCCGACTCACTGGCCAAACTCTAACTAGTAATGTGAAACTGCAGCCCACATTATCATCAGCGGACATACGCCGTTCTCTATCTTTAAACATCCCTATCGAACCTTCTCCAATTCCTGAATGTATGATAACAATAGCTCATTCTCTTCCAGATTCAGCAAAGTGAATTTCTGACCGAATCTGACAACTTTGCGTACCTCTGTCGCGATGGTACATGGCGCGATCTGACGCAGGAGCCCTGCATCTGGCTGAGAAGACCTTGGAATGTCATTGTGGCTAAGAGGTATAATATGACTATTTATGTGTAGGTGGTATTTTGTTTAAAAACTACGGGTTTTCCACCTTTCCATACGAATTATAGGACTCGAACGATAGTTGATTTGGCTTCCTAAATCGAATAACGTAATATACTTATCGTTAAAATAACCAATTGTAATTTTTACTTTACTTAATTTTTTTAAAGTTCTAAAGCTTTACTTACTTACAATACGTGCTACAAATGATGAGACTTGACCGCGCCTCCCGCGCTCTTTCCGTCGCCCCGATGACGCCCGGTCCCTTCCCGCGCTCAGACCTCATAAGCTAGAGACCTAAAATCGTCTACTGCGCAAGTCAAACTACGTGGTGCGTCAAGTCTCATCTTTCGTGGCGCGTATTGTACTTGTTTTTAATTATAAAAGGATCTCCTTAAGATTATTATTATTTTAAGACTGCCTTTCTCAATTGGTCAAGAAACATCTACAGGGTGTCCGGTAAAGAATAAATAACCTTGAAATAGCAATAATAGACCTCATGGCCGTTCTAAGAAAAATACAAAAAAAAAAACCCCAAGTATTTACATAAGATTTTTTAGAAAAAAATACTTACAAACTTTTTTTTTTTACCTTATTTTACATTTTTCTTCGAGGAGCTCGTGGCTAAGTAAGTAATAACAGTCGCACGGGTCGATCCATCAGGTTAAGCTACGCTTGCCGGGGTGGGTCAGTGGATGGGTGACCATTCTTTACATACCCAGACTCCTCCGTGCCTCGAAAAGCACGTTAAGCCGTTGGTCCCGGCTTTTTGACTTTTGACTAGGTACACAAATATGATCAGTAGCGGGTACGGATAGAGCCCCATTTTTTTTGTACTAATAAAAAATAGCAGTGTATTTTTTTTTAGTACGGCCTTAAGTTTTCTTTATGCTATTTCAAGGTTATCCATTAATTACCGACAGCCTGTAAATGTTGGTCAAAAAAAAAATTCGATCAGTAACATATCGGAATCGGACCTAATCCTAACCATGATCATCTTCTTCATGTTCAAAGACAAAGACATTTCGTCGGATATGGTAGCAACAAAGTTGGTATATAAAATCATTGTGTTCAGGACACATCCGCCGCTAAAAGCGGCATACGAATATTTACAATAATATGTGCACATGGGCATAAAGCCTAACTTATATACTACATATCTATACTCTATAAAACAATATAAAACACTTAAAACTATAGACATAGAGACACATTGTTCTCTAGATAAAGTTTACTTTGGTCTGTAGGGTCTGTGGTAACGAAAAATGCGTGCTGATGCGGTAAAGGATTTATTTCTACTGATCCGTACAAACAGTTGTTTAGCTATTAATACAGATGGAACACACACATGCAAAATCGTCTCATATTTAAGCCTATAAACACAACATCTCGCCCACCAAAGGGCTATACAGGCCTTTTGATAGGCAAATTAATACCTCTGTCCCTGTACATTGATACAAACCAATAATGCTAGTACGAATGTCTAACAGAAATAATAAACACAAAATTTATCATAACAGCATTATTATCTGTAGTTAAATATTAATCAGCATGGTCTATCGGTAAAGGGCATAGCTTATTTATAGCTCTCTGAACTACGTTATTACCACTTTTAACGCTGTAAACCCTAGTCGCTCCGTCGGCGCCTGGATGTTTATCCACAATACGACCCAACATCCATTTGCCTGGAGGTAAATTGTCATATTTAATAAGAACAATGTTTCCAATATCTAGTTCAGGGATCGGTTTAAGCCATTTAGGTCTCTGCTGCAAACGAGATAAATATTCACTTTGCCATCTCCGCCAAAAGTGAGATAGTAATTGTTGTATATGCTGCCAACGGGATAACCGATGCATAGGTATTTCGGCTAGGTCAGGGTTAGGAATCGTAATCGGAGCTTCGCCGATTAGAAAGTGGCCTGGCGTCAATGGTGTAATGTGATCTGTTTCGGCTTCATCAACAGGACTTAATGGCCGCGAATTAAGGCAGGCTTCTATCTGACACAGCAGGGTACACATCTCTTCATAGGTTAAATGCGAAGTCAACACTCTTCTCAGGTGGTATTTTAATGATTTTACACCTGCCTCCCATAAACCACCCATGTGAGGGCTATAGGCAGGGATGAAATGCCACTGTGTGCCTTCCAGTGCAAGTTGTTCAGCAATTGGACCGTCAAATTGTAATTGGGCTTCACTCCATGCAATAGCAAGTTCTTTATTAGCGCCAACAAAGTTGCGACCCTGGTCACTCCATAGATGGGCACATTTTCCACGTCTGGCAACAAATCTCCGAAAGGCCCCAATGAACGATTCAGAGGTAAGGTCACCTGCCAGTTCTAAATGGATAGCCTTAGTAGACATACATATAAACATAGATACATATGCCTTAGAGGTCTTGACTCCTCTGCCCTTGGACATCAACACCTGAAAGGGTCCAGCAAAGTCCACACCACTATGTAAAAAGGCTCGAGAAGGTGTCACTCTGACCTTAGGTAGATCTCCCATCAGTTGGGTCTTACTTGTAGCACATTGTTTGGCACATATTAAACATTTATGTAACTTAGCCTTAACCAACTTCTTTGCTCTCAGTATCCAAAATTTGGAACGTAAATAGCCCAGCATTAATTGTATTCCACCATGTAACGTTTTTATATGAGCATCTTCTACTATGAGAGCAGTGAGGGCATTGTTGCTATCCAATATCATCGGGTGTTTGCCATCTTCGTCTAAGTCAGCGTGTCTCAATCTTCCGCCCACCCTGAGTATGTTCTCTTTGTCTAAGAAAGGGTGTAAAGTCTTCAATCTACTTTCTCTCTTTACCGATTTATTTTGCATTAAACTATTAATCTCGTCTTCAAAACTATTTTTCTGAATTATCTTTATACAGGTTTTCAATGAATCATACAATTCACTTGTAGTCATCGCAATATCTTTGGCCTCCATTTTCCTGCCTTTCAGGAATCGCTTACAGTAAGTAACTGCCTTTAACAGCTCAGTTATGGTTTCAAATTCCTGAAATTTTGTGATAAGGTTGTTGGAGCTTTCAGTTTCTATTTTCATATTAATTTGAACTGTTTGTATCCGTTCTAAATTAGTAAGCAGGTTACTTGGTCTAGTGTAAGGTATGTCATCTCTCTTTAACCATTCAGGGCCTTCCCACCACATAATATTTTCTTTCAGGTTTATCAACGACATTCCTCTAGAAGCTGGATCCGCAGGATTTTCCTGTGTGGCGACATGGTACCAGTTATTTCCGACGTTATCTAGGACTTCTACGACCCGGTTTCTTACAAAGGTGTGCCATCTCATGGGGTCTCCAAACAGCCAGGCCAATACAATTGTTGAGTCCGTCCAGGCAAAGATATTTTTGGCGGGTATTCTAGTGGCTTCCTTTACTTGCTTCAAAAGTCTAGACAACAACACAGCACCACATAACTCGAGACGCGGTAACGACACAGGTTTAATCGGAGCTACACGAGTTCTAGCTGCTATTATATTGGTCCTAATTTCACCATTGTCTTGACGCACACGGATATAGGCTACCGCTGCATAGGCTTTATTTGAGGCATCGCAGAAGCCATGGACCGTAACGTTAGGCATTAGATTTGACTGGGTATGTAGCCATCGTTTAACTTCAAAGCTATTTATATCATGTAAGCTGCTTCTTAAGGTAAGCCACTCCTTCGTTATTGCTTGGTCAACCTCCTCATCCCATGTAATGGCTTGCAGCCATAGCCTTTGAATAAGCAGCTTTGCAGGTAATATAGCAGGTGCTAACCAGCCGAGCGGATCAAACAACCTCTGAATATCTCCTAAAATGGTTCTTTTCGTGATCTTCTCCGCTGGACGAGGTAAGTTTAATGTATATTGAAAAACATCTTTTCCCATATTCCAGCTTAAGCCAAGGGCTCTGATAGTGCCATCAATAGTGATATCTACATTAGCATGACAACTTCTTAAAGAAGGCTCAAATTGTTTTAGGAATTCCGCGCTATTGGAACACCATTTTTGAAGTACAAAACCTCCATTTCTTAAGATAGCGTCAATTTCTTTGGCTAATTTAATAGCTTCTGGTATTGTATCTTTCCCAGACATCAAGTCATCCATATAAAAATCTTCCTTTATCACCTGGGCCGCGTCAGGGTAGTTCTCACCTTCATCATAAGCTACTTGTTGCAAGGTTTTGACAGCTAAATAAGGAGCAGACGCGGTGCCAAAAGTGACTCTCGTCATTCTGTAATCTTTTACAGGATCTTGGGGGTGACTACGCCAAAGAATTCTTTGAAGGTCTCTGTCTTCCTTGCTGACATAAATTTGGAGGTACATTTTTTGAATGTCCGAGACAAAACACACTTTTTTCATTCTCCACCTTATTATTAAACTTCTCATGTTTTCCTGTAATTGAGGACCAACTAATAGTTCTTCGTTTAAAGATATACGGTTTCTTCCCTTTTGTGATGCATTAAATACGGTTCTTAGTTTTGTTGTTTCCTTTTCTTGTTTTATTATCGCGTGATGTGGCAGATATACCGATGGCTTCTCTATTTCATTCCTAGGCACTTCCTCCATGTATGTCATTTGTTTGTATTCTTCCATTACTTTCACGTACTCTAATTTTAACTGGTTGTTCCTTTCAAAACGTCTTTCTAGTTGATACAGTCTTGTCATTGCTATGTCTCTGGTTTGTCCTTCAGTTGATAATATTTCATTTTTTCTTTTAGGTAATGTCACTATGTATCTTCCATCATTTGCTCTGGAATGTGTAGCCTTGTATATTTCTTCACATTTTCTTTCTTCTAAGGTAAGTACACTTTTTTCTTCGGTTTCAAGTTCCCACATTGTTCTTAACATGGAATTCAGGTCTAGATTAAGGTGCATGACAGTAAAATCATGGTCATTCTTGTTGCTTTGAATTTTCCCGAAGAGGATCCAACCCAGGCTGGTATTTTGTGCACATGGTGTGCCGGGTGGGCCCTTGATTATTTCACTTCTTAAGATCTGGGCATAGATTTCAACACCTAGCAATATATCTATACGTCCTGGCTGACTAAATTCAGGATCTGCTAGGCTTAGTCCCTTTAAGTGTGCCCAGTTTCTGGTAGATAATCTTTGTGAAGGTAGTTGCGCGGTGAGTCGCGTTGGTATTATGTATGCTTTAGTTTTAATGTTGACACTATCATCGTGTTTGGATAAAATCTCGATGTCAGTTGCGTGTTTCACTATAGTCTGTGTTGAACCAATTCCCGTAATTTTACCATGAGCAGGGGTCCTTTTGAGGCGTAGTATTTGGGTAGCTCGTTCACTGATAAACGTGGCCTGTGAACCCTGGTCCACTAGAGCTCTTAACACGATGGTGCGTCCGTTTTCATCTCGTACTGGTACAAGAGCAGTAGCCAATAGAACAGTGGCTGTGTGTGTTGTTACAAAGGACGATAGTTCAATCTTTGGTTCTTCAGGCACGGTATCATTTGAGATTTTTTTCTCTTGAACTTCACTATGGTTTGCTTGAATCGTATCTGATTTGTCAGGGGAGGACCCCGGTGCACTTGAATGGACTAATGTGTGGTGACGTTTATTACACTTTCGACAATTCATATTCAATCGACAACGTATCGCATTATGTCCGGCGGCAAGGCAATTAAAGCAAAGGTTATATTTTTTTACAACCTCACATCTCTCATTCGGTTCTAGTTTAGTAAATTCCCTGCAGTGGCATAAAGTATGATTTTCTTCGCATAATATGCAATCTCGTAATGTCTCTGACGCTGCTATGTGGACTGCATGAGCACCTTTAGGTATAGGTTTCTCCTTTGAAAGAGGGCCAACGAGTTCGAGCGTACGAAACTTTGTTTGCAAAAACTTGACTAAGTCTTCCCACTTCGGTAGCTCATCCATATCTTCCCGGTATGCAAACTCTTCCCAATCTCGATGTGACTCTGAGTCCAATTTCTGAACGGTCAGAAATATAATTATTGGATCCCAAGAGTCAGTTGAAACGTTAAGATTCTTTAGGCTGTTGATACATTCATTTGTTACGTCCAATAAAGACTTAATGTGGTTAGCCGTTTGACTGGGAATCTTCCGTTGGTAAAACAATTTTTTCAATAGAGAATTCACTATAATTTTTTTATTTCCATATCGTGCGCTCAGTGTGTTCCAGGCTTGCTCATAATTGGTTTCAGTGATTTGAATGTGTTTCAGGAGAACTTGGGCATCACCAGTCATACTAGTTTTCAAGTAATGTAGTCTCTGTACATTACTTAATGACGTATTTTTGTGCACTAAAGAGATAAACAAATCTCTGAACGCTGGCCATTCATCGTATATTCCGGAAAAGGTAGGCAGCTGAATGCTCGGTAACTTAACTTGTCCTTCTATGGATGAGCTTGTTTCCGTTTGTTTTAGATGAGAAAACGTAGATAATAAATCTCGCAAATCGGCCAGTAAACATGAATATAAATCTTCATAGATAAAATAATCTTCATTAATAAAATACGATAAGTCAGACTTTTTCTCCTTCGGAACACATTTGACGAGTTCTTGATGAGCGCTTCTGAACGTATTCCAGTATTCATTAATGGATTGTATACGTGTTTCAACATAACCCTTGGTAAGTCGTTGTTTAGGGCATTTTTTTAGATTCGTTTGCGCTTTTTGCAGCAACATTGCAGTATCTTCGAGTATCAGCAAACACTGCTCTGGTGTAGACATATTTGTAATCTTTGTAATATCCACTCGTAGATTTTAAGATCGTAATTTCTTCTAAAACACTCACGACGACGTAATATGAATAGGTAGGTACACAGGCAATTCACAGTCAATTTAATTTTACTTCAAATCCGCACAAATAACTCATTCAACAGCTGGCTTCTTATCTTAGGAATGTGGTTCTATTGTATCGCACTCGATGAATAAAACGTTGTAAGTAACACAGATATCCGGCTCTAAATTCGACCATATGTTCTGTAGATAAAGTTTACTTTGGTCTGTAGGGTCTGTGGTAACGAAAAATGCGTGCTGATGCGGTAAAGGATTTATTTCTACTGATCCGTACAAACAGTTGTTTAGCTATTAATACAGATGGAACACACACATGCAAAATCGTCTCATATTTAAGCCTATAAACACAACACACATTAATTATTATTTGCTCTGGTACCTACCTATAACCTACAATATCAAATAAACAAT
This sequence comes from Cosmia pyralina, assembly GCA_946251885.1. NCBI lineage: Eukaryota > Metazoa > Arthropoda > Insecta > Lepidoptera > Noctuidae > Cosmia > Cosmia pyralina. Next base: position 5,652,476 of record OX276368.1, on the reverse strand, counting down.
AAAAACACAACAATAACTTAAACAAACAACCTAACAACAACCTAATTATAAATCTAAATAAATCTAATTTAAACCTTAATTTAAAAAAAAATCTTTTATAGTATAAAAGTTATTTTGACTAAGCCATGTTTTTAGTTCTTTTTTGTAACAATTAAATGGTAGTTCTCTTATTAATTTTGGAATGTGGTTGCAAATTTTTAATGACATAAGGTAGCTGTTTCTGTAGTACTGTTACAAAATTGTTCATCGTTCTTTCAGAAAAGCTTCAGAAGCAGTGAGCAAACTGGCCCAATCCTTAACAAACAGCTCAGTAACGGTAGACCAACACTGGCAAGGGTCGCTCGCAGCATTGCTGGAGAGCCACCAGGCTTTGCCGGAACCTCTGCATCCACCACGAGCTCCTATGGATTACTTAGCGATGGCTGAAGGGTTTAGGGAGGCGTATAATCAAGCTGGTTGTGATCCACCTAGGTAAGTGTTCTCGATTATTTATTTCTGGAAATTTTTTCGTGACCTTTTTGAGGTGTGAGGAACAGAGTGTAAAGTTCACTCATCCTCCATAGAAAAGGGAGGATCCTCCGACCAGAAGAGTTGTGTATGGTGGGCTACTGCCCGACGGTTGATGTCTTGATGTTTGGTAAACTCTGCTTGCGCGATGCAGGATTTGTGTGGCGTGAGGTCATCGCATATTGCGTTGTAGATGTCGCCACTCGCCACAACCTAAATCTGTATTGTTCGCAAGGGTATCAATCAATCAGTTTATTCGCATAATATGGGTTTACAAAGATGTTACATAGGTACGGTTTCACCATATTCAGCTTTTGTTAGCATGCAAATTATAATATAGTGTCATAAATTCATAATATATAAACAATTAGATCATATCTTTAAAAATCTGAATTAAACATTGATAGTCTATCCATTACAAATAGTCATCATGATCTTAAAATAAAAGGTACTAATTTAATAAGAGTAAAATTATTTAGATTAAATTAAGAATTATACTGGGTAGATTACAATTGTTTCAACGGCAATTAAAGTTTGCATTTATATTAATGAATTATTATCAATGATTTCATTACATTTTCTCTTCGAAGTACTCTTTAATTGAATAATAAGCCTTATCTATAAGTAATGCTTGAAGTCTCTTTTTAAATAGATTTACATCACTTGTACTGCGTATAATTGAGGGTAGTTTATTGTATATTTTAGGGCCCATGCAAACAAAGCTTTTAGAGAGAAGTGCGGTTTTTCCTGGTGGAACGCATATTTATCTGCGTGACGTTCTCTTGTACGATACTCAAACAGTTGTAGATTGCAATATTTGCAATGGATAAATAGTGCTGTCTCATAGATGTAGATGCTGGGTAGTGTCAATATTTTTAATCGTTTGAAATGAGGCTCACATGAATCCGTTTGGGTTAAGTTACATAAATAGCTCTTACGCATCTTTTTTGCGCCCTGGGTAGGCAGATGTATTCTTATTTCGCCAGTTTTAAGTATTAACAGGCGACGAATGTGCCATAATTTTTTCGTAAGACTTACCTGCTTATTCCGCATGAGACTATGGTCTATGGTCTATGTAATTTTTATTTTACCAGTATCGAAAGTGCTTTGTAAGCTACTGGTACAATAAAAATATCGTGGTAGGATTATCGCGATCTGGATTGTGAACTTTCGGTGTTGAGCCGAGCATTAAGAATTCAACAGAGTGCATACTAGCGCGTCGAAAAACACACAGTTGGATTTTCAATTCTTGGTGATAAGCAGTGCGCTCAAAATCAAGTGCGCGATAAAAAATTGTTTTGAGAAAAATCGTCCGTGTGAATCTGAGCTAATTCTAAATACGTTAGTACTAATACTGAATACGATTAAAAGTCCAAGTATAGAGGGGTTTTTAGTCCCCCTCCCTATCATAAAACAGACTCTCCAATGTCCCATATTAATACAGATGGGACACTCCGCAAAATCATTTAAATAAAAAGCGACTCTCGCAACGACACAATAAAGTGCAATTCAGGTTGCACAACGCGTCATTACCTACAGTTATATTCACCTATAAGTTGCCTCTCTTTCTATCGCGTAACTCTTATACCTTCTGACTCGTTAGGGTTGTCTTCTTTTACGACGCGTCGCGTGAGTGAGTATCGAACTAACGTGCGAGCCGGCCAGTGCGCGGCAGCCCACACTGAATTGACCCAGTGAGATGAGCCCGCCGCGTACTTGTAGCTTCATACCTAAACTGCGGAGTGTCCCAGCTGTATTAATCTGTGCCAATGTTAAAAAACTCAGTTTTTTTTAATCAATATAATCCGCAGTCGATAGTGATTTATCCCTCAAGTAATCCAGAAGTTTTTAATATTATAAATGCGAAAGTGAGTTTGTTTGTTTGATACGCTTTCACGCTAAAACGGCTGAACGGATTCGGATGAAATTGGGCACATGGGAAGACCATGACCTGAATTAGGACATAGGATACTTTATAGCTCGGTGTGACATCCACGCGGGCGAAGCAGCGGGCAAAAGCTAGTAAAAATATAATTTGTTGTTAACATGTTCTGTTCGCGACGACGCATCATCAAAAAACATGAAAAGTTAGGCGTTTTCATAGTGTCAGCTGCGAGACCCTATCTGGCGCACGCTAGCGCAAGTAGCGGGGGGACCGCCATCGTATAACGTACCGAGTCGCGAATGAGCTACGTTTTTGTTCGCTACGATGCGTCACCAAACAGTTGTTTATAGCTTAATTTAGTAAAAATAACAGTAAAATCAGTTTAAATAGTGTTTTATAGTTGAAAAACAGTGAAAAATAGTGTTTCCTAAGGAAAACGTGAGTACCACCCCTATAAACTCCAATTAAGTGGGCTACATAGCCGAAATTATAGTTTAATTGGTGCGTCCAGGTACCCTAGACCGAGACCTAGCCCTGGACGTACCATTATAGTCCTGAAAAGCCTACTTGATTGGATTTATAGGGGTCGGAAACTTTAATTTGCTGTTTTTTGGTGACTCGTTCTAGCAATTTAGGTTTTCAGGGCCTGTCACGCCCTGAAAAATATAGATGTAATCATGAATTTTTCATAGTTTTTTAGGTCATTAGACCAGCTTGAGATACCTGCTTACCCCGTTGAAATATCTTCTTTGGTTATCGAATAAAATAGTTTGAAAAATAGTTTTAAATCAAAACAATTAACATTTTTGTATTTACACGCTGAAATCTTTTCAGCGAATATAGTTACAGGAAATGCAGGTGTCTCAATCGCTGGACAATTTAATGACAATTGTAACGGTGTATAATATGATGTAATTATAGCCATTTTTCAGCTGCTAATAAGCACTTTTGTAAAATGTTTGAAATAAAAATAAACTCGAAATCAGGAGACGGTTCGCGGTTCTCGTTAAGGTAAAGTTTCGAGGTACCTTAGCGCGCAAGCGAAAATACAGACTCGTAGCCATCGGCATGGTACCTATTCATCGTTCTGTTCCTGAAGAGTTACGCAAATCGTCTCCTGAAATCTCCTGAAGACTTATCAAAATCGCTGTTAATATTTCATCATCAAGAAACCCTTCCCCGTCAAGACTTCACACATAGCTACTGGTCGCCAGTCTGCAGTTATCCTGAGCCTATAGGTACAGGACGTCAGCGCCGTTTGGACTAGGAGGCCTAACCTCAAGCAGGGATACACCTGGATAGGCATTACACACTCCTTCAACACACCGTGTCCGACGATCACGCCCGTCCAGTACATGTTCTTTATTATTTTCAGACACATCAACTTCTGCACAACATCTCTCCTAGCTAAGAACAAATGTGAATGGCTGAGCGAGGCAGGCGCAGTATACGGCGTCGCGCCTCCTCTACAATGTGTGATGAGGAGCAGCGTCGAGGAGTGTTTGAAAGCGGTGGAAGTAGGAGAGTGTGACGCTACTGCCGCTGGTAGCGACTGGCTGGTTGCTGGGATCAGGTTAGTTCTGAAGATTCTATTCCTATTTATTTTTCCGTAGTGCAATAAAGCTCCTGTTTCTAGAAGAGCGACCATGTGTGTGTGTCCAAGAGTGACTGTCGTGAAAATTATGACAGCGGCAAAGATTTAAATCGTTAGATTCGCCCCACCGCGTCAAAATTTAGTCACATTTCTGTTTCGTTTTGACACCTATAAGTCGACTTACGCACGGACGTAAAAATATCGCGGCGATTTTTTTTCGCGCACTGGATTTTCAATGCTCTGCTTAGTGCCGAGAGTTCAGAATCCAACAGTGTATTTTTTCAATGCGCTAGAATGCACTCTGTTGTTGTTAAGTTGGATTCTCAATGCTCGGCTCAACAACGAGAGTTGAAAATCCACTGCGCGATAAAATCCCGCCGCGATATATTTACGTTCGTGCGTACGTTGGCTATCACTTGATTATCATAGAACCGCTGTTTAATAATGTGTGAGCTCACTTTTCTCAGTATGGACACTTTCTTGAGGTGAGGACAAATCTGGCGATTTAAATCTTTGGGGGGCGGGGTTTGACTTAATGTCAAATACTGGGGAAAATTCGGCTGCTTTCCTAGGAAAGCGTACCCACAGAGTACATTTGTATGGCTTTAGATGGGCTTTAGGGTCATTTCGAATCTCACTCAAGTAGGTACGAATTGTTTTTACTCGACTGCGGCGAACCCCAAGAAGAGAATAGGTAATTAATGTTTTAAAGAACTTGATGATTTGTTTTGTACTATCTTTCGAATTTCTTTCAAAAGGGCTCGTGGCTGAGTAATAACAGCCGCACGGGTCGGTCGATCAGGTTAAATTACGCTTACCGCGGTCGGTCCATGGATGGGTGACTATCTTTACATAGCGAGACCTCTCCGTGCCTCGGAAAGTACTTAAGCCGTTAGTCCCGGCTGTCATTCTTGGATTATTGACAGTCCTTACGGGTCGTCAGAAGTCCGAAAGTCTGATAACTAGTCTTATCTATAGAGAAAAGAGTGGCTGTCATATCCCAAAAAAAATAATCCCCTTTTTTGTGTTGTTCCAGAGATTACTCCATAACACCACTCCTCCACGAAATAACTCCCATCGTAGAAAAAACGAATACAATTGTTGCTTACGTCAACACCGACGCCCAAATAACCAAGATGGCGGATTTGCGCGGCAAACGCGCTGCTTTCCCGCGCTACGATGGCGCGGCGTGGCATTCTGTCAAAAACTATATTACAGGACATGAAAATATATCTTGTAAGGAGTTTATGGAAAGTTATTTTAAGGAAATATGCGCGCCTGGCTTGGATGGGAAGAAATGTTACGAAGAAGGCGAAACAGAGGCGTTGAAGTCTCTTGTAGAAGGGAAAAGTGATGTCGCGTTCATTAGTATGACTACTTATAAAGCTTTTCAAGGTGAGGTTTTTGTAGATATATTTATTTATTTATTTAACATGTGGAAAACCAACAGCTTAACTTATAAACAATAAATATACTGAAAAAAGAAACATGAAGCCAATCACAGGTTTTCACGCCAAAAACGAATAAAATAACTTTCATAAAAAACACAAAAAAAGTTTTTTATGAAAGTTATTTTATTCGTTTTTGGTTTTTGAAGTCGGTTTCTACTTTTTTTAAAGTGATTTTTTTATTATCTTTTCAGATAGCAAAGGACCGTCATCAGAAGACATCAAGAAAATCGTCCCTCTCTGTCCGGAAGGAAACGAGAAATACTGCTTTGTTAGTTGGTCCAACTTGGGCCACATATTTGCAGCCAACAATCTCACAACCATTCGAAAACACGAGATTGTAAACGTCTTCACCAAGTTGGACCAACTGTTTGGCAAACATCCACCTTTCCACAATGCTATGTTTTCAATGTATGGATCTTTTAATCATGAAATGGAAGTCATTTTCCATAGTAACACTAAAAGTTTAGCCACAAGTGCTGTTTTAAAGACTCACCCTTACGATAAAATTCCGTATAATTTCGAACTTTCTGTTTCCAATATGACAGATTTCACTTGTGATTTCGGCGCCAAAACGACCCCATCTTTGATCATGTTGCTGGTAACTCTAGTCGTATTTTTAATTAATAGTTAATGTTTTTTTTAAGTTAACTAAGCGCTTTGTGATAAATAAAAAAACAGTTTTTATATTTTTCTTTGTCGTTTTATTATGTTCAATGTCAGTGCTTGGGATCAGCCGGCCATCCACGTAACTACGTAGATTCCTATACGTATAGATTCTAATTAAATTAGGAGGCTGCCAGAACGACGCGCGACGTTAAAAAAGGCCATACACCTGTCGCAGGACAGAACAGTTTAGAGAGTATTTGAATAGTCTGTCATCGTAGTATGAGGAAGCGACGAACTGTAAACAGACTCATCTCTACTCGAAAACTACAATAGCAAAAAAAAAAAAAACGAAATATCACCCGGCAATTTGATACACACACATCAGCTGCTAGTGTGTTTAACCAAATAATAATAACAATATATCCCACCGCCGCATCTCTACGTTGACGTCGTGGTGGGGCTTGTGCGCTCCGAACTCAAGGTCTGTGCTGAGCCGGCAGAGTTGACTTTGCCAAAACAGGTCTAGACAGACCAAGAGAGATACAGAAACCCGCAGGGCAGCATGTTGCTAGCTGTTGAGCAGTAGCAACCCCACGAACCCTATATCCCGGGAGAAGTCTTGTTCCTCACCTCTGGCTTACCTTTATTGACCGGCTGGAGTGAACACTGATCACGAACAGACCTCCCACCTCATTCTTGCCTTTATTGGCCGGCTTGAGTGGAGATTCGCAAGAGCAAACATGCTCGGAGGAAGGAAGTATTCCAGTAAGTGCTTGTAGGGATCTTGACCATCTTCGAAATTCCGGGCTCTGGGATTGTTCTGAGAGCCGAGGAATACCTCTCCACTTCTCAAGCACCTCGGGAGATGTTGCCCCTTTGTCGCTATGTTACTAAGTGCTAGCAACAGTTCCTGGGGGCCCATTATTGAATGTGCAAGTCAACCCCTTCCATTTTTTCCATGTAATAAAACATTGATCAGGCAGGGGCCATAGTCCTTTCATAGTTCTAGATAACCAGTCTACTTAAGCCACCCAAATCGATAGTCCAATATCTTTGTTTCCATATTCTGCAACAGTCCTACACCAGTGGCAATCGGGGGTTGTCCTTGGGTGCATTTGCATAGTGTGTACTGGGATAATCGTCGGTTGATGCCTCATTTCATTGCAAGCGGGCCTCTGCGAGTTGCCTTCGGCCCCTCGTACGCCTTCTAAAGGTCCGGTACCCCAGAGTCCTGAGATATGTCAATGACTTTTTGTAATAATAATAAGAACCTTACCGCTGTATCTCTACGTTGATGGAGTGGTGGGACTTGCGCGCTCTGAACTGTCTGTGCCGGCAGAGTTTACTTTGCCGGAACAGCGCCCTAATTGCGTAACACACTATCAATCGGAATCGGTTTCATTTTGACAGTTCAATAACATTCATTGCGTTATTTACGTTGTCGAGCAGATAAATTTTTTGAACATATGAAGCAATGGATTAGCAATTTGTTTCAAAATCATTGAAATTCCGATCGATAGTGTGTTACGCAATTAGGGTGCTGGTCTAAGATGAAGAGCCAGACCAAGAGTGATACAGAAACCCGCAGGACAGCATGTGGCGAGCTGTTGGGCTGTAGCGACCCCACGGACCTTATCTGCCGGGAGAAATTTTGTTCCTCACCTCTGGCTTGCCATTATTGGGGATACCGGGATTCTCCTGATAGCCGTGGAACTCCACTCCTCATAAGTACCTCAGGACATGTTGCCTTCTTGTCACTACGACACTGTACTAGCGACCGTTTTCGGGGGCCCTTTATTGAGTGTGCAAACCACCCCCTGCCATTTATCTGTGTGTTGTATATGAAACATTGGTCAGGCAGGGGCCATAGGTCTTTCCATAGTTCTATTGAATCAGTCCACAGCCACCCATACCCTTATGCCAGTATGTTTTGTTTCAATATTAGTCCTGCACCACCGGGGGTTGTCCTTGGGTGCACTTGCATAGTGCATACAGGATAATCGTCGGTTAGTGCCTCCTCATTATTTAAAATTGTATAAGGGGCTTCTACTAATTGGCTTCGGCACCTCGTACACCTTCTAAAGGTCCAAGGCCCCAAGGTCCCGAGCACAAAAATCTAAATAATAAGTGCATTAGTATTTAGATTTCTGTGGTCCCGAGCTACCTATGTCAAAAACATTTTAGTAATACTAAAAGCCTGGATTTAAAAGGCTATTAAGTAACTATAAAGTACTTATAGTAAAATGCGCAGTTGGGCACAGTGACAAGTGCTGTGGAACTCAGATAAGTTAGACTAAATTATAATAAAATAATAAATAAATAATAATAATATAATAATTATATATATATATATGTCGGAGGAATTTATTTATTTATTTATAGTTAATTAAAACGGTTATACACCAATTACAATAATTAACCTAGAAACACAATACTAATATTGTAATATCTACTACATACTTAATAAATAACAGTGGAAATTCTCTCATACTTTCTCTCGCAAAACTTTAGACACACTCGCTTTATCTCTCTCCATTCATCGGCAAACAGATCACAATCAGGATTGACTGCCAGGAGGGCATTGAGGGCTTCCAGAGTCCGACATACCGGCGACTCTGCTCTAGCGACCGTACAACATGCTGGCTGAGTAAACAATTTGTGCCTCTTACTGTGGCGGTGACCTATATAGTTGCCAGGCACATATAATTGACAAAATAGGTTATGTAGCTCAGGACAGTCGATAAGCCCTCTGAGGGTTTTGCAGGCTACCGCAATCTGATTCAAACCTCCTCGGAATGTCAGCATTCGTTGCCAAATTGGTCGCCGTCCATTGTTGTAACCGAAATAAGACGCAATATGCACTCTACAGTTGTAATTAGATCGATTTAACAAACAATCGGTTAGAAAGTGTACTTAGCACACAAGAATCGGATGAAACTGGATTACTATCGGAACGCGGCGAGGTCGGGGCGAGGTGGGTAGCTTTGTTGGTAGCGCACGTCCGTTCAGTTCGGTGTCTAATCACGAAGTCGTCCTCAACGTCCTCAAGTACAGGAACCTTGAATGACAACCGTCATCTGTCATCGTTATTTTCCCCCGCAAACTCAAAATGACATTGACAGCTCGCACAGTGATGTCAACCCCCATTTCCGAACACACCCAAGTCGGTACAACTTGACGGTCCGTTCAGAATCCACGACATAGTTATTCTTCAGATAAAAATTATCTGACTATTGTAAAATCAGCCCTTATTCTCCTCTATATTGGGGTGGTTTAAAAGAAAATAAAAATAGGGGAAAAAAAAGAAATTGAAATTTTGACATGACAGGACAATGCAACGTCTGGCGAGTCAGCTACTTAGTCGAGAATAAACAAAATCAATTCCTATTTCAAAGATTTCATGAACGCATTCATTTGTTCTGTCAGTCAGTGAATGAAAAAATTAAATGACATTAGTGTCATGTCAACAACGATAACGTCTTGTCTTTTCAAGGTGTTGCCAACCCGAACGATAATTATGGGGGCGTACGATAATTTAGCCTATGATACGATGTACGCTATCGTATGTCTAAATTACGTTAAATGTACGATAATTTTGAAGTTTGAATAAAAAATGCTTTAATGAGAAGAATTTCCACAAATAACTAATTTCTTATTGTGTTGCTCTATGATAAATAGAAGACTAGATAGTAATATTGATAACAAAGAGCTTGCGTCATAGAGTGAATGTCCCCACTGTGTCGTGAACTCATGACAATTTGGGAAAATATCCCCATTAATGTCCTGTTCAAATTCTCGTGGTATGCACTGTTCAATTAAAAGTACCACACACACACACATAACACATAATCAGCCTATAACGTTCCCACTGCTGGGACACAGGCCTCCTCTCTGTGAGAGGGAGTGGGCCGTAATCCACCACGCGGGCCCAGCGGCGGCGGCGGTGGCGGGGCCATTAAAATTACCACGGCACGATAATAGGCGTCGGGGACGATAATTAATTTTACAACAGTGCAATTTTTAAATTTTCTTAGTTTGTTTACATCACGAAGAAAATCGTGACTACTCAAAGCTATGAGAAAACATTGTTTAGGTACAGACGCCAGCACATCAAGATACCCGAAACTGTCAAATTTTCCCAATCAAGCTTGAACCTAATGCTTTAGCGATAAAGATGAAAATCTATTAAAGAAATTTGTACAGATTGTAGTAGCTTGATGTGCTGGCGTCTGTACGGTTTCTACTGTACCTAAACATTCATTGTCATTTATTTTATTAGCTTTATTTTAAAATCAATCTTATAAAGTATTTAATCAAGCCGCCGCGCCGGGGTCGCGGGTTGTTCGAAAGAGATACCGTGGCCTTGGCACAGGTAACTGAAGGAACACGGGTGGATTTTAGTCAGTAAGTATGACACGCCCTCCTGCTCCGCCCAGAGCGGGAGAAGTCATTTGATGAGTTCCCATCCACAAAAAAAAACTAAACACTACACACTAAACACTAAACACAGACAGACTAAATGAAAAAAACTATTACCAAAAAATTATTGTTTACGGGGTTTTTTTTTTACTAAGTCTGATTGTACGATAATTTTGTCGTAGAAACGATAATTTGGATGAGGAAATTCGATAGTTTTAACTTTTGCAGTTGGCAACACTTTATCAAACAATCAAGGCGAGACGTTCGCGTGACGTGATTTTCCCGCGACACCAAAACTTCTCAGTCGCAAAACAAAATATTCTCTGCAAATATGAGTTCTACTGACATAATCAACTTTATAAAAGCTCTGGACGCAGTGAAAAATGATTACACATGTGGCGTGTGCGGTGAAATGTGTAGAGATCCCGCAGTACTGAAGAAATGTTTCCACATGATATGTGCAGTTCACACCGGATTGAAGAACTGCCCGACCTGTAAAACACCATTAGATGATTGTTCTACGTACGTTGACGAAAAATTAAAAGATTGTATCGATTCCGCTAAGGAATTAGACAAGTTATTCGAGCCATTTCGACCAAAGGAACCCAGTGTAAAAACGAGTAAGAAAACTAAGAAGAATGACGCAGTCCCATCTTCAAGTAAGAGTGTCACGGCTCAATCTAGCTTCAAGAAGCCGCTATCTGACAAGACGAACTCCCCCCAAGAGTTGAACGAGACTATCAATTCGAATTTGAGTTCAAAATTTAACAAAAACTATGAAAAACGTAATAATAAAGGCGAAACGGCGCTTCATATCTGCTGTCGTCTCGGTAAAATTGATAGGATAAAAGAACTGCTCAGTCACGGTGCTAACACTAATACTAAAGATAATGCAGGCTGGACACCGTTGCACGAAGTTGTGCAAAACGGACGCTTGGACCTTGTAACATTACTTTTACAGTACAATACATTAATTGATGTGCCTGGGCAAGGTAATGAGACACCGTTACACGAGGCTGTAAGATACAACCACATAGAAATTGCTGAGGAATTGATAAAGCATGGAGCAGATATGAATGCAAGAAACTGCAAAGGGGAGACTCCGTATCAACTTGCTTCAGTAGATGTGAAGAATAGGTTAAGAGTGGCCGCTGACAAGATTTTACATACACAGAGTGTTAATGTCTCCCATATAGCTGCGTTGTATGCGGAGATAGAATTCGATGATATCCGTGTTTATTGCATTTCTCAGTACCGCACTATATATAACAAGCTTAAAGCTTTAGCAAAACATCACAGTAATATTTCTATAGAAGCGAAATTCACGAAAAAGGTCACGCATTTGGTAGTAGATACCGAAGATGGAATTTGTTCATCTAGTTTGGATGTGCTTCAAGGAATTGTCTGTAATATCTGGATCATATCGTCCGAATGGGTTATAAAATCAACCGAAGCCAAATTAGAGTCTTTTGAAACCTATGAAGTAAAAGGCGTAGGAAGTACTTCCTACAATGGCCCTAGAAATTCACGCTACATCAAATATAAACAATTACCAGGCATTTTTAATGGCTGTCACTTCTACTTGCACAATTTCAATACTAAATATGAGATTTCAAAATCTGTTGTTTTAACAAAAGCTATTTTAACTAAATTAATCACCGATGCTGGTGGTACTGTTTTGAGGAGGGTTCCGAATCCTGAACTGATTCCGGAGAGTGAGAAATTGGTACCCTACCATGCGAAGAAGGATGGAAAGTTGATGAATTGTTCACATTATATTATTTTTAAGGATATGTATGAGCCAATGTATAACATGCAGCATTTGAAAGCGTTGCCCATTGGTTGGTTGATTGAATGCATTGAAAAGTACGAACTGTGCGAACCATCGTAATTTTTCTTTCATTCTAAAACTCTGACCAACTGAGGCATACTCTGTTTTGACACAATTTGCTGACTCCGATTGTGTTAACTAACTTTTATGGAGGTGTTCAAACTGGCGCAAATAGTCGCGAGACTTATGACGCGCGCTGTCGCGTTCATCTCCGGATTCGCCTCAGTTTGACAAGTCATTTATTTTAGAAAATAAGCGAAGAACGGGAATAAGGAAGAAAAAACGAAAAATTTTAAAAATTCTTGTGTGGTACACCTTCATGTCAAGTTGCATTTGTTGCACCAAAACAAAAATATTTTCTTAAGAAAAAATTTTGTTGCGCGTTACGATATTGCTAGTCTCGTTATGGTAAAGAGACTGGATTATAATTTACCGAGTATTTCGATAAATTAAATAATTTTCTTCAAGCTAATTTTTCAATCGCCAGATAACTTTTGTCTAAGGGAGAAATATGGCGGTTTGACAGCTTTTGTATAGAAAATAATGTCAAACTGTCATGTATTCTTCATAGAGCTGAGTATTGAAATTATAAAACGATGGAGCCACTACTATAAATTGGAATTGAACTATTGAAAGGCTGTAATGTCAAACTATCTGACGGTTGTAAAAAAAAAAAAAAAAAAAAAAAATTTTTATTAAACCATGCGTATACAAAAATAGTATGAACTCTGGTATCCAAAAAAAGATTTAACTTGTGTTATGGATACCAGCATTCTCACATAAATGAAATTTCCATTGGTTGCAACAGACTTCGATGTCAAGAGTGGCACAGTATACAGGAGAGGAAGCCTTTAATAGAATGTGTGTAAGTGTAGTGTTAGTCACACTAATATTTTAAAGAAGAAAGTTTGTAAGTATGTGTGTGTGTGTGTGTGTGTGTGTGTGTGTGTGTGTGTGTTTGTGTGTGTATATGTGTTTGTGTTTGTATGTTTGTTTGTTACTTCTGCACGCTCAAACGTCGGGTCAACTTTGATAAAATTTGGTATAGAGGACACCCTGGATTAACACAGTCATCCCGGTCTACGCAGTTAAAACCGCAGGGCGCAGCTAGTGTGAAAATAAAACACATGAGTGAGGAAAGATTGTATGTTCCTGTCTAAAAAAAGTGATGCTTAACTTGATAATTTTATAAGATTTTCCGTTTCTTCATAGCTCTGCGCTTGTAACCACCTTTTGACCCTAACTTTCAATTCTTGCAAAGTAGTGGGATATATGGAGCAATGCTTGTTAATTCTATTATACAGTCGACTTGCGATACCATAGAAATGCCGCCGAGCAAGTGCCGTTTTGCACCGTTGAGTAGGGCATACCGAGTAATGCCGACGTTTGTCTCTGGCATCGGAATCATACTTCACCGTCAGATGCTTACGCATAACTGTGCGAAGCACAAACAGCTGCCTAACAGAAAGTACCTGAGTTTCTTTATACAGACAAGATGTAGGATGTCTAAACGGTTTGAAGGTCATAACCTTGTTTGTTGTCTTGTGTGTCTTGTTGTTGTTTGTGGTTTGTTGTCAATCAAAGATTAGTGTCGGTAAAAGTGTATTGGGTCAAACTTAGATATTATGTAATTCTGCTATATTACGCTAGAGGCGACACTGAGACATGGGATCACAATTTTTCTATGTAATTTATTCTGATAACCTCTCTATAGTAGGTATCTTTAATTTCTTTGGAATAAGAGTATCATGGAAGATTTTTTTGTTTTTTTTTTATTTATTTTAAAATGTTTGCTCTCTAGATATTTCTACAGCTGCTATTCTGAAGCAGTTATGTATCTTTTCCTGCATTTAATCATTGTAGTTATAATACTTTTATGAATTTACAAAACGGGTTTAATGATACAGTACAGAATATGTAGGATAATATGTGGGTAGAATGATAAAAATGTAATATTATTGGTTTTAAGACATTAAGTGATGATTGAGAAGTTGTCACATTACTCAAACAAAAGCCATTTAGTTACTATTAAATTAAATATATTAAAAATAGACGAATTATACTCGGATTTCTAATTTACTAGACTAAAATGTCAAAATGACAGCTGTCATTTATCAAATTAAAAACCAGAGTAAACTTTAGGTAGGTACCTAACAGGATATTTGTTTTAATATTTTCATGTTTTTTTTTTAAGATCATTGTTAACCAAGAGAAAGCTGTTTTATTGCTTTAAATTAGTAGTACTTATATAATATAGTCTATAATAATTTTGGTCCAGGTACTTATGGAGCTCAAAACAATCTTCAATCTCATGATGTTTGATCTGTATTAATACCAGTATTTTTTTACATGGAGTAACTGCCTATCTGACCCCACAACCCAGTTACTGGGTAATACAATACCCTTTGATAAGACTGGTTGTCAGACTTCTCTGTCTTTGTATCATACATAATTATATTGAACTGAATGTTCCAATTATGTTTATAATTTTACGTTAAGTGAGGTGAGAGACGAGATTAAAAAGCTATTTTGTCAAACGTTTTTTTTTTTCATTATGTATTGTCTATCTGTTATTCTTATCTATTCCTGTCTACTAATAAAATTTACCTTCCTAGGTATGAAGCTCAAAAAATATCGACAGTAAAATATAAATTATCCTCCGCTCCGCGCTGTTGTCTGCTGTAGGTACACACGGCAACTTAACAAGCCATACATAAAAAAATAAACTTTATATTGGAGCGATAATGTGGAAAATAAAACAAATAAATATATAACAGAATAAATTTATTATTCAAAATAAACTTTACACTTTTTCTAGATATTTACAGTACGTCGTAATCACATTACATAATAATAATAATACTTTAGCTAGCGACCTACACAAAAAATCGGTTTTATAACTTCAATTAAAAAAAGTAAGGGGTACTAGTTCAGCCGTCGAGTGGATGCGTTTCTGACACCTTTCAGCAATCAGTTGGACAATTTCTAGTAGTAATAAGGATCAAATTCGCAAAACACATGCATGAAACTAAAAGAACGCATTCTCTCGACAGACAGACAGGTTCGGGTCGACACAGCCGATTCGGCAGTGTTTGTTGAACAATAATGCTGACTCGAAACAATTGCTACATACTCTGCTTGTGCCGATCGGCAAACTTCGTTCGTTTAGTCATGTTCGGGTCGGCTCAACACAATTGGAGCTAAGGCGAGCGGCTTTTTTTTTATCTATATGATATATTCGATTTTGCTGCCTGTCTGTGGCCGGATATGGCAAAGCCGAACATGATTATATGTAATGTCCCTAAAATCTATTATTAGTCCACCCAATTTAGTAGGTATATATTTAGGGTAATTATTTTAAAAGTCCCATGGTAATTTGCGCAAAAAGGACAAAACTTGCTTTGGATACAATTGGTACTATGGGAAAAACGAACATCTCTAGGGAGTAAGGGACAGCCCTCCGCAGACTGATGGGGTCAATTCAGTAAATCATACTGAGATGACCGGTACATGAAATTATTTCAGTAACGGTTTTCAGGTTTGTGTTTTTGTGCACAAATCGGAGCGTCTGTTACTGCTTGGGAGGGGTAGGTAATATGTATGCGGTGGGTTCGATGAATTCTGCTGATTTCACGCATCGTTGGTTAGAGTATAAACCCCCGCGTAATAAAATCGCGGCGGGATTTTATCGCGCACTGGATTTTCAACTCTCGTTGTTGAGCCGAGCGTTGAGAATCCCACTTAACAATAACAGAGTACATTCTAGCGCGTCGAAAAAACAGTTGGAATTTGCACTCTCGGCGCTAACCAGATCGTTGAAAATCCAGTGCGCTATAAAATCCCGCCGCGATATTATACGTCCGTGCGAACGGTTTAGCTAGCGGCGACATTGCCAACAATTTCCATACAAACGTAGACTGTGTCTTTCATTGTCACGAATTTTATTATAGTTTGCGCGCAAGTGATAGTCACCGCCTGAGGTATGTGAGCGGCGAGACGGGGGAGCTAGACAAATACCTCATGTGCGTCTTGTCAATCGCGCCCTCCCCCGTCTCACCGCTCACATACTTACCTCAGGCGGTGACTAGCACTTGCGCGCTTTTGCTTCGGTACTGCCGTCCCTAGAAGCTGCCGGGGCGGCGATACCGTGCTTTGTGGGTACAGTACGACAGGACTCGGGTTCCATCGTTTATCATCGCAAAAACCGAACTTTGCCAAGTGATGGAGTTACGAGCGTCAATCTATAATAATTTAGGTAGGAATATAAATCAATTTCTACTGGTTTTATTCGCTAAATTTAAGTTCAAGGCTCCAAAACTGTATAGTAGGATCCCACGAAGAAAAAATATGGAGCAAAAAAGGAATTGGGATCCCAAAGAAAAACATTATTGGACACAACTTCAGCTGTTGGAAGTATTAGTTTAAAACTTTAAAATACTTTAATAATTTCCATTAAAAAAAAGTACATTACATTTCTTGCACAACCATTTTTCATAGGAAAGTTGTTACGTCACTAAAATAAACATCTACCTTTTAACCCGACTGTTATGTTTTTTCAACTAATTTTGGGTCAGCGTCCGGTCTAACCATATGCAACTGAATATCAATATTTTACATGGAACGACTGCCGTCTGAGTCTGATCTCCACAACGACACACAATACGCATACCGGACAGTCCTTTGTGCAGGGCTTGCTTGGGGGCTGAAGATACCGTTGGCTCACCCAGATTACAACAGAAACTCTCGGGGCATCCAGATCTTTCAAAGATGTTCTGAACAGACCAAGACACGTGATCGACTTCTGGAGAGAGGTGGGCTGGTTGGAATAACCACCGACAGCCGCCATGGCTCACGTATAGCTAGCACATCAAGCTACTACAATCTGTCAAATTTCTTTAATATATTTTTATCTTTATCGCTAAAAAGGTTTAAGGTTGATTGGGAAAATTTGACAGTTTCGGGTGGCTTGATGTGCTGGCGTCTGTACAATGGTACACCTGAAGGACTAAGTGTGTTACTGATAGTGCCGTGCTTTCCTTTAATTTAGATACATGCTAGATCTATAATTATGACAAAGGCTCTGGGTTAAAGTATGTGTTTGGTTTGGTAAGCCTTCTATATCTATGTACTTTTTTTTTTAATTTTGTCTGTGTGGCTGCGTTGTTCTTCTAAACGACTCAACGGGTTTTGATGCGGTTGCCACTATCGTTTCGAGAATTTATTCCGGAAGGTTGACTTATGTACGCAAGGCTACAGATCAAGCTATTAATTTCCAGTATAAGCTGATCTCGCATTGTATAGGATTTCCTTACAATGATAGGTCAGTGTAAACTGGAAATGTATAGCTTGATGTGTAGCTGTGGACAATACATTAATATTTAACTTATATGCAAGGTGTAACATAAATAACGTACAACTTCTTAAGGGGGCATTGTACTCATCATTATGAACAACGTTTGCTATGGGACCAAACCTGAAATCGCGAAAAAAAAATCAGCTGCTCCCTACATTTTGACAAATTTGATGTTGATAAATGTACACAGCTGAATTTTTTTTTGCGATTTCAGGTTTGGCCCCATAGTAAAAGTTGTTCATAATGATGAGTACAATGACGCCTTTAGAGGTTGTACGTTATTTTTGTTACACCTTGTATCATAAAGAAACCTTCACGTTTTGTCAAGTCGTAAAAACCGTGCGAAGCAGGCCGGCTCGCTAGTTATAAATAAATAAATACACCAAACTCTCTACATAGAACACGCTGTGAATGTGTGCGTGCAGATGAGTAGCGTCAGCACATAACACTAACACACTTCAGACTTCGCCTTTGTCTCAGACGGTACCGAGAGCTCCTGCACTTTCACACACATTCACAGTGCAACAGAAGTCGGTTAACACTGCTACTTTTTACATCATTTAAAATAACACAAAATGATACGATAACCTGCTTTTTACATTTATTAGACAAGAGTTAAGTTTCTTTAAAATTTACATCAGGTTCCGATTTTAATGAAGTATTTTTTCTCAATAATTAAGATTTAGAAAACTCAACTGTTAATCGACTTTTGTTGCTGACCCTAAGATACGATTTTTTAGAAAAAAAAATTGGGCAATTTCTAGTTACACTATATTTACTGCTTCTATGTCGGTATAGTCAACGTACAATATTAAAACAACAAATAACCGATAGAAATCATTCATGTGTGGTTTCGGCGAAGAAGAATGTAAAAAAAAAATATTTTTTTTAGAACGTCCATAAGGACTTTCTAAGCAATTTCAAGGTTATCCTGTATAATACACATATTATAATTTAAAATATTTACATAAATGCATAGTCGAGTATAACACGGATTATTTTATTGATTGGATTCCCCACGAACAAAATATTTTGGCAAAGGAGGGTAACCAACAAAATAATACATAGTTGGCTACGGCTACATATCAAGCTATACATTTCCAATATAAGCTGATCTCGCATTGTATAGGATTTCTGTACAATGAGAGGTCACCTTATACTGGTAATTTATAACTTGATATGTTGCCATGTACAAGGGTATTTTGGCTCATGGGTAAAATCAGAACTAACGCCACCTTCTTCCTTTTTCAATACATTTCACAAAACAAATAACATTGTGATGACGTTCATCATTCAGTCACGACTAAAGAAAATATAGGAGCAATGACACTTTTGACAGGCGCCCGGACCTGACATCTCAGTGCTGCCACCTAGTGAACGTCATTTCAGAAAATCAAAATATCCTTGTAGCATTGTATAGTCGAAGTAGCTATTTGGTATACAGACAAAAATATTCATCTTTCCATTAAGGCGAGAACAGACATGCATGTAACTTGCACAAAAGTATGCAAGTAATTTGTGTGTCGTAACAACTTTTGATTGGTGAATGTCACAATGGCATGACAGCTGCTTGCATAGTTTTGTACAAGCTACAATATGTGCCCACCCTTACACTACCAAATTAATTTTTTCATGTGCGTATTATATGTTTAAACTTATAGCATACTTTAAAAGTAGACTACTGCCGAGTAGTCAATACTCACATCATTGTTTAAAAGTACATATCATAACCTTACGCCTCCCGAAGGGTTGGGCAGAGGTGTAGGCACAGATTAATACAGAGGGGACACTCCACAGTTTAGGTATGAAGCTACAAGTACGCGTCGGGCTGCCGCGCACCGGCCGGCTCGCACGTTAGTTCGATACTCACTCACGCGCTGCGTCGTAAAAGAGGACAACCCTAACGAGTCAGAAGGTACAAGAGTTACGCGATAGAAAGAGAGGCAACTTATAGGTGAATAACTGTAGGTAATGAAGCGTTGTGCGACCTGAATTGAACTTTATTGTGTCGTAGCAAGAGTCGCTTTTTATATAAATGATTTTGCGGAGTGCCCCATCTGTATTAATCTGTGTTGTAGGTGCCTTTAATACACCCACATGTCGCCAGTCATGTTTAAGCCCCATGTAATAGGAGACGAGCCTATTGCCATCAACCGGGGAAAAATCCAGACTCCGGGCTGCTACTGAGAAATTCCAGGGCCCAGGACTCGGAACCTGGACCTCATGCTGAGCAGTAGCGCATATACAAAATAACTTGTTCAAAACTACAAAGGATGATATTACCAGTTATTATAACATAAAAAATAAAAATAAAATAAAATGGCATTAATACCGAAAACTCAAGAATACTGTGTTAAAGAATGTGCAGTATTTAAACTTATCGTTTTTTTTTTTTTTGGTAATACAGGCTGTACCCGAAAGGTGTCGTTAAATTTAAGAGTGTGGTATAACCATTAAACTGAACAACTTTCTCAATGGGACCAACATCATAATCGAGAAAAAAATATTTTCAGCCGTACCATACATTTGGGTCGAGTATGTATTGAAGCTTTGTACAGTCAACGTCAAAAATATCGGAATTAACACTGTTCAAAATAATCTCAACAACTAAGAAAATTAAACTTTATCTCAATTGGATAAAGTTCTTGTCAGAATGACGGGTTGTCGTGTACTGTCTTCATTCTGAAACAGTTCTTGTGTCTTTGAGTTAGTATTTGATTTTCATAGTTCCACCTAGCTCAGGAATAAGGGCTTCAATTGGCAAATGTAACTCCATTTTTATGTCAATATATGTATATATTTTTTGTTTAGATCATTTTCAACAGTTTGTTCGTCCCTATATTATTGACGCTGACTGTACGTGTCAGCTGATATTTTTTTCTCGATTACGATGTTTGTCTCATGGAGAAAGTTGTTCAGTTTGATGGTCTTGCACCACACCCTTAGGCCGCACGTTTCTGATACAGCCTGTATAAAGAAAAGTTATATTTTAAAAGTATTTACATTTTGCCTCTTCCAAAATATACAGTAAGTTGCACGAAACCAACTTTCGGAGACATTAAATTAATGCCGTCACTTTCTCTTTGATACAAAATGTAAGGGATAGCATGAAGTTAAAGTCTGCGTTAAGCTAATGTTGGTTTCGTGCAACTTAATGATAATATATCAATTCCTAAGAACATATAATTAAGTATGCATATACAGGATGGCAGGGACATCGACGGGCAACCTTTTCTGTATAAGATTCTAGACCCCCTGCGTTGAAAATTATCGTCGGTTATTAAAAAAAACCGGCAGTTGTGTGGGGTAACTCCTCAGAAATAGATCGAATTTTCATTGCTAAAAAAAAAAATGTATCCGAGCAATTTTTAATATGTGTACGGTCTCATCGCCGTACATTTTTCTGCTTACTCTGTAACCTACTTTAGGCCAACGATGCGCGTCATAATTTAGTATTATAAAATAACATGACTAAACCCTAACCGTCTTATTACAAAACAAGGTTCATCTTCAAACCCAGGTTTAAACCATGGACCCTTTTTTGAATTTCGAGCTTTATTCTGACACGTTAAGATGTCAGTTTTACAAAACTGACAACTTAGTACCGGACTAAGTTGTCAGTTTTGTATAAAGAACTGTATTTCTATCAAAGCTAGGTTCATATTACAAAAACTGGCTCGATGGTTTAAACCATGACGAAGAAAAACCTCGTTTTGTAATAAGACCGTAAGTCATCAATTCAGATAATTTTAGTAAACAAAGAAATGTCACTGTCAAAATGACAGGACAGTGCTGCAAAACAATTTATCAAAAACAAGGAAATACAAAAACAAGGAAATATAACAACTAACAACAAAATGAAACACTTAACACGATGATAACAAAGCACAATTAACAAACACGCAGCGAATAATATGATCGGAGAAAAGAACACGAACGTATTGAAAAGACGCGAGTTTGCAAATTATGTCAAATGAAATTTGAGAATGTTGGGAACTCCTGTAGTGTTACCAGTATCATAATATTTTTTATACCACAAAATTTTCTTTTTTTAATAACTTTGTTTAAAACCGAAAACTTATAAAAATTAACACGGTATGATAATTGTTTAATTATTATTTCTAAAATAAGTACATAAAAGCCAATATAGCCTTGTTTTCCGCCATTTTATGTGAATTACCATTATGACGATATTTTTTTGATCTGTTATCACCTTTGTTTACATAAATTATCTGAATTGATGACTTAGGGTATAACGAATTTAAATATAGTGAACTTATAACTGTGTAGCTATCAACAACTGAGAGAAATAATCGCCTACCACCCTAGTAGTGTTACTCTTAACTTAAATAAACTTCTACTTAGTGCATCTTAGTGGAACGTGTACACAACAGAACAATCTTCACGACAAATCGGTGTACGGAATTAACTACTACAACCCGTACAATATGAAATGGTCTGATTCGCGTAGGCCTATTTTCAAGTCACATAACCTTTTGACCGTACCCTGCATATTTATCTTTGAATTTGCCAAGTTTCTGAGATCCAATCTTGCATTATTTGAACGAAGGGATAATACAAATAAGAGGAAAGCTGCACATTTAGATTTCGAGATACCTGTTCCTAAGTTGCAACTCTTCCGAAAGAGTTGTATCTAAATGGCTCCCCTAATTTATAATGCTTTGCCGAAGACAATTACCCAACTACCCTTCAAAAAACTTTGTTCGGCACTACGGAAGTGGTTGTTGCAGGAATCTTTTTACTCTATTCACGAATTTTTTGTAAAATGTCCCTGTAAATTTTATTCACTTGATCTAACATTAAAATATAGACATAAATAATAATTTAAGTGATAATATGTTGAATTTTTTGTTTTATTTAATAAAATGGAAATAATGGTAGGTATAAAAATAATTGAAATAACATTTTTTTTTAAATTAATGTAAGTAAATAATGTAAATTGAAAATTAATGTAATTATTTAGATATAATTGTAAATTGTTTTAGCATACCGTTATAACGGTGAGACATGCAGCACTATGAAATGTTAAGAACACCTTTGTGAACATACCATGTTTCTGGCAAATAAATATTCTATTCTATTCTATTCTAACCGGCCAAGTGCGAGTCGGACTCGCGCACGAAGGGCTCCGTACCATCTTTACATAGTTTAAAATGAAGTCGCTTCCGCTGTCTGTTCGCTTAGATCTTTTAAACTCCTCAACGGATTTTAACGCAGTTTTCAGCAATAGAGTGATTCAAGAGGAAGGTTCTTAAAAGGAAAATTAGAAAAGTTGCCGGGAAAATCGGAAAATTTCGGAAAACTGAAAGTACATTTTTTATGGGAATTTTGTATGAATTGTTGAAATTTGGACAGGACAACGTCTGTCGGGTCCGCTAGTAATCTATAAAAACGACAAAAAAATCACGTTGTATGGGAGCCCCCCTTAAATATTTGTTTTATTTTAATTAAATTATTTATTTTTAAAGTGAATATATAACTAAATATTCTGTGAATATTTCAAGCGTCTACCTGTTGCCGTTATCAATATCGAGCAAAAAAATCACGTTTGTTGTATGGGAGCCCCCTTAAATATTTGTATTATTTTAATTAAATTATTTATTTTTAAAGTGAATATATAACTAAATATTCTGTGAATATTTCAAGCGTCTACCTGTTGCCGTTATCAATATCGAGCAAAAAAATCACGTTTGTTGTATGGGAGCCCCCTTAAATATTTATTTTATTCTATTTTTTTAGTATTTGTTGTTATAGCGGCAACAGAAATACATCATCTGTGAAAATTTTAACTGTCTAACTATCACGGTTCATGAGATACAACCTGGTGACAGAATGACAGACAGACGGACGGACAGCGGAGTCTTAGTAATAGGGCCCCGTTTTACCCTTTGAGTACGGAACTCTAATAAGAACTAGCCGTTCCATATATTTTAGGTACAGTCAACAAAAGAGATATCTAGGCAGGGTATACTAACATACTCGTATTTGTATGTGAATTGTTTCATGTTCAATTTCGTGAAAATAAACAATTTTGTGTTGGTGTGGTAAAATTGAACATGAAACAATTCACATACAAATATGTTAGTATACCCTGCCTAGATATATCTTTTGTTGACTGTACTTATTGCACTTTTGCAGGAAACAGCAGATTTTTTTTTAATAACTCAACGAAACATTTCAACCCAGGTCCGGAATCATGTACTGAACCCATGGTAACAGCACAGCCCCGACGAAGCCCGAGCTGCATACGAACTTCGGCGAACTTCGTAAGCAGCTCGGGCTCTTGTCGGACGACTGTATGATATGACTGTGGTAACAGGTTGTGTGTCGATGTCGCTACCACCCTGTATTTACATTTGACTGCCACACAGACACACGGTTTCTGACAGGCTTATCAGCATAAAAATAAAACATTTGACACAAACTGTCAAACTCATTTTAAAGCTGAGCGTCCACTCCACACACAGCACGCATTTTGGTTTGTTTGTATGAAGAAATGAAAATGCGGGCGGTACCGGTAGAGGACGCAGTGCTATATGAATTCATTCAAAGCAAACCGAAATCCGTTGCGTGCCGTGCGTGCGTTGCGGCCGGCGAGGTCCAGTGGACGCTCAGCTTATGGGGGAAGCGCCGGGGTAGCCCGCGAAATTCAAAATTTCGTACGTTTTTTGCAATTTGCAAGTCAATATCAGGTTGTATGTTGATTAAAGTATGATTCGCGACCGTAACTAATATGTATTTACAGAATTATAATCATTAGAATCAGTAATACAACTCCTTAAGGACGCTGTTACAAATGTGTAGTTAAATCAATACTTTTTTACACAAAAGTATGTTTATTAAATAAAATGCTTTGCATTCATAAAATGTTTTTTGGCCAAATTGTTGATTAAGTGCATGGTACGATTCTGAACTAAAAATATAATTTTAAATAGGTAAATTTTCTCAATAAATGTACCGAAGTAAAAATTTTCACTCCGGTACATTTATTGAGAAACTGTATCTATCTAAAATTATATTTATAGTTCAGAATCGTAACATGCACATCTATGAACAATTTGGCCAAAAAACATTTTAAGAATGTAAAGCATTTTATTTAATAAACATACTTTTGTGTAAAAAAGTAATGATTTGACTACCCATTTATAACGGCGTACTTAAGTTATATAATCCTGAAACGTCAACATTTCATGAAATAGTAATTCAATAGGATTACCTGGTCTCACGGTGAGTTGCACGAAACCAACATTAGTAAACTAATAAAAGTCTAGTCTAGTCTAGTTAAAAGTCTCCGTTAAAACGGAGACATTAAATTGTTGCTGTCACTTTCTTTTTAAACGACTTCAAAAAGGAGGAGGTTCTCAATTCGTCGGAACCTTTTTTTAATTTTTTTTTATGTATGTTCCCCGATTACTCGAAGATGGCTGGACCGATTTGGATTATTTTTTTTTTGTTTGAAAGGGTATACTTCCCAGGTGGTCCCATGATCATCAAGTCAGGATCTGATGATGGGATCCTGGAGAAATAGAGAGAACTCTTCCAATTTTATAGGCACACTTGAAGCGATTTGGATAGTTTTTGGAAGAGTATTTTCTTGGAGTGGTCCCATTTCAATTTGGTGAAGATCTGATGAAGAACTTCTGAGATAGGCAACGGAACTCCTCAATAAATGATAGCAAATGGACTGGGATTGCTGAAATCTCATGTCTGTTTGTTGTTCACACCAGTTCATAACATAACATCACGCCAGTACGCTGTGAAGGGGTAAGCACATGTGAACCACTAAAAAGTGAAAAATAAAAACTTTTTTACAAAAAAATACAACCGACTTCCAAAAACAACACTACAAAGAGAAAAATAACTTTAATTTCGGAAGTCGGTGGCAAAAACGAAAATACATTTAATCAGACACCGACTTCCGAAATTAAAGTTATTTTTCTCTTTGTAGTGTTGTTTTTGGAAGTCGGTTGTATTTTTTTGATACAAAATGTAAGAGATGGCATGAATTTAAAGTATCCATTAAACTAATGTTGGTTTCATGCAACTCAATGTTAAAGAGTTATATTGATGACTTTAATGACTATAATTCTGTAAATATATACTAGTTACGGTAGCGAATCATATTTTAATCAACATACAACCTAATACTGACTTGCAAATTGCAAATAAACGTAAGAAAATTTGAATTTCGCGGGCTACCCTGGTGCTTTCACCTTAACTGCTATGATTATCTGAAATTATTGTGAGAAAACCCAGGACAGCATGCTCAGCAGTAGCGCTTTCGACCACTAGTCCAACGAGGCAGTCAATATTAAGTCTTGTCAAAATCAAAATGATCTTTATTCTGGTCGGAATAAGGTAACTGGTTGTTTGCTGCTAGGGTTGCTTATTACAAGTAAAAAAACTTTTTTACAAAAAAATACAACCGACTTCCAAAAACAACAGTACAAAGTGAAAAATAACTTTAATTTCGAAAGTCGGTGTCTAGTTAAATGTATTTTCGTTTTTAGCCACCGACTTCCGAAATTAAAGTTATTTTTCACTTTGTAGTGTTGTTTTTGGAAGTCGGTTGTATTTTTTTGTAAAAAAGTTTTTATTTTTCACTTTTTAGTTGTCTACCTATCCCACACAAATTGTAATACCACTACCTGCAAAACAAACTAGAACATCATCCATATAAAAGTTAGGAAAAAATACGTATTATTGAAGCTAACTCAAAAACTACCGAAGCAAAGTTAATCAATTTTATATGGGACCAACTGTGATGTAGGTATAAGGTTCCGACGAATTGAGAACCTCCTTTTTGAAGTCGGTTAATAACAACAGATAATCAAATCATTTGACATGAGGGTGACAGCCAGCTTCAATCCGAGTTGACTAGCCAATCAGAAACCAGGTATCAATAAAATTATTTCCACATTATTAGGCATTAAATATCCCTGAACATATAAAAATAGTGCCATAAACTCTATGGCCTGGCTGTGAACCTCCAATATTAGATATCAATTATTTAATAGGCCGACAACCGGTGTATTCACCTTACAGCTAAAGCTGGCTATCCACTACGTTCGTGCATGGTTAATGCACCGTGCATATACTTTGTCTAAAAACGGCCACCATGACCACGAACAAAGTAAATGCAGGAACATAGTGGATAACCAGCTTCATATGCTCAGCTTGTCAGACTCATTTGTATGTGTGTGCGTTAAAAGTTGATGTCAAGTGTCGAAGCTACGGGGCATGTATCTGAAAGATAAAATAGAGAAGATCAGTTCTACAGCATAATCAACCTATAATGTTCCCACTGCTGGGACACAGGCCTCCTCTCTATGAGAGGAGAAAAAACTATTAATTAAATTTAATCTTTATTAATTCAAATTTTCTTGTGTTTTATGCAATTTACAGGTCCGTGTCAGGTTGTATCTTGATCAAAATATGATACGCGAAAATAAAACATATGTGTTTACATAATTTTAACCATAAAAATCATAAATCTCTCTAAGTTAGATTTCGTGCAGAGTCGTTAGATTTCGTTCGTTCGACGAATCTGCACGAAATCTAACTTAGAGAGATGTATTGATTATTTTTATGGTTTAAACTATATAAATACATATGTTTTAATCCCGCGTATCATATTTTGATCAAGATACAACCTGACACGGACCTGCGAATTGCAAAAAAACCCAAAACAAAAAAAAATAATTTCACGGGCTACCCAGCGCACCCCCCTTAATAAAAAAAAATTGGATAAGTAAAATTTAGGTTTTTTTTTTACCCGACTGCCCCAAAATGCGGGTAATATTTTTACAGGGCGGGAACAGGATTTCAAATATTATGGTCTGCCAAAGCTTACAGCTATACTCACCTCACGCTGTAGTCGTGAACATTGAACATAGCGTAGTGGTCGTTCCTGAACACTGGTTAGATTCTACAGTTTGTGGAGTGATATCCTACAACTACTTATCTATAGGCTCACCACCTCAAAGTAGCTGTAATCACGCTGTAGTCGTGAACATTGAACATGGCGTAGTGATCGTTTCTGAACAATGAGTCGGAATATTCTACTGTTTGTAGTGTGACGTATTCTACAACTACAGAACTACAGACTCACCTCACGCTGTAGTCGTGAACATTGAACACGGCGTAGTGGTCGTTTCTGAACACTGGGTAGAAATGTTCTACCGATTGGGTTAGTAGAGTATGGCACATTGAAGGGCGATTACTGAGCCACGGGGCCTCGACGTCCCAGATGTCTTTGAATGAACAACCGGTGCTGCGAAAGATGAATTGAACATTATTTTAAATCAAACTCAAACTCAAAGCATTTATTTCAAATAAACCAATTACAGGCACTTTTGAATTGTCAATGGGTCGGTCAGTCAGAAAGATGAAGCTATGAAGCCCATTCCAAAGCGTAGTAGATCCCTATGGAGAAGAACGGGCAAGAAACTCCACGGACACTCTTTTAAATCATAATATTTTTACAAAATATTGGTTACATCGTTCATGTTGAAAATATACATGTGAGAACAATGTAGAAAGACGTGCACGTTAAAAAGCGTCCGTAATAAAAAGATAAAAGTAAAACAACTAAATTAAATATTAAAATTAAAAATAAGCCATGGCAGCTAAGAGACGACCAGTCCCAACTGACGGCGCCCGTTCACGAACATGACGCATGGATCAGCACCAATTAGCTAAATTAAGGGGGATGCGCCGTGGTAGCCCGCGAAATTGTTTATTTTTTTTGGGTTTTTTGCAATTCGCTGGTCCGTGTCAGGTTGTATCTTGATCAAAATATGATACGCGACAATAAAACATATGTATTTACTTACATAATTTTAACCATGAAAATCATCAATACATCTCTCTAAGTTAGATTTCGTGCAGAGTCGTCGAACGAACGAAATGTAACGACTCTGCACGAAATCTAACTTAGAGAGATGTATTGATGATTTTTATGGTTAAAATTATGTAAATATATATGTTTTATTGCCGCGTACTATATTTTGATCAAGATACAACCTGACACGTACCTGCAACTTGCATAAAACGCAAGAAAATTTGAATTTCGCGGGCTACCACAGCGCATCCCCCTTAAACAGACAAATTAAAAATCCGGAGTCACACGTCAAATCAAACAGACATTACGTGAGACTCCAGATTTTTAATTTGTCTGTCTTTTTCTATTTTGAGATGAGAATATTTTCTTGTTTCATACTTTTTAGAGCGTGATTTTTCAGTAGTCTGTTTTTAAACTTACTTTTTATTTAAATTATTTTGGGGTTATAATTTCGTGATAAAGTATTTGTAGAGCTACTTACACACACACTTACTACTACTTACTTACTTTTACTTTTTACTTACTTTTTATACATATAATAATAATTATTCTTCTTTAAAAAAAGACGAATAATTATTATTATATTTATTTTGGGTAGGTTTGGAGAAAAAATATGTTTGGCTCACGTCTGAGGCGTGATTTTAGAAATTATTCCCAATTATCGGGTGCATGCAAGCAAAGCCACGAGCTAGCTAACAATATATATATATATATATATATATATATATATATATATATATATATTTTTTTGAAATGTGCTAATTAAGCCCTTTCATTTGATACCCAACACGGTATCATTAACATTTTTTTTATTAGTTCATGACTTTATGTCCTCTAGAGGGCGCCATATTCAATTTAATGTGACGTCACATAGCCTATAACCAGCGGACAATCAAGATACTTTACCTCATTTGTCAAATTATGATAAGGAGTTTAGAAGTTATGAGGGAACAGATGAACATACATACATACCGGTTAAAATCATAACCCTCCTTTTTGCTTCGCCGTAGTCGAGTAAAAACGGCGAGACTCATTAACATCATCATCTGCCTAGCCTTTCCCCAACTATGTTGGGGTCGGCTTCCTGTCTAACCGGATGTAGCTGAATACCAGTATTTTATATAGAGCGACGGCCTTCTGCCCTCCACAACCCCTGGGCAATACGATACCCGTTGGTAAACTGGTTGTCAGACTTTCAGACTTCTGACTACCCAAACGGCTGTCAGATCTACGAATAACAGCCGGGACTGACAGTTTAACCACAGTCAAACATACAGTCGTCCAACGAGAGCCCGAGCTGCTTACGTAGTTCGCGGAACTTCGTCACGAGCCCCTCC
Source organism: Cosmia pyralina (assembly GCA_946251885.1). Classification (NCBI taxonomy): domain Eukaryota; kingdom Metazoa; phylum Arthropoda; class Insecta; order Lepidoptera; family Noctuidae; genus Cosmia; species Cosmia pyralina. The sequence goes on along the minus strand of OX276368.1, from coordinate 5,622,629 downwards.
ACGACTATTGACGTGCATGATTTTTAGTAATTTTTAACTTACCTACTCCTTCCATAGCAATACATTGTCTCAACCACGAGGTAGGTCGCCTTCAGTTTGGTCAACTCTTGGTATAACTCGTGCGGAGGGAATCTTCCGTACACCTTATGGACCGCGTATGCTCGCTCTCTATAAGAACAAATATTGTATACAGCGTTGAAATATTGTATACAGGGCTAAATATTGTTTACAGGGCTAAATATTGTATACAGGGTTTAAATATTGTAAATAGGGTTAAATATTGCATAAAGCCTTCGTAAATTACACTATAGGGCGCCGTGTGACTAGCAAGATGGTGGCTAGGACCGGCATAGAGCCGGCGAGTGACCCCACGGGTGTCGGTTAGAATCCATTCGTTAGTAAGTAATAAGGTACATACCGTGCCTCCAAGTGTTCGTAATGTGGGTGTGACACTATAGGGCGTCGTGTGACTAGCATGATAGTGGCTAGGACCGGCATGGAGCCGGCGAATGCTGCTCCCACGGGTGTGTCGGTTCGAATCCATTCTAACAGCTGTTCCTGATTGACGTCACTGAACTCACCTAGAAAAAGGTAAAAGTTTTCTGAAAATTTGTTGGGTACGCACGGCTACAGATCAAGCTATTCATATCCAGTATAAGCTGATCTCGCATTCTATAGGATTTCCTTACAATGAGAAGTCAGTGTAAACTGACTCATACCTTAGCGGCCACGGCTTATTTTAATTTAATTTAAATATTTGAATTGTTTTTTTTTTTTTTTTAAGGACGCTTTTAACGTTCTGCATCGTTCTCACATGTAAAATTTCAACATGAATGATGTAACCATTATTTTGTAACCATATCTTGATTTAAAAGAGTGTCCGTGGAGTTTCTTGCCCGTTCTTCTCCATAGGTACCTACTATGCTTTGGAATGGGCGCCTAGCTTCATCTTTTTGACTGACCGACCCCTTGACAATTCAAAAGTGCCTGTAATTGGTTTAATTGAAATAAATGCTTTGAGTTTGAGTTTGAGACTGGAAATGTTTAGCTTGATGTGTAGCCGTGTGTACATCATGTTTTTGAAAAACTCCGTATAAGTAGAGCCGGTCTAATTTCTTTTGCAGGATTTGACACTTGACATACGATATTTTTTTTATCACAAAAAGCGTTCATGTGATATTCAGGTTGAGACATTCGATTCGGCTGTATTTGTTGAAATACAAAGCCGACCCGAAGCAATTACTACATTACGTTATATTCGGTTTTCATTCATGCTCTGTTCGGCATTTAACTTCGCTGAATTGGCACCAACCGGCTCGGCTTAGCGGCCTTTTCCCGGAACACATACTTAATATGATCTACATATAGGTGATAGAGGGTCAAATTAAATTAGCTAGCCAAACACCGCAGACGTAAACATGATAAAACAAAAAATAATTTAATTTGATGATGTTTTTTTTTTGGGGCCATCAACCGCCGGTAGTGTAAAATCAGTCAGTTAAAATATCAGTTTAAAAATATTTTTTATTTATTTTATTACAGAAAACACTATCCTCAAAACAAAATCATCAAAAGATTTTTAGGGTTCCGTACCTCAAAAGGAAAAAACGGAACCCTTATAGGATCACCCGTGTGTCTGTCTGTCTGTCTGTCCGTCTGTCACAGCCAATTTGCTCCGAATCTAATGGACCGATTAAGTTGAAATTTGGTACACATATGAATGTCTGTTACCCAAACACGGTCGGGTAAAGTAAATAAATGAATTTTGAATATGGGGGTCACTTTTGGGGGGCAAATAAGAAAAAAAAAAAAAAGTTTTGCAAACTACACCGTGTGATATGTCAAATGAAAGGGCTAACTATGAGGGTCTCAAATATATTTTTATTATAATTTAAAAATTAATTGTTTTAAAGTTATTTAAGAAAATAGACGAAAATTGACCATTATTTCCGAAACTACGGAGCCTAAAATTTTGAAAAAAATACAGAAAATAGATCTTTACCTGTAGATTACAGGAAAACCTATAAGAAGTCTGTGCTCTTAAAATAACATGGTAAATCTATCAATATTGTGAGTACAAACTTACATTTACAGTTGGAATGTATGGGAGAACATGTTTTTCAACTACAATGTTAAGTTTGTTCTTAAGATAAATTCATCCCAACTACGGAACCCTTCATTGTGCGTGGTCCGACACGCACTTGGCCGGTTTTTTATTTTGTCATGTTTAGATATCTATACCATTCATTACGTCTCGGAGTTTCGCTAGCTAATTTAATTTGACCCTGTATACTCGATTTTATCGCCCAACTGTGCCGATTAATGCCGACCCGAACAAGTGTTTAGCACGTCTTACTGAGGTACGTTACGTAGTTGCGGCAGGCTAAGCGCACTCCGCATTTTAAGTATGACGCTATAAGTACGCGGCTGGCTCGACTTGTCGGGCTAATTCATTGTGGGATGCAGCGCGCCGGCCGGGGCACGCGAGTCAGAGGGTATAAGAGTTACGCGATAGAAAGAGAGGCAACTTCTAGGTGAATATAACTGTAGGCAATTAACGCTGTGCGCTCTGAATTGCACTTTATTGTGTCGTAGCAAGTCTCTATTTATTTAAATGATTTAGCGGAGTGAATCTTCTGTACTGTACTATTATGTATTCTGTGGTTGCGGATAAAATATGGTACTATGGGCCAAAGTTCCGCATGATCACCTCAAAAGCGATAATCGCATAGCACGGCTCACGACTCGATCGCACAATGTTAGTTTGTCACTAGCCGCGCTCTCACAGCAATATTTTCTTAAGTGAGCATGCTTAAGTTTTTTTGTTACTAACATGCTATGGGCCTTTGTGTCTGATATTAAAACATTTTTATTTTTTTATTTTTATTTTGTCCATAGTACCTATTCTACAATGCTAAATACTCACCAATATGCGACATTTCATTTGATATGCTCTGGAACAAGTCGTGAACCAACGGACACATACACACGATCCAGAAGACTGGTAGAAATCGTTTATAGGACTGAGGCAATCTGGAAACATACGGGGTGAGGTTTTGAACAGGGATCACTAAGAGTACGGTTTTCTAGAAGAGCGGTGACTGCACTTAACGGCCGCAGTGACAGCTGTCATTTTGACAGTGACAAAGATTTAAATCGTTAGATTCGCTCTACCGCACGTCATTGCGTTCTTCTCTGACACGCAATGACGCAGTGACTTCTCTTGATTATCAAGGAAACGCTGTTTAATAATGAGTGAGCTCACTCTTCTCAGTAAGGACACTTTTTCCTGTGACTAAGTACGGTGAGGGCAAATCAAGCGATTTAAATCTTTGGGGGGCGTGGTTTGACTTACTATCAAATACTGGTGAAAATTACAGAAATTCATGACAGCCGTTACGGGCGCTTTTCTAGGAAACCAAAGCTTTAGGATGAAATCACATATACTGTATCTCTATCTCATTCTGTCATTCAGAAGTGCAGTTTACTAGAGCGAGAAATCCATTCCATTCGAAATTATAAGAGCTCTCAACACAAATGAGCGTGGATGCTTGCGAACTGATTTCTCTCGTTCTAGCGAATGGACGCCTCTAAGAATAAATAACACATACTTTATATATAGTTAAGCATTATTCTTGTCACTGTCGCACAGCTGTCAAACTACAAGTGCAAGACAGAGACGGAAACATATATCTAAGCCAATGTGCTATGTGCTGTGTTCATTAACTACATCCGAAGTAGTCCTGCCGTCGAGAGAATCACTTCCTGACACCTGTCAGTTGGACAATTTCTAGTGGTAGGATCTAGTGGAAGGATCAAATTAGCAAAACACATATTCGTTAGTATGAAATTGGCAGGTCAAGAACGCATTCGCCGCGAACGCACTGCTTAGCGCCGAGAGTTGAAAATCCAACAGTTTGTTTTGTCGACGCGTTAGGATGCATTCTGTTGTTGTTAGGTTGGATTCTCAACGCTCGGCTCAACAACGAGAGTTGAAAATCCAGTGCGCGATAAAATCCCGTCGCGATATTTTTACGTCCGTGCGAACGCCGTCTTATCGTTAGAAATAGAAATATAGTATGTTTTTAAAGCGAATTAAAACTGGATAAAATTAATAAAAGTTATTTTATTTTATTTATTTTTGGCTCAACTCGAATATATTATGAACTCATCTTGCATGCATTGCTACTGCTACAGATAATGAAAATCAACATTTTGGCTTCTGATTATGTCTAAAAAGAATGATAAAATATAAAATACTTACGCATAATTACTAGTATTCATCATCAGCGACGAAACAACACACAATTGCGTTGTAAATAAAAACTTTAGTCTCATTATCAATACCGCCATGACACCAAAAACAGCCATTTGAGATATATTATAAAATATAGCAGGTTCCGCTTTTAAACGACGTAAAAACATCAAAACTGCATCCCAATCTTCATTATCCTTGGATTCAAATTTAGACTTTATTTTCTTGTCGATAACGTCCAAATCCGTAACAGGCTTCCGTTGACGAAGTTTGCTGTCAGAATTTTCCACGCCAGAGTCGGACTCGTCGGAAATGTTGTCGTCCTTTTCTATAGTTCGCGTTCGGTCCTTTATCTCTTTTATACAGTCATCTACCGCGTCGGTCGTCCAGCGGTTGCATACAATTAGTATGCTTAGAATAGCGAATGGTATTAGAAATGATTTGAATAGTTTTCTTACTGAACTCCAAGGCAGAAAGTCGAAGACTACAGCACAAGTATAAATTAAAGTATGGAAAGTTTTAAAATTCGAGAATTTCGAATACAAAATATCCCAAACATGACTATCTTCTTCAACTTCCAAAAAATTACTAATTAACTTTTTTAAATAAAACGCTGCTAAAATAACTATAGCTATCCTTAAGAAAATTAACCACAACTCCACGAACAAATCCACGCGATTATGAACTTTAACGCGTAAAGAACTGAAGAACAAACAGTACGCTGAGACTATGACGAAGAAAGACGCGTATAAGGACGATTTTAGCATGTCATTCCCTTGTAATAATAATACTGCCATATGGAGTCCGCAGAAATGCGAATGTAGGAAGATGCAGAGAGCTTTAATGTCGATAATTCTGAATTGTTCCATTACAAAAAAAATTGCAGTTTGTGTGAGGAATATAAATTGACTGAATTGCCAGAATAGGAGGCAAAGGCAATTCAGTATGAATATTGACACCTGAAACAAGAGAATACAACATAATAGACATTTATTTTGGAAATATGGGTAATAATTTTTTACGGGTCGTCAGAAGCCCGAAAGTCTGACAACCAGTCTTACCAATGGGTATCGTATTACCCAGTTACTGGGTTGTGGAGGTCAGATAGGCAGTAGCTCCATGTAAAATACTGGTATTCAGCTGCATCCGGTTAGACTGGAAGCCGACCCCAACATAGTTGGGAAAAGGCTAGGCAGATTGATTGGGTAATAATTTTAAAGTTATGAATAATTTGTCTAGAGTTTAAAATTGACCTGTTAAGGGGGATGCGATAAGGTAGCCCGCGAAATTCAAATTTTCTTACGTTTTTTGCAAATTTGCAGGTCAGTGTCAGGATGTATGTTGATTAAAATATGATTCGCGCTCGTAACTAATATGGCTTTACAGAATTATAATCATTAGAAGCAGCAATAGAATAGAATATAGAATAGAATATATTTATTTCACTAAAATTACATTCAGGTGAATTGAAATTCCTGGAGCTCACACTAGGATTCCCTGTGTTGTGAGATCCAGGCTCCTTAGTTCCGATAACATTTTTTTCGAAATTTACATTTTAAAACTAAAACTAGGTACTTATAAATAAACTGTACATGTTTTATATGTTGCTGTGATTTGTGTCAGTTGTGTTGGTGTTGTAAGAGTGTCTGGATGTATGTTAGTGAGTGCACGTGTGTTGTGAATTGTCAGTGTGTGTACTGTGCGTTTTTACTTAAGCTAATAAACTTTCTGTCATGTCGTAGTCCAGTGTAAGAAGCCAGTTTGTTATAGTCACTCTGCATTCTTTTTGTGTTAGTTTTAGTATTTTGTGTAGACCATTGAGTTTCGCGGATAAGTGTGGACCCATAAAACCGTAAGTCTACCGATTGGTTTACGGCATCGGATTTTATCCCAATTAACCCTTCGACTTGAAATGACACAAGTGCTCAAGGCAGTTTTATGAAATCGTAGGGTGACAGACAGTATGTAAAGTTGCCTAACCCTAAGAACTCCCACTTGAGTATAGAGTTTATTCGTGGGGTACCGGTAAGGTCGTCTAGAGGCAACTTTTAGTAGCGCCCGTTGAGCTCGTTCTACTTTAATTAGTGAAGTCTTGCCCGCACCGCCCCACGCTACTATGCAGTAATTAAGAACGTATTGACAAAGTGAAAAGTAAATCATCTTTAGAACATAATTATCAGCAATCTTGCCTAGTTGCTTAAATATACGCAGCATTGTTCTAATCCTGCCCTTTAAAGCGCACAGGTGTGCAGACCATTTCAATCTGTTATCTACAATAACTCCTAAATATTTAATAGTCAGTTTGTTCGATGCAAGGGCAAGAACACTGGATGGAACTACTACAAGAGTGCAGCCGTAAGCAAGATAATTTGTTAGGGGAAGAACGTTCGGAAATAGCAAAATTGATTGCCTTGGTTTTATCTATATTCAACGTCAAAAGATTATGTTGTAGCCAGTTCCCAACAACCTGTAACCCGTCCTCAACCGCGCGTTGTACCACATCCCATGTTTTCCCATGAAAAACTATCGCGGTATCATCAGCATATGTGAAAATTTAAGCCTGTGGGAGGTTCATGTTGCATAATCCATTTATGTAAATAATAAAAAGAGTGGGACCCAGCACGCTTCCCTGTGGAACACCGTAATGTACGGTAGTTGGGTCACTACAATATTTCCCTAGCACAACTCTTTGATTTCTTTCACAGAGATATGAGGTAAACCAATCCAAAGCAACACCACGAACTCCCAGAAATGACAATTTCATGATCAGAATTTTCCTGGAGATCGTATCGAATGCTTTTGCAAGGTCCAAGAAGATGCCAGTACATGCCTGCCCTTGACCTAGGTTCAGACTTATAAAGCCGGCTAAGTTATTGACTGCATCCTCCGTGGACCTGCCAACCCGAAAGCCATATTGATTGTCAGACAGTAATTAATTTTTTCCAGGTATGAAAGTAGTCCCTTGTTGACAACTTTCTCAAGGATTTACGCAATACAACTCCATAAGTTAGAATTGACCTCAAATCGCATGATTTCATGAAACAGTCATTCAATAGGGTAATATCAACATAGAGTTGTATTGATGATTTTATTATTATAATTCTATGGCCGCGAATCATATTTAAATCAATATACAACCAAATACTGACTTGTAAATTGCAAAAAACGTAAGAAATTTTGAATTTCGCTGGGTACCCTGGCACTTTCGCCATAATAGATTAAATTCGGGATGAGAGTCTGGTGATCTGTCACACAGGGTATCCTAGTTTGGACGCCAGTCTCTCACAAAAGATCATATTTTATGGATTTTTGTAATAACGTTATAATTCTTGTCCCTATGTATAAAACTATGTGAATTTTTGTGAAGAGAGAAAAATGAGGATTAGTATTATTATGTGGATTTTTTTTTCTGTGAAAGTTTTTTTGTGTTTTGATGATTTAGGAATATGGATGATACCTGGATCAAAAAAAAAAAAATCTATTTAGTCCGTCAGTCCGATAATAAAAAGAATATTAGTCACGTATTTTTTGCTTGAAAAATGACTTGGCTATCACGCATTAAAGTTGGAGAGTGGGGGCTCGATACGTCGCAACTATAACAAACTACGTATGAAATCTAACAAGGCGTGACGTCATGCCACATTTTAACTCAATGTATCGCCGTAATCTTTTGACTATTAAAAAAGAAAAAATACGTGTCCAATATTTTTTAATAATATAAGTAAGTACACGAAGGACAATAAAATAATAATTTAATCAACATTCCCATCGGCAAAAGTTTTAATAGTCTCTGTTTATTTATTAATTAATTTACTTAGGGAAAACAAACAATAGTACAATATATGTTACAGTAAATATTACAACGCTAATGTACAATCCACGGCGTTTAGCTAATTAAATAATTTTAAATGCTTATTAGTTATGATTTAGCCAGTTCACGTGTTAGTACTCAATCTGCCTAGCCTTTTCCCAACTATGTTGGGGTCGGCTTCCAGTCTAACCGGATGCAGCTGAATAACAGTATTTTACATGGAGCGGCTGCCTACATGACCTCCACAACCCAGTAATACGGTACCCTTTAGTAAGACTGGTTGTCAGATTATCGGGCTTCTGGACGACCCGTAACGACTGTCAAAGATCCACGAATGACAGCTGAGACCAACGGCTTAACGTGCTTTCCAAGGCACGGAGGAGTCTCGGTATGTAAAGATGGTCACCCATCCACGGACCGACCCCGGCAAGCGTAGCTTAACCTGATGGATCGACCCGTGCGGCTGTTATTACTTAGCCACGAGCTCCTTTAGTCCTCCTTTAGTTGTCAGTACTAAGAAAAGCTTTTTTTTTAATAAACATGCTTTTCTACAGTGTTTATTAAAAACAAACTTTCCTTAGTACCTACTTAGTGCTTTTCTGTAGAAAATAATCTCAAACCATCATACCTACTTATTCTTCAGATAAAAGTTATCTCTCGGTTGAAAAATTTACTCTAAATAGAAATTTACATATATATACTAGCTCTAGCCAGCGGCTTCGCCCGCGTGAATGTCGGAATTTATCCCACGGGAAAGTACAACCGGAATAAAAAAAAGTAGCCTATGTGCTATTCCAGACTACAATCTATCTCTGTGCCAAACATACATATCCGTTCAGCCGTTTTAGCGTGAAAGCATAACAAACAAACAAGCAAATTCACATTACTAGCTGCGCCCCGCGGTTTCACCCGCGTAGACCGGGATGAAAAGTAACCTATGTGTTAAACCAGGGTGTCCGCTACCTCCATACCAAATTTTATCAAAATTGGTCCAGCCGTTTGAGCGTTAAGTAGTAACAAACATACAAATACACTCACAAACTTTCACCTTTACGAGAGCTGCCTTTTAAATCGTGTCGTTTGCAAACCTCCCGCAATTATTAAAAAAAAAAAAAAACATAACTTTTTCATCTTGTCTATACTTATTTCATAAGATTGCCAGCCCTACCTGCAATTGGAAAGTAGTCCTCCGTGTGTTATCCCGCAATTGCATAGAAACGAGCCAAGTCTGAAGCAAAAGGAGTGGGGCCGCGAAGTTCTCGCGTTCATTGGGGGCCCACTGTACTCGAGTACATTCACAATGATTCGCAAAATATTGGGCCACTGCTAGTAAACCGCCTAATATGCTTTGGCTGAAAAAAAAAAAATAAAACAGGTAAAAAAAAAAACTGTTTTAAAATAAAATGAGGTCCTGGGTTCGATTCTTAGGTCGGGCAAAGTGTTATTGGGTTTTGCCATCAGAAATTTCTCAGTAGCAGCCGGGAGTCTGGATTTGTGCCCGGTTGATGACAATAGGCGCGCCTCCTGTTACATGGGACTTCAACATAAGTAGCGATATGTGTGTGTACTATGGACAAAAGTTAAGCATGTGATCACTTGATCTACTGCCGACAAACTGTCCTGCAGTTTGGCAGAAGATTTGTGAAGTACTCTTGTGTAATTTTTGTTGAATTAAAAAAAAAAAAAAAAAATAAAAAATAAACTTAAGAAAATATTCCTACGAGAGCGCAGCAAGTGACAAACGAACATTGTGCGATAGAGTCGTGAGCCGTGCATGCGATTATCGCCTTTGAGGTGATCATGCGGAACTTTGGCCCATTGTACATCTCTGCCTAACGCTTCTAGGAATACAAGCATGGGTGCTATGTTATGTAAAAGTGTTTGTTAAAGCCAATTCACAAGCATAATCAGCCTATGTTTTCCACTGCTGGGACACAGGCCTCCTCGCTGTGAGAGGGAATGGGCCGTAATCCACTAAGCGTTGGTAGATGTCACCTCTTCGAATTTTTAGTTCTAGACAGGGACCGTACAACCCCGGTTAAGAGTTAAGTCTTTCGAAGGGGTAAGCCGTTTAAGAGGTTACCTTTATCATGTGTAACTCCTTAAATGGGTTTTAGCCTTGACACCCAGTGAAAGGGTTATCCCTTCAATATGGATAACCCATTGAATGGGTTCTATACTTGAAACCCAGTGAAAGGGTTACCCCTTCATTAATATAACCTATATAATATAAGGGTTTTGTTTGGGTTACCATATTAGCAATTTGCAACGTATGCCCGTCATCGAAAGATCATATTACATTGCTCCAATTCGGAATGTTACGAGTACGCTGCTATAGTTTTAAAGAGATTTGAAGCTAAGCCCTTTTGAATATTAGCAATTTGCAACTTATGCCCATCATCGAGAGATCATAATTACATTGCTCCGACTAGGAATGTTACGCGGTTATCGTTTTAAAGAGAGTTAACGGCTTAATTTAAGCCGTTCAAAAGGGTTGTTGCGGCGGCCTAAAGCCTTGGGGTGAAAATCGAAATTTTCTTAGTGGACTGTATGAGGGGCGGTTCGGTGACACAAGTAGGTGTTTTGGTGGTGTGGGAAAATGATGATGGTACCTGCCTGGTGAGCTATGGCGACACGACGAGAAGGGTTTCCTTAGCCACGTGGCTGGCGCGTCCAGGATATCACGTACGGACGAGAATCTGCACTTTCCACAACACACATACACGCACTTGCACTGTTCAATAGCAATCTTCGTTCTTCGCGGTGAAAATATGAGTCCTTTTTCGACTTGGGATTAATTTTACCCAACAGGCGTCGATGTTGATTGAGAACTGGCGGATCTTCTTGGCGACAGCGTATGGGCGCCATTGCGGATCTTCCTTCTCGCTCTCACTTAGGCATTATAAGGGTTGTGGAAGGGAGAAGGAAAGCGGAAGGAACTTTATGTTACACAGATACTAATTAATTAGAGTTGCCAGTAATTAGGCATGAAATATAAAACTAAAGAAAGTAATGGCGTTAACATTCCTCGCGGCCTTAAAGGGTCACCTTTAAAGAGAATAATATAATAATATATACAGTGAAATTACACTTAAATCTAACTAAAGAGGGAATGGACTGAATAAGATATTACTGAGTAGGAATGGGGCATAAGCGGACCACAGGTCGCACAAGAATCCCATTAGAAGTGCGTACTGAAACGACTCGCGTGCTACCGTCTATAGACGTATGCAACTTCTCAATAACACCTAGAGGCCAGGATAGAGGAGGCGCATTATCATTTACTATCACTACTACAGTGCCTTCCTTAATCATGTCTCCATCAGGTTTATTCCATTTTAAGCGTGATTGTAAACTATGAAGATACTCGCTTCGCCATCTTTTCCAGTACGACTGGACTAATTTATCCATAAGAAAGTGTCTTTGAAGCAGGTGATCAGACAGTAAACCTACTTCCGCGGCGGGTAATGAGTTAAGCGGTACAGTATGAAAAAAATGCGAAGGGGTAAGAGCTTTAGGCTCTTCCGGATCAGCGCTAAGAACAGTAAGAGGTCTGGAGTTCAACAGGCACTGTACAATATCGGTACAAGGTGCCTTGGAGCCTGTGATACTCGAATAAAACGCAGTACTTCAGAGCAAGACAATTTTAATCACTAGTTGGACATCGCTCCACCCCGTCAGGGGGTGCGATTGGCGGTGTCGGGGCGTGGCCCCCTCTCCGCGGTAGCGCTCGTTGGCCCGTCAATACGGGCCCCTCATTTTGTTGGCCTGCTGCGGCCTAAAAGATGATGGGACGCGGATATGCGCGTCCCTGTGAGTGGTTGCTATTTCTGTGTCTGTAGGCACGCCACGACGCTGCTAATCAGCGCCGCTTTCTTCACCGTATCCCGGCGGTCAACCCCTACCAGGTGGAACCCCCACCTACATGGGGGAAGCCCAGCAGAAGGCGACCTGCGACAGAGATACGGACTCGACGTTCCTACAGAAGGGGTGAGTGGCTCCCGCCCGCCCCACTTTCAGAGCTAGCCGAGCCTGGCACGGGTTAGGGAGACCGTGTAATGGGTGTGTGGGTGACATTGTGTTGTGTGACGTCACCCGGTGTCTACGTGAATCGCGCGCCCGCGCTGCGTCTTCACGTGTGTATTTATGCGCCTGTATAGAGGTGAATGTCTACTGTTTGCTGCGCGACACGCCTAAATTATCCTAGCACGCATCACGCAACAGATGTATGTTATGTGTGGAGTCTATTGTCACAAGTGAGCCGCGTGTGAACTGAGAGCGGCTCACTCGGAAGTCCAGTCCGGTGTGGAGTCACACGTCCGCGAGCAGGTCGCGGGGCAAGGGTCTCCTCGCGTCAGGGGGGCGCGTATGCCAGGGCGCAATCTGCTTAATGTGTGGCAAAGCAGACGCGCCGGCACGCGCGAACATCCCCTTCGCGAGGCGCCGCACAAACTCGTCCAGGCCCTCTATCCCGAGGTCCCGCTGGATGACATCGTTCCTCACGAAGCGAGGGGCAGCGACGATAGTGCGCAACGCGGCACTTTGCTGCGTGCGCAGGAGCTTACGATTGGTCTCGCTCGTGAGGGCGAACCATGCGGGGGCGGCGTACGTCAGAAGCGGGCGTACGTACAGCTTGTACACGCCCAGCTTGACGCGCGCCGGGATGCTGGATGAGAGCACTGGTCGCAGGAGGTTGCGGGCGACCCTACCACGCGCGGCGACCGCGCGGACATGTGCCTCCATTGAGAGCCGACGATCTATGGTGACCCCCAGGTACTTGACCCGGGGCGACCACGCGATGTCGGCTCCCTGCAGCTTCAAGGGTGGTGGGAGAGGCGCGGCGCCGGTGACCATCGCCTGCGTCTTACCCACGTTGACGGACAGCCGCCACTTGGACAGCCACTCGGGGAGCAAGTTCAGCGCGCGCTGCATCTTCACCGCCGCGTACTTCGCATTAAGCGAGGTGGTAATGTACGCGGCGTCGTCGGCGTACAGCGCGAGCATGGCTTCAGCGGTTGTGGGGATGTCGTCGGTGTAGCGTGAGTAACACGCCGGCGAAACGCAGCTTCCCTGCGGCACACCGGCGCGCACCGGCCGAGCGCCGGAGAGCGCTCCGTCGACCACCACCCTGAAAGTCCTGTGGGACAGAAAAGCAGAGACCACTTTTACGACGCGACGGGGCGCGTCCGACGTGGCCAGTTTGTAGATTAGGCCCTCGTGCCACACACGGTCGAAGGCCTTCTCCATGTCGAGGAATACTGCCACCGAGTATTCCTTCTTGTTAAGTGCGGCTGCGAGGTGGTGCAGTACCCTCGACAGCTGAAGCGTCGTGCTATGCTCCGACCGAAAACCGAACTGTTCGGGTCGTGGCGCAACGTGTGGTAGGAGGTGTCGCAGCAGGAGCGCCTCGAACACCTTGGAGACGGTCGACAGCAACGTGATCGGCCGATAGCTCTCCGGCTTCAGAATATTCTTCCCCGCCTTGGGCAGCATAACGACGCGCCCCTCCTTCCACGAGGCGGGAAAGGCCCCTGTGCGCAGTATCCCCGTAAACAGGCGCGCCAGCGCCGCTACCATACGGAACGGCAGGTGGCGCAGCGCTGTGTTGGAGATACCGTCCGCCCCGGGGGCCTTCCTAGGCTTCGTCCTTAGGATGGCGCGTCTCACTGCGCCCGGCGAGAAGAAGACGGGGTCCTCTTCGGGAGCTATCGGCGTAGCGAAGTAGTCTCCAAGGTATTTCTCAACTGCCGCGACATGCTCGTGGTCGTTGGTCGGATTCGGTCGGAACTGACGCTCCAGGTGTTCGGCGAAGACCTCCGCCCGGTCCTCCGATACATACTTAAGCGCCCCGTCGCTGCTTCGTAGCGGGCGCACCGGGGTTGGGGTATTCGTCAGTTGGCTGCAGAGTTTGTGTACCGACGGCCAACTATCCGTAGCGGCGTCGATACGTTCCTCCCAACCCGCGGCGGTGTACGCCTTTAGCTCGGCCTTCACCTTCTCCGCGAGACGGTTGAGCTGCGTCTTGAGCGTCGGACATCTCAGCTGTTGCCACTGCTTGCGTATGCGCCTCTTCGCGGCGATCATCGCTCTCAGGTGTGATGGCAGGGGCGGCAATAGCCCTCTCCCCTGCGGTTGCGTTGTAGTCGTCGCCGCTTCTAAGGCGCCCTGTATACAAGCAGTGACTTCGTCCGTCAGTAGGTCTACGTCCGCGGCGGTGGTAATAGGCCGAGTCGGCGTAGTGGTCTCTACTTTATCTGTGTAGGCTTTCCAGTCCGTTGATCGACGTGGCGCCAGAGGCTTCAATCGGGTCGGCAACCCCGATATGACGACGAGTACAGGATGGTGGTCCGACTGCAACTCGTCGTCAATGACTTGCTGCGTGATCTGGCGGTGTAGCCCTCGGTAGACTACGACATCCAGCACGTCCGGCATCGAGGCAATGTTGTCCGGATAGTGGGTGGGCGTGTCCGGGCCGGACACCGTGTACCCGAAGGCCTCCGCGTCCGCGAAGAGCCGCCTACCCCCGGTATTCATAGCGCTGCTGTTCCACGCTGGGTGTTTACAGTTAAGGTCCCCGGCGAGGATGGTGGCACGTAAAGTGTGATTCAGCAAGGCCCGCAACTCTGACAGGTCCAGAGGAGTCACGGGCGGCTTGTAGCAGGCGTACAAGTTTATATCCTCGCCGGCTAAGTGCAGCTGGACACCCAGCGCGCTAAAGGTGGTGAGTGACGGCGGGGGGAGCTCCTGGTGTACGACTCTTCGCTTCACAAGTACCGCCAGACCACGGTACCTCCTGTGCGTTGCCGACTGCTCATCTTTACGATAAGCGAGATATCCCGGGAACCTGATCCTGTCCTCAGGTCCCAGGAACGTCTCGCTTATGAGCGCCACGTCGATGTTTTGTTCCCTCAGGAGATGGCGGAGGAGTGCGACCTTTCCCTTCAGGCCGCGGGCGTTCCAATGGATCACCCTCAATGAGCTAGCCATGATACAGCGTAAGCAGTGTGGCCAGGCCATCGAGGATGACCGTCTCCACATCCTGTCCCTGCCTGATGGCCTTGATCAGGTCCATCAACAATTGTATGGCGCAGGCTGTGAATTCTCCCTTCTGTAGCGGCTGCCTACCAGTGGCGCCACCCGTCGGTTTGGGGAACTTCTTTAGTTCCCCCAGTTGCCGCTGCACCGAAGTGGCGCTGGCGTCGATCGCGCCGCCACTCTTGTGTGTGGCGGCCTCCTTCCCCTTCCGCTGCGCATTGGTGGCGCTAGTGGTAGGTTCCTCATGGGTCGGCGGCTGTTTCACAGCCCGCGCTGAGGCAGGGACGGCGGCCTCGGGAAGTACTCCCTGTGTCGCCGCGGGGGTTTCGGGCTTCTTCCCTCTTCCTTTCCCCCCGCGCCTCTTCTTCCTCCGCCTCGAGGAGGTGGCTTCCGTCCTGGCTGTGGGCCCGTTGGCTGCCGCCATCAGCGACGCGCCTTGGGTCTCCTCTGCTGCTTCCCCCTGCCTTTCGGTGGCCTCTCGTGGCCGGCGTGTGGAGGCAGTGATGGCGACAGTCCCCGCTCGCTTATTCCTGATCTCCGTCTGGAATACGGGGCACTTTAGGTTGCACGCGGGGTGCGCGCCCCCGCAGTTTGCGCAGGTGGCTGGCTCATCCCGCGGGCGCGGACAATCACGCGCAGCGTGCCCCTCTCCACATCGCACACAAGCGAGCGGACGGTGGCACTGGTGCGAACTGTGCCTAAAACGCTGGCACCGGTGGCACTGAGCGGGCCCACGTTTACCTCGCCAGGCTTCGATCTTGACACCCCGCATGTATAAAAACACGGTGGTGTCGAAGATCGCCCGGACGTCAGGGGTCTTCTTCAAGATGGCGTGAAAAACACAGCCGGGTCGTCCTTGTGCGCCCTTAATATGGCGCACATACTCCGGCTGGTAACCTAACGCCCGGAGTTCCTCCTCGATCTCCTGGGGGGGCGTATCCGCCGGCAACCCCTTGATGGCGACCTTGAAGCTTCTGTCCGCTGGTAGGGAGTAGGCAAACCAGGAGACTCCCTCCTCTTTTTCCAGGCTGGTCAGGTATCGCTGAACCAGCCTGTATTCATCCTCGGTGTCGGGGGTGAACTTCACCCCCGTCCCAAAGGGCCTGGCGTTTGGTGGCCGGCCCAGCTTCTCCCTAAGGGCCCTAAAATGGGAGGCCCAGTTCGGCAGCCTCTCCACTACCAACGGCGGGTACCTAGGTTTCTTCCCCGGCTTCGCTGCCGTCGACGTCGTCGCCGTCGCTGCGGCGCCGGGGGTGGTCGTAATAAGGGGCACATCAGATGCAATGGGGGCAGGGGGTAAATTAGCCACACTAAAACTTACCCCTGGCGGCGGAGTACGCGCCATGTCCGCGAAGGTGGGCGACTCGGGTCCTCCCAGGTCACACCGCTTCGCCTCTTGCGTCGCTCCGAAGGAATCCCTCCCGCGTCGCTTCCGCTGGGATCTTGGTTCGTCGAGTTCAAACTCGTAGTCGAACCCCAGCGGAGCTTCTTCCCCCTCTCCCACGATGGGCCGCGGCCCGGATCGCGGCGTCGTATCCGCGGACACGTCGCCGCGACCGGACCCGGCCGAGCCCACCGAAGCCAGCGACATGCTCGATCCCGCGCGTGATGAGCATGCCGATAGCATGGCGGGTGAGTCGCAGGCCGAGATGCGGGGGGGCGCCGGTGAGTCGGGCGCCCTTGTCGTCACTGATTTCACTGGCACTCTCACTGACTTCACTTGCACTGCACTTTCACTGCATTGCCGCTCTCGCTCAGCCAGCGCCGAACCCGCCAGCGAGAGACGGGGATCGGGTGCGCCGGTGCGCACAGTGGCTGGAGCGGGCGGCGACGCGAAGCGCGGCGGCGGCGCGACGGAGCGCGCGGGGTGTGCACGCGTGTGCACGGATGACCCGGTTGTAGGTGCGCGCGGCGCGGCGGCACGCGTAGCGGACGACGCGGGCGCCGGGGCGCGCGCGGGCGCAGCCCCGCGCACTGTAGGCACTGAGGCGCGCGCTAATGGCGCACGGCTTGGGTTCGACGCGGTACCCGAAGGTGCGATGGGCACTGGGCGAAACGCGGCGGGGCGGATCGGGACCGCCTGTTGACGGCTCGACGACGGCGCCGGCGCAACGCGCGCAGGCGCCGATGACGTCGGCGGGCCGGCAGCTGCAGCGGCATCTTCACCACTCCCCTTTCTCCCCGCTTCGCTCGTCCTCTTCTTCCCGCTGTGCTGGGATGGTCCGGCCGTCGGCGGACCGGATGACGTGTCGCCAATGTTCGGCATCGACATCGACGTCGCCCGGTCCAACGCCGGACGGGCTTCAGGCGACCCGGAAGCGCGACCCAGCGAGTCGCGCTTGCCGGGTTTGGGCATCTTGCTGGGCGTGGCCCCCGCGACCGCGGCGGTGAGCAAGCTCACCGGGCAGCCCGGTGGCTCCCCCCTGTGCTCACGCAGATGCCGGTTAAGTTACCTGCGCGAACACAGAGAGAAACTATTAAAAATTTGCGGTCCGCGCGAGTAGGCAACTGGGCGTAGACTGCGACCAGCTGCGTTCGGCCACGGGCTAATCCCAATTTTAATATTTTAAACCTGAGCCTTATATACTCTGCCAGGGAACCAAACCATAGCGCGATCTAATTCGACCCCAACGCCATCTATCGAGCTATGAGGTAGTTTTTTTAAACAAAATATTGAGTATGATTGTGGGATAGCGTGGGGATCGAATCAATCCTGTAACAACTACTTTTTACATTGAACATTCCGCCCACCAAAAGGAATATGTTCCTTTTAGAACCGCCCACCATGAACAAACTCAGCATCTACAAGAACAATGGACTGTATGGTAATTACAAATACTAAATAGTGGATGGCTTCATTACGTATGATTGCAATATGATTGACAGATATGGTTCCGATCAAAACATGACAAATATAACAGTTTTATCTACTTGACAAGGTAGAATAACAACATACAAGTAAAACATTTTCATAACATTACTGAGTTCGCTTGAACTCCATCAAAACCCAAAGTAATAAGTTTAATGATACACAAGATATAACACAGTATTTAAAACATTAGTGCAGCATTGGAAAAAACATACTAAAACAAACAAATCTTAGCACACAATAAATTTTTACAATTTCAACAACAGGTGACTTATTCAGTAACAGGAAGTAAACACAATTTTGAAATTGGACGTTTAATCGTAGTGCCCTTACAACGAATAGTGACAACGCGAGTCAAGCTATCTTTACCCGGATGCAGCTGTATAATTCTACCATATAACCATTTAGCCGGAGGTAAGTTATCTTCTTTTATTAATACTACATCGTCTATTTTATAATCAGGGTTACGATCATTCCATTTGTGTCTTTGGAAGAAATGTGTTAAATATTCCTGTGTCCACCTACGCCAGAAGTGCTGCACCATACGTTGTACCAATTGCCATCTGCGTAAAGTACTAACTGTGGCATGCTCATAATTGTAGTCGGGTGCCACTACCAATGGATGACCCACTAAAAAATGGCCAGGAGTTAAAGGTACAGGATCTTCTGGATCGCTACTACTTTGAGACAAGGGCCTAGAATTTAGGCATGCCTCAATTTGAGAAAGAACTGTGGACAGCTCTTCAAACGTCAATGTGGAGTCACCCACGACGCGCTTCAGGTGATGTTTTACGCTTTTAACTCCTGCTTCCCACAATCCACCAAAATTTGGAGCGTGGGGAGGGATAAAGTGCCATTCAGTTTGAGAGTTTGCAAGAGCAGCTGCAATGTCTTTAACCATTGAACTCTCTTGATTGAAAAGTATCCGTAACTCCTTGGCAGCGCCCACAAAATTGGTGCCATTATCGCTCCAGATATGACGACAATGACCACGCCTGGAAACGAACCGTTTGAACGCTGCCAGAAAACCCTCAGTTGTTAAGTCTGAAACAGCCTCAATGTGTACTGCGCGCGTGGCCATACACACAAATAAGCAGATGTACCCCTTATACGACCGCTGCCCACGACCCTTAGAGACCCTCATATTAATGGGGCCCGCATAATCGACACCGGAGTTAAGAAACGGTTTGCTTGGGGTCACTCTGCAAGCTGGAAGCTCTCCCATCAACTGTTGTTTTGTGGTCGCAGCATATCGAATACAGGGAACACAACGACGTATATGAGCTCGTACCATATTTTTTACCCGACTGATCCAGTACTTGGTGCGTATAAAATTGAGTACCAGTTGCTGTCCTCCATGAAAAGTCTTTTCATGAGCGTCGGCTACAATTAACTTGGCCAAACTTGAATCATGAGGAATAACAACTGGGTGCTTTGTATCATTAAGTAGTTGAGAATAGCGCAGTCTTCCCCCAACGCGCAATATCTCACATTTATCAATAAACACATTTAATTTATATAATGGACTCGTTTTGTCTAATGGAACTTTATTTTTCAGGGCTATAAATTCTGCACGACACCATTGCTGTTGGCTTTGCCTGATACACACCTCTAAGGCTTCACGAATTTCCGAAGCTGACAGGTATGCTGTAAACTTAACGTTTGCTTTACGAACTCTTGTTGACTGCAAAAACCTTTTACAGTACGCAACAACCCTCACTAAACGTGTAAGTGATGAATACCTAGATCCCCAAATGGCTTCAAAATCAGACACGAGGTTAGCAGTGTAAGCCTTAACTGGTTTCTTCTCCTCATTAGTGCGTATTGCGCTAGGTCTAGTATATTCAATGTGATCATTTCTTAACCAACTTGGTCCTCGTTTCCATAGATCATCATTAAGTAGAACAGCTGAAGAAACTCCACGAGAAGCGATATCCGCTGGATTGTCTGTGGATTTAACATAGGCCCATTGTGTATTGTCTAGCAAACTAAGGATCTCTGAAGTGCGGTTGGCCACGTATGTTTTCCAACGACTTGGATGATCATTTAACCAGGCCAAAACAACAGATGAATCTGTCCAAGCGTGGATATTAGCCTTTGGAATGTTCATTACTTCAGCTACTTCGATCAACAGTTTTGCTACTAAAACAGAACCACACAATTCCAGCCGTGGAATTGATATCTGCTTAATAGGAGCTACCTTTGTTTTTGCCGTTATGAGGTGTGAGTGTATCTGCGCATCAGTATCGATAATGCGACAATACACCACAGCCGCATAAGCTATATTTGACGCATCGCTAAATCCATATAGCTCTATCGTAAAGTCCTCATCGCTTTTGCCTATCCATCTGGGAATGTGAAAATCCACCAGTTTCTCTAATTCTGATCTGTAATATCTCCACTCTTGTAAGAGATCTGGTGGCAGTTCATCATCCCAGCCTATACCACTTATCCATAGCTTTTGTATGAAGACCTTCGAGGTTATAATGCACGGCGCTATCCACCCTAACGGATCATAAAGCCGTGATATTTCTGATATGACCGTTCTTTTTGTTTCAGATGCAGCAGGAGGTGACATCTTCACAGAATAATCAAATTCGTCAGTGTTCCGGTTCCAGGTAAGTCCCAAAATCTTAGTTACCCCATTAGTTTTAATTTCCAGATCTCTACCAGAATTTTCCTTCAACGTTTCCAATAAACACATCCTATTACTTGTCCATTTTTGCAATTGAAATCCTCCTTTCTCTAATAAACTGTTCATTTCACTATAAATTCTCTCTACATCTGTTTCAGATTGGCAGCCAGTCATCAGATCATCCATATAGAAGTCTGACTTCACCCTTTCAGCAGCCAATGGATACATGTTACCTTCATCGCATGCAACTTGATGTAATGACTTGACAGCCAAGTAAGGGGCGCACGACGTGCCAAAGGTGACAGTCAGAAGTCGGAAGTCCTCTATCTCTTTGTTAGGATCCTCTCTCCAAACAATTCTTTGGAAATCCGCATCTGACCGCGCTACTTTGATTTGGCGATACATTTTTATTATATCTGCTGCCAGACAGATCGGATGTTGTCGCCATCTCATGACAATATGTCTCAAATCTGCCTGAAGAGTGGGTCCTACCATTAAGGTGTCATTTAAGGAAACCCCGTTTGTTCCCTTACATGACGCGTCATAAACCACTCTTACCTTAGTGGTCAGTTTATCTTGTCTAACCACTGCGTGATGGGGCAAATATACTGCATCACTTTTATTTATTTCAGACTCGTCGGTGATTTTCTCCAAATGGCCCAGCAATAAATACTTCTTTATCACATCAGTATACTGTGATTTTAATTCATTATCCCTAACCAACTTCCTTTCTAAACCTAGCAATCTTTTTACAGCTATATTTTTAGAATGACCGTATTTACAAGGTGGATCTTCTGAACGAAAAGGTAATTTTACGACGTAACGCCCATCTTTCTCTCTTTTCGTTGTGTTTGCGTAAAACTCCTCGCAAGCCTGTTCTTCAGGCGTAAGAAGCTTTTTCGTTAAAGCAGGCTCAGAATCTAGTTCCCATAAACGTTTTAACATTTCGTTCTCTTCCATTTGAGTGTGCATCGCGATCACAGTATTATGGGAATCTAGAGACCTATCCGATTTACTAACATGGCCTGAGACAATCCAACCTAAATGCGTGTCTTGTGCCACCGGAGAGCCCGCGGGGCTCTTGATTAGACCTTCCTTTAAAATACGGCAATATGTTTCAGCTCCTAACAAAATGTCGATTTTATTAGGGCAATTGAACTTTGGGTCGGCGAGATGTAAACTGTGAATTTCTGGCCAATTCTCGAGTTCAAAGTTTGTATTTGGCATAACTGAGGTCAGTGAGCTTAATACATGCGCAGTTACTTTTAGGGTAAAAGAGGGATCATGCAATGATTGTATATTAATAGTAACCGCATGTCTAGAGACGACATTGCCATGACCACCTCCTATACCTGCAATAGTAGTCTTCGAGACTACTCTCTTTAAACGAAGCAATTGCGCTGCTGCCTCAGTTATAAAAGATGCTTGTGATCCTTGATCCAACAAAGCTCTCAAAATTTGAGAGGACCCATTCTGTGATTCGGCCTTTACTAAAGCCGTGGCTAACAAGACTTGACCCTGTGCTTGTCCATTCACAAAATGAGTTGCTATATTTGCACTGACATCATGTACTGGCTCTGAAGTACCTTCATGTGGGGTTGCCGGCACCGCTGGCGTAGTATCCCCACTGGCTCCACTAAGGTTCTTAGGATGCAACAACGAATGATGCTTCCGCTGACATATTCGGCATTTTGAAAGAACACGGCAAACTTTGGCAGTATGGTTACTGCCCAAACAATTAAAACATACTCCCAAAGACTTTGAAATGGCACGACGTTCGTCAATATCTAGTTTACAAAACTTCTTACAATTGGTGAGCTTGTGACTCTCAGAACAATGTGGACATGAACCATTAATAGCACCATGCATTACTTTAGCGTGAGATGTAGAATTACTATCGCCTTTTGATTTATGTTTAGGTTCAACGCATTCTAGGGCTCGAAAGCGCGTCTCCAAAAACTCGCAAAACTGTTTAAAGGAGGGTAGATCGTCGGATGATTTACTAACATGCAGTTCCCACTGCTTCCTAGATTCTACGTCCAACTTCAAGCTTACAACATAAACCACAATAACGTCCCACGAACTAACATCAATCCCAATATTGGCAAGCTCGTGCAAACAATCATTTGTAACATCTAGCAAATCTTTAAGTGCCTTCGATGATTCGATTCCAATATTACGTTGGCCAAATAGTCGGTTTAATATACATGTTGACATAAATTTCTTATTATTGAACCTATGTTGTAACATTTCCCAACATTTTTTATAGTTAACATCAGTTATAGGAACATGTCTTATAAGCTGCTCTGCTTCACCTGACAGCTGAGTTTTTAAATAGTGGAGACGTTGTACGTCATCAAGTTTTTTGTTATTGTGGACTAATGATATGAACAAATCTCGAAACGATGACCACTCTGTATATTTTCCACTAAAAGTAGGTAAAACTATTTTTGGCAATCTTCCCACACTGTCAGATGAACCATCACAAACTTCTTTATTTGAACTACTAACTTTTAATTGAGACAGAGCATTTTTTAATTCAACCTTATACGTTAAATATATTTCATAAACCTTTTCATAAATATCTTCCTGAAAGTATTCATACAATTCTTCACCTTCACATTCGCCTACTATTCCTTCGTATTTTGCAGTAAAATTCCTGAATTGGTCCTCCAACATTTCTAGACGTGTGTCCACATAATTGTAATTTATCCGATCTTTCGGAGACTTTTTGAAGTTTATCAATCCCTTCTCAATCTGTCCTTTGACATCCTTTAACTTTCTTAATTCCTTTTCCATGTTTTATGTCAACAGTATTTTTCTAAGTGTCAATAAGTCGGATTTTTTTAAGTCCAGTGAAGAGTAATTTTTCTAAGTCCCAACAAGAGTAGATTTTCTAAGTGCCGCCAAATGTAATTTTTCTAAGTGTTTTGAACACTTGTAAAATCGCTTCGAAATCGGGCATAGATTCGAAGTCTGGTCGTTTTTATCGAAACTATTCTAAGTCCCTGACCGCACGATTTTAATTAACACTTAAATGTACTCACGGTTTCTGTCCACTGTCCACTAATATGCACTTCACTACTCACGTTAGGTTTGTTCACCGACTACTAGCGCCACCTCGTATCAAGTAGCGTAACTAATCCTTGCAACTTGTGTTCTTCCAATATCGCCCTTCGGCTCGTATGGACCATGTACAATATCGGTACAAGGTGCCTTGGAGCCTGTGATACTCGAATAAAACGCAGTACTTCAGAGCAAGACAATTTTAATATTTTAAACCTGAGCCTTATATACTCTGCCAGGGAACCAAACCATAGCGCGATCTAATTCGACCCCAACGCCATCTATCGAGCTATGAGGTAGTTTTTTTAAACAAAATATTGAGTATGATTGTGGGATAGCGTGGGGATCGAATCAATCCTGTAACAACTACTTTTTACATTGAACAGGCACTCTATTTGAGAGAGAATTGTAACTAATTCTTCATAAGATAGAAGTTGTTGACCTATTGTCTTGAAAAGGTGAGTCTTCACGGCCTTCACCATGGACTCCCAACATCCACCAAAGTGCGGTGACGCGGGCGGAATAAAATGCCAATTAATGCGATGCTCAGCGAGCTCCTCTTCAAAGCGCGGGCGGTATTCTTTATTTATGAAATTATACAAGTCGCGTAAAAACGAATTAGCTCCTCGAAAATTGGTCGCGTTGTCCGAATACAAGCATTGTACCGGTCCACGGCGGGATAAAAACCGTTTCAACGCGGCTATGAACGACACAGTCGTAAGATCTGTAGCTAATTCAATATGAACAGCGCGAGTAGTCATACAGGTAAAGATACATAAATAACCCTTGCGACTCTTCGCACCTCGAGTGCGTACGGGCACATACTGTATAGGGCCAGCGTAATCACACCCTGTATGAGAAAAAGCTTTGGTTGCAACATTTACTCTAGATTTAGGGAGATCGCCCATAATCGGCGGACCATGAGGTCGCGGTCTCCACCTGTGGCATGCGTTACACTTGTGGATTCTATGACGAATAATGCGTCTAGCGGACAAAATCCAATAGTTATGGCGCACATAGTGAGTTCTGGACCTGCATGTAAATATTTTATATGATAATAGTCTACGAGGATTTCAACTATGCGATCATGTCGGGGTAACACTACCGGGTGTTTAGTACTATTATAGGCCTCAGCCGAATGAGTTAATCGACCCCCAACGCGGATTAAATCATCACCATCTACAAATGGCTTGAGTTTAATAAGAGCGGGTGAACAAATTTTATTATTTTTTAACTCGGAATAATCATCCATGAAGTGTTTTCTTTGAACATGACGCAACAAAATGGTTTCAGCGAACTCGAGGTGGCTAGCGGTAACGGCGTCAGTTCGACGCGGGAGTTTTTTCATGAAACGGTATATGAAAACAACAATACGCAGCAGCTTAGTCCACGACGACGTACGTTCTGCGAGTGCGAGTAGAAGCGAATTGTCCGAACTTGAATCCGCGACTATGGGGTGCGCGTGGACCTTTTCTTCCGGAATGGGTTCCGAATTCAAGTCTGGTAACCTTATGTATGGGCCATTCGGAAGGGTCGCGCTTAGCCCAAGCGGGTCCGTGCAACCATAATGGGTGCTCAATGAATTTGTCAGGTGTTAAACCACGTGACAAACAGTCCGCTGGGTTTTCAGTACCAGCTACGTGGTAGAAATGTTCCGCGGGGACGTTGTCTACGATGCGAACGACACGATTGGCCACAAACGTGTGCCAACGATGCGGAGAAGAATTTATCCAGCAAAGAGTCACCTTTGAATCGGTGAATGCGTAAACAGCGGTAACATTATAACGCGGATTATAAGTGTCATGAACACGGCGAAGAAGTTTAGCGAGGAGTTCGGCACCACAGAGCTCCAGTCGAGCGATAGTCAATGGTTTAACCGGCGATACCTTCGACTTGGCACAAACCAGCTGAACGACTACGTCATCGTTGCGAGTGACGTGCGCATAGATGACAGCGCCGTAGGCGCTTTCACTGGCGTCGGAAAATCCAATGAGGCGAAGAATACAATTTTCAAAAATACCTAAATGGCGCGGGATTTTAAAATCATTTAAAAGCGGCAGGGCAGAGCGAAAAGTTTGCCAAATATTTATGATGTGACGCGGGGGAGTGTCATCCCAATAGAGCTTCAGTAACCACAATTCTTTGATAAGTAGTTTAGCATAGAGAACTACAGGCGCGACAAGCCCCATGATGTCCCACAGTCTAGCTACGGCCGACAGAATAGCACGTTTAGTACACGTGTCTGGCGGTGCGGAAATAAGAAATTCAAAACAATCATTTGACCTACACCAGCGCAAGCCGAGAACCTTTTGTTCTACCGACTTGTCGAATTCTAGTTGTTTGGTCAACCTATGCGACGCGGGAATACTGTTTAGTACAGTTTGAGAGTTACTGGTCCACTTGAGCAACTCGAACTGACCTCCTCTAAAGAGTTTAATCAGTTCGTGCGAAACCTGGACTGCACGTGATTCGGAGCTTACGCTGTAGACTACGTCATCCATATACAGCGAATCCGCGATGATAGCGCTGGCACGCGGGAAGTGATGACCATCGTCTTGAACCAACTGTTGTACTGTGCGGATCGCATGGTAGGGACTTGACTTGAGACCAAAACAGACACGGTTAAACTGATATAGAACCAGAGGATCGTTTGTACTAAAACGATATAAGATGCGTTGAAAGCGACGATCGCTTTCTCTTACTTCAATCTGTAAGAACATTTGTCGGCAATCAGCCGAGAGCGCGAATGCGAACAATCGAAAATTCAGAATTATAGTAAACAAGTCACCCTGTAAATTCGGGCCACTGTGTAAAATATCGTTGAGAGATAATCCAGTACTCGTTTTAGCACTAGCGTCTAACACGGAGCGTAGTTTTGTTGTTGTCTTATCTAAACGTACAACTGCGTGATGCGGAATTACATAGTCAGGACAACTACTGTCTGAACTATCGAGCGGAGCAGGAGATAAATATCCATTATCAATATATTCGCGAATGACGTCATCATACGCAGTACGTAACTCGGGTGCGGATTCTAATTTCTTTTCTAGGCAGAAAAAACGTTTTTTCGCGATATCGAGTGAGTTCCCCAATGAGAACACATCGCTGCGAAACGGTAGGGCTACAGAGTATCTACCTGTGTCCCCATCGCGTTCCGTGGTCGAATTATAAAAGTACTCGCACTCAAGTTCGTCGAGCGATTTGCTCGTCGAAAGAGTGACGGGCGCTTCATCGACCTGCCAGAATTTTTTCAACGCCGATTCTAACGAGTCTTTGTCGGATGGTTGCGAAATATGTGAGTAACAAGACTGTGGAGGCTTATTACGACGTACAGGCAGCGCGGGCACAGTGCCCATGATGACGTAACCGAGTACCGTCTGCATGGCGGGCGGCGCGGAGGAGTTGCTGCTAACTACGCGGGGCAGCATAAGATGCGGGAAAAGCGAAGCCCCGATCAACACATCGATGCGACCGGGTTTGCCAAACGATTCGTCGGCGAGCGGTAAACCTTTTAAGTAAGGCAAGGCGGAAGTATCTACGGGAGCGGTAGGTAGATTATCGGTGATTGCATCGACAACTAGCGAATTAACGTTAAAAGTAACGTTCGGATTAAAACGGGAAAAGAAAGCGAATTGTACGGAACCCTTAACGGATTTTTCCGTACCACCGATACCCTTAACGGAAGGCGTATCAGATGAATGTCTAGTCAAACCTAATCGTTTGCAACATTCTGCGGTAATAAAATTAATTTGTGAGCCACTGTCTAATAGACAGCGAATAAAATGCTCCTTACCAAATGAATCTCGAACTATTACAGTAGCGGTTGACAACAAAATAGTAGTATTCGTATTACATTGCGGCTTTGATACGCGGGAGTTCGAGTCGTAAAAGATCGACGTAGCAATGGATGCATTACATTGCGGGGCGTTCTGAGCGGTGGCGGCGAGCGGCACGGCGGCGGCGTGAGCATCTTGCTCGCTCGAAGCCGTGGAGTTTGAACCCGATTGTGTACGTGCGGTATCATCAACACCGTTCGATAATACAGTCGCGTGCGATTCGCGATTAAAGTGTAAAAGCGTATGATGTTTATTTTTACAAGATTTACATCTAGATTCAGACTGACAGACTCTGGCCTTATGTTTAATACTTAAACAGTTAGTACATGCATCGTTTTGCTTCACCGATTTGAAACGATCACTTGGTGTCATTTTAGAAAAGGCAGGACATTTAAATAAATGTTTATGAACAAAGCTATCACACAAACATTTTGCGAATTTATCAATTACAGTGTAAGATTGCGGTTGCGGAGTTTTAGACGTTTTTTTATTTACAGGATTGTTGTTAGACTGAGTGAAACTCAAGCTGTTTAAAGCTTTAGTATTTTGTAAAATGCGAGATTGATTTTTAATGAACTGTACTAAATTGTCGAATTTAGGAATTTCGTCTTTTGAGTTCATTTCAAAAAGTCGAGCGGTTTCAGAATCAACCTTTTTTATAGCGACATGGAAAAAAATCAAATCTGATAAATCATTTATTTTAGGGTTTTTTAATGCGTTTGCGGCGGAAACAAAATTATCAGAAAAGGATTCGAAATTTTGAATAGATGCGGTATTAAAAGATTTATGTTCAAACATCCGATTAAGGTAACTAGAAGCTAATATACGTTTGTCTTCGTACTTGTTTATGAGTGAATTAAAAATTAATTGGTAGTTATCGCCATTAGGGCAAACTCCTGAGAACGCGGTTTGAGCCTTATCTTTCAATTTCCCCATCAAATAATATAATTTCTCCGAATCAGTCAATGTATTATTTTCGTGTACCGTGCTTTTAAAATTAGCATAGAACAGGGGCCAGTTACGAATATCGCCATCGAATGACATAATTTCAATGGGAGGTAAGCGAACTGTTTGCTTATTGACACCACTACCACTAGAAGTAGTAGCCGATGTGGCTGATGATTTTGAGTAATTTGAATAATTATATTTAACGCAGCAATATAATTCCTCAAAACTAATCCACGACTGATCATCAATATTATTTTCCGGGT
The DNA here is from genome assembly GCA_946251885.1 of Cosmia pyralina. Lineage (NCBI taxonomy): Eukaryota > Metazoa > Arthropoda > Insecta > Lepidoptera > Noctuidae > Cosmia > Cosmia pyralina. The sequence continues at coordinate 5,593,911 of OX276368.1, read as the reverse complement.
CTTGTCTTAGAAGAAGCGAGTTATATTTATTAAATGCCTCGAGGAACTCGGTGCGCAACGCATCAACATTGACACACGCACACAAGAACTTCTCTATCGGTTCCATACCGGACTTCATTTTTTCCATTAAATCGTAAATGATTTGCATGCGGGCAAAAATCATATTACGACATGACAGTGCTATTTGAATCGCGGATTCTATCTGATCATCCGAATCAATGGTCACTTTCTTAGGCATTTTCGATATTTTTGTAGGTTTTTATAATAGCTAAAATAAATCGCAAACTTCAACGAGTTGCGCGCGGTGCGGGATTGGTAGGTGGTACCTACGAATTAGTACCGAACGATAGCGAAGCGAGCGAGCGGTAGATTTTGCTTCTACCTACGTATATTAAAATATTAAGTTGAGCGGGATGCGAAATACCTGTGAATGTACGCAATGACAAGTAGGTATTGTAATAAATGAATAAATTAAAGCGGTTTAGTATAAGAGTATAAGGAACGAAGATTGAAATGAAATATAGTTGCGGGATGATGATATACGGATATAATATTGATATCCGTTATCAAGAGAATAAAGAAAAATAGGTATCCGTGATCATGGGACCAAAACTGTTGGATATCTGTGATCGTAGGACCAAAAACTGTTGAATATCCGTCTCGAAGGAACAAAAAATGTTGCGGCGGCCTAAAGCCTTGGGGTGAAAATCGAAATTTTCTTAGTGGACTGTATGAGGGGCGGTTCGGTGACACAAGTAGGTGTTTTGGTGGTGTGGGAAAATGATGATGGTACCTGCCTGGTGAGCTATGGCGACACGACGAGAAGGGTTTCCTTAGCCACGTGGCTGGCGCGTCCAGGATATCACGTACGGACGAGAATCTGCACTTTCCACAACACACATACACGCACTTGCACTGTTCAATAGCAATCTTCGTTCTTCGCGGTGAAAATATGAGTCCTTTTTCGACTTGGGATTAATTTTACCCAACAGGCGTCGATGTTGATTGAGAACTGGCGGACCTTCTTGGCGACAGCGTATGGGCGCCATTGCGGATCTTCCTTCTCGCTCTCACTTAGGCATTATAAGGGTTGTGGAAGGGAGAAGGAAAGCGGAAGGAACTTTATGTTACACAGATACTAATTAATTAGAGTTGCCAGTAATTAGGCATGAAATATAAAACTAAAGAAAGTAATGGCGTTAACAAGGGTTATCCACATCGTATGGGTTTTAGTTTAACTGCTTAGAAATACCCTGTCGAAATATCTTTCAATGGATAGCCAAAATGGTCCTTTAAAGCCATTCAAAAGGGTTACCCACATCGTACGGGTTTTTGATTAACTGCTTAGAAAAACCGTATCCAAAACCCTTTCAATGGGTAACCAAAGTGGTCCCTGGTGGGACATGCCGGTTTCCTCACGATAAAGTAGGTTCGAACCCACGCAGGCGCTTTACTTTGTGTAAATTATTTCATCACCACTGCTCTCAAAACGGTGAAGGAAAACATCGACAACAACAACAACAAAACAACATACAACAACAACACACATACAACACACAACACACAACATATTTATTTATTTATTTATTTATCGTGAGAAAACCGGCATGTCCTAGAACCAAAAATTCGAAGACATGTGACATCTACCAACCCACACTGGGCCCGCGTGGTGGATTATAGCCCACTCCCTCTCACAGAGAGGAGGCCTGTGTCCCAGCAGTGGGAACATTAGGCTGATTATGCATACAAGTTATAGCTTGTATATAATCTATCATTTACCTTAACGCAGCGGCATGCAGGAACAGGGCCGCCACAGTCAAGCCCGCTAGCCACCACACGGCCTCCAAATAGAAGAATATAGGCTGGCCGAGCCCTACACAGCTTTCAACAGGGGCTAGGCCTTCGCCCCTGTCCACCATGTGGCATTTACGGTGAGTTGTTGTGTTTAAATAGGGCTCGAAGTACCGGTACACCGCTCCAATCATCACCTGTAACAGGTTTTAGATGGGACGATGAAGATGTGATTTTTTTTTAACCTGTCGTACGTCGATTGCACACCTTTTTTTTGTGGATGGTAAATCATCAAATTACTTCTCCCGCTTTGGGCGGAGCGGGAGGGCGTGTCAGACTTACTGACTAAAACCCACCCGTGTTCCTTCAGTTGCCTGTGCCAGGGTCACGGTATCTCTTTCGGACAACCCGCGACCCCGGCGGCATTGGCCCTATCGGACCCCATCATTGCTGACATCTCTTTGAGGCGCGCGTGGAACACGACGCGCTGTCGACCCGGGCCTGGTCCTTACCGGACGGCGAGTTACCCATTACTCGCCGTCCGCAGTCGATTACACATCTGGGTGTGCAAAAAAGTCCGTGCACGAAACGTCAACGGAACAACTGGGTGTGCATAACTCACGGATCGCATTAGACGATAGTATTTTAATGGTACCTATTGTAGCGGAATGGCATACCTACCATTTATACCTACCTTATATATTACCGATACCTACTCATTTCATAAATGCAGCACATAGGGTATTTCTATTTTTGTCCTAGCTAAGTTCTAAAATGTACCTACCCACTACATATTAGTTATTACAGAGACTGTACCTATATAAGGGACCGATTTTTAGAAATAAAGGCATTCCACACTCAACCAGCATTTGCGTCTCATTTTCATTACCTGCCTGCGTATCCAACAGTGGTGACCCCGACTGAAGAAAATTCAAGAAGAAACTATGCCCTTGAGTACATCGAAACCAAGTGATGGAGGCGAAACATCAGCAACGCAAAAGGATTCGCACGAACTGTCAGCCGTCTCGTACAACCAACGGATACCGCCTCTGTGGAGAAACAGAATCAAACTTTGGTTCCTGCAATTTGAAGCGATCGTGTCTGCTGGAAAACTTACCGACAAGGAACTATCAGAGCTGCTCATCCGCCAACTCGACCTACAAGATCTAGACGAAATTCAAGACATCATGTTCGATACCAAAAATGCAACAGAAAATAATAGATACCCTACCATGAAGATGAGGCTCATACAAACTTACGACGAGAGCGACCACACTAAACTCGAGCGACTGCTGTCCAACGTGGAACTTGGAGATTTGAAGCCTTCGCAACTGCTACGCCGCATGCAAAATTTAGCCGGTAACAACATTGCTGAGAATACGTTGCGTGTTATATGGACGAAGCACCTACCGCCATCAGTACGCGCCATACTAGCTGTGAGCGAAACAATAGCCAAGAAAACCGAACTAAATGAGTTGGCAATAATGGCCGACAAGATGCTAGAACAACTTCACCACCAAATATCAGCAGTACAAAACACTCCGTCACCGTCAACGCCATCCACTCCACCTGATGCTACAAATCATGAAAACGCATTACTTCACGCGAAGATCGACATGCTGGCGAAAGAAATATCAGAATTAAAAACACACCACAGCCGCTACGGAAGGCAGCGCGGGCGCAACTGGCGAGGCGCGCGTCATCGATCACGCAGCGCATACCGATCGCCGCATGGTAACCGCCGCTCGGACTCAAATCATCAACACAGAAGCGGGTACGACGACAATTCCGTTTGTTACTTTCATCGAAAATTCGGCGGACAAGCGCGAAAATGTACTAGACCATGTAGTTATGAAGATAAGCACCCGTCAAGCTCGGGAAACTAAAGCAGGTGTTAGCAGGGACGGAATCTGACGCCTGGGATAAATCACACCGTCTATTTCTGAAAGACAAGAAGACAAATCTAAGCTTTCTCATCGACACTGGTGCAAACATATCCGTCATTCCTGGAAAACGCTGCGAAATCTTGAAGCCAACCGCATTCAAACTATATGCAGCAAACAACTCCGAAATAGCTACCTACGGTGAAAAAACATTAGACCTAGATTTCAACTTGAGACGACCATTCAAATGGAAGTTTGTCGTAGCTGCAGTCAGCAAGCCCATCATCGGCGCTGATTTTTTGAAACACCATCATCTACTAGTCGACCTCGCTGGAAAATGTTTAATCGACAAAATAACTAATTTGTCAGTGAAGACGTCCATCTGCAAATCAACAGCACCAACCATCAGAACTATAGACCTGGAACAAAAATATCACGACATATTGGCGGAATTTCCCGATATTACAAGATTATCCACTATGAAAAATACACCGAAGCATAACGTCGCACACTATATTGAAACAACAGGGCCGCCATTATACTGCAAAGCTCGTCCACTACCACCTCACCGTTACGAAGCTGCAAAGAAAGAATTTCAAACCATGATGGACCAGGGATTATGCCGACCAAGCAAGAGCCCCTGGGCCAGTCCACTTCACGTGGTACCCAAACCAAACGGAGACCTACGCGTATGTGGAGACTACAGAAGGCTAAATGCCATTACCAAAGCAGATCGATATCCTGTACCACGTTTGAAGGATTTCACTTACCAGTTGCACGGCAAGCAAATATTCTCAACGCTTGACCTAAACAGAGCATACCAACAATTGCCTGTCCTGGAAGAGCACATTGAAAAAACAGCCATCATTACACCATTCGGGCTATTCGAATTTCCCCGAATGTGCCCAGGACTGAAAAATGCTGGACAGACTTTTCAGCGATTTATTCACGAAGTACTCCACGGACTCGACTATGCCTACCCTTTTGTCGACGACATTATAATAAGTTCCAGCACAGAAGAAGAACACAGACAACATTTACGAACCGTCCTAAACCAACTAAACAAATACGGTATCACAATAAATCCATCGAAGTGTGTACTAGGCAAGAAAGTGATCAAGTTCCTAGGACACACTGTCTCACAAGATGGCATCAAACCACCAGCAGAAAAAGTAGAAGCAATCACCAATTTCCCATTACCCACAACCATTGAACAATTAAGAAGATTCCTTGGCACCGTCAACTTCTACAGAGATTGCATTTCAAAGGCAGCCGAAATACAAGCACCTCTAAATGCATATTTGCACAATAGCAAGAAACGAGACAAAACAAAGATTATATGGAATGATGAAGCCAAGAAAGCATTTGAGTTATGTAAAGCTGGCTTACAAAACGCGGCATTACTAGCTCATCCCTCACATAACGCACCCATCGCATTAATGACCGACGCCTCTGACAAGTGCGCCGGTGCTGTACTGCAACAATATGTACACAACAAATGGCAACCGCTGGGATATTTCTCCAAAGCATTGTCGAGCGCGCAAATGAAATACAGCACATTCGACAGAGAACTGCTAGCTATATACATGGCCGTAAAGCATTTTAGAAAAATGTTCGAAGGAAGACATTTTACAATATTTACCGACCACAAACCGCTAACCTACGCAATAAATAAAACATCGACAGACAGCGAGACACCGCGTCGAGCCAGACAACTCATGTACATAAGCGAATTTACAAACGACATACGTCATATTAGCGGGCAAGATAATGTAGTCGCAGATTCATTATCACGGATCAACACAGAAACCATCACCTGTCCTACAACGATCGACTACAAGCAACTAGCCACAGCGCAAGAAAGAGACAGCACTATACGTGACTTAATGAAGCAAAATAATTTACAATTGAAGCGCATACTCTTACCCGACATAAATTGCAAAATACTATGCGAAACATCAACACAACATATTCGCCCGTACCTACCGGAAACATTTCGCCGGGCAGCGTACGAAAGTGTACATAACCTCAGCCACCCCGGTACGCGCACTACAAGGAAAATACTCAGTGAAAAATATTTCTGGCCATCCATGAACGCTGACGCGGGACGATGGACGAAAGCCTGTGAAGCCTGTCAAAAGTCAAAAGTCAGTCGTCATACATCGAGTCAAATCGCAACATACCCACCATCGGAACGATTCCAACATATACATGTCGACATAGGTGGGCCCCTACCACCATCGCAATATGGACACAAGTACCTACTCACTATTATCGACCGGTACACGCGATGGCCTGAAGCATTACCTCTACACGACATAACTGCAGAAACAATAGTCAAAACGATATATGAAAGCTGGATAGCAAGATTTGGTCGTCCCATCACGATAACAAGCGATCAAGGTCGTCAGTTCGAGAGCAAACTTTTCTCTGAATTAATGAAGCTAATGGGAATAAATAGAACGAGAACAACTGCATATCACCCGCAGTCAAATGGAATCATCGAACGTTGGCACCGCTCACTCAAAGCCGCACTTACCGCGCGCTGCACTACTAGAGAAAACGGAAAGTGGTTTGATGAATTACCCACCGTACTACTCGGACTGCGCGCGGCTACTCGCAGCGACACAGGAATTAGTCCCGCACAATATACCTACGGAACATCGCTGCGATTGCCTGGAGATTTTTTTGTAGAAACAAAAAGTAGCCCAATGAGTCACGATTTCGTTGAACAGCTGCGACACACTATCAACGCATACCGACCAGCTGAGACAACGCATAGCAACAACAACATGTTTGTGCACACCGACCTACGTACCTGCGAAAATGTTTACCTACGCAGAGATTGCACAAAAAAACCACTTCAGCCGACATATGAAGGGCCATATCCCGTATTGGAAAGATGTGAGAAATACTACAAGCTACAGCTACCAGGAAGAGTAACCAACGTCTCGATCGACCGATTGAAGCCTGCCTACACTATGAACGAACAAGGAAAGGATGACACACACAGAACAACGCGATCAGGAAGAATAGTGAAGCCAGTAGTACGCTTCGCTTGAGGGGGTGTACTGTAGCGGAATGGCATACCTACCATTTATACCTACCTTATATATTACCGATACCTACTCATTTCATAAATGCAGCACATAGGGTATTTCTATTTTTGTCCTAGCTAAGTTCTAAAATGTACCTACCCACTACATATTAGTTATTACAGAGACTGTACCTATATAAGGGACCGATTTTTAGAAATAAAGGCATTCCACACTCAACCAGCATTTGCGTCTCATTTTCATTACCTGCCTGCGTATCTTATTGGTTGGGTGGTATTTTTGATGATGGTATAATATGTACTATGATAATGGCTATAAAATTTCTGAATTGTCAGTTTTTCTGAAGGCCTACTCAAACATCAAAAAGTCTTTATTAAAAACTCTTAGCTAGTAGTAGTAGTAGAAATTTTCGACTAACAAAAAACACTTAATTACTAATTAGCAAGAGCGAGAAGTCCACTCGAAAGCATCATCTCTCATTCGCATTGAAAGCGCGTTTACGTGCGGATGGACTTCCTGCTCTAGCGAATGACACCTGCAAGTAACAGAAAGAGACAGATACACAGAAGAATTCTGATTCAAGCGTGTATTGATTTCACCCTAACCTTTTAGGAGATACATACTTCGAAATAGGATACATACAATACGGCCCCTGAATTATGGCTGGTCCGAACTTTACGCAGAAGGCTGCGCAAAAAAAAAAAATATTTTAGGAACCAAATGGTGACATGAGGCGAGTGTGAATGAGAGAACATACGCGTCAGTTCGGAGAGCCTAAGTTCAGGCCAGCCAGGATACATCGGCTGTATTGTACATGACGTTATGTTGTACAGACGCCAGCAAATCAAGCTACCCCAATCTGTCAAATTTCTTTGATAGTTTTTCAACTTTACAACAAAGGAATAAGGTTCATATTCATTTGGGATTTAACAGATTAGGGTAGCTTGATGTGCTGGCCTCTTTACTTTAAGGGGGATGCGCTAAGGTAGCCCGCGAAATTCAAATTTTCTTACGTTTTTTGCAATCTGCAGGTCAGTGTCAGGTTGTATGTTGGTTAATATATGAGATGCGGCCGTAGCTAATATGGCTTTACTGAATTATAATCATTAGAATCAGCAATACAACTCCATAAGTTAGAATTGACCTCAAATCTAGCGATTTCATGAAATCATGAGGTTTGCGGTCAATTCTAACTTATAGGAGTTGTATTGCTGATTCTAATGATTATAATTCTGTAAAGCCATGTTAGTTCCGACCGCGAATCATTTTATAATCAACATACAACCTGACACTGACCTGCAAATTGCAAAACACGTAAGAAAATTTGAATTTCGCGGGCTACCGAGCACGCAGTGGCGCCCTCATCGTTTGTTTGGTTATTTCTTTTATTTTAGAATGAAAATGCAAAAAATAAGCCAGAATAGTTATCCTCCACAAGACTAACGGAAAAAAGTGGCTACTATTTTCCGTTTTAACGATTATAATAAAAGCTACTATTTGTAATAATAATAACGCATAGTCTTATGGAGCACAGCTATTCCGGCTTATTTTCTGCATTTTCATTCTAAAATAAAATAAATAACCGAACAAACGATGAGGGCGCCACTGCGCGCTCGGTGGCCTCCTAAAAAAACTCAAAACTCACCTCCGGGTGAATATTAAACCGGTTAAACGCGTTCACATCCTTCGGATACTCCACCAGTTTATCGTACATCAACTTAGAGATCCCGGCTACAAACGGCCTCTCTTCCACCACAGTCTTAAAGTAGGAATAGTAGAACCCCATCTCTGTGCGGAGAGACATCTCTCTCTCTAACTCGGAGAGGTAGGAGAAGTTGCGGTCATTCTCAAAGAGGGTAGAGACGTAGCGGTAATGGATGTAACCGAGAGTTAGCGCTGGAAAAAATAAAACCAACAGTATTATTTATTACTAATTTTTGCCCGCGTAAATGACGGAATTTTTTTTAAATTTTTTATGAGTGGAAACTTGTAAATAAATGGCCTTCAGTTTCATATTGTACTAGCTGACCCGACAGACGTTGTCCTGTCTTGGCTATGAATATTCTAATGTAAACGCGTGAAGTTAAAATGTTTTTTCTGGAATTTTCCAATTTACTGCGAAATTTTCTTATTTTTTTTTTCATAAGAATCTTCTCCTGACAATCATAAACACAACAAAAAAAGAATTAGCGAAATTGTTCCATCGGTTCACGCGTGATGTGATGACCAAGGGAAATAGGGATTCATTTTTTAATATATAGATAAGGATATTGGTGCCGATTCTCTTGTGAACGCACTAAACTAAAATTAGAGAATCGCTATCTTTTACTAACAGGCAGCGCGAGAAAAGGACGGCTATAGCTATGAACTAAGTTGGAGATGTCAAACTAGTTCACGCCTTGCGCTTCACCGTGTTTTTGGTCGACATATTTTTACGTGTCGTCTAAATGTCTATGGAAAAATTAGTTCTAACTAATTTGACAGCTCTAATTTACTTCCGTCCCTTTCTTGTCATAATAGAGAGAAAAAGTTAGCAACAGCCTAAATTATGTTTAGTTTGTGCACAACAGAATCGGCACCATTGTCTACTTTAGCTGTAAGTTTCCCGAACAAAATAAAATAAAATAAATATACCACGGGAACATACTATCGGGATTAAAAGTACCCCATGTGTAAATCTTCTCGCACTGTTTATAATAGTTGTTCAGATTCAGAAGCAAAACCATCTCCGTGCAACTTATTGAGATGAACATTTCATCAGGCGTTTGTTTTTGTGACGGTGGATTAGTACTAAGTCTACCTACATATTTTTTATTGTTCTTTTTTTGTTCTTCGGAATACATACGCTTTTTACAACTCCAGACTATAATTTTAATTTTTCCTGCCTGAACACACATCTCAACATAATTTGGTCCATATCGTACCGGATAAGTGAACCAGGAATACGGATAAATCCAGGAAATATAAAATTAATCGGAAAATACTGCCGTTTGGAGTTTTGTGAGTAGCTGGCTAAGGTCAAAAGGGTCACAGCGCAGCATAGTGCAGTGTTCCTATAATATATGTTTATTTCAGAACCCATTACTCATATTCAGGTAGTATTTAACGTTTTCTAAGGAATTGTAAAGGTTAGTACAACATTGGTATCTAACTTCTTTGTTCATTTGTAATGTATGATTTCTTTCAAGTTAGCAAATTATTGTTATAATTTGCAGTCAATCTATTGTATTAAAGGTAATTAAGCAGCAAACTAGGTTTTCAATCATTGTTAACCATTAATAATAGCAGTTTCCTTTGTTATCTTGCAATAAATATCATAAGAAATCTTACTTTGGCAACATAATAACTACCATTAACTACATTGTATTGTATTCCGTTACATTTTAGCTTAATTTTAGTAAAGTTCATAAGTAATTTATTATGTGAATAGTAAAACCGACATTCATAATAGGTACTTATTAGTGTTATTGTCCACAGTCTAGAAAGCAGATTAGTACTTTGTTTATTGGTATTATGTTTGTTTAATTACCAATAGATTTTGTTTTCTATCTTCACATTAGAACAAATATTAAGTTGAAAGCAGAAATTTAATTGTTAAATATTCACTCTAACGATTTAGTAAGCCCTTTATGTATTTCTTCTTTTGTAATTAACAATATTAGGTATATTTATTCAAATTCAAACTTGTTACATTTCAGTTTGGTTACCTGCTTCTCAAAGAATGACTGATAAGGAAGAAAAGGATCTCATTAAAAAACGAGCAAGTTACAAAGGTCGATTAACAGTATTTACTAATTATTTAGAGGATCTTAAGAAGGATTCTTTAACGCAAACTCAGATGAACGAACTGCAGTTACGCCTCGGTAAGATTGAACTTGTTTATTCACACTATGACGACGTTCAGTTAAGGTTGGAATGTATCGCTGAGGATATGAATACACAATTATCAGAACGTAATGAATTTGAAGCTTCATATTTCAAAGTTGTGGCGAGGGCACAGGAATTACTAGCCAGACGCAATGACATTATGAATGAAGATAAGTGTTCTCGCGTTAGCAATAATAGGCTGGTTAGGCTACCAACCATTCAACTACCTAAGTTTGACGGGACGTATGACAAGTGGTTAGAGTTCCATGACACATTTTCAAGCTTAATACATTTAGACGACCAAATTGATGAAATAAATAAGTTTCATTACCTCCGAGCTTCCTTGGAAGGGACAGCCGCCTTAGTCATAAAGGCTATTGAATTCTCGGCTAATAATTATTCCATTGCGTGGAATTTATTGTGTGAAAGGTTTGATAACAAGCGGCTTCTCATTCAGAATCATGTAGCAGCCTTATTTAACATAGAAGTGGTTAATAAAGAATCCTCAAATAATATAAAAAGTATAATTGATACTTTAAACAAAAACCTACGTGCGTTAGAATCTTTAGGTGAGCCAGTTAAGTTTTGGGATACGTTGATAATTTATACAGTTACCCACAAATTAGATTCAAGGACTTATCGACAGTGGGAGGAAGAAAAAGGTCATTTAGATAAAGATAAGACAATCACATTAGAAATCTTCCTAGAATTCTTAAGAAATCGTGCAGTTTTGCTTGAAACACTAGATTTGTCTCGCAATCAGGCTAATAATAATAGTACTCCTAAATCTAACAAGCATAAAACAATGATATCGGTGAGCAGTGAAACACCACCACAGAAAAATAAAAATAATACTAGTTCTTCATCAGTGTCATGCCCGCATTGTAGTGATAAACATCATTTACTCAACTGTCCACAGTTTCTAGGTTTCAGCAATGAAAAACGGCTTGAGTTTCTTCCTCAATACAAGGTATGTTTTAATTGTTTTCGGTCTGGTCATTATGCAAATCATTGCAAATCTTTTGGTTGCAAAATATGTAAGCGTAAGCACAATACACTGGTACATGTAGCAGGTACGTCACAGAAATCTACGCCTAATGCTTCTACTTCGCAAACTGACAGCACTGTTACTGAAGATGTTAACTCAGCTGAAAAGAAACCCAATACAAATGTGACACTATCCGCACGTGCTACCAATAAAAGTAAAAGTCAAGTTTTATTGGCTACTGCATTAATAAAGGTTTATGATAAGAATAACCGCGAACATCTCGCTCGAGCTATACTGGACACTGGCAGTACTTCTTGTATAATGACAGATAAGTTATGTGATTTATTGAATTTACCTACCGTACACGTTAATGAGTCTGTACAAGGCATTAACAATTCTAAAACAAACATTAATAAAATGTGCAGTGTCTCTGCAAAATCAATAAGTGAAAACTTCACTATTAATCTTTATTGTTTTATTTTACCAAACATAACGGATGAAGTACCATGTCATAAATTATCCATTAATAATTTAAATATACCAAGCGATATTTGTTTAGCTGATCCTCATTTCCACACGCCATCGGCTGTGGATCTAATAATAGGGGCAGATGTTTTCTGGGACCTACTGGGGCGGCATAAAATCAACTTAGGTGAAGGCAAACCAATATTATTTGAATCTAGACTAGGTTGGCTAGTTTCAGGTCCGTTAATCAATAGTGACCACGGATCACAGTCACCGTCAGTTCATAAAGTTAACATTGCAAAACTCAATGTCAGTTCTTCTCACAACTCCACTTCAGGAGATGACATTCAAAACCTTTTATCGCGTTTCTGGGAACTGGAAGAAGTCCCCAATCAGTCATCTTCATATTCTGATGAAGAAGCTAAGTGTGAAGAACATTTTGTACAAAACACCACTCGAATGGCTGATGGTCGGTTTTGTGTTAGGATACCACTCAAACAATCACACCATATACTGGGTGACTCACTGGCTAGAGCAAAACATTGTCTCTTTTCGATTGAACGTAGATTCAAAAGTCAGCCAGCTTTAAAAACTCTTTATTGCGATTTCATGAAAGAGTATATTTCGTTAGGACACATGTCTGAGTGTTCCATTGATTCAAAAAAACTGGCATATTTTATTCCACACCACGGTGTTCTACGCGAGCATAGCATAACCACAAAATTAAGAGTTGTGTTTAATGCCAGCAGTCTTACTACTTCAGGTGTTTCATCTAACAACTTACAAATGATAGGTCCAGTTGTTCAAGATGACTTAATGTCTTTACTTCTGAGATTCAGAAAACATAAATACATTCTTTCTGCTGATGTAGAAAAAATGTATCGGCAAGTGATCGTACACCCTGATGACAGACACTTACAAACAATACTGTGGCGTGAGGACCCTTTAGAGTCTATTAAAACCTATGAATTAAACACTGTGACTTATGGAACAGCAAGTGCACCTTTTTTAGCAACTCGGTGTTTAAAACAAGTTGGCTTAGATTGTAAGGATGAGAGGATTGCTGGTATTATAATCCATGATTTCTATGTCGATGACTTGCTCACTGGTGGGGATACAATATCTGACGTCACAAATATTCGCCAGAAAGTCAGTGCCGAGTTGGCTGCCGCTGGTATGCCACTTAGGAAGTGGAAGTCCAATAATGACCTGGTTATATCAGATCAAGTCACAAGTTCATCATTAAATTTAAACATTGGTTCAAATGAGCCGAGTAAAACGTTGGGACTTAACTGGCTAACAGACTCTGATGAGCTCTGTTTCTCAATTAACAATACGTCAATATCGAATAATGTAACAAAACGTGAAGTTCTGTCAGTTACATCCCAAATATTCGACCCATTAGGTCTATTAGCTCCTTGTATTATTTTAATGAAAGTAATAATGCAAAAACTTTGGTTACATAAATTATCATGGGATGACTCTTTACCACCAGATGTCGCTAAGACATGGAAAGATATTGTTGATCGGTTATTTATTTTGAATAGTTTGCGCATCCCACGGTTAGTTTTTTGTGATTCTTGGAAAGTGATAGAATTACATATATTTTGTGATGCATCACAAACCGCTTATGGTGCATGCATCTATGTAAGGAGTATTAATAAGAATAATGAAGTTATGGTGCGTTTGCTTACAGCAAAGAGTAGAGTGGCTCCTATTAAGCCAGCTACAATTCCTCGGCTCGAGCTCTGCGCCGCCTTGGTTGGAGTGAGGCTGTATGAAAAGGTGATTATGTCACTTGACGCACCAATTCAAAGTAGTACATTTTGGAGTGATTCTACCATAGTACTTGGGTGGTTGAAAATGTTACCAAGTAAGTTGCAACCATTCGTGCGCAATCGTGTAGCAGAAATAGTAGAAAAAACGAATGCTAATAATTGTACCTGGAGACATGTTCCCACACATCTTAACCCCGCTGATCTTGTATCTCGAGGAACTGACGTAAGTCAAATTCAGAGTCTTAATTTATGGTGGTCGGGACCTAATTTTTTAAACCAGGATACAAGCGAGTGGCCTTCTTTTCCAACCACAGCAGTAGAATTGCTACCTGAAACTAAAACTGGGATTTCTTTATTAACTACTTCTAATACTCCAATACCTTTAATTGATATTAATCGTTTTTCAAACCTTTCTCGACTTATACGCACAGTAGCATATACGTTACGATTTATTAATATTTGCAAAAAGCAACCACCAACTACGTTACATCTTAGTGAAGATGAACTACAAAATGCGTTAAACTTAATTGTGAAACTCTCTCAAATAGAATCATTTCCTGAATATGAAATTTTAATGAAAAATCAGTGCTTACCAAAAGGAAGTCCACTGACTAAACTTAACGTATTTTTAGATAAAAATAAATTAATTCGTGTAGGTGGTCGCTTACAAAATTCTTCATTCTCGTATGAGAAAAAACATCCATTAGTAATACAGTCCATTCATCGATTTTCTAAACTATTATTTGATTATAAACATAAAACTCTAATGCATGCAGGACCGCAACTACTATTGGCTTGTATAAGAGATACTTACTGGCCTATAGGTGGTCGCAACCTGGCTAAATTGTGTTATCATCGTTGTGTCATTTGCAGTCGCATTACAGCTAAACCAATTAATCCCATTATGGGAAACTTACCTGAAAAACGGGTGGCGTCCGGTGGTCATCCATTCGAATGTGTTGGGGTTGATTACGCTGGACCTATACTGTCAGCGTCTCGACAAGGTCGTGGTTGTAGACTTGTAAAAGTTTACATTGTGCTTTTTGTTTGTTTTACAACGAAGGCAGTTCACATTGAATTGGTGGGTGACTTAACCAGTCAAAATTATTTGTCAGCACTTCGTCGTTTTATGTCACGCAGAGGTAAACCTACGCATATATATTCCGACAACGGAACTTCGTTTGTAGGCGCGTTTAATGAAATCGGCAAATTTTTGAAGGCTAACAGCAGTTCGTTGTCTGGTGACATGGCCGCTGAAGGGATTAACTTCATTTTTATTCCTCCCTACGCTCCACATTTCGGTGGTCTTTGGGAGGCAGGTATCAAATCAGTGAAGTTTCATTTAAAAAGAGTAATGGGAAATTGTCATTTAACTTATGAGGAACTATATACAGCACTAGTTCAAATCGAAGCACTCCTGAACTCGCGCCCGCTCACGCCGTTGTCATCGGACCCTAATGACCTTCTGCCGCTGACACCTGGACACTTTCTGATAGGACGCACACTCACATCCTTGCCCGCGCCGTCGTATGAAACTGCTTCCGTCACTCACTTGAAACGATATGAGAGAATAGAGGCATTACGTCAACACTTCTGGTCGAGGTGGAATAAAGAATACATCTCTGAACTACAGCAGCGGACAAAATGGAGGTCTTCAAAGGCGGTCTTAGAGACTGATCGCCTTGTTATAGTAAAGGAAGACAATCTACCACCATTAAAATGGCGATTAGGCCGAATCTCAGCAGTCTACCCAGGGCGTGACGGAATCAGTCGTGTAGCTGAAATAAGAACTGCAAATGGAACCATCCGGCGTGCATGCAGCAAGATATGCCCGCTGCCATTAAATGAAGACTCTGGTTGAAAAATTGCCTTTCAACGCCCGGGGGCATGTTCAGATTCAGAAGCAAAACCATCTCCGTGCAACTTATTGAGATGAACATTTCATCAGGCGTTTGTTTTTGTGACGGTGGATTAGTACTAAGTCTACCTACATATTTTTTATTGTTCTTTTTTTGTTCTTCGGAATACATACGCTTTTTACAACTCCAGACTATAATTTTAATTTTTCCTGCCTGAACACACATCTCAACAATAGTATCCGAGGAGCAGCGCGCGGATCTGCCTAGCCTTTTCCCAACTATGTTGGGGTCGGCTTCCAGTCTAACCGGATGCAGCTGAATACCAGTATTTTACATGGAGCGAATGCCTATCTGACCTATTTCACTACAACCCATTAACTGGGTAATACGATACCTCTTGGTAAGACTGGTTGTCAGACTTTCGGGCTTCTGACGACCCGTAACGACTGTCAAAGATCCACGAATGACAGCCGGGACCAACGGCTTAACATGCTTTCTGGGGCACGGAGGAGTCCCGGTATGTAAAGATGGTCACCCATCCACGGGAACTAAATGAATATGGAAATCAATTTGGTTTTATAGGAATTTCAAAAACTCAAAAATTATCAATGTATACCCTTAAACGCTCCACTGCACGCTACAAGATACGCTGCTCCGAATTTGCGGCCTTAGGTGAAGGTGAAAGTCGGGCTGAGCGATGATGAGTCAGTAAGGATTTTTAACCCTAGACCAACACATGTCATTGGTAATTTCTATATTACTAATTATTTCTTAACAAACTTTCATCCCCTATTTTACTGCCTTATGGGTTGAATTTCTAAAAATCCTACCTTATTCCTTGTCTACATTATAAAGGGAACTTCTGTGCAAAACTTCAGCTTCCTTGGTCCAAGGGTTTGGGCTGGGCGTTGATGAGTGAATGAGTCAGTCAGGACTTTTCTTTTTATTTATACAGATCACTAGCTTTTAACCGCGGCTTCGCTAGCGTTAATTTAGAATTTGACAATCAATTCGGGTTGTAATAAGTTTGTAATAATATAATTCAATCATGATTCGAAAAACACGTGGCATCATCTATTATCATAAGAACTTTGTTGTTGTTTTCCTCGTGAACAGTATCTATGTCCGTTTACCTGACATCGTATATGCAAAATTTCAGAATGATCGGTTTAGTGGTTTAGGCGTGAAAAGGTAACAAACTTACTTTCGTATTTATAATATATTAGTTAGGAAATACTTCGCGTGGAGCTTGTGGAGGAGCTCGTGGCTAAGTAATAACAGCCGCACAGGTTGATCCATCAGGTTAAGCTACACTTGCCAGGGTTGGTCAGTGGATGGATGATGATTACATACCGAGACTCCTCCGTGCCTCGGAAAGCACGTTAAGCCGTTGGTCTCGGCTGTCATTCGTGGATCTTTGACAGTTGTTACGGTTCGTCAGAAGCCCGAAAGTCTGACAACCAGTCTCACCAAGGAGTATTGTATTACCCAGTTACTGGGTAGTGGAGGTCAGATAGGCAGTCGCTCCATGTACTGGTATTCAGCTGCATCCGGTTAGAATGGAAGCCGACCCCAACACAGTTGGGAAAAGGCTAGGCAGATTGATTGAGTTAGGAAATACTTCGTCCATGTTGAAGATATATTATAACATCTTATTAATACACATTAATACCACAAATTGCAAGAATTTATATGGAATACCACAGTAACTAAACATTCAATCAATCTGCCTAGCCTTTTCTTAACTATGTTGGGGTCGGTTTCCAGTCTAACCGGATGCAGTTTGCAGACCTCCACAACCCAGTTACTGGGTAATACCCCCCTTGGACTATCGGGCTTCTGACCAACCGTAACAACTGTCAAAGATCTGCAAATGACAGCGGGGACCGACATTTTAACATGCTTTCCGAGGTACGGAGGGGGTATTGGTATGTAAAGATAGTCATCCATCCACAGACCGAGCTCGGCAAGCATTGTTTAACCTGTTCCGTGCGGCTGTTATTACTTAGTCAATGAAACAATGGAGTTTAATTAACACAATGTACATTATCAAAAACATGCCTATAATGAAATTTATTTGATTCTATAGAAAGTTAATATGCGAAGGCAATCTATTTAGTGACTTTATAATTAACTAGCTTTTGACCGCGGCTTCTCCCATGTGGAAGTCGGAAATAATCCCACTGAAGCGTATTATCATAACGTGCACGCCAGTATCGCTCCCAATCAGCATGTTTTTTTCCCACATCTTCAACAATCATTGTCATATTTCATTCAAATTACAAACAAACCCTAATGAATTATACCACCTAAACCTTCCTCATGAATCAATCCGTTCATTGGTGAAAACCATATGAAAATCCGTTCAGTAGTTTTTGAGATCCTCGCAAAAATACATATATACAGTCAGAGAGACGCGGCGGGGGACTTTGTTTCATAGTAAGTAGTGATTTTTACACCAATCAAGACATGATTTGAAATTTTTGCAAAATTCTTTTAATAAATGCTTACTATGATGTTTTTTTAAATATCAATGATCGAATTTGCACGGTCAACGGATTTGAAGAGTCCCTATTAATATGATATCCTATTTGTTTAGCTTAGAGCGTAGTATAAACAGGAAAGTTTAAAATTTACCGATTACAGCGATCAGACAGAATCTGGCGATTTTTCTCGTAGGAAACTTGCGTTCACTCACAACGTTCGTTTCTACTTTATTTTCCTCCATTTCTCTTTTATAATTTTCATATTTCTATTCCAAAACAATATTTTTCAAATGGAATTTCACAACTTACAGTCCGTTGTTGACACAATCGGACACTGATTGACATTGACATATTTTTGACAGCGCGAATCGCGAAATTATCAATAGTGATGTCTGATTGTTACTAATTTCATTAATACTAAACTTAAAAGTTAAGTACGATTTTAATGAATCTTCTTATTTAATTTACTCCTCCTTCTTTAATTGTTATCCTGCCGTGGCAATATAACAGATCGGTAATAGTCTTTATAAAAACAATTTTTTTTGTGAAAAGTAATAGGTATTGCTAGTGTTACTTAAATCATCACTTAAACCATCTGGCAAAATAAAAATAAACGAGTGTCTAAGTAAGAACTTGAATTTTAAAAACGTAAAAATATAAACTAAGTAAATGTTAAATTCTTTTCACACACAGCAGCAGGTAACCATCGACATTTTAAGGTTTAAAATCATTTGGAGAGATTTTACAGTTTGGTATAACCTGATGTGCTGTTTGTAGGATTTATAATGTGGAACATCCCTATTATAGTTGTTTTATGGACACCTCTATAGGAGCTGTCAGTTGTCAAGGAGACATATTGGAGGTTAGATCCGGAGCGAGATTAAAAGTAGTGTTTGGAAGTAAACGAGTATTATTATTTAGTAGAAAACCTCTACAGATTTATTGGCGACGAGTAAAAAAAAAAAAAAACCACGGAGACACGGCGATGGCAGTGGCCGAGTATGCGGTTGGCGCTGCGGGGCCTAAATTCGAACCATACCTGGAACCAGGTTCCGTGAACGAAAGATGGCTGTCATGGATGCGAAATTTTGACTATTATTTGGAGGGACAGATCGGACTGTCGACAAAACAAAAGGTGGCACGACTTTTACATCAGGCTGGTCCAGAAGTTCAGGAGATATTTGAGAGCTTAGTAGACTGTGAGGAAGATGTCGGAAAAGACGATTTTGAAAAAGCGGTTGACAAATTGAACCGTTATTTTGCACCGAAAGTTAACCTAAATTATGAGAGGCAGATATTTCGAAGCCTGAGTATGGAGGAGGGAGAAACAATTGATAGTTTTTGCGTGCGTCTGCGTAGAAAAGCAAAATATTGCAAGTTTTCCAACAAGGAAGAAGCAATATGTGATCAAATTATAGAAAAATGTAACAACATGGAACTAAAAAGAAAGTTTTTGAAGAAAGAGTTAGCGCTAGACAAATTGCTAGAAGTAGCAAGAATATTGGAAATGGAAAAACAAATGTCCAATGTGACATGCAAACCTGCTGGGATTCAGTCTCAAGCGCTGGAACAGAATGAAGTAAGTTTAGTGAAACCAAAAATGGGAAATCAAAAATGCTTTAGATGTGGATATACAGGGCATTTTGCTAAAGACTCATCATGCCCAGCTATGGACAAGAAATGTGAAAAGTGCGGGCTAAAAGGGCATTTTAAGAAACAGTGCAAGACACAGGAACCAAGGAAGAATGAAAAGAAATACAAGAAAAGATATGTAAAATATGTAGTAGAAGAGGAATCAAACAGTGAAAGTGAAACAGACAATGAATGTGAATGTGATGAAGAAGGTTATGTGCAGTCTGTATTTCCGGTGATGTGTGCTGCAGACAATAAATGTAACATCAGGATTTGTGGACAGAATCACAAGTTTATTATAGACTCTGGTGCGATGATCAATATAATTGACAAAAAGCTTTTTAAAGAACTGTTAAGGTGTGGTTTACAATGTGATTTAGTAAATAGTAAGTCTCAAAGGTATTGTGCCTATGGTGGCAAGGAAATTCTTAAACTGGGAATTTTTAAAACAAAACTGTATTCACCGGACACAAAAATAAATGTAACAGCTTCTGTGTTAGTGTATGACGGCAAGGGGCCAGCACTGTTAAGCCGAGATACTTCTATTCAGTTAGGACTGTTGCGAGTAGGGCCTGAAACCACAGTTATGTCAGCATATACAGAGCCCAATGACGGTTATCTAACCAAGGACAAAATAACTGCTATGTATCCCAATATATTCACAGGAGTGGGCAAGTTGAAAAATTTTGAGCTTAAAATACCCGTTAACCCTAAAGTACCACTTGTTGCTCAACCTGTCAGAAGACAACCATTTAATGTAAGACAGATAGAAAAAGATTTAATTAAGGAATTACTTAACAATGACATTATTGAATCTGTGACAGGACCGACACCCTGTGTTTCACCTTCACACATTGTTCAGAAAAAGGAGAAGGGGCAGCACCGACTAGTAGTCGACATGAGGATGGCAAATGAAGCTGTGTTGCGTGAAAGGGTACCACTTCCTACATTTGAAGAATTACTGGACGACCTCAATGGCTGCCTGATTGAAATAACTACACCTGCAGTGACAGTGGACGAAGTGAGAGAAGCTACTTTAATAGACGAAGAGTTAACAGAGGTGAAGAAAGCAATAGAAAAAGACATATGGCCAAAGGAGTTGAGGAAATATGAACTTATAAAGACAGAGTTATGTGTTGTAGAAGAAATTCTTTTAAGAGGGCCCAGAATCATAGTACCCAAAGAACTGACTGCCAAAATACTAGAAATAGGACATGAGGGGCACATCTCAGCAAATGGGATGAAGAGTAAATTAAGATCAAAGGTTTGGTGGCGGACCATGGATAAAGATATTGAGTATTGGACAGACACCTGTGATGGATGTAGGTTGGTTAGGAAGGCTGTACCACCTGAGCCTTTGGTATCAACTGAGCTTCCAAGTAAAGTGTGGGAACAAGTGGCAATTGATTATCTTGGACCATTACCATCAGGACATTACATGTTATTTATCGTGGATTATTACAGCAGATTCTACGAAGTAGAAATTGTGAAACATCCAACAGCTGAAAACACAATAAATATCTTGAATAAAATTATAGCCAGAGAGGGTATCATGGATAATATAATCTGTGATAATGGACCAGCATTTATTGATCATCGTTTTGTGCAATTCCTGAAGTCGTATGGCATCAAGCTTAAGCATAGCACACCCCTGTGGCCGCAGGCGAACGGAGAAGTTGAACGACAGAATCGTAATGTTTTGAGAAGACTAAGGATTGCACAGGCAATGAAACAGGATTGGAAAGAAGAACTACTCACGTATCTATCTGCTTACCGCACAACACCCCACAGTACTACTGGAGTACCACCAGGAGAACTGTTTAGAGGCAGACTTATAAAGACAAAGATACCAGAAGTAACAAAACTGGAAAAAACTAACTATGAAGATGAGGAAATCAGAGATAGAGACAGATACCAGAAGGGCATACAGAAGCAGTATGCAGACAAGAGAAGACACAGCAAAGTTACAGATATCAAACCAGGAGATAAAGTATTAGTAAAACAGATGAAGCAGAATAAACTAAGTACAGACTTCTCACCTACAGAGCATACAGTAATATGGAAAACAGGAAATTCAATGGCAACTCAATCACCAGATGGAAAAATACTGAGAAGAAATTCTACCTATTTTCAACCTATCAAGAGAAGAGATATGAGTAGATTTAGCATGCAAAGCAGTAAACAAAATGGGATATGTGAAAAAGAGAAAACAGATTTAAGAAACAGCCATGAGAGTGATAAAGAGCAGAGGGAGAATAGCAAAGATAGGGAAAGTCCAGACTTGACAGAGGCTAATATTGGGACTAAGACAGACAGACCTTCAAGAGACTGTAGGGCTCCTGCCAAATATAAAGATTTTGTGTTAGGCCTAATATTGGACTGTATTAATGACTGATTGTTGATTACTCAATTTGCATGTTTAAAGCCAAAATTATATTAATGCTTGATGTGTTGATTACTTCATGTATACTTGTTTGAGGCTAGTTGTATTAATGACTGAGGTGTTGATTATTGAATGTGTACTTATGTAAGGCACCATTTGGTTTAGTGGGCGACTGATGTGTTGGTTGCGTGCTTAATTTGTTTTTGTTTAAGGCTAATCATTATGTTTGTTATTTGCTATTTTGTTTATAAAGAAAGGAAGGGATTGTAGGATTTATAATGTGGAACATCCCTATTATAGTTGTTTTATGGACACCTCTATAGGAGCTGTCAGTTGTCAAGGAGACATATTGGAGGTTAGATCCGGAGCGAGATTAAAAGTAGTGTTTGGAAGTAAACGAGTATTATTATTTAGTAGAAAACCTCTACACTGTTGTCTGTACAGATGTACTGTATATTTTCGTGCCTCGGAAAGCACGTTAAGCCGTTAGTCCCGGCTGTCATTCGTGGATCTTTGACACTCGTTAAGGGTCGTCAGAAGCCCGAAAGTCTGATAACCAGTCTTACCACGGGGTATCGTATTACCCAGTTACTGGATTGTAGTGAAATAGGCAGCCGCTCCATATAAAATACTGGTATTCAGCTGCATCCGGTTAGACTGGAAGCTGACCCCAACATAGTTAGGAAAAGACTAAGCAGATTTATTGATATACAGATGTACATATTATTGACATTTACTTAGGAAACAAAATATTAACTATACGGTGCTGTGTTGGCAGGAATGTGCTTGACGAAATTTTACAGTAAGGGCTGCTGGATTTCATGAATTTGGCGTGCAATTTCTTCTTTGACTTTCAGACTTTTTTTTGGCAAGAATGGACGGAATGGACTAGAAATGAGATGTGGTTTCAGCGGGATTGCACCACTGTCACATGCAAACTAAGTTTCCATGTCGTTCGGACTGGCCACCAAGAAGTTGCAGTATATTTTATTTGGATTATTTTTTATTTCGATATTTTGTTTCATGTACAAATGTCATTACTTCTTCTGTGCATATAAGAAACAAATGTAAGTAAGTAAAACATTCAGTTAATGTAAATTTTTATTTTTTTTTAAATTGTAGTTCTTACTGAGACACCCTTTGTAAAATACTGGTATTTAGCTGCATCTGGTTAGACTGGAAGCTGACCCCAATGTAGTTGGGAAAAGGCTAGGCAGATTGTTGATTGACTGAGATACCCTATAGAGGTACAGACGCCAGCAGGTCAAACCACCCGAAACTGTCAAATTTTCCCAATCAACCTTGAACCTAATGCTTAAGCGATAAAGATGAAAATCTATTAAAGAAAGACAGATTGTAGTAGCTTATGCTGGCGTCTGTACATACATAGATTAAGATTTACTGTTTAGTGAGAAAAGGGCAAGAGTATGATGAGTTGATGACTCGCCAAGTTCCGCCCGTTGTCCTATTTAATTAATGCTACTGTGCACGATGCTTAGAAGACTCTTCAGTGCTGCAGCACAGTAATGCATTTTAAATGGGGAGCGTAAAGTCATTTGACTTTCGAAGTGATCGATGTAGACGATGTAGTCCTGAAAGTAATTTGTTGTAAAAAATTACTTTAAATCAATTCGTCGTCTGTCATGTGGTTTAGTAAGTTCTAGGACAACACTCAAGTCACGCGTTTCTGTCAATCAATAATCTTATCTGTCAAAAATCAGGTGACAGTAAGTAAATTCTTGCCATACTCTCATTAGGTTTTCCTTTTTTTTTTGCAAACATGACTCTATTTCTAACCGACTTCAAAAAAGGAGGTTCTGTATTCGACCCGTATGTATGTATGTATGTATGTATGCATATATTTATGTATGTTTGTATGTCCGCGATTTTCTCAAAAACGAATGAACCAATTTTGATGATTCTTTCACTAAGGTGATCTAAGTACAGAGGCCAGCACATCAAGCTACCCCAATCTGTCAAATTTCTTTGATAGTTTTTCAACTTTACACCAAAGGAATAAGGTTCATATTAATTGGGAAAATTAAAAATTTTGTATCATTGTTTGGGGGAATTCTTCGGAAATCTCTAGAATACTAATAGCACAAAAAAAATGTATTCGTGCAATCTTTAACATGGACTGGTCTGAATCATGTAGACCAGTGTTTAAATCACACAATCTTCTTACCGTTCCTTGTATTTACATTTACGAAATCGCAAAATTTGTTAAAATTAACTATAAACTCTTTGAAGCGAAAAACAATTTTAACAAACGAAAAGTCACACAGTATTTATTAAAAATCCCTGTACCTAGGATAGAACTATTCAGGCGCAGTTGTGTGTACCTATATGGCGCCACTTATATATAACTCACTACCTATCTGGATAACAGAACTACCTTACAAAAAATTCTGTGTGGTTTTGAAAAAATGGTTGATATCGCATAGTTTTTATTCAATCGGCGAATTTCTCAACAAAAAATCGTGCCAGTCCTACCACTTCAGGAATGCATTGTAGTCAGTTTTAGTTAATTTAAGTTCCTTTGGTAATTACCTTGTCGCTACTTACCTTACTGTTTAGATATGTAGTGTGTAATTTTAATTCAAATTGGTATTGCCTTGATTTTAATGTTATTTTCGTTCATAGAATTCTGTTATTGTGTCAATAATTTTATTTTATGTTTACTAAATATTTGCATGCCATCACTGCATGGCGGAATGTGTCTTCGCACTAAATTTTATATGTAACACCTTTTGTACCCACCACATTTTATGCAAATAAACGATTTTGATTTTGATTTGATGATTGATTGACAGATTGGGGTAGCTTGATGTGCTGGCCTCTATTCATACTTTTAGGAAGGTTTTAATACATACATTAAGTAATTATTCTTACGTACGGAATTACATTTATGCTGTATCTCCGGCATTTCTAAGCGGATACTGATGGTTCTTCTTTTCGATAGTCTTGGGCTTATGTAACTGATTGTACCTATATTCAACTAAAAATGGACAAATAAATTTACTTTTAATAAAGTAAAAACCATTTTAAAAACCTAAAACTAATAAAATATCTTTCATAAAAAACTTAACAACTTCTGAAGTCGGTGTCTCCAAATCTTCAATGCACCTTAGCTTGGCACCGACTTCAGAAGCTGTTAAGTTTTTTTTATGAAAGTTATTTCGTTTAAGGTTTTTGAAGTCACTTTTAACTTTTTTAAAAGTAAAGGAGATCATACTGTAAATTATCAAAACAAATTGTAAAATATAATCTTTGTAGTAAAATAAGATCAAAGTTTTGTTACTTATTAGGTCTTTACCTATGAAATTGCCGTTCTGCAGTACTGGCCATTTCAAATCAAAATAATTTTTGTTTGGCTAAGAATTCTAATTTCAAATTAATTTTATTTTAAAAACATGGATTTTTTTTTTTATTTTTTTTAAAACTATCATTAAAACGAAATAGAAAAATATTTTATATTTAAAAAAATATAATGCATGACAAAAAGTGTATTTCGTGTCTAGGATTTGAACATCCAATCGTATGGACGGCAAGCGGTCTTGAAATCTCTGGTCTATTTAGACGTTGATTAAACCCCTGTTCGTATGGGCGTAATAAAATCGCGGCGGGATTTTATAGCGCACTGGATTTTCAACTCTCGTTGTTGAGCCGAGCGTTGAGAATCCAACTTAACAATAACAGAGTACATTCTAGCGCGTCGAAAAAACACACTGTTGGATTTTGCACTCTCGGCGTTAAGCAGAGCGTTGAAAATCCAGTGCGCTATAAAATCCCGCCACGATTTTATTACGCCCGTGCGAACAGGGGTTAACTTGTCGTAAATGTTAACCCTATTATTGCTTATCGTTATAGGCAATAATAAAAGTATTAACGTTTTATTGAAAAAAACAATAATAAAAACAGACTTTTGAAAAATAAATACTAACATAAACTTATGTATTCACTAAAACAAAACATTAATAAAATTATGACGGCAGCCATATTGTTTAGCAGTTGCGAGAGACGGCGACTAGATGGCGCTAGTGGAAGGTGCACGGGACGCATCGTAGCTCTATCGATAAAGGCTAGGTAGGCTTAAAGGACTTGAAGTCCAATCCAGTAAAATATTGTAACGTTTCCTCACCACTAGCGATCGCCTTTATAAGGAGCTGCGTTGTTGAGTCGGCACGCAAAGTCCGGTTAAGTAGTCGAGACCTCTCATGGTCACACTACGAGATGCCATTCCAAAAAAAAAAAAAAAAAGAGTCGGCACGCCTCCGGATTGACCTCCAAGTGTGCCGCTCCCGGCTACCTATCACGTGATGCGTGCTAGGATAATTTAGGCGTGTCACGTGACAAACCCCAGACACTCGCCTCTAAACAGGCGCTAGAACTCACACACGAGGGCGCTGCGCGGGCGGCGACTCGTGTACGACACCGGGTGACGTCACACAGTTCAATGCCACCCTCACACTCATGACACGGTCTCCCTACCCCGTGCCAGGCTCGGCTAGCTCTGAAAATGGGGCGGCCACTCACCCTATCCATAGGAACGTCGAGTCCGTATCCCTGTCGCTGGTTGCCTCCTGCTGGGCTTCTCTCACGTAGGTGAGAGTTCCACCTGGTAGGGGTTGACCGCCGGGGTACGGTGAAGAAAGCGGCAGTATGCATATGTCGTGACGAGCTTACGGACACAAATACAGACACCATCTTCATTGGCGTGAAAATGCATCACGCCCAACCATCTATTCGCCAATGGCGACCACGATGAGGGGCCCGTAGTTACGGGCTACCGCAAAGCATCCGCGGATGGGGGGTTACGCCCTGGAGCCGTACGCTACGCCCCTTACGGGGCATAGCGACAACTCGCAGAGTCGGCACGCACATGTAGATGTATGTTCCACCCGGTAGGAGTTGACTGCCGGGACACGGTGAAGAAAGCGGCAGTATGCATAAGTCATGACGAGCTTACGGACACAAATACAGACACCATCTTCATGGGCGTGAAAATGCAGCACGCCCAACCATCTTTTCGCCAGTGGCGACCATGCCCGTAGTTACGGGCCACCGCACAGCGTCCGCGGACGGGGGGCTATGTCCTGGAGCCGCACGACATCTCGCAGATAGTCGGCACGTATTTTCGAACAGATGCGTCTTGGTGCACGGACCACTGTCTCTCGACAGTCAGTACTGCCCGGTTATTGGATGTGGAACACTGTCTCTGACAATTAGTACTGTCCTTATTGCGGTGGGTGCATGCCAAAAAAAAAAAAAACAGCTTTTCTATTATAAACGTAAGTAGAATTATAATTTCATGAACTTTAAGTGTGTCTGGCAATGAATGACGTGATTTTTAATAATAATCTGAAGGTAATACCAAGAAATCACACTTTATTATTTGATGAATTTAGACCGGTATTTTACACACCTTTAGTACCGTTTACCTTCCAAAGCCACGGTAACCCAAACTTCATAATGGTCCATCGTTCTTACCTGTGTTGGTTGACAAACTTTCAGCTTTTATAAAATAACGAAGGTCTGGGGTTCACGGGCTCTTGCTCTAGCTCGCAGATGAAGAACGGTTGGATTTAATTTTCTTAATTTACAATAGTTTTGTTTGTACTCGGTTGCTGTGAGTTTAGGTGCTGGTGGTGGTGGTGGAAGTTGTGGTGGTGGTGGTGTGGTTCATGCTCGCTGAAAGCAAGTTCGGTCGGTGCCCGCGCCCCGCCTCCCGGCCCCCGTGCTGGCTCCCACGTCGCCGCTACCCGACGCTGTTGCCCGTGGTGTCCGCTTGGAGGCGCTAGTTGCTCGTAAACACCTACAATTATAACAAAATGCTTTTGCAAAATACAAAAACCTACTTCGGCCTATCACGGATTTGAACCCACATGCCTTTTGGAGGGTAAGAGGAGAGGGTGGAGGTTCTTAATGCAGCCGTGTGTACATGAAGATAGCAGTTAACTAAACAAAAACAGAGTAATAAACTAAATAAATCATATTAATTTCTACTACTTAAATGTATTTATGGTTTTGATCTAACTATTTCAGTAGTTCTGCGAACAGTAGGTAAATCTCGTAAGCACAAACTTTTTTGTAACAATTAATATACCACTAAAGTTACTTAATTTTAAAACGGGATATTTACCATGTTTTTTTTTCAGATCTTCACCAAATTTTTATGAGACCAACTTAAAGTTACTACCTTTCAAATAAAAAAAGAACCAACGAAATCGGATCTCATAAGGCGGAGATATCCAGTAGCCCCTTTTTGAGGAAGTAACCCTCAAATCAAAATCCCCGATGACAAAATAAATCTATAAAGTCGTAAAACCTGTAGGTATACCAAGTTTCGTCCAGATCGGTTGTAAAATACGACCTATAGAGGAGTAGCAACAAACTGACAGACAAAAGCAAAGATACCTACCTTCGCTCACTCGGTCATGCATGTTTGCGGGGCGAACATGGCCAGAGATCATTATTCCTGTCACTGGTTTACTTTAAAAACAAATGAGGTCGCTTTCAAGTTGTGTCCGGTCACTCGAGTGAGGTTTGAAGTGAAATTACAAGTGAGAACTAACTGACGCACTCCGGCATTCTGGTGGACCACTTGCCCTGGATGCATGTCACCACATTGTTGCCGATGTAGCCAGGGTTGCAGCTCACGTTGAGGAGGGCGATCTCAGCGTCGTCTCCAGGCTTCGCTGCGGGGTCACCAGCTACTTCGTAAACGCCATGTTCGGGATATGGTGGGAGAGTGCACTTCGCAGAACTGCGGGGTAATTACGTAACACAGGTACAGGTCCACACAAATGTGTGTGATTATGTCCTCAAAAGACCATCATCAATAATCTTCATGATCCTCAAATGGCCTGACCAAGATGATGGCTGCCTGGACTTTAAAATAAAAGAGACTGATTTCTGAGTTTGTTTCGGTCTTTCCTCTCAGGTTCTCCTCACAGAAATAGATTTATTTCGCTCCATATAAAATACTGGTATTCAGCTGCATCCGGATAAACTGGAAGCCGACCCCAACATAGTTGGGAAAAGGCTAGGCAGACCGCCGATCATACAGAAATGACAAATCATTTATCAGTTTCACACATTAAATGGCAATTAATGGATGGACTGTTGAAAGATGATATGGCTAGAAAGGGGGTCACTAGTCACTACCGAGAGGACGACTAATAGAGAATTATGGAAGAAAAATACATGTTGCGCCGACCCCTAATAAATTGGGATAAGGGCAGGAGAACGATGATGATGGAAATGGAAATCGATCGCAATGACTTTCATTTTCACAGATCAGCCATGTTCATTGCATTAATTTACGTTGTTGAGCAAACAAGTTTTTCAAATCTGTTTAAGGTATTTCCAAACACTCGGATTGTGATTGAGTGTGTTACGCAATTAGGGCGGTGAAAGACATATTACACACACATATTACATTACAGAGATAAAATCAGGGCAGAGAAATTTAATATGAAGAATGTCGACGGGAACCTGAACGTCGTGTTGGTGACCGCCAAAGCTAAGGTGGTGCCTCGTAGAATCCAGACCATGCCACATCCCGGAGCTGCAAGCTGCAGTCATCGGAGCAAGACCCGCTGACACCATGAGGAGAGAGCATCGAGTCGACATCAGCCAGACGACCTACTGGTCCGACTCATCCACCGGTTCACCACGACAAGCGACGCTACACGACAATCGTCGCGCACCTGCGGAGGAAGATCGAGGAACCGACAAGCGTACGTGCCGAATAATTGTCGTACTGACCGGTTCCCAGTCAAGAACCGAAGCCAGAACCGAACCAGTGCCGGCGAAGGAAAAGCGAAGAACTGAAGAGAATCCGGGCTGCACGCCCACTGATGAAGACAACCCGGCCGGCCGGATCAAAGCCTCTTCATGCCGACCGAGACAAAGCGGCCAATAATCCTGGCCTAAACATAAAAGTAAAATAAAAGTAAATGAAAAGACAACATCTTTTAAGTCTATTTCTAAAAATTGTATTGTGTATATTCAGATGTGTACTATGAAGAACTGAACACAATGATGGAGAAGCTGGCACATCTCCAACCAGCATTGGTCAATCGCTCGTCTCCGCTGCTCCTGCACGACAACGCGCGACCTCATACTGCACACCAGACGGTCTCCAAGTTGCAAGAACTGGGGTTGGAAGCTCTCCGTCATCCGCCCTACTCACCAGACCTTGCGCCTACAGACTACTACTTTTTCCAGAATTTGGATAACTTCTTGGCGGGAAAAAAATTCAATACCCGAGAGGCAGTACAAAATGCCTTTGAAGAATTTGTTGCCTCCCGTCCAGCTGATTTCTTTAAGAAGGGCATCAATAAACTGCCACTGCGTTGGCAAAGATGCATTGATTGCATGGGTGATTACTTCGATTAATACAAATAAAAAATGCATGAAAAAAATTCGTTTAAATTTTTTCATACAAAACGGCAATTTCATAGGTAAAGACCTATTATTTGATTCATTCCACATTGAGGAGTGTACTACCTAGTGAATTATGTAAATCTCGAGGATGCAGCGACGGAGAGTAGTTACTACATTCTATTCGGTTTTCTTTCGGCTCGTGCCGATCGGAAAACTTCAGTGAAAAAATAATAATAAAATTAACTTTACATAAACTGATTGATAAAATCTCTATGTTGATATATTTCTGTGAAGGTGGTGACTGTGAAAACGTTGCATGCTTGTGAGCCCTCCGGCCTCGGTGCTGTGGACACGATGCCTCTGAGGTAGTAGCGCATTGTGCCACCTTCATTATTTGGGAAGGACAATCCGCCCCCACTGTCACCTTTGCAGACTGCCGCCGTACCTGGGAAGGGAAGGAACGGCATTTTTGCTTAAACTGGTGTAAGTCCAGGATCACATGATTCAACGCGACGATTGTTTATCACGCACTGTATTCAACTCTCGGTGTTGAGCCTAGCATTGAGAATTCAAAAGAGTGCATCCCAGAGCGTAAACAAATGCATTGTTGGATTTTAAAGTTTCGGTGCTATGCTAATCAGTGCGCCGAGCTTAGCCACCCCGCAAGATATGTTATATGAACACGAAGACCCCATTGTAATGTTTTGACTCCCGTGATCTTAGGAAAACAGTTTGATTAGTAAATTCCAGTTTTTCCCAATTCAATATAATTTCACATTCGCTACTTCTAACATTTGGTAATTTAAATCTAATTGATTTGGTATTTTTACTTTTAGTACCAAACAGGTTAGTTGATAGTAAGATATATACCTTATGAATTTTGCATCTTCTCTCATCGTCATCTCTCTCTCTATTTTTTTTTTTGAATTTCCTATGCTCACATTTTTAGTCAGATGAGGTAGAATTTTTTTGTATCAATAAAATTAACACCTCCTAGGTTCCAAGCACAACGAAGCCTTAGCAGTTAACGCCAAAAAACGGCCGTTTTCAAAATGTTCTTTAACTCCAGACTTATAATTTTTTTCTCAATGGTGGCGCTAGTTGGCAGCACTGCTCGCCTTTAGTCGGTGACTTCTTGGCTTTATAGGAAATATTTATTTTTAGTAACGAAAATATAAATTTTTGTAAGTCGCCGATAAAATTATAGATAACTAGGTGACCCCCATACATTGTATCTGTTTATCTAGTGTCATCCCTAGAATTGACAGCTAGGAACTGTTTGTTTGGAAAAAAAAAGTGGTTTTTACGTTTTTCCGTGCAGTTTTCCCAATTTTTCTCTTCATACTTACCTTCTTCGGACTTCAACAAATATTAAAAAAAAAAAATACCGAATTGGGCCAGCCGTTCTCGAGTTTATAAAAATAATTATGAATTTCATCACTTGCCGTTATTATAACCGGCGCATATCTTGTCACCGTTGATGCTCGACGTAAAAGTCACCGGCGTGATGCGTATGCACTCCGGAATGGGCACAAACGGTAGTTGCGCCACCTTCAGAACCGGGGAAGCTGGCCCGTTTTCTGTTGTCAAACCCCAGCCCGCGACCTGAAAGTGTTGTTTTGAATACACTCATCAAGTCATGTCGATTAAAATCTACCGGACATAATTTAAAAAGATTTTACATAAATAATTAGATACTAAATTTCTATTATAATATAATATCAATGAATAAATAAATGACAAACAAAATAAAATTTAAGTAAAAATCTTTTTAAAAACAAGCTTTTATTGAACTAAAAAGTACTAAATAAAACTTACGCAAACGTAGAACTTTAATATTTTCTTAAAAGCTTGAGGTTTATCGTCGTGTAAGAAGGACGTACACGCCTAAAGTATTTAAGAAAATATTAAAGTTCTATGTTTACGTAAATATTATTTAGTACTTTTTAATTCAATATAAGCTTGTTTGTTAAATCAATCTAATTATAACTGTAGAGTGCATATTGAGTCTTATTTCGCCTACAGTAATGGATGACGACCAGTCCGGCAGCGAACGCCGACATTCTCCTCCGACACACACAATTTTTCATAAGAATCGGTGAAGCCGTTTCGGAGGAGTTTTGTTACAAACACTGTGACACGAGAATTTCATGTATTAGATAAAAAACCAAAACTTTGATAGCCTAATTACTTTTCGACTTATGGCCCCTTTGAATTTAAGCAGCGATGATTAAGAAACCCGAAACGCGCGGCCTCACGTCACTGTTGACAGCGCTGTCAGTGTCTTGATTTTTTATTTAGTCTGAGTATGAATTACTCGTAGCTAAAGTAAACATCAGATACGATTTTATCCCTATACTTTTAAACGAGCCATATTGTATATATATTAAATATGTCGGAGAACCAAACGGATTAGCGTCCACGTGCTCGATGTTGGTGTCAGCCATGTTGCTTCTTTATCAATCAGTGCGCACGACTGGCGCCACTGGCGCAGGCGCTGTCTCAGGAGCAAGAGAGCTCGAAAATAGACGAACGCACTACGGACAGATACAACGTTGACACTGACAACCTTGACTCGAACTACCGACTCAATGACAGCTGTTATCGATTTGATTAATCGACTAACGTATCTCAAAAGCAAATAGATGGCGCTACTAGTACGTAAACAAGCTTTTTACTCCACTCCTCCGACATATATTAGGTCTTTACCTATGAAATTGCCGTTCTGCAGTACTGGCCATTTCAAATCAAAATAATTTTTGTTTGGCTAAGAATTCTAATTTCAAATTAATTTTATTTTAAAAACATGGATTTTTTTTTTCCAAAAGTAGTCATTTGTTTATTGATTAGTGTTAAATTTTCATCGCATTTCAATCTTTTTCGTCATCATGGATAGGTTAAAAATTCGAGTAATTATGGAATATGAGTACCGTCGTGGCAGCAACGCGGCACAAGCGGCACGCAACATCAACGACGTTTACGGAGCTAACACTACAAACCAACGCACCACTTGTTATTGGTTTGCTCGCTTCCGTTCTGGAAATTTCGACCTGAAAAATGAACCTCGCGGTCGTCCAAAGACTGGTCGACAATGACGAATTAAAGGCGATTGTGGAAGCTGATGATACCCAATCTACGGCTGAATTAGCAGCAGCTTTCGACGTTAGCGTCAAAACAATATTGGTCCATTTGCGTCAAATTGGCAAGGTAAAAAAGCTTGACAAATGGGTGCCCCACGAACTCAATGATCGCCAGCGCGAAGTACGCGTCGAGACGTGCCTTGCACTGCTCAACAGACACACAAATGACGGAATTTTGAACCGCATTGTTACCTGCGATGAAAAATGGATTCTGTTTGATAACCGCAAGCGCTCAGCAAGTTGGTTGGATCCTGGTTCAGCACCTAAACAATGCCCTAAACGAAAACTTACCCCTAGAAAAGTGATGGTCACTGTTTGGTGGTCTAGCGCCGGTGTGATTCATCACAGCTTCTTACCAAACGGGGTGAGCATTACTTCAGATGTGTACTGTGAAGAACTGAACACAATGATGGAGAAGCTGGCACATCTCCAACCAGCATTGGTCAATCGCTCGTCTCCGCTGCTCCTGCACGACAACGCGCGACCTCATACTGCACAGCAGACGGTCTCCAAGTTGCAAGAACTGGGGTTGGAAGCTCTCCGTCATCCGCCCTACTCACCAGACCTTGCGCCTACAGACTACTACTTTTTCCAGAATTTGGATAACTTCTTGGCGGGAAAAAATTCAATACCCGGGAGGCAGTACAAAATGCCTTTGAAGAATTTGTTGCCTCCCGTCCAGCTGATTTCTTTAAGCAGGGCATCAATAAACTGCCACTGCGTTGGCAAAGATGCATTGATTGCATGGGTGTTTATTTCGATTAATACAAATAAAAAATGCATGAAAAAAATTCGTTTAAATTTTTTCATACAAAACGGCTATTTCATAGGTAAAGACCCATTATATATATATTTGTAATCAAGTTCTCGAAATCGGCTCGAACGATTTCGATGAATGATGCAATATAGGGTTTACGGAGGCGAAAAATCGATCTAACTAGGTTCGGTACCTTAAAATCGCCGCCGCTGCCAATCTTGACATAGATTTTTTTTCGATGTTTTGTTTGGGGTCGGCTAATAATGTTCTATACATCCGCACAGATGTGGAATTGAATGCAGCGCCATCTCTTATACTTTTTAGAAGCTTTAATAGAGTTACCTGGTACAAAAAGGTTTTAAAGGGAATAAGTCGGCGCAGCTAACCTGTGTGAATCGGTTTCATTTTGACAGTTCAACAACATTCATTGTGTTATTTACGTTGTCGAGCAGACAAAATTTTCGTACACATGAAGCAATGGATTAGCAATTTGCTTAAAAATTATTAAAATTCCGATTGACAGTGTGTTACGTAATTAGGGTGCTGGTAGCTGTAACGTTCAACCGGATTTTTTTTAGCTATAAACTATGCATGCCACTGAAACGTATGGTAGCTATAACGTTTCAGTAGCTAAGCATACTTTGTATCCGTGAGATGAAAAAAGTTAGTTTATTGCATTGAGTTATAATTGTACAGACGCCAGCACATCAAGCTACTACAATCTGTCAAATTTCTTTAAAAGATTTTCATCTTTATCGCTAAAGCATTAGGTTCAAGGTTGATTGGGAAAATTTGACAGTTTCGGGTGGCTTGACCTGCTGGCGTCTGTAAATACATTATAATTATAACTCAATGGTTTATTGTTTATTTTTTTCAATTTTAGAATAAAATAAAACCTACTTTTTTATAACTTTTAATATTCATTATTAAGTATTTAAAAAGCTACAAAATTGTGTAGGTATAGATGTTTTTATAAACTTAACAAAAAATCAAAGAGTTTTTAATCTCGATCTGGATTAGTTTTTCCAGGTGCCATCTATTGATGTGAATACTAAATATCAACTGTCTTAAAAAGCCTCATTTCTGTCTCTCATTAAATTATTATTTAAAAAAAAATACAACCGATTTCCAAAAACAACACTACAAAGTGAAAAATAACTTTAATTTCGGAAGTCGGTGTCTAGTTAAATGTATTTTCGTTTTTGCCACCGACTTCCGAAATTAAAGTTATTTTTCACTTTGTAGTGTTGTTTTTGGAAGTCGGTTGTATTTTTTTGTAAAAAAGTTTTTATTTTTCACTTTTTAGTTGTGTACCTACCCCACACAAATTCAAATACCACTACCTGCAAAACAAACTAGAACATCATCCATATAAAAGTGGGGAAAAAATAAGTATTATTGAAGCTAACTCAAAAACTACCCAAGCAAAGTTAATCAATTTTATATGGGACCAACTGTGATGTGTACCTCTCGAACAAAAGAAAAAAAATCCAAATCGGTCCAGCCATCTTCGAGTAATCGGGGAACATAAAGGTTCCGACGAATTGAGAACCTCCTCCTTTTTGAAGTCGGTTAATAAAAGTTAAACGTAAACACATAGGTACTGGTTTTTAAATAGTAGGTACAAGGTACCTACCTACTGGTTAATGAGTTTTTGTACATTTGATGGTTTTATGAGAAATTAGAACTGATAACAAACTTACATGGTTTTACAAATCCGACAAGGCTGTTTGGGCATCGTTCTTTTGCCTCTCCACTGACATGAGAACAGAACCAACGTTTTTGGCGCTAACAAAAACTTTATCGTATTGACAACTACTTACAGATAATATTCGCTTTTTGTTCATAAGTTATTAATTAGCCAAATGGTGTTCAAATAAAATAATAATTGAAACGTGCTTTGTAGAAAAGATTATAAAGCCTAGGACGTCCGAGAAAACAACAAAAAGTTTCAATTTCCAAAATTTACAACCTACATTTTATTTTTGTTTCTGGGAAAATTCGTTTTCTCTATTTTCACCCGAGCTCAGCTCGGTCGACCAGGTAATTTTTGTATAATCAAACTTATTTTGTATTACAGTAGTACCGTTACATTACCTTCTTGTAGCGAAAAACCCCATACTTATGACGGTCATCACCATAGTAAAAAATTATCAGTAAGCCAGTAACCTTTTAAATGAGATAATTATGTATTAAGTCTGTTAACTAAGTTTCCATTTCGGGAATGATAGCGCCCATCGTCCTTTTCATGTTTTTATAAAATAATTACATAAATAATATACCTTTAATATATCAACTAATTAGTCAAATTAAAGCCCTATTCCTCTCCCCTACTTTGCTGTGCCCGACAGGGTCCACGATGAGCATGTCTTTGTAAAACCTACCACCTAAGTTAACATTATGGAATCCAATAAATACAACGTGCCGCTACAATGGCGATATTAATTTACCACACGGGTAGGTCTAGTGACCAGTAATCATGAAAATTATAATAAGATAAAATCATTAAATTTAAATATTCAAACAAACTAAATAATGAAGCTGTCTATTTTCTTCAATTCACCTATTTTTGCACGTTATTCGTTTTAATTTCATTGATGCGATGTTATGATCCGTGACCCCGGCAAATGACCTCTGCACTACAGTTCTTCAAGTACAGGTTGCTCCAAGATGCTATTTTATTGAATTGTAAATAAATCAATAAATAATAACGTTTTTAATTAAATTAAAATATCTTCAAACGAAAACTCGAAAACGTATACGTGTGTTAAATTAATGTCGCCATTAAAGCGGCACGCTGTATAATGAGTATTGAGTATGTTCAGGTGAGCTAACATGGGCAGCCAAAATTGCGCAATTTTAGTAGCCATAAGCAGATAGTCCCCCCCCTGACTACTATGCAGCAGTATCATCATCATTGGCAGCCTAGCTCCTGCTTAGTTTAGGCCTGTTCCCTTTTATACCATGCCTCTCTGATCTGTGCGAGTGTCATCTACGTTTTACCCACCGTCAGTTTTAGGTTGTATCCACCCACGGCTGTTGGTATACAGCACTTCTTTTACTGCCTCTCGGTAACAATCCAGTTAGGGCTCGCTTCACTTACCATCGTTGAAAGGGACATACGTTCCGAAAAGAAGTCGTTCAGAGCGGGATCTACCTATTCCTATACAAGGTTGATATGAGCGAGAGGTATTAAATTAAACCACATATACTATAGATGCATAGTGTTAACTCGAAACTATCAAAAAAAAGTTTAGGAGAAAAATAAGAAAAAACTTTTTTCGAACAAATAAAATAGCTTAGTAATCGAATTAAAATGTAAACATCCTTTGTAGAGATTTCCACTGACGTGCGTAAAAAAACGGCAACGTTGCGTCAAAAATTCTGTCGTTTTAAGGTGTATGACCCTAGATAACAATACGTAGGTACTTAGTCAGCTGTTAGGGCAGATACTTCGTGTTCTAACAAAGAAAAACTAAAAAATAATCCTATGACTAAACTATTGCTTCTATTTATCTGATTTTTAATATAGAGGCTGAAAATGATACAAAGTATATGTGGTTTAATTTGATGCCTCTCGCTCATATCAACCTTGTATGAAGTGCTAGCGCTATTATGCTCGCGGCCAAAATCGGAACTAACAAAGCCTTTTTGTTTTATATTTAATTGTTTTGTGTTTATTTTTGCGTAATGCAGCAACATCTTTTAACTTGGACCACCACATGCATTTCAAATGACATTCCAAAAAACAATTACACACATTTTTACCAACAGCGCCCCCTGTCAACGTCATTCGAGCGCCAAAAGATCCTTGTTGCAGTGTAATTATTTATCTAAGTACGCCCTAAGCCATTTCTGTTCTGAGTTTCGATTTCTTACCTTCCCGAAGTTGCCCAGCTTCAGCTGTAGGTCATTGATCGTTTTGTTAAAATCCAAACACACTGGCCAGACGTAGCTGTAATACACGAACGGCGTCTCCAGGATCAACACCGCTATGTCATGTTGGAAGTTTGTGAAGGCGCCTTGGAAGTAGGGCGAGAGCTCGATGGAATTTATCTGTGGAAGTAAAATTTATATTTTTTTCACACCACCTGCTCGATATTATATGTCATGCATAAAAATAAAAGGCTTAGAACCGCAGTAGTCACACGCAAAGTGAAGCCATTTCAAGTTAGCCTTTTAATGCTACGTATGACTTTCGGCGCGTCAGTACTCAATACCAAGTATTGCCAGTATTACCATGGATTAATACAGATGGGACACTCCGCAGTTTAGTTATGAAGCTACAAGTACGCAGCGGGCTCATCTCACTGGGTCAATTCAGTGTGACTGCCTCGCACCGGCCGGCTCGCACGTTAGTTCGATACTCACTCACGCGCCGCGTCGTAAAATAAGACAACCCTAACGAGTCAGAAGGTATAAGAGTTACGCGATAGAATGAGAGGCAAATTATAGGTGAATATAAGCGTACGTAATGAAGCGTTGTGCGACCTGAATTGCACTTTATTGTGTCGTAGTCGCTTTTTATGTAGATGATTTTGCGGAGTGTCCCATCTGTATTCATCTGTGGTATTACTGAAAAGAGGTCGCGCAATTTCGCAAAAAAATGACGGACTGTGCAGTGAAAGGGTGTCACATTGGTGTCACAAGTCACAACTCATCACATAATCTTGAAAAACATTTAAAGATCGCGTTTCACGGGCAAGTACTGCCTAGCATGTTATATTTTTGTGTAGGTAACACATTATTCAAAACAAAATGATAAATCGTAAATTTGACAGACGGTATTACAATGAAAATGTTGCTAGGCATAGGAAAATATTTTACACCATTTTTTGTTATGATAATTATGTAGGTACTGCCTATTATCCTATTGTAAAAAGGGGTCCACTGTACTTTAGTACCCGCGCGTCCGAAACTTCACAATTTTATAGTGTGTTGATGTCTTCGAGCAAAACACTTTTGCAAAATATTACACTGCGCTAACTACTAGTTTTTGAGAAAAAAAAAAATCTAAAGTTTATGTCAATCTATTACACACTAAATACTTAACATGCAAGAGCAACGAAGCGAGCTCGGGACTTGGGGCACCCGGACTTTTTTTTTTTAAACTACTCAGAAATAGGAGCCCCGACCCGCCCCCACCCCACCCCGACCACCCCTTACTACAAAAAATTTATATTTATTTGACAATGACCTTAATAATTTTTTTTTTGCGCACTTTGGGGTTTTCAAAAATACAATAAAAAGGGTCTATTCTACCCTAAAAAAAAATAGCTACTATAAAAAGTCGACGGGTGCTAAAGTACAGTGGTTCCGTAAAAAGCCTGCTACTACCGGCAAAGTCGGCAAAATTTGAAGAGTTCCATTTTCCCCACTTTTTGGGGAAAATGTCATTTACTTGCAACATTACTCGTTTGCTTATGTGTGTGTCGACGAACGTAATTACGTGCCGATGCACACATTCATTGGTTAAAAGTGTGTCAGTGTGAGCATGTATGCGAGCGAGTGAGTGAGCGTGTGAGTGAGTTTGCGTGCTTCCCGTATTGTTCGCAGCGCTGTTTTGATTTTTATAGTTCTATGTAACCAGCAAAAAATTTGCATACGCATTCAGCCCTCCGCCCCCCTCTTGAAGGTTGGAGGCGAGTCCAACCTCTAGTTTGAGAGCGCGTGGATTGAGTCGGCTGTTGGCATTATTTTGGTAATATCGTATGACCATATCAACGCCCCCCGAACGTTACATGCACATACCGAACAGTCGCAGCTACCTTCTTAAGGTCCTCGGTCCGTCTAGGCGGGAGCGTTCCACACTACGCTTCCCGATACGCGGTCTCTACTCCAGGACTCATTTGCTCCACCGGCCATCGGTTCTTCGACAGACATGGCCAGCCTACTGGCACTTCAGTTTGCTTACTCTGCAGGCTAAGTCAGTAACTCCGGTTCTTTTCCGAATAATTTTATTTCTGATTTTATTCTTCCATGAAACTCCGAGCATAGCTCGCTCCATTTATTGTTTATTATTAATCAAAACGGTAACACCAATTACATTAATTAACATAGATATTGAAACAGATACACACACAAAAAAAAACAAAACAAATACTAACATATAATAGAGGACACCCTAGCATACTTTCTCTCACACAACATCAGATATACACGCATAATTCTACTCCATTCATCAGCAATTATACTTCAGTGTTGCATCCTCGAGATTTAACGTACATTGTAGTCCGTCTTTCATTGTACTACATTGCCACACTGTTCAAAGACTATAAAAAAAGAAATATTAATTTGATAGTCTATGACATAGATATGACATAGCCTCTATGGCAACTGCAATTTAACATCCTACCCACCCATGTAACTATTACCCCCTTATTATTATGGAATGGAGTAAGCAGTGAGCTCTAAAACGAATGAGGTGACAGCTGTCAGTTAACATAGAGGCTATGTCATGTCTATGTCATAGACTATAAAATTAATATTTCTTTTTTTATAGTCTAGAAAAATAACGATCTCTAGTTAATTATTTTAGAAAATTAATAAAAAGTGTTTTATTAATGTTAAATTAGTGTTATATAGTTGTGCCTAGTTATTAAGTAGTATATCCAGTGATTATACAGTATTTTTTGTTGCGAGAACTTCGCACAAAAAGGATATTAAACCGGCTGTCAACTCAACGGTGACGGATTTCAAAATATCATAAAACCCGGGGAGTATTTTGTTTTATTTATGTTATTGCACATAGTAATAACTGACCACTGTACTGACTGAACATCACAAAATACTGCTCAGCCTCTGAGCTACGTCCATCACACATTGGCATGGTTTATGTCTCGTTTTGCTTGACAACTAGTGGAAGCAAAATTGATGACGAAAACATTCGCTCAGACAAGAAATACTACATAATTTACTTCACAAAAAAATACACTCATTACTGCTTATTGATTACGCATCATTTATTCATGATATTATTGGTTCGATTGTTAGAAATAATCAGTACGTACCTACTTAAAGGTTAACGAAACTTATGCAGTGAATTAACGATATAATTTTAATCTAATTGCAATAATAGATCACAACAAGAACGTTGATTATCGTTTTTTGGATTGTTATCTATAAGTATATAAAACTTTATTTTATTTTAATTTATTTGACATAAGTATCCTACCCACATAGGGAAGAGGAAAATCATAGGACAATAGAATCAAATATAACTTTGTACTTGATCTAATCTAGTTGCATTTCAATTAGACTCAGCAGCCTACATCATTTCTCCATAAAGCTACACTAACTTCTCCCATTATTATTATTATTTTTTTTTTCCTTTCATTTCAAGCTTTCTGTTCTTGTTTGTCTGTCTAATTGGTTCTCACTTTTCCTTTGCTTCTACTTTCAGTTCTTGTTCCTGAAACCATGCCTGTGATGACCCGTAAGACTGCTGCTCAGGAGTTGGAGCTTAAATTAAGAACGGCCATTCAGGATCTTGACGCTTCAAACAGTAAATGTCAACAGCTGTTACAGGAGATAGATGAAAGTGAGAAGGAAGTAGAGAAGGTAGTTTTCAGGAACACATGCTTGAAAAAGGAGCTAATAGATCTAAATCAACAATACCTAGATGTTGTTGATGAACGGGACAAACTGCGGGTGGTCACAGATGGTTTCAACAACTGCAGTAGCATTTATGAGGAGGCTTTGTGTAAGGTTAGGGACCTAGAAGAAGAATTAATTCTTGCAAATGTACATATTGCTAAATTACAAAAACAAAAAGATTGTACTCAGGCTTATCAGAGTAATATTAGCTTGCATGATGAGTTATTAAACATTAATTGCAACCATCATTCATTAGTAACAATAGACCTTACTGAAGAGTCAATATTGAAACATAATATTAGTAGTTATAAAGTAAGTCAAAATAAAATTAAAAAGTATGCAAAACTAAATAAAATCATAAATAAATGCAATAAATTTAGAAAGCAACAAAAACACTGTTCCAGCAATATTAAACTAAGGAAAGAACGTGTTTTTTTAATAAATAAATTAAAAAACTATCAAATTAAACTAGAAGACAGTAAGAACATTTATGAGATTGACACTCAACGATTACAGTCTAAAATTCAGGTACTAGAAGAGTCAATACATTCACTCTATACTAAGTATGTGACGTCTGAAAAACAAAATCAGGAGCACATACTTGCTACAAGGGAGTTAGTGGACATGTGCAACTCTAATGTAGACAAAGTGGACCCGCTGACTCTTAGCAGCCCTCAATGTTCATTGCATAGAAAATCCAATCTTGGCACTTTCCAACCTGAGGTAACGGAGGACCCGTCCCAGTCAGAAAGTGCTCAGGTATCTATTCGCTTTCAAGATATACCAGATATTGAACTAGGTCCATTGCAAGTAGTAAAGTATGTTGCAGTTCAATTATGTTTTCTGATAGTTTTGGAAAAGGGTTAGGAAAATTACTTAACAATAACCTGAGTCATTCTTCTCAAAACTATTGTATGCCTCAGGCTTCCCACAAACAAATAATGGCTTCAATAACTAGGAATAAATATGATCCTAATGCCATTATTACTATACTTATAGGTAACAGCCTTAATGTTACAAAAGATGATATTACTGATAGTGTCACCGAGCTATTGAAGTTAAATTGTAAA
This sequence comes from Cosmia pyralina, assembly GCA_946251885.1. Lineage (NCBI taxonomy): Eukaryota > Metazoa > Arthropoda > Insecta > Lepidoptera > Noctuidae > Cosmia > Cosmia pyralina. Next base: position 5,550,769 of record OX276368.1, on the reverse strand, counting down.
AAAAATATTATGTGTGCTTTTCCATATTTTGAATACTTGTCAAAAAGACAAAACAACTACATTCATATGTTAAATAATCACATGCAATTCTTAGTTAGTCACCATAGTGACAAGTTTATAATTTTTGACACCAACATTTTTGTTGATAAGCTAAGCTCGACTAGGGATACGGTGTATCTGCCCAGTAGTTTTAGACGTCAAATAGCTAGGCTATTAGCTTTTAATATTAACTCAGACATAATTAGTATGTCGAAGTCATCTATAATTAGCACCACAGTTAGTAATAGTACTAATGTTAAGGTAGTCAATAATTTAAACTAGTTTGTAAGACAACAGAAGGTACCACTAACAGTATAGTTACACTTAATAACAAAAAGGTATTTTCTAGCACTAAAATTGTTAACTGTAGAAAAGGGGCTAAGCAGAAATCCTTGAAATTATTTCATCAAAATATTCAAGGTTTTTCGTCCAAACAATTGGAAATTGAATTGTTTTTAGAAAAAACAATGTTTGACATTATTTGTTTAACTGAGCATTGGTTAAAAGATTACGAAATGTTAATTAATTACGAAAATTATAGTGTGGCCAGTTGTTTTAATCGAACATCAATGATGCGAGGTGGTTCACTAATCTTAATTAAAAATTGTATTAAATCAAAAACTCGTACAGACATAGTTGAACTATCGGTTGAACATAGCATTGAACTTTCCTGTGTTGAGCTGGATAAGCATGTCATAGTGTGCGTTTACAGACCTCCAAATTATCAAAACTACTCCATATTCGAGTCCGTAATGGAAGAAGTTTTGGCAAAACTTGCAGCTGGTAATAAGTCAGTAATTATCTGTGGTGACTTTAACATTAATATTTTAGAAAACAATACAAATACCAGTAGATTGTTAAATTTGTTTAAATCATTCAATTTGTCAAATGTGTTTGTAGAACCAACCCGAATAACTACGACTACTGCTACATGTATTGATAATGTTTTTTGTTGCTGTGATTATTTAGAAAAATCCATCGTTAATTATCTCCCTTCTGATCACAGCGGTCAAACTGTAACTTTTGAGTCCAACATACCAATACAAAAAGTGCAGATACAATCCAGACCAATAACATCTGCTAATTTAAATAAATTTAATAGCACTTTAATTGGTAAGTTAAATGACAAAGAACTAACAATGAACAATGTTAATATTTTGTATGAAGAATTCTTTTCGGTAGTCCAAACAGAGTTCGATAAATCTTTTAAGAAGATCACAAAAACTATAAGCCCTAAGTTTTTATTTAGTGACTGGGCAACTAGAGGACTCAGGAAAAGTAGGGAAAGACTTTTCGAGCTGTATGGCCTTAAGCCTTATATTAACACGGAATCTTTTAATGAGTATGTTTCTACTTACTCTAGAATTTTTAAGAATACTTGTAAGGCAGCTAAAGCTTTATACATTAGCAACAAGGTTAAATCAGCAGAGAATAAAATTAAGACAGTTTGGAAAATTATCAATAATGAAACTAACAGGATCAAAAAGCATAATTTTGATTACACACTGGAGACGTCATGTGGTCTCATTTGCGATAGCAAAGAAGTTGCTCAAGAATTTGTAAATTTCTTTACCAGTATCCCACTTAAAACTACTGAAATATTAAACTCCTCGCCCTCACTCTCTTTTGATTTAGTAAAGGCGAACGTTTCGGCCAGCCCGATTGAATTTAACTTTAAGCACATTAACCCCATAACAGTAATAAAAGCTTTTAAGCAAATTAAGATCAAACCGACCGAAGATCTTTGGGGAATGTCCATTAAAGTCTGTACCTCCATAATTGAGACTATAGCGCCTTACTTAGCCTTAATATTTAATTTGTGTGTGGATCAAGGAGTTTTCCCGGATTTAATGAAATACAGTAAGGTAATACCACTTTTTAAATCCGGGGACAGTAAGGACACAAATAATTATAGACCCGTATCCGTGTTGCCAGTTTTCAGCAAGGTTTTTGAAAAAGTAATGCTTAATCAAATGCTCAATCATTTTAATACGAATAAAATACTTCACGATCAACAGTTTGGTTTCACCAAAGGACGTTGTACGACCGACGCCGGTGTAACCTTATTAAAACACATTTTTAACGCGTGGGAAGAGGCCCAAGACGCCATAGGAATTTTTTGTGACCTCTCCAAGGCATTTGATTGCGTCGATCACGAAACCTTACTCTTGAAACTTGAGCATTACGGACTTGGAAAACTTGCGCTCAGTTTAGTAAAATCTTATTTAAATGAAAGACAACAGCAAGTTCAAATAAATGGTATCACTTCACTTGGTTTCAATGTAAAAATGGGTGTTCCACAAGGCTCAATATTGGGTCCTTTCCTCTTTTTAGTGTATATTATTGATTTACTCCATTTATTAAAAAATCAACCACAAATGGTGTTATTTGCTGACGATACTTCCTTAATTTTTAAGGTAGGTAGACGTGATACAAATTTTGACGACGTTAATAACGCCCTACTGCAGGTCCAAAATTGGTTCACTGCTAATAATTTAGTATTAAATGGGAAAAAAACTAAGTGCATTAGATTTTATTTACCAAATGTAAAAAGTAGTGATTGTGAGATAGTATTGAATCAAGAGAAACTAGAATTCGTCGATAAAACCGTTTTCTTGGGGATCACGCTCGACTCAAGGCTACAATGGGGTCCTCATTTAACATCACTTGCAGGACGGCTAAGTTCAGCAGCATATGCTGTCAGAAAAATCCGTCAATTTACTGATGTAAATACCGCGCGGCTAGTCTATTTTAGTTACTTTCATAGTATCATGTCTTACGGTATTTTACTTTGGGGACGGGCTGCAGACATCGAGTCAATTTTTATTCTGCAGAAAAGAGCCATTAGAGCCATATATAATCTCCGCAAGCGCGATTCTCTAAGGGAACTGTTTAAGGAAATTAACATCATGACGGTACCTTGTCAATATATCTACGAAAATATCATGTACGTAAGGAAAAATTTACATCTTTTTAGTAAAAGAGGTGAAAGGCATAATTATAGTACTAGAAAAAGGGACCTATTAGCTCAACCAGGTTTCAGACTAGCTAAAGTAGACTCGTCGTTCATGGGGTACTGTTTAAAATGTTACAATAAAATACCTCCACACATACTTCAACTCAATGAGACTAAATTCAAAACTTGTATAAAACGCACACTATGCAGGCAGGCATATTATAAGTTTGGGGATTACATAACTGATAAAAATGCTTGGCTCAATGCTGGTCCTGCTCCACAACCACAACTAATTAATTAACATTTGAAGATACTGTTGGAGCTGCTGAAGATTGTAAGACTATCATTGCATTGTATAGACTCAATCTCCTTTGTATTATATAATTGCATAGCACATGTGTGAGTACTATGTACATACTCTAAAGCTACCATTTACTGGGTACGTCTTTGTTTGACTTGAATATGCCCTGGCGGCTGAGAGTATGTGACGCTCACTCTAATGTCTCGCTGATGGTGGCGCGTGTTGGATCATTTAGCTAATCCATGCGTCAGGTTCGTGAACAAGCGCTGTCAGTGAAGGCTGGTCATACCTTAGCGGCCACGGCTTATTTTAATTTAATTTAAATATTTGAATTGATTTTTTTTTAAGGACGCTTTTAACGTTCTGCATCGTTCTCACATGTAAAATTTCAACATGAATGATGAACCATTATTTTGTAACCATATCTTGATTTAAAAGAGTGTCCGTGGAGTTTCTTGCCCGTTCTTCTCCATAGGTACCTACTATGCTTTGGAATGGGCGCCTAGCTTCATCTTTTTGACTGACTGACCCCTTGACAATTCAAAAGTGCCTGTAATTGGTTTAATTGAAATAAATGCTTTGAGTTTTTGAGTTTTGAGTCTTTGAACAGTGTGGCAATGTAGTACAATGAAAGACGGACTCCAATGTACGTTAAATCTCTTCGGATGCAACAGTTCGCATAATTTTGGTTGAACTTCACTTAAGGTAAGTTCAATTAACCATAAACTATATCACATTCAGGATTGGTGGTGAGGAGGGCGTTAAGCGTCCTTAAAGTACGACACACCGGGGACTCAGCTCTGGCGACAGTTGTAGAAGACGGCGCGGCGGCGCAAACAGATTGCGTCGATGGCTCCATAGCGCACTGAGCGACCTTGAAACCCAGCAGTTACTGTATGTACCCTTCTCTCTGAGAGAGGGAGTTCTGTAACTGCGGGCTCTGTGGAGGATGGTGAATGTCTTAGAATTTTTGAAGTACATGTGAAACCAGTAACTGTAGTACATTCGAAAAAATGTGACATCTACCAACCCGTAAGTGTACTGGGCCCGCGTCGTAGATTATGGCCCAGCCCCATCCACAGAGAGGAGGCCTGTGTCCTAGAATTGGGAAAGTTGTAGGCTAGGCTGATTATGCTATGGTCAGGAGGACGACGAGAGGAGAAGCAGGAGCTTACATCAGACTTCTGTGCGTCCGCATCTCTGGGGTCGTTCCAAGGGCGGTAGATCTTGCCGACTGCCACCGCGTACATAGAGGCAGGCTGTTGCTTACTGAGGTCATTCCAGAAGCAATGGGCAGCTGGAATCAATTATTTATCTTCTTTTATACTTAAATTCAAAGATACTACACACACACCCTCTCTCTCACACACACACTCTTCACACTTCACACTTCTATATACTTTACTTTACTTTGTTGAATTTATGAGAAGTGCGTGTGTGTTTATAAAATAGGAATGAAAAGTATGTAAAAAAAAAAGTGTGCAGTAGGGGCATCCCCGTCCTTCTCACGTATAATTTAAGACAAAAAAAACTTTTGATACTTAAAACCTTTAGACCTTGAAAATTACTTTTTTTTTTCGAAGTTACTTTTAGCTGGCATATACTACTTATTTTGCCCACCTGTAATGGACTCCAAGTTATGCGACCCTATCTACGCACCAGGACGCAAGTAACGGGAGGACGGCAAGCAGTGCTAATTTTTAGGATTACACCCACAGTTTTCTTCTTTCCTTATCGGCAGGAAAACGGTGTACGCCTTTTTAACCAACTTCAAAAAAAGGAGGAGGTTCTCAATTCAGTTATGTTTTTTTTTTATGTTTGTTACCTCAGAACTCCGTCATTTGTAAACCAATTTGGAAAATTCTTTTTTTATTTGAAAGGATATACCTCCAGATTGGTCCATTTTTATCAAAATCCAGTTCTGATGATGGAATTGAGGGAACTCCTCAAAAAATATGGGCATACATATAGCGATTTTAATATTTTCATCAACAAATCAAGCATTTGCATTCAGAAAGTATCATCTGGTGAAGTGGAACTGATGAAGAAGACCACAAATGGCCACGGGAATTTCTCAACGATAATAAGTATTTCACGGGTGGCGATAAGATATCTCGATTAAGATTGTTAAGTGACTTCGATGAAGCTTTAAGTAAATGGTTCTGTTGAAAATGGTACCATCGAACCGATCTGCATCACCCTAGACCTGTTTCGGCAAAGTAAACTCCACCGGCACAGACCCAGAGTTCGGAGCGCGCAAGCCCCACCACGGCGCGGCGTCAACGTAGAGATACGGCGGTGGGGTTATTATTATTATTATTAATATGTTGAAAGACCCCCCAACTCAAACACCATTAAACAGGAAATGATAAAAACAAAAAAAATCTCAGTTGTCGATAGAACAAGTTAGTTTTTAACCGACTTAAAAAAGGAGGAGGTTCTCAATTCGTCGGAACCTTTTTTTTTTATTTTTTTTTATGTATGTTCCCGGATTACTCGAAGATGGCTGGACCGATTTGGATTTTTTTGTTTCATTCGAGAGGGTATACATCACAGTTGGTCCCATATAAAATTGATTAACTTTGCTTTGGTAGTTTTTGAGTTAGCTTCAATAATACGTATTTTTTCCTCACTTTTATATGGATGATGTTCTAGTTGGTTTTGCAGATAATGGTATTAGAATTTGTGTGGGGTAGGTACACAACTAAAAAGTGAAAAATAAAAACTTTTTTACGAATAAATACAACCGACTTCCAAAAACAACACTACAAAGTGAAAAATAACTTTAATTTCGGAAGTTGGTGGCAAAAAACGAAAATACATTTAACTAGACACCGACTTCCGAAATTAAAGTTATTTTTCACTTTGTAGTGTTGTTTTTGGAAGTCGGTTGTATTTTTTCGTAAAAAAGTTTTTTTTTATTAGTGATTGAATTTAATGTGTGTGTTGAGTTAGGAGGCAATTCACCACTGTGCTTGCGAGCATTAGTATACTTACATTTACGAGTAGGTGAGATGGAATCAGGTGTAGTATTCGTCATTAATAAAGAATCTTTAAGATTATTTTCTTTTATTTTTAACCGACTTCAAAAAGGAGGAGGTTCTCAATTAGACGGAACCTTTTTTTGTTTTTTTATGTATGTTCCCCGATTACTCGAAGATGGCTAGACTGATTTGGATATTTTTTATTTTATTCGAGAGGGTATACATCACAGTTGGTCCCATATGAAGTTGATTAACTTTGCTTCGGTAGTTTTTGAGTTAGCTTCAATAATACGTATTTTTTCCCCACTTTTATATGGATGATGTTCTAGTTTGTTTTGCAGGTATGAGAATTTGTGTGGGGTAGGTTGGTACCTACCCCACACAAATACAACCGTACAGTTTTCACTTTTTAATTGTGGTCAACTAAAAAGTGAAAACTATACGGTTGTACTTTTTTACAAAAAAAATACAACCAACTTCCAAAAACAACACTACAAAGTGAAAAATAACTTTAATTTCGGAAGTCGGTGTCTAGTTAAATGTATTTTCGTTTTTTGCCACCGACTTCCGAAATTAAAGTTATTTTTCACTTTGTAGTGTTGTTTTTGGAAGTCGGTTGTATTTTTTTGTAAAAAAGTTTTTTTCTCTATTGTATTCTGGAGCACACAAAACGTCGTCGACGTTTTCTTAAGGATCTTTAATTTTTTGAAAATAATATACACATAGCCTATGTTACTTCTTGATAATTAAGATTTTATTGGTGTAAAAATGGTTAAAATCGGTCCAGTAGTTTCAGAGCTTGGTACAAACAAACAAAAACTCTTTGTGATGATCTGTGTGAATGAGCAGACGAATTTTTCAAACATATTATGAACGAAGCGATGAATTATCAACTTCCTTCAAAATCTTTCTGATTGTGATTTAAAGTGTGCTATGTACGTAATTATTTAGGGTGCTGGTACCAGGAGCATATAGCTTAACAACTACTAGATCTAACCAACTCACCAGAAATAACAATCCTGTTAGAAACAAGGGATCCTCCGCAGATCTGCTCGTAGTAGTTCTTGTTCTGCGTAGGTTTTCTGTAGATAGCAACGTGCCACGGCAGTTCTCCTCGCAACGCTTCTGTACCGCCCGACATCAGGCCTTCGGTGTCCGAAATTACCCGCCCACACTCTGAAGAGAAGCAATCATCTTTGAGAACTAATATGTAAACCAAGACCAACAGAACGTAGTCCTTTCACAGTTATTTTACCTCTGACAGCAGCAACCCAACAACAACCTTATTGTAACGAGGATAAAGATCACTGTGATTTTGACGGACTTGTCAATGGCAGCAAACCAACAACAACTTTAATGTAACGAGAATAAAGATCACTGTGCTTTTGACAGTGATGCAAATCAGAGGTAAAATTACTGTGAAACGACGTACTGTGCTGTCAAACCAGGTGTCAAGCGACAGATCGTAGTTGCAAATATACAACATCAGTTTTAGTATATGCGAAACCCGAAACACGTATCTAGTATTTCTATGTAAGGAATCTATGTACGAAATTTCAAAACTGTATCATGAAAAATTACAAAGTTATAAGCTTGTTATGTTACCTGGTTGTCCGTACAAAAACATGATCACCACGCGGCGCCCGCTGAGCGCCCGTGCCTAGTGCCGCTATGACCTGCAGTGACTTGTGTTCGTCGCGCGGTGTCCATATTGTAACCTTTTTTAAAGATTTTTGGGGCAAAAACACATTATATTCAGGTTTTGCATATACTAAAAATAATGTTGTAGATCTACTTTAGAACCCACTGAATCTCCGACTGATGGTATATTCCTTTACTGAAAGAATATAACATTGGAGAAGGCATAAGCATAATATTCTAAACAAAAAATTTGTCGCTTTTGGCGGGGGATGCGGTAGATAAACTATTAAAAAAAAAAAACAAAATCCGTTGAACAATATTGTTCTTGTACTTTTACAAAGGGGGAAGTGTTCGTAAGGCTTCTTCAGTGTTATAATATCTAAAGTTCGATCAATTTTGATACTATGGTCTGGTATACTTCAATACAATTTATATGACTATTTCACAAATGTTTACTACTGGTGTTCACCAACAGCGTCCCCCTGTTTGTCTTTCAGCGCCAAAAGATCCGTGTAACCTGTCTACGCTTGTAGAGCCTCTCTACAAACAAACGACAAGCGGCAGTTCTATGGGTGAAGAACGTCCTTAGTCGGGATTTAGTTGGAGGACATAATTAGCACCCTATTGTGTAACACATTATCAATCGGAGTTGGTTTCATTTTGACAGTTCAACAACATTCATTGCGTTATTTACGTCGTCGATCAGACAAATTTTTCGAACATATGAAGCGATGGATTAGAAATTTGTTTCAAAATGCTTCTGATTCCAATCTATAGTGTATTACGCAATTAGGGTGCAGGTACTCCTTGATTGTTACGAGTAGCTATGAACACAAGACTAAAAAACCGAGTTTTATATTCTTGTGCTATGAGTAGCAAACAATCAGCAGTGTTGGTGGAATTATGATTCAAGAATCATAATAAAAATTAGTTTTGGTCATACCTGGTTTGCATTTAATAATACGGTTCCATTTTCCATCCTTTCGACACATCATCAAAACGTAATCATCATCTCTCAAGCCGAAAAAAGGTGTGTTACATTCGGGTTTGACGATTGTCCTCGAGGGCTCGTACTGATTGCAGATGCGGTAACTATCGGTGCTGGGGACCCAGCACTTATAGTGGACGGAGACATCGGGATCCAGCCTGCAGAATTCTGGAAAAGAGAATACTGTGGTAAGTAAATAATAAAACAATTGGTAAGATGACGGTTTCTGTTCATGAATGTGGTGGATTGTAAATTTGTAAGGCAGTCCGTTTTATCGTTGTGCTAAACTGCGTAGCAATGGATGTTTAACATGATATCATACAAATAGGAACCTAAGATATCTGATAGGAACATTTGATTTTCAAAACGTAGCTTTAAGCCTTGTGTCCTCCGTAAAAAGCGCGGTCACTGTCGGACTGCATAGAAAAGAAAGAGAAGCGCGATGACACAACGCTTGCAAAATATTAAGTAATTAAAGATTTACAAAAAATCTATTGATTGGACTAAAAATGTAATGTCATGAAATCATTCCTTATTATTTTGTAAAGGACTGTATTTTATGGAGCTGCTGAAGATTAAGATGAGAGAAAACTTTCTTTGCATTGTTTAAATTCAATCTCTTAGTATTATATAATTGCATAGCACATGTGTGAGCACTATGTAGCTACTATTAAGCTACCATTTACTGGGTACGTCTTTCACTGACTTGAGTGTGCCCTGGCGGTTGAGAGTATGTCATGCTCACTCAAATGTCTCGCTGGTGGTGGCGTGTGTGTTGGATCATTAAGTTCCCTTCAAAATGGTTGAGCTAATTGGTGCTGATCCATGCGTCATGTTCGTGAACGGGCGCCGTCAGTTGGGACTGGTCGTCTCTTAGCTGCCATGGCTTATTTTTAATTTTAATATTTAATTTAGTTGTTTTAGTTTTTATCTTTTTATTACGGACGCTTTTTAACGTGCACGTCTTTCTACATTGTTCTCACATGTATATTTTCAACATGAACGATGTAACCAATATTTTGTAACCATATCTTGATTTAAAAGAGTGTCCGTGGAGTTTCTTGCCCGTTCTTCTCCATAGGGATCTACTACGCTTTGGAATGGGCAACTAGCTTCATCTTTCTGACTGACCGACCCATTGACAATTCAAAAGTGCCTGTAATTGGTTTATTTGAAATAAATGCTTTGAGTTTGAGTTTATGAACACTTAATGAAAATTGAAAGAGTAATATGGTAAAAACTAGAAAAAATAGACAGAAATAGACCTGGATTTAGTTTTTTTTTCCTTAGACAAACTAAAATAGATTTCAGGACAAATGAAATCACTTCAGAAGTATTGTAGATTGCTGTGTATTTTTTCGTTTCAATAGAAATAGAAAATAGAAAAATAGAAAATACGAGTAGTTTATTGTTCAGGTAATACAGTAAGCAGGTTTACATGTTACCAACAAGCTGAGACGACATGAGTAACTTAAAATGTTACTGATAACTAGGTTACAAAATATTATTTGCCAGTGAGCCCCAAACTAGAAAATTAGTCTGTATCTTGGGGCTCAGGGTACGAATTCCATCGCCCGGAGGACACGGTGGAGCATACAGTGGAGGTCTGCCCGGCTTGGGCGGAGCACCGCCGTGTTCTCACGGAAGCGATCGGCGGCGGCGATCTCTCGCGTCCAAACCTGGTCCAGGCCATGGTGCGGAGCGAGAGTGCATGGGAAGCCGTCACCTCCTTCTGCGAAGCAGTAATGCTCGCGAAGGAGAAAGCGGAACGCGTGAGGGAGAGGCAACAGCCGCGCCCTCGCGCCCCTAGCCGCCGTAGGAGACGCCCTGGGCGGCGGGAATCGATTGCTGATTCCCGGCCACCGTAGGCGCGGGCTTGCGGACGACGAGTAATGGGCAGCTCGCCGTCCGGTAAGGACCAGGCCCGGGTCGACGGCGCGTTGTGTTCCACGCGCACCTCAAAGAGATGTCAGCAGTGACGGGGTCAATTGGGCCGATGCCGCCGGGGTCGCGGGCAGTTCGAAAGAGATACCGTGGCCCTGGCACGGGCAACTGAAGGATCATGGGTGGGTTTTAGTCAGTAAAAGTCTGACACGCCCTCCCGCTCTGCCCAGAACGGGAGAAGTCATTTGATAATTTCCCATCCACAAAAAAAAAAAAAAGAAAAAAAAAAGGGTACGGATTCCAGAGTGGAGACTAGAAAGGTGATTTCAGGTGTTGTATGGTGTGTTTGTGTAAATGTGATGTGTGTTTGGTGTGTATGTGGGTGTGTGTGTGTGTGTGTGTGTGCGTATTTGTTCTCATTGTGCGTCGTTTGACGTTTGATTCAGTGTCAGGTCAGGGTATTTATATTAGTTGTTCCAAGTCATCGTAACCAGAGTTTTGCAAAATTTTCTTTATTATTTTTTTACAGCTGAATAAGGTAGTTCAATTTCGCAGAGTTTGCAGACTTTATTCTAAGTATTAATGCTTACTCTCTAGCTGGGGAGCGTCTAGCAAGCTGTTGTCAGGTGTTGGGATTCTATAGTTTGTTTTGATTATGATTGATGTGTAGTCGGGTCTGCTTTTAATAGTTTTGTGAGTTTTGGTGCAGGCAGACAGGATGAAAAGCTGGCGGACTCTGAGAACTCTCGTTTCAAGATAGAGTAAGTCAGTAGAGAATCGGTAGGGCTTCTTAAAAGTTACTTAAGAAGTGCTCGTTCTACTTCAATCAAGTAGGTCTTTCCAGCACTACCCCACACACTGATGCAATACGGATGGATATGTTTATATGTTTATGGATTGGCATAGCGCTAGGTAAACTTGTAGTAGTGCGTCTGTGGGTAGGCAGTCTCGTAGTCTACGTACGGTGTGAATGAGTTTTCTTATTCTGCCAGAGGTTTGATATATGTTGCTTAAATGTTAGGTGGTCGTCGATAAGAATACCGAGGTATTTAATGGAAGTGGCACGTTCAAGAGGAGGATAGTCACAAGAAGAGATGGAGATGCTAGAAGAGCAGTGATGCAATTTGAGTTTTAGGTGTGCCGGGGGTTTTGAAGCGGCGGTCTTGGAGAAAACAATATATTTTGTTTTACTGCCATTCAATGTGAGATTTCTGTTCAGGTTATTCGTGACAATCCCTCGTCTGCTACACAGTGTACATATTCCCACGTTTTCCCGTGAAATATGATGGCAGTATCATCTGCATAAGTTATGATGTCAGCATTATTCACAAAAAGGTTTAGAATGTCGTTAATATGGACAATGAAAAGCGTGGGACCAAGTACACTGCCCTGTGGAACTCCGAAGTTAATGGAACAACAACATTCTGGGAAGGTACCGGTCTCAAGGCTCAGGTTCATAATGTGCATCATTGGTAATAGTACGGACTTTAAAGCTCTTTTGATAAATACTTATCAAAAGAAACAACTGAAATATATACGAGTATACAACTGAAATTTTGTCAGAGCCAGAGCACTTTCGGATATGATTTTAATGATTTCGTACGCATCTGCCGGTTCAAGGAGGAGAGAATGAGGGTTTGAGACGTCGGATGTGTATGTGTTTATTAAAGATTCATGAGGTAGATTATGTTTTTCTAGTATCGTGTCTGCCAGACGGGTGCCACATACATGGCTCATGAGGGTGCTGGAGTTATATAAAGTAGATGCAACTCTGCGCACCTTCCTGATGTCGTGTATGGGACAATGGAGGACGGTCCTTCGCTATCCAGGATGTCGAAATATACAGAGGAACAGCGAGCCCATAAGGATCGAGCGAGGCATATTTCAGGGCGATAGTTTGAGTCTGCTTTGGTTCTGCTTAGCCTTGAATCCTCTAAGCACACTGCTGGAGGATTCAGGTCTAGGCTATCGGCTGCGGAGAGGTGAACAGGTTATATCTCACCTCCTCTACATGGATGACCTAAAACTCATTGCTCCCAACAATTTGCAACTGATGGAGCTACTGAAAGTAACTGAAACTTTCAGTAGCGCTATCAGGATGGAATTTGGTGTGGACAAATGTGCGGTCATGCATGTAAAGCGAGGGGAGACTGTGGAATCCGTGAGAACCGAACTCTCGGATTTATTTGATTCGGAGCTCATTTGACACAGGATTATCACTGTCACAACGTCCGCCTCAGAGCGCGGCACACACACTACTCGTATGATTTACTCATACTCCTATACGTTCTCACATTTCATGATGATGAGATGGCTTAACAAAAACTGGTGTTGCCGCCGCTACAAACATACGCCGGGTGGACGGGCAGCGAGCGCCGCTCCAAGTACTGCGACCGCTACTCGCGAGAGACCCCCTAGACCACCGCGGAGTGCGCACGTCGCACGTCTTAACAATTTGTACTTATACCTACACACCTCCGTTTTAGTTTAAAGTAATTTTGTAAACCAACAAATACAACAGTTTTTGAAGAAAAGTAAATATATTTCTTTTAATTGAAGAAGAACCCATAAGGAAACCCACCCAACATAAAATTTGGCGACCGTGACAGGACGTCGCGCGGACGCGTGACGTCGCAGAACGAGCTGAGCACGAGGATCCAGGGCGAGACAGCAGGTCGACTCCATCACAAGGACGCAATTCCAGGGGAGTGCCCGATCCATCCATTATTTTTTCCACAAATTCAGATTCCTACTACTATCTATCCTTCACCTACCTACATATTTAATTTGTTAAGGCTTGGACTTTACAGTAAAACTTAACCATCTTATTTCATACTTATTGCCTATCCAGTGCATCGTACCTATTACCTATCCAGTGCAATCTAGCTATAGCTGTGGCTTTGTGCTGACTACATTTCTTTGTTGCGAGTTCTAATGATGACAAATTGTGATGTGAATAAGTCCATGATTGCATAATAAACTAAGTGTAAAAATAAGTAGGTCCCATAATAAAAAGTTGTAGTGCATTGTGAGTAATTAGCCGGCCGAACTTTCCCGGCATTTCGATCGCCACCTGCGCGGGCGCGCGCACATCGAGCGAAGACAAAGGATCACGCGTTCGGCTACTGATAACGCGTGATCTACCTACCTGTGGCTCACAACACAAAGAACTACGAGTAGCGAGTGGGAATCAGGTTTGCCGGACTAACGGTATTTATACCTATTGTTTTCATTTATTTTGTCATTGAGAATGTCTGATACAGAATTTAAGGATTTAGCTAAGAAACGTAGCTCGATTAAAGGAAGGGTTACTTATTTTAAAAACTATTTGAATGATTTTCAGAGCTTTATGAATGTAACACAAAAACACATTAAGGAATTATGTTTAAGATTAACAAAGTTTGAGGTTTTATTTAGCGATTTTGATACAATTCAGAGTAAAATAGAAGTTTTATCGGATGATATTGGTGTGCAACTTGTTGAACGTTCTGAAATGGAAAATCAGTTTTATTCTTTGATTACCTTAGCTCAAGAAATAGTGCAGCGGAATCAAGAACAGTTTAGTGACGCTCAGGATAACTTGGCTAAAACTGAAGTAAATTCGTGTGGTTGCGATAACGTAAATGTTAAGTTACCTTTGATTCAGCTGCCTATTTTCGATGGAGATTATAGCAAGTGGCTCGAGTTCCGAGACACGTTTAAATCGTTGATACATAATAATACAAAATTAAGTGGTATAAATAAGTTTCATTATTTACGTTCATCATTGCAGGGTAGTGCTTTAGTTGTTATCAAATCTTTGGAAATTTCCACTGATAATTATGATGTTGCTTGGCAACTTATATGTGAGAGATTTGATAACAAAGGCCAACTTATTGATAACCATTTTCAGGATTTATTAAGTATTGAGTCGCTGCCTAAAGAATCCGATAAATTACTTAGAAACTTGGTAGATCACATCACAAAGCATTTACGAGCGCTTCACACATTAGGGGAGCCCACTGATGATTGGGATTCATTAATTGTTCATATATTTGCACATAAATTGGATTCGGTAACATTGCGTAAATGGGAAGAAATTAAAACCCGCCAGCGTTCGCCTACGTTACAAGAGTTTAAGGAGTTTTTGCAGAAAAAGGCTGACGTTTTAGAATCCATACACCGAACCAGCTCTCCTGCTAAAAAACCTGAAACAAACAGAAAAATAGATAAACAACAAAAATCATTTGTGGCTTCTGCTTCCGAGTCAGGTACTCAGAATGCATCAAAAATAAAATGTTTATTGTGTAGTGGTGAACATCGTATATATGCATGTAAAAAGTTTCTTGATATGTCTCCTAAATTGCGTTACACTGAAGTTGTAAGATTGAAGTTGTGTTCAAATTGTTTTCGCGGTGGTCATTTTGCAAGTCATTGTCGATTAGGCCCATGTCGAGAATGCGGTCGTAGACATCATACATTGATACATAATTCTAAGCCAATTACGGCAAATAATGTTGTTCAAGTCAATGAAGTTAGTGAGGTAACGAATACTAACGATCCAAATAATGATAGCAAGGATGCACATTCGGTTTCATTATCCTCCTGTGTAGCAAGTCAGGTCTTGTTATCAACAGCAGTTGTTAAAATCGTGGATGAGAAAACGAATCAGTGCCATGATGTACGGGCCTTATTAGACTCAGGTAGTCAGTCATCTTTTATAACTAGTTCATTAAAAAATAGGTTAGGACTTCTGAGCCAAAAGGTACCATCGGTTAATGTAACAGGCATCAACAACATGTGTTTCAATACAATGGAAAGGTGTACAATTACACTGAAACTTAAACAATTTACAAAGAAAATAAACTGTTTAACAATAAATCAAATTTCAAAAAATTTACCCTCTGAGGAAGTGGATATCACGAGTTTTGATATTCCACAAAACATACAATTGGCAGATCCGACATTTTATCGTCCCTCTCAAGTTGAATTATTACTAGGGGCAGACGTTTTTTGGGATCTGATTATAGCAGGTCAGATAAGGCTCGGACACAACAAACCAATGTTAAACAATTCGTCATTAGGATGGTTAGTAGTTGGTCCGACAATGTGTGCCAGTTACGACAAAGGTAACAACATAAACTGTAATTTTAGTCATGAAATAAGAAATCAGTTACGTAAATTTTGGGAACTTGAGGAATTACCCCCTAAGTTACCCTGGAATCAAGAAGAAACATTGTGCGAAGGTCATTTTGTAAAAAATACTCATAGGTTAGCTAACGGTAAATTTTGTGTGAGTTTGCCGTTGAAGGGAGATCCACTGGACTTAGGTGATTCATTTTCAATGTCATTTAAACGGTTAATCCAGTTGGAGAAACGGTTCCGACGGCAACCTCATGTCAAACAACAATATAGTGAATTCATTCAAGAATATAAAGACTTGGGCCATTTGTCAGAGATTGAGAAACCTGAAGTGGCGAATTATTTACCTCACCATCCAGTTTTACGGGATAAAAGTGAAACAACAAAATGCCGTGTTGTTTTTGATGCTTCGGCAAAAACTACTTCAGGTCTTTCACTAAATGATATTTTGATGGTGGGCCCTACGATTCAGGAGGACATCTTTTCAATTCTCGTTCGCTTTCGTCAGCATAGGTTTGTATTAATAGGAGATATTGAAAAGATGTACCGCCAAATAGTTCTCGAAGAAAAGCATAGACATTTACAGATGATCCTTTGGAGAAATAATGAAAATGAACCGTTGCAATACTTACAGTTAAATACAGTCACGTACGGAACTTCTTCGGCACCGTTCTTGAGTGTCAGATGTTTATTCGAATTGGCTGATTCTTGTGACGATGAACGCATAACCAATATAATAAAACACGATTTTTACGTCGACGATCTCTGTACTGGTGATCAGGATCCTGAAAAATTAAAATACATATTTGAATCAATAAAAAATACATTAAACACAGCTCAAATGAATCTACGTAAAATTAAATCAAATTGTACTTACCTTTTTACTGATGATAAAATGTTTCACGAACAAAGCAGTGCTGAATTCAATAAAGAATGTAGCACTCTAGGAATAAAATGGAACCCGTCGACGGACAAATTAATGATAAATTTACCTGATTTTAAACAACAGACTATTGAAATTAATAAGTGCACGAAACGTACCATTTTATCTTTTGTAGCAAGTATATTTGACCCACTTGGAGTTATTAGTGTCTGCACAATATTATTGAAGAGTTTATTACAAGAACTTTGGTCATTAAAATTACAATGGGATGATGATGTACCTATCAATATAAGAAACTTATGGCAAAAAATGTTTAAGGGTTTTCGTACACTGTCCTTATTCGAAATTAAACGTTATGTTATGTGTGGTAACCCAAACCACATAGAAATTCATGTATTTTGTGATGCATCTTTAAAGGCATATGCCGCTTGTATATACATTCGCAGTATCGATGCTAACGGTGTAGTTTCTGTCAAGCTGCTATGCGCTAAAGCTAAGGTTTCACCTCTAAAGGCAATTACAATACCTAGATTAGAATTATGTGGTGCCCTCCTGGGCAGTCGCCTTTGTGACAGGGTCACGAAAGCTTTACGTTGCAACGTTAGCAGGTATGTATATTGGACTGATTCACAAATAGTATTGTCATGGTTAAAAACAACTACACCTGCGAAATTAAAAACTTTTGTCTCGAGTCGTGTCTCAGAAATTAATGACTTGTCTCGTCGTGGAGTATGGAGACATGTTCCGTCTGCTCTGAATCCAGCAGACCTAGCATCACGAGGTCTGTTACCTGAAGAACTGCCTGAAGCCAAGTTATGGTGGAACGGGCCGTCCTTCCTGCTCGGCGATGAGACGGATTGGCCTTCTCAATCGTTCAAGTTAGATGTAGATTTACCAGAAATTAAGGTAGCAACCATGACACTAAAGCAACCTGACAAAGATATTATAGACATTGAAAGATTTTCAAAGTTTAACAAACTAAGAAGAACAGTTGCTTTCGTGTTAAGGTTCATACATAATTGTAAATATTCTAATAATAAGATGCAAGGTTCATTAACAGTAATGGAATTGCAAAAAGCTGACATCAAGTTAATTTCCCTTGCACAATCCAGGTCATTTGAAGATGAAATAAAATCGTTAAAAAAGGGTACACCCATTAATAGTAAGTCAAAAATTCTAAGTTTAAATCCATATCTTGATGCAGATGGTGTTATGCGTGTGGGAGGCAGGCTAGATAATTCTACATATGATTACAATAAAAAACATCCCGTGATTATTGATCCAAAACACTACTTAACAAAACTTTTATTTGAACATTATCACTTACAGTTATTGCACGCAGGCCCACAGCTTCTACTTTCAAGCATACGCGAAATGTATTGGCCAATAGGAGGAAGACATGTAGCACGGCAGATTTATCGAAAATGTGTAACATGTAGGCGCGTGAAGGGAGAAGTTGCTGGCCAGATTATGGGAGGTTTGCCATCCCAGCGTATAACACCAGGGTATCCATTTCAGATTGTAGGAACAGATTATGCTGGTCCCTTCTACGTTATAAATAAAAAGGGCCGCGGTGCAAGGTTGCTGAAAGCTTATTTATGTTTATTCATATGTTTTAAAACAAAGGCAGTCCATTTAGAACTTGCGGGTGATTTAAGCACTGAAAGTTTCATTCTAGCATTTAGACGATTTATTTCAAGAAGAGGAAAACCTCTCGAAATTTTTTCCGATAATGGAAGAAACTTTGTAGGGGCTAGTAAAGAGTTAGGAAAATTTCTTACCGAATTAAGCGATTCTGTATCTGACAATTTTTCTGGCGAAGGTATACAGTTCAGATTCTCACCCGCTTACTCACCAAACTACGGTGGGCTTTATGAGGCCGCTATTAAATCGGCTAAGTTTCACATTAAACGCATTGTGGGGAATATACATTTAACTGCTGAAGAACTCGCTACTGTGTTCGTCCAAGTCGAGGCAATATTAAATTCTCGACCTCTGTATCCAATGTCATCCGATCCTCACGACCTCTCCCCATTGTCCCCAGGGCACTTCCTCATCGGAAGACCACTTACGTCACTGCCAGCTCCAGACTTACGGGAAGTCAAGACCCATCTACTGCATCGTTTCGCCAAAATAGAGCAAATGCGTCAGAACTTTTGGTCACGGTGGAGCCGTGAATACATTTGCGAACTTCAGCAGCGCACAAAATGGCTCGTAAAAAGGCCAAACTTGCAACCAGGACAACTTGTGCTGATTAAAGAAGAGCACAGTCCACCACTCAAATGGCCGCTTGGAAGGATCAAGCGATTCTATCCTGGAACAGACGGCTGCAGCAGGGTTGCGGACGTGGAAACCACAAAGGGAATCATTCGCCGTGCAATCACCAGACTATGTCCCCTTCTGGACGAGGACATTGAAGTGCTTGAAGCCCCCTAGGCCTTCAAGGGCCGGGAGATTGTTGCCGCCGCTACAAACATACGCCGGGTGGACGGGCAGCGAGCGCCGCTCCAAGTACTGCGACCGCTACTCGCGAGAGACCCCCTAGACCACCGCGGAGTGCGCACGTCGCACGTCTTAACAATTTGTACTTATACCTACACACCTCCGTTTTAGTTTAAAGTAATTTTGTAAACCAACAAATACAACAGTTTTTGAAGAAAAGTAAATATATTTCTTTTAATTGAAGAAGAACCCATAAGGAAACCCACCCAACAACTGGCTTCTCTCTTTGTCGCTAAACTCCTGCTTCTCGCGCCTGCTCTTCTCAGATTGGTTCTTATCAACTGATTTGGAGCGCGTAATAGGTGACATCCCCTTAGGAGTTGTTGCTCGATTTTTTTCTTTTGTTTAATACACGTCCGTTATTTAATAAGATAATATCATAATCCATACTTTAATATTATAAATTCGAAAGTAACTCTGTCTGTCTGTTACCTTTCACGCCTAAACCACTGAACGGATTTCGATAAAATTTGGCAAGTCTTTAAATGGCATCCTGGGAAAGAACATAGACTACTTTTTGTTTCAAAAATAACTCTGCAGGGGGTGAAATAGGGGATGAAAGATTGTATGGGAAACCCAGCATTTCTTAAGTTAGGGATATGAAAATTCAAATTTATGCTTTTGGTAGGAAATAAAGGAATATGTGATTCAGTGTTTTTGGAAAATCATCCCCTAAGGGGGTAAAATAGGGGTTGATTATAAAATTCACAAAACTGCACGGATATCGATAAAATTTGGTAAGGCTACAGATGGTATCCTGGGTAAGGACATAGCCTACTTTTGTCTTAAAAAAATATCGTACAGGGGGTGATATAGGGGATGAAAGTTTGTATGGGAAACCCAGCATTTCTTAAATTAGGGATACGAAAATTCAAATTTATGCTTTTGGTAGGAAACAAAGGAATATGTGATTCAGCGTTTGTGGAAAATCATCCCCTAAGGGGGTAAAATAGGGGTTGATTATAAAATTCACAAAAATGCACGGATATCGATAAAATCTGACAAGGCTATAGATGGCATATTGGGAAAGGACATAGCCTACTTTTTGTCTTAAAAAACAAGGGGGTGATATAGGGGATGAAAGTTTAAAACCAGCATTTCTTAAATAAGAGATAAGAAAATTCAAATTTATGCTTTTGATTTATGAAAAAATCATCCCCTAAGGGGTAAACTAGGGGTTGATTTTAAAATTCACAAATAATATAAAAAAAATGTTTACCTCTTTTTAAGAGATTTAAGGGATAGGAAATGTAGTCATAGTTCGTATTTTGAATTAACATTTAGTTTTAAATATATATTTTTTTAATTCCCACGGGATAGGGAATAAAGAGGATATAGACTATCGCTTTTCAAAGGCATGCAAGTTGGTAATTTTCCGTTCTGTACTTTTGTTAGGCTTTAGGATTTATTATCCTACAGCAATCATATATCAACCGCGCGCCGCTCCTCAGATACTATACATAAGCGGTGCGAGAAGAAATTATTTACCTGGATGACTACTTAGGGTACTTTTAATCCCGGTAGTACGTTCCCGTGGGATATTTTACGACATCCACGCGGGCGAAGCCTCGGGCAAAAGCTAGTTCCGATATAATTTCGTGGACCATACTGTGAGTTCTCATTACTCTACTACCCTACTATAGTACTACACTCGAGAGCAACGAATTAGGGTCACATTATAAAGATACGTGAAAGTGTCGGAAACTAAGAATACTAACTTAATGAAATAAATTGAGTTTATATGGCATCCTGGGGAACGACACTGGCTACTTGTTTTCTCAAAAATAATGCTACAGCGGGCGGTTTATGGGATGAAAGTTTGTATGGGAAACCCAGCATTTCTTAAGTTTGGGATGTGATAATTCAAATTTATGCTCTTGGTTAGAAATAAAGAAATATGCGGTTCAGCGTTTTTGAAAAATCAAAAAAAAAATTATTGATAACTTTAAAATTGTATTTTAAAATGTTTGTGTACGTACCCCTTTTTAAGAGATTTAAGGGACTGAAAATGTAGTCATAGTTCGTATCTCGAGGTAACATTTAGAACATTTAATTGTCTAATAAACACAATTTATTTCATTAATCATTTTAGTTTCCGAGACTTTCAGGTGGGTATCTTTATGTGACCCTAATTCATTGCTCTCGAGTGTAATAATATAAACGTGGCAGTTCGTATGTTTGGAGGTTTGTTACTCCTAATTTGAATCACGTAAAAATGGCTGAACGAAAATTCTTTCCAACAAAAAAAAAAAATGCTAAAATGCCAGTTATTTATGAATGATTTGAATGAATTTATGAAAAAGCTAGTTATTTATGAATGCTGTAACGTATTATTTTTGGTCCAAAATGAATAAAATAAAAATAAAACACTCACGAACACACTTTTGTATGGGTATAAACCAGGTCCCGTCCATGCAGTATGGCTCGATACGACTAACCACTCCGTATCCTTGTTCACAAGTGACATTCAACATCGCGTACTTGAGGCTCTGCCCAGGGGTTGCGTACGGAGCGTTGATCGCCACATAGGTACCGTGCTCAGGGTATGGTGGCAGCACACACTTCCCAGATACAGTTTGCCCGCTGAGGAAGAAAATCGGTCCTGATTTTGTTGGATTAAACTAATAAAAATTTTTTTACAAAAAAAATACAACCGACTTCCAAACACTACAAAGTGAAAAATAACTTTTATTTCGGAAGTCGGTGTCTAGTTAAATGTATTTTCGTTTTTTGCCACCGACTTCCGAAATTAAAGTTAATTTTCACTTTGTAGTGTTGTTTTTGGAAGTCGGTAGTATTTTTTTGTAAAAAAGTTTTTATTTTTCACTTTTTAGTTGTGTACCTACCCCACACAAATTCTAATACCACTATCTGCAAAACAAACTAGAACATCATCCATATAAAAGTGGGGAAAAAATACGTATTATTGAAGCTAACTCAAAAACTACCCAAGCAAAGTTAATAAATTTTATATGGGACCAACTGTGATGTCCCTCTCGAATAAAACAAAAAAATCCAAATCGGTCCAGCCATCTTCGAGTAATCGGGGAACATACATAAAAAAAAAAAAGGTTCCGACGAATTGAGAACCTCCTCCGTTTTGAAGTCGGTTAAAAAGACGCCAGTCCATAACTGATGCGCATAGTCTGTTCTCAAAAAATCTGTTAAAAGTGTAAACAAACGATGTTCTGATTAAATTCTTACGCAATCACTCACTGAAGGGAATTAGTATCACATTTTGAAGGTTTGAATATATCTCACCATTTTTTCCAAGAATTACAATTTGAATAACAATCGTAACTGAAAAATAATCAAAGAAATTATCATCGAATCATCATTCTGTTACCCTTATTTCAATTTATTTGGGGTTGGCGCACAGTGGATCGTCCCCATAGAAGAAGTTGGACGTAGGCATCAAAATTGATAAAAAAAATTAATGCTATCGTATTCCTTTATGAAAAACCTACAATTATATTGTTTTGAGACTTTTTCTAATTGGACTCATATTTCAGGAGAAAATCGATAAAAAGTGTTTTCTTTTTAAGAACATGGACACTTAAACCCCCACCGCACCACCTGGGTTTCGCCTTGTTTCGGGTAGTCATTTCTATAATTGGTATCTATCTACTAAGTGCCACATTTTGTTCAAAGACACATGGTGCTACAATCGAGCACTTTCTGAGATGTAATCGGTTTTCGTTTTTTCTTAAAAAAAATACAATAGCATGACAAAAATGCGGTGGTAATCATGAATTTCCATTTGGCTTGACTCTAAGTACGAGTAACGTGTGTAAGTGTACCTAGGTACATTTACTTCCAAAATAGTGCGCATTATCCTATCCTAACTTAATATTATAAATGTGAATGTGAGTTTGTTTGTTCCGCTTTCACGGCTAAACGGCTGGACCGATTTTGATGAAATTTGGTATATATATTTGAGCCCTAGAGAAGGATATAAGCTATTTTATATCGGCATACCACGCGGGTGAAGCTGCGGGCGGAAGCTAGTTATGATATAATTTTATTTAATACTTAATGTAACATAATTACACTTTCCACTGATTGATGAAACGCTATTGTCTCTCATCACCGAAAGATTGACTGGTAGAAAATGCCTATGGCAGTAAGTCCGCCTCTGTACATTTCAGTACTTGAAGTATTAAATAAATAAATAAATAAATGAAAATACTTGATATAGATAGTGTAAAATATGCCCATTTGTAACACTAATTAATAACTGACTCACCGACGCACCACTTCACATACCTACAGTTCGACCGTCCGATCACGAAAGAAAGAAATGTAGCTGCAATTTTTTACTTGAAGTATTTTTGCTCGTTAAATTTTTCAGACGTAGAAAATGTCAAAAATGAAAAAAATAATTTTGTAAAGAAACTACTAAGATCTCCGTCACCCACTGTTGATTTTTGAAGGTACGAAATCAGGTACTAAATACTGGTTTGATTAGAATGACGTAAATCGTTGGAGTTTTGGAGTACAGGCATGGTGTCGTCATTATGACGCGTCATAATGGCGAGACCAGTGTTATCGTGAAATTTCGTATGTCGTGCGAGGTACGAAAATTTCCAAGACAGGTACGAAATAGTACTAAATGCGTACTAAATATACTCGTACGTGGTAGAATCTTTCAATTACAAGAGTTGGTCCCGTCATTATGACGTTGATGACTGATCGCCCGACCAACTGGATGTTGATGATGTGGCTGGCGGTCACGGAGCCCTCCCCTCCTCCCGCGGTCGCTATACGTTGACCCGTTACTACGGGCCTCTCTTCATGTTTGCCTATTGCGGCCAATGGATGATGGGACGCGAATATACGCGCCCCTGTGAATGGTTGCTATATCTGTGTCTGCAGGCACGCCACGACGCTGCTAATCAGCGCCGCTTTCTTCACCATATCCCAGCGGTCAACCTCTACCGGGTGGAACTCTCGCCTACATGAGAGAAGCCCAGCAGAAGGCGACCAGTGACAGAGATACGGACTCAACGTTCCTGCAGAGAGCGTGGGTGGCTCCCGCCCGCCCCGTTTTCAGAGCTAGCCAAGCCTGGCACGGGGGAGGGAGACCGTGTCATGAGTGTGGGGGTGGCATTGTACTGTGTGACGCCACCCAGCGTCTACGCGAATCGCACGCCCTCGCTGCGCCTTCACGTGTGTTTTTAATAAAAAAAAATTGTAATTCCTTTATTGTCAGGCAACTAAGGCCCATAAATAAAATACACAAATTATTGTTACAAACTAATAAAATAATACATATTAAAAACATTAACAAACTTAAAAACTACTGCACACTGTCTAATTGCGTCCAGCGAAAAGAAGACGGGGTCCTCATTGGGAGCTATCGGCGTGGCGAAGTAGTCTCCCAGGTGTTTCTCGATTACCGCAATATATTCGTGGTCACCGGTCGGGTTCGGTTGGAACTGACGCTCCAGGTGTTCAGCGAAGACCTCCGCCTGGTCCTCCAATACATACTTAAACGGTTCTGTCAATATTTCTGACATAGCAGATGCACTCGACGAAGGAGAAGAGGTACACGCTGTGCACATGGTTTTCAGTAAAGTGTTTGATCTTATTGATCACAATATTCTTCATAAGATAACAGACATGGGTATTCATGGGTCATTACAGCGATGGTGTGAGTCCTATTTGAAAAATCGGGCACAAATGGTATATTTTCAAGGTTTTATATCTCAGACAAAGGTTATACCGTCAGGAGTACCACAGGGCTCGCACATAGGGCCTGGCCTTTGTTATTCTTACTCTTTATAAATGATTTGACAATTAAAATATAATGCATTTTAATATGTACGCCGATGACCTAAAATTGTACCAAACAGTTAAAAGTGCTGAAAACTCAGTGAAATTGCAAGCTGAAATCGATAAAGTGTCCAGATCAATCAATCTGCCTGGCCTTTTCCCAACTATCTTGGGAGCGGCTTCCAGTCTAACCGGATGAAGCTGAATACTATTATTTTACATGGAGCGACTGCCTATCTGACCTCCACAACCCAGTAACTGGATAATACGACCCCTTGGTAAGACTGGTTGTCAGACTTTCGGGCCTCTGACGACCCGTAACGACTGTCAAAAATCCACGAATGACAGCCGGGACCAACGGCTTAACGGGCTACCCATTTTTTTTCAAATGCGCCAAAACTGTTTTGTGGTCAATTCCCAGTTCTTCAGCTACGTCGTAACTACTGATATGCCGATCTTGATCCACTTTTTCAAAAATGGCATCCATTTTATCCGTAATAGGGCGACCAGAGCGACGTGCATCTTTGACATCAAAATTTCCGGATTGAAAACGCTTAAACCAAATTTGTGCTACTCTTACAGATACTGCACTGGGTCCATAAACATCGCAATTTTTTTTCGCGGCTTGAGTTGAATTTTTACCTTTTTTGTAGTAAAATATTAAATTGTATCGAATTTCTTCATTAGATTCACTCATCTTGACAGTACGAAAAGCAAATGAAAATGACACATTTTCCTAATATGAATTTGGAATTATGTTCTTTAAAATTTAATCTTTCAATGATACCAAAACCAGCTAGATACAAATAGTATAGCCAAAGAGATTTTATTTTAAGTTCATACATACTATAATGCGAAAAGACTTTTTCCCCAACCTAATATATCAGTAATATAATTATATAGTATAGTGATAATGGTGCCGATTCTGTTGTGCACAAACTAAACTTAATTTAGGCTATTGCTAACTTTTTCTCTCTATTATGACAAGAAAGGGACGGAAGTAAATTAGAGCTGTCAAATTAGTTAGAACTCATTTTTCCATAGACATTTAGACGACACGTAAAAACATGTCGACTAAAAACACGGAGAAGCGCAAGGCGTGAACTAGTTTGACATCTCCAACTTAGTTCATAGCTATAGCCGTCCTTTTCTCGCACTGCCTGTTAGTAAAAGATAGCGATTCTCTAATGTTAGTTTAGTGCGTTCACAAGAGAATCGGCACCATTATCTATCATATCATAATAGATAGATGTGAAAGTTTGTGAAGATGTTTGGATGTTTGTTATTCAATCACGCTAGAACAGCTGAACGGATTTGGATGAAATTTGGCACACAGATAGTTTATAACCTGGATTAACACATAGGATACTTTTTATCTCGATAGTAGGTTCTCGTGGGATAATTTCCGACATCCACGCGGGTGAAGCCGCGGACAACGACTAGTATTAAATAAAATTATATCTTTAATATTAGCTTCCGCCCGAAACTTCGCTCACGTGGTATGTCGACAAAAAGTAAGCTGTGTCCTTCCCCAGGGCTCATAGTATCACCATACTAAATTTCATCAAAATCGGTCAAGCCGTTTAGCCGTGAAAGCGTAACAAACAAACTCACATTCACATTTGTAATATTAAGTTAGGATAGGATAATGCGCACTATTGTGGAAGTAAATGTACCTAGGTACACATACAGACATTACTTAGAGTCAAGCCAAATGGAAATTCATGATTCCCATGGTGTTTTTGTCATACTATTGTTTTTTTATTAAGAAAAAACGAAAATCGATTAAATCTCAGAAAGTCCACGATTGTAGCACCATGTGTCTTTGGACAAAATGTGGCACTTAGTAGATAGATACCAATTATAGAAATGACCCGAAACAAGGCAAAAGAAGAAACGACTTTTTATCGATTTTCTTCCGAAATATGACTCCAATTAGAAAAAGTCTCAGAACAATATTGTAGGTTTTGGATATAGGAATACGATAGCATTAAAATTTTGATTAAATATCAATTTTGATGCCTACGTCCAACCCCTTCTATGGGGACGATCCACTGTGCGGCGTAACATATATTTTTCTTCCATACTTTTCTATTAATCACCTCCGTAATCACCCCCTTTCTAGTCATACAATCTTTCACACAGTCTACCCATCATTTCTTTGGTCTTCCACTACCCTTATTATAGCCATCCACATTCATACTTAAAACTTTCCTCACGACATTTTCCTCACTCCGAATTACATCAATGACAACCGATTTTCATACAACTTTAACAGTACTTACATATACTCACTTTCAAAATACATACACGAAAATTGTCGATTTTGTCAAATGAAAAACATCTGTAAGGGGATTTAAGAAGATACATCGAAGCGTGGTTTAGCTCGGTGTATTAAGTGAAATGGCTTTATGGCTGTCTAGTTTGACGTGCGAGGTAGAAGACTCACGCGCACCGAAACTAAACGCGCTTCGTTTAAATGTAGATTTATGACAAAAAAAATGTTATTCCTAAATCAATTTTTAACTTAGTAAGTTCTTAACATATTTAAATACCTTCAATTTAAATCAAATTTTACTGTACGGCAATTAACTGTACTCGTATAAAACAGAAAATAGACGGCACTATTTTGGAATTTTTATCTATCGAAAAAATTTCAAGTAATCATGTTTCGGTTTTAGTAGAGCAGTAGACAATTATAGTCAAATAACTCATATAAGTATGGAAAATCCAAATGATTTAAGTAACCGTACATTTGAATTAAAGGAAGTTAAAAAACACAAAATTATCGTTGTATCCCATAATCAAATCAAAGCACTTGATTTGTTAGTGGCACTATAATATCGATGTTCGGTCATAAGCAAGTCTCCCCTTACACTAAGGAACAGAGTATCTTACGTCGTTGTTGTGGTTGTAGTGTTGGCTGGCGGAATGCTGTTGCTCAGTTCAACCGACAAAACAGGTATGAAAATTAAAAAAAAAAAAAGTTTAATGACTGGAAATATGGACAATACATGGTATGATAATTTTATAGTGGAAATCTCGTCTACTTTATTAAAGACTGATATTATAAAGATGTGTAAAGCTTACAATAACCATCTAGGCCTTTTTTTTTTTTTTTTTTTTTGTGGATGGGAAATCATCAAATGACTTCTCCCGCTCTGGGCAGAGCGGGAGGGCGTGTCAGACTTTTACTGACTAAAACCCACCCATGTTCCTTCAGCTGCCCGTGCCAGGGCCACGGTATCTCTTTCGAACTACCCGCGACCCCGGCGGCATCGGCCCAATTGACCCCGTCACTGCTGACATCTCTTTGAGGCGCGCGTGGAACACAACGCGCCGTCGACCCGGGCCTGGTCCTTACCGGACGGCGAGCTGCCCATTACTCGTCGTCCGCAAGCCCGCGCCTACGGTGGCCGGGAATCGGCAATCGATTCCCGCCGCCCAGGGCGTCTCCTACGGCGGCTAGGGGCGCGAGGGCGCGGCTGTTGCCTCTCCCTCACGCGTTCCGCTTTCTCCTTCGCGAGCATTACTGCTTCGCAGAAGGAGGTGACGGCTTCCCATGCACTCTCGCTCCGCACCATGGCCTGGACCAGGTTTGGACGCGAGAGATCGCCGCCGCCGATCGCCTCCGTGAGAACACGGCGGTGCTCCGCCCAAGCCGGGCAGACCTCCACTGTATGCTCCACCGTGTCCTCCGGGCGATCCACACAATGGTGACACCCGGGCGTTTCCTCCCGCCTTATCCGAAACAGGAACCTCCCGAAACAACCGTGTCCGGTGAGGACCTGCGTCAGGCGGAAGGTGAGGAC
The DNA here is from genome assembly GCA_946251885.1 of Cosmia pyralina. Classification (NCBI taxonomy): domain Eukaryota; kingdom Metazoa; phylum Arthropoda; class Insecta; order Lepidoptera; family Noctuidae; genus Cosmia; species Cosmia pyralina. Next base: position 5,521,883 of record OX276368.1, on the reverse strand, counting down.
GCCGTGGCGCCTCTCCAACCACTCCTCAAAGAGGGGACTTATCGCCGCAATTGTGGCGTGCCCAGCACTGGGTTGCGACAATCGCACTCTCCATGTCGCCATGAGATCCCGCCGGAGCTCTGTCCGCTGTACCGTGATTTCTCGCGGCAGCGGAGTTACGCCCCGGCGTTTCACCTCCTCGCGCCACTCCCACACGTGCGCGAGGACTTTTGCCTCCAGATCCCATGGCGGTAATCCGGCAAGGAGGCACGCCGCCTCACAGGAGACCGTGCGGTATCCCCGGACTAGCCGGATGGCCATGACCTTCTGGGACGCGTTCAACCGGCGGGCTGGTCGCAGCCTCAGGGAACGCGCCCACACCGGTGCCCCGTAAAGGGCCATGGACCGCACGACCCCCGCGTAAAGCCTCCGGCAGGAGGCGTTTGGACCCCCCAGATTGGGCAGGAGCCGCTTCAAGGCAGCCCCGGCCCGCTCCAGCCTGGGAGCCAAACGTCGGAAATGCTCCACGAAGTTCCACCGGCTGTCGAGGACGAGTCCCAGGTACTTCATCGTCGACTCGACTCCGATGTGAACCCCTCCTACCGTTATTTGGGAACCCGACGGTGGCGCGTTCCGAGGACCATGAAAACACATGACCTCGGACTTGTGCAGGGCCACCTCGAGTCCCAACTGCCGGATCCTCTCTACGATTGTCGCAACCCCGCGTGTCGCTAGTTCAGCCGCCGCCTGGTGCGACCTCCCCTGCGCCAGGACCAGCGTGTCGTCAGCGTAACATACAACGCTGACGCCGCTAGGGAGGTCGGCGCGCAGCACCCAGTCGTACCCGATGTCCCACAGATGTGGCCCCAGGACCGATCCCTGTAGGACACCGCACGACATCTCTCGCCGGTTCCACTCCCCCTGATGACCGGGGTAGATGACGGCCCTGTCCGTCAAATAGGCCTCAACCATCTAGGCCTAAGACAGATACGTCTTGGAACAACTTACCGCTAAAGGTGCACAATTACACTTTCTAGCACGGGATCTTGCTAAGTCTAAAGGATACAAATATTGCTGGACCGCCTACGATAAAGTCTACGTTAAAAAAAAAAAAAAAAAAAAAAGCAGGAAGAATCACCGACTTACATAATTAAAAAAAAAAAAAAAAAAAAAAAAAAAAAAAAAAAAAATGAATTCCAAATACAAGCTTTAATGCAAGAGATATGACTCGAGGCAGGATGTCTTTCCTACATGCTACAGTCCTTTATGCTAATCTGGTCAGTAAAAGATAATTTTGTAATAGTTTTAAGTTTTTTGTTAACTCCGCTGAAACCAATCTGTTTGTTAAATAAACTAATTAGTTTTAACTCGCTTACACACTCCATACACATTCAAATTATATGAACATCATGTACTTCACAACGAACGCAAACATGCATCCACTCTTACATACACACACATCCAGTGCACTTATATGCTTATCAAAATCGAAATAGATATTTTAAAAATTATATATAAAAATAATAAAACCAATAACCTAACATCAGATCACTATATTTACATCATAAGTCTATGATTTAATACTCAAACTTAAAACCGTAGGTACTTGTATCACCTCTATGTTATTGCACCACAGTCCGTTAAACGATCTTCTAAATGATAGTACACACACAATTGTGTGATATGTCCAATTGTGTGATATGTCCAAACATATTTATATTTATATTTATTTTAATTATGCAAGAAATAGACGATGTAGTTGTAGCGCAATCTACTCTACTCCAAGCTGAGGTATTTTCAAAAAACATCACTGTACGAAACTCAGATTTATTTATTCTTCGGAAAGCTTACAGTCTAATATCTATAAAGGTATGCTATGTACAATGTCGCTTTCAATTGCCATTTAAAAGCTTCCACACATTAAAATTTCACAATTGTCTCACAAAATATTATAAGCATTTATACACTTCTGGACACATCTATTGGCCCACCTTAGAGTTTAGGTTTCGATGGCCCCTACCGAAATATGATTGCTAGATTGAACAAAAACTGTTGATGCAGTTTTAAACCTGATACATTTTACCATCTTTTTCGATCGTATTGTTTTAAATTTGAATTCAGAATACCATACGACATGGAGCTACGCCTAACAAGTCGGATATGCGCCTTGTTAAAGGCAATTGATTTTTGAATAAAAAACATGTTTTATCAAATAAAGGTTTAATTTAATAACGCGTGTTGCCTCCATGGGCATCTACCACAGCTCTCATACGATTAGGCATAGAGTTTATCAACCGCTCTATGAAATTTTGAGGGATCATCTCCCATTCCTCTTCTATGGCAGTTTTCAACTCCTGCATCGTCTGGGCAACTGGCTGACGAGCCCTAACACGTCTTTTTATCTCGTCCCACATGTGCTCAATGGGGTTCATGTCTGGGCTTCTGGCTGGCCAGTCCATAACTGTGATGTTCACATCCCGAAGATATTCCCTGACGATGCCGGCCGCATGGGCTCTTGCATTATCATGCATAAAAAGGAAATTTGGGCCCACATAGTCCGCGTATGGTATCACGTGAGGTTCTAAGCACTCACGAATGTACCTTTCAGCATTTAATGTTGGCAGCCGTGGTCCTGTAACAACCTCAAGTTGAGTTTTGCCGCTCGCGGAAATACCGCCCCAGACAGTCCATGAGCCACCGCCATAAGCAACCCTCTCTTCAAAGCAGCATTGTGCGAAACGCTCTCCCTTACGTCGGTAGACCTTCTTCCTTCCATCATTGCCATGTAACACAATTTTAGACTCATCAGAAAAGAGTACACGGCTCCAATATTGCTGTGTTCAATTTAAATGACTGCGTGCGAAATGAAGGCGCGCTGTTCGGTGGGCTCGCGTTAGTTTGGGGCCATTAGCTGGCTTGTGTGGTACCATATCGCGTTCTTTTAACCTTCTCCGAACAGTTCGAGCGCTCACAGATACTCCGTGGAAGTCCCGAAGTTGGTTTTGTATCTCAATGGAGGTAAGGTGACGATTTCTCAAGCTGGTCGTCACGATGAATCGATCCTGCCTTTCAGTTGTGACCCGAGATCGTGGCCTTCCTTGGCGACGAACAAAGCCGCCAGTCTCTAGGTACCTCCGATAAACATTTCGGACCGCAGATCGACTTAAATTAAGTTGAGCACTCACGTTTCTTTGGCTGTGTCCGGCCTGAATAAGTGCCACAGCTTGGGCGGCGACTTCAGGTGAAGTATCCATAGATTATTGATAGAACCTCACCTTAATGTTAAGAATAAGTAATGTTTGTTGCAAAACCAAAGATATCAATCACTTTTTCAAGAATTAAATCCAAGTAAACCAATAAAACCAAGTTTTCTTAGTATTCGATTGTTTGATATCAACAAACAGGCTCCAAATTGTCTTTTGTTTCTTTAAATTCTGTGTTCGAAATTCAAAAAAAGACTATTGAATGAAATTGTGAATGTGCCAGGTTCAAAACTGCATAAAAACTTTTTGCTCGACCTAATATAAAATTTTAGCTAGGACCAAACGAAACTGAAAATACAAGGTGGGCCAAAAGATGTGTCCAGAAGTGTAGTAACCTAAATGATTTACAAATTGCATTAACCAACTTTAAGTTTGATGCCGATGTAATAATTTTAAGTGAATGCAGATTGGACGCGAACAAATCTGTCCTATCCTCCTATCTATCTATCCATAGATCTATCTATCTATCTATCTATCTATCTATCTATCTGTCCTATCTGTTCTATCTGTCTGTCCTTTCTGCCCTATATGTCCTGTATCTGTCTTTCTCCACCACTAATCACATAAATCGCTGCGATGGTATTGCAGCATATGTTAAAAACACGCACAAAGTTAGTGTCAAAGAGGTAATATTGGCTCTCGCGTCATGCTTACAAATAACCCAATCTTACTATCCTAGGTATCTATCGCTCACCATCAAACAGTAATGCTGATAATTTTGTAACTTCTCTTAATGAGCACCTGAACTCCTTAAAATCATGCAAAAATATTGTATTAACTGGCGATATATATATAAATATATTCATAAGACTCATGAACAAACTAATGAGCGTACAAATAGGCATAGCTACCTAAACATGGTAGGTTCGTTGCAGAATACTTCGAGATACCCTCCAGTTTTTATTTATTATATTAAAATCGCGATCGCAAAATTTTCGAAATTTAGTAATTCGTCATAGCAAGATTTCCAAGTTCCGTACATCGCAATGATGAACATTCTCAACTGAGTAATTCGTCATAGTGTACCTTCTAGCTCACGTAATTCGTACTTTTAAACTTTATGAATACAGTACATCGATATTTTAAACTTCGAAGTTCAGTAATACAGTCCTATAATGTCGATGTTCGGTCATAAGCAAGTGTCCCCTTACACTAAGGAAAAGAATATCTTACGTCGTCGTTGTGGTTGTAGTGTTGGCTGGCAGACTACTGTTGCTCAGTTCAACCGAATCGTAATATTCAGAATAGTCGTTGTAAGCAGGTCTGAAAATTAAAAAAAAAATATTTAATGACTGGAAATACGGAAAATACATGATATGATAATTTTATTGTAGGGAAAGATATTTGAGAAGAAAATAACCCACCAAAAACATTTTCATGCAAAATGTTAGCAAAGCCGAGACCATATGGCTCGCATTGTCATAAAGTTATCAGATCTCATGTAGAGCCAAGCTTCTAACTCTACAAGCACTAACTTCACAAACTCTACACCTTAGTCAAAACATGAGGTTTAGCCGTTTCCTTACTGCAAGAACTATTGTAAAACAGAAAAGTATTGAATGGTGAATAAATATTTCTTACGCCCATGTGACGTTAGCGAAATGGCCAAACCACGTATTTTGATTAAGGTGTAGAGTCTGCGAAGTTAGGGGTTGTAGTGTTTCCGCCAGGGTCGCGGGTTGTTCGAAAGAGATACCGTGGCCCTGGCACAGGCAACTGAAGGAACACGGGTGGGTTTTAGTCAGTAAAAGTCTGACACGCCCTCCCGCTCCGCCCAGAGCGGGAGAAGTCATTTGATGATTTCCCATCCACAAAAAAAAGGGCTTGTAGAGTTAGAAACTTGGCTCATTATGGTCTTGTCTTGGCATCATTTTACATGAAAATGGTTTTGGTGGGATTTAACTTCTTTTTGTAAGTATTTTGTTCATTTTGTGTTCTTTTTTTGGGGTGTATTTCTTGCACACCAGAGGTGCCGTTTTTCATAGCCCACTCTCTATCTTTGCCTTTTTAGGGTTCCGTACCCAAAGGGTGAAACGGGACCCTATTACTAAGACTCCGCCGTCCGTCCGTATGTCCGTCTGTCACCAGGCTGTATCTCATGAACCGTGATAGCTAGATAGTTCAAATTTTCACAGATTATGTATTTCTATTGCTGCAATATAACTGAACTTTAAATATAATTTTAGACACGTACATTTTCTCGATAAATGTTCCGAAGTAAAAATTTTCACTTCGGTACATTTATTGAGAAACTATACCTATTTAAAATTATATTTAAAGTTCAGAATTGTACCATGCACATCTATCAACAATTCGGGCAAAACACATTTTAAGAATGCAAAGCATTTTATTGAATAAACATATTTTTGTGTAAAAAAGTAATGATTTGACTACGAAACGAGTGCGAATGAAACAGATACAGACGCCATACCAAGCAAATGGCTACGCTACCAGTCTGACACCAGTTAGTACATTTCGCTCATTCGTCTACTGCGCACCTTTCCGTATTCGCTTGTGTTGATTTAGTACTGACAACTTTGGCTTCTCTTTTTGTACTTTGATTTTTGTGAATTGAACTTGTTGATTACATACCTTGTTGATTAACTTTGGCTTCTCTCTTTTGAAATTGGACTTTTGTGTTGGCATCCTTGTTATCTACCATGCCTACGCGCTCCACTTGATAAGAATATGCGAACATGCACCTCATTTATGGGGAATGCAGATGCAACGCAAGTGCCACCGCTAGACTTTATCGTGTAAGATATCCAAATTTAGAGCGCTATCCGGATCACCGCGTGTTTGTTAATATGCACCGTTCACTCACGGGGAGCGGCCATTTCCCGAATCAAATACGGGCTGGAGGTAGACCTCGCTTTCCTTACGAGGAAGAAGTATTGCAAGAGGTCGCAGATGACCCAAGTATTTCCGTTCGTGGAATTGAAGAAAGAACGGGAATACCCAAAAGCACAGCAAATCGTATTTTACAAAGAGCCGAAATGCATCCGTTTCACGTACAACGAGTTCAAAGTCTTCTCCCTCGAGATTATCCTAAAAGTATTTCATTTTGCAGAACAATGCTACAGAGGCATAATGAAAATCCCCAATTCATCCAAAAAATTCTCTGGTCAGATGAATCTACATTTGAAAAAGATGGTTACATAAACTTACACAATTTTCACGAGTGGCATGTGGAGAATCCTCATTTAATGCGAGAAGACAGATCCCAGTACCGCTTTAAAGTAAACCTGTGGACCAATTTTAAACGGCAAAATGGCTGGGCCTTTTGAGCTGCCTGAGAACTTGAATGGCACGAATTGCCTACATTTTTTACGAGAAAATTTACCAACTTTGTTAGAGGACGTACCACTAACAGATCTTCGCCACATGTGGTATCAACAAGATGGCTGCCCAGCGCATTACGCAGTGCAAGTAAGAGATTTCCTTGACCAGGAATATCCGGGAAGGTGGATTGGACGTTCAGGCACTATCTCGTGGCCAGCCCGTTCCCCAGATTTAAATCCTCTGGATTTTTTTTATTGGGGCGTTCTCAAAGAAAAAGTTTATTCAAAGCCCATTGAGAGCGTAGCCGAGCTGCGTGTACGAATTTAAAGAAAGAAAGAAAGAAGAAAGAAAATACGTTTATTTGCGGTAAACATGACGCAAAGGACAAAAAAATAAAATAAACAATGTAAAAAGCAAGTTTTGGGGAAATATGCGTCACATCTAGGCAAAGCGGCTACCGCTCAGCATAATTTATATAATCATAATTTCTCAAGCTGCTGAGGACATCAACTCTCGAGGATATGCTCGGCTAATACGTAGATCTTTTTTAAGAAGATGTAGGGTGTACCTATATTGAGGCTGATGGTAAACAATTTGAACATTTGTTGAAATAAAAAATGTTATTTCCATATCTGACTTTTATTCCAATAAACCTAAAATAAACTAGGTCAAGATTTTTCATTATTTTATTAATGTTGCATACTTTTGTTGACTTTGGTAAAAGTGGCGTCACTATCTGTCTCTCTCACTCATGGCAAACATGTCCACTATCCATCTCTCTCATCATTTTGCCGTAAAATTAAGAACCTACCAAGAGCTTGTGCGAATAAAAAACATTTTAACTGAGTAAAATGTGTTAGCAAAAATCGGGTTACTTGAGGTTTTTATTTTTTTACTCGTTTTTTTAGTATGAAACTAACAAGTATTGTACTATTTTACAATTCTGATTAAATGCGCCAACTTTTAATGGCACTTGCCAAGGCACTCTAGTACATTTTTTTTAAAGGAGGGCCGTTCAAAGTCGACCAAGTTTGAAAAGTTTAAATTCACAGTTTAACAAAGTCTTAATCTTCTAGGAAACTTGGGGCAATTGTGTCATTATTTTTGACTGTGATTCTTAGAAATATTATTTAGGGTTACGGTTCCAGTTTAAATGAACAAAAATGATAAAAATTAACCACAATAACCGAAAAATGGTTACAGATTGAACAAATTTTTAGGTTTTTCTTAAATGCCCATAATTTTCAAACTGCATGGGATAGATTTTTTTTCTGATTTTTCTCATGATGTTAACAATCAATCCTGTCGCCCCGTTTCGGCTTGACGTTGAGTTCTGGGACACCCTGTATACGTATAAAACAGAAAATAGACGGTACTATTTTGGATTTTTTTTTCTATCAAAAAATTGCATGTAATCATATTTCGGTTTTAGTAGAGCAGTAGACAATTATAGTCAAATAACACATATAAGAATGGAAAATCCAAATGATTTAACCATACATTTGAATTAAAGGAAGTTTAAAATCATAAAATTATCGTTGTATCCCGTAATCAAATCAAAGCACTTGATTTGTTAGTGCACTACAAAGTCGACTGTTCGGTCATAAGTAAGTCTCCCCTTACACTAAGGAACAGAGTATCTTACTTCGTTGTTCTGCTGGCTGGCCGACTGCTGTAGTCAAACAAGGACTCGTAATCATCATAAAACTTGTTGTCAACATGCCTGAAAATTAAAAAAAAAATTTTAGGGACTGGAAATACGGAAAATACATGATATGATAATTTTATTGTAGAGAAAGATATTTGAGAAGAAAATAACTTACCAAAAACATTTTCATGCAAAATGTTAGCAAAGCCGAGACCATATGGCTCGCACCACGGAATAGATAAATAAGGTTGGAATGGAAATGTGGGCGTGGCAAGCGCGCCACAATTATGATTCGAAAATCATAACTCGACCGATTCATTCATTCACTGCGTTTAGTGCGCTTCGGACTCCTTCGGAGAACAGAGCTCTGCTTTAAAATGCCGTGTTGTGCAATTATAACTTGTAAAACATAAAGTCAGACAGCAAGTATAGAGCGAGGAGGTATATCCTTCCATCGGTAAGTCGAATATAACATTTAATTACAATTTTATTTGTAAAAAACATAAAAATATTCTGATCACTATGAAATTCCAAACATTAACAACATTATTGCAACAAGTTACAAAAAAATATACATTGCCCGATGTGTACTCGCTTAATCAACGCAATGACCAAGTCCGCTTACAATGTACTGCATGCGTTGCGTCCTCTACACTTCAATCATTGACGTTTCGTCCTTTGCCCTGATTGGCCGAGATGCACGGCGCATGGTTATCGATAGTAAGGTGAACATGTGGTTAAATAAAATCATCGATAAAATTCACGAAAAATTTATATTTACGTTTGACAAAGATAATTTTTGAATTATTTTATATTTAATTAATGATAGAATATTTTTGGTTGGACGTATAATGAGTAAATTAAATATTATATTAATCATTGAACGAATGTGACCGATGATATAAAGGGACATATACAGGGTTAAATTGAATTATTGGAAATACTTTAAGGGGTCACTACTCATCATTATGAACAACTTTTACTTCGAGGCTAAACCAGAAAACGCGATAAAAATGTCTTGGAACAGCAGATTTTTTTTTCGCATTTTCTGGTTTGGCCTCGAAGTAAAAGTTGTTCATAATGATGAGTACAGTGACCCCTTAAAGTATTGCCAATGAATTCAAATTTCACCCTGTAGATCTGTATGTCATCTACAAGTATTGTATATGATAGATCTACATGTATATTGTATTTAGAATTAAAATATTAGTTAAATTGCAATTTTACTTATGCAATAAATTATAAATTTTAGGTTTCCTAAAGAACCTAACGCCACTATCAATTAATAGCAAGCGCCAATTGCTTAATAAATACGTTTTATTCCAAATACAGTGATTATTTGTAATTAATAAAGTAAAATAAATATTTCTTAATATTTATTTCATGTTTCATTTTTCCCCATAAATTCATTAGATAATTTATCGATAAAGAATATCTGCTTTATCAAGCAGTAGCGTGTATGAAAATTTTTAATGCTTTTTTGCGTGTGTGAGTGTCTATGTTTACGGGAGCTTAGTGCTAGTGTGCGAACGAATATCTGCCCTGAGATTTATGTGTGTGTGATTTGGTTGTGTGCGAAATATTTGTAAACATAGTAGTGCGTATGTGTAGAAATTAAAATAGTGGGAGACAAGCGGTGACACTGGTCCTAATACAAAATTGGAGCTAGGGCCTTTCCAACCTTATTTATCTGTTCCGTGGCTCGCACTGTCAAAAAGTTATCAGATCTCATGTAGAGCCAAGCTTCTAACTCTACAAGCCTTAGGGCTTGTGAAGCTTAGAGTTTGTGAAGTTAGCTTCACAAACTCTACACCTTAGTCAAAATATGAGGCTTGGCCGTTTCCTTACTGCAAGAACTATTATATAACATAAATAAAAATAAATAGTAAAAAAAAAAAAACTGAATAAAGTAAACATTCATTATCATAAACTTTATAAACTGCATAACAATCGTCAACTTTACTACGCTTTACTATTATAGGCGTTTAGTAAAAAGAAGTACTGAATCAGAATTTTCTGCATACACCAGCCACATCCAATCTAACATTAAACGTGACCCCAAAGCATTCTGGGCTTTCGTAAGTAAGGACAAAAATAATAATGAACCAGCCACTTTTGGTAGCATGTCATTTCGAATGATTTTAGTACGCATATTTTCATTTGGTCAAATTTTTACTTGGCAAAATATTACCAAGTATAATGTCATTATGGCATTTGGTCTTTAATCAAATGATTTATTACAGCAAACAATCTTCAGACAATAAACGTTTGGTGAAATGATTTGTTAACACAAAAAATATTAAGGCAAAAATAAGATTTTTTGGGAATTATATAATAAAAAAAATGCAATTTTCCTCCCCAGAAACCACCAGCCACGACCAGGAACCGCCAGAAACGACTTAATTATATAGAAAAAAAATATGGAAAAAAGAGATTATTTTTAGCAGACTATCGAGAACCGAACTGGTTGGACGAGGTTAATATTAAAAGAAAAATGGTTAGGTTAGGTTAGGTTAGGCGCCGCCCCCCCCCCCCCCCCCCGGAGGGTTCCCGCATTGTCGAGGCGGGGGGGCTCAGTAGCCGTGGCTTGGTCACCCACGGTGAAGCGAAGAGGAACCCGAGGCGGGGGCCGCTCGTCAGGGCTTTTGCCGATAAGCCGACGACGTAGCGGCCAGCGGGTAGGTTGCGGTGGCCGTATGGGCGACACCGCAACTGAGGCGGGCCGCGGTGTCTTATGGGAGGCATCACGGCTGAGGATTGGAGGCCGCGGCGGGAGAGGAGTGCCGGTATTGCGGTGCGCCGCTCTCCCTACCTTCCGCGGCCTTGACGGGGCCGCCACCGTTTGATGGCGGACGCGGTGGGGCCGCAGGGGAAGAGGAGTGTCGGTATGACGTCGGCCGCTCTCCCTATCCTCTGCGGCCGAAATTGGGCAGGCGGCGGAGCGCGCGCGGGAGGACGACCCTCACGCGGCGCCGCTCCGAAGGCGGAGGAGGGGTCGGAGAAGACGTCAGTTTGATAGTCATCTCCGACTCCTCCCAGGTGAAGGCCAGCAGGCAACGGGTGTGGGGGGCATCCTTGCCTGTATTCTACAGGCCCCCACCAGTGTCGGACGGGAATGGCCAGGTGTTCCCGGTCATTCCCGTAACCCCCCAGCCTGGGGGGCATGCGGGGCCCGCCATCCAGGCGGGCATGCGCCGCGAGGGTTGTGGAAGTAAAGGCTGAGCCGGTTTCCCATGGCCCTCCCATCACGGCGATGTGGGAACACTGCTGAGTTTTAGTGGTTATACTGTCATTCCGACAGGAGTCCCACATACCCCGTCTCGTCCCCCACGAGCGGGGATGCATAAAGCATTTCTCAGCGTCAAAAAAAAAAAGGTTAGGTTAGAACTGTGACCTCCTACGCACGAGCCGAGCGAGCGAAGCGAGCGGTTCCGCGGCAGCGGCCGGCGAGTGCCAGAAACGACTTGCATTAATAGAAAAAAGAGATTGTTTTTAGTAGGTTACCCGGAACTGAATTATTTAGATTAGGTTAATTATTTTAAAAAAGTGGTTAGATTAGATTAAAACTGTGACCTCCTACGCACGAACCAAGCGAGCGGTGCCGCGGTAGCGGCCAGCGGGTGGTAGAAATGACTTGATTATATAGAAAAAAATATGAAAAAAAAACCTGAAAAAAAAAGAACCAAATGTTTTGTCATTGACTAACTACAAACTTTTTGACTACGAAGTTTTTGAAAACTGACGATACTTAATATTTGGCTTATTTTATTTTGCGTAAAATGTATTATTCCAACTGAAATATTTGACTACATAAAAATTGGTAAAAGTACTAGTTGGTAAACAAGTTATTGTTTAAATGTTCACTTGCTAAACATTAGGTTTGCGTTATAATTATTTGTGAAGAGATTTTTTGCTAAGTAATAATTTGGCAAATGAAATTATGAGAAACATTTTTTGGGAAGTGAAAATTTGTCAAATTCCTTTCGGTCAAACAAGGGAGACCCAAGTATGGAACATTCAAATGATTTAACCATAAATTTGAATTAAAGGAAGTTTAAAAACACAAAATTATCGTTGCATCCCATAATCAAACCAAAGGATTTGTTAGTGCACTACAAAGTCGACTGTTTGGTCATAAGCAAGTCTCCCCTTACACTAAGGAACAGAGTATCTTACTTCGTTGTTGTGGTTGTAGTGTTGGCTGGCGGAATGCTGTTGCTCAGTTCAACCGACAAAACAGGTCTGAAAATTAAAAAAAAAATCATTAATGACTGGAAATACGGAAAATACATGGTATGATAATTTTATTGTAAAGAATGATATTTGAGAAGAAAATAACAGAAAAGTATTGAATAGTGAATAAATTTTTCACCATACGCCCATGTGACGGTAGCGAAACGGCCAAACCGCATATTTTGACTAAGGTGTAGAGTTTGTGAAGTTAGGGCTTGTAGAGTTGAACAAACGTAAGTTTTTTGCGATTTTTATAGATAATGGTACGGAACACTTCGTGCGCGAGTTCGACTCGCACTTGGCCGTTTTTCTTTCAATACATCACTTTAAATCAATTTTTAGCTTAGTTAGGTCTTAACATATTTAAATACTTTCAATTTAAATCAAATTTTACTGCACGATAATGAACTGTTTACGTATATCCCACTAATATTATAAATGTAAATGTTTGGATGTTTGTTACTCAATCACGCAAAAACGGCTTAACGGATTTGGATGAAATTTGGTATACAGATAGTTTATAACCTTGATTAAGACATATAATACTTTTCATCTCGGTAGAAGGTTCCCGTGGGATAATTTCTGACATACACGCGGGCGAAGCCGCTGGCAAAGTTAGTTTCATATAAATAAATTAGTCCGATTTGTTTAATTTGTACCGAACAAGCTCCGAAACTTCTGGACCGATTGTAACCATTTTTTCATCAGTAGAAATCCAAATTATTAGGAAGTAATATAGGCTATAATGTATAATCAAAAATTTAGAGATCCTTAAGAAAATTGCAATAATGTAACCCAAAGTAGCAAAATTTTGCCTATAAAATTCATTATTTGGCGTGCGCTGAGAAAACTATTGATGATACATAAAAAGTATGTACTACATGATTAAAGTACTCATTATTACATTCAAAAAAGTCCGCGAGGCAATATATAGCTATATTTAGTCAAAATAGCAGCTTTTACGTTCTAAATTTTAATTAGATCGCCGGTAGAAACAAAAGTTGGTTACATTCGTATCGTAGTATTAATTCTTATTCAAATAAATAGTTTTATCATCAAAGGTATTTATGTAGCAGTAAAATGCTTTTTAATTCATTCGAATCGGACATTTAATTTCGAAGTTATCACGAGTATAAAAATGCCATACGCGTTCCGTTCGACGACGCGCTGCCGAGCCACGATTAACTCGAAACTCAATATTTTTATTCATGAGACCAAAACTGAAGAATGACGTATATCAGGGTTTTTCGAAAATCTACCCGTAAGGGGGTGAAAAGGGGTAGTAATTTTTTCAGGGGAGGATTTTACTGCGGGGCTTGATCAACTCGAAAATTGGTAAAATAATCTTTCAGTCAAGTTATGGTAATACTCGAAACGATTTTTAAAATTCCACTCCTGTGGGCATGAAAACAGGGAATACAGGTTATATGAAAAATCTTATTTATTTGGTTAATTAAATTGAAACTTGGCACAGATTCTTGCCTGAGTAAGTAATAAAGTTTGTTATTAAAAGTTTTTCAAAACTACCCTGGAGGGAGGGTCAGAGGGGGCGGAGGAAGGGGAGGGGGTGGGTGAGGGGGAGAGGGACGGGATGGGTGGTGAGGAGGGAGAGGGGAGGAGGATAGGTTCAGGGGTTGGTGAGGAGAGAAATGGTAGGTGAGGGGTGAGGGGGAGGGGTGTGGGGGAGGGGACGAGGTAGTAAGGGAGAGAGGGGGAAGCGGATGTGGTGAAGGGGGAGGGAGAGGGGGAGGGAGAGGTTAGTGGGAAGGGGATGCGGTGAACGAACGTGCTAACCTCTTGAAGTACCAGTCAGATTTCAAAAAATCTTTCTGCATTTTATACGCCCCTAATCTAAAGAAAGGCTATAGGCATATTTAACATCACTCTAGGACCTTTACGTGGCGAGCTAAGAGAAACAAAGTCAGAAAGAACGCCAAGCGAAAACGAAGTAATAGTGCGGGCAGGCAATCGATGCGACGGGGTGGGTCAGGGGAACAAGAAATTTCACGCGGACAAAGTCGCGGGTAACAGCTAGTACTCGTATAAAACAGTAAATAAACGGTACTATTTTGGATTTTTTTTCTATCGAAAAAATTTCAAGGTATGTTTTGGTTTTATTACAGCAGTAGACAATTATATTCAAATAACACATGTAAGTCTGGAAAATCCAAATGATTTAACCATACATTTCAATTAAAGGAAGTTTAAAAACACAAAATTATCGTTGTATCCCATAATCAAATCAAAGCACTTGATTTGTTAGTGCACTACAAAGTCGACTGTTTGGTCATAAGCAAGTCTCCCCTTACACTAAGGAACAGAGTATCTTACGTCGTTGTTGTGGTTGTAGTGTTGGCTGGCGGAATGCTGTTGCTCAGTTCAACCGACAAAACGGGTCTGAAAATTAAAAAATAAAATCTTTAATGACTGGAAATACGGAAAATACATGGTATGATAATTTTATTGTAAAGAAATTTGAGAAGAAAATAACAGAAAAGTATTGAATAGTGAATAAATTTTTCACTTTACGCCCATGTGACGGTAGCGAAACGGCCAAACCGCATATTTTGACTAAGGTGTAGAGTTTGTGAAGTTAGGGCTTGTAGAGTTGAATAAACGTAAGTTTTTTTGCGATTTTTATACATAATGGTACGGAACACTTCGTGCGGTTTGTTTTCAATACATCACTTTTAATCAATTTTTAGCTTAGTAAGGTCTTAACATATTTAAATCAAATTTTACTGCACAATAATGAACTATTTACGTATATACTCGTATAAAACAGAAAATAGACGGTACTATTTTGATCAATAAACAATTATAATTATTATTATTATTTCTTGTCTTTGGCTTATCTCGGGACCCTGGGGTCCCGGACTTTTGGAAGGCGTACGAGGGGCCGAAGCCAACTCGCAGAGGCCCCTTAGACAATTTCAAATGACGAGGAGGCACCAGCCGACGATTATCCCTGTATGCACTATGCAAGTGCACCTAAGGACAACCCCCGGTTGGTGCAGGACTATTGCAGAACATGGAAACAAAACACATTGGGCCTATGGGTTTGGGTGGCTACATGGATTGGGTACCTTGAACTATGGAAGAACTATGTCCCCTGCCTGACCAATGTTATATAATATACACAGATAAATTGGCAGGGGGTGACTTGCACACACAATAATGGGCCCCCGGAAACGGTCGCTAGCACATAGTGACGTAGCGACAAGGGGCAACATGTCTTGAGGTGCTTGAGGAGTGGAGAGGTATTCCACGGCTCTCAGAACAATCCCAGAGTCCGGAAGATGGTCAAGATCCCTACAAGCACTGGAATACTTCCTTCCTCCGAGCACGTTTGCTCTTGCGAATGTCCACTCAAGCCGGCCAGTAAAGGCAAGAATGAGGTGGGAGCTCTGTTCCCGTCAGTGTTCACTCCAGCCGGCCAATAAAGGCAAGCCAGAGGTGAAGAACAAGACTTCTCCCGGGAAATAGGGTCCGTGGGGTCGCTACTGCCCAACAGCTCGCCACATGCTGCTCTGCGGGTTCACGTATCTCTCTTAGTCTGGCTCCTCACCCTAGACCTGTTTCGGCAAAGTAAACTCCATCGGCACAGACCCAGAGTTCGGAGCGCGCAAGCCCCACCACGACGTAAACGTAGAGATACGGCGGTGGGGTTATTATTATTATTATTTTTTTTCCATCGAAAAAAATTCAAGTAATCATGTTTCGGTTTTAGTACAGCAGTAGACAATTATAGTCAAATAACACCTGTAAGTTTGGAAAATCCAAATGATTTAACCATACATTTGAATTAAAGGAAGTTTAAAAACACAAAATTATCGTTGTATCCCATAATCAAATCAAAGCACTTGATTTGTTAGTGGCACTACAAAGTCGACTGTTTGGTCATAAGCAAGTCTCCCCTTACACTAAGGAACAGAGTATCTTACGTCGTTGTTGTGGTTGTAGTGTTGGCTGGCGGAATGCTGTTGCTCAGTTCAACCGACAAAACAGGTCTGAAAATTAAAAAAAAAATCTTTAATGACTGGAAATACGGAAAATACATAGTATTATAATTTTATTGTAAGGAATTATATTTGAGAAGAAAATAACAGAAAAGTATTAAATAGTGAAAAAAATTTTCACCTTACGCCCATGTGACGGTAGCGAAACGGCCAAACCACATATTTTGACTAAGGTGTAGAGTTTGTGAAGTTGGGGCTTGTATAGTTGCCGCCACGGTCACCGGTTGTTTGAAAGAGAGAGAGAGAGTGCCGTGGCCCTGGCACAGGCAATTGAAGGAACGTGGGTAGATTTTAGTCAGTAAAAGGTTGACACGCCCTCCCGCTCCACCCAGAGCGGGAGAAGTCATTTGATGATTTCCCATCCACAAAAAAAAGAGCTTGTAGAGTTAAGGCGTGAAGGGTTAGAAGCTTGGCTCTACATGAGATTTGATAACTTTTTGACAATGCAAGCCATATGGTCTCGTCTTGGCATCATTTTACATGAAAATGTTTTTGGTGGGATTTAGTTGTTCAGTCGTTGGGCGCACGCGCTCATGAACGGGTCGAATATAGGTCCGTCCACCTATTCCGTGACAATGTCTGTTAATACGCTAAAATGTGTGAACTGTAATATTGTAATTTTTGAGCTACTATCCTTTATTCAAAATAAAATAGACGTGATGGACAATGAAAGCCTAGTTAGGATTTGTGACACAGCGTTCACTGTAGACAAATTGATGGTGCGAAGGAATTGTTGTTTAGTAAAAATAAAAACGAGCAAGAAGAAAGTGACGAGGCGCAAAGAAGGAAAAAACTGAGAGACAGAGGATATTACATGTGTCTTCAATGTGACTGAACCAGATCTTATACCGATCTTTGTGGCGCGTGACTTCAAAAATTACCGCCCGTTACATTTGATCATGTTGATGTGACCAAGTTATTGATAGATAATACGTGCAGAAATCAATAAATTGAAAAATAATAGGTCTTTACCTATGAAATTGCCGTTTTGTATGAAAAAATTTAAACGAATTTTTTTCATGCATTTTTTATTTGTATTAATCGAAGTAATCACCCATGCAATCAATGCATCTTTGCCAACGCAGTGGCAGTTTATTGATGCCCTTCTTAAAGAAATC
The DNA here is from genome assembly GCA_946251885.1 of Cosmia pyralina. Lineage (NCBI taxonomy): Eukaryota > Metazoa > Arthropoda > Insecta > Lepidoptera > Noctuidae > Cosmia > Cosmia pyralina. Next base: position 5,504,341 of record OX276368.1, on the reverse strand, counting down.
AGCTGGACGGGAGGCAACAAATTCTTCAAAGGCATTTTGTACTGCCTCTCGGGTATTGAATTTTTTTCCCGCCAAGAAGTTATCCAAATTCTGGAAAAAGTAGTAGTCTGTAGGCGCAAGGTCTGGTGAGTAGGGCGGATGACGGAGAGCTTCCAACCCCAGTTCTTGCAACTTGGAGACCGTCTGGTGTGCAGTATGAGGTCGCGCGTTGTCGTGCAGGAGCAGCGGAGACGAGCGATTGACCAATGCTGGTTGGAGATGTGCCGGCTTCTCCATCATTGTGTTCAGTTCTTCACAGTACACATCTGAAGTAATGCTCACCCCGTTTGGTAAGAAGCTGTGATGAATCACACTGGCGCTAGACCACCAAACAGTGACCATCACTTTTCTAGGGGTAAGTTTTCGTTTAGGGCATTGTTTAGGTGCTGAACCAGGATCCAACCAACTTGCTGAGCGCTTGCGGTTATCAAACAGAATCCATTTTTCATCGCAGGTAACAATGCGGTTCAAAATTCCTTCATTTGTGTGTCTGTTGAGCAGTGCAAGGCACGTCTCGACGCGTATTTCGCGCTGGCGATCATTGAGTTCGTGGGGCACCCATTTGTCAAGCTTTTTTACCTTGCCAATTTGACGCAAATGGACCAATATTGTTTTGACGCTAACGTCGAAAGCTGCTGCTAATTCAGCCGTAGATTGTGTATCATCAGCTTCCACAATCGCCTTTAATTCGTCATTGTCGACCAAAGTCTTCGGACGACCGCGAGGTTCATTTTTCAGGTCGAAATTTCCAGAACCGAAGCGAGCAAACCAATAACAAGTGGTGCGTTGGTTTGTAGTGTTAGCTCCGTAAACGTCGTTGATGTTGCGTGCCGCTTGTGCCGCGTTGCTGCCACGACGGTACTCATATTCCATAATTACTCGAATTTTTAACGTATCCATGATGACGAAAAAGATTGAAATGCGATGAAAATGTAACACTAATCAATAAACAAATGACTACTTTTGGAAAAAAAATCCATGTTTTTAAAATAAAATTAATTTGAAATTAGAATTCTTAGCCAAACAAAAATTATTTTGATTTGAAATGGCCAGTACTGCAGAACGGCAATTTCATAGGTAAAGACCTAATATTAACAGAATATTTAGTTATATATTTACTTTAAAAATAAATAATTAAATTAAAATAATAAATATAATTAATAGGTATGCTGGAAGAGATTTCTTTTGAAATAAGCATCACCTTTGTACGTATTTTTCTGTTCCTTTCTGTTTGTCTGTTTATTTGTGTGTACATAAATGGTTAAATAAATAAATAAATAAAACAAATATTTAAGGGGGGCTAAAGTTGAAGTTAGGGCTTGTAGAGTTGAACTAACGTGATGTTTTCGCCGTTTTTATAGATAATGGTACGGAACCCTTCGTGCGCGAGTCTGTCTCGCACTTGGCCAGTTTTTTTTCAATACATCACCTTAAATCAATTTTTTTTAGCTTAGTAAGGTCTTAACATATTTAAATACCTTAACGCAATAACGAACTATTTACTTATATACTCGTATAAAACAGAAAATAGACGGTACTATTTTGAAATATTTTTCTATGGAAAAAATTTCAAGTAATCATGTTTCGGTTTTAGTACAGCGGTAGACAATTATAGTCAAATAACACATGTAAGTATCGAAAATCCAAATGATTTAACCAAACATTTGAATTAAAGGAAGTTTAAAAACACAAAATTATCGTTGTATCCCATAATCAAATCAAAGCACTTGATTTGTTAGTGGCGCTACAAAGTCGACTGTTTGGTCATAAGCAAGTCTCCCCTTACACTAAGGTACAGAGTATCTTACGTCGTTGTTGTGGTTGTAGTATTGGCTGGCAGAATGCTGTTGCTCAGTTTAACCGGCTCATAATGAGAATAGTCGTTGTCAACATGTCTGAAAATTAAAAAAAAATTGTTTAATGACTGGAAATACGGAAAATATATGATATGATAATTTTATTGTAGAGAAAGATATTTGAGAAGAAAATAACCCACCACATTTTCAAGCAAAATATTAGGAAAGCCGAGACCATATGGCTCGCACTGTCATAAAGTTATCAGATCTCATGTAGAGCCAAGCTTCTAACTCTACAAGCCTTAGGGCTTGTGAAGCTTAGAGTTTGTGAAGTTAGCTTCACAAACTCTACACCTTAGTCAAAATATGAGGCTTGGCCGTTTCCTTACTGCAAGAACTATTGTATAACAGAAAAGTATTGAATAGTGAATTTTCTATCTCCATTGTTCCCACTCTAGATAGTCCCTATTACTAAGACTCCGCTGTCCGTCCGTATGTCCGTCTGTCACCAGGTTGTATCTCATGAACCGTGATAGTTAGAGAGTTGAAATTTTCACAGATGATGTGTTGTCGCTATAATAACAAATACTAAAAAACAGAATAAAATAAATATTTAAGGGGGCTCCTATAAAACAAACGTAATTTTTTTGCTCGTTTTTCCACGATATTGATAACGGCAACAGGTAGACGCTTAATATATTCACAGAATATTTAGATATATATTTACTTTAAAAATAAATAATGAAATTAAAATAAAACAAATATTTAAGGGGGGCTCCCATACAACAAACGTGATTTTTTCGCCGTTTTTATAGATAATGGTACGGAACCCTTCGTGCGCGAGTTCGCCTCGCACTTAGCCGGTTGTTTCGTTGTTCGTTTACTGTTTATAATAAGCGAATGGGAAAACCAATACAAACTTCCATCCTTTAATTTAAAGGGTGGGGGGTGATTTACTAAAAAACCTGAAATGTGTGTTTTATCTAAACTAATATTATAAAGAGGAAAGATTTTTTTATTTGTTTGTACCGAATAGGCTCCGAAACTACTGGACCGATTTGAATTATTTTTTCACCAATAGAAAGCTAAATTATCAGGAAGTATAATAGGCTATAAATTATTTTGAAAAAATTTAGAGATCCTTAAGAAAATTACAATAACGTAACCCAAAGTAGCAAAATTTTGCCTATAAAATTCATTATTTGGCGTGCGCTGAGAAAACTATTGATGATACATAAAAAGTATGTACTACATGATTAATGTACTCATTATTACTATGCCGGATAGGCGTGATCGATGGACACGATGTGTTGAAAGGAGGGTGTGTGCCTATTCAGGTGTATCTCTATATGAGGTTAGGCCTCCTAGTCCAAACGGTGCTGACGTCCTGCTCAGGCTCAGGATATCTGCAACCTGGTGACCAGTAGCTATGTGTGGAAGTCTTGACGGGGAAGGGTTTCTTGTTGATGAACATAATAACAGCAGTTTGATAAGTCTTCAGGAGTTTTCAGGAGACGACTTGCGTAACTCTTCAGGAACAGAATGACGATATATAGGTACCATGCCGATGGCTACGAAACTATTTGACTCTATCGCTGACACGACGGCCGCGATCGACTCATTTACGGAACACGTACAATCAGTCCTAAACGATTGTTCAAGGGAAATTCCTGCGATGGAAGACCATCGCCGGAAGTTGCCGGACAATGTACGTGAGCTGTTAAATGAGAAGAACGCGGCTGTCCGTGCCTACAGCAGCTTTCCTTGTCGTGCGAACAAAGTCCACATGCGTTATTTACAGAAATCTGTAAAGACTCGTAAGGAGGAACTGCGTTCCGCTAGCTGGGATAAGATGTTGAGCGAGCTAGAGCCAACCCACCTTGCCTTCTGGGAACTCCAGAAGAAACTCAGGTCCCAAGGATTTGCCTCTATGCCCCCCCTAGTCCGCCCTAATAACACTATCGCGTTCGATGATGTCGATAAGGCACAATGCACACCGAGCTCTCTACCGGTTGACCAAGCTCACCTCTCAGAGGTCGACGCGGAAGTCGAACGTAGTGCTTCCCTCCCTCCCGTCGAGCCTAGTCTTCCTGAAAAGCCTACTTAATTGGATTTATAGGGGTCGGAAACGTTAGTTTGCTGTTTTTTGTTAATTTGTTTTATCGATTTAGGTTTTCAGGGCGTATCACGCCCTGAATAATATAGCTGGGATCTTGTAACTTTCATGGTGTTTCAGGTCATTAGACCAGCTTGAGATACCTGTTTAATCCATTAAAATTGCTTCATTGGTTTTCGAGTAAATTAGCTTGAAAAATAATTTTAAATCGAAATGATAAACTTTTTTGTGTTTACCCTGTAAAATCTTTTCAGTTAATAATGTTACAGAAATTACAGGTATCTCAATCGCTGGGTAATTTAATGAAGATTCTGGCAATGTATTACACGTCATAATTATAGTTATGTTTAAGCTATTTATAAGCAATTTTTGTAATCTTTAATAATAAAATTCTGCTCAAAGTTAAAATCAGAAGACGATTCGCGGCTCCCAAAGTACCTAAGCGCGCAAGCAAAAATATATTTTCGTAGCGTTTTTTCGTTTTTATGAATGCCATCTCGCAGTTGATCACTGGGGGTCGAGACTGCTTAACCGAGCGTTTCCTGTGGGTGCTTTATGCGAACTTAAAGCCTCCGGCCAGGGCTTACAAACTAAGGTAAAATATTAGGCGACTGTGCGTCGCTAATAAGAGGACAGCCAGACGGGGCAGGCTGGATGATGATGGGGGGGGGTAAGTGCTACAGGCTATGCTGTGCCCCCAGCAGTCACAGCTTCACCGTTTGGCGTGTGCAAATACCGAACCCGCATATGTCATGATGGGACGAATGCACGCAGTGTAGATGCGCAATTTGGCCCATAAAAATTTACAACCACATTCCAAAATTAATAAGAGAACTGCCATTTAATTGTTACAAAACAAAAACAACTACAACAGAAATAACTTTTTTACTCTAAAAGATTTTTTTTTATTTTAAGGGTTAAATTAGATTTATTTAGATTTATAATTAGGTTGTTGTTAGATTGTTTGTTTAGGTTATTGTTGTGTTTTTATTGTTTATTTTATATTGTAGGTAATAATAATTAATGTGTCTATATGTCTATAGTTTTAAATGTTTTATATTGTTTTGTAGAGTCTACTTATATACTACATATCTATATATGTAGTATATAAGTTAGGTTTTATGCACATATTATTGTAAATATTCGTATGCCGTTTTTAGCGGCGGATGTGTCCTGAACACAATTATTATAAATACCAACTTTGTTGCTACCATACCCGACGAATAAATGTCTTTGTATTTGTCTAAGAAATCATTTGCACTCAACTGGACTGCACTACAGACATCACGCTAAGAAAGTCGACTTAACACACAAACATGCAAGATTAAATTTTGACGTGAATATAAACTTTGACTGGACTAACGTTGTCTTTTCAGACGAGAAATCTTTTAGATCTTCTCAGCACGGTTGCATAGCCTTGTGGCGTTACAATAATACACGATACGCCGAGGATCACGTAGTGCCGAATCAATTATCTGGCCGAATCTCAGTTAACATGTGGGGCTGGATGGGAACCGGAGGTGTAGGCGAGCTGACTCAGATTTTTTCTCATGCGAATGCAATGGGTTATTATAGAATATAATAGAATAGAATACTCTTTATTATGCACACCATTTAAATTACTGTTACAATTTTACAATGTTGAAATTTTACATACGAGTGACACAATGGGCGGTCTTATCGCTAAAAGCGATCTTTTACAGACAACCTTTGGATGGAGTATGGGGACAAGGAGAGACAATTCTGTAGGTAGTCCGTGGTGTACATATACAACATATACATACATTAATAAATTTATATATATATATATATATACTTATACAATAACAAACATGAAACAAGAGCAAGGATCTATATATGTAATAATGACGTTTAAAGAGAGAGGAAGTGTTTTTTATTTATTTATTTATTTATATAACAATTGCTTGCTGCACTTACAGTATACACCAAAGCGCGCAGCGAGCCTACAACATAGCATTTAACTAAAAAACTTCATGCAAACATTATACATAAGTTTACTGCTATACATAAATATGTCAACATCCGGCTCCTGAGCTGTTATGTGGATTTATTAGAAGAATCTATGTTACCGATATTGCGAACGGTTTACCCGCGAGAAGAAGTTCCAAGCTTTTATTATGTTCACGATAACTGTAGAGTGCATAGGGCCAGAGTTGTGTCTAACTGGTTTAGCCAGCATCCAGAAGTTGTGTCTAACTGGTTTAGCCAGCATCCAGAAGTTGTGTCTAACTGGTTTAGCCAGCATCCAGAAGTTGTGTCTAACTGGTTTAGCCAGCATCCAGAAGTTGTGTCTAACTGGTTTAGCCAGCATCCAGAAGTTGTGTCTAACTGGTTTAGCCAGCATCCAGAAGTTACGCTAATTCCCTGGCCGTTTAAATCCCCGGACTTAAATCCAATTGAAAATTTATGGGGTCCGATGGTCCAAATGTGGGATAACAGAAAAAAGAGGACAAAGCAAGCAATTGAGCAAAATTGCAACGAAATTTGGGATTATATGAGAGGAAGTGATATTTGCAGTCGCCTTATTGGATCAATGCGTTCGAGATTATTGGCTGTTAATGCAAGCAATGGTGGTTACACTCGATATTAACTATTGTTAAATAATAATGTGTTCAAAATTATAATTTTTTAAGCGTTTTACTTCCCCATTTATTATTGTTGCCTTAACGCACTTTGCAAACAAAATTCAGTGTAGATGTATGCAAAGATAGCGGAATCTCGTTTGTAAAAAAATTAAGCAGAATGCATATTAAAATAAATAATAAATACAAGATTAAAACACATTGATTTTAGTACGACAATCCGTACGCGTTGTATTAATTTTGGGTGTGCATTCAGCTTTATACCATACTCGTGTGTAAAAACTCACAAAGATGGAGACTGCAACAGATAATTTGATTACTCAGAGATAAATAGCAGATAACAAGGTGAAAATGGAAATTTATGTTTACGCGGAGGTCGACATAATTATATTTGAATGTCTGTAAGAAAATAAGCTTATGGTGGGTCATAATTAAAATTTCTCGACTGTACTTACAAGTGCACCCACTTTCCATGTAGAAATTTGTAGAGAGAGCGGCAGGCGAGTTTTGTAGACCACGAGATTCCCACAAATCTTATCAATAATAACGTAAGAACTAGTTTCGGCCACATTTTGAAGAACATACGTATTTCATGTTGATCTGAATACTAAAATTAAGTTAAAATTGCGGCATTTATTTTACACCCGTACAATATCAGTTTATTGGGTCAGCCTTATCATGAGTTCAAAACAAAGTAGATATGAACGCATTATTTTTTACTAAGGCGTCAAAGTCAAGAACAATTAGGGTTCAGTGATTAGATTAGAACGGATTGGATCGGATTGTTTTCTTCTTAAAAATCTGTATATTCATTACAGCATTGTCGCCATACAAACAAATGTACTACTCCCATTATTAAAATAACTTTTTTTTTATTTCAAATCGCTGAACTAAATAGTTGATTTCGTTTTTAGAGTTCCGTAATAAAATGGTAAAGATAAAAGCTTGTAAGGAACCCTTATGGTGTGACTCAGTCTGTCTGTCTGTCTGTCACAGCTGGATATCTCAAGAACTACTAATGCTATCAACTTGAAATTTGGAACAGTTTTAGATGACATTTGCCCAACTATTTTGCAAATAAGAATGAAAAAAAATATTTGTTTTTTTTTTGCAACAGGGACTGAAAGGTGGTATTAAAAATTCGAAGTAGGGCCACAGATTAATACAGATGGGACACTCCGCATTTTAGTATGATGCTACAAGAACGCGGCGCGGCGTTGGCGGGCTCATCTCACTGGGTCAATTCAGTGTGTTAGTTCGATACTCAATCACGCGCCGCGTCGTAAAAGTAGAAAACCCCAGCGATTCAGAAGGTATAAGAGCCCCCGGCTCAGATGGAATCACCAATAGGGTGTTCCAACTTTTCCCTGCCCGTTTGATTATGCTCATGACCATCATCTTCAATGGTGCCATGGGTAATAATATCTTTCCTCACGCCTGGAAACAGGCTACCGTTATCGGTATCCCTAAGCCCGGCAAGCCTAAGAGCGAGCCCTCTAGCTACCGGCCTATCAGTCTGCTCAACGTCTTCGGCAAAATCTATGAGAGGCTTATTTATAAGCGTCTCAGAGATTATGCCGAGACAAAGGGTCTCATTCCCGACGAGCAATTCGGTTTTCGAACCCAGCACTATTGCGTGCAGCAGGTCCACCGTATTGTCGAGCACATCAGCGTTGGGTTCCAACGCGGTGCGATGACTGGTGCTGTCTTCTTTGATATAGCGAAAGCCTTTGACAAAGTCTGGCACAACGGCTTATTATATAAGCTGTACCAACTCGGTGTGCCGGATCGTCTCGTGCTCATCCTACGAGACTTTTTGTCAAACCGCACCTTTCGCTATCGTATTGAAGGAGCACTTTCCTCCCCCCACTCTATTCGCGCAGGAGTCCCTCAGGGCTCTGTGCTTTCCCCCCTCATATTCATCCTCTTCGCCAGCGATATCCCGAAGAGTAAAAAGGCACAGTTGGCGCTGTTCGCAGACGATACGGCCATTTTCTCCAAGGGAATTCGCCCTGACTCGATCGCTCGCACCCTCCAAACCGCAGTCGATGCCCTCGGCAAGTGGTTTCGAAAGTGGAGAATCGAAGTCAATCCCGATAAAAGCCAAGCCATTCTCTTTACGAGACGGCGTAGTCGGCTCACCGCCCCTCCTCGGCCGATCACCATGTTTGGCAAGCAGATCCCTTGGGAAAAGCGAGCCAAATATTTAGGTGTGACGCTCGATAGTCATTTAACATTTTCAGAGCACATAAAGCAGGTTCGTTCGCGGGCCTACTTTGCTCTCGGCCGTTTACACTCCGTTCTGAATGCACGCAGCAAGTTGTCCCTTAAGTGCAAGTTGCGTATTTACACAGCGTGCATTCGACCTATCATGACCTATGCGGGCCCAGTCTTTGCGCATGCAAAGCCCCACCTCATCCATAGGATGCAGACCCTTCAGAACCGTCTCCTCCGAAAGGTAACGGGAGCCCCCTGGTTCGTTCGGAACGCGGACCTCCACCTTGACCTTAAAGTCCCGACCATCCGTCAGTACTTGAAACGCCTTTCCAAGCGTTTCTTTGATTCCGCCGTGAAACATCGCAACCCCTTGGTTGTCGAAGCCGCTAGCTATGTCCCCAGTAGAATCAGTAGTATCCGCCGTCCGCGACATGCCCTCACTGAACCCGATGACCCTATCACCCTCCTCCAGGAAAGTAGTAGGGACACTAGCACAGTCCAACACAAACACAGATCTACATTCCGGCCTCGCCGCCGAGGCCCAACGCGTTTAAGACCATCTAACGTAAATGTAAATTCATGTCCCTTGATCGGTTTAATCGAGCCAGCTGGTGGCGTAGCTGAGCCTGTAGCTTTAAACTCCCCTGATAATAATAATTCCCCTAACTTGATCCAGCCTATTGCTTTGCCTTGTTTATCATTGGTCAATGACAACGACTCCCTAAGCCGAGGTCCGTACCCCACAGGGGGTGCCCTTAGTGCGCAGTCGTTTAGTTTATAATTTAGTTAGTATTTATGCCCCTGGCTGGAGGCTTTTGAGCTCGCTTAAAGGCACCCACAGGAAAGTCCAGTTAAGTAGTCGAGACCTCTCATGGTCACACTACGAGATGCCATACCAAAAAAAAAAAAAAAAAAAAAAAGGTATAAGAGTTACGCGACAGAAAGAGAGGCAACTTATAGGTAAATATAACTGTAGGTAATTGTTAACGCCATTACTTTCTTTATTTTATATTTCATGCCTAATTACTGGCAACTCTAATTAATTAGTATCTGTGTAACATAAAGTTCCTTCCGCTTTCCTTCTCCCTTCCACAACCCTTATAATGCCTAAGTGAGAGCGAGAAGGAAGATTCGCAATGGCGCGCATTCATTCGCTGCCGCCAAGGAGATCCGCCAGTTCTCAACCAACATCGACGCCTGTGGGTAGAATTAATCCCAAGTCGAAAAAGGACTCATATTTTCACCGCGAAGAACGAAGATTGCTATTGAACAGTGCAAGTGCGTGTATGTGTGTTGTGGAAAGTGCAGATTCTCGTCCGTACGTGATATCCTGGACGCGCCAGCCACGTGGCTAAGGAAACCATTCCCGTCGTGTCGCCATAGCTCACCAGGCAGGTACCATCATCATTTTCCCACGCCACCAAAACACCTACTTGTGTCACCGAACCGCCCCTCATACAGTCCACTAAGAAAATTTCGATTTTCACCCCAAGGCTTTAGGCCGCCGCAACATTTTTTGTTCCTTCGAGACGGATATCCAACATTTTTTGGTCCTACGATCACGGATATCCAACAGTTTTTGGTCCTACGATCACAGATATCCAACAGTTTTGGTCCCATGATCACGGATACCTATTTTTCTTTATCCTCTTGATAACGGATATCAATATTATATCCGTATATTATCATCCCGCAACTATATTTCATTTCAATCTTCGTTCCTTATACTCTTATACTAAACCGCTTTCATTTATTCATTTATTACAGTACCTACTTGTCATTGCGTACATTCACAGGTATTTCGCATCCCGCTCAACTTAATATTTTAATATACGTAGGTAGAAGCAAAATCTACCGCTCGCTCGCTTCGCTATCGTTCGGTACTATATTCGTAGGTACCACCTACCAATCCCGCACCGCGCGCAACTCGTTGAAGTTTGCGATTTATTTTAGCTATTATAAAAACCTACAAAAATATCGAAAATGCCTAAGAAAGTGACCATGGATTCGGATGATCAGATAGAATCCGCGATTCAAATAGCACTGTCATGTCGTAATATGATTTTTGCCCGCATGCAAATCATTTACGATTTAATGGAAAAAATGAAGTCCGGTATGGAACCGCTAGAGAAGTTCTTGTGTGCGTGTGTCAATGTTGATGCGTTGCGCACCGAGTTCCTCGAGGCATTTAATAAATATAACTCGCTTCTTCTAAGACAAGACCCGGAAAATAATATTGATGATCAGTCGTGGATTAGTTTTGAGGAATTATATTGCTGCGTTAAATATAATTATTCAAATTACTCAAAATCATCAGCCACAACGGCTCCTACTTCTAGTGGTAGTGGTGTCAATAAGCAAACAGTTCGCTTGCCTCCCATTGAAATTATGTCATTCGATGGCGATATTCGTAACTGGCCCCTGTTCTATGCTAATTTTAAAAGCACGGTACACGAAAATAATACATTGACTGATTCGGAGAAATTATATTATTTGATGGGGAAATTGAAAGATAAGGCTCAAACCGCGTTCTCAGGAGTTTGCCCTAATGGCGATAACTACCAATTAATTTTTAATTCACTCATAAACAAATACGAAGACAAACGTATGTTGGCTTCTAGTTACCTTAATCGGATGTTTGAACATAAATCTTTTAATACCGCATCTATTCAAAATTTCGAATCCTTTTCTGATAATTTTGTTTCCGCCGCAAACGCATTAAAAAACCTTAAAATAAATGATTTATCAGATTTGATTTTTTTCCATGTCGCTATAAAAAAGGTTGATTCTGAAACCGCTCGACTTTTTGAAATGAACTCAAAAGACGAAATTCCTAAATTCGACAATTTAGTACAGTTCATTAAAAATCAATCTCGCATTTTACAAAATACTAAAGCTTTAAACAGCTTGAGTTTCACTCAGTCTAACAACAATCCTGTAAATAAAAAAACGTCTAAAACTCCGCAACCGCAATCTTACACTGTAATTGATAAATTCGCAAAATGTTTGTGTGATAGCTTTGTTCATAAACATTTATTTAAATGTCCTGCCTTTTCTAAAATGACACCAAGTGATCGTTTCAAATCGGTGAAGCAAAACGATGCATGTACTAACTGTTTAAGTATTAAACATAAGGCCAGAGTCTGTCAGTCTGAATCTAGATGTAAATCTTGTAAAAATAAACATCATACGCTTTTACACTTTAATCGCGAATCGCACGCGACTGTATTATCGAACGGTGTTGATGATACCGCACGTACACAATCGGGTTCAAACTCCACGGCTTCGAGCGAGCAAGATGCTCACGCCGCCGCCGTGCCGCTCGCCGCCACCGCTCAGAGCGCCCCGCAATGTAATGCATCCATTGCTACGTCGATCTTTTACGACTCGAACTCCCGCGTATCAAAGCCGCAATGTAATACGAATACTACTATTTTGTTGTCAACCGCTACTGTAATAGTTCGAGATTCATTTGGTAAGGAGCATTTTATTCGCTGTCTATTAGACAGTGGCTCACAAATTAATTTTATTACCGCAGAATGTTGCAAACGATTAGGTTTGACTAGACATTCATCTGATACGCCTTCCGTTAAGGGTATCGGTGGTACGGAAAAATCCGTTAAGGGTTCCGTACAATTCGCTTTCTTTTCCCGTTTTAATCCGAACGTTACTTTTAACGTTAATTCGCTAGTTGTCGATGCAATCACCGATAATTTACCTACCGCTCCCGTAGATACTTCCGCCTTGCCTTACTTAAAAGGTTTACCGCTCGCCGACGAATCGTTTGGCAAACCCGGTCGCATCGCTGTGTTGATCGGGGCTTCGCTTTTCCCGCATCTTATGCTGCCCCGCGTAGTTAGCAGCAACTCCTCCGCGCCGCCCGCCATGCAGACGGTACTCGGTTACGTCATCATGGGCACTGTGCCCGCGCTGCCTGTACGTCGTAATAAGCCTCCACAGTCTTGTTACTCACATATTTCGCAACCATCCGACAAAGACTCGTTAGAATCGGCGTTGAAAAAATTCTGGCAGGTCGATGAAGCGCCCGTCACTCTTTCGACGAGCAAATCGCTCGACGAACTTGAGTGCGAGTACTTTTATAATTCGACCACGGAACGCGATGGGGACACAGGTAGATATTCTGTAGCCCTACCGTTTCGCAGCGATGTGTTCTCATTGGGGAACTCACTCGATATCGCGAAAAAACGTTTTTTCTGCCTAGAAAAGAAATTAGAATCCGCACCCGAGTTACGTACTGCGTATGATGACGTCATTCGCGAAAATATTGATAAAGGATATTTATCTCCTGCTCCGCTCGATAGTTCAGACAGTAGTTGTCCTGACTATGTAATTCCGCATCACGCAGTTGTACGTTTAGATAAGACAACAACAAAACTACGCTCCGTGTTAGACGCTAGTGCTAAAACGAGTACTGGATTATCTCTCAACGATATTTTACACAGTGGCCCAAATTTACAGGGTGACTTGTTTACTATAATTCTGAATTTTCGATTGTTCGCATTCGCGCTCTCGGCTGATTGCCGACAAATGTTCTTACAGATTGAAGTAAGAGAAAGCGATCGTCGCTTTCAACGCATCTTATATCGTTTTAGTCCAAACGATCCTCTGGTTCTATATCAGTTTAACCGTGTCTGTTTTGGTCTCAAGTCAAGTCCCTACCATGCGATCCGCACAGTACAACAGTTGGTTCAAGACGATGGTCATCACTTCCCGCGCGCCAGCGCTATCATCGCGGATTCGCTGTATATGGATGACGTAGTCTACAGCGTAAGCTCCGAATCACGTGCAGTCCAGGTTTCGCACGAACTGATTAAACTCTTTAGAGGAGGTCAGTTCGAGTTGGTCAAGTGGACCAGTAACTCTCAAACTGTACTAAACAGTATTCCCGCGTCGCATAGGTTGACCGAACAACTAGAATTCGACAAGTCGGTAGAACAAAAGGTTCTCGGCTTGCGCTGGTGTAGGTCAAATGATTGTTTTGAATTTCTTATTTCCGCACCGCCAGACACGTGTACTAAACGTGCTATTCTGTCGGCCGTAGCTAGACTGTGGGACATCATGGGGCTTGTCGCGCCTGTAGTTCTCTATGTTAAACTACTTATCAAAGAATTGTGGTTACTGAAGCTCGATTGGGATGACACTCCCCCGCGTCACATCATAAATATTTGGCAAACTTTTCGGTCTGTCCTGCCGCTTTTAAATGATTTTAAAATCCCGCGCCATTTAGGTATTTTTGAAAATTGTATTCTTCGCCTCATTGGATTTTCCGACGCCAGCGAAAGCGCCTACGGCGCTGTCATCTATGCGCATGTCACTCGCAACGATGACGTAGTTGTTCAGCTGGTTTGTGCCAAGTCGAAGGTATCGCCGGTTAAACCATTGACTATCGCTCGACTGGAGCTCTGTGGTGCCGAACTCCTCGCTAAACTTCTTCGCCGTGTTCATGACACTTATAATCCGCGTTATAATGTTACCGCTATTTACGCATTCACCGATTCAAAGGTGACTCTTTGCTGGATAAATTCTTCTCCGCATCGTTGGCACACGTTTGTGGCCAATCGTGTCGTTCGCATCGTAGACAACGTCCCCGCGGAACATTTCTACCACGTAGCTGGTACTGAAAACCCAGCGGACTGTTTGTCACGTGGTTTAACACCTGACAAATTCATTGAGCACCCATTATGGTTGCACGGACCCGCTTGGGCTAAGCGCGACCCTTCCGAATGGCCCATACATAAGGTTACAGACTTGAATTCGGAACCCATTCCGGAAGAAAAGGTCCACGCGCATCCCATAGTCGCGGATTCAAGTTCGGAAAATTCGCTTCTACTCGCACTCGCAGAACGTACGTCGTCGTGGACTAAACTGCTGCGTATTGTTGTTTTCGTATACCGCTTCATGAAAAAACTCCCGCGTCGGACTGACGCCGTTACCGCTAGCGACCTCGAGTTCGCTGAAACCATTTTGTTGCGTCATGTTCAAACAAAACACTTCATGGAAGATTATTCCGAGTTAAAAAATAGTAAAATTTGTTCACCCGCTCTTATTAAACTCAAGCCATTTGTAGATGGTGATGATTTAATCCGCGTTGGGGGTCGATTAACTCATTCGGCTGAGGCCTATAGTACTAAACACCCGGTAGTGTTACCCCGTCATGATCGCATAGTTGAAATCCTCGTAGACTATTATCATATAAAATATTTACATGCAGGTCCAGAACTCACTATGTCGTTATTGCGCCATAAGTATTGGATTTTGTCCGCTAGACGCATTATTCGTCATAGAATCCACAAGTGTAACGCATGTCACAGGTGGAGACCGCGACCTCATGGTCCGCCGATTATGGACGATCTCCCTAAATCTAGAGTAAATGTTGCAACCAAAGCTTTTTCTCATACAGGGTGTGATTACGCTGGCCCTATACAGTATGTGCCCGTACGCACTCGAGGTGCGAAGAGTCGCAAGGGTTATTTATGTATCTTTACCTGTATGACTACTCGCGCTGTTCATATTGAATTAGCTACAGATCTTACGACTGCGTCGTTCATAGCCGCGTTGAAACGGTTTTTATCCCGCCGTGGACCGGTACAATGCTTGTATTCGGACAACGCGACCAATTTTCGAGGAGCTAATTCGTTTTTACGCGACTTGTATAATTTCATAAATAAAGAATACCGCCCGCGCTTTGAAGAGGAGCTCGCTGAGCATCGCATTAATTGGCATTTTATTCCGCCCGCGTCACCGCACTTTGGTGGATGTTGGGAGTCCATGGTGAAGGCCGTGAAGACTCACCTTTTCAAGACAATAGGTCAACAACTCCTATCTTATGAAGAATTAGTTACAATTCTCTCTCAAATAGAGTGCCTGTTGAACTCCAGACCTCTTACTGTTCTTAGCGCTGATCCGGAAGAGCCTAAAGCTCTTACCCCTTCGCATTTTTTACATACTGTACCGCTTAACTCATTACCCGCTGCGGAAGTAGGTTTACTGTCTGATCACCTGCTTCAAAGACACTCTCTTATGGATAAATTAGTCCAGTCGTACTGGAAAAGATGGCGAAGCGAGTATCTTCATAGTTTACAATCACGCTTAAAATGGAATAAACCTGATGGAGACATGATTAAGGAAGGCACTGTAGTAGTGATTGTTAATGATAATGCGCCTCCTCTATCCTGGCCTCTAGGTGTTATTGAGAAGTTGCATACGTCTATAGACGGTAGCACGCGAGTCGTTTCAGTACGCACTTCTAATGGGATTCTTGTGCGACCTGTGGTCCGCTTATGCCCCATTCCTACTCAGTAATATCTTATTCAGTCCATTCCCTCTTTAGTTAGATTTAAGTGTAATTTCACTGTCTAAATTATTATATTATTCTCTTTAAAGGTGACCCTTTAAGGCCGCGAGGAATGTTAACGCCATTACTTTCTTTATTTTATATTTCATGCCTAATTACTGGCAACTCTAATTAATTAGTATCTGTGTAACATAAAGTTCCTTCCGCTTTCCTTCTCCCTTCCACAACCCTTATAATGCCTAAGTGAGAGCGAGAAGGAAGATCCGCAATGGCGCGCATTCGCTGCCGCCAAGGAGATCCGCCAGTTCTCAACCAACATCGACGCCTGTGGGTAGAATTAATCCCAAGTCGAAAAAGGACTCATATTTTCACCGCGAAGAACGAAGATTGCTATTGAACAGTGCAAGTGCGTGTATGTGTGTTGTGGAAAGTGCAGATTCTCGTCCGTACGTGATATCCTGGACGCGCCAGCCACGTGGCTAAGGAAACCATTCCCGCCATAGCTCACCAGGCAGGTACCATCATCATTTTCCCACACCACCAAAACACCTACTTGTGTCACCGAACCGCCCCTCATACAGTCCACTAAGAAAATTTCGATTTTCACCCCAAGGCTTTAGGCCGCCGCAACAGTAATGAAGCATTGTGCGACCTGAATTGCAGTTTATTGTGTCGTAGCAAGAGTCGTTTTTTATTTAAATGATTTTGCGGAGTGTCCTATCTGTATTAATCTGTGGTAGGGCTACTAGGGCATGTGGAGTATCATATGAAAGAGCGCTGTTTGCACATTATCAAACATTTTTTTTATCGTTTTTAGGCCGCATAGTTTTCGACTTTTGGTGAAAAATGTGAAAAAAAAATACCGTAAAATACCCCCCCTTATCTCCGAAGCTTGCATAGAGAAAAATGTGAAATTATTCTATAAGATAGAAGTTTATGTATAGATTACAGGAAAAATAAAACGATGTCTTTAAATAGTACAGTTTTTCAGAAATCATCAAAAAAAAAATACATATAAATGATGATACTGAACCTTCGGTGCGCGACCCGACTCACTCTTGACCGGTTTTTTTTTTCCTTTCGTTCAGTTCGATAAAAAGCTAAGTTTTGTCGAACATATTGATAAAACTATATTGAAAAGATCAAAGATGCTTGGCTTCGTTCTGAGAAAGTGTTAAATCTTGAAAAAACGTAAAATTAAAAAAAATATGTTCAGCTCGCTAGTTAGAAGCCATCCATTGCTGCCAGCCATTGCTGTGTGGTCTGGTCACCTATATAAGGTCCACATCAAGCGCATCGAACGACTGCAAAAACGGTGCATATCCACTGACGCATCTCGCTCCCCGCGCGACGTCATTAGGATTGTCCTTGAGAAATGTGAGACTTTGTCGGCGCGCGACGGGGCGCCTAGCCACTTATACACGGCTTGTACACAAGAAATTTGTATCAATGGACATTCAACGAATGACTGTTTCCTAAAGTGGATAGACTAGGCTAGATTACGAATTTTGATTTAGAACAATAGATGACTTTATTTTTCAATAAAAAAAAATACAGTTTGTTTATATTTTATTTTTTTTATATTTTATAGTTTATATATATTATTAATTACCGTCAATGAAAAACAATTAAAATATTATTTCAAGGTTTTCGTTCGGGCTCACTTTCGTGCAATGGTCGATTCAGTGGATATGGCATCTCATCCATAATAGCTCAACTCGTACCAAGAAAGAATAAAATACAATTATTTAAAGATGGTGTCGCTGGAGAAACGCAGGAATAATGCTAGATTAGGTTTTCCTTAAGAAGGTAGTAAGTTTTTTTTTTCCCTATATCAATAATAATTCTGTTTTCCACCATTAATAATTGTTAAAATTTCCCTAATTACAAAAATTACGGAGAATCACTGACTCCTAAGTCAGAGGAACTTAAACCTAGTTTAGGAGTCAGAGTATTTAAATATTGACCTTTGTATTAGGCCTTGTCACATAGGTCTAATTATAGTTCATCTAGTAAATAGTCGTTTCAGCGTGAAGAAGAAACAAACACACGCACTCACTTACAAACTTTCGCCTTTATAATATTAGTGCGATGATATAATTATGTTAGTTTGTAAGGTATGTTGTATGAGGAGCTCGTGGCAAACTCAAACTCAAACTCAAAGCATTTATTTCAAATAAACCAATTACAGGCACTTTTGAATTGTCAATGGGTCGGTCAGTCAGAAAGATGTATCTAGTTGCCCATTCCAAAGCGTAGTAGATCCCTATGGAGAAGAACGGGCAAGAAACTCCACGGAAACTCTTTTAAATCATAATATTTTTAAAAAATATTGGTTACATCGTTCATGTTGAAAATATACATGTGAGAACAATTTAGAAAGACGTGCACGTTAAAAAGCGTACGTAATAAAAAGATAAAAACTAAAACAACTAAATTAAATATTAAAATTTTAATTGACTGGTCGTCTCTTAGCTGCCATGGCTTATTTTTAAATAAGCCATGGCAGCTAAGAGACGACCAGTCCCAACTGACGGCGCCCGTTCACGAACATGACGCATGGATCAGCACCAATTAGCTCAACCATTTTGAAGGGAACTTAATGATCCAACACACACGCCACCACCAGCGAGACATTTGAGTGAGCATGACATACTCTCAACCGCCAGGGCACACTCGAGTCAGTGAAAGACGTACCCAGTAAAAGGTAGCTTAATAGTAGCTACATAGTGCTCACACATGTGCTATGCAATTATATAATATAATACTAAGAGATTGAATTTAAACAATGCAAAGAAAGTTTTCTCTCATCTTAATCTTCAGCAGCTCCAACAATATATCCGAATGCTAATCAATTAATTAATGCGTTCTTGTGGAGCAGGACAAGCATTACAAGTACAATTGTATAGGTAGAGAAATATTGTAGTTATGACGTTGTTTCCATTCCGATGAGTCGCCTTGATTTCATTATTGCAAAAAAGATCGCTCAAGGCGCAGGCGGGTGGATTGCGTGAAGATCTTTCCAAAAAGGTCGTAATTTTAGTAAAATGAGTGCCAAATAGTGTTATAAGTGAGTGTTCATCAAAATGTTTGTGTATAATATAGTTTTAATTGTTTTTGGTAAGTTTTTATTTGTTTAATAAAAACATGAACAACAATTATGACAAGTAGGTACTTAAACAATTTTTTTTTATCATTCTGTACTGTCCCACAGCTGGGCAAAGGTCTGCTCATAACTTTCCACTGTTCCTTGTGTGTTGCCTTCTCTGCCAATCTCCAGTAAAACATATTTGACAATTTTCTCTGATAAGTAGGAGTTATCGCTAAGTTTGTAATAACCCGCACGGATCGATCGGTCAGGCGGTTAGTCCGTGGATGGGTGACGCGTGGTGTGTGGTGGGTCTTGATATTGTCAATTCCCCTCCGAGCTTCGGAAACGTTGGTCCCGGCTGTCATTCGTGGATCTTTGACAGTCGTTACGGGTTGTCAGAAACCCGAAAGTCTGACAACTAGTCTTAGGGGTATCGTATTACCCAGCAACTGGGTTGTGGAGATCGGATAAGCAGTACCCCGGCACGCCCGCTCTTCACCACTTCCTAGTGCTTTAGCTGGGAAGAAGTGGCGCAACAAACGTTGATACGATTCGACTGATTGGGCTTTCCCCACAAAAGTAATAACTTCCTCATTCAATTACACCTCGTCCAAAGGATCCATCCAAAGGTTGTCTTGGGATCGCTTTTAGCGACAAGACCGCCCATTTGTCACCCTATGTCAAATTTCTACTTTTATATCTGTAATTCAGATATATTCTCGTAATTCAGATAATTCTTGTAATTCAGATATATATATATGGAGGAGCTCGTGGCTAAGTAATAACAGCCGTACGGGTCGATCCGTCAGGTTAAGCTACGCTTGCCGGGGTCGGTCCGTGGATGGGTGACCATTTTTACATACCGAGACTCCTCCGTGCCTCGGGAAGCACGTTAAGCCGTTGGTCCCGGCTGTCATTTGTGGATCTTTGACAGTCGTTACGGGTCGTCAGAAGCCCGTAAGTCTGACAACCACAGTCTTACCAAGGGCTATCGTATTACCCAGTTACTGGGTTGTGGAGGCAGTCGCTCCATGTAAAATACTGGTATTCAGCTGCATCCGGTTAGACTGGAAACCGACCCCAATATAGTTGGTAAAAGGCTAGGCAGATTAAATTCAGATATATTCTACTCTATTTTTGTAGACGCCCGTTCAATAATAAGTATCAACCTGTGCCACACAGCAAAGATCTCTTCCGATACGTTTTCAAAGAGAATAGGTATGTAATTTATTAAGCAAAAAATAAAAACAACAATTTAATTGTGTCATTATCTTGGAAACTGCTGAACCGGTTTCTGAGCAGGTTCTCACCTGACCGTCTGGTTGGTTTTGATGAATTTTCCTTGTGTTTTATGTTATGACTTATGATACATAGAAATGATACATAGAAACAATGTATAATAACTTTAATTTCATTTAATGTAGCAGATATGAGTCTTATGCTATTAATTTCATCAACACTGCTACTAAACTCAAACTCAAAGCATTTATTTCAATTAAACTAATTATAGGCGCTTTTGAATTGTCAAGGGGTCGGTCAGTCAGAAAGATGAAGCTAGGCGCCCATTCCAAAGCATAGTAGGTACCTATGGAGAAGAACGGGCAAGAAACGCCACGGACACTCTTTTAAATCAAGATATGGTTACAAAATAATGGTTACATCATTCATGTTGAAATTTTACATGTGAGAACGATGCAGAACGTTAAAAGCGTCCTTAAAAAAACTGTAAGAAAGGTGAAGGAAAATATCGTGATGAAACTGTTTTTTTTTAGAATATAAGACATCCATAGACGTTGGCTTGAACCTGGCAGCCATGCTGCTACTTTCTGCTACTACGGTATTAATTATTTCATCACAACTGCTACAAGCAGTAGGTACTTAATTAAATAAAAGAGTTAATAACATTGCACACAGTAGAAGGTGGAGGAAAACATCGTGAGGAAATCGGTGTGTTCAGATGTGAAGATGTGTGTGATGTCCACCAACCCGCACTGGGCCCACGTGGTGGATTACGGCTTACGGCCCATTCCCTCTCAGCTCTCACGGAATGGAAGCCAGAATCCCAGCAGTAGGAACGTTATAAATTTATAACGTGTAACCTCCTTATTCATAAAAACACTAAAATGCTCTTTACACCTATTTTAGTTGGGTATAGTAGTGATTTGTCTTCTTCTTTCAAACACAAATCGTAATTCGAAAGAAATTTACAAAACACTTCTATAACTAAAATAGGTTTTCAGTGTTTAAGAGCGCTATCACAATTTCTCTTGTATTTAAGCGTTTGACTCGAGTTTTGATATGTGATTGTGGTTTTGTTAGAGCCACAAAATTAAAAAAAAACATAGGCCCAAGAAAGCGTGATTATTTCTCTTGGGAGTGTTCTAAAGAAATATTTCAATTTGTTTACAAAAATCTAAACACCTTGTCTCTGCAAAGGATGTTTCATAAAATTTTACTTTTGGACATGTTTTGATGCTTTGTTACATCGAAGATATAATAATTTAATCATTTAAAAAAATGTACTTGGAACAAATGTATCTTCAACTTTGAAGTGCTCAATTCATTTTTTATGTTTCATACAGTAATACACCAAAAATAATTCCGTAAACCAGAGAGTTACTGACAATTTTTCGACCGAAATTATATTTTTATCTACGAATGTATAATCCAAATTCATACAAAATGTATTTAATAAATAAGTTACTATGTTACCTTGCTTGATAAAAAAAATTAGTCTATTTAAAAGTAAAATAATATATTTAATTAATTATTGCATGCAGTGCTAAAAATCAATGTAAATCTCGGGACACGCGGTCTTTAGCTTTAGACGCCGACGCATCGCATTATGTAGCAATTTAGCAGTTGTGATTACGTTTATTTTGAGTCATATAATAATTATTTTTTTGTTTATAGTGTGCAATTTCAATATATGAAAAAATCACGGTCAAAATGTAATAGCGCCCTTAAGTTTTTTATAAATAAGGGGGTTAATATTATATAATTTTATTTAAATTTTCTACCTCATTTTCTACCTCTTGAATATAGACGCAATATTAGTGATATCTGCTACTTGTCTAACATAGCGAATGGCTCTATTGACTGTCCGGAGCTGCTTGCAAATGTATCGCTTCGCACCAGCCAAAGAAGCTTAAGGCAACGGCCACTATTAGATGTACCATTTGCCGCGACCAATTATAGACGGAACACATTTCATATCCGTAGTGCAAGGAGCTTTAATGATCTTGCATCGCGGCTAGACTTTGACCTTGACTTATTCTGCACCAGCTCTAGAGCGATAAAAAAGCGCGCAGGTGAGGAGTACTTTGGGGATCGTGTGAACGTCCTATGAGGAGCTTTTCACTTGTGCATACTCGATCACTGCTTAGGTTGTATTCTATAGGGTATCGACATGAATGGAACGTAGACTGAGTAGTTACATATAAGTGAACTTAATTTCGTTTTATTAGTGTTTGTAGTAGTTTGAAAACTGTACTTAATTATTTGTTTCTTTGTTCTTTGTTTTTGTTTTTTAATTATTTATTTTTTATTTTTTGTAGTCTTTTAGCACTCCCCTTGGTTTGTATACCAATAATATATTATTGTACTAAGTTACCTATATGTGTGGACTTGTAATTAGCTAAATAGTTACCTAAGTTGTAATTATTTTTATTATTTGTCTGTAAGTCCTCCTAAAAGAAATAAATAAATAAATAAATATATAATGTAAGCGACTAGGTATCAACTCGGTAGCTCCCATTTTTGTTCTATGAAATAGGTATGACGTCATCGGAAAAAATAAGATTTTTTTTTCTGAGTAAGTAGGTAGGTTTACATTAGGTACAGAACATAAAATATTTTTTCTTCACTGATGCTATGAAAGTAGCTAGTATTTAACTCAAAATGCGGGTTGTAAATTCAATTTACCTCACTGTAAGTTTTGAAAATCGAACGAAGCATCCTGACATTTAACAACTTATTTTTTTTCAGTCCGCCATTTTGACAAATCGTCATAATTGTTTTTAAATATCTCTTTTTTTATATTGGAGGTAACGGATTTTCTACGGTTGCCTCTGCCTCTAGTTTTACTGATTCCGGCTTCAAATCCAAATCATCATCACTTGAACACATCATAATTATTTTAATTGAAATTATGTTTGAAACAACGTCTTTATCGAGAAAATCTGCTTGGCTCCAATTTTTTTTCTTTCGTTTTTTTTTTCTTGCGGTCATCTTGCTGGCCAGTGCGTTTTGAAAATAACACCAATTCATTGTGTAACTTTATACCAATTTATAAGATTTTTTAAGTACAGTAGGTACTCACCACACACATTTTACACATGAGACATTGAGACATTGCTAGTAGAAATAATGTAAAGATCAACAAGACAAAAAGTGATTAGGCACAGGTCTTTTTCATTGTATTTAGCTCATTGTTATAAGAAAATTTCTATAATTTAGTTTAGCTGGACGAATAATATTTTTTTTTAATTAAACAGATTTTTTTGTTTGTTTTTTCTAATTTCCTCGCATTTAGAGTGATCAACTCGGGTGTAAGTGATCAATTACACCGTCTAACTATAAGCACCCTTGCTCGCATCGCTCGCTCGTGTGCCTAAATATCTTGGGGTTTGATTACTTACATCCAATGTTTATCAATCTACTATTCTTTCTAAAATTTTATTGTTCTGTGGAACAAAGAAAACTAGACTCTTAGCCGACGACGTTCGCACGGACGTAAAAATATCGCGGCGATTTTATTTCGCGCACTGGATTTTAAACTCTCCGTGTTGAGCCGAGCTTCGAGAATCCAAACTAACAACAACAGAGTGCATCCCAGCGCCTCTAAAAACACAGTGTTGGATTTTCAACTCTCGGCGCTAAGCAGAGCGTTGAAAATCCAGTGCGCGAAAAAAAATTGTACGCGGGGGTCGTGCGGTCCATGGCCCTTTACGGGGCACCGGTGTGGGCGCATTCCCTGAGGCTGCGACCGGCCCACCGGTTGAACGCGTCCCAGAGGGTCATGGCCATCCGGCTAGTGCGGGGAGATTGGGCAGGAGCCGCTTCAAGACAGCCCCGGCCCGCTCCAGTCTGGGAGCCAAACGTCTGAAATGCTCCACGAAGTCCCACTGGCTGTCGAGGACGAGTCCCAGGTACTTCATCGTCGACTCGACTCCAATGTGATCCCCTCCAACCGTTATTTGGGAACCCGACGGTGGCGCGTTCCGAGGACCATGAAAACACATGACCTCGGACTTGTGCAAAGCCACCTCGAGTCCCAACTGCCGGATCCTCTCTACGGTTGTCGCAACCCCCCGTGTCGCTAGTTCGGCCGCCGCCTGGTGCGACCTCCCTTGCGCCAGGACCAGCGTGTCGTCAGCGTAACATACAACGCTTGAGCCACGAGGGAGGTCGGCGTGCAGCACCCAGTCGTACCCGATGTCCCACAGATGTGGCCCCAGGACCGATCCCTGTGGGACACTGCACGACATCTCTCGCCGGTTCCACTCTCCCTGATGACCGGGGCAGATGACGGCCCTGTCCGTCAAATAGGCCTGGACCACTCGACAGAGGTAGGCTGGAATCCGTTGATACCGGAGTGCCTCCCTGATGCAACTCCAGGGCAGGGTATTGAATTCATTGGCGATGTCTGGAGACACCCCCAAGACGACCCCACCCCAGGCCACAGCTTCCCCCGTCGTAAGGGCTCGCACGCGCATGATGGCGTCCACCGTAGAGCGCCCCCTGTGGAAACCAAACTGGCTCTCCACCAGATCCGGCCCCTCCTGCACCAGCCAGGCGGTCTGCGATGACTCTTTCAAAGAGCTTGCCCACCTCGTCGAGCAGCACGATGGGTGGGTAAGCGGACGGAGAGTCCGCAGGGCGCACCCCGGCTTCTTGATGAGGACCAGTTTCCCTGTCTTCCAACGAAGTGGGAACTGGCCCCTCTCCAAGCATGCGCTTAGGAGCCCACCTAGTCGAGGCCCGAGAGCCTCATAGGCCAGAACCCAGGCTCCTCCTGGCAAGCCGTTGGGTCCTGGGGCGGTATTCTTGGCACTCAGCCTACGTACCGCCGCTCTCAGCTCTACCTCGGTCACTTCCGGAGCATCGTCGTCGTCGTCGGTGATGTGGTCCGCATCGGGCACCGCAGGAGGCGGAGCCATGGGCGGGGGAGTATGTTCCCCTCGCGAAGGAAACAGAGCGCTCACCACGTCCTCCGCGAGCTGCGGCCGGAGACTGCGTCAGCGGGGGAGCCCATGGGCGGAGTTTATCCCGCACCATTTTGTAGGGGCGTCCCCACGGGTCTCTGTTTAGAGTCCCCAGCGACTCCTTGCGAGCCAGACCCCTGGCCCGCAAGATATGTGCTCGGTGGGCAGTCTTCGCCGCTCTGTACCCCTCGTAAAGCTCCGCCTGAATGGCTTCCGTATCCGGAGGGCGGATACGGAGCCTGCGGTGCCTGGTGGACCGGTGCCGCGCAGCAATGCACGCCTTGCGCAGAGCCCTCAGCTCCGGCGACCACCAATTACCCACCAGTTTAATGAAATTTAAGTCAACCAGTTCTTACTACATCATTCAGTCATCAGATACAAAACTTTTTGGACGCAACTAGGAGGATTTTAACTTTTATTGTAAGTAAAAAAATGTTTGACTAGATTTTCATTGATCGGAATTTAATGAATACTTATGTATATTGTTATAACTGACCAATTCTCGGGACTTTAGAAATAGCTCGAACCATCCGTCACGGACACTTACATCTATAAATAATCATTTTGCAAAAGCACAGCAAGCTCGCTCCGCTTGCCGCGCCGCGTACTACATTTCGCGATACCTACTTTTGCGTATTTAAAATACGTCAACTGTTCATTGAACCCCGCGCGGTTTCGCATCGCACGTTGCTGAATTTATTGTGTCTGTAGATTTGTGGGTCACTGTACTAGCTGACGTCAAATTGGGGGCCCAGACGACGATGACGTCACCTTATCAAATATACTAATCTTATCAATTATACTAGCCGGTGATTCTAGTTCTATTTTATAACATGGTGGTCACAAAACGAGTACCATGAATTATAATAGCCGCCCTAATCTGACCTGACGCTGTTTGAATAATAGTGTAAGTAATGTCGTTTGTATCATGTGTGCCGAGGTCATTGCTATTCGTTTACTTTTTTGTTAATTCAAGGGCGTCTTCGCGCCCGGTACGAGTAATCATCGACACGTCCGTCGCGTCGCGTCGCAAATATTTTTATTATGTTTTGTACATTTGTTGCATCTATGTGTGTGGATATCTTGTATACGAGGAGGGATCAAAAAGTAGTGAGAACGACATACTCCTTGGTAAGAAAAAAAATAAATACTGACAGGTACAGCTCAGATACATATTTGTAATATTAATAAAGAAAAAAATCTTCGATTCTCTTTTGTTTTTTTCTGAATGTTGTCATTTGTTTGCTTCGTGTCGGAACGTGTTCTCGAAAAAACTTTTTTACAAAAAACTACAACCGACTTCCAAAAACAACACTACAAAGTGAAAAATAACTTTAATTTCGAAAGTCGGTGTCTAGTTAAATGTATTTTCGTTTTTTGCCACCGACTTCCGAAATTAAAGTTATTTTTCACTTTGTAGTGTTGTTTTTGGAAGTCGGTTGTATTTTTTTGTAAAAAAGTTTTTATTTTTCACTTTTTAGTTGTGTACCTACCCCACACAAATTCTAATACCACTACCTGCAAAACAAACTAGAACATCATCCATATAAAAGTGAGGAAAAAATACGTATTATTGAAACTAACTCAAAAACTACCAAAGCACGGGGAACATACATAAAAAAAAAAAAATAAAAAAAAAAGGTTCCGACGAATTGAGAACCTCCTCCTTTTTGAAGACGGTTAAAAAGTGAGGAAAAATACGTATTATTGAAGCTAACTCAAAAACTACCAAAGCAAAGTTAATCAATTTTATATGGGACCAACTGTAATGTACTCGTATACACTCTCGAATAAAACAAAAAAAATCCAAATCGGTCCAGCCATCTTCGAGTAATCGGGGAACATACATAAAATTGAGAACCTCCTCCTTTTTGAAGTCGGTTAAAAATGGAGAAAAACGAAGTGCGAGCCGTTATTAAATACCTCTGTTTAAAAAAGTTAACGACGCAAGAGATTCATTGCGATTTGGAGGCAACATTAGGAGAGTCTGCTCCGCCTTATTCCACTGTCGCAAGGTGGGCTTCTCAATTTCGAGTAGGGAGAACGAGCACGGAAGACGAACATCGTTGCGGCCGTCTATCGACATCAGTCACCCAAGAAAATGTTGCGAAAGTCGAGAAAATTGTATTGAGCGATCGAAGAGTTACTATCCGATACTTAATTCAAGAAACGGGCATTTTATATGGAAGTATTCAATCCATATTGAAACAATCTTTGAATATGAGAAAAGTCTCCGCAAGATGGGTGCCGAGAATGTTAACCGACAGTCAGAAACGAAATCGACTTGACATTTCAAAGATATTGTTGGACAAGTTTCAAGAAGATTCTGAAAACTTTTTGTCTCGTTTCGTAACAATGGACGAAACATGGGTCCATCATTTTGATCCCGAGACAAAACAGCAATCTTCGCAATGGAAACGGCCATCATCACCGACCCCGAAGAAGTTTCGTGCCGTGGCATCGGCTGGCAAGGTTATGGCCTCAATATTTTGGGACTCAGAAGGGATATTGTTGATTGATTACCTGGAGCGTGGAACCACTATTACAGGTCAATACTATGCAGCTTTAATTCCTAAGTTGAGGAATGCCATCAAAGAGAAAAGGAGAGGGAAACTTCGAAGGGCGTGCTGTTTCATTACGACAACGCACCCACCCGCGCACAGGTCGGCAGTTGCGATGGCTGCCATTCAGCAAGCTGGCTTCGAATTGCAAACCACGCCCCTTATTCACCAGATCTGGCGTCTAGCGATTTTTATCTGTTCCCCAAATTGAAAGAACACTTAAGGGGAAACAGGTACGAAGACGATAACGAGGTGATGGATGCCGTGGAGAGCTTTTTGCAGGTCCAAGACAAAACTTTTTTTTTTAAAGGGATTGAAGTCTTGGAAAAGCGCTGGACTCGGTGTGTAGAGAGACTCGGAGACTATGTAGAAAAATAAATTATTAAGTTATCAATACTCATTATAATCTATCTCATTCTCTCTACTTTTTGATCCCCCCTCGTATATATACTTTTAAGTATGTAGGTACTTAGCATAATCTACTTATCTGTAATTTCTACTATTGATAGATTTTATTGGGTATTATTTGCGAAGTGCAATATCGTGGAATATTCTTGCCTATTGTCGCGGAGGTTTTCGACCTTTGCAAATGCGCGGCGCGACGCATTTTCAATAGACCACAAATTGTTTTTTTTTTTTCTTACTATACACACGTCTGGCCCTGGTGTCATAGATGTGCCTATTATAAAATGGCGTGTAGCGCTCTATTTGAAATTCGCAACGTGTGGTAAAAAAAAATTCTGTTTTAATTTTGTTTATTACTCACATAAGTTAATTGTATTAAACGTACCTATTGAAATTCATTAATTTATCTGACTCGCACTTGGTGTCCTAAATTCTTGATTTTACTTCAGTGCAGCATCACTGCACCAGTAGCACGCAGCCAAGTTCACGTTGCTGCCATGGATTTCATGATAGATACGTAATTCGAATAACAGTGTAGCACGCACACCTGCACCATCGTGAATCAATATTTCCTCATTTCTAATTTTTTATCGTTTACATAGTGCGTCGAAGACCTGCCTCTTGAGAATGTAGATCATTAACTGGAAACGTTCGTTTTAGCGCGTTGCCAGTTAAACGCAATTTTTATTTATTTATTTATTTATTTATGTTAATACGGTTTGTGGACCAATTACATTAACACATACAGTAAATATAACATAATCATAAAAAAGACAACAAAAAAAAAAAAAAAAAAAATAGAACAAAGATATTATAAACAAAACACAAGTTTTAAATTTATGTGCTCTCACAAAAGTGAAGACAAGCGCACAAAACAGTTTTGAGATCATCTGCAAATAGGTCACAGTTCGGGTTGGCTTCCATGACGTTATTAAGCGCAGTCAGGGCGCGAGGAACAGGGTATGAAGCGCGGGCCACTGTTCGAGTTGTGGGCACGGCTAGTAGACGGTGTTTTCTACCACGGAGATAGCTGCTTGGAACGTAAAGGCGAATCAGCTCATTATGGAGATCAGGAGCATCTGTTATCCCACGACATATTTTAAGCATGATGTACAACTGATCATAGGTTCTCCTAGTTTGTAACATATGAAATCCTAGAGATCCTACGAGAAATTTTGTTGGATATAAAAATGGATAAAATCCGTAACGGAATTTATAGAGAAATCTCAGAAATGCTTTTTGAACCTTCTCTAATAAAAGTGCATAACTAGCCTCGTGCGGGTTCCAGACACAAGAGCTCGCCTCCAACTTGCTTCTGACAAGCGTACTGTATAACAGCTGTACAACATGCGCATTTTGAAATTCTCGTGCGTTTCTAAGAACAAACCCTAGTCGTTTAAATGACTCCTTAGCAACCTTTGAAATGTGGTCATGGAATGTCAACTTCTGGTCGAATACGACACCCAAGTCTTTTACAGTGTTCGATTTTGTAACAACAGTGCCATTTATTTTATATTCATAATGAATTAGATGCCGCACCCGGCCAAAAGTCATGACATAGCATTTAGAGGAATTGAATGCCATTTTATTGGCAACTCCCCACTCGTAAATGGCATCTATATCTTTCTGAATATTCTCACAGTCTAATACGGTACTAACACGAGCGTACAGTTTTATATCATCTGCATAAAGAAGACATTTTGAATATTTGAGAACAGAAGGCAGGTCATTTATCATCAACAGAAACAATAAAGGTCCAAGAATTGAGCCCTGACTTACGCCTGAGCGAGTGTGATAAGCACTCGATTCGTAAATACCTAGCCGCACAAATTGCTGGCGACCACGGAGGTAATCAGCTAGAAGACGTAGCAAGTCAGGACAAAAACCTATGGCGCTAAGTTTTGCAAGCAGAATGTCATTGTTGACCCGGTCGAAAGCCTTTTGGAAATCGAAATACAGCACATCTACCTGCTTTCCCTCGTCAAGCTGTGCAGAAATATACTCTGTTAGAGTCAGAAGATTAGTCTGTACGGATCTCTTGCATCTAAAACCATGCTGGGCATTACTGAGGTGTATTTCAACCTGTTTGTAGATTAACTTAAGGAGAACATTCTCAAATATTTTTGCTGGTGAAGATAATATTGCTATGGGCCGATATTCCTCTACATCTACTTTATTTGATGTTTTAGGTATAGGTGTTACGCGTGAGATTTTCCATTGCGGGGGATATATTCCTGTTTTTAGCGATAGGTTAAATATATGACATAAAGGGGGTACAAAATAGTGTTTCAGGCACTTGAGAAGCGGGGCTGGTATACTATCCGGACCTATAGAGCTATTTGTTTTCAATTTATCAATTCCGTATAAGACGTCCTCGTTGGTAAACTGGAAAATATTAATGTAGTTGCTGTTGTAACTTACATCGCAACTATTACAATCAGTAGCATTTAACAATGGTATGTCAGTGAGAAACACACTTGAGAAAAACTTGGCAAAAATCTGAGCTGCTTCTACGCCTGCGTAACTTTCACCACGGTAGTTCACCTGTGGCTCGAACCCACCCTTAGACCGCAAGGAGCAGATATGTCGCCAGAATTCACGTGGATTGATTTTGATGTTATTTTCTACACGTCTAATATATGAACGGTAAGCTTGAGCAACTCTATGTTTTAAGGAATTTCTTAGATTAGAGAAGGTTTCATAGTCATCTTGACTTTTAGAGCGCTTCCAGTTTGTATGCAAAGCAAGTTTACGCTTGGTGTCATTAATTATTTCTGGTGTAAACCATACAGGATACCGCCTACTGGTAGAGTTCGAGCGACGCTTCTTTGGCATACAGCTATCAAAAATTTCATAAATTATATTATAGAAGGTGTTTAAAGCCTCAGAAACGTTACTGGCCTGAAATACAGTTGCCCAAGAGATCTCTGACAGTAACAGATAAAGTTGCTCATAATCGCACTTGTTAAAATTCCAATCTCTCATAGAATTTATGTTACTCGTACTTGGCTCTATTACGTCTGAACAATGAACTGATTCAACCTTTACCTCTATTTCCAGCGGTGGGTGATATGCGTCTGGCGGGACAATGCTATCCGTACTGGACACACAAACCTCATGAAGGCCATCCCGAACTAGTATCACATCCAACATTCCACCGTGAACATTCAAAATAACATTTTTATCTACCAGAGAACAGAACGACAAAAAGTAACAGTAGTAGTTCGTGACATCTGTTGAAGCACTTTTTAAATTAAGATCACCAGTTAGAATTACGAAGCCTTTAAAATTGTTTATGAAACTTTCAGTTTTGCAAAACCAACGCATATAATCCTCATCACTGGCACTGGGCTTTATATACACTACACAAATAAGATATGAGCGACCAAGCCACGTGAAGGATGCCCAAAGATCTTCGCCACAATCAGTTTCGTACTCACTTCTTCTACGGAGTATCAGAGGAGATCGTGCTGCCAATAAAACTCCTCCGCATGGTGTTTTTCTGTCACGACGCAGGACATTCCAGTCATCAACTTCCAGTTCTGAATCCGTTACCGAAGAATCTAGAAAAGTTTCAGTAACAGCGACTAGACAATTTTCTAATAAGGCTAGATTGTTGCGCCACATAGAAAGCTTCGTTTTTAGGCCACGTACATTCTGGTAGAAAAAGCTGATGCGAGCATTTTTACTATTGCTGTTGGGTAGTTGTAGATTTACGAAAGGGCGGCGGCTGGCTCAATGACACGTTTGCTGTATCGTTTATCTTGGTCTTGGGGGCTGTTCTTCTGTAGTTTATCCACGGATTGAGTTTCGCATTTATCGGCCAGACACTGGCTGAGTAGAGCTGATCATAAAACGCAGCTATAATCCCAATTTTGTACGATTTGTAATCCCCACGGGCAGTAAGTTCTTCCACCGAGCAGTTAGCGTCAGGACACAGATTGGCAATATACTGTCGAACTTCTTCGAGACTCGAGGCCATGTTCCACAGATGAAAATACTTGCGAATTTCAATCGCCTTTAAGTTAATGGTACTTGGACTGGCAGTTCCACATAGAGGCGATGGGCGTTGTCTACTGTTGCGTTTTTTCACTACAGTCCAGTCTCCATTACCGATATCATTTACTGCAACCGATGTTGGTTCAAGGCTGGTGTTGTTCATTTGTGAATCGACCAGAGGAGGTTCCTCTGTGATCACATGTTCGACAATAGGTATATCAGCTGCTGTCAGCTGAGAACTTGGGCGAAATTCCTGACTCTTTCCTACCTTTTTTATTTGTTGTTTAGGCGGGTGCTTATGCCTTACCTGCTGGATAGTTACCTCTGTGACATTCGAGGTAAGCGCAGGTGACGGAGGCGGCGGGTTATGTTGATCTCCGGACATGTTATAGATTTGAACTCCATTTTTTTCGCAATTCTCAAGCTTTCTATTGAGTTGCTCTACATGAAAAGCACATTTTTCTAACTTTTCCTCTTGACTACTTATCAACGATAATGCCTTAGTTAGCAGTTCTTTGAGGACTGACACCTCCGAGCGTAAAGCATGCATATCAGAAGCGAGTTCAACATCACTCTCAACTGAGTAATTAGTTCTCATAGTAGTAGTAGTAGCTTTCTTCCTGAGAGTTATGTTTGAGTCTTGCTTGGGACCAACCGGGGTAAAAGAATTATCTCCGCCTTTCTTTATGGCACAACAACACTCAGGGCATATCCACGAATCGACGTCCACGTCTAATATGCTTTTTTTGCCTGTGCATATGGGGTGATATACCTTCCCACAGCTGTCACGCGTGCATCGGAGACCTCCGTCAACACCCTCAATGTTATTATAACACGCAGAGCAATTCATATTTGCATAGGCGGCTTTCTAAACTGTTTAAAAATCCAATATAAAATTATAAAATGCACGGAGAAAATATTTTCAACCGTCAGCTTGACAGTCGGGCCACAGACACTAAAAGATAAACAAAGATAAGTGGTAATTAGACAGTGGGTGCTCAAATCATATGACCCACGATAAAAGCAAATTGTTGTCTTCACCTGAAATGGGCAACATGAAGATCGCAGTAGCAAACGGCGAGAAGTTATTGGTGAAAGGAAGAGGAAATGCTGAGCCACAAGTAAGCGAAAACGAAAAATTTATTTTAGAAAACGTTTTACATGTTCCATTGCAATGATGACGTATAACTAGTTAACACGCCCATGATGCACAGAATAAATAATTGGTTTAGTACTAACGCTATAGTAGTGTGCGATTTTCTTGTACCTATGACGAGTTGTTGATACCTATAATAGAATTGTTCACAGTCTTTGCAGTCAAACCTAGCTGGTGGTAAAACTTCTCAGTCATGAGACATGACGTGCTGCCACTGTCAAGCACAGCACGAGCAAAATACTTCTGACCATTAATACCCATGACCTTGACGAGTGCAGTGGACAATAACACGTCACCGTGTTCAACACTGGCGGACAGCGACACACCGGTACCTACACCTGTAGTAGTGGACTGAGTGGAGACAGTCGCACTGCCATTCGCGTCAACAACAACACTGCTAGCAGAAGCACCACTTGCGTCTGACTTCAAGGATTTATCAACGTGAGCAATAGTGTTGTGTTTACGAAGGCATATTTTACAACTTGGCTTTTTGCAGTTGTTTGCATAATGTCCCAGATTAAAACAGTTGTAACAAATTTTGTATTTAGGTAATAGCTGCAAACGAGCTTCATTGCTCAACGATAAAAACTGAGGACAACTACTTAACTTATGATCACCGTTACACATAACACAATTTTTAGGCTTATTTGAAACACCATCGTCCCGTTTACTTGAACCTGAACTATTTTTATTAGAATCCTGTACCAACATTGATCTAACCTTGTTTGAATTTTTACCTGTGTGTGAGTGCTTAGTATTCGTAGAACTTTCCAATTCGAACGTTTCTAATATCTCGGCACGGTTTTTAATAAAAGTAATAAATAATTCAAACGTAACTTTAGAATTCTTGTCCAGGCGGCCCTTGTACTCACCCCATTCACGATAAGTGTTGCTATCTAATTTGTGTGTGACAATATAAATGAGTAAAGTATCCCAATGACTAACAGGTTCATCTAAGGATTCTAGGGCACGTATGTTTTTGTTAACAATATCAAGTAAACCTTTTAAATTAATTGAAGACTCCTTTTGAAGGGTGTCGATTTGAAATAATGCAGAAACATGATGCTGAATAAGCAGGTGTTTGTTATCAAACCGCTCGCAGAGAAGATTCCATGCTACCGAATAATTTGCAGAAGAAAACTGAATAGAGTTGATTACCACAGCAGCAGACCCTTCTAGGGATGACCTCAAATAATGAAATTTATTTATTTCGTCCATATCATCGTTTGAATGGATGAGACTAGCAAATGTGTCGTGAAACTCTAACCAGTTTGCACAAGAACCACTGAATTTCGGCAACTGAATAGTCGGTAATTTAACAAACTT
The DNA here is from genome assembly GCA_946251885.1 of Cosmia pyralina. NCBI lineage: Eukaryota > Metazoa > Arthropoda > Insecta > Lepidoptera > Noctuidae > Cosmia > Cosmia pyralina. The sequence continues at coordinate 5,469,511 of OX276368.1, read as the reverse complement.
ATGATTGCTAGAACGCGACATTACGTCACAGTTATCATTAGAAACTCTTTTCCTATTATCATCCAATATTTGTTGAGCTTTAGCTATGGTTTTGTAATAAAGAGATTAAAATTCTTCACGTTCCCGGCATCTGACCGTCCAAGTCATCAGCACTACACTCCAGCAATAATTGCACCTCATCATAGTGGGCATACAATGCCACGAGTCTATCGAAACGTAATTGCAACTCGCTTACCTCAGTAGGACTCAAAGAAGAGGGATTCAAAGAATTTAAATAGTTCGAGAACACTGTCACCTTTCCTTTGCAACTCGCTCGTTTCCTAACGAGCTCTTTTAATTCCTTATCCTCTGTCATTGCGAAAGCTGGTGTGATCAACCTGGAATGTATATATATATAAAGTTATAGCAACGTTTAAATTACAATTACAAATGATGCAGCCTGAAATACGTACCTACAAGATTAAAATACACTAACTTTTGAGTGAATTTACAGCAATAATTCAGAATGTATCTATGCGTATTGACGGTTATATTGTACTAAACATTAATAATAACACTGCTATTGCAATGATTTCTATTGTTTATTCTGTGCTCACTAATGTGATTACCTAACTGTCTCAATAACTATAAAATTATTACACCGTAAAGCAAAATAATGCAGTTACTACAAAGAACTACTCTTTAACAATGTGTAAATAACAAAAACGAACAATAATTACTGATCAGTTAATAATTGTATTACAAATTGTAGCTACTCACAGAACAAAGAAAAATTGCAATAGGTATTTCGTACTAACCTGGCTATTAACGGCTGACTTACACTAATTATACATGTTAAATAGAGTGTTGGGTACATACATTTAATAATAAATACGCCTTTTCTCAGCTATTAAGTATCCAGACCACGTAAATTCCAATAATCTTCTGAATGACGTAGCAGAATTCACGGGCCACACCCGGCGTCGACTATGATTTTTGATGTCCACCAATTCTCTTCAATCCCTTTGTAATAATTCGCTGATCGGAGTAGATATTCTTCAAATCTCCTCATCCACGCTCGTAGGGACCATGTGCGGAATTGGTCCAGGTATAATTTATGGGAATAATGAAAAAATACGTTGCTTGATGTGAACGCGTGCAATTTTTATTCTGACAATTGTATTTTCAGATATATGTAGCCGGTCAACAAAGTTAAAAAATAAAAACGATTAGCCACAATCTATAATACGTAGCCTCAACATTAAAACTGTAGGTATGCGAATTTCCGTAGGCGCTTGCGGGAACACTACCAAAGCAAAGTCAATCAATTTTATATGGGACCAACTTTGATGTATACCCTCTCGAATAAAACAAAAATTTTTGAAATCGGACGACTCTGTAAAAAGTTATGCGTATACATAAAAAAAATAAAAGTAACATAGGTACGTGTCGAATTGAGAACCTCCTTCTTCTTTTTCGTCGGTTAAAAAGGGTGCTATTTAGAGACATCATTTTATTTTTCCTCTAATCTTTACATAAGGTTCTGACACATAGAATAATTTCAGATTTTTCTCTATGCAAACTTTTGTGATAAGGGGGGGGGGGGGGGGGGGGCACGGTATTTTCTTTTACATTTTTCATCAAAGTCAAAAACTATGCGGTCTAAAAAAAATAATAAAATGTTTGAGAATGTGCAAACAGCACTCTTTCATATGATACCCCACATGTCTTAGTAGCCCCACTTCGATTTTTTCAGTACTTACCTGTTACAAAAAAAAAAAAATTTTTTTTCTTTCTTATTTGTAAAAAAAAGTTGAGCAAACGTCATCTAAAACTGTTCCAAATTTCAAGTTGACAGCATTTGTAGTTCTTGAGATATCCAGCTGTGACAGACGGACAGACAGACAGACTCTGTATATATAGAAGAACTCATGGCCAAAAATGTTGACGTTGATGTTGTTTGCATAACGGAACTGGCTATGAGCAGTATCTCTCAACCCCGAACTACAATCTAGCTACTTGTTTTAGCAGGAAAGATACTAAAAGAGGGGGTTCATGTATCTTGATAAAAAAGCTTGTTAAGATCACCACATATTACAACATTTCGCTTATTTTTCTTTGTTATTAATTGACATAATTTGTAGGTACAGTTGCTCAAAAAAACAGGTCAAATTGTTTGCATTAGGAACTCTGTAGATGCAGATTACAATGGTAACTGTATGAGTCAGTTCTATAGCACAACACTCGATTGTGCTACTTATTGCTAAGTTCCAAGCTTCAGGAATTTCTATCCAATGGTGTCCCTTTTTTATCAAGATACATGAACCCCCTCTTTTAGTATCTTTCCTGCTAAAACAAGTAGCTAGATTCGGTTCGGGGTTGAGAGATACTGCTCATAGCCAGTTCCGTTATGCAAACAACATCAACGTCAACATTTTTGGCCATGAGTTCTTCTATATATACAGAGTCTGTCTGTCTGTCCGTCTGTCACAGCTGGATATCTCAAGAACTACTAATGCTGTCAACTTGAAATTTGGAACAGTTTTAGATGACGTTTGCTCAACTTTTTTTACAAATAAGAAAGAAAAAATTTTTTTTTTTTTTGTAACAGGTAAGTACTGAAAAAATCGAAGTGGGGCTACTAAGACATGTGGGGTATCATATGAAAGAGTGCTGTTGGCACATTCTCAAACATTTTATTATTTTTTTTTAGACCGCATAGTTTTTGACTTTGATGAAAAATGTAAAAGAAAATACCGTGCCCCCACCCCCTTATCACAGAAGTTTGCATAGAGAAAAATCTGAAATTATTCTATGTGTCAGGACCTTATGTAAAGATTAGAGGAGAAATAAAATGATGTCTCTAAATAGCACCCTTTTTAACCGACGAAAAAAAAGGAGGAGGTTCTCAATTCGACACGTACCTATGTTATTTTTATTTTTTTTTATGTATACGCATAACTTTTTACAGAGTCGTCCGATTTCAAAAATTTTTGTTTTATTCGAGAGGGTATACATCAAAGTTGGTCCCATATAAAATTGATTGATACCTTGTTTGATACCTCTGTCACCCGCGCATTAAGTCGCTTGCTGACTAGGCTAGTAGTGTGGCCGCACGGATAGGGACGTTTGAAAACTACGCGCGCTATCTCGCTCGAGCCCGTCGTGCTAGGCGCCCGCCTTAGTACCGTAACATATGAAACCGCCGTTTGATATTTCGCGCCCGTCGTCGCAATCGCGCTAGGCTGGCAGTGTGGATGCACACACAAAGTGGCGAACGGGACAACTGCAAAATGATACATACTAATTCCATGCGTAAAATCGATCGAATGAAACGGAATCTCAAACCGACGCGCGACGATAAATATTATTTATTTAAAATAATAACTTGCTACATCTCGGTCTCTCGTCGGGGGGAAAAGAAGAGCTAGCCATAGTTACTATAGGTACTCTGTGGAGCTAGCTACTAAATATCACAGTACATTAAAATCCCTAATAAAAAAAAAATAATAATTAAAAACATCATCATCATTAATATCTCTGTGAACAGAAATGCCTTTTTCAAGTTTACTCAAGTTACATTAATACCAAAAAGTTCTTAATTTTAGTGAAAGAGTGTCAAATAGTGAAATAGCTGAGTGTTCATCTAAAATGTTTGTGTATAATATAGTTTTAATTGGTTTTGGTAAGTTTTAATTTTGTTTATTAAAACCAAAACCGAACAGGTAGTGAAAACATACAACGTGTCGTTTTGCATCCTCGTCAAATTTAAAGGTGTGGTCTAGACCAAAAAACCGAACAACTTTTTCCATAGCACTAACATCGTAATCGCGAAAAAATAATCAGCTGTCCCATACATTTGCGTCGAGTAGGTATTGAAGTTTTCTATGGGACAAGTGAATTTTTTTTCGCGAATACAATGTTGATCCCATGGAGCAAGTTATTCGGTTTGATCTTCAGTTTAAAAAACCTGTTTCTTATTAATTATTTATTTTATTTTTATTGTCTGTTGTTATAGCGGCAATAGAAATACACAATCTGTGAAAGTATCAACTGTCTACATTACAGTTCATGAGATACAGCCCGCTGACGGACAGACGGATGGACAGCGGAGGCTTAGTAATAGGGTTCCATTTAGCACCCTTTGCGTACGGAACCCTAAAAGTAGCCAAATCAGTCCAGCCGTTCTCAAGTGATGCGCTAACCAACGAACAGCAATTCATTTTGATTTATATAGATAGATAGTTATAAAGGTTATCTAAAAGTTTGTAGCCAATAACCTTTCAGATAACGGTTACGCCTGGACTGCTTTGGCTTGGTCCCACAAAAGTAATAACTTCATCATTCTGTAACACTAATCTAAGTGTCCACTGCAGCGCAAAGGGCTCCCTTTTCCAAACAATTCTGTTTATTGCTAGCCGGCCAGTCCTTTCGGCAGGAGTGGAGCTCGTCCCACCATCTTCGGCTTGCCCCGCCGCGATGAACCCCTTGTACACGGTGTACCAGAAAGGTGTGGGCGAAGGAGATGTCCGCTTTTTGTATGGGCGTTTGTTTTTTATTCCGAGAAAAATCTAACAAGCATCAAATTACACCTAAATAAAAACGACAAAATCTGGAACTAAGAACCACTGAAATAATATTTTTAGACTTCATTTATATATATTTTAAGTTTCAAATATTTATAAATCGCACCGCTTAACTATGGTTCTACGCGGAGCCCTCACCAGAATCTATCTGTCTTCCTATTAAGAAAACGAGAATCGTTTTCTTGATAGAAGACATTCCATATTTGAATGATTGAATGTCAGCCAGTATAATATTGTCAAGGCTTGATCAAAGCATCAAACCTCCACATGAGCTACGCCCCCTTTGAATAAAAGTCTTGCAGTAGTCCACTTCTAAATAAGACTTTTATTCAGACCAAGACATTCGATCATACAAACAAAACCTACCTATCCCTAATATATAACCTACTTAACTCCAGGAAAGGGAAGACATCTGGGGAATTCTACTTATAGGAACAGGCTAAGCTCTGGACAAACGAATTGCAAAAATTAACACTATGTTAAGTGTCAGTCAAGTTAACATCTATGCGTGCCAACGTGCACTCAAAAATAACACATTTATCCAGTCTAAGCCCCGTCAAACAAAACCCGGAGGCAAAAGGATGAAGTGGCCCCTGCGATAACAATATGATGTGATGATTCACATCAGCTCAGAAGGGGTTGAGCAAACTAAAGAACTGAACATCGTGATTCATTAATCCATCGGACTGATTTGAGCCAGAGGGAGGAATGTGTCAGGAAGTTAAAATTCTATCGCCGAACCTATCTCACGATCAATCTCCAGTAATTTCAAAAAAAATATCGCGTAAAGTCAACATTGAACCCTCACGTATTACTACTGGTCCATATTGACCAAACTGTGAATCCTCAGATATAAACTGCACCAATTGTGTCAACTCAACACACTTTGCAAGGACTATGTCCCGTCAGCAAAGCTGGTTACAACTTTACCAAAGTTTCCCCCCCTCTCTAGGAGATTCACAGTTTTTCAAAACCATTTACTACCCCTAATACGCCATACTACATTCTGGAGGCTGTTCCCTATGACATTGTTGGTTCACTCCCTCTTTCTCTTCAATGATGTGGGCAGCGTTGTAGGTAGCGGTGTGGTGTGTGTATATCTCACACGCAGTTGGCTGCGTCCGATGTAGTAGTCAGCATAACATGATAATATGAAAACATATATTACACAAAATATTAATACTACATTCTATAAAGATGTCACAAAATAATACAATGACATAAAAAACTGAAAATAAACGACAATGACCATTAAATAATTCTTATAAGAAAAAGTTTCCCATCTATTAGTACTCGTACAAAAAGGTTTAAAAAGTTTACATCTAATAAAGTTATTTATAAAAACGTCTCTAAACCTTCTTTTATTCAATTGTAAAAAACAATATTTTAAAACTGAAAACTTCTTTATAAAATGTCTGTTGGTTTTCACAACTTCTTTGAAATTATTTAATTTAGGAACTAATTTTTCAAATTTAATTTTATTCACAGATCAACTCTTTTTCTTTTTATACATACATATTGGTATGTTCTTATGTCTTTGGTGTCGTAAAGGGACATTAGGGAACCTGTCATAACATTTTTGATTATAATTAATTTCTACTTGCGCGTTAACAGCCATTGTCTCGACTGCGCATGGGTCCACGTTCTGTTCACCTAATTTTAAATAGATTTCCACATTACAAAGATGGCCAATGTCCTTTATTTCCGATGAAGGATTCTCCTTTGAGTTTGAAAACTTCAAACCAAAATTATTTTTATCAAATTGTTCACATGCGATGTTATTATTATTAAATTTTACATCGTGAACATGATCGTCTTGATACACTGAAACGCCAGCAGACATAATAAAAGGACTGGACCGACCCGAATATTCCAATGCTTCCTGGTCTTCTATCTAAAGCACCTCGTCTGTCTGCTCATCATCTTCGGTCACCATAGGGCTGCTGTCTGCGCAGTTGAGCTCAGCAATGACCTCAACTTCATATTCATCATTGCCCGCATGGCATTTTTCCAAATCATCTACTTCCTCACTCTTGCTTAAAATTAATTCAGAATTATCCTCTACACATAACACACTTTCCTGTCCACCTTCTATAGCCAGATACTATGCACTCGCCTCTTGTCGTGCATAGCTAAAAATCTTTTCTTTATGGCATCTACATGGGAAATCTGCCCATAATGCGTCGCGCAATGCCTCATAGGTCATACCAGCAAAATAAGTATAATTATAACCCACAAAAAAACCCGAAAATAACCCATTATCAGCGACCAATCGCTTTCTCGCCATCCATTGGTGTTGGCAATACGTTTGAAATCTTCAATTAACTTTTCCAGACATCGAGCGTTAATGCCCGTGAAATGATAATCTAACATAAGCATCGTGATAACACACTCAGCTAAAATATATAAAACCACTTAGACTGTTTAAGAGATGCTTAATAGCTTTTAATAAACATAATTTAATAGCTTTTTAATAAACAGCTTTTTAATTCCATGTACGTTCTGGAGTCCCACAAGGCTCCCATCTCGGCCCAGTTTTGTTTTTGCTAATTGTTAATGACATCACTAGTCAAATCTAGCATTGTCAAGCTTTGTTGTTCGCTGATAACTTAAAGATTTATAGGAAGATCACGGGGCTTGCAGATACTACCCTCGTTCAAAGCGACTTAACAAATATTGAAAACTGGTGCTTAGCAAACAATATGACCTTAAACACACGAAAATGCTTCTTTATACGCTTCTCTAAAAAACAGTCATCCTTTTCAACTACCTACACCCTATGCAATACTACGCTGTCTAAGGTATGTGAAAAACGAGATTTAGGAGTTCTGGTCGACGATGAACTAAATTTTAAGTTAAGCCACACACCAACGACATTTTTAAGAAGTCGGCACGGATGCTGGGTTTTGTAAAACGGAACACCCGGGGCTTCCAACTAACAAAGACCAGAATAGTCTTGTTTAATACCCTGGTACGAAGTCGTTTGGAATACGCCAGTTTTGCCTGGAATCCGTTCTATGCAGTTCATTCGCAAAGAGTTGAGAGAATACAAAGAGCATTCACAAAACACATAGCCTTTATATCCAGGAAAATTAGCCATCGCTATCCGTATGAACAGCACTTACACTTTTTCAATATAAAGACACTGCGAGACCGTCGCCGTTCGCGTGATCTAATTTTCCTCTACAAAGTTACAAACGGATTTGTAAAATGTAGCGGTCTTGTTGAGCGTATCCAATATTCAGGCCCTTCAAAACCTCCCAGACATCCCATCACCAGGTTGCTTCATATCCCTTTCTGCAAATCCAATCTTGGTCTCAACGCTCCCTTGGTCCGAATGTGCAGAAATTACAACAGCTTTTGTAAATCGTCAGAAACCGACTTACATGGTGTAATACTCAATAAATTTAGAAGATCAGTCTCTGAGGTACGGAAGTGCATAAACGTACCAATAAATTATTATTATTTTTTTGTAATTCATGTTGATATTAAATCTTCGTTTTTTTTTTTATCCACGCTCATACCTTTTCACCTTCCGTGGCAACATTTTATATTTTTCTTTTTTTTTAAAAAATGTAAATACTAATTTGAACTACTATTTTGAATTTTGAATTGTATTATATTTTATGTGTTCATAAGTTTTTTATTTAAGTTAATTACGTTGTTTTGTTGTGAATGTTGTGTATACCTGTAATAAGCATACATACCAGTAATTTGCTTTTTATTGCTCTGTATTATTTTATCAGTATGTACTGCTGTTGGTGTACCTAATAAATAAATAAATATCGTGTCCCTACTCCGAATTCATTTGACATGGCAGTGCAACAACATGATGGTGTTACTGTTCAAATTAACTTTGACGATAATATATAACGTTAGATAATTTCCGACCTTAACGCGGGCGGAGCCGTGGGCAAAAGCAGAAGTTCCCCCGGTGGGTTCCCGCATTGTCGAGGCGGGGGGGCTCAGTAGCCGTGGTATTGTCACCCACGGTGAAGCGAAGAGGAACCCGAGGAGGGGCCGCTCGTCAGGACTTTTGTCGTTAAGCCGACGACGTAGCGGCCAACAAGTAGGTTGTGATGCCGCTTGGGCGACATCACAACTGAGGCGGGCCGCGATGTCGTATGGGAGGCATCGCGGCTGAGGGTTGAAGGCCGCGGCGGGACAGGAGTGTCGGGATTGCGGTGCGCCGCTCTCCCTACCTCCCGCGGCCTTGACGGGGTCGCCACCATCTGATGGCGGACACGGTGGGACCGCAGGGGAGGAGGAGTGTCGGTATGACGTTGGCCACTCTCCCTCCCTCTGCGGCCGCAAATTGGCAGGCGGGGGGGGGGGGCAATGACCTGACCCGTTGCAGGAGGACCAAGGGTGCCTAGACACAGGATCCTTTTGCGCCCATGTGCTGGTTTGGTCCCTGGGGTGCAATGCATTCTGGTGCGCCGGTGACGGGGAGTACTCCCGAGAGGAGGGTCGGGTTCGGGTAGCACGGGAACGCTAACGCGTGCCCGTGTTACCGGCGTAAGCAGCAGAGAGAAGGACACCGTGGAGTTTTAGTGGGTTAGAGTCCCACATAACTGCACTATTTCACGGTGGTAGTGCAGAATGCATGAGCATTTCTCCACGATAATAAAAAAAGCAGAAGTTTAATACAATACATACATACAAAGTAACTTGATTTTTCGTCATGTAGGTACCCACTACTGAGGTGACAATTAAAGAAAGAAAAAAGAAAAGAAAGAAAACTCATTTATTTAGCACAGACTAAATTAGAGGCAAAACAAAAAAATAAAAAATAATAATAAATTAAAAAATCTACATTACTACATTATGAAGTTTAATTCTGAATGTTTCAGCCATTTCTCCAGCTGTGAGTTCAACCGTCAGGAATCTTGCTTCGATTTCGACTTCTTGCAGGTAAAATATTATGTTGATTACCGGTGAACACTTCTTACGACTTTCAGCCTTCTGACAGAAGCACAAAAGTCGTTCTGACAACAAGTATTTCAAAGGCGATGCCCCTTTGAAAAACTGGTTGTGTTACACATTAACTGGGTTGTGGAGGTCAGTATATAACTTAGTTGGGAAAAGATAGATGATAATGACTTATACTATCATGGTGGAAAGAATCCAAAACAAATTTACTTGTTTTTTAAGTTGTACGGTCTCAATCGTTTTTTCCCGCTCATGTACCCGAGTCTATATAATAGGGATGGTAGGGTACAGCAGGCTGGTGGTGCGGAGGGACCTCGCTCTGTGTAGCTTTGTTGTTCGGGTGGTGCGCGGCTGGCTTCACCACTCCGATCTGTTAGCAGAGCTGGGGCGCCAACGCCACGCCAACGCTACTGGAGCCACCTTCTGGTTGTCTATTGTTTGCCCGAAGATTATATGCCATAATCATCATTTTCCCGAATTTCATTTGCCCGAATGTTTCATTTGCCCTAAAAGACATATGACATACTTTTAATTGCCCGAATTTTAGATACCATAAGATACGAATGCCATAAGTATTGTTTGCCTTATTTTTATGTGCCATAATAATTATTAGACATAATATTTAAATGGCATAATATTTAAATGTACTACCTAATTATAATTATATAGTATGATTATTAAACTTGTTTTTAATTCTAATACTTACCTACTTATTAGCTTTCTGGCTGTCGATGTCGATGGGTGCGCAATGTTTGGTATAATAAGAATAAACTTATTTATTCTGTGCATGGTTTTTTTTTCTGTGTACGGTTGATGTTGGGCTTGGTCGACGGAGCCCCGCTTGGCGGGGCTCCTACTTCTGTGTGGTTTATAAAAAAATAACCACGAAGGGGATGGCGGGGTCTATTCGCTTGCTTCACTCGCTCACACGACCCCGCCATCCCCTTCTAACCTAACCTGTCCGAGTCGGGGTGCCCTAAAGTCCCAATTGCATCCAATTTCTCTTGATATAAACAACCGTTACCTGATGTCGATGGCAAATTATGTTATGGCATATCATAATTATGGTATGTGATAATTAGGGCATGTGATAATTAGGGCTTACAATGATTATGACAAATGATGTAATGGTAAGTGACTTTATGGGAAACAATGATTCTGGCACGTGACTAATATGGCAAATGAGAGTAGGGCAAATGAGTATTATGTCGTATGATATTATGGCTGTTGACTATTATGGCAAATGATATTAGGGCAAATAAAATTCGGGTAAACGGCGGTATACCCCACCTTCTAGGACTAACCTGAACAATTTTGCCCCCTTGTCACGCGCGATAAAACTGTTAAATATTATTTCAAATGAGGTAGATATATTTCACTGAAGCCTGATGAAGTTCGCAGGAGTAGCACTGAAGTGCATTGAAAATGTTGAAAAGTGGTTTAATTGTTTTTTTTTTTTTTATTGTATTTATATTTGTTTTTTAATTGTATTTTTGGTAGCAACATTGCATTGGCTTTATAGCTGTTAAGGTTTTAGTTACGTAATTTTGGATAAATAAATAAATAAAATAAAAAAGCTTACCTTTGAAGTTTCCACCCCATGTTGATTTACCTTTGTGTGCTAGTGGTGAGTTCATGATACTATTCGAGACAACACATTTTGCCACGAGAGAAGAATTACATTAATTATAGGCCGCTATTTCCACCTAAATGAGTACTTATTACCTTATGTTCTATCGAATCTACTTTCCAGAGCAAGTGAGTTCACATGTCTAGATGGCATATGCATCAGTGCTGGTGCAGTGTGTGATACACAGTGGGACTGTTCTGATGGCTCCGATGAAGCATACTGTTATTCAAGTACCAACTCGTAAGTATTCTTCTATTTAACCGACTTCAAAAAAGGAGGTTCTATGTGTAGTTTTTTTACAGTATGTATGTTTGTATGTCCGCGATTTTCTTAAAAGCTAATGAACCAATTATGATGATTCTTTCACTAACGTAATCTGCATATTTTCAGGAAGGATTTAGTCTATAATATATTAGATAATTATTCTTATGTACGAAGTTATATGCATAAATGTACTGTATCTGCGGTATTACTAAGCGGTTTTTGATGATTTTTTTTCGTTCGTCTTGGGCATATAGGTATATGTAACTATATACGTATAGTCAACTAAAAAAGGAAAATAAATTTACTTTTAAAAAAGTAAAAACCGTTTTCAAAAACCTAATACGTATAAAATAACTTTCATTTAAAAAACTTAACAGCTTATGAAGTCGGTGTCTTCAATTCTTCAATGCACCTTAGCTTGGCACCGACTTCAGAAGCCGTTAAGTTTTATTAGCCGGGACGTCTGCTATGGATACTTCAGCGGGCCTTCTGAGCGGGAGGCCATACGGTGGCGTCGCGTTACTGTGGCGTAAAAGTGCGTTCGAGACAGTGTTACCGATAGAGTGCAATAATGTGCGAGTGTGCGCGGTCAAAATAACTGTAAGTACTAGATCTGTAGTGGTTTTCAGTCTCTACATGCCAACGAACTCGAGTGATAATCTTCCAGAGTTTACGGCCTGTCTTAGTACTATTCGCTCAATAATAGAAATAGAGGAGAATAAAGGAGTTGAGGCTTTTTACATAATAGGAGACTATAATGCACATCCGAATGAGTTGTTCTATAACGAAATGATAAATTTTTGTTCAGATCAAAGTTGGGTCTGTGTGGATATGAATATGTGTGACAGTTAATACCTACACTTTTACAAGTGAGTCGCATGACTGTAATAGATAGTTGGACCACTGCACCGTCACTGAGTCTGCGCAGCAAACACTCGTATTGGTCCGACCATTTCCCGATTGTGATCGAATGTGACTTGAATAAAATAAATTGTAATATTGTAGATAACATACCTAATGATAATCGTGTTAATCGTGTTGTGTGGGGCGAAAGGTCGTCGGAGCAGATTAGTGAGTACATAACACGATCTCTGTCACTCTAAGCTGAGACTTTGGATATTCCTCAGGAGCTGAGTGATTGTTGTGATTAGTTCTGTGATCACAGATAACATTGTTCAGCTCTTGATGAAATGTATTTTAATATTGTGAATATACTGGTACAGGCCGCTGAACAGACCTATAAGACAAAGTGTCGGAGGAAGGGTGGCTATGTCACGGGGTGGAACAAACATGTAGCAGACGCTCACCGCGAGTCGCGGTTGAAATTTCAGGTGTGGATAATGGTCGGTCGTCCGACCAGTGGTCGTGTATTTCATGATATGGCGGAGGCAAGGAGACATTTTAAGGCCAAACTCAACCACTGTGAACCATGCGAACAAGAACTTTAAGCAGTTTTGGAAAAACACAAATAAAATTAATGTGAGGCCGAGTTTCCCGGTGAGTGTCGGTGGTATTACTGACCACAAAAATATTGCTGACTCTTTTAGGGACCGCTTTTCGGTGCGGTCACTCTTAGGCTCGGCGTCTAGTGGCGTGAACTGTGCTGAGAGCATTGTGACCGAGCGGAACGCAAAAGTACCAGCTAACAGTGTGGCTGCAATTATTTCAGGAATGCAACGTGGGAAGTCCCGGGTCACGATGGTCTCAGCATCGAACATTATAAACATGTGGGAGTCCATCTGCCTAGAGTATTGTCCCTATTTTTCACTTTGTGTCTAGGTCACTCTTATTTGCCAGAACCGCTTTTGCAGACGATAGTAGTCCCCATAGTTAAGAACAAAACTGGTGACACATCCGACATGAACAACTATCGACCCATCTCGCTAGCCACCACCATGGCCAAGGTGCTTGACAGTCTGATGAAAGGCTGCCTCTCAGAATATATTAAAGTGCATGATGCCCAGTTCGGGTTCAAGGCGGGAGTGTCCACGGAGAGTGCCATCCTCAGCCTGAAGCACACCGTCAAGTACTACACCGCGAGGAGGACGCCAGTTTACGCGTGTTTCCTCGATTTGTCGAAAGCTTTCGATCTCGTCTCTTATGATATGTTATGGGACAAGTTGAGTGGTACAGGTGTACCGGGGGAATACACAGCCCTCCTCAAATACTGGTATGCTCACCAGACAAATCGGGTGGGGCGGGTCTGTACTCTGTCGGATGAATGGAATGTGGTGTGAGACAGGGGGGGTTAATCTCGCCCCTGTTATTTAATCTTTATATCGGTCAGCTTATCGAGCGGTTGAGCAGGACACATGTCGGTTGTCATATAGACAGTACTTGTGTCAATAACATAAGTTACGCGTACGAAATGGTGTTGCTTAGTCCATCGATGAGCGGACTGAGGAAGCTATACTCACGATCTGCGAGACGTATGTGGAGGTGCACGGCCTTAAATACAACTCAAAAAAGAGTGAGGTCTTAGTGTTTGCGGCACCTAAACAACAGCCCCGACGTGTACCTCCAGTATATCTCAACGGCGTAGTACTTAATGTAGTGAATAGTTTTAAGTTTTAAGTGGTCATGTTGTCACCGGGAATCTATCGCCGATTCCCGGCCATTGTAGGCGCGGGCTTGCGGACGACGAGTAATGGGCAGCTCGCCGTCCGGTAAGGACCAGGCCCAGGTCGAGACGGCGCGTTGTGTTCCACGCGCGCCTCAAAGAGATGTCAGCAGTGACGGGGTCAATTGGGCCTATGCCGCCGGGGTCGCGGGTAGTTCGAAAAAGTTACCGTGGCCCTGGCACGGGCAACTGAAGGAACATAGGTGGGTTTTAGTCAGTAATAGTCTGACACGCCCTCCCGCTCTGCCCAGAGCGGGAGACGTCATTTGATGATTTCCCATCCACAAAAAAAAAATGGCGACATAGAGCGCGAGCGCAGGGCGTTGGCGGTGAGAAGCAATATGCTTGCCTGTAGGTTTGCTCGCTGCACGGCAGACGTCAAAGTGAGCTTATTTAAGGCGTTCTGTCAGTCATTCTACTCGAGCGGCCTGTGGGTGTCATATACGAGCCGAGCCTACAACGTCCTGCGCGTACAATACAACAACGCTTTCAGGATGCTGTTGCAGTTGCCGCGGTGTTGCAGTGCGTCGGTAATGTTTGCTGCAGCTCGCACGGATGGCTTTCACGCTATCATGCGTAAAAAAGCGGCTTCCTTACTGTTCGCGACAACGCATCATCAAACATACAAAGTTAGGCGTTTCCATAGTGTCAGCTGCGAGACCCTATCTGGCGCACGCTAGCGCAAGTAGCGGAGGGACCGCCATCGTATAACGTACCGAGTCGCGAGTGAGCTACGTTTTTGTTCGCTACGATGCGTCACCAAACAGTTGTTTATAGCTTAATTTAGTAAAAATAACAGTAAAATCAGTTTAAATAGTGTTTTATAGTTGAAAAACAGTGAAAAATAGTGTTTCCTAAGGAAAACGTGAGTACCACCCCTATAAACTCCAATTAAGTGGGCTACATAGCTGAAATTATAGTTTAATTGGTGCGTCCAGGTACCCTAGACCGAGACCTAGCCCTGGACGTACCATTATAGTCCTGAAAAGCCTACTTCATTGGATTTATAGGGGTCGGAAACTTTAATTTGCTGTTTTTTGGTGACTCGTTCTAGCAATTTAGGTTTTCAGGGCCTGTCACGCCCTGAAAAATATAGTTGTAATCATGAATTTTTCATAGTTTTTTAGGTCATTAGACCAGCTTGAGATACCTGCTTACCCCGTTGAAATATCTTCTTTGGTTATCGAATAAAATAGTTTGAAAAATAGTTTTAAATCAAAACAATTAACATTTTTGTATTTACACGCTGAAATCTTTTCAGCGAATAAAGTTACAGGAAATGCAGGTGTCTCAATCGCTGGACAATTTAATGACGATTGTAACGGTGTATAATTATAGCCATTTTTCAGCTGCTAATAAGCACTTTTGTAAAATTTTTGAAATAAAAATAAAATTGAAATCAGGAGACGGTTCGCGGTTCTCGTTAAGGTAAAGTTTCGAGGTACCTTAGCGCGCAAGCGAAAACACAGACTCGTAGCCATCGGCATGGTACCTTATAGTTCATCGTTCTATTCCTGAAGAGTTACGCAAATCGTCTCCTGAAACCTCCTGAAGACTTATCAAAATCGCTGTTATTATTTCATCTTCAAGAAACCCTTCCCCGTCAAGACTTCACACATAGCTACTGGTCGCCAGTCTGCAGTTATCCTGAGCCTATAGGTACAGGACAACAGCGCCGTCTGGACTAGGAGGCCTAACCTCAAATAGGGATACACCTGGATAGGCATTACACACTCCTTCAACACACCGTGTCCAACGATCACGCCCGTCCAGTACACTTACTGCATCGTTTGCGTAGTACTCGTAACGGCATCCTGAAAATGATTGCTGGCAGAGCGGACTGCCCTATCCAAAGCCACTGGGTAAAGGTAGTTATAGGATTATAATTCAATTAAATTAAATAGGTACTAATAACACTAACATAGCATTTAAGCACAATCTGTTACCAACCACTAACAACTTATGGACTCCAGGTCTGAAATAAAGGTATTTTATTTATTTATTTTTATTTTTTTATTATGAAAATTATTTAATTCGTTTTAGATTTTTGAAGTCGGTTTTTACTTTTTCTAAAGTATGTTTCAAACTGATTACTCAAGCGACAGAAAACAAATGAAAGAAGTAGTCTAAAGCAATAAGTAGTAAGCATGCCACGACTCACCGCGATGGGTTTCATCCCAACTCTCATCGATCCCATCTCTTCACGTACAATTAACAAAAATCCACAGTACAAACATGGACACTATGGATACTAGTCCTCCTTGTTGAAATAATTACCCAAGCTGTACGCTCCATTATATTGGTCAAAATGTAAATCTAAGATGGCGGCTGCGAAATTTTTAAAATTTGTCGTCATGGGTGTCGTTTTCATGGTTTTCGAGGGTGCTAAAGCCGTTAAAGAAGTCAAAATGTATATCCAAGATGGCACTATGAAAATTTAATAAAATTTTCCGCCATGGACACCCATGACATGCTTTCATGGTTTTCGATTTGAAAATTTTCGCAGCCGCGACCTTGGATTTACATTTTGACCAAAGAAGAAAGTCGCATGGATGTCTGACGCTTTGTCGCGTGATGTTTTTTACTAGTCAACTCCTATCGTAAGCAGCGTTAAAGAACTTCGTTCTAATAAAACACTTTTCAATTTTACAAACATTATGACAACTCTAACGCTCCAATGGAACGTACATCGACCTATCCCTAGAACAGAGTCCGATGTGATCATGAATCAAAAATGAGTTAAATAGCTAGACGAGTTAAGGAATACGAACTCTACAGACGTATGTTTTTAGAATTTTCGTATCTTATTTGGTTTCGGAAATATACAATCGAAGAAAGTTCAATTTGACACTAGCTCCGCGTAAAAACGCACGAAGTAACTAAGGGACGGCGCGCGAGAACGGGGGCGGCGCGGGCGCTTCCGTCCGTTCGTCAGTCCGGCCGCTGTTTGTTGGAAGGAGGGCGTTTTTGTGTCATGCTCTTAGCTTTTTTTCGGTTTGATGAAACAAATAATTTAGCAAGTGTTTTGCAAAAAAAAAAACCTATTATTATTATCATAAACAAAAAACATATTAATATCATATAAACATAACTCATGTTAATATAGAACGTCACTTAATTCAGACGTCTCCGTAAAACAACGTAAAATGTTCACTACGGACCCCCGCTCTTACGCCATAAAACGTCCTATGTTGATATGGAACTCACTATCTCATGAAATAAAAGGATAAGAAATAAACATTAAATAGCATTTAACTAGGCTGGGGCGTTGTTACAACAAACCAAAAAATCTAAATGTAAAGTCTCACCGTTTAAAAGTTACACAGGTCAACAACTTCTCTTACCTCTACTAAAAACTATTAACCCTAGAGATCGAACTTTATTCTACGGATGAGTCAAATTAGGTACGGTAAGTGCGGGATACTTTGACTCTAGGGCATAACTTTGGCCCAAATCGAGACAGATGTTTACTGTCATTAAATCCACACAAGGTTCCGCAAGTATCTAATAGTTACTGAAGGACATACGACGTTCGGTTGAGTGGTCGTGACACTTCGGGCAGTTTATACAGTTGTCTCGATTTGGGCCAAAGTTATGCCCTAGAGTCAAAGTAACCCGCCCTTACGGTAATTATTTCAACAAGTAGGCCTAGTTTCCATACTGTACATATTTATACTGTGGATGTTTGTTCGGTAATTGTAAGTCATGTGAAATAGAGATGGGATCCGTGAGAGTTGGGATGAAGCCCCGCGATGTGACTATAGTCAAAAACAAATGACGAGCGTGCGTCGCTTGATGCAAGTCAACCCCCACCACAGCCACTGCCAGTCTTACCAAGGGGTATAGTTACCCAGTAAAATGTTCAGCTGCATCGAGTTAGACCGGAAGCTGACCCTGACATAGTTTGGAAATGACTAGGCAGATAATACGCGCTGATTTGCTGGATGCATTTTCTCCTCTACCTATGATTATTATTGCTCCTGACAAAGTTTATTCTGATTTATAAATGTATGTATCTATGTGTTAGTATTTATTATTCTTTTTCGAACTAACTATCCCATAAGTTGCATCTGCCATGTTTTATCTCTGCATCACCCTAAGATTGACTGACCTAGAAAATCCCTCTGGCATTATAATTATGAGTCAGCCATTGTACAGTATTTTTTTACTTGTGTATAAAGATTTAATAAATAAATTAAATCTGGCTAGCCTTTTCCCAACTATGTTGGGGTCGGCTTCCAGTCTAACCGGATGCAGCTGAATAGCAGTATTTTACACGGAGCGACTGCCTATCTGACCTCCACAACCCAGTAACTGGGTAAGTTATACGATACCCCTTGGTAAGACTGGTTGTCAGACTTTCAGTCTTCTGACGACCCGTAACGATTGTCAAATATCCATGAATGACAGCCGGGACAAACGGCTTAACATGCTTTCCGAGGCACGGAGGAGTTTCGGTATGTAAAGATGGTCACCCATCTACGGACCAACCCCAACAAGCGTAGCTTAACCTGATGGATCGACCCGTGCGGCTGTTATTACTGAACCACGAGCGCCTCTTTTTATAATGAAGGCATGTATTTAATGGAACTTCTTATAATTCCCCATTTTTGCGCCCCTAAAACTATTATTGATCACTCTCTTAAAATGATTGCGCCTCTTTTTGAGAACCTTTAATAATTGCCATTTTGGGGGCCTAAAATAGCCAAGAAACTACGACCAACTTGGTTGTAGCGCTCACGGCCGCTGTCGTGACACCGCTCGCTTCGCTCGCTCGGCTCGTTCACGGTTGGCCACAGTTCTAACATAACCCATTTGGTCGGGGTGCCTTAGCCTAGTTACTGCTGGTTAAGGTATGTATCTATGGGTCTTTGTTACCTGAAAATAAATGGTTTATTTATTTAGTTTATTTAATACGGCTCGCGGGTGGTTATTCACAGTTCTAACCGAACCAAATCCGTTTGGTCGGGGTATCCTAGCTTAGTTACTGCGACCGACTGTCAGAAAAGGCCAGAAACTTAAAAAGAGGCTCAATTATTAAAAAAAGTGTGCATCATTAGAAGCGCAATAACTTTTAAAGGATTAGTTAAATATTTTCTTAAATGAAAGCCATTTAAAGAACATTCTTTTTTCAGAAACCTGACAGATGCCACAGTTTTTCATGAGCGCGAGCGATATAAAAGACAGTCACCATGTGGGTAAGTGCAAAATGTAATTTACGCTTTTAAGCGTAAATTACCATTACGTAAATTACCAATTAGTACTTGAAAACCAGGTTAAAACTTTAAAGTTTTAACCTGGTTTTCAAGTACCATCTATCTATTCTGTACTATACTAGCTTCTGCCCGCAACTTCGTCCGCATGAAATTTCTTATTTTAAAATAAAATAAATCTGGAGGCACGGTAGTGCACACGATAATATGAGCCAAAAAAAAAACAGCACTATCTACTATTTCTCGTAAAAGAAAACTATGAAGCGTTTTGTCGTATTTTCACATTAAAAATCAAAATAGTTTAATTAAACCATGGGCACATATGAAACGTCAGAAGTTAAGTGCATGGTTCCAATAGGTCATTTCCTATGGAAAAGAGCCGAGTCTTTTAAAAAATAATTGGCATTTTCTAATTATACTCGTAATGTTAATATTATTATGTATGGTAGGACAGTGTAGGCCTGTCAACAAGTAAGGGGAGTCGGTCCCGATGCATCCTGCATACATGGCCCGCCCAATCTCACTTCAGCCTGGCAGACTTGTTGCCCACATTAGTGATTCCAATTTTGGAGCGTATCGTGGTATTACGTATTTGGTCGTTGAGCTTAAGGCTGCTTTTCCACCAGTGATGTGCTATGCTACGTTGCTATGGATGCGTTTGATATCCACCAGTCATATTCATTGGTCCACATAGCATAGCACTGGTGGAAACGCAGAGAACAGATAAAAGAGGCCAAACAGTTAGAAGGGCCTTGGGGGCGGGGCAGGCGTGCCGCACATGAGATCAGACGATCTTATGTCAGCCGAAATTTGTTTTAATACCGGTCAATAATCGCGCTCTTACTGTGACGAAAAAAAATAATAAAGCCAGTGCCAGTTGAGGTTTTAGTGAGTCGGAACCGGGTGCCGATGGGTTCACGATGAGTCGGAACTGTCTGCGGTGATTCTCCAGTGAGTCGGGGTAGCACTGCGTTATGCTCCAATGAGTCATCCGTGATGTACAGCATCGAGTTGAGGCTGACTGCTGGCATCGACCAGGAGAGGATAGGGCTCTTCTTGTATACCGGCCGAAAGTGCAATGTGCTGTGCCAAGGTTGCTGATAAGGCTGAGGATGATGGCCAAGAATTCGTGTCCGCTGCATGCAGGTGGTTAGGATACCCGTTGAAGTCGTGGGTGCTGCCTGGATGCGTGACTCACCGCTCGAAATCTTGAGGAAATGATGCTGATGACGTCACACTGAAGTAGTTGCACAAAGACTGCGTTGACGTTCATACTCGGGGTCACCAGTATAGAGGGAACAGGGTGTAAAGTTCACTCATCCTCCATAGAAAAGGGAGGATCCTCCGACCAGACGGGTGTCACGTCAGGTGGGCAACTGCCCGACGGTTGATGTCGGGACGTTGCATATATATTATGCTAGTCGCGCGGTAAACTCTGATTGCGTGATGGAGGATTTTCGTGAAGTCAGTGTGATGCGTAGTTCACGTGTGGCGAAGTAGATGCCACCACACTACTCTTAAAAAATGTCCTTTAAGTACTCTTGGATTCATTTTAGGTTGTAATCTATTTTTGTCTCCCAACTTCTGTAACTTACTTTCCATTTGCTTTTTTGTTAGTTACGAGTATTATATTGACAAGATTCCGTTATCTACGCTACCCCTATCACTGAGTCCCAAATTACATGAAATATTCGAAGATATGTGACATTTACCAACCCACATGGGGAGAGGAGAATCGGAATGCTAAGCAGTAAAGAAGATTGATGAAAAAAAATTGCATGCAGCGGAGATGAGAATGTTGAAATGGATGTGTGGAGTGACGAAAATGGATAAATTAAGAAATGAGTATATAAGAGGAAGTTTGAAAGTGGCGCCAGTGACAGAAAAGTTGAAGGGCATGTGATGAGAAGAGACGAAACGCATGTGACTAAAAGAGTGAAGAACATACATGCCAAAGAAAACATGGATGGATTGTGTGAGGAATGATATGAAAGAGAAGGGAGTGAATGATAGCGTGACGGTTGACAGGGGAGAATGGAAGAAGAAAACGTGTTGCGCCGACCCCAAGTAATATGGGATAAGGGCAGGAAGATGATGACGGGGAGAAGAGGCCTGTGCCACAGCATTGGAAACATTATAGGCTGATTATGCCACTATTGGAGTAGCTATAACGTTCAGATCTCATATGAACTAAGAACAAACTATTATTGTTATAATTTTCAGCCGGTGACCTTACTAATTGTGCTAATCCTTGAAAGTTACAAATCGTATTAAATCTTGGCTTTTCCAGAGTTTTCCATGTGACTTTTTAGTACCTATTAGCCTCTAATATTTCTGCCGTTTTCCAGACTAGACCAATGGAAGTGCACAGACGGTACATGCATAGCCGTTGGCGCGAAGTGTAACGGCAAGACAGATTGCCCTGACAGAAGCGATGAGACTCACGCCCAGTGCGGGAATAACAAGTAAGCGATTTACAATCTTATTAAATTAAAATAATGCCTAAATTCCCCGAATGAAGACTCAGATGTGATAGGGGACGAACCTATTGCTATTAACAGGGTACAAGGACACATCCAGACTCCAGACTGCTACTGAGAAATATTTAATTGATAAAAGCAATAACTGACGTGTAAAAGTGTATTTAAGAGCTAAGAACTCATAGAAATAATTAATACTTAATTTCAAACATTATATCATTTCAACACTTTGTCTTTTGTATGGATCAGAATGTTGGGCCACAAAAGGGATAGAGAAAACGCATTAAAGTTGAGAGGGGCCCCGCTACGTCACAACTACTCGTACAATACGTATAAAATCTAGCAAGGCGTGATGTCATACTACTTTTTAATTCAATATAGCGAAAAGTCTGGGCAGATTGAAATCTGCCTAGCCTTTTCGTAACTATGTTGGGGTCGGCTTCCAGTCTAACCGGATGCATTTGAATACCATTATTTTACATGGAGCGACTGCCTATCTGACCTCCACAACCCAGTAACTGGGTAATACGATACCCCTTCGTAAGACTGCTTGTCAGACTTTCGGGTGCTGATGACCCGTAACGACTGTCTTAGATCCACGAATGACAGCCGGGACCAACGGTTTAACGTGCTTTCCGAGACACGGAGGAGTCTCGGTATGTAAAGATGGTCACCCATCCACTGACCAACCCCGGCAAGCGTAGCTTAATCTGATGGATCGACCCGTGCGGCTTTTATTACTTAGCCACGAACTCCTCCGCTCATTCAATGTATTTGATTACGTAAAAAAAGAAAAGTACATGTCTTATATTTTTTAATAATCTACATGACGTACAAAATAATTGTTTTTATTCACTATCCCTATTCCCTTCAGTGAGTGCTTGCGTAAAAATTTAACCTGAACAAGGTTTGTTTACACTTTTAACATATAATTTGAGAACAGACTATGCGTAGCAATGGATTGGCGTCTTTAGTCTATGCCAACATTAACAGGGGCATTTTTCTTCCTCAGCAGGCCAACTGTATCTGGGAAGTGTGTGCTGCCACCATACCCTGAGCACGGTACCTATGTGGCGATCAACGCTCCGAACGCAACCCCTGGCCAGAGCTTCGACTTCGCGCAACTGAATGTCACGTGTGAACAGGGATACGGAGTGGTTGGCGATGCCGTACCACACTGCCTGTACGGGACATGGTTTACACAGATACAAGAGTGTATTTGTGAGTGTTTTATTTTTATTTTATTCATTGGGTCAAAAAACAGTAGATAATACGTTACAGCATTTATAAATAACTAGCTTTTGCCCGCCGTTTCGGCCGTGTGGAGGTCGGAAAATATCCCACAGAAACGTATTACCGGGATAAAAAAATCCTATGTGTTAATCCAGGTTATAAACTTCCGCCAAACTGCCTAATGCTTGTACATTTCATCCAAATTCGTTCAGCCGTTTTTGCGTGATTGAGTAACAATACCATCCAAACATACCAACTTTCACGTTAGCCTTTTCCCAACTATGCTGGGGTCGGCTTCCAGTCTAACCGGATGCAGCTGAATACCAGTATTTTATATGGAGCGACTGCAAATGACCTCCACAACCCAGTAATTGGATAATACGATACCCCTTGGTAAGACTGTCAGACTTTCGGGCTTCTGACGACCCGTAACGACTGTCAAAGACCACGAATGACAGCCGGGACCAACGGCGTAACGTTCTTTCCGAGACACGGAGGAGTCTCGGTATGTAAAGATGGTCACCCATTCACTGATCATCCCCGGCAAGCGTAGCTTAACCTGGTGGATAGACCCGTGCGGCTGCTATTACCTACTTAGCCACGAGCTCCTCGAGGAAATAAGATAAGATAACGGTAATAATTGAATCATCCATAACGCGCTCCAAACCAGTTGGTAAGCACTAATATGAGAAGAGCAGGTGCCAAAAGCATCCGTCGTAAGAAGCAGGAGTTTAGCGACAAACAGAGAAGCCAGTTTTTTGTGATAGCGTGAAAATATCAACATTTATGAAATGTGAGCTAAAGGTTACCAATAATCGGCGGAGCGGTGCCAAATAGCAGTCCCTACGTAACACAGTTTGTTAGAGAGTTCAGGCTCAGTGTAGAGTTCAGGCTGAGTGTGAGTGAGGCCTTGATTGTTTTAATCTTTCGCACTAGGAAGGCAAACGTAAGTTAGGGGTCGACAGTACCTCCTTCTGCGAAGCAGTAATGCTCGCATAGTCGCCGCAGGAGATGCCCTGGGCGGCGGGAATCGATTCCCGGCCTCCGTAGTCGCGGGCTTGCGGACGACGAGTAATGGGTAGCTCGCTGCCCGGTAAGGACCAGGCCCGGGTCGACGGCGCGTTGTGTTCCACGCGCGCCTCAAAGAGATGTCAGCAGTGACGGGGTCCAATAGGGCCGAAGCCGCCGGGGTCGCGGGTTGTTCGAAAGAGTTACCGTGGCCCTGGCACAGGCAACTGAAGGAACACGGGTGGGTTTTAGTCAGTAAAAGTCTGACACGCCCTCCGGCTTCGCCCAGAGCGGGAGAAGTCATTTGATGATTTCTCATTCACAGAAAAAAAAAGGGGTCGGCAATAGAAAATCGTGTTATAGGTTCTGGATAAATTTCTTTAGAAGACTTAATGTTGTAGCCACGAAAAAAAAACGTCTAGCTAGCTTAAGGGTTTCACCAGTCAGTGAAAAAATCGGATTGGGGTTATACCTTGTAGATGATTGTTAAAAAAAAAAAAATGTCACTAAAAACGTGCAAAAACCACTGCCGTATTTTGATAAATTTGGTGTAAATAAGATGTCACCTAACTTTTTCTAACCACCATACATTACTTCTGTTTTGCGTAAAAAGTTTGGTTTTCTGTATTTTCACGCCCGGGATCTCCATACAAATTACTAAAAAAAAAAAAAAAAAAACTGAACTTTTTCAGCAAAACAGAAGTAATTTTATGGATAACAGAAACAGTCAGAGGGTTCAATGTTCCTTGTTGTCTTTATTCCAGTATAATATTAATCAGGAGACTTCTTAAAAAAAGATTCCTTTAAAAAAAAAGCACTGCCATATTTTCATAAATAAAAGTTATTAAAATATTATGGCAGTACTTTTTTTAACAATCATCCACAAGGTTTATCCATAATCGATTTTTTTTACTGACTGGTGAAACTCTTGAGCTAGCAGACGCTTTGTCGTGGCTACCCTTTATGTTTTCTATATAACTTATCCAAAGCCCAATTTCCTCAGGATAAGTGGAGCGACGATATATGTACTTATTAATAGAGTTTGGTAAATAAACAGGCAGTAACGTGAGCTAGCAATTCCTTTCAAATAACTGATGGCTGCTGTCACAGACGATACCTTTAGTAGAGACACCCCCGAAAGGCAGTGAAACGGTTGTTGTGGTGCAAACAGGGAGACATATGTCCAACAGTGGACAGCGATAGGCTGAGCCGATATTATTCACTATTACCTTAAAATTATACGCCGCTACTTTTGCCTAAAAATAAGGTAGGACGGCTTCAGGTCAGGTAGAGGGACGATCTTCGCAGGGTGGCTGGTAGCAGCTGGATGAGAGTTGCCGAGAATCGAGATGAATGGCATGCGCTTGGAGAGGCTTTTGTCCAGCAGTGAACTGCTGAAGGCTTATGATGACGAAGACTAGCAAGCGTCTTAGAGTACCGTCCACAACGCTTCTCAAGAATAATGTGTTTCAAACTCAAAACTCCAATGAGATAGATAGACAAACCATTTATTCAGTACACACAAAATAAATAGCACAACACAACACACAAAAGCAAAATTACATGGTAACAAATTACTTACATGAAAGAAAAACATGAATGAGTAGCCAGAATGTCACAGCATTAGAATAAATCGAGGGTTTACTGCGAAAACCAACTAAGTGCAGTCAAGTCAGTTATGAGTTACTGCGTTTTAAAAGTCTATAACTAATTAAATTACTATAATTTTAGTAAATCAATGAAGTATCTTCTAAACCGTTAAACGTAGCGCTTAGCCGGTTTTACCCGTATAAAAAGCTCAACAAGATGAGAATTTTAATGCATTTATCTAATTTTTGTCAAAAATGTTGGTTAGCAGGTTTTCGCAGTACACCCTCGAAATATTCTATTCTGTACATACAGGACGCGACTAAATAACGGGTTACTAATTATTTTGTGTTTGCTCGAGTCGTGTTCGAACCACTATTGAAATAATAATGTTCGGTCTTCCAGACTGAATATTGGCCATGGCGACGAATCCCAGCGGAGACCAGCCTTGGGCGCGGAAGATATTATAGTGCAAGCATGTATGCGCAGACACAGCTGCACTCTCTCTTCTCTCACTCTCATAGTCCAATGGGACGGCAATCCCACACGACCGGAGAGAGATCAGGCGCAGGACCAACACGGCCTAGTTCTATTGGGTTTTTACACTAAGAATTTCTTAGTAATAGCCCGGAGTTTGGATGTTGGCGGTGTGATACCTCCGTGCCTCGAACCATTGAAATACAATTGCTACGACATTCTGAATCCTCTTATGACACAGCGTGTATTTGTTTTATTGAGCTCGTTGTGAAAACTCCTTTCGTCCCGTCAGCCATTAAAGCTAGAGTAAACAGGCATCATGATGGCGCGCTTGTTCCATTGTAGACCTCATCCAATCGCTTACCATCAGGTGAGGACGAAGATAAGGCCCATTCACAAAAAAATTAACTTTTCATCAGAGTTGAGCGAGGTAGCTAAACGATGAACCTAAGCTGCGCAACTTTGTGTCTATTTCCACCAGAGCTAAGTGGTGTAGCGGAGTGGGTAGATGCACTATGAAAGTGCGCTCGTGTTTGGAAAAACCTTAACTGCATTGAAATTTTTTCCACCAGAGTTATGGCAAGCTACGCTTTGAAAATCATATGTCCTTATTGTATGATAGCATGATACTCATCCATCGCTACGTAGTTTAGTGCAACCGTAAATAGGCAGCTTTACAATCCACCAAATTCATGAACAAACCTGTCATCTTACCATTTGTTTTAATATTTACTTACCACAACGTTCTCTTCCCCAGTTTTCTGCAAGCTGGATCCCGATGTTTCCGTCCACTATTACTGCCAGGTCCCCGGGACCGATGATTACCGCAACTGCACTCAGTCGGAGCCCTCGGGGACAATCGTCAAGCCAGAATGTAAAACACCGATTTACGGCTCGAGAGATCGGCTCCTTTCTATGACATGTCAAAGCGATGGAAAATGGAACCGTATTATTAAATGCAAACCAGGTAAGACCAAAACTAATTTTTACTAAGATTCTTAAATCATAGTTCCACCAACACCGCTGATTGTTTGCTACTCATAGCTAACAATCAAGGAGTACCTGATTATGTCCTCCAACTAAATCCCGACTAAAGAGATTCTTCACCCATCGAACTGCCGCTTGTCGTTTTTTTGTAGGGAGGCATCAAGCCTACAAGTGCAGACAGGACGGCCTCCACATTCGCGCCGTGAATGAACACGCGTGAAAGCCGTGAACTGCGAGTGTGGATGGCTTTCGCGCCCGTTCACGGGCATCGCGCCTGTTCACCCCTTGTTCCCCGTTCAGTGTCGGTATTTGCGCCCGCGTCAAAGGGTTTGCGGGTAGCGAACCTCCCGTGAACGCGAACGCATCCATACTCGCGTGTGAAAACAGCAGTGTGAAGATAACAATGCATATTTCGGCGTTCATTCTCGACTAGCGGGCGAACTAAACTGTCAACATAGCGAGTGTGGAGGGGCGTGGTTTTCGCGCCGACTTCGCGGTAAAATAACGGCGTGAATTCACGCCGTGAATCATACAGGAGTCTGGAGCCCACTTTACAAGAATCTTTTGGCGCCTGAAAGGCTTAAACAGAGTGTCGTTGTTGGTGACCATTCTGTGGTAACATCTGTGGTACACACGGATACATATCAAGCGACACAATTCCAGTATAAGCTGATCTCGCATTGTATACGGCTTCCGTCATAGATAAGGGGTCAGCTTATACTGGAAATGTATAGCTTGATGTGTAGCCGTGTGTACCTAAACATTTGTGAAATGGTTATAGAAATTGTATTGAAATATATACAGGGTGTAAGTGGAAACAGTAGCAACCTTTTAAGGGGTCATTGCACTTTTCATTATGAACAACTTTTAGTATGGGACCAAACCAGAAATCGCGAAAAAAAATCAGCTGTTCCCTACATTTTGACGAATTATGCGAACATAAATGTACTGAACAGCTGACTTTATTTTCGCGATATTAGGTTTGTTCCCACAGTAAAAGTTGTTCAAAATGATGAGTACAATGACTCCTTAAAAGGTTCGCACTGTTTACACTTACACCCTGTATTAGACCATAGAAGTCAATATTGATACATCCTTAGTGAATATAAAATTATCAGCGGCTCTGATACATTTGGGTCGAGTAGGTATTGAAGTTTTGTACGGGACAGCTGATAATTTTTTATCGATTACGATGTTGGTCCCATGGAGAAAGTTGTTCAGTTAGATGGTCTTTACTACATCCTTAAAATTGACCAGACCTTTCTGATACACTCTGTATAATTTGAAAACCATTTTTGGAACGATGTTTGCGGTAGTAGTTGACTGGTAGAAATCGTCACGTAACGTAAAACTGTTATACTCGAAAAATCAGTTTCAAGGTCTCAAGTTGTTTTTGTTTTTAGGGTTCCGTACCTCAAAAGGAAAAAACGGAACCCTTATAGGATCACTTCGTTGTCCGTCTGTCTGTCTGTCTGTCAGCCTGTCAAGACCCTTTTTCTCAGAAACGCGTGAAGGTATCAAATTGAAATTATTATCAAATACCTACGTAAGTCTATGGTCTCTTGGAGTCCTAAAAAACTCACTTCTAAGTCAACGCAATAAAAACATACGGCCATTTATGCGACATATTTTGATACTCGCAAATACACACATCAAAAGTGTCTAGGGATCAACATATATTTTTGCAATAACTTTTCTCCTGATTGATATTAATTAAAATTTTCTTTAAGGATTCATCAAATAAAGTGTTTTCGTTTGTCACAGTAACGATAAACCAAGTCACCTTTGCATTAATAAAGAAATTTGCCATTTTCCTAATAAAGGGATTTTTGACATTTGAACCACTAACATTAAAGTTCGAAAAAAAGACTGAAATAACAGTTTTCTTTAAAATTTTATTGGGTAACTTAAACAATTAATAATCCGTATTTCTACCGCGAACACTAACAACACAAGAACATCGGTTTGGCATACTCAAAATGAGTTCATCCAAATCACGCTGTGGAATGGCCGCCCATGTTCGTTGCAACAACAAAAAAAGGTCTTCTTGCGACTGGATACCCTCCATATTCGGCAGAGCTCTTCTCTGTAGCATATCCCATGCATGCTCAATCGGGTTCAAGTCTGGTGACTGAGCAGGCCAGGGCAGGACATTGATGTTAGCTGCGGCGAGAGTCTGTCTTACAACTCTTGCGGTGTGCGGTCGTGCATTATCATGCATTAACTGAAATAAGGGACCGATTTGCACTTGTAGAGGAACGATGACGTCTGATACAATCGTCTCAGCATAAATTTGAGCGTTGAGGTTGCCTCTGATCCAAATCAACTCAGTTCTTCCGCCGATCCAAATACCCGCCCATACCATGATGGTTCCACCACTATAAGGATGGACTTCCTGGCAGGATTTTAATCGCTGTTGGCGTCCAGGGGTTCTCCAGTGTCGTATACGTCTTGTATCCGGTCTCATACCAAAACGAGACTCATCAGAAAAGCACACGAAACGCCATTGTTCTTCTGCCCAATTTCTGTGTTCAAGAGCCCATTGATATCGAATCCTACGATTGTGCATTGCTATAGGTGGTACCCGTAGCGGTCTTCGGGAATGAAGGTTCACTTCATGCAAGCGGTTTCTGACTGTTTGGTCGCTAATTAAGTTCCCTGAAGAGTGATGAAGCCTCACGGCTAACATCATGGCGGTTATAATAATAATAATAATAATTCCTTTATTTTCAGGCTACTAGGGCCCATAGATAAAATACACAATTATAGTTGGAGCTCTTCGAGTTAAGATTTGAATGTATCGGTCTTGTCTCCGTGTGGTGCAGCGATACCGTCCTCCATGGCGCTCAGCAACGGTACCAGTGCTTCGGTAACGTGTCTAAAGTCGACTGATAACACTCTGACTTGTATTCAGAGCTAAAGCCACAGTACGTTGCCGGGAACCAGCTTCTATCATTCCCACGGCTCTGAGCATTTCTTCCCTGCTTAAATGACGTCGCCGCTCCATAATAACGTTGGTTTTAATCAGTAGTAGGGAAACAGTAGCACTAATAATGTCTTCAATGCGTTGTATGTTTTTATAGGGAAAATATTGACAGCTGATTTTCATCTTTTACTCGAATTTGATTCACAGTTCCTGATTCAAATTATGAAATGCACCAAAAAGGATCCATATAAATTTATAAAATCATAAATTTATTACAAAGCCACATCTCAATCTCAAGAAATCCGCATAAAAATGCTTGATCCCTAGACACTTTTGATGTGTGTAAATCAAAACGTATATGGTACTATCAGTTGTCCTACAATAATGAAATTTGGCAAGAAATAAGGTCTTACAGTACCTACAAGTGAAGGAAAAAGTCTGAAAAATGTTAATTTGTAATTATATCACATACATAAAAAATTCAAGTCTGTCAGTCTGTGAAGACCCTTTTTGTCAAGGATGCATGGAAATATCAAGTTGAAATTAATAATAAATACGTAAGTCTATGGTCCCTTAGATTTCTAAAAAAATAAAGCTTCTAAGTCAGCGCAATAGAAAAATACTGCCATTTTGCGACACATTTTGATACTCGCAACTGTCGTAAGTCGCAAGTAAATCAAAACGGGTACTTCCCGTTGACCTAGAATAATGATATTTGGCAAGAAGCAAGGTCTTCCAGCACAAGTAAAGGAAAAAGTCCGGCAATTGTTAATTTGTAATTTTATGATATAAAAAAAAATATTTTGGGATCCTTTGTTAAGTTTGTTTTTGGGATAAATTCTTTTCAACTACGGAACCCTTCATTGTGCGTGTTCCGACTCGCACTTGGCTGCTTTTATTTAATATAGAGCCATCTAGTATAAGTTTGAAAAAACCACGTTGTCTTGGTCTTGGCTTACGTATTAATTCTAAAAGCTGGTTGCTTCTCTTCAGAGTGTGGGCGGGTAACTTCGGACACCGAGGGCCTGGTCTGGGGCGGTACAGAAGCGGTGCGAGGAGAACTGCCGTGGCACGTAGCTGTCTACAGGAAACCTACCCAAGTATATAACGACTACGAGCAGATCTGCGGAGGATCCCTTGTTTCTAACAGGATTGTTATTTCTGGTGAGTTGGTTAGATCTAGTAGTTGTTAAGCTACGAGTATATGCTCCTGGTACCAGCACCCTAATTGCGTAACACATTTTAAATCACAATCCGACAGATTTTGGAGGAAATTGATAATTTATCGCTTCATTAATGTCTGAAAAATTCATCTGCTCATCTATGTAAAATAATTTAAAAAAAAAAAAACTTTATTGTTTATGAACTAAACATTAAATATTCACATAACACTAGCCGCCACACTAGGATTCTCTATGTCGTGGAGACTAGTCCCTTTCGTCTTACAAGATTAGGTAATAATAAGTTGGTGGTACAATAAACGAATGTTCTTCTAAAATAAAAAATAAATAAAACAATCATTTAAATATAATAATGTAATTGACACATAACATAGGTATGACATAATATAACACATAAAAAGTATTCGCTCGTTTGGTCCAAAACGACCATTATGTATTAGTGTGATGAATGTGTGTGTTGTGCTCATGCGTTAAGGATGTAAAGGTAAATGTGGATTAACTGTCAAAATGAAAGGCATTGCCATTGTAAGTGTGTTACAGGAATTAGCCTGCTGGTACTTGATGATCACAGATGATGATGACGACAAAAACAATATTCAGTAATAAAATAAATAAATAAATAAATAAACCATTTATAAAGCCCTTTTAGCTTTTTTTTTTTTTATTTTTATTTTTTATTTTTTTTTTTTTTTTTATTTATTTATTTATTTTTTTTTTTTTTTTGTAATAAAGTAATTTAAAAAAATTAAATTGACTTCAAAAAGAAATTAACTCCAAATTATGAAATTACTTAATAATTATGAAATTACTAATTATGACATCAATTTTGGAAGTCAGTGCCTTGGGATCTGTATTTTAGTTTTTTGCCACCGACTTCCGAAATTAAAGTTATTTCCTAATTTTGAGTTAATTTCTTTTTGAAGTAGATTTTTTTTTAATACTTGCTTTTTATTACGTAATTTTTAGTTTAAGTGAAAAGTGTAAAATTTGATTGCATTAAGTAGTTAACAGTTTTGTTGTAAATATTGCGCTAGAATTTGACCAAGGTTTTGAGACCCGAAGCTCGTATCAATAAGCTACTCCGTCACACTTACACGTATTAATCCATAACTTGAAAATTCCTAAACCGATTCTGATGAAATTTACATTGTTCCTTACAATAAAGTAAATGTAAGCTAATAAAAAAAGAATGGTCACGTTCCGATTAATAGTTTCGGAGAAATGCGTGGACAAACAAATATACTACAAACATACATACGAGTACATACTGTTGCGAGCTGGGGTTCGGCTTAGGGATAAATAAATTTATGCCAATTTACACCAAATACACACTTTATTTAAATAATGATAAACACAGTAATTAGAATCTTTAAGCAGAATCACAAGTAGCTCACTGTTAGTTCACTGTTGTTCACTGTTTCGCATTCCTAGCTGAACTGCTTTACACCGCTGGCAACCTTTTAGTTATATGACGAGTTTAAGCTTCTACAAAGTTCGAGGACATCATTCGAGAACATTCTAGTACTTACGGGAATGATCTAGAATGCTGCAAAACGATACTTAACCATCTAGAAAATTCTGGAAGGGTTTAGATGTTTCAAGAAAACTCTTTCACGAATCAACGTTTAGTGTATTTCTGCTACTCGATAACAGATGGCGTTAGCGTCTACGTTACGAAACATACACCTCTACACTTTTGTATATTTATTTGGAAGCCCTAATAGATTAACATATGAGAATATAAACTGCAATAACACTTCAGTTCCAATAATATTACATACATTATAAATACTATGTCGAATTGATAGCCTCCTTTTTTTGAAGTCGGTAATAATATCGTACAGTAACACAATAAAAACTTTTTTACAAAAAAAAAAAATAACAACCGACTTCCAAAAAAAGCACTACAAAGTGAAAAATAACTTTAATTTCGGAAGTCGGTGTCTTTGCATCTGTATTTTAGGGTTTTGCCACCGAATTCCGAAATTAAAGTTATTTTTCACTTTGTAGTGTTTTTTTTTGGAAGTCGGTTGTTTTTATTTTTTGTAAAAAAGTTTTTATTTTTCACTTTTTAGTAAATCAGTTTGTAATTTATCGTAGTTTTAATAGCCCAATGTCAACTGCTCA
The DNA here is from genome assembly GCA_946251885.1 of Cosmia pyralina. Classification (NCBI taxonomy): domain Eukaryota; kingdom Metazoa; phylum Arthropoda; class Insecta; order Lepidoptera; family Noctuidae; genus Cosmia; species Cosmia pyralina. Next base: position 5,436,281 of record OX276368.1, on the reverse strand, counting down.
TCACCTTTTACAAAATATTGCTTTTTCCGATGCAGGGACGTTAATTGTTGAGGAGTTCTCCTAGTAAGAACCAGGAGAAATGGAGCTCATGATGAAGTCGCCATCACCATTATGCATTGTGTCTATAATAAATTGCTTAGCAACAATATTAAAGTAATCGAATCGCAACCTGTGAAATAATAGGTATAATTGAGTAGTTCCGATGGCCATCTGTGGTCTTCATCATCAGTTCCACTTCACCAAATGTTGCTTTCCGAGAACAAATGTACAAGTTATATAAAAAATACCCAAATCGCTATAGGAGTGCCGATAAAATATGAGGGTTTCCCTCGATTTCCATAGGATCCCGTCATCAGATACTGACTTGATGACAATGAGACCACCTCGGGAATACCCTTTCAAACAAAAAAAATAATTTTGCAAATCTGTTAGGGTGACTGGTAATTAGTGACCGATACTTAAACACATGATTATACTCATGATAACAAACAACTTTTACTATGGGACCAAACCTGAAATATACATAATAATGTTCGCATAACTCGTCAAAATGTAGGGAGTAGCTGATTTTTTTTTCGCGATTTCAGGTTTGGTCCCATAGTAAAAGTTGTTTGTTATCATGGGCACAATCACGTGTTTAAGTATCGGTCACTTATTACCAGTCACCCTATATAGGTATGGCGAAGTTATGCCCGAACATACCGTGAAACATCGCAACCCCTTGGTTGTCGAGTCCGCTAGCTATCTCCCCAGTAGAATCAGTAGGATCCGCCGTCCGCGACATGCCCTCACTGAACCCGATGACCCTATCACCCTCCTCCAGGAAAGTAGTAGGGAAACTAGCACTGTCTATAAACACAAACACAGATCTACATTCCGGCCTCGCCGCCGAGGCCCACTGCGTTTAAGACCATCTAACGTAAATGTAAATGTAAATTCATGTCCCTTGATCGGTTTAATCGAGCCAGCTGGTGGCGTAGCTGAGCCTGTAGCTTCAAACTCCCCTGTTAATAATAATTCCCCCAGCTTGATCCAGTCTATTGCTTTGCCTTGCTGTTCTATTGATAATGACAATGACTCCCTATGCCGAGGCCCGTACCCCACAGGGGGTGCCCTTAGTGCGCAGTCGTTTAGTTTATAAGTTGTAGTTAGTATATTATGCCCCCTGGCTGGAGGCTTTTGAGCTCGCTTAAAGGCACCCACAGGAAAGTCCGGTTAAGTAGTCGAGACCTCTCATGGTCACACTACGAGATGCCAGTTCAAAAAAAAAAAAAATATGCCGAACATACATAAAAAAAAAAAAATATATAAGTATAAACATCCAAACTGATAACCTCCTCCTTTTGTTTGAAGTCGATTAATTATGTGCCAAACCTAGAGTTTTTGGAATTAAAAATCGACTTTGATGTCTCGTTTATACCTTTTGTAGTTGGCGTTTTTTCTGTAAATATATTTTTTTAAGTAGATACCTTAAACAAAGTAGATCTACCTACCTATGTGTCATTTCTGGGAAAATTCGTTTTCTCTATTTTCACCCGAGCAGAGCTCGGTTGCCCAGGTACTGTGTATTAAACGCTGTACATATTGTCGATAAAATTTTTGTCTAATCTGTAATAGTAATAAAATAAATAATAATACTACTTATAAATCTTATACGAAAGTCAATATTTGTCATTAGCTTAGTACCGCTATTAGATAACAGATGGCGTTGTGCCGTGACGTCCCTTTTGTAGCACTAAGGGGCCCGCATCGTAGTTACGGGCCACCGTATAGTTTTCGCGGACGGGGGGCTATGCCCTGGAGCCGCACGCCATCTTACGTAATAAATTGTTGTCTTACTCTGGACATACTCGTACTAGTTTTATTTCTATCCACTCGAATCAGCGACGCGCAGATATCTCGTTCTATTCCTATCAAGTTCAAGTTATTGGTTGTTATTAAAAGAAACTTCCAAAGAAAAAGCCGGTCTCAAGTTTTAGGTGTCAAAAGTTTGTTTTAAATTACACTTGAGAAAAATTCGTTCCTGACGGGGATCCCCTAACCGCACACTTTTTTTACATAATTTTTACGCCTATATTGTGTAACCAATCCACATAAATTCAACAAAAGAGGTATAATGATCTTTGAACTTAAAAAAAAGAATGAATGAATGAATGAATGAATTGCACCGACCCCAGCGTGGTTTAACCAGACTCGATTGCTCGAATGAACCCAGAGATTCACACTAGACCCTGTTGCCTCATGTTACATGGTGCAACAGAGCCCATTATATATCAGTGAGTAGACCGCGGGGCGCGGTAATGGTAGGGAAGACATGCCCTTAGGATATGGAGGGGATAAAGAGCCATACCCAGTATTCACCGTAAAGTAAGCCTTGGAATAGTGGAGAGACGGGTGATATAATATGGATGGGCTTTTTTCTGACGTTGCTGCCGTGTTGCTTCAAGTCCAGCTTCTCCGGTGAATCTTTTGCCGGTTAAACTTCGTTTTTGACTCTTTATGTCACAGCTATGCTGTATTATACGTTGTTATTACCAAAATCATCGTCTGAGGTCTCGCTGCTATCCTTTTCCTGTTTCTTGTATATATCTAGCAGCCTTCTTGATGTAACTCTTTATTTAGCCGTGTCCATCGAAAGGTTAATTTCCTTATTGAAGTAAATCTTGTCCTGTGTAGTTGGGGGTTGGTGATTTGAAACCGGAGTTCTGTGGATTGTTCCTACTCAATTCGTATGTTGTACTGGCTAATTACGTATCCTGTATGTTGTGGTGTCTTGGCATTAGATAATTTCTGCGTTAAAATTTGTTGGCTACTGATGTACTGATCGTCGTCGATCGTGACGTTCGTTTTTAAAAACAAATGTCAACATTACATGAGACAGGTTTTCTTTCACTCAAACGAATGACTGCGGTACACACGCGCAAGGACGTGGTACTGACGCGGTACACTCGCGGCAACGACGCGGTACACTCCCTGCAAGTACGCGCTACCGCGGTACACACGCGGCAAGGATGCAGTATACCCGCGGCAAGTAATAACATGTTATTTAAAATCTAGCTTCAGCGGTGAATCTTTTGGCGGGGTTAGACTGCATTCTCGACACCATTTATGTCACTGCTATGTTGTATTAAACGTTGCTGTTTCCAGTATCTTCGTCTGAGGTCTCACTGCTATCCGTTTCAGTTTTCTTGTAAGTCCCGTTAACAGCCTTCTTGATATTATCTCTTGATTAAGCCGTGTCCACCGAACAGTTAATTTCCTTATTGAAGTCGATCTTGTCCTGTGGTAATTGGGGGCTGGTAATTTGGAACCGGAGTTCTGATTGTTCCTGCTCAACTCGTATGTTGTACTGGCTAATTAAGTTTACTGTATGTTGTCGTGTCTTGGTGTTAGATAATTTCTGCGTTAGAATTTGTTGGCTACTGATGTACTGATCGCCTCGATCGTGACCCAGCAATCATAGTGCTTAGGTTTTTTTATTATTTATGGGCGGTTGTCAGTTTTTGTAGAAATCTTAAGCTTCGGTCACACCAGAGCGAGGCGCCTGCGAAGCGGGGGCGCCAGCGTGTAGCGGTATTTTTAGGTACTATCGAAAGTCTTTGTGCCTCACCCTTTTCAAAACTTTTTCGGTTGCACGTTAAAATCGTAGTCAACGCCCTTTTTGTGTTTGACCAATGAATGAAGGATGGGCCTTTTTACAGTTAGTTGTTTTATTTGACCAATGAACGAAGAATGTCGCCTAAGAAGGTTGACCCCAAAATAAACAATGTCCCTTTTCTTAAACGTTAATTGCTGTTTTTTCTTGGCGTTCTAACCTTTTTCTTTTGTAATGTGCGCCGAAGCGCTATTGGTGGACGAAAACAATGCAGGCCACTAGCCACTGGCCCGTGCCTACAAATACCTTCCGTATGGGTGTGACGCACAAAAGTCGTTGATAGGACTCTTAACCCAAACGAAGGGGAAAAAAAAAGATCGCGTGTGTGTCAGTTATAATAAAATTATATGGTGTTCCTGTGTCCCAAAATCGGAGTGTTCATGGGTGCTTTTTTGCGAGTGTTGAGGTTTGCTGTTTTTGTGAAATCGCATTCAGTTCTTAATCGACCCGAGAAGTCAATTCAAGTACCTACCTACGGATGGTACCCTGTCGCCACACCCGGCAGGATTATGGACGGGCTCTTTTTATGACGTCACTGCCATGTTGCTTCAAGTTCAACTTCCCCGGTGAATCTTTTGGAAATTAAACTGCGCTTTTGTTGTATATTGTGTAGGCATAGCCTTATATTAGAAACAGGTTCATGTGTCAATGCCTTAATTATAGATGATTGTCTGTGAACACATCCCACTCGGCTCTCTGGTCAACTGGAACATGAACAAGATTGTATCCGATGTAAGTCTTATATATTAAATAATAAATGGAGATTATCCGCTATCACATTGTATCATTACAATACAACATGGCGCTGCGGAATATAAATAAAATAAGAGACTAGATATAGTGTGAAGAAAGTAATTAGAAATTGTAAAACTAAGATAATCGAAAATGGCGGAAGGCGTATCCAGGGGACGCTTTGGGCTTAAAACCCCCAAATTCCATCAAAAATTGCACCACAGAAGAGTATAAAAAGTGGATGAAAAGATTTGAGCTGTATAGAATTGCAGCAGGTTTAAAAGATAAAAGCCAGGAGGTACAGGTTGCAGTGTTCCTACACACCATGGGTGACCAAGGAATTGAAATCTATGAAAGCTTTGGAATAGCAGAGAATGAGTATAATTATGAAAAGATGATAGAAAAATTCAATGAGTATTTCATACCTAAAAGTAATGAAAGCGTCAATGCACACAAATTTTTCAGCAGACAGCAGAAAGAAGAAAGTTTTGAAGACTTTTTAGCAGACTTAAATAGGCTAAGTCAGGATTGTAACTTTGGTCAAATGAGGGAGAGACTAATTAAAGATAGAATTATAGCTGGAATTAGAGAGAGCAAAATAAAAGATAGATTATTGAGAGAGAGCGAGTTAACTTTGGAAAAAGCTATAAAAATATGCAGAGCTGCAGAATTGGTAGAGAAACAAGTAAAGGAGTTTGCTGAACATAAAGAGGGTAGCTGCTCAAAAATACAAGGGATAGATATAAAAAAGAAAAATAATTTCAAGAGTAATGATAAAACAGAAGAACAAAGATATAATAATAGAAGAAATTTTATAAGAAATGAGAAAATAGAGAAGAATGGAAGAAATACTACAGACAAGAGGAAACAAAACTGTACTCGTTGTGGTTTTCAACTGATGTTGAAAACCACAACGAGTAAGCCAACGCCAACGCCATAAGCCGGACAACTTCTGGGTTGATACCCAGAAGTTGTCCGGCTTATGGCAAGAGATGCATGAAGTGTCAGCGCATCAACCACTTTGCAAGAATGTGCAGATCTAAGTCGGAAGAAATAAGAGCAGTGCAAACTGAGGATAAACAAGAGGTATATGTTAACAATATTAATAATGACTGGTTTCAAAGGGTAACTTTTGTGAAAAGTAATAACATAATAAATTTTAAAATAGATACCGGTGCACAGTGTAACATTTTGTCAAAAAATTGTTGCAGGTCAATGAATGTGAATAAATTTAATGTGAGTAATTTAATTTTAAAAAACTATAATGGTAATTTAATCCAAACTGTAGGACAAGTAACCTTAGAGTGTCAAATAGGAACTAAAATTAAAAATGTTGTGTTTCAAGTGTGTGAACAGAATTTAATGCCTATTTTAGGGTTATCTACTTTATTGGAATTTGAGATAGTGCAAAGAAACATTGTTGATAACATTCAGAGTAATAATACATTATATGAAAAATACAAAGATGTGTTCCAAGGAATAGGGTTGATAAAGGACTATGAATATGATATAAAACTAAAAGGTAACTGGATAGGAAAAATAGAACCATGTAGGCATATACCGTTTAAGTTAATGCCTAAGTTAAAAAGTGAGTTGGATAGCTTGGAACAACAAGGGATTATTTCTAAAATTGATACACCTACAGATTTTGTAAGTTCTTTGGTAATTGCAATTAAAACAAATGGTTCACTTAGGGTATGTCTGGATCCTCAATACTTAAATACTCAGATTATGAGAGAACAAATAATGTTACCAAAATTGGAAGAAATTACTTGCAAATTAAAAGGAAGTAAAGTATTTCAAGAAACCAGATGGAGAATATTTTGAACATCAATTTGGGACATTTAAGGAAGAAATCAAGTCTTTGCTCACGTCAATGTTTGAGTCCTGGAAAAATGATCAAGAATGTACCATGTTTAAAATAGTGCGCGAGATCACTGAAGTTAAAAGTCAACATGAAACAATTAAGGAAGAAATTCAGAATATAAACTGCGGAATAAAAAGTAAAAATACAGAAATGGAAAAGTCTATGGATTTTATGAGTAACAGATGTAGTGATCTGGACACAAAATTCAAAAACTTGGAACAAATGCATCATGATTACATCCTCCATATCCAAACCCTGGAAGAATCCATTGACGAACTGCAGCGCATATCAAGACTTTCAAAACTGGAAATTAAAAATCTACCGAAAACTGCAGAAGAAAATAAGGACTGCATCGCAGCTATGGTGCTTAAGATGGCTCATACTGTAAAAGTGAGTATGTCGCTGTCTGATCTACGAGACATCTATCGCCTTCCGATTAAAGGATCAAACATAGTCATAGCTGAAATGACATCTCCCATGCTTAAATCAAAATTTATCTCAGCCGTGAGGAAATACAATACATTAAATACGCAAAATCAACTAAATACCAAATGCCTAGGATCGACCAATGACCCGCAGCCAATATATGTATCAGACAACCTGACACCTAAATCCAGGAGGTTACATTTTCTAGCAAGAGACTTTGCGAAGTCTAACGAATATGAATTCTGTTGGGCAACCAATGGTAAAATCTATGTAAGGAAGGCAGTTGGTAGCAAGCAAATCCAAATAAAATCAGCTGAGCAACTGGCTTCTCTGAAAAATGTTCAATGACTGTGTGCAGGATGGTGTCCTCATTTAATTAAGGTCTGTAAAACATGTTCGACTCTGAATGAGTCTCTTTGTTTTTGTTTCAATTTGTACAAGAATATCTTAAATATAGATACTCGTAATAACAACTATTTATCTACTCTGTGTCTTGATAATATTATAACTTTTGTAAAAAACATACACATAACAATCCACACAAATACACCATCTCATACCTCAAGTATACATAAATTATTGCAACCAAAAAGTATCATTACTTACATATTAAAAAACATCACATCATATACACAATTACCCACATACTATTCACAAAATACACAATCAATTCTAAATATACATTATATAAAAATCATGATATCGGGCCTCCATAATGTCTGGTGCTTGGTAGTTATAGCTAATTTTAAGAAGGTAGGTTTATATCATATAAGTAATATAGAAATAATATTTAACTTTGTGTTATATTTTACGGCACTAACTAATCAGACTTTAATTATTATAACCGCGCTAAAATGACGTGTACACACCAAATAAATACCGAACTAGATAATTACCGAGTGTCTAACTCCTTAATGTGTGAAACTAGCAGTGCTGCTCAATATATAAATAAATCACGTAATAACTTAACTATGATCACGCAAAACATACGGAGCATAGGCAGAAATATTTCACAGTTTGAGGTTTTTCTTGCAAATATCGGTGTGGAATTCGATATAATTATTATGACGGAGTGTTGGGCAAATAAAAATATTCTACCCCCTCCCCTCCATGGCTATGTCAGCTATGCGACTAAGGACTGTGCGACGCAAAATGAGGGTGTGGTTACCTACATACATGCATCATTGACGCATGAAGTATACGAACCTCCATTTACGGGTGCGAACTGTGTTGTCATAATACTCGGATCTAAAGTAGCTATAATGGCGATATATAGATCTCCCTCAATTCAAAATATCGATAGTTTCCTTGCCTCTTGTGATAATGTTTTAAAAACGTTATCGACATTTAATACCATAATTTTAACTGGGGACATAAACCTTAATATAGACCCTGACAATATGGATGCACGCTCGCACTTGTATCTCAATATGCTTGCCACGCACGGTCTTTTGCCGGGACATAGCCTTCCTACCCGAGACACAACCTGCTTGGACCATATAAACATAAAAACCGAATGTAGTTCAAATATTGTAATAGTAAAGTCATCCGTCACTGATCACTTTCCTGCATGTCTCTCATTGGAATTACACATTACACGTAAAGTTTTAAATAAAACTCAAGAAAGGATAAATTATGTAAAAGTAACAGACGAAATAAGACATAACCTTTCAAATAGTAATACTCTTTATTCAATAAATAACGTAAATTCTGCGGTTCAATTTCTTGTAGACATAATAAATAACGCAATCAAAGTGAACAAAACTACCATAGAAGTTCCTCATCGTAGAAGGGTATTTAAGCCGTGGATTACTCCAGGCCTACTTCGATGCATAAGACATAGGGACAAACTACATCTGCACCATAAAAAATACCCTAATAATAACATTTTAAAAACTACCTACTTCAGATATCGTAACTTCTGCAACGACATTCTGAACAAAGTTAGAGACACGCATGAAAAATCAGAATTAGGTAAACACACAAAAAACCCAAGGGAAACTTGGAAGCTAGTCAAGGATATCGCAAACTTAAATTCGACACGTCAACCTAACCTAGACTTACTTAAACTAGAAGAAACCCCGGAGGAGGCTGTAAACACTGTAAACAACTTTTTTGTCAAGGTAGGTGAAACCCTAGCAAGTAAAATAAGCACTCCGAACGACATTCCCACAAATAGTAATGACCCACAAGTCTGTAACTCTTTAGTTTTGCTTGATACAGATGAGCAGGAAGTAGAGCAAATTATTTTAAACTTAAAAGAAGACTGCGCTAGAGGTTGGGACAATATACCTGTTAAGATTATTAAATTAGCTAGAGATGTTCTGGTCCCTGCTCTTGTTCATATTGTTAACTTAAGTTTTAACTCGGGAACATTCCCCACACTATTTAAACTCTCTGTAGTCCATCCAATTTACAAGTCTGGTGACAGGGCCGGTGTCAGTAACTACAGGCCAATTTCTGTGCTTCCAATACTTTCTAAAATAATTGAAAAACTTATGAATAGTAGACTAATAAATTATCTAAATAAATATAAATTAATTTCTCCTAACCAATACGGCTTTGTATCAGGGAAATCTACAGAGGACGCGGTAATAAAACTAACAGATCATATTGCAGATAAACTAGACAGCAAAAATAAATGCATAGGAGTCTTCCTAGACTTAGCAAAAGCATTTGACACCGTCTCTGTCCCCAGGCTTGTGAAGAAGATGGAGAATATAGGGATTCGAGACTATTCGACTATTCGAATTATTCACGGACTACGTTACTAACAGAGCTCAGCTAGTTAAAATTGACAAATACATAAGTGATAGTGCAAATATAGATTTTGGTGTACCTCAGGGCAGTGTGCTTGGACCTAGTTTATTTCTAATCTATATTAATGAGATCTGTAATTTAAATCTACAAAATGGTCAAATAATAACATATGCAGACGACACGGCGCTCCTCTTTCATGGAAAAACTTGGTCAGAGGTTGCTGCTCTTACAAATGTCGGGCTGAGAACAGTTCTAGGATACCTTAACCAAAACTTACTCACCCTAAACGTAGAAAAAACAAAGTACCTCATGTTCTCAATAAAGAAGCCTCCACAATCTGCTAGTGAATTGGTTGATGTCCGAGCACATACCTGTAGTCATAGCAATATCAATGAATGCAGATGTCTTCCTATTGAAAAAACAAACTGTATAAAATATCTTGGAATTCAAGTGGACGACCAGTTAAACTTCCACAATCACGTAAAAATACTAAGTTCTAGGGTTAGAAAGTTGATAACAGTTTTTAAGAAGTTGCGCAGGGTGTGTGACTTGAAGCTGATGAAAATAATCTATCTATCTTTATGCCAATCAGTACTGGAATACTGTATCTCTGTTTGGGGTAGTACGCACAAAACTCATATATTAAACCTAGAAAGAGCCCAGCGAGCAGTTCTAAAAGTGATACACAAAAAAAACTTTCAGTATCCAACAGAGCAACTATATAAGGATTGTATGGTTTTAACTGTAAGACAACTTTATATCAGGAGGGTTCTGCTTATTACCCATAAAGGCTCATCGTATGACCCGGTAGGACTAAGAAACAAACGTAGGAAGGACCTGGTATTTGACCTGAAACCGTGTAAAACAGACTTCTATAGGAGACAACCGTGCTACTTGGGTCCTTATCTTTATAATAAAATAAGTAAAAATACACAATTATATAACCTACCGATAAAGAATCTAAAACTTACCTTAGACGACTTCCTTCTCTCTCTAAATTATGAAAATACAGAAAACATGTTAAAAAGTATAAAATAAAATAATACTCTAGGCCACTCAGGCCCATTCATAATGCGCAAACTCATTTACATACACACACAAACATACCCTTGCACACACACACACACACACCCCACTACACACCGCAATCATACACACACACTCACGCATGTTTATTTTAATAATTTAATTTTCCTATTAGTGTAATATGTGCGGTCAGCATCGGAAGTCGGTTAATACTGCTACGTTTTTGACATCATTTAAATTAACACAAAATTACGATAACCTGCTTTTTAGCATTTCATTTATTAGATAAGAGTTAATTTTCATTTATTAGATATACGATAACCTGCTTTTTAGCATTTCATTTATTAGATAAGAGTTAATTTTCTTTAAAATTTACATCCGTTCAGATTTTAATGAAGTATTTATCTCAGTAATTAAGATTTAGAAAACTCAAATGTTGATCAACTTTTGATGCTGACTGTACTTACAGTATAATATTTGTTTTGCTCTGCACTACACTTGTGATGGCAGCTCGAAACGGTGGTGACGAAAGTAACTGGTGCTTATAGCACAGGAATCCTCCTAGTTTAAGCCCAGTTACACAAGTTTTGTACCTTGCCAGTACCTAGTCTAATTGCACAAGAAATGTAATACTAGTTATAAAGGTTTAAGTCTTGAACAAATAAATATTATTATTATTTTTTTTTTTTTTTTTTTATTTAGCACGTTAGATGCAAATAAAGGTTTTTATATGGTCAAATTATGTGAAAACAGTAAACAACTGACTACATTTAATACACCCTATGGTAGGTTTTGTTTCAATAGATTACCTTTGGTCTGTGTTCGAGTCCAGAAGTGTTTCAAAGAATTTATGCAAATATTTTTAATATGGAGGGAGTCTGTACATTTATCGACGATTTGTTGATTTACGCTAAAACAGAGGAGGAAAGTAACAGAATATTGGAAAAAGTACTACAAAGAGCTAGAGAACACGGTGTAAAATTTAATGTTGAAAAATGTAAAATAAATCAAAAAGAAGTGAAGTACTTAGGACATGTTTTGACTAAAGATGGTTTAAAAATAGATAGAGAGAGAGTAGAAGCAATAAAGAAGATGCCAGAACCAAAAAATCAAAAAGAAGTACTAAGGTTTCTAGGTATGATAAACTATATTTCAAAGTTTGTTCCTAACATATCTGAAATAACTGCTCCACTTAGAGAGTTAATTAAAAAGAATGTGTTATTTGTATGGGAGGTTAGGCAAAAAGAAGCTTATAACTTGATAATTAAATTAATTAGTGAACCTCCTGTATTAGCATATTTTGACATAAATAAGAAAATAACTTTAAGCGTGGATGCAAGCAAAGAAGGATTAGGTGCTGTTATTATGCAAGAAGGTCAACCAATAGCGTATGGATCTAGAGCAATGACAGATACAGAGAAAGATTACAGTCAAATAGAAAAAGAAAGCTTAGCTATTTTGTATGGATGCACTAAATTCAATCAATTTTTGTATGGTCAACGGTTTCAAGTTGAAACAGACCATAAACCGCTGGTATCCATTTTTTCAAAGCCTCTGAACAAAAGCCCAATTAGATTACAACGGATTAGAACTGCTTTACAACACTATCAGTTTGATTTAGAGTATAAGCCAGGAAAGGAGTTACTAATAGCCGATCATTTAAGTAGATCCTATCTAAATAACACAGAGAAGTCTTATGAATTAGATCTTGAAACTCATGTTGGTACAGTTGTGAATAGTTACCATATTACAGATGCAAAAATGAGTCAATTGAAGAATGAAACAAAGAAAGATAGGGAATTACAGTTAGTATTACATTGCATTAGAAATGGATGGTCAGAAAATAAATCATTAGTACAAAGTGAAGCAAAAGTTTATTATAGCTATAGAGATGAGTTAGGAGAATGTGATGGCTTGATTCTTAAAAATAATCAGATTGTAATACCTAAAAGTATGCGGAAAGAAATTCTGAATAATATTCACTATGCTCATTTAGGCATAGAAAAGTGTAAAGCATTAGCTAGGAAGACTTTATTTTGGCCTAACATGTGTAAGGAAATAGAAGATTTAATAAAAAATTGCGATATGTGTAAAAGTTATCAAAACAACAATAGAAATGAACCCATAATTAATAAAGAAATAGCTGAAGGGCCATGGCAGATTCTATCAGCTGACATATTTTTTCTTTTTGGAAAACCTTATATTTTGTTAGTAGATTCATTCAGTAAGTTTGTGGAAGTAAAACAATTAGAAGATTTGTATGCAAAAACTGTAATGGATCAATTAAAAGAAATTTTGTCTAGAAATGGTATACCTAACATAATTTACACAGATTCAGGAAGTCAGTTCACAAGCATAGAATTCAAAAATTTTGTTAAAATGTGGAACTTTGAACATAAAATTGTAAGCCCTAAACATCATCAAGCTAATGGTTTGGCGGAAAGACATATTCAAACAGTTAAAAAGTTGTTAAAAAAGTTGATTTATGATAATAAAGATATTCACTTAGGATTGCTTATGTATAGAAATACACCTATAGAAAGTAAAAATAATAAGTCTCCATCTGAGTTGATGTTTAATAGACAAGTGAAACATATTCTGCCAAATATAAATACAAATAAAATGTATAATGAACAGATTCGAGATAAATACAGAGATACTTTGATTAAAAAACAAATGTTACAAGAAGAATATTATAATAGAGGTAGTAGAAAGTTGTCAGAATTAAAGGAAGGTCAGGTAGTTAAAATACAGGATGAGTTGAATAGAAAACCGCATGAAAGTGGTATAGTAATAAGAAAAAGTTGTAATCCAAGATCCTACTATGTAAAAAAGGAAAATGGAGAGGTAATAAGGAGAAATAGAAAGATGTTAATAGAAGGAGGTAAATATAGGGAGAAAAATTACAGTGATTATGTGATTGATGAAGAGCTAATTGATAGGAAAATAGAGTTTAATCCAAATAATAATGTAACAGAAAGAGAAAAGATAAATGTAAATCCCAATAATATTGAAAGCGAAGGTGAGAGTAGAAATGTAAACCCAAATAATGTTGTAACGGACAAAGAGATTGTAAAAACTAGAAGTAGTAGAATTGTAAAACGCCCTGCTTATTTAAGTGATTATGTTAAGTAAAAATTAATGTTGAATAGTAAAGTAGAATTAAAATTTTGTTTATAAGAAGGGGAGGATGTTGTATATTGTGTAGGCATAGCCTTATATTAGAAACAGGTTCATGTGTCAATGCCTTAATTATAGATGATTGTCTGTGAACACATCCCACTCGGCTCTCTGGTCAACTGGAACATGAACAAGATTGTATCCGATGTAAGTCTTATATATTAAATAATAAATGGAGATTATCCGCTATCACATTGTATCATTACAATACAACAGCTTTCGACTCTTTTGGTGTCACTGCTATGCCACGTTGTTATTTCCAATATCTTCGTCTGAGGTCTCACTGCTATCCATTTCAGGTTTCTTGTAAATCTCGTTAGCAGCTTTCTTAATTTTATCTCTATCTTCAGCCGTGTCCACCCAAAAGTTGATTTCCTTATCGAAGTAAATTAAGTCCTGCTTTCCATGTGTAAATAGGGCGGCCGAATTTTTGGATATTACCTTGTACTGCGTTGCTGCATGTAGCAGGTGCGGTTCGCGACGCCTACGCCTGTGGACATGTCCGAGATAGCACATCCTGTGATTCTTAATGCGTTTGGTTACGGTTTTTCCGTTTAAGATTTCATGCATTTTCTTTCGTGTTGGTTTATTCCTAGCGTGGTTAATCAAATCTCTCTTGATAACTCTCTCATATCTTTTCGGTCTTCTCCTGTTAGCTTTGGTGAGTGCCGATACTTTCAAATCGTGTGTCATACAAGGTACGACCACCATTCGATACATGAGTCTGGCTAATTTCCAGGTAATAGAGATTCAGCGTTTCTAGTGGCCTGCTCACAACATTTTTTAGTAGTGCTTTTCCTGCTTAATGCAGATGTTATTCTGAGAATTGAAGATGGAGTAAAGTCCTGAATATTATTCAAAAGTGCTAAGTACATTCTGTCGTCGTTATGATTAGCCGATACATAATTTGCAAGGTCTACGAACAGACACGTGGTCGAATGTGAATTTAATGGGGCTGCCATTAAATTGTATAAGTATTTGTAATGCTAATAGCTCTAAATAGACAATTTCCGTCACTTCTCATTGAATCGAAGCCATAATTTTGTTATGTTTTTGTTTGAGTGGTAACAAAACTGGTTAGAACAACCGACCCGTGTTTTAAAACAAAGACCTTATTTTGAAGCTTTACCGTATGGGGTAAATTTTTTGTGTGAACTGGTGTGAACATAGAAATTAGCTTGCCATAAGTTGACATTCAACAAAAAAAAAAAAGGGTCTGTGCGGAGATTTTTGTTGATTTGCAATATTTAAGAAGTAGGTAAACTCTTTGTTTAACTTTATGTCCTGGGAATTTGGATTCATGGTATAATCTTATGAACATGCAATACTTTAGACTTAGGAATATAAGGAACGGCCTCACCAATTTTGCTTGCTGGGAGTTTGGAACTCAGGATCCTAATTCGGGTGATCAGTTTCACGCTTGCAACGGGTCGTTCGTTTGAGATCAGGTGCACAGTTCCAACGAAATGTGTTTACTTCGCGAGCACTTCAACAGAAACGCTAAAAAATTTTTATGACCGGTGTTAGGATCGCAAATCACTTATGTCTCGCGCCGTAGAATTTTTTATTTTTGTCGGAGCGCAGTTTGACACGACCGCACTCAACGACAGCTGTCAAAGCACCTCTTTGAACTTAAAAAAAAAGATATTATTAATTGTTTCCAGCTGCCCATTGCTTCTGGAACGATGTCAATAAGCAACAGCCTGCCTCCATGTACGCGGTGGCAGTCGGCAAGATCTTCCGCCCTTGGAACAACAGCAACGATGTGGATGCGCAGAAGACCGATGTAAGCTTCTGCTTCTTGTCTCGTCGTCCTCCTGACCTTAGCATAGTCAGCCTACAACGCTCCCACTGCTGGGACAGAGGCTTCCTCTCTGTGGAAGGGGCTGGTCCATAATCTACAACGCGGGCCCAGTGCGGGTTGGTGGATGTCACATTTCTACGAATGTGTCACATTCATTTACGCACGGCTACAGATCAAGCTTTACATTTCCAGTATAAGCTGATCTCGCATTGTATAGGATTTCCTTACAATGAGAGGTCAGTGTAAACTAGAAAGTATAGATTGATGTGCAGCCGTATGTACTAGAAACAAAAATTCGAAGACATTCACCATCTTTCACAGAGCCCGCAGTTATGGCGCACTCCCTCTCTCAGAGGCATGGCCCCCGAAAAGTATTCACGATAGTAGTCTATAAAATATAACAAAGTGCTTGGTGTATGGGCTTCTTCCCACTGCCGTCGCGACGTCGTCCCGCTGAGAGGGAATAAACGGAAAAAAAGTAATATTCAATTATTCACGAGTATAATGATTTGGAAAAAATATACTATGTTAAATTATAGAAATTTTTTAACTTAGTATGTGAATATTTTAAAGTATGTTTATAATATTAGTCTTTACCTATGAAATTGCCGTTCTGCAGTACTGGCCATTTCAAATCAAAATAATTTTTGTTTGGCTAAGAATTATAATTTCAAATTAATTTTATTTTAAAAACATGGATTTTTTTTTTCAAAAGTAGTCATTTGTTTATTGTTTAGTGTCACATTTTCATCGCATTTCAATCTTTTTCGTCATCATGGATACGTTAAAAATTCGAGTAATTATGGAATATGAGTACCGTCGTGGCAGCAACGCGGCACAAGCGGCACGCAACATCAACGACGTTTACGGAGCTAACACTACAAACCAGCGCACCACTTGTTATTGGTTTGCTCGCTTCCGTTCTGGAAATTTCGACCTGAAAAATGAACCACGCGGTCGTCCGAAGACTTTGGTCGACAATAATAATAATAATAATAACCCCATCGCCGTATCTCTACGTTGACGTCGTGGTGGGGCTTGCGCGCTCCAAACTCTGGGTCTGTGCCGGTGGAGTTTACTTTGCCGAAACAGGTCTAGGGTGAGGAGCCAGACCAAGAGAGATACGTGAACCCGCAGGGCAGCACGTGGCGAGCTGTTGGGCAGTAGCGACCCCACGGACCCTATTTCCCGGGAGAAGTCTTGTTCTTCACCTCTGGCTTGCCTTTATTGGCCGGCTGGAGTGAACAATGACGGGAACAGAGCTCCCACCTCATTCTTGCCTTTATTGGCCGGCTTGAGTGGAGATTCGCAAGAGCAAACGTGCTCGGAGGAAGGAAGTATTCCAGTAAGTGCTTGTAGGGATCTTGACCATCTTCCGGGCTCTGGGATTGTTCTGAGAGCCGTGGAATACCTCTCCACTCCTCAAGCACCTCAGGACATGTTGCCCCTTGTCGCTACGTCACTATGTGCTAGCGACCGTTTCCGGGGGCCCATTATTGAGTGTGCAAGTCACCCCCTGCCAATTTATCTGTGTATATTATATAACATTGGTCAGGCAGGGGACATAGTTCTTCCATAGTTCAAGGTACCCAATCCATGTAGCCACCCAAACCCATAGGCCCAATGTGTTTTGTTTCCATGTTCTGCAATAGTCCTGCACCAACCGGGGGTTGTCCTTGGGTGCACTTGCATAGTGCATACAGGGATAATCGTTTGCTGGTGCCTCCTCGTCATTTGAAATTGTCTAAGGGGCCTCTGCGAGTTGGCTTCGGCCCCTCGTACGCCTTCCAAAGGTCCAGGACCCCAGGGTCCCGAGATAAGCCAAAGACAAATAATAATAATAATAATAACCCCACCGCCGTATCTCTACGTTGACGTCGTGGTGGGGCTTGCGTGCTCCGAACTCTGGGTCTGTGCCGATGGAGTTTACTTTGCCGAAACAGGTCTAGGGTGAGGAGCCAGACCAAGAGAGATACGTGAACCCGCAGGGCAGCATGTAGCGAGCTGTTGGGCAGTAGCGATCCCACGGACCCTATTTCCCGGGAGAAGTCTTGTTCTTCACCTCTGGCTTGCCTTTATTGGCCGGCTGGAGTGAACTCTGACGAGAACAGAGCTCCCACCTCATTCTTGCCTTTATTGGCCAGCTTGAGTGGAGATTCGCAAGAGGAAACGTGCTCGGAGGAAGGAAGTATTCCAGTAAGTGCTTGTAGGGATCTTGACCATCTTCCGGGCTCTGGGATTGTTCTGAGAGCCGTGGAATACCTCTCCACTCCTCAAGCACCTCAGGACATGTTGCCCCTTGTCGCTACGTCACTATATGCTAGCCACCGTTTCCGGGGGCCCATTATTGAGTATGCAAGTCACCCCCTGCCAATTTATCTGTGTATATTATATAACATTGGTCAGGCAGGGGACATAGTTCTTCCATAGTTCAAGGTACCCAATCCATGTAGCCACCCAAACCCAAAGGCCCAATGTGTCTTGTTTCCATGTTCTGCAATAGTCCTGCACCAACCGGGGGTTGTCCTTGGGTGCACTTGCATAGTGCATACAGGGATAATCGTCGGCTGGTGCCTCCTCGTCATTTAAAATTGTCTAAGGGGCCTCTGCGAGTTGGCTTCGGCCCCTCGTACGCCTTCCAAAGGTCCGGGACCCCAGGGTCCCGAGATAAGCCAAAGACAAATAATAATAATAATTAGTTTATTTTCTCCACAATAACAAAATGACGAACACAACACAACACAATGACGAATTAAAGGCGATTGTGGAAGCTGATGATACACAATCTACGGCTGAATTAGCAGCAGCTTTCGACGTTAGCGTCAAAACAATATTGGTCCATTTGCGTCAAATTGGCAAGGTAAAAAAGCTTAACAAATGGGTGCCCAACGAACTCAATGATCGCCAGCGCGAAGTACGCGTCGAGACGTGCCTTGCACTGCTCAACAGACACACAAATGAAGGAATTTTGAACCGCATTGTTACCTGCGAAGAAAAATGGATTCTGTTTGATAACCGCAAGCGCTCAGCAAGTTGGTTGGATCCTGGTTCAGCACCTAAACAATGCCCTAAACGAAAACTTACCCCTAGAAAAGTGATGGTCACTGTTTGGTGGTCTAGCGCCGGTGTGATTCATCACAGCTTCTTACCAAACGGGGTGAGCATTACTTCAGATGTGCACTGTGAAGAACTGAACACAATGATGGAGAAGCTGGCACATCTCCAACCAGCATTGGTCAATCGCTCGTCTCCGCTGCTCCTGCACGACACCGCGCGACCTCATACTGCACAGCAGACGGTCTCCAAGTTGCAAGAACTGGGGTTGGAAGCTCTCCGTCATCCGCCTTACTCACCAGACCTTGCGCCTACAGACTACTACTTTTTCCAGAATTTGGATAACTTCTTGGCGGGAAAAAAATTCAATACCCGAGAGGCAGTACAAAATGCCTTTGAAGAATTTGTTGCCTCCCGTCCAGCTGATTTCTTTAAGAAGGGCATCAATAAACTGCCACTGCGTTGGCAAAGATGCATTGATTGCATGGGTGATTACTTCGATTAATACAAATAAAAAATGCATGAAAAAAATTCGTTTAAATTTTTTCATACAAAACGGCAATTTCATAGGTAAAGACCTATTATTACACAGTGTAATTAATTTGCAAAGTTATGTCTAACGCGGATAATAAACTGAGAATCACGCAAAAACTATTTAGCGTACAATGATGAAACCTTCACCATTTTAAAGAAAGTTTAATTAGTTATATTTTACTATACATGTTTTAATACAATAACTTTTGTTTTATGTACACTTCTGGACACATCTTTTGGCCCACCTTGTATTTTCAGTTTCGTTTGGTCCTAGCTAAAATTTTATATTAGGTCGAGCAAAAAGTTTTTATGCAGTTTTGAACCTGGCACATTCACAATTTCATTCAATAGTCTTTTTTTGAATTTCGAACACAGAATTTAAAGAAACAAAAGACAATTTGGAGCCTGTTTGTTGATATCAAACAATCGAATACTAAGAAAACTTGGTTTTATTGGTTTACTTAGATTTAATTCTTGAAAAAGTGATTGATATCTTTGGTTTTGCAACAAACATTACTTATTCTTAACATTAAGGTGAGGTTCTATCAATAATCTATGGATACTTCACCTGAAGTCGCCGCCCAAGCTGTGGCACTTATTCAGGCCGGACACAGCCAAAGAAACGTGAGTGCTCAACTTAATTTAAGTCGATCTGCGCTCCGAAATGTTTATCGGAGGTACCTAGAGACTGGCGGCTTTGTTCGTCGCCAAGGAAGGCCACGATCTCGGGTCGCAACTGAAAGGCAGGATCGATTCATCGTGACGATCAGCTTGAGAAATCGTCACCTTACCTCCATTGAGATACAAAACCAACTTCGCGACTTCCACGGAGTATCTGTGAGCGCTCGAACTGTTCGGAGAACGTTAAAAGAACGCGATATGGTACCACACAAGCCAGCTAATGACCCCAAACTAACGCGAGCCCACCGAACAGCGCGCCTTCATTTCGCACGCAGTCATTTAAATTGGACACAGCAAGATTGGAGCCGTGTACTCTTTTCTGATGAGTCTAAAATTGTGTTACATGGCAATGATGGAAGGAAGAAGGTCTACCGACGTAAGGGAGAGCGTTTCGCACAATGCTGCTTTGAAGAGAGGGTTGCTTATGGCGGTGGCTCATGGACTGTCTGGGGCGGTATATCCGCGAGCGGCAAAACTCAACTTGAGGTTGTTACAGGACCACGGCTGCCAACATTAAATGCTGAAAGGTACATTCGTGAGTGCTTAGAACCTCACGTGATACCATACGCGGACTATGTGGGCCCAAATTTCCTTTTTATGCATGATAATGCAAGAGCCCATGCGGCCGGCATCGTCAGGGAATATCTTCGGGATGTGAACATCACAGTTATGGACTGGCCAGCCAGAAGCCCAGACATGAACCCCATTGAGCACATGTGGGACGAGCTAAAAAGACGTGTTAGGGCTCGTCAGCCAGTTGCCCAGACGATGCAGGAGTTGAAAACTGCCATAGAAGAGGAATGGGAGATGATCCCTCAAAATTTCATAGAGCGGTTGATAAACTCTATGCCTAATCGTATGAGAGCTGTGGTAGATGCCAATGGAGGCAACACGCGTTATTAAATTAAACCTTTATTTGATAAAACATGTTTTTTATTCAAAAATCAATTGCCTTTAACAAGGCGCATATCCGACTTGTTAGGCGTAGCTCCATGTCGTATGGTATTCTGAATTCAAATTTAAAACAATACGATCGAAAAAGATAGTAAAATGTATCAGGTTTAAAACTGCATCAACAGTTTTTGTTCAATCTAGCAATCATATTTCGGTAGGGGCCATCGAAACCTAAACTCTAAGGTGGGCCAATAGATGTGTCCAGAAGTGTATAATAAATTAATAATGCGTCTATTGTAGGTATATGTTCCATTTAAAAAAATAAAATTATACTTCCACAGATAAAGTCCATCGACCTCTCGCCCTACTTCCAAGGCGCCATCACAAACTTCCAACATGACATAGCGGTATTGACCGTGCAGACGCCGTTCGTGTATAACCACTACGTCAAACCAGTGTGTTTGGACTTGTTTGACACGATGTTCAATGACATACAGCTGCATGTGGGGAATTTCGGGAAGGTATGAAATCGAAACACAGAACAGAAGTGGCCTAAGGCACAGGTAAAGAAATAATTTCAAAGCAACAAGGATCTTTTGGCGCTTGAACGACGTTGTTAGAATGCCGTTGTTGGTAAACACTTGTGCAGTTTCTTTGTGAAATGTCACTTGAAATGTATTCAAAAAACAAGATGGCGTTGTTAGTTCCTATTTTGGCCACACGCATAAATAACCTTGTAGCGCTATCACTTCGCATTCTAATAGCTAATCCCGCTCTGAATGTCTTGTTTTTGGAACTTATGTTACTTTCATATTGCACGAGTTCTTTCGTTTCGTCGCTTGATTTAAATTTATAATTGGGATAAAGGTTATTGAGTCGAACGAAATCATTTGTTCCCTTTTGCACCATATCGACAAATGAAGCATTTTCCGCAGAACCAGAGTCCTTAATCGTCTGCTTGTGCTCCGAAATATTTACCGTCAGGTCGCGAATTTCTTGATGGGCATCAACCATGTTATACGCGTGAATGGCTTTGAGTGTGCAAGTCACCCCCTGTCAATTTATCCGTGTATGTTATATAACATTGGTCAGGCAGGGGACATAGTGCTTCCGTAGTTCAAGGTACCCAATCCACTGTAGCCACCCAAACCCATAGCCCAAATGTTTTTCAATACATATCCTCGCAAACTGGTCCATATCGCACTACGATTAGGTTCACAATGCAATGTATTTCACACGCGTGCGATTTTTCATTTTCCAACACGTGTGCGGGAATAAAAATTACCACAGATAATGAACAGCTTCGGGATGCTTTCCTTAGTCTTTCCTTTTCCTCCCTCTTGCGCTCCCTCATCGCTGTTAGTGTGACAAGGACAGCGCATCGCTCCCGCCATCTGACGGCGTGAAGAAAAACAACTCAGTTCGAACTCAACCAAAAAGACCGGCCGGTCTAATCGACGCGCGTGGTGAAAAAACAAAATATGGTGAAATACGACTGCTACTGATACAGTGTGGTGATCCCCTGGCTCCCAGTATCCCGTGAATACCTGACCTCTTTCAATTTCACATTCTCTAGCCTGTTTCTGAGTAGGAAACTTCAAAAAACGTCCTTGGCTAAACGCGATACCTTATACCTATACTTAGTCCAAATTGGTTCAATGCCTCTATTCACACTGTCTCTATTCGGAGGTGAATTTTTTTTTTTAATCTCGGCAAAGAGTTATGCGTCTTTACGGCGTTAATATTTTTTGAATATTTAAATAATGTTTATAAATAGAATATCATCAAAAACCATGATTATTACAATAAAAAAAAAAGTTTATAAACAAATTATCATTTATTTGTGTTCTAAACTCAAAACATTTGAATTTTCTATTTTTATATTAGGCTATTTATCGGCTTTATACCTTTACTTCTCCTTCAACCTGGCGAAAGTAAAGCGCGGAAAAAAAAAAGATTTAAATCATAGTTTCCTAATAATTCATGACAAAAATATTTTTCGTTATTTTATTTGATTTCTTCAAAAAGTGTATTGAAAAACGTCGTTTGATACACGTGGACATTTGTCATTTGCAGTTCTCGGCTCAAAAACAACCTCGCCTACGGCTCGGGTGTTAATTGCGCCTCGAATGCAATAACAAAAATTCTCCACTTGTATCATAATGTACCTACTATTGTTTCTCATCGCATCCCCTTACCCCTACCTCCCCTTTACAACCCCTCACTGCTTCCCCCTCCCCCTCACCACGCCCCCCCCTCCCTCTCAACCCTACCCCCTCTCCATCTCTATGTATGAAAAGTTTTTATGATTATTATCTGACATTGCATTTTTTTTCACTCACAATACCACATCCGTTATTAGTATTACTTATCATCTTACAATATCACAATTTTTAGGGTTCCGTACCTCAAAAGGAAATGAAATTGAATGAAAAAACGGAATCCATAAAGGATCACTCGTGTGTCTGTCTGTCTGTCTGTCCGTCTGTCACTGTCAAATTGCTCCGAATCTATTAGACCCTTTCGGTCTTATTACAAAATGAGGTTTGTCTTCTGACATGGTTTAAACCATCGAGCCAGTTTTTGTAATAAGAACCTAGCTGTGATAGAAATACAGTTCTTTATACAAAACTGATAACTTGCTCCGGTACTAATTGTCAGTTTTGTAAAACTGACATCTTAATGCGTCGGAATAAAGTTCGAATTTCAAAAAAGGGTCCATGGTTTAAATCTAGGTTTGAAGATGAACCTTGTTTTGTAATAAGACGGATTAAGTTCAAAGGTACAAATGCATTTCTGTGACCCAAACACGGACTGGTAAAGTAAATAAATGGATTTTGAATATGGGGGTCACTTTTGGGGGTCAAATAAGAAAATTAAAAAAAAAAATCTTGCAAACTGTACCGTGTGACATATCCGATGAAAGAGCTACTACGAGTCTCAAATATGTTTTTTTTTATAATTTTAATATTTTTTTTATATTATTTTTAAAGTTGTTTAAGAAAATTGATGAATATTTGCCATTCCCCCCTTATCTCCGAAACTACTGAGCCTAAAATTTTGAAAATAGATCTTTACCTGTAGATTACAGGAAAACCTATATGAAGTCTGTGGTTTTAAAATAACATGGTAAATCTCTCAAAATTGTGAGTACAACTTACATTTACAGTTGGAATGTGTGGGAGAACATGTTTTCCAACTACAATTTTAAGCTTGTACTTGGGATATATTCATCCCAATTACGGAACCCTTCATTGTGCGTGGTCCGATATGCACATGGCCGGATTTTTATATTTGAAATTGTTTTAGCGCCACTAATCAACCACCAATAGAATCAATCTGCCTAGCCTTTTCCCATCTAGGGGTCGGCTTCCAGTATAAGCGGATGCAGCTGAATACCAGTATATTACATGAAGCGACTGCTTCTGACCTCCACAACCCAGTTACTGGGAAATACGATACCCCTTGGTAGTACTGGTTGTCAGACTTTCGGCCTTCTGACGACCCTTAACACTGTCAAAGATCCACGAATGACAGCCGGGACGTTTAACGTGGTGGGGGGTTTAACGTGTTTTCCAAGGCACGGAGGAGTCTCGGTATGTAAAAATGATCACCCATCCACTGACCAACCCCGGCAAGCGTAGCTTAACCTGCTGAATCGATCATCAGGTTAACCACTAATAGAAAGCAATTTTTATTGTAATACCACAGACACAGGACGTGTTTGTAATATTTATTTATCTCTTATTTCATTTACATACTTAGCTTAGCAATTACATTTTTGAATATTTTTTTAATAAAACATAAAATAAAAAAAAAACATTTAAAAAATAAAATAATAAATTATTATGGTCATCACATTTATGCGTTAGTACCATTTGGCGTCAATAGATGTCGTTACGTGTATGAAATTTTCGTAATGAAAAGTTCTTCTTGATTATTTTAAATTCATATATCATTTGATAGAATAAACCGATTGCGATGAAACAAAAATTAAATGTAACTCTAAGTTACGAACAACATTTCAGTATAAATTTTAACCATATTGGTATCGTACTTTTTACGTGATACTTGAACATTCAAACCTCTCATAGACAAACAGACAAAAATGGTAGCAATGGTATCTGTTGGTTATTCTTTAACACCACAACTATATTTTTTTTTAAATATTTGCAATGTACAGAAACGCCTCGTCTACAGATTTGTTATATGATGATAGATATGAAGATATAGATAGTATCAATGATAGGTATTATACAGGGTTACTGGTAATTCGACGTATATCCGTCAGGGGCTGATAAGGGGGCCAAAATGCAAACAAATTGAACCCACCATATGTACGGCCGAAATTCAATAGTTTTCGAGATATTTGAATTTTAAGAGTTTTTCGATATTTACCCAAAATTTGACATTTAATTCCAAATAAAAAAAAATACATATTTGAATGGGTACCATTAAAAATGATGTTGTAGCTGGCACTTCAATTAAGCTATGGACATAATTAAAACTATTTAATTTAACAAAATAATTAAAATAATGAGCGATTTAAGAATAATATCTTACCAATATTTTCATTTTACGCGTCAAAAATGTTATCTCGTCACAAAAATTTCTATGAAATGTCAAAGATTTTTTTTTTTTTTTTTTTTTTTTTCAAGTTGTTTTAGTTATTCGTACGATTAATGAATCGTACGAATAACTAAAACAACTTGCCTATTCTGTAAGCTTTCCAAAAAGGTATAAAAATCAATTTTAAAATACATAATTCGTGGCATGGCTTGTGTTTGAATCGGCGCAGGGAGAGAAAGGGTCATTTGTATTTGTATGAAATAAAATGCATTAAAAAATGTACGTCAAATTATATAAAAAATTTTACACATCTTGTTCAAAATGAGCCCCTCGATTACGAATGCAGGTTCGAATTCTCTTCCTAACTTCGGTTTTCGTCACTCTTGATGTGAACGTTGTTCTCATCTGTTGCGCCGCGTTTATTATTCGCTGTCGAAGTTCTTCGACTGAATTTATTGGGGTCACATAAACTAATTCCTTCATATGACCCCAAACGTAAAAATCAAGTGGTGTGATATCAGGGCTTCGTGCTGGCCACGGAATTGGCCCTCCCCTCCCAATCCATCGGTTTGGATATCTCTCGTCTAGCCACTGTCGGTCAGTAATCCGGTAATGTGCTGGGCAACCATCATGTTGAAACATGAGGTTGTTTTTTATTTCTTCGGGAACATCCGCCAACAAATCATCTAGGTTGTTTCTTTAAAACTCCTCGTAATTTTCGTCGTTCAAATTTTGGGGCAAGAAATGAGGGCCCAGCAAATAATTATCAAGGACACCCATCCATACGTTCAGGGAAAATCTCATTTGCGACGCAGTTTCTTTTAGTTTTTTTTTGGATTCCTGCCTACTTTAGGTGCCCAAAAATGTAAGTTATGGTAATTCGTTATACCATCACGGTCAAACTTTGACTCGTCAGTCCACAAAATATTTCTTAGGAAATGTCAGCGTCAGCGTTTAACAAAAATCGAGAAATTCGAGTCGCCTGGCAGGATCTCCCTCGTGCAATGTTTGGACAGGTTGATAATGGTATGGGTGTCTACCTGATAGATGTACTACCGACCACACTTTCCACTGGGACATACCGAGCTGTCTCGCAACAATGTTCGTTGAGATGTTTGGGTCATCAATAAAACACTGAAGAATGGGGTCCTCTTCGTCAGCCGTGTACCGTCGAGGTCTGCCAGCGTTGACTTGTGCTCTCTGATCACTGCCAGTTTCAGACAATCGTCGATAGGTGCTCCCGAAAACAGTAACGTGAGGAAGTCGACGATCGGGAAAGCGGCGTTGGTATTCTCGCCGAGCCGCAGCCGCGTTTCCATCGGAAAAACCATAACAAAACATTATGTCTGCGTATTTGTTATTAGAATACGAAGCCATGTTATCCGAAATAACAATGATAACAAAAAGAATAGCAAGAGAAACAAGAATTAACAATAATGATCGATAACAAATTAACGCGATGAGAGATTGGTTAATAGCAAGATAACAACACACGTGCTTGCGCGGTGAAGAAATGAAACTTACTAAGGAAGGCGACGCGAGCGCAGCAGATGCCATGTACTCCCCCGCCCGCACACCCCGCCCCATCGCGAAGAATTTCGCCACTAAAATCGGTTTTTTTAGCGAGGATCATAAACTAAAAACAGAGATGATTTCTCTCCCCGCAGCGCGCGCCGCCGCGCCGGTTCAAACACACGCCATGCCACGAATTATGTATTTTAAAATTGACTTATACCTTTTTGGAAAGCTTACAGAATAGGCAAGCTGTTTTAGTTATTTGTACGATTAATGTGATAGTAATTTTTGTGACGAGACAACAATTTTAAGCGTAAAATGAAAATATTAATAAGATATTATTCTTAAATCGTTCATTATTTTAATTATTTTGTTAAATTAAGTAGTTTTAATTATGTCAATAGCTTAATTAAAGTGCCAGCTACAACATCAGTTTTAATGGTACCCATTCAAATATGTATTTTTTTTTTTATTTGGAATTAAATGTCAAATTTGGGGTAAATATAGAAAAACTCTTAAAATTCAAATATCTCGAAAACTATTGAATTTCGGCCATACATATGGGGGGTTCAATTTGTTGCATTTTGGCCCCCTTATCAGCCCCTGACGGATATACGTCGAATTACCAGTAACCCTGTATAATATCATTGGACAGTATGGATTAAAAATAAAATCTTTTCAAATTAGGTATGTCCGGTAGTTATACATATACTTTGATTGACATGACTTGACGAGTGCATCCATAATAACACTTTCAGGTAGCGGGCTGGGGTTTGACAGCTGCAAACGGGCCAGTTTCCTCGGTTCTGAAGGTGGCGCAACTACCGTTCGTGCCCATTCGGGAGTGCGTACGCATCGTGCCGAAGAATTTTACAGGGAGCCTCACCGGGGACAAAATATGTGCCGGTTATAATAACGGTAAGTGATGAAATTCAAAACACAAAATTAAAAAAAATATTTTTCATAAACCACACGTTTCACTACTGTCAGGAGCTAGGTGCACGGTTCCGTTTACAATTGTTTGTATTCAATGGAGAAGAGCCGGCATAAATCTCCATAGTTACTCTATAAAACTATTTTTTTTACCTGAAAACGTCTTTTCGTTCGGTGTTAGTACTTGTACCCTGTAACTTATCACGTTCAATATTTCTGATCGACTAAAACATGTAAGATTTCAGCCGTTATAAACTATGATATGTTTAATACTAGAGTAATGATTGAGCATTCAAAAGATAGGTCGTATTTATATCAATTTTAAAGTAGGATATAATTTACCTATGACGTCACACTGCGTACACACGCGCATGCGCTCGACCCTCTACTTTTCACTATGTGTCGAAAATTCGAAATATTATTTCGTATAGCGCAAATACGTGTTTAGCTAAATCAATTATTCTGGTAACTTTATCGAAAGATGATAAAGAGAAACAACAGAAATATTGGTCAAAATAGGGTTGAAAAAAACCGGCCAAGAGCGAGTCGGACTCGCTCACGAAGGGTTCCGTACCATTATCTATAAAAACGACAAAAAAATCACGTTTGTTGTATGGGAGCCCCCCTTAAATATTTATTTTATTTTTTATTTAATCATTTATTTTTAATGTGAATATATATATAACTAAATATTATGTGAATGTTTCAAGCGTCTACCTGTTGCCATTATCAATATCGAGCAAAAACGAGCAAAACAATCACGTTTGTTGTATATAGCGGCAACAGAAATATTAGGTTGGGGAAAAAGTCTTTTCGCATTATAGTATGTATGAACTTAAAATAAAATCTCTTTGGGTATACTATTTGTATCTGGCTGGTATTGGTATCATTGAAAGATTAAATTTTAAAGAACATAATTCCAAATTCAAATTAGGAAAATGTGTGATTTTCATTTGTTTTTCAGAAAATTTCAACTGTCTAACTAATCCGGTTCATGAAATACAGCCTGGTGACAGACGGACGGATAGACGGACAGACAGACAGACGGACATACAGACGGACAGACTAATGGACAGACAGATGGACAGACAGACGGACATACAGACGGACAGACTGATGGACAGACAGATGGACAGGCAGACAGACGGACATACAGACGGACAGACTGATGGGCAGACAGATGGACAGGTAGACAGACGGACATACAGATGGACAGACTGATGGACAGACAGATGGACAGGCAGACAGACGGACATAC
Source organism: Cosmia pyralina (assembly GCA_946251885.1). Classification (NCBI taxonomy): domain Eukaryota; kingdom Metazoa; phylum Arthropoda; class Insecta; order Lepidoptera; family Noctuidae; genus Cosmia; species Cosmia pyralina. The sequence goes on along the minus strand of OX276368.1, from coordinate 5,407,393 downwards.
AGACGGACAGACTGATGGACAGACAGACGGACATACAGACGGACAGACTGATGGACAGACAGATGGACAGGCAGACAGACGGACATACAGACGGACAGACTGATGGACATACAGACGGACAGACTGATGGACAGACAGATGGACAGGCAGACGGTCAGACAGACGGACATACAGATGGACAGACTGATGGACAGACAGATGGACAGGCAGACGGACAGACTGATGGACAGACAGATGGACAGGCAGACAGACGGACATACAGACGGACAGACTGATGGACATACAGACGGACAGACTGATGGACAGACAGATGGACAGGCAGACGGTCAGACAGACGTACATACAGATGGACAGACTGATGGACAGACTGATGGACAGACAGATGGACAGACAGACGGACATACAGACGGACAGTTTGATGGACAGACAGATGGACAGGCAGACAGACGGACATACAGACGGACAGACTGATGGACAGGCAGACAGACGGACATACAGACGGACAGACTGATGGACAGACAGATGGACAGGCAGACGGTCAGACAGACGGACATACAGATGGACAGATTGATGGACAGACAGATGGACAGGCAGACGGACATACAGACGGACAGACTGATGGACAGACAGATGGACAGGCAGACGGTCAGACAGACGGACAGACAGACAGACGGACATACAGACGGACAGACTGATGGACAGACAGATGGACAGGCAGACGGTCAGACAGACGGACATACAGATGGACAGACTGATGGACAGACAGATGGACAGGCAGACGGACAGACAGACGGACATACAGATGGACAGACAGACGGACAGACAGACAGACGGACATACAGACGGACAGACTGATGGACAGACAGATGGACAGACAGACGGACATACAGACGGACAGACTGATGGACAGACTGATGGATAGACAGATGGACAGGCAGACGGTCAGACAGTCGGACATACAGATGGACAGACTGATGGACAGACAGATGGACAGGCAGACGGTCAGACAGACGGACATACAGATGGACAGACTGATGGACAGACAGATGGACAGGCAGACGGACAGACAGACGGACATACAGATGGACAGACTGATGGACAGACAGATGGACAGGCAGACGGATATACAGACGGACAGACTGATGGACAGACAGATGGACAGGCAGACGGTCAGACAGACGGACATACAGATGGACAGACTGATAGACAGACAGATGGACAGGCAGACAGTCAGACGGACATACAGATGGACAGACTGATGGACAGACAGATGGACAGGCAGACGGATATACAGACGGACAGACTGATGGACAGACAGATGGACAGGCAGACGGACAGACAGACGGACATACAGATGAACAGACTGATGGACAGACAGATGGACAGGCAGACGGATATACAGACGGACAGACTGATGGACAGACAGATGGACAGGCAGACGGTCAGACAGACGTACATACAGATGGACAGACTGATGGACAGACAGATGGACAGGCAGACGGTCAGACAGACGGACATACAGATGGACAGACTGATGGACAGACAGATGGACAGACAGACGGACAGACAGACGGACATACAGACGGAGGGACAGCGGAGTCTATAGTATCTACTCGTACGTACTACAGACATTTTACATCATATACTTACACTTTACATTAATACGTGTATATGTATATCATACTCCTATATTGATTTTGCATTAATATTTTGCGAATCGGTCTAAAACGATTTGTTTTCTTTAATTTTTATTGTTATGACACTTATGTCAGGCTGTCAAGCTATCATTACTTTTTCTTTAAAATTTTCTCTCATAGAGTTTTTTACTAGCTTAGTCTATGAAGGTTACTTTTGATTTATATAATTTAAATTATTTCTATGAATATGTTAACTCAAATATTGTATTTTATGATTGTTTACTGAATAACTGTATCCTAAATTAAATTTATAAAAATAATTGACACTCTCTCAGAATTCATCACAGAGGTTCTTGAATGAAAACTGATATTTCTGGCCGTTTCGATTACTGACAAGTGGCATTTTTGAAAGAAAGACTTCAAAAACTGAAAAAACTCTAAAAAAGAACCAGGAGAAAACAACGGACGTGGTGAAAAACTTGATACGAGGTTATATAAGCCATGACTGCCACATTCCTGGGGCTTTTTTCCGAATCTGATTTCCAAGAGGGAACTTCTGCGTCAAAAAATCAGACTATACTCGTATCTATTTTTTGAGACGGTGTCTGTGAATATATCTAGATAACACCAGCATTGCTGGAGGCACCCACCCACGCTGCTTTGGAGCCTTATCAGGCCTGGGAGCTGAAGAGGCCTGTCGTCTGGCCTGGCCTGGTGCCAATTCAAGTTTTCGTTATTTCTAAAAATCTGAGAGTGGGTATATGTGTAGGGAGGTGTTTTTTTTTTAAATTTCATTTGTATTTTCTATTTTTCCTTTTAAATTATATTTTGTTTCGAGTCTATTTTTCCCTTTCATTTTATTAGATTAGTAGATTCGTTACAAGTCTTAGTAATAGGGTCCCGTTTTATCTTTTGGGTACGGAACCCTAAAATTAATATGAAGTTGACAATAGCAAAATAATGTCAAATAGCAGGTATATTAGGCTGCTAGCGTAGCAGGGGTAGGGCTCAGAAATGAAAATAACCCCAACGAAGAAAGTTTGCACCAAAACGAATTAAAAAGTCTAGTCTCGGAAACCTGTTGCAATAATCTGTTGCAATTTTGCAAATGGCAAAAAAGTTTAAGATCAATCTGCATAGCCTTTTTCCAACTATATTGGGGTCGGCTTCCAATCTAACCAGATGCAGCTGAATACCAGTATTTTACATGGAGCGATTGCCTATCTGACCTCCACAACCCAGTTACTGGGTAATACTATACCCGCTGGTAAGACTGGTTGTCGGGAATGACAGCCGGGACCAACGGCTTAACGTGCTTTCCAAGGCACGGAGGAGTCTCGGTATGTAAAGATGGTCACTCATCCACGGACCGACCCTGGCAAGCGTAGCTTAACCTGATGGATCTACCCGTGCACTTAGCCACGAGCTCCTCAGCAAGAAAGTTTAAGATGTCGTATCATATTATACGTCCAGGACCATATTGATATTTTACTGTGTTACACCATCAACCTATGTAATACATATAAAATGCAATAAAGAATTGTGTATTGTAATGAAACATTATGTAACATACAACATTAGTTTTAGTATATCCGCTCACACGAGCGCGGTGTGAATCGGGTCCAACCTAAAATTGTACGTGGTATGAGTTCTATACCAAGAAAATATTTTTTTATTATTAATTAATAGTGATGGAACAACGTTAATAATAAAAAAAAATTTTCTTGGTATAGAACTCATACCACGTACAATATTAGGTAAAATGACTCACGGACCCGATTCACACCGCGCTCGTGTGAGGGGGAACGAATGGTTACAATACAACAATAGGAATTTCGATTGCGGAGAGAATGAATTGGCAAGAATGTTCTACACATATGCATATCTCCAGACTTACTAATTTTTCAATGGTGGCGCTGGCCTTAGCAGCTATACTCGCCTTAAGCAAAAATTAAATTGCCTTTTCTACCTATCCCAGGTACGGCGGCAGTCTGCAAAGGTGACAGTGGGGGCGGACTGTCCTTCCCAGAGATTGAACGCGGCATAACTCGCTACTACCTTAGAGGCATCGTGTCCACAGCACCGAGAATCGCACAAGAATGCAACGTTCTCACAGTCACCACCTTCACAGAAATATATCAACACAAAGATTATATCAATCGGTTCATGTAAAGTTAATTTTATTATTATTAATTTCTTGACCGTAGTTTTTCGATTGGCACCAGCCGAATGAAGGCCAAATATATTATGTAGTAACTAAACTTCGTCGTTGCATCCTCGAGATTTACATAATTCACTAGGTAGTAGGTATCCTACTCCTCAATGTGCGATGCATCAAACACAATTTTTAGAGGTAATATTGGTGTCTGTTTTAGATAAAGGGTGATCCATCTCGAGGTTCCTATATTGGCAACACTGTAATTTTGACAGCTGTCAGTAATGGCGCGTGTTTCAAATGTTAGTTTGTAACAATACATTTACAAAATGAATCGCTTTACCGTTGCTCAACGCATTAAACTTGCCACACAGCGCGTGAAACGCTACTCGTAGATGTTATGAGTGAAACTTTCAGAGGTCGCATTATTTCACGTTACGGTGACGTCAACTGACCGCCAAGATCGTGCGATTCAACGCCCTTGGATATTTTTTTGTAGGATTTTCTTAAGAGTCGTTTCCATATACCAACACACCTGCCACGTTGGAGCACCTAAAAACTAACATCCGCCAAGTTATTGCCGAGATAACCCACGAAATTTGCGAAAAACCTTCGAAAATTACCTCAAAAGAATCAACTGTTGCAGAAGATCCAGATGTGGCCATTTGATTGACATCATTTTCCTTATTCAATGAATAGCAAAAAAAATAAAAAAAGATATTGTTACATTTTTTGTATTTTTTTTTAAATAAAAGTTAGGAACCTCGAATTGGATCACCCTTTATAAGACCTTTTTCTGTTCATTTACTGTTATTTTACCTTTCTTTATATTTTTGACAGCGGTTGTCAAATATGAAAAAAGTGAGTAGACACCTCCCTATTTAATTATTAGGTATACAAAACTCTTTGGTAGACACGAGTAGTCCAAGTAAGACCCACTACTTATTTTAAGATGAAATTATCCGTTCATGGGTAGAATAAATGCAGCTAACGTTTATAAAGAACGTAAAAGCCCGCCGATTTTACGCGGCTATGACACATTTGCGCGTTATCAAAGGATAGGCACCCATGCTCACCTCCACAGCTTCGGTTTTTTTTTTAAGTCGGTTATAAAAACTTTTTTGCAAAAAATAATAACTGACTTCCAAAAAAAACACTAGGTACAAAGTGAAAAATAACCTTAATTTCGGAAGTCGGTGGCAAAAAACGAAATTACAAAATCAAAGACACCGATTTCCCATTTCACTTTGTAGTGTTTTTTTTTTGGAAGTCAGTTGTTATATTCAATTCAATTCAATTTATTCAGGAACAATTCACATTATGTTTGAAATCATAAATAAATAAATAAAAAAAAAATATTAAAATCATAAAACTAACACTTGCTTAAATCAAAAAAAAAAAAAAAAAAATCAATAACATTACAAATTAAATATAATTAAAAATTCTATAACATTACAAATTAATAAATTCAATACAATTAAAAATTTAATAATTATACATAATATTAATAGGTCTTTACCTATGAAATTGCCGTTTTGTATGAAAAAATTTAAACGAATTTTTTTCATGCATTTTTTATTTGTATTAGAGTGAATTCGACCAAACATTTATACCCAGTATAAGTCTTATTCTTCGATTAAATTTTGAATTTTTGACAGTTTCTCCAAACAAAAACTGTCAGTCGTCAATTTTATTCCACGAATAAAAGATATCCGACTTTGGTCAAATTAGCCCTTAATCGAAGTAATCACCCATGCAATCTATGCATCTTTGCCAACGCAGTGGCAGTTTATTGATGCCCTTCTTAAAGAAATCAGCTGGACGGGAGGCAACAAATTCTTCAAAGGCATTTTGTACTGCCTCTCGGATATTGAATTTTTTTCCCGCCAAGAAGTTATCCAAATTCTGGAAAAAGTAGTAGTCTGTAGGCGCAAGGTCTGGTGAGTAGGGCGGATGACGGAGAGCTTCCAACCCCAGTTCTTGCAACTTGGAGACCGTCTGCTGTGCAGTATGAGGTCGCGCGTTGTCGTGCAGGAGCAGCGGAGACGAGCGATTGACCAATGCTGGTTGGAGATGTGCCAGCTTCTCCATCATTGTGTTCAGTTCTTCACAGTACACATCTGAAGTAATGATCACCCCGTTTGGTAAGAAGCTGTGATGAATCACACCGGCGCTAGACCACCAATTAGTGACCATCACTTTTCTAGAGGTAAGTTTTCGTTTAGGGCATTGTTTAGGTGCTGAACCAGGATCCAACCAACTTGCTGAGCGCTTGCGGTTATCAAACAGAATCCATTTTTCATCGCAGGTAACAATGCGGTTCAAAATTCCTTCATTTATGTGTCTGTTGAGCAGTGCAAGGCACGTCTCGACGCGTACTTCGTGCTGGCGATCATTGAGTTCGTGGGGCACCCATTTGTTTCTGTTTTACCTTGCCAATTTGACGCAAATGGACCAATATTGTTTTGACGCTAACGTCGAAAGCTGCTGCTAATTCAGCCGTAGATTGTGTATCATCAGCTTCCACAATCGCCTTTAATTCGTCATTGTCGACCAAAGTCTTCGGACGACCGCGAGGTTCATTTTTCAGGTCGAAATTTCCAGAACGGAAGCGAGCAAACCAATAACAAGTGGTGCGTTGGTTTGTAGTGTTAGCTCCGTAAACGTCGTTGATGTTGCGTGCCGCTTGTGCCGCGTTGCTGCCACGACGGTACTCATATTCCATAATTACTCGAATTTTTAACGTATCCATGATGACGAAAAAGATTGAAATGCGATGAAAATGTAACACTAATCAATAAACAAATGACTACTTTTGGAAAAAAGAATCCATGTTTTTAAAATAAAATTAATTTGAAATTAGAATTCTTAGCCAAACAAAAATTATTTTGATTTGAAATGGCCAGTACTGCAGAACGGCAATTTTATAGGTAAAGACCAATTTCATAGGTAATATATACATATATTTTTTAAATGTGGATATGTCATCATCTATCTAGTTAAGACATCTCTCCAATAGGAATGCTTAGAGCCTCGACTTAAATGAGTTTTCAAGTCCAATGGCAACCTGTTAAAAATCCGCACTGCTTGATATTGAGGACTATGTTGAACAATATTAAGTTGGAGTTTAATTTTGCTTTTAAAATCTTTCCTGCGCGTACTTTCCCTCAACTGTCTCTACTCATCTGTTTCATAGTTATGCAGGTTTTTTTAAAAAAATTCACCGACAAAACTAAAACGTAGAGGCTGGGCACAGTAAAAAATTTTAAATTTATAAAGTGTGGCCGACAGCTCTCTATTTGTGGTATCCGGACTATGGTTCGTATGGCTCTCTTTTGGAATACAAAGGCTTTCTGGCAGTTATATTTAAAACTATTCCCCTAAAACTGAACACTATAACTCAACCTTGATTGTATTAGAGCATAGTAAGTAATATAAATAATTCAATAGTCTCGATGCATGAATCCATATTTTATTTTAACTAACTAATTCTCACTTTCCATTTCTTATTTGATCTCATTTGTGTGTCCGAGTCTTTGTCATCATTCACATCTAACACAAATTCATTTTTCGTAGGAAATGCCTACTTAATCACCCAATACATACTCTGTTCTCTGTTACACAATTTCATCACAAACAAAATGTTAATTACATAATTGCTACGCCATGTTTAAAATATTATGTAATGTCTAATGTTTCCGGCCGCTGACAGCTGCGCGCACAGATAACGCATTCTGCGGCGTGGGAGTCGGTGCTGTCGCGGAGCGGAATGCGGGAATATTGTCATTTTCTGTATATTTTATCTATACCTATAGAATTAACTTTATATTTTATTTATTTTTTAATTGCATAATATTTATTATATGCTGCACCGGTCGACGTCATCGCGTCAACGCCGGCTATCGCTGAAAACCAGCGCTGGGGCTCCGTTTCGCATGGGGTCGCGGCATTATGCTGAGCGGTAGCCGTTTTGCGTAGATGTGACGCATATTTTCCCCAAAACTTGCTTTTTACATTGCTTATTTTATTTTTTTTTTGTCCTTTGCGTCATGTTTACCGCAAATAAACGTATTTTCTTTCTTTCTTTCTTTTCTTTCTAGTATAACATTTTAAAATGTTTTATGTCGATTTCATCCCTAACTCTGCGTAAGGCATAACACGCTGAGGAAATACTTATACGAATACGCTTGCAATTCCCTTTTCCAATTTAAATATTTGTCAATGTATACCCCTAGAAATTTTACCTCATTAACTATGTCAATTTTAACTTCATTAAGTACGATTGTCATGTTGTCTTTATTACGAGCTATTGTACAAAATAAAATTATATTGGTTTTTCAGTGTTGAATAAGAGCTTGAAATGTTGTTCAAACCAAGAATTAAAAACTGTTAACACTGCATTAACCTTAGTGGAAAGCTCCTGTATGTCGTTAGCTTCAACTATTGCGTTAGTGTCATCTGCAAAAACTGTCAGCTGTGTATCGGGAAAAATTCTATTAATTAAATAATTTATAAATAATATAAACAAAATAGGCCCCAGAACCGATCCTTGGGGTACGCCCGCTACTATATCTTGCATAGAAGATTTATTGCAATTGCTATTACCATCAGCTTGCATAATTACTAATATCCACATACATTTTTCTGTTTCTTAAATATGAAGAGAAACGTTGTAAAGTTTTGCCTCTTACACCATAATGCTCCAATTTTGCAATGAGTAATTTGTGGTCAATTGTATCAAAGGCTGAGCTTAAATCAAGGAAAATGCCAGCTAGCCTCTTTGTCCTATTCAATTTACTAATAATATCTTCCAGTAATGTGTATATAGCATCCCCTGTTTCGACATTTTTTTGGTATCAAAATTGTCTCAAGTGCAAAACCTTGTTTAAATTTAGATGAACTACAAGTCTATTAAAAATTTTGGAAAGAATAGGGAGTAGATATGAGCGCCGATGGCCAATTCCACGGCGGCGGCGTGGCCTGTTAATTTCCACAGCGGCGGCGGCGTCGCGGCGGCGTGGCGTGGCCGGTCGTGGGCCTGAGTTTTTTTTTTTATCGGGGAGAGTTTTCTTAAAAATAACATAAAGAAAGCCATATTGTTATTACCAAAAAAAGCTTTATAAAGGAACGTATTTATTAATTACAATTTTACAGTCTTCTAAATAATAATTGGAGATCACGTTTACTGAAAAATAATAATTTCTCTCTCATCTCATCTCGAAGTTGCTGCCATCGTTAACACAACACAATAATACACGTTTACTCGGTAAAATATTGAATTCGACTGCGTAAGCGACGAGTGTGCCGAAACGACTAGGCGAACTAACGCGGTCGGGCCGCGCGTGCGAGCGAGAAAGCAAGTTGTGAGTAGCCGCGACGGCGCGCCGCGTGCTGCACTCGGCGGCGACGCGTCGATATGAACTCACGGCGACGGCGGCGCGCCGGCGCGGCGCTCATATCTAATAGGGAGCAAAGAGATAGGTCTATAGTTTTTTAAATCTGTTTTAGAGCCCTTTTTGTGGAGTGGGATCATTTTTGCTATTTTTAACTGTTCCGGAAAGATACCTACTGAAATGTATTTATTGTACTTAAAAAAACTTTTTTACAAAAAAATACAACCGACTTCCAAAAACAACACTACAAAGTGAAAAATAACATTAATTTCAGAAGTCGGTGTCTAGTTAAATGTATTTTCGTTTTTTGCCACCGACTTCCTTTTTCACTTTGTAAAGTTGTTTTTGGAAGTCGGTTGTATTTTTTTGTAAGAAAGTTTTTATTTTTTACTTTTTTGTTGTGTACCTACCCCACACAAATTCTAATACCACTACCTGCAAAACAAACTAGAACATCATCCATATAAAAGTGGGGAAAAAATACGTATTATTGAAGCTAAATCAAAAACTACCCAAGCAAAGTTAATAAATTTTAAATGGGACCAACTGTGATGTATACCCTCTCGATAAAACAAAAAAAAAAAACCAAATCGGTCCAGCCATCTTCGAGTAATCGGGGAACATACATAAAAAAAAAAAAAAAAAAAAAAAAAACAAAAAAAAGAAAGGTTCCGACGAATCCTTTTTGAAGTCGATTAAAAAATAGTCAAAGGATCAGCTAATAAATCTAAATTTTCTTTAATAACTGCTATTGAAATGTCGTCATAGCCACATGATTTCTTATTTTCCATACCATTCACTATTTTCACTATCTCATTTGGAGTAACAGGCGCAATGACCATGTCATTTTGAACTCTTTTAGTTCTTTGTTCTAGAAATATATGGGGATCTATATTCTTAATATTACTCAAAATACATTTGTAGTTAAATTGACTGACTAATACGTTTGCAACATATAAGGGATTTTCTATAATTTTACCGTCAAATTCAAGCAAGGGAATTTCAGAATGCAGTGCATTTTTTTATTCGTACTTTTATTTATTACTTTCCAAACCTCTTTACTTAAATTACAAGAATAGTTAATAGTTTCAGTTATTGTAACTTTTTTGGCCTTAGATACCTTAGATACCCTTCTGTATATTCTTATATATCGTACCCTTATTGCAAAAACCGATTATCTGCACCAAAATTTGACCGAAATAATTTTGAGATATAAGTACTTGAAAGTTTGAAGACACAAAATTATAATTATAATAATGTAAATTTTAAACGCTTGTAGTTTTTAAAAACAAGAAACTATTCAAGCAGTATTTAGTAGGTTAATAATTGAAGAAAACTTACTAGATTTTCAACAAAAATAAAAAAATAACCAGTAAGGAGCTAATTTAGTTGGTTTTTCCTGAATGTACAAAAACTACCAAATTTTCAAAAATACCCTTTGGAGAGCTCTACTGGCCATTTTTATTTAATCACTTATTTGTATTAGTCATAATCATCAAGACTAAATTTGCTTTAGTACAACTATAGCCAGTACAGGTATAAAATCGATATCTTTAGTTGCTTTTGGCTGAATATAAAGATGATTTTATTTTACTTATTAGGTACTACCTAAATTAATAAAAACAAAATGCTTTGACAAAATCTTTATTTTAATTAAAAATAAACAGAGAAGATTAAACATTGCTTTCTGAAGAACATGACATGTCATCAGTGTCAGAGAGACTCGCAGCTGGCAATCGGTCAATAGTGGTAGCTTCAGTAGCCAGAGAATGGAACCACCCATGATACTCTTCCGGTATTACACCTTTATTACAAAGGTTAATAAGATCCTTCTTCTTAGCTATAGATATAGGGAGAGGTTCGCTGTACAGTTGGTGTAAGGGCGGAAAGATAACACTGGAACTGGTTGGCTGCACAGTTATTTCATCAACAACTTCTTGTTGCTTACGCTTCTTTCTGGTTGCATAACTATGGTTTGGATAAGATGTAATTGTCTTAATTTTGCCCGAGTCGGTTTTCATGGATGAGGTAACATCCAATGTCATAAACCTATTAGACATGTCATAGTTGTAGTAAATCCTATTGTCTCCTTTCATATACTTCATTCGTTTAATCTTGAGCCAGTTCACTTTTTCGCCGTCTGTATTTTTATTTCTATTTATGATAACTGTCTCTCCCAATGCCTTTAGGTCTTTGAATTCATTGTATTTGAACTCTTTAACATGATAAGAGTTTTTTATCACTTTCTTACCATCTTTTTTATAGAGTCTTTTAGATCTAGCCCGTTTAAAAACGTTCATCCAGTCAGACATACAGAAGATGTCACAATTTTTTTTTGATGTTTCTATGGCGCTGTGCATGGAGTCAGCTTCCATGTAGCTGTGTCCGGATTCGAGGAACTTGTGTTCTATTACATCCAGGTGTGTATCTTGCATCATAATCCACAATAGTATGGCGGCAATATACTGATTACGGTTTTGGCCGCCACACGTGTCTGAAAACAAGCTGACTTCTTTAATCTTCTTTGGCACACATGTGGTTAAATAATGATGTAAAATCGTTCCGATTTCAGCACTACCTTTTTTACCATGCACCTCATTCCATGCAAAACAGTATGCTTCATTGGGAAGTGCGTTTTCGTATATGGTCAAATTGTATACAATCAACTTCCTCGTATAGTAAAGAAGACCAACATCAGTACTTGGAATTTGTAGAATCGCTTGCAAATCAAATGAAACAGTCAAAAAATCTGGTTCTTGTTCCGCCCTTTGTTTGTCTTTTTGTTTTTCCCGATTACATCTTTCCTTCCTTTCTATATGTTCATCATATTCTTTTTGTAATTTGCTTTTTTCATCACTGTCGCCACGCTTGAATTTGGTGCATATAAGACATTGGTCTTTTTTAGGCATAAAAAAACCTAAATTAAATTCTGTAGAGAAAATCCTTCGATATGTCATTTCTGATACAGCTGGTTCAGTATTTTTGTTTTTGCATTCTTCTGTATAGAGAGCATACATTTTGCTTAATGTAAGCCCAGTATCTAAATATTTTCGTTTCAACTTCTTTCGCACATAGTGGCTTTCCATGCTAGGAAATGATGCTATGTGCTTTTTAACAGCATCTACCACCTGAGGCGACGTTTTATTTGGAGGCTCACGACGTCCGCGCGGGTCCTGTTCTTTTGAATATTGTCCATAACTGTCGCGGTGCTTTACAGCATTTGCTATCACATGCGGTGAAATGCTTAAAGTTCCACAAAAAAAATCTTGGCAAACATTTTTTTTCTCTCCTTCGATGATAAAGAAACATTGTTTAGCATACTTGCGCTGTGTAGATCGTTTTCTGTTCAAAAGAACCCTCTTCGTCGGTTTGACATCAATAAGACTCAATATAAACTGCTTTTTCGATATGTAGTTTAGGTTCCAATATTTCCTGCACAATTCTTTCCGAATGTTTTCGGTAACGTGATTGTTGCACTCAAATTTGCATTTAAAACAGTTTATAGGCTTAGGGAGTTTTGGATCTCGACATTTCGTTTTAGTTACGTATGGAAGGCCTTCAGCTCTACGCCTTTTCGCTATATTCTTTTTCCATGTAGCTGTATCTCGTTGATTCCATCGAGCGCGTGGTTGAATAATTTTCCAAGTAAGTTTAAATATATCTGCCGTTATCGCTTGGGCTACATACTTGGATTCATTATCGTTTACAAGAGGGAGTTGTTTTGGTTTGCCAAACAATGATGCTATAGCTTTACGTCGCATGTTTTTAATTTTTTCTTCCTTAGTTAAATATGTGTCCAGATTTAACAACTCATCCAATTGTATTAGTTCTGAATCCTCAGATTCAGGTGTAGTAGGACGATTTAGATCAGCAGGTAAATACAAAGGGTCTTGATCAGAAAAGTCGCCATCAAAGAGTGATTCATTTTCGCTTTCTTCAATTATTCGTTCTGATTCAACATCGTGATTTTTCGTGCTTTGTTTTGAAGAAATGTCAACTGTAATTGAAAGTAAAATTAAGGTAAGTGAGATGTAATAAGAAAGTTAAATTTCAAATTAAACGGTCCATTAGATTCGGTGCAAATTGGCTGTGACAGACGGACAGACAGATAGACACACAAGTGATTCTATAAGGATACCGTTTTTTCCTTTTGAGGTACGAAACCCTAAAAATTGCCTGAAAGCCAGTTTGAATACTTCTGACGTAACTAACTGAATAAGCTGACATTCATTTTTTGAGACATTATTTGAGAGTTTGTTATGAACTTCTCTTGAAGGCTAAAAGACGTCAGTACGTCTAGTCACTAGCCACTCGAAAATAAAAATAGCGACATCAACACCTCAAGCCATTTAGAAAAAAAAACTTATTGTTCTTCTTCTTTGCTTCTGGGGTTTTAATTGTAAATATAATTAAGTAGTAAGTTATAGGTAAGGTAAGCAGAACCAAGGAAGATTGACTTACTAGATTCTGACTCTCCAGGATTATCGCCAACAGGACCTAGCTGATTCCTTTTAGTACCAGAACTATCTCTCTTCCTTTTCTTCTCGACGTGACTCGAGCAAGCAGCATCTGTATGCAGATAATTATATTGAAAGAGAATGGGAACGTATGTACGGTCAAGGAAGGAAGGGCCAAAAAACCTCCTCGTGTGCCCAATGGCTGCTGGATAAGTCTGTGAGGAACAGCAGAGTGCACCGGTACTCTGAGCATGGGCAATTCTTTTAATTCTCCGGGGGACCGTATTGTCGAAGGGGCCTGATCTGACCCAATAGGGCACTATCCCGCAACCCTCTGACGGTAGCAGACTATCCTAAGCCCCTGACCAAGGTAGTTAAGAGGAACACCGTGGTAATTCTAGTCGGTAAGAGTACAACACCGGCTTCGCCTTCTCCAGGCGGAATGCATCCATGAGGAAAACGGCTTTAGCATTGGGCCATTTAATATAATTATAGTGATTGTAAGTTAAGTACCTACCTTCTTTTGTCGTAGAAATTGGCAAATCAAACATCAACACTGTCGGTTCCGACTGACTTAAATATACATCATAAGCTTGCGACAGTAAGTCATCATCACACCAAAGGTCATCTGTAAAATAAAACATACTAGAGAGAACAATACTTTACGAATTTGTTAGTAAAACCGGCTAACAGCTTTAGTAACCTCAAAATTTAAATCATTTGATTTAATTACCTTGGTTTTTCGAGAAATTTTCAAGTGTTTTTACTTTATCACCTCTAGAGACACTCATTTTTACTATATTTCACAAAAATAACGAGTTAAACTTTGTTTTTTATTCAATAAACACGAGACAATTACAACACTCGCCGGCCGGCGCACGATTACTTCGACAACAAGAACCGCGTATTGGCGCGTATGATGAGTGCGCGTTGTATGTTGCGTGCGAAAGAGAAGGCTATACATGGATAGGCGCTTTTAGCTGAAGCTAATTTAAAAACTGTCTCGCGTGACTCGTGAGCCTAATGATTGAAAGAAAAAAGTAAACACAGATAATTGATATTAGCTGAAGAAATTCGGAAAGCGTCGAGCCCAGTTATTCAGCAAAAGTAAACTATATTTATGTAAGATCTTTTACCTGCAATAATCTTAAACAAATACGGTGTTCATTTTTCTGCAAAAAGCAACTAATGTTGTTTAGTTTGTTTTACTTGTATATACATCAGTCATTTCTAAAAAGAATAATAAAAGCTAGAACCAGCTACCGCAGCTTACTATGTTTTAACAGAATAATATTGGCACATTATAAATCAAGCAATTGCATTTGAAATGTGTTATAATACGAAACATGGTTTTCGTGGTATACATTTATAAATCTAAGGGAATTAAATGAGTTTAGTTGTTTTTTTAAGAAGATCATTCAAGCATCCTTGCAGGTAGTTGCTTTTTACTATAGGTATCTCCGTAAAAAAGCGTCGTAGCAGATAATGGGTTTTACCTGTAGCTTCATCGTGACTGGGAGAGTCGATTTTTGTGTTTAACTTGATTTTGGTAAAAACATGCAGATAATCGGTTTTTGCAATAAGGGTACGATATATTTTTTTTACAAGTCTGAACACTGTCTTCCAGCTTATTATTATTACCAGCACACAGCAAAAGTTTCATTTGGCTAGATGTTTTGATGCCTTTTGTCATTCACAACATAACGTACGTATATTTTGTAAAAAAGTTTTTATAACCGACTTCAAAAAAAAAACCAAAGCTGTGGAGGTGAGCATGGGTGTCTATCCTTCGTTACGTAAGGGCAAAGAGGTTGCATTTCCCGCAGCGCTGGAGACGTTGCATAAATAAGTGTTTTGAGGTTAAGTTACAATAATTGGTTTTCTCGAGAACGGTGCGTTATCTTTTCACTGTAATTTTTAAAATGACCTACCAAAATACCCTATTACATGGCCCTACTGTATAAATGGCCTAAGCATCAGCCAGCCAGTTCATTAATGTTGAATTAGGCGTATCGCCTGAATATCGTTCAGACTGTTAATTGAATGGCGGCGTTTAGTTAGTGAAAAGGCTAGGCGGTTGACCAAACGGCTAATTCAACCAGTTGGTTGCGACAGTTATACTAATATTACAATATTGAGATATGTTGGAGTTAAAGTACTAGTTTTATGGATAGACGCATAATTGTTTTATTATTTTACTTAGTTTTCGTACTGTTCATGTCTAAATTTTAAAAAACTTTAAAACTATCTCCTCAAAATTGACAATTAGTGACAGTAGGTAGTAGTGCAATTTCATTGTGAATTAAGGCATCGATTATGAGGACCATGCAGATAAGTATCTGAGATGGTCTCTTGAGGAAAGAACTACACAGATTTGAGTGGGCCTCTACAGTAACCTGTGTTACGCAATTGCTTCGCAGGTCTGCGAAGTGCACCCTCCCAAAATATCCCGAACATGGTGTTTACGAAGTAGCTGGGGACCCCGCAGCGAAGCCTGGAGACGATGCTGAGAACTTCCAGCTCAACGTGAGGTGTAACCATGATTACATCGTCATCGGCAACAATGTGGTGCTGTGCATCCTGGGCGAGTGGTCTAACAGAATGCCGGAGTGCGTCAGTGAGTTCTGACCTGTAATTTCACTTTAGTTCTGACCGCACACCATAGCGTATTACACCCATTTTTGAAAAGTGTCTCATTTAGATTCTATAGTGGCCACTAAAAAAACACAAAATTTTTATTCAATCGATAAGTGCCATAAAAATACATTTAAATTTTACATTTTCAAATTTCGCGCGTAATTTGACGAAAACGCTGGACGCAGTGGACGCCATATTGCTCTGTGGTCATGACGTCAGTTGACTGTGTAAACAAACACTTTAAATACCTACGCTGTGGGATTTCGCTACACCTCCGTCAGGGGATGCGGCAAGCGGTCACAGGACGTGGCCCCCCTCCCACGGATGCAACACGTTGGCCCGTTACCACGGGCCTCTCGTCGTGTCGACCTACTGCGGCCAAAAGATGATGGGACGCGAATATGCGCGTCCCTGTGTATGGTTGCTATATATCTGTATCTGTAGGCACGCCACGACGCTGCTAATCAGCACCGCTTTAAATATTGCCGCTTTATACAGGGTGTCCCGTAAATAATGGATAACCTCTTAAAGAGTCATTGTACTCATCATTATGAACAACTTTTACTATGGGACCAAACCTGAAATCACGAAAAAAAAATCAGTTGTTCCCTACATTTATTTTCGCATAACTCGTCAAAATGTAGGGAACTGCTGAATTTTTTTTCGTGATTTCAGGTTTGTCCTAAAGTAAAAGTTGTTTATAATGATGAGTACAACAACCCCTTAAAAGGTTATCCTTTATTTACGGGACACCCTGTATATCCGCTGATCAGTTGACAGTTGACATTGACACTTTTTAATTTACACAGCCGTATGACATAATAACATGGCAGATACTTTCATGGTGTTAGAAAATAGATTAAAAAAACTGAAAACTTTGAATTGAATTTAAAAATTTATAAGTACTGTTATTTTATAAACTAAATGTAAAATTATTCGACTGCTTAAATGATATCTTTTTAGATTTTTCTCATATAGAGTAAAATACCGTATTTGAAAGCGAACTACAAGCTTATAAGCGTTTTTACAAGCTTTTATTTAACTTTCAATGTTCGTACACTCCTACCAAATTATCTGTGAAATGGCGAAAATTGGAACTACGGCCGTAATGTTGAAATGTCTTCGATTGTGCAATACCAAAAGTCTATAGATGCTTGATGCTTGTATTTCTCTTTTCAGTTATGTGTTTCTGCAGTCGGGTTTTTTGTTTTGTCAATAATTTGCTTTAGAGAAACTTTTTGTTTTATTAACTAGAGGACCCGGTAAACTTCGTACCACGTGAACCGTCCAACAAACAGCCGCAAACAGAGTCAGCAGGAAAACCTAACACGTAAGGAATATAATATTACTAGCTTTTGCCTGCGGCTTCGCTCGCGTTAATTTAGGTAGTACTCTGCTTGTAATAGTATAATTCAATCATGATTCGAAAGACACGTGGCGCCATCCATTATTATAATATATATATAATATATATATATCCGTTTCTGTATATATACATTGTCAGGTGGACAATTTCAGGATGATCGGTTCAGTGGTTTAGGCATGAAAAGGTAACAAAAAAAAAACCGGCCAAGTGCGTGTCGGAACTCGCACAATGAAGGGTTCCGTAGTTGAAAAAAAATTATCCCAAAAACAAATTTAACAAAGGATCCCAAAAAAAAAAAAAATTATGTCATAAAAGTACAAATTAACAATTTTCGGACTTTTTCCTTTATTTGTGCTGGGAGACCTTGCTTCTTGCCAAATTTCATTATTCTAGGTCAACGAGAAGTACCTACCCTATAGGTTTTAATTTACTTGCGACAGTTGCGAGTACTAAAATGTGTCACAAAATGGCCGTATATTTTTATTGCATTGACTTAGAAGCTTGATTTTTTTAGAACTTTAAGGGACCATAGTCTTACGTATTCGATATTAATTTCAACTTGATATCTCCACGCGTCTCTGAGAAAAAGGGTCATGACAGACTGACAGACAGACAGACAGACAGACGGACAACGAAGTGATCCTATAAGGGTTCCGCTTTTTCCTTTGGATTATTATCGATTGATACTTCGTTATTTGTGTAACTGGGTCATGGAAATGTGGAGGTCAGATAGGCAGTTGCTCTATGTAAAATACCGGCATTCAGCTGCATCGGGTTAGATTGGAAAACGGACCCAAATATAGTTGGGAAGAAGCTAGGCAGACGATGTTATCAATATACTTACTAGATCCACAATTTCAGGCCAAAACAATCGGGGAAGTGTGTCGCACCTGCATACCCTGAGCACGGTACATACATAATAACGAACGCTCCAGCCGCGAAACCCGGTGAGAGCTACGAGTCACTGAAGCTAACCGTCAATTGTCTACGTAGCTACGGAGTCTTGGGGACCGAAACAGTCTTCTGTGTCGATGGAGTATGGTCTAATTCTATTCCAAAATGCATCCGTAAGTATAGATAGAAATATATTTCTTACATATATATATATAACATATATATATATATATACACATATACACATTTATACATATATATATATATATTATACATATAGGTAATATCTATTATCCCTTGAATGCGTAGCTAAGCGGTTTTGTTGGATAAAGCGAAGCTTTTGACAGAGTGTGTAACGTTTACCTGTACGAAAAATTGCCTAAATTAAATATAATTGATTGGTATACATCAAAATGCTTAATAACAATATATAACACAACTAACAATTTACACCAGACACAAAATGAAATAACTAACTTTAATTACAAATAGATCCAAAGACAAAAGGAAAAGGTGTCGAAGTACTCGTCCGCAACGCTGTCATCCGGAAACGTGCCCGGAAGGAACTGGCAGCATTACCCACGTTGAATAGCAATGCCGGTCGACGAGAAATACCCTTTTAAAGAAGACGCGCACTCGGGCCCCGAACAATTCGACTCCAAATGTTTGTTTAAACGGGTCCCGTCAAGCGGGCGTTTATTGAGAGTATATTGTGCCAGTACGCACTCATACTGTGCTAGTGCAGTATAATTTCAAAAGCGAAAATAAAATATATGTCTTGAACGTATACTCGATTTATGCGCGATACTCAAGTGTAGTGTCCACCTCATCGGGTAATAAAGAAGTTGAGAATCAGAAACTATATCTTAGACTTTTGATCATTTTAATGAGATATTGTAAGCATGCTTTTAAATTAGTTTTAGTTGCTCAGATTATAGAATAATTGTTTAGCGTTATAAAAATGGGAAGGCGATTTTAATCTTATTTGTTGTATTACACCAAAAGTACTAGCTTATTATCGTGACATGAATAAAGTATATGTCGGATCTTGTGATGATGTATGCACTTTAAAATCAAAACGCAAGCGTCTTGTTGGCGCTTGCATAGTCTAGGCGGTATTGGTATGGTGTCGGCATGTGGACTGTGGAGTCAGTTCAAATCAAATCAATTTATTCGCCATAAGTGTTGGTACAATTTCAGTCTTAAAATAAATAAATCTACAGATCCATAACACTTGGTCATAATAATGTGACTTGCAAACATTTGGGTAGTTATTATTGAGATGCGGTCATGACACCGACTAGCTTAGGAACTGGTAGTGTTTCCTTATAAGTTTAGCTAGTGCTAGCTAGTATTGTAAGCATCGTACCTACCCACATAACTTCACTTGTTTAATAAAACACTGCTACGTGTCGAATGTTAGAAAAACAGGATATGTAAGTAACTACTCTTACAAAGTACGTGCGTACGTACGTGCCAAAGAAAGGGATACCAATCTACCAAAATGGCGGGCTTGCCACTCATTGAGTATAGTTTTCGGCAAAACTCATCTACTGCGCAGTGTTACTAACGAAGTATGTTTCCAGTTATTATTTTTGTACGCGGTGCTTGAAAATATAATCGATTTTTACGTACTAGCAAGGTACAACTTCCGCAACTGATGCATACAATTGTGATCGGAATGTATACTCGAGTAATTCGCAGCTCTGCTCATTAGTATTGTATACTTTCAATAATCGCACTCCAGTCATGCCTCGGAGCCGAAACTTTTTTTTGTTTGTTTGAACGCGCTAATCTCCGGATTTGAAAAATTCTTTTTGCATTTGATAGCCCAACTCTTAAGGAAGGCTTAGGGATATTTATTATCACGCTAGGACCCTTAGCTGTCGAGCAAAAAGAAAAAAAGTCAGAAACAACGCTAAGGGAAAATGAAGTATTAGTGCGGACAGACAATGCGATGCGAAGAGGTGGGTGAGGGGGACAAAAAATGTCAAGCGGACGAAGTCGCGGGCAAAAACTCTATAGGTATATAATTATATACATGCGTATTACAAATAAATAAACTTGAAGTGTCTGTTTGTAATGTCAAAATAACTGCTTTCTACTAAATGCATATTATGAAAGTATTACAGTACAAAAAATCTATTTTAAAATTTTTTGTCTGTCTGTTTTGAATAATCTCTGAAAGGGCTGGACCGATTTTGACGGCATATTCACTGGCAGATAGCTAATGGTTTAAGGAGAAACTTAGATTACTTTTATTTTAGAAAAATAGTTAGGGTTCCGCGCAAGAAAATTAAATCCCATGAAGTCCGACATCCACGCGGGCTAAGCTGCGGGCAGAAGCCAGTGACATAATAGGTTGGGGAAAAAGTTTCTTCGCATTTTTTAAGAAAATTAAAAACATTTTTTAGTATACATTATTTACATTTATCTAAAGTATGTAGGTACCATTTTGTTCGATAACTTTTTGCCATCTTGTAGGTAGGGACATGATCCCATTGCTATAGAAATTTTGGGACTACTGATCAAAATACCGCGACAATTGGTTTTGGCAGTCCTCTCGTGATGTTAACCTGACACTGCCTAAAGAATTCTGAAGAGACCGAAACAAGTGGAAATCTGAAGGTACAAGGTCAGGACTATACGGCGGATGCATTAACACCTCCCAGCCAAACTCTCTTAATTTTTGCTGTGTGGCTAAAGATGTGTGAGGTTTAGCGTTATCATGATGAAAAACCACATCCCTTCTGTTGATTAATTGCGGCCGCTTTCTCTCAGCTTCTTGCTTTAATCTCATCAGTTGTTCGCAGTAGAGTTCAGAATCGATGGTCCTGCCTGATGGTAACAGCTCATAATGAATAATGCCCTTCCAATCCCACCACGCACACAGCATCACCTTGTTGTGAGTTAAGCCGGGTTTCGCCACAGTCTGTGAAGCCTTACCGGCCTTTGACCACGACCTTCTTCACACGTTCTTGTCGTAGGTGATCCATTTTTCATCACCAGTTATCAGCTTCTTCAAAAATGGTTCGGTTTCATTACGTCGTAATAAAGAATCACAAATGAGTACACGGTTCATTAGGTTTCTTTCAGTGAGCTCGTGAGGTACCCAAATATCGAGCTTTTTTGTGTACCCAATTTTTTTCAAATGCGCCATAACTGTTTTATTGTCAATTCCCGGTTCTTCAGCTACGTCGTAACTACTGATATGCCGATCTTGCTCCACGTTTTCAAAAATGGTATCCATTTTATCTATAATAGGGCGACCAGAGCGACGTGCATCTTTGACATCAAAATTTCCGGATTAAAAACTGGAGGGACAGGCGTGTAAATAGCCGTGTATCCTATGCGGGTTGAGGACGAGGAAAAATTAACGTCTGGATTGCACGCTAATTCAAATTGCCTATTTTGTCCGAAACTTTCAACATGATTGGTGGCGGTCAGATGGCGTCTGTAGTTAACCCCAGCAAATAATGCAAAGCGGTACCTGTGATCTTCTTGTGGAGTCTTGATGTGTGAGTTCTTCTGAGCAGGTGGCCACCTTGCTTGCCCATGCACTGGTCACTTGAAAGTCTTTAATATTGCACAATTAATCGGACGCGGGTTATTATTGTAATTTTGAACCATAGAACAGTAAATCTCCAAGGATTACGGGATAACACATAAAAGTTTATGGTTTTAGCGGATGCGATGAATTAAGATTGAAAACGTGGTTTCGCGGTGAGACGAAAATGCGGCCAAACGGCGCCGGTGCACTTTGACATCTGACAGCCGTCATTAGCTGCCACTCGCCGCTGAATCCTCAAAGCTCGCGACACACATGTCCCGGCAGTAATACATGCCTAAGGCAGACTACAGACACCTTAACACCGCCCACAATCAAAAGATGCAATGGGGCAATAACTTGCCACACCAAAAACGCTTAAACCAAATTTGTGCTACTCTCACAGACACACTGCACTGGGTCCATAAACATCGCAATTTTTTTTCGCGGCTTGCGTTGCATTTTTACGTTTTTTGTAGTAAAATTTTAAAATGTATCGAATTTCTTCATTAGATTCACTCATCTTGACAGTACGAAATACAAATGAAAATCACACATTTTCGTAATTTGAATTTGGAATTATGTTCTTTAAAATTTAAACTTTCAATGATACCAAAACCAGCCAGATACAAATAGTATAGCCAAAGAGATTTTATTTTAAGTTCATACATACTATAATGCGAAAAGACTTTTTCCCCAACCTAATATATGGGAAAAAGCATATAATTCATAAACCTTGGTCCATCCTCGACTACTGCATTCAAATTCAAACCCTGTTCCCATTTGCCATACTAATACTTCCCCCCTATTTTCCAGGTTTCTGCAAACTAGACAACCACCAATCGGTCCAGTACCATTGCCTCCTCACCGGCTCCAACGACGGTCGTCGTGCCTGCAACGCCTACGAACCATCGGGGACCATCGTGAGGCCCGAATGTAACAGCCCGAACTACTACTCAGCCGTCACCCTCCCCTTCATGAGATGCATTGACGGAAACTGGGACTACGTCGCGGTCTGCTCCCCAGGTTTGACCAAAAATATAATATCATCCTCGTGTCCTTATCCCAAAGTATTTGCGGTTGACGCAGCATGCTGTCTCTTGCAAACATCTCTCATTCACTTATCCAGTACGTGACAATAGCTACATGATATTTATTTTCACCACTGGCGTACAATCAGTTAACCCGTCCGGCTCCCTGCACGACGTCATTAGGATTGTACTAGAGAAATATGAGACTTTTTGTCGGCGCGCGACGGGGCGCCTAGCCACTTATACACGGCTTGTACACAAGAAATTTGTATCAATGGACATTCAACGAATGACTGTTTCCTAAAGTGGATAGACTAGGCTAGATTACGAATTTTGATTTAGAACAATAGATAACTTAGTTTTTTTTTCAATAAAAAGAAAATTACATTTGTTCTTCCAAAGTTTTGAAATACGAACAATAATCTCGGTAAACAAACGCCCCCCGCGCGCGCCTCTCGTTCCGCAAACTGATTTTGAGAGTGCATAAGAGGCCGTCACCTCCCTCTGCAAAGCAGTAATGCTCGCGAAGGAGGAAGCGGAACGCGTGAGGGAGAGGTAGGCAACAGCCGCGCCCTCGCACCCCTAGCCGCCTCAAGAGACGCCCTGGGTGGCGGGAATCTATCGCCGATTCCCGGCCACCGTAGGCGCGGGCATGCGGACGACGAGTAATGAGCAGCTCGCCGTCCGGTAAGGACCAGGCCCGGGTCGACGGCGCGTTGTGTTCCACGAGCGCCTCAAAGAGATGTCAGCAGTGACGGGGTCCAATAGGGCCGAAGCCGCCTGGGTCGCGGGTAGTTCGAAAGAGATACCGTGGCCCTGGCACGGGCAACTGAAGGAACACGGGTGGGTTTTAGTCAGTAAAAGTCTGACACGCCCTCCCGCTCTGCCCGGAGCGGGAGAAGTCATTTGATGATTTCCCATCCACAAAAAAAAAAAAAAGGCCCGAATGTAACAGCCCGCACTATTCACCCTGCCCTTCATGAGATGCATTGACGGAAGCTGGGACAGCGTCGCGGTTTGCTCCCCAGGTTTGACCAAATATAATAATATCATCATCTTGTGTTATCCCAATATATTTGCGGTCGACGTAGCATGTTTTCTTCTTGCACATCTCTAATAACAATTATCCAGTAAGTGACAATAACTGCATGTTACTTATGTTCTCCACTGGCATACAGTCAGTGCGTCGTGTTTTTCCACCCCTTTAAATTTACATTTTACTTTTCCACCCCTTTTCATTTTCATTTTACTAAGCGCGCTGACAGAATGTAATTATGTAAGTAATACCACAGTCATAATACAATCGTCCGACGAAGACGTCTAGACAGGGTAATTCAATGTGTGAGGGGCGAGACGCGGGAGGCGCGAGCCCGAGCTGCATACTTCCACCGTGTTAGTAGCTCGGGACATAATTTTCAGGGCTATCGTGTTGATTTTATTATTGTTTTAATTTATTATTATTATTTAATTTATATACACAGAAAAATACAGAGATACGACATCGTAACATTTGAGGGTAGCAGGACACTTGCGCGAAAGACATTTCCGCGAAAGACACTTGCGCGAACCAACTTGCGCGAAAATACATTTCCGCGAATGGACTTTTGCGCGAACGGACTTCCAAAAACAACACTACAAAGTGAAAAATAACTTTAATTTCGGAAGTCGGTGGCAAAAAACGAAAATACATTTAACACCGACACCGACACCGACTTCCGAAATTAAAGTAATTTTTCACTTTGTAGTGTTGTTTTTGGAATTCGGTTATATTTTTTTGTAAAAAAGTTTTTTATTAAGTTTTTTTTTCTAATTATCTTATTATTTTTTTATTTTGGTTTATTTTTATTTTTTTTCGACATGGGTGTCATTCTCATGGTATTTGCGGTCGCTGAAAACGATAGTGGGGTCAAAATGAAAATCCAAGATGGCGACTGCGAAAATTTTCTAATTTTTTGTCATGGGTGTCATTTTCATGGTTCTTGAGGTCGCTGAAAACGATAATGAGATCAAAATGAAAATCCAAGATGGCGGCTGTGATTTTTTTTTTTTTTTTTTGAGATGGGTGTCATTTTCATGGTATTTGAGGTCGTTGAAAATGATAGTGGGGTCAAAATGAAAATACAAGATGGCGGCTGCGAAAATTTTCTA
This sequence comes from Cosmia pyralina, assembly GCA_946251885.1. NCBI lineage: Eukaryota > Metazoa > Arthropoda > Insecta > Lepidoptera > Noctuidae > Cosmia > Cosmia pyralina. The sequence continues at coordinate 5,382,128 of OX276368.1, read as the reverse complement.
ATTTTTCGTCACGGGTGTCATTTTTATGGTTCTTGAGGTCGCTGAAAACGATAATGAGGTCAAAATGAAAATCCAAGACGGTGGCTGTGAAAGTTTTCAAATTTTACGTCATGGGTGTCGTTTCTATTGCTTTTGAGGACGCTAAAGCCAATGAGCTTAAATCAAAATGGATTTTGACAAAAAAAAATAATGCTTCGCAGCCGCCATCTTGGATTTTCATTTTGACTTCACTTTCGGCTTGACAAAAAATTTTAAAATTTTCGCAGCCGCCATCTTGAATTTTGATTTTAACCCCGTTATCGTTATCAGTGACATCAATAACCATGAGAATAACATCCATGTCGAAAAAAAAATAAACTAAAGAGAAAAATAATAAAATGATTAGAAAATAAAACTTAAGAAATAAGCAGGCACTCAAATGTCGTTTATAATAATAATAATGTTGATGACGATGTTGATCTCAAATAAACAAATTAATTAATTGATATCGTTTACTTGGGACAACCCTTGATGTTGCGACTATGTCTAGACGTTATCGGCATTTACCACGAGATCAAAGGCGTCGTCCTACTGTATGTTTTTATACTGTGGTAATACGGTGAGACCTTTTAAAAGTTATTTTATTTTTCTAGGTTAAGTATGCGAGACTAATAGTAGATGTATGTAGTATGGGTAATTGCGTAGGTGTGTGAGTGTGTGAGAGTGTGTGATTGAGTATTCAGGATTATATTACATAAGAATGTTTTCAGTATCATTATAGTTTAATTTTAGTAGCCAGTCATTGTCTTTTTGCATTTATTCTTTGTGAGACTAAAGATATGTAACACGTTGTGAGTTTTATTGTATAAGTAGCCACCTAGATAGCAAAAGAAACGAAGAAGAAGTTCCATATAACGGGGGGCGAGCCTATTGCCATCAACTGGGCACAAATTCAGACTTCGGGCTCCTACTAAGAAATTCCAGATGGCAAATTTCCAATAACATTTTACCCGACCCGGGAATCGAAGCCGCTGAGCAGTAGCGCTTGCTACGACTACAACGAGGCAGTCCCAGAATACATCCTTGTGAAAATCTGTGGGCGAAGCGTGATATATGTGATGTCTATGTGTATGAATGTGGATGGTTTTAAATGTACCTACCTATATGATAGAAGACCAAAGAAAAGATAGACGGACTGTGATGACCTGAGATGACTTAAGATTTATTTCGACCATGAAAAGGAGTGAATGATATGACAGTAGCGGTCGACAGAGGCGAATGGAAGACAAAAACGATCCACACTAGCGATCGATCGATCATGATCGTTTTGTTAGATCACACGGGTCGATCGTCAAAAATTTTGCAAATCTGTTAGCACCATAACCCAATGCACCATTTTTTTCAGAATGTGGCCGAGCAACTCCTGATGGCGTGGACCTCATAATTGACGGCAGGCCAGCTAAGCGAGGAGAGCTGCCGTGGCACGCCGGCATCTACCGGAAGACCACAAAACCTTACATGCAGATCTGCGGAGGATCACTCATTTCCAACAAGGTTGTTATATCAGGTGAGTCCATCTCTTTGGTGTCAAACTCAAAGCATTTTATTTCAATTAAACCAATTACAGGAACTTTTAAATTATCAAGGGGTCGGTCATTCACAAAAATTAAGCTGGTTGCCCATTCTAAGCGAAGGTAGGAAGCGAACGTAAGTTCTTAAGAAGAGGAACGGGCAAGAAACTCCATAGACAATCTTGTAAATCAAAATATTGCTGTCCATTGCTACGAAGATTGTTCAGATGGGTAAATTTTTGCTAACATGGCAACCCCAAATTCACTCACACCTAAAATAGTCGCCGCCATGACGGGACTCAGTTTTGTCATAGCGGGAGTTCCATCCGAATTATTTTATATCCCTCAAATCTGTTGGCACTTGGCAGGCCTCTATTGTAGGTGCTACTGTAAGTAGTGATTAGCTGTGGTTAGATTAATTGTCTTATTTGCCAATACGAATTTATACAGTTTATTGGTATAGATATTTTATTTAGACGCTAAAGCTTTGGTTTCTTACAACGGCTGCCATGAAAATCTGTAATTTTCACCAGTATTTGATATTAAGTCATGCCCCATTGCCCAAAGTTCAAAATCGCTTGATTTGCCCTCACCGTAATAGTCGCCAGGAAAAGTGTTAACCTGTATAAAACGCACGCTATGCAGGCAGGCATATTGGATTACATAACTGATAAAAATACTTGGCCCAATGCTGGTCCTGCTCCACAACCACAACTAATTAATTAACATTTGAAGATACCGTTGGAGATGCTGATGATTCTAAGACTATCTTTGCATTGTATAAACTCAATCTTCTTTGTATTATAATAATTGCTTAGCACATGTGTGAGTAGTATGTACCTACTCTAAAGCTACCATTTACTGGGTAAGTCTTTGACTTGAATGTACCCTGGCGGCTGTGTCATGCTCACTCTAATGTCTCGCTGATGGTGGCGCGTGTGTTGGATAATTTAACTAATCCATGCGTCAGGTTCGTTAACGGGCGCTGTCAGTGGAGGCTGGTCATATCTTAGCTGCCACGGCTTATTTTATTTTAATTTGTTTTTTTTTTATGTTTCTAATACGTACGCTTTTAACGTTCGGCATCGTTCTCACATGTTCAACATGAATGATATAACCATATGTTGTATCCATATTTTGATTTTAAGAGTGTCCTTGGAGTTTCTTGCCCATTCTTCTCCATAGGTACCTACTACGCTTTAGAATGGGCGACTAGCTTCATCTTTCTGACTGACCAACCCCTTGACAATTCAAAAGTTCCTGTAATTGGTTTATTTGAAATAAATGATTTGATTTTGAGTGTCTATACTGAGAAGAGTGAGCTCACACATTATTAAATAGCGTTTTCATGACAATCAAGTGTAGTCACTGCGTCGTTGCTTGTCAGAGGTGTCAAAACGAATCATAAAAGGGATTATCTTTAAACGTGGTAGGGCGAATCTAACGATTTAAATCTTTGCCACTGCCATAATTTTCATGACAGCCGTCACTGCAGCCGTTAAGTGCGGTGACCGATCTTCTATCTTCTAAGAAACTGTAGCTTTACTGTAAACTGTAACTAACTCTTTTAAACGAGGCGGCACAAAAACTACTTTTTTACGCCTCTTTTGTCTTAATTGTCGTATCAATCCATACCTAAGTGCCTATATAAATGACCTTGAAACTTAAAAAAAGAGTTAATTGATTCCAGCTGCCCATTGCTTCTGGAACGATGTCAGTAAGCAACAACCTGCCTCCATGTACGCGGTGGCAGTCGGCAAGATCTTCCGCCCTTGGAACAACAGCAACGATGTGGACGCGCAGAAGTCCGATGTAAGCTTCAACTTTTTTTTCTGGTCATCCTCCTGACCTTAACATAACCAGCCCCATCACTGCTGAGACACAGGCCTCCTCTCTGTGAGAATGAGTGGGCCATAATTAACCACGCGGGCCCGTCACGCGGGCCGCGGGGATGTCACATGTCTTCGATTTTCTTGGTTCTAAGACAAACCGGTTCCTTAACGATGTTTTACTTTAACGTTTTGAGAGCAGCTATGATGAAATAAATTAAACTAAGTTAAATTCCTACCTGGGTGCCTTCTGCTATTATTCCAACTTATTTATGATCGGCGCAGCATGTCTCCATCTAATAGCCGTCATCTACGAAGTCACCCCCTTTCTAGCCATGTCACCTTTCACACAATCCGTCCATAGTTTATTCCGTCTTTCACATATCCACATATCCACCACATTGATACTTATTCAAAACTTTCTTTACAAAATGTTCCTCTCCACCAGAAACAACTATGAGAATAGCTCGGCCCGGATTAAAAATCAAACACAATAGCTAAATGATTTGACCTACAGATTTACCAGGAATGGTGGCCGGCCTCGACTTACGAGTTTTTACGAGCAATTTACTTCATCACCATTGCTCTCAAAACGGTGAAAGAAAACATTTGAAGACAAGTGATATCCACCAACCCGCATGTGCCCGCGATGTGTAGGTTACAGCCCACTCAGAGAGGAGGCCTGACTTCCAGCAGTGGGGGAACATTATAGGCTGATTATGCTTATGCTTGGGCAGTGGTGGCCGAGTGGTGGTACGAGTTGTAGGTCGTGGGTTCTATCCTAAGTAGGCGCTTTACTTTGAGTAAATAATTTCATCACCACTGCACTCAAAACGGTGAATTAAAACATCGTGAGGAAACCGGCATGTCCTAGAACCAAACAAATACCAACCCGCATTGGGCCCGCGTGGTAGAATACAGCTCACTCCCTCTCGAACAGAGGAGCCCTGTGTCCCAGCAGTGGGAACAAGGCTGATTATGCTTGTATTATGTTCAACAGGTCAAAGAAATCAAGATTCCGCTCCGCTTCCAAGGCCAGGCGGCGAACTTCCAAGATGACATAGCAATGCTGATCCTAGAGACACCCTTCGTGTACCACACGTTTGTCAGACCAGTCTGCTTGGATTTTGATGTTAACTTTGAGAGTAGACAGCTGCAGCCAGGAAATATAGGGAAGGTAAGTGACACTTGATACTGGTGACTACTGACAGACAGATAAACTCCTATAGATATAACCCAAACAAGATACGAGTACATATCTGGTGAATTATGGATATACCTACAGGTACACATGTGTCTAACGCTTCGGGGATTGCAGGCGTGATGTTATGTCGATAACTTCATCATCATCATCATTTGCCTGCCTTTTCCCAACTATGTTGGGGTTGGCTTCCAGTCCAACCAAATACAGCTGAATACCAGAATTGTACATGGAGCCAGCTACTTGATAACACGTTATGGGAATATTATAGTCATGATGAGTATGAATATTATAGTTGCAGGAGCTCGTGGCTAAGTAATAACAGCCGCACGGGTCGATCCATCAGGTTAAGCTACGCTTGCCGGGGTTGGTCCGTGGATGGGTGACCATCTTTACATACCGAGACTCCTCCGTGCCCCGGAAAGCACGTTAAGCCGTTGGTCCCGGCTGTCATTCGTGGATCTTTGACAGTCGTTACGGGTCGTCAGAAGCCCGAAAGTCTGACAATCAGTCTTACCAAGGGTTTCGTATTACCCAGTTAATGGGTTGTGGAGGTCAGATAGGCAGTCGCTCCATGTAAAATAATGGGATTCAGCTGCATCCGGTTAGATTGGAAGCCGACCCCAACATAGTTAGGAAAAAGCTAGGCAGATTGATAGTCGTGATGATATGTTTAATATCTTTTTTAATACCTTCATAGGTGGCAGGTTGGGGCCTTACAGCAGAAAACGGGCAGCCCTCTCAGATCCTCAAGGTCGTTAACCTGCACAACGTGGACATTCAGCAATGCATCAGAGCATCACCAACTGGCTTCATAGAGTACATCACCAGCGATAAGATTTGTGTAGGTTCTGGGAATGGTGAGTCTATCAAGCACTTTTTACTGTGTCGACGGCAATCTAAATAGAATATAGTCGGCCCAGAATTTGACTACGAGGTGGCACCTTCGTAGCGTCCATCAACCCCTGTAACGTGCAGAAAACAGGACTCGCTGAACACGGTATTAAGTGTCCTATTGTGTATGGAACAGAACCGCATTTACTCTCCAGCGGAATCACCTGTGAATCTCCACTTAAGGTCAGGTTGTTCGGGCCTGTAGGCCTGTAAAACGCTACCTCCGCCTCCCCCAAATGCAGCGTGACGTGTTTATTTACGACGCGCCGCCGATGATTTCGCAGAAAATCCATGCCACAGTGTAAAATATTTGCAGTTGATCAACTTAATTAGTTTTTCTTAGGTCGATATTAGGTCTTTACCTATTATATGAAATTGCCGTTCTGCAGTACTGGCCATTTTAAATCAAAATAATTTTTGTTTGGCTACGAATTCTAATTTCAAATTAATTTTATTTTTAAAACATGGATTTTTTTTCCAAAAGTAGTCATTTGTTTATTGATTAGTGTTACATTTTCATCGCATTTCAATCTTTTTCGTCATCATGGATACGTTAAAAATTCGAGTAATTATGGAATATGAGTACCGTCGTGGCAGCAACGCGGCACAAGCGGCACGCAACATCAACGACGTTTACGGAGCTAACACTACAAACCAACACACCACTTGTTATTGGTTTGCTCGCTTCCGTTCTGGAAATTTCGACCTGAAAAATGAACCTCGCGGTCGTCCGAAGACTTTGGTCGACAATGACGAATTAAAGGCGATTGTGGAAGCTGATGATACACAATCTACGGCTGAATTAGCAGCAGCTTTCGACGTTAGCGTCAAAACAATATTGGTCCATTTGCGTCAAATTGGCAAGGTAAAAAAGCTTGACAAATGGGTGCCCCACGAACTCAATGATCGCCAGCGTGAAGTACGCGTCGAGACGTGCCTTGCACTGCTCAACAGACACACAAATGAAGGAATTTTGAACCGCATTGTTACCTGCGATGTAAAATGGATTCTGTTTGATAACCGCAAGCGCTCAGCAAGTTGGTTGGATCCTGGTTCAGCACCTAAACAATGCCCTAAACGAAAACTTACCCCTAGAAAAGTGATGGTCACTGTTTGGTGGTCTAGCGCCGGTGTGATTCATCACAGCTTCTTACCAAACGGGGTGAGCATTACTTCAGATGTGTACTGTGAAGAACTGAACATAATGATGGAGAAGCTGGCACATCTCCATCCAGCATTGGTCAATCGCTCGTCTCCGCTGCTCCTGCACGACAACGCGCGACCTCATACTGCACAGCAGACGGTCTCCAAGTTGCAATAACTGGGGTTGGAAGCTCTCCGTCATCCGCTACTCACCAGACCTTGCGCCTACAGACTACTACTTTTTCCAGAATTTGGATAACTTCTTGGCGGGAAAAAAATTCAATACCCGAGAGGCAGTACAAAATGCCTTTGAAGAATTTGTTGCCTCCCGTCCAGCTGATTTCTTTAAGAAGGGCATCAATAAACTGCCACTGCGTTGGCAAAGACGCATTGATTGCATGGGTGATTACTTCGATTAATACAAATAAAAAATGCATGAAAAAAATTCGTTTCAATTTTTTCATACAAAACGGCAATTTCATAGGTAAAGACCTATTATTTATTCCTTAGGTTTACATTTTATGGTGTCTACGGTGGAGTGAACTAAGATCATTACATAAAATGTCGTGAATTTGTTTTCACATTATCAGATAACCTAATCAATACCTAATTCTACGAAATGGGTCGATTCACTTCGGGCCGGTAATACAATACAATTATTACTAAACGTTAAATCAGGTCTAGGCGAGATAGGCAAATAAATTTGTTTACCCGCATTATTAACAAGTAATACGTTAGTAGCTAAATCGATATTACAGCCATAAGTAGATAGAAAATCTAGGCCTAAAATACCTGTTGCCTTGAAGGGTAAATTTTGGAAAAAGTAAAATTTATGAAAAAACGTGTCATTATTTTCTGTAACAAGTTTCAAGGTTACATATCCCAAAGAGTTGATCTGCCCTCCTATGCCGTTTATAGTTGTGCTATTATAACTTATACGCTTCGAATCTGGTAATTCATTTTTTCTAATAATAGATATTGACGCACCCGTATCTACTAAAAAAGAATATTTTCTGTTATTACAATAAAATGTCACAAATTGACATCGTCCCTTACAAGCCAAGATATAATGATTAAAATCGAAAAAAACTGCTTTTTAGTAAAATTTTGGGAATTATCATTTTCATTAGAATTTTGGGAAACAACCTCTTGCGCCGACGCTTGCGCGGGTTGTATGGGTTGCGTTGAAAAAACATTATTGCGGCTGTAATTATTTCCTCGCCTGTTACCACGATGGTAGTATCGGCCATTATTATAATTCACCTGTGAGTAATTTCTACCGCGGTTGGAATTTTGAAATGATCTTCCGTAACCACGGCGATTAAAATTATTAAAAGAACCATAATTGCGGCCACGTTGACCTTGACCTTTCGGTCCTGAAAAAGGCGTAAACTTACCTCTACCTCTTCTCGAATACTGCATGACGTCCAAGTTAGAGGACGTAGAAGGCGTTGATACATCCTCGTACTTAGCACCTTGTATGGCGTCCTTGAGGTTAGTGTAGTTGCGAGCGGCCACGATGGTGCTTAGCCTTGAATTTTTCAACCCATCTGAAAATCTTTTAATGGCCATTGTCTCATTTAATGGCTTTAGAGTCGCGTACTTTGTCGAATCTCCGTCTGCCTGTGAGATGGTTAAATCGGTAAAAAGTTGTTCTATTTCAGAGCCGTACTCGTCAATTGACCTAAAACCTTGGTTCATATTTTGGAGGCGGGACTAAATAGCGGTAAAAGATTTTGTAGTTAATAAATGTTTCCTTAAATCCTGTATTAAATTAGGAACGGTGTCATAGTTATTCGATAAACGGAGCTTAGCGTTCTCAGATAGGCGACCTTTAATTACGAATTTTATTAAAAGCTTTTTTCCTGAATCATCTAACATATCCGAATACATATCCACTGCATCAATCAATCGTTTTCTGGTGTCCTCCCACCATCCATACCATCATAAGGGGAATAAAGTTACACGCCGTTCGAATGTCAAATTCCATTTTTACAATTTTTATTTCACTAGGTGGGGAAGTACACAATTGACTTATCTTTAAAAATACACTCTGAATATTATCAAAAGTGGTGGACAATTGCGTCACTAATTCGGGTTTTAATAATAATTGCGCTTCACTAAATAAATGTTTAGCCTCTTTTAACTTATTTATCGCAATGGATCCCGTAAATCTAGCTTGTCCTTTTTTTATTAAATATTTACGAATGTCCACCAAATCTTTATATATTCTGATAAAATCATCGTCCATAATCTAAAAATAAAACAGAAAGGAATGTAATGACATCATCCTAGCAACTAATTATCTTCACTGCAATTCTTATACCTAACTGTCTTCCAGATAAAGTTAGCAATGCGAAAACATTCCATATATGGCACGGGGTATCGGGTTCGGTGAGTCGCCGTGCACGATTTATGAACTGTTACATACTAGTACAATAAAACCTTAGACTAATTACTTACTTGAAATAATTCAATTCTGCATTTTACACGCTATTTCTTATTTATAAAATATAGTTAATGAAATAATATGCCTATAAGAGCGTCACTAGACGTTACGTATCACTTAAAAGTTCCGTAGTATTGATTTTCACGATAGTTTATGGATGATTATAATTTTATTTTTATTTGTTAATAAAACTATGCCGGATAATATTAATGTTTGTTCACATAATACGTGTCACAACACAACTCTCGAGTACCTACTTTTTCTTAGGCAGCACTAAACCGTACGCAGCAAATTAATTTTTGGAAAAGTCGGTTTTTTTTTTCCACTTACACGGGTTTATCGGCGTCATCATGACGAGTAGCGTATTTCTTGAAATACGCTGAGGTCTGCCTGCGACGTAAGGACCTGTGGGTCATCTGCCTCTCCATCCATTTGACATGCATCTTCTTGTAATAATAACAGATAGCATAGCATGCCGCTGCCAGTAGGACGATTGTGATCAGGGTGAGGAGGATATTCGTCGTGCTGATGCTGTAGTATCCCTGCTCGGTTGTCGCACTATTTTTCCCATTACCAGCAGCCGTCTGCGCGATAATCGTCTCTTCTTTTGTTTGAGTTGATTGACACCATGATTCATAACACGGGGACCAGGAGCGGGGGGGACCAGGTACCATCTCGATGTGCCTCCCATACGGTTAAATGGTGTTCCTCTTGAGCGAGTGGAACAATTTAAGTACCTAGGTCATTTGGTCACCCCTGGCCTTAGGGACAATGCTGATATAGAAAGGGAACGGAGGGCTCTTTCCGTGCGTGCGAATATGATGGCCCGCAGGTTTGCACGTTGTACTGCAGACGTAAAGGTGACGCTTTTTAGAGCATTCTGTACAACATTCTACACGTGCAGCTTGTGGGAGAAGTATTCGCGGGCGTCGTACGGAGCCCTTCGTGTCCAATTTAATAACGCGTTCAGAAAACTGTTGGGGTTGCCATGGCGTTGTAGTGCGTCAGGGATGTTTGCGGCGGCGCGTGTAGATTGTTTTTACACAATAATGCGCAAGCGCGCAGCATCCATGGTAGCTCGAGTCATGGCTAGCCCTAACAGGGTTCTGAAAATGATTGCTGACAGAGTGGACTGCCCGTATATAATCCACTGCTGTCAGTTACATGTGCCGTCGTTTCGTGTTGTTTACTAACACTTAGTTTTAAGGAACAATGTTACTAACCCTATATGAGTCTTTGCTCGAAATAAAATTTTTGAATTTGAATTTGAAAAAACCACGAATTTTATAGCAATGTCCGATTTTGTAATGTACCAAAAAAAATTTTTTTTAACAGTTCACATTTCACTCGCGATATGACCTTGAATGGCAGGGTCGCCATGAAGTGTCGTGGTAAATGAAAGACATCTGCTCTGGATAACGCCTCGATTTATTGTGTCTTCACATAGATTGAGCGTACATGATCTTAATATATTGCTTACTTGACTAATCCTAACTATGGAGTGGTTACACACACATACATACTAATACTAATGATACTTAACTTACATACACTACAAACGATACCAACACGATTCGATAGCGATATGTTCAATTATTACTGGCCCCATGATATTGGTGAATATCGATGACCATCGCGACTCGACAAACAAGACCACTACTAAGTATCGACGTCTGTATGTCGGCAGTGCGAAAAAGTTTGCTCAAGTGAAAGAATGCCCGCTACTCTCACCCCGCACTGTCTTCGCCGGTAGATATCGTGCCGATATCGGTGTCGGTGTGTGTGGAAATCGGTTACAATGGTATGGGCATGTGATGCGGAGAATGAAGAAAATGTCGTCTGGAATGTTTTGATTATGAATCTGGATGGCTATACGAGTAAGGGAAGACCAAAGAAACGATGGATGATCTGTGTGAAAGATGATATGGCTAGAAAGGGAGTGACTACCGTGATGACAACTAAGTAATAGAGAAGTATGGAAGATAAAAACAAGTTGTATCGACCCGAAAAAAAATGGGATAAGGGCAGGAGAATGTAGATGATCGGTGTCTGTTGTTGTCTACAACGATATATGTGACAATAAAACACAATGTAAAAGCGAATTATTCCATTACTTCACTGGGCGGAGCAGGAACCGAATATAGCATAATTATAGTTACAGATTTAACCTTTTAAATGATTATAATCGCGCTAAATCTATATGGAGTTAAGGCTTAGAGGATGGAAGGATGTCAATCGTGATATAATAATAACATAAGAACGGCTATTTTAGTCAACTTTCATCCAAGCAAATAGCTTAGTGGTTCGACGACTTCTTTGCAAACCTGTGGTTAAAAGTTCGATTCTCAACTTTTGATATTTTTTTCGATTCTTTTTTTACATTTTGTTATACTGTTATTTGATAGTTCGTAGAACATACACAGAATCCATGAAATTTATTCATTTTATATCATCTACGGTTATAATAAAAATAAATATCAATGGTTAGCTGACAGTATTAATGAGAAATCCCGTATGTACAATCTACTGTTATATTTTTTAGCGATAGCCGGGTTCGTCAGGAATAATCTGTAAGAATCACTCAGTGTATCAGTGTTGTGCCATTAGGTATTAAATGCAGGAACGGCACGAATAGGCGTTTACGAGTATTTATTCACTAAAAAATAAAAACTTCGCAAGCAATGGGAAATTGCTACTGAAGGCTGCGGGTTTCGACCTTAGGACGAGCTGCTTCTCAAACGGACGACTCTCTGTATATATTATATTGGCTGCTGAGACCACAACTACAAACGTACTGTACAGGAAAGTTTTATAAAACATGACTGTTGTTTTAGTGTATTGTGAACGAAGTCGCGGGCGGAAACTAGTTAAGACATGATTTTGAGGTAGTAAGGTGAAAGTTTCAAATTGCAATGGTTCTACTGGGTATCAAAAAGTCACGCAAAAGTTAATGTTAATAGAAATTTAATTTCTTTCGTTAAAAAAAGATCTCTTTTGCAAAATTTCATGCTTCTAGCCCAGCGATTTAGGCTATGGATTGTCTGTCAGTGAATATAAGAATTTTATCAAGTAGACAAGCCGTGAGCCCGATGGTATTTCCCGTCGACATAAATGGTGAATTTTCATCCCCTATTTAACCCCTTTAGTGACTGAATAAAAAAAACAATAAGATTTTTATTAAGTACGGGCTAAAAATGGTCGTAGCTTTGCTTATGCTGTAACCATATTCTTTTGTTTTTGATGTTGATCACTGCTCATGAAGATAAGTAAATATTGACAACTACATATGAAGGAACAATTGCCGTACTTTATTGTCAAGGGACGTACCTACTGCTACAGCTATAATTTATCGAATCGACTATTCTAAGACATCAATATTAATTTAGTGTATTTTTTAACCGGCTCCGCTCATGTCGGATTGCCATCCCTTAGGACTATTAGCCTAAAAAAAAATTGCAAGTATCAATATGTTAAAAGTTACAAACCAACAAACATACGATAGGTACGTTATCGACTAACTTGCTTTGGAACATGGACACCGAGTGATAGGTACGGTTACCGCCTAACCAGGCTACGTTCACACGGCGCTATTTTTCAAGTAAGAATACGATATTTTATTGTATACAGTGATTTTTTGTACTCAAAACTGAAAGTTTGTTCACACAGCTAAAATGATACAAGAAAATAATCTTTTCTATCGACAATTTTTATCGTGTTCATGCATTAGGTCATGTAAGTATAGCACTTTTGTTTGAAACAGCTATTAAATTCTCTGGCAGAAAATCGTCACGTAACGAAAAAACATGCGACTTTGTCTCTTTGTCTCTTTCTATTACATATTGAAAGAGACAAAGAGAGAGAGGACAAAACGACGACAGACGAGGACGGAGAGGGGGAAAATTTTCGAATTTTACTTCATGGGTGTCGTTTTCATGGTTTTCGAGGGAGCCAAAGCCGGTAGTGAAGTCAAATTGAAAATTCAAGATGGCGGCTGTGAAAATTTTGTGATTGTGTTTTAAATCATACGTTAGAAGGAACTTCATTCCTGACGGTGGTCCCCGACCGCACATTTTTATTTTTTCTAATTTTCATTGTTGTTGGCAGAGTGAAAGTTGATTATATTAGTATCCAACCGGCAACCGGATACATTGTATTTATACATATTATGTAGGTAGGGGATTAATGTAGGATATAGTAGTAGCGCAGACAGTTCGATGGAGAGTGAAATAGTAATATGGATGAATCTGATGAAAAAATCATAGAAAAATGTGTTTTAAAACTTCTTCATAAAGGACCACGATACAAAATTATAAACTACTCGCGCTTGACTATAATTTTATCGATAATCATTTGCAATGTGTCGTACCACTATCGTAAGATGACAATTAAACGTCATCATACCACATATAAATAATCACATTTTCGAAAACGAAATTATGAATTAAAACTATAATATAATTACGAGATATTTTTTCTGAATTTCATATCTAATGTGTTCTTCTTTTATTTGATTTTTTTTTTAACAACTGCAGGGACAGGAATGTGACATCTCTAATGGCACACTCAAGGTGATCATGTCAAACTGTCTCATGTTCTGTGAAAGCTATGTTTGTTAGGTAAATAGGTTGTATGTTGTTATCACTTTATTCTGTTTTATATTATTTTATTTCCTCTAGTTATTGTTAAGTACCTATGTTTGATCTCTGACTTGTTATTTGTTTTTGAATTATGTTAATTATGTAATACGTTTAGTTTTATCTGTTAATTACTGTCATTGGCGCAAGCCGTTGTATTTAATTATAATTATAAATAAATAAATATTGGTGAAGAAGCTTTTCCCAATCAACCTTGAACCTATTGCTTTAGTGATAAAGTTGAAAATTTATTAAAGAAATTTGACAGATTGTAGTAGTTTGATGTGCTGGTGTCTGTACAATGTAGTAAGGGAGAGTACATAGTAAAGTAACTCATCACCGAGATCAAGTACGCATATATATAAAGTTCCTACATTTATAAACAATAAGGAAAATGCGCGAGTACCTACCACTTCACACGTTCAAAGTCCCGTGGAGTTCCTGGCATAAGATAAGTACATTATTGCATCGTCAGCTCTGAGATAGCAACGCAAGCGATGTAAGCGATGTCTCTGGAACAGCTAAATGTCCAACGGCGGTGATGACCCAGTTGACGTTCTATACCTTGCTACTTACACAAAAAAAAAAAATATACTTTCGCCCCAAACTTTTTCATTCCTAATGCGCCTGCCACACCTGCACACTTGATCGCAGCTCGCAAAAGCCGGCTTGTATACTGAACTCTGACCGTGTAGTTGGTAAAACGGTGGCATGCGCTAATCCCAAAACGTGGCTTGATGGTTTATTGGAAGAATAGAATAATAGCTTTATTTCGGACACAAATATCCATATTATAGTGTTAGTAACATGCAAAAAATAACTTATTGCCTAGTGTTAGTAAAAATCAACCTCCGCACAAACTGCTGTACAATCGGAGAGCCGAAACTCTCGGCTACAGTTTTCAGGATGCTGTTTTGACTGCCCCTCACTCTCCTCAGTAGCGACGCAGTTTTTTTTTTGCGTATAATTAAAGAAGTTTTGGGTGCGGGCTTGCGCAAACGTTTCCGACGCGCTACAGTAACGAGGCAGCCTCAACAACACCCTGAAATCATTTTTAAATTGGACGCGCAGGACATCCAGCGATCTCTTAATACAATTTACCCATAGACTGCCCCTGTACAAACTTTAGCAATAAGCTATGAAAAGTGTTACTTTTACTTGGTCTGTACACCGTGTAAATCTACGGGACAACATATTACTCTGCCGGACCGCTAGAGCCCTGCGCTCCCTCTCAATGTCTACATTGTCTCTGAGGTCAGCGGCAAGACAATGCCCAAATTTAAAAGTTGACACCCTATTAATTGGTGACCCGTTCATAAGCAACTCCGGTCCTTCTCCACGGCGTTTGCCGCTGACCTCAATTGACTAGAATTTTTTTCTTTTTTTGGGAAGTCGCTTCTCGCAGGTCAACCTAGGTCAACCAGGTTGTCGTCTGCTTAACCGGACTTTCTGTGGGTTCCTCAGTAAATTATGGCCTCCAGCTAGGGCACACTTTATAAACTAAGCGACTACACGCTAAGAGTAGGTACCTGGAGGTACGGACCTCTGCTCAGGGCGCCATTGTGGGGAGGACAGCTGGGGCCAGCTGGATCGGATTATTATAATTTTGAGACAAATTATAGTAATATAGGTCGATAGTAGAAGATATAAATCTTTGCTCGTGTGGTAGGTGCATAATGCTTGTTTTGAAAAATTCGTCTGCTCGACAAACCTAAATAAAGCAAATAATGATGTTGAACTGTCAAAAAACTTTTTTACAAAAAAATACAACCGACTTCCAAAAACAACACTACAAATTTGAAAAATAACTTTAATTTCGGAAGTCGGTGTCTGATTAAATGTATTTTCGTTTTTGCCACCGACTTCCGAAATTAAAGTTATTTTTCACTTTGTAGTGTTGTTTTTGGAAGTCGGTTGTATTTTTTTGTAAAAAAGTTTTTATTTTTCACTTTTTAGTGGTTCACATGTGCTTACCCCTTCACAGCTTACCGGCGTGATGTTATGTTATGAACTGGTGTAAACAATAAACAGACATGAGACTTCAGCAATCCCAGTCCATTTGCTATCATTTATTGAGGAGTCCCGTTGCCTATCTGAGAAGTTCTTCATCAGATCTTCACCAAATTGAAATGGGACCTCTCCGAGAAAGTACTCTTCCAAAAACTATCCAAATCGCTTCAAGTGCGCCTATAAAATTGGAAGAGTTCTCTCCATTTCTCCAGGATCCCATCATCAGATCCTGACTTGATGATCATGGGGCCACCTGGGAACTATACCCTTTCAAACAAAAAAAAAATAATCCAAATCGGTCCAGCCATCTTCGAGTAATCGGGGAACATACATAAAAAAAAATTAAAAAAAAGGTTCCGACGAATTGAGTACCTCCTCCTTTTTGAAGTCGGTTAAAAATGAAAGACATTGCGTTGTGGTGCTACGCAATTACCCCGGTGTATAGTGAATGATGCAGGCTTCTGACTCTTAACCTGTGCTCTTAACATCTTGTCTCAGGTACGGCGCTCTGCAAAGGCGACGGCGGTGGCGGGCTAGCATTTCCCGAGACTGAACGAGGCACTAAACGCTACTTCCTCAGAGGCATAATCTCCACAGCTGCGCAGACTGAAAACGTTTGTTTTAGCAACTCGCTAACTACAGTCACCCAAATAAGTAAACATGAGCATTTTGTTAAAGAGTACCTGTAGGTTAAACCTACGTTTACTTTTAGCTTTATGTGACATGACAATACGGAACGGTACGGTAGATACGGTTGTGATTTGTAATGAATTTTATGATGAAATAAAATAATATTTTGATACATAAATGCGAATTTTTATTGTTCATCTCAATCTTCTGAATTTTACTCACTAATTAATAATATATTTTTTTTTTACACAATACGACAAAAAAAAAGCCAAAAAAAAGGGAAAATCTCAATTCTCAATTCTTTATTGCATTCCATACTGTAAAACAGTTGGTAAGCTTAAAATTAATGACACTTTTATGGACCCTGTCGGGCACAGCAGAGTAGGAGAGAGGAGGAAGAGCGCTTCTTTTATTATTTAATTTATTTAAGTAGTTTAATAATGTTTAGGCTTTATTTCTTACCTAGTAAGATATAAATAATACCTGCTTAAGTAAGTAAGTCTTTTTAATGTTAGGTATACCTATTGTTTAATTAGTTATTCCTGTTGTTACAGTACCAAAATGTTTAAACTATTGATATTTGGTTATTGTACTAAATTTATTGCACGATTATTTATTTGTTAATGACTAGAATTTATTATTAATAATACATAGGAATAATATTATTAATTGAAAATTATCGTGATAATGAGAGTAAGGCAAGTATCTACTTACTGTCAGCCGTTCACAGAGAATAGCGTAGACAGAGAATTCTATAGACTCATGAAATCCGTGCCATCGAAAGGGACAGAAAAAAAAGTACATCTATTGTTTAGGGTTACCAAGTGATGTACATTTTACCCAATATTCTTCATAAAATAAGTTTTCTTTTAAATGAGGTTTGTATTTTAGGTTTCCATGATGAGAAATAAAAAAATATGAGTAACTAGCTTGTTCCCGCGGCTTCGCGCGCGTGGATGTCGAAAAATATCCTTACGGGAACAAAAACCCGTCTACAAAAAGGGAACCTCTGTGCAAAATTTCAGCTTTATAGGTCCAAGGGTTTGGGTGTTGATGAGTCAGTCAGGACTTTTCTTATTATATATGAGATAGCTTCTGCCAAAATTCTGAAATTCCTTGCTGCTGAAATTTCTTGTTCCCCCGACCCACCCCGTCGCATCGCATCGCCTGCCCGAGCTATTATTTCGTTTTCGGTTAGCGTTCTTTCCGACTTTTTTTAGAATTCTCTGTCTACGAAGAATAGCTTCCTATTAGACAAGTCACTAATTAAAAAAACCGGCCAAGTGCGAGTCGGACTCGCGCACGAAGGGTTCCGTACCCATTATCTATAAAAACGGCAAAAAATCACGTCTGTTGTATGGGTGCCTCCCTTAAATATTTGTTTTTTTCGGTTTTTTTTTGTATTTGTTGATAAAGCAGCAACAGAAATACATCATCTGTGAAAATTTCAACTGTCTAACTATAACGGTTCATGAGATCAGCCTGGTGACAGACGGACAGATAGACAGACGGACAGCGGAGTCTTAGTAATAGTCCCGTTTTACCCTTTGGGTACGGTACCCTAAAAAGTATTATGAGACAAGGAGGTACCTACTTATTAGATCCAGTAGTGAGAGTAAACGAGATAGAAATATATTTTCTCTATCTCCTTCGCGTATGCGAATTTTTTGTAGGACCACAGTTTTCTCAATAAATGTACCGAAATGAAAATTTTTACTTCGGTACATTTATTGAGAAAATTATATTTACAGTCCAGAATCGCAGCATGCACATCTAATTAGATAAGTCATCATCATCATCTGCCGAGCCTTTTCCCAACTATGTTGGGGTCGGCTTCCAGTCTAACCGGATGCAGCTGGATACCAGTATTTTACATGGAGCGACTGCCTATCTGACCTTCACAACCCAGAACTGGGTAATACGATACCCCTTGGTAAGACGTGTCATCATGCAAACGATTGACCGACGATCAATCGAATTTGTTTAAGAAAAATACGATAGATGGAGGTAATAGTCACGAGTTTAACAAATGCCGGAAGTTATACATATTTGGTGGTCAACAATGTGCTGGATTGGGAGACATACTGGTTCGTACAAGACAGAATACAAAATTCGAACAATATAAAATATCTTCTACAATAAAACCATCTGCTCAAACTCCGGATATTCTCAAAAACTGTTACAGAAGATACACCAGAAAACTATCCTGAGTGGTGCAAAGAATGATAAAAATCCTACAAAAATTACCATGGAGTTAGCAGCGTTATTAAGTAAGCTACAATTTATAAACATTATGATTTTAAGTGTATCTTACAACCCATACTTAAATGAATGGAAGCTCAATAATTTACTAAAAGCATTTGTATTAATTCTAAGCAATGTACCTTCCTAACACTATCAAATGTCACAAAATATAAGACAGCCTTCTTATACGACACTAGCACCCGAATTAACTATTTGATAGACAGAAATGACTATGAGAACTTAGCCATAAGACATTGTCCTAATACTGAACCTAAGGTAACTAAAATTGTCTCAAATCCGCCTCCGAAAAGGGGCACTATTCCATGCTACTTCTCAGTAAACACTCAACAATGTTCAACTTATACTAAGCAAAAACCCGACTTTATTATAGATAATAATCTTTTTCGTGACCAGTAAAAATACTGATTGTAAAAAGCGGTGAAGGGGATGTGAGAGGGGGAGGGAGAGGTTTTCGGGAAAGGGATGTGGTGAGAGGGTGAGAGAGGGAGAGGATTAGACATGGGGAGGGTGAGGGGTGAGACGGGGATTATAGGGACAGGAGGTGGGGTGAGGGAGAAGAGTAGGTGGGGGGGGGGAGGAGTACCTATACACCTTAAAGTTGCTTTTTCTATAGCACTGATTCATTGAAGAAACCCAGTCCGACAGAAATGACTGAAAAATAGAACGTCGGAATGACTGAATAAACTCCAGTCGTGCATCGGAGCTGACATACACACTTTTTTGTTTGTTTGAACGCGATACTCTCTGGACTGGTAGTCAGTCGGACTTTAAAAATTCTTCAAATCTTAAGGAAGGCTAAGGCATAAATTTAACATCACTCTAGAACTCTTAGGTGCTGAGCAAAAGAAAAAAAAAACAGAAAGAATACATAAGCGAAAACTTAGTATTAGTGCGAGCAGGCAATGCGATGCGACGGGGTGGGTTGGGGGAACAAGAAATTCCACACGGACGAAGTCGCGGGCAGAAGCTATCTCATTATATAAAAAGAAAAGTCCTGACTGATTGACTGACTCATCAACGCCCAGCCCAAACCCTTGGACCTAGAAAGCTAAAATTTTGCACAGAGGTTCCCTTCATAATGTAGACAAGGAATAAGGAAGAATTTTTGTTCCCGTGGGCTATTTTCCGACGACCACGCGGGCCAAGCCGCGGGAAAAAGCTAGTCGATAATATTACTATTGAAGAATTCAACAGCTAAGACCCAATTAAATAATAAAAAAAAATATTTAATAATAATAGACCTAAGTTTGAAATGTTTTACTATATACATGTAATAGTGTACTCATTGTTGTAGAGCCAAATAAAATAAATAAATAAATAATCATAATGTCAGAAAAAAGGGAAGCATCTCTTCCAAATATTAAAATGTTAACAAGTGGACCCAAGTGCCTGTGGAGCAGGACCAGCATTTTGCCAAGCATTTTTATCAACGACTAGCTGACCCGTCAGACGTTGTCCTGTCAAAATTTCAATTTCTTTTTTTACCTATTTTTTTTCTTTTCTTTTTAAACCACCCCAGTAAAGAGGAGAATAAAACAAAAAAAAAAAATATTGAAATCGGCCCCGCCGTTCTCGAGTTTTAGCGAGACAAAGGAACAGCAATTGATTTTTATATATGTGTACATAGATATTATCATCCAACTTATAATATGCTTGTCTACATAGTGTGCGTTTAATGCATGTTTTAAATTTCTTCTCGTTTAGTTGAAGAAACGAGTAGTATTTTATTAGAACATTTTACACAGTACCCCATAAAAGAAGTGTGTACTTTAAACAATCTGAAACGTCCACGTCGAACTGCAAATTTCACTCTTGTGGGGGTGAAAACAGGGAGGCTTATATGAAATATCTTATTCATTTAGTTAATTAACTTGAAAGTTTGCACAAATACTAAGCAAGTAATATTTGTCATTCATAGTTTTTCCTCCAGAGGGAAGGGTGAGGGGAGCAGGGGAGGGGGTGGTGAGGAGGGAAAGGGGAAGGGGTACTGAGGAAGGCAAGGAGGAAGGGGAGGGTGTGGTGAGGAGGGAGAACGGGAGGATGATGATGAAAAAAATAAATAAAAATAAATTCTCATGTAAATAGTCGAATTTAATGAATCTATTATCTTGTAATTTGGACGAGAGTTGTTCTCTTTATTTGTTATGGATATGAAGAAATCGTTAAATGCAGTCGCAATTTTCATTGGGCATTCAACGCTTTTTTTATTGTAATCTATTGATTTTATTGTTTCAAATGTTTTTGTATCATCTATGTATTTTATTTTTTATGATATCCCAAGTGGCTTTACACTTACATTTTGCATTTTTAAAGTAAGAATTATTGTTTTATTTTTTAGAGTTAGATATACATTTTTTATCCGACGAAAAAAAAGGAGGAGGTTCTCAATTCGACACATATATATATATTTTTTTTTTTTATGTATGACCACGCATAACTTTTTACAGACGTCCGATTTGAAAATTTTTGTTCGCGACGACGCATCATCAAAAACATGAAAAGTTAGGCGTTTCCATAGTGTCAGCTGCGAGACCCTATCTGGCGCACGCTAGCGCAAGTAGCGGAGGGACCGCCATCGTATAACGTACCGAGTCGCGAATGAGCTACGTTTTTGTTCGCTACGATGCGTCACCAAACAGTTGTTTATAGCTTAATTTAGTGAAAATAACAGTAAAATCAGTTTAAATAGTGTTTTATAGTTAAAAAACAGTGAAAAATAGTGTTTCCTAAGGAAAACGTGAGTACCACCCCTATAAACTCCAATTAAGTGGGCTACATAGCCGAAATTATAGTTTAATTGGTGCGTCCAGGTACCCTAGACCGAGACCTAGCCCTGGACGTACCATTATAGTCCTGAAAAGCCTACTTGATTGGATTTATAGGGGTCGGAAACTTTAATTTGCTGTTTTTTGGTGACTCGTTCTAGCAATTTAGGTTTTCAGGGCCTGTCACGCCCTGAAAAATATAGATGTAATCATGAATTTTTCATAGTTTTTTAGGTCATTAGACCAGCTTGAGATACCTGCTTACCCCGTTGAAATATCTTCTTTGGTTATCGAATAAAATAGTTTGAAAAATAATTTAAAATCAAAACAATTAACATTTTTGTATTTACACGCTGAAATCTTTTCAGCGAATATAGTTACAGGAAATGCAGGTGTCTCAATCGCTGGACAATCTAATGACGATTGTAACGGTGTATGATGTTATTATAGCCATTTTTCAGCTGCTAATAAGCACTTTTGTAAAATTTTTGAAATAAAAATAAACTCGAAATCAGGAGACGGTTCGCGGTTCTCGTTAAGGTAAAGTTTCGAGGTACCTTAGCGCGCAAGCGAAAACATAGAATCGTAGCCATCGGCATGGTACCTATTCATCGTTCTGTTCCTGAAGAGTTACGCAAATCGTCTCCTGAAATCACCTGAAGACTTATCAAAATCGCTGTTATTATTTCATCATCAAGAAACCCTTCCCCGTTAAGACTTCACACATAGCTACTGGTCGCCAGTCTGCAGTTATCCTGAGCCTATAGGTACAGGACGTCAGCGCCGTTTGGACTAGGAGGCCTAACCTCAAGCAGGGATACACCTGGATAGGCATTACACACTCCTTCAACACACCGTGTCCGACGATCACGCCCGTCCAATAGATTTTCTGGTCCTTGCGAGCCGGATCGCTGCGGCTGGGATCATCTGTTCCCGTGAAGAATGAAGATAGATCTCTGAAGATTTCTGAAGATTTATTATAGAAGATTCAAGACTGAAGATATGTCCTGAAGATTTATTATAGAAGATTCAAGACTGAAGAATGAAGATAGATCTCTGAAGATTTATTATAGAAGATTCAAGATTTAAGAGTCAAGCTCGAAGACTGAAGATTTATCACTGAAACCTTATCACACAATTCAAGTTTGAAGATTCGTTGCGAAGACTGAAGATCCATAATGAGGTTTACAAGATCACAAGGCAGAGCACCAGAATCCTCGACGATGGAGGTGGGCAGAGAACGCAGTACTACGGGCATCCGTCATGAGCAACCACCACGATCACCGTCCACCGTCGAAGGAACCGAGCAGCGCCCCGCCCCCCGGGAGGGAGAAGATCTGCCTGTACGAGCACAGTCTGAAGAGCAGCCGTATATTTCAGGAGAGGGAACCCAGTCGGAGGGAACTTCAGATGAAACGATAAACAGAACAGTACAGCCAAGAATGGAAAAAGAATCAGAACAGGAACACCGCCGAACCATGACGATGACTACCCGGGGTGACGCCCGTACCGAACAGAACAAGCCGCCGTCGACTACGAATAGAACGACGCGGTCAAACAGAAAAATTTCAAGAGCGCGTGAAGACTTATTGAAGATTAAGTTGGAACTTGCTCAAATAGCACTTCAAAAAGCCGAGGAAGAAGACTCCGACGGCGAATATATGGATGATAGAAGCTCAAACAATGAGTACGTGCGTTCCTGGCTTGAAGAGGCACCAGAACCAGCGCCGCCGAAAGGGGACAACGCCGCCGAGGGGGACTACAGAAATAGAAGCCGTGTGCAACAGCCCCCCCCTGTGGTCGCCGATGCTATAGCGGGCCTCCAGACGCAATCGAATCCTACAGTAAATGAAGTGAGAAACAACACAGTGCCCTCCAAAGAAGCAATAGAAGACACCAAGGGGAAAGACTCACTCCGTCCTTTCATAACGGAGTTGACGTCCGCTATAGCGTCGCTCGCCGACAGGAAAACAGAACAGTGGACATCGAACCAGCCCTCGGCGTCAAAGGCCATCATGACCTTACCGAACTTCAGTGGAGCACATACAGAATGGCTTTCATTTCGTGCCATCTATGAAACAACAAGAACATACTTCAATGATGTTGAGAACACAGCAAGACTCCGAAGAAGCCTGCGTGGACGTGCGTTGGAAACAGTGAGCTCAGAACTCATTGGAAATGCCAGACCTGATGACATCATGAGGGAACTCGAGCTGCAATTCGGCCGTCCAGACTCAATCGCTCAAGCTGAAACAGACAGGCTACGTGGGTTGCCGCGCTGCAGCGAATCACCAAAAGATATCTGCAACTTCGCAAGTCGAGTCAGAAGCGGCGTAGTCACTCTGCGCGCACTAAAGAAAGAACATTACTTGATCAATGCTGAGCTGATGCGATTACTGACAGAGAAGATGCCGAATTCCCTGCGTGTACAGTGGTACCGAACATATACCGAGAAGTATCAGTCGCTTCCAGATCTCTCACTCTTCAGCGACTTCATCACCGAGCAAGCTCGTTTCTGCAGCGCCTTCGCCCCGCCAGAGAACATCAGCCCTGTTGAAGCGACATCCTCCAAGCGTGTCATACAGAGAACTCACGCAGCTACAGACAACACAGCCAATAAATGCCGTATCTGCGATAAGGAGGGACACTATGCTTCTGATTGCAAGAAGTTCAAAGAGGGATCCAGTGACGAGAGATGGGAACTCGCGAAGAAACTCAATCTCTGTTTCCGATGCCTGCGAAGCCGTCGCAATGGTCACACATGCAAAGCGAAGAAGTGTGACGTCAAGGGATGTATAGCTACACATCATCGGCTTCTTCACTACAACAAGAAGCCAGCAGCGACGGATGTCGAGAAGCCCGACGCTTCGGAACAGAAGAAGGAGGCTCAGGAAACTGTAGCCAGCTCAAGAACAACATCAAGTCACGCCTACCTCAAAATAGTACCGGTTCGAGTCATTGGACCGGCGGGAGAAGCTTCTACATTCGCACTTCTCGATGATGGGTCTACCGTTTCCTTGATTGACGAAGAAATATCGAAGCAAGTCGGAGCGGAGGGCCATATCGACCCTCTGAAGATAGGTGCGATCGGAAACACCACAATCGACACTCCTTGTTCTCGAAGAATCACCGTAACTCTCGCTAGCCAGCTGAAGAATAGGGTGCCATTCAGAGCGCGCACCATACCGAAGCTCAACCTCGCACCGCAGACAGTCAGCGAAGAGGACGTTGCACATTGCAAACATCTAGATAACCTCAGGCAACAGCTGATTTACGACACAGGCGCACCGAAGATACTCATCGGTCAAGATAACTGGCACCTATTATTGGCCAGTGAGATTCGAAGAGGACCGAAACACCAGCCTGTTGCGTCGCTAACCACACTGGGCTGGACACTTCACGGCGCGCACACTAGAATACTGGGTCAGCAGGTGCATTACGTCAACCGACTTACAGCTAGCGATGAAGATCTAAATGAACAGCTTCGTGAATTCTTCGCTATAGAATCGCTGGTTATCAATCCGAGACGACCAGACTCCGATCCCGAGAAGAAAGCAGAAGATATCTTGACTCGTCACACTCAACAACTAGAAGATGGACACATAGAAACAGCCATGCTGTGGAAAAATGAAAACATAGAAATGCCAGATAGTTACGGGACAGCACTCAAAAGGCTCGTCTCAATAGAAAAGAAGCTCGATAGCAAACCGGCTCTTCGAGACAGATACACAGAACAGATGGACTCACTCATCCGAAAGGGATACGCTGAGAAGGCGCCCAAAACCACCACACCGGGTAGAACTTGGTACCTGCCTCACTTCGACGTGTTCAATCCAATGAAGCCTGAAAAACTCCGCATAGTACATGACGCTGCCGCCAAGTCAGGAGGGCTGTCACTCAATGACTTCCTTCTTACTGGACCGGACTTGCTGCAGTCGCTACCCGGCGTCATGATGAGATTTCGACGTCACCGTATAGCCATTTCCGGTGACATAGCGGAGATGTTTATGCAGGTGAAGGTGCGACCACAGGACAGAGACGCCCTTCGATACCTGTGGAGAGGCAATAGAAGAGAAGGGTCGCCCGAAGAATACCGCATGACGTCCATCATATTCGGCGCGGCAAGCTCGCCGTGCACAGCCATCTTCGCGAAGAATTGGAACGCGAGAAGGCATACAGAAGAGCATCCAGAAGCAGTGGAAGCCATCATACAGAATCATTATATGGATGATTACCTCGATAGCTACGCGACAGTAGAAGAAGCGACACGTATCGCAACAGCGGTGAAGAAAATTCACCAACAGGCGAAGTTTGAACTAAGAAAATGGGTTTCAAACAGCACGCAACTCATAGAAAATATAGACGCCACACAGATCCGAACTGAAGTCGTCAGCATCGGAAATATAGATACAGAGAAGATACTCGGCCTGATATGGCGACCGAGAGAAGACACGTTAGGCTTCAACCTGACACTCGCCCGCCTACCGAAAGGCGTCATAGAAAAGGAGGTGCCAACCAAGAGAGAGGCATTGAGAATCGTCATGTCACTATACGATCCGCTCGGACTCGCTTCACCAGTAACAATTCGAGCCAAGCAAATACTGCAAGAGGCATGGAGGCGAGGAATCGACTGGGACCAGTCGCTAGACGAAGACCTAGCAACCCAGTGGAAGAGCTGGATACAGCACCTGCAACAGCTCAAGAATGTCGGCATACCAAGATGCTATCCAGGTTACAGCGAAGCCAGAGAGACACAGGTCCACGTGTTCACCGACGCAAGCGAAACGGCATACGCAACAGCAGTATACTGGCGAGCCACGACA
The DNA here is from genome assembly GCA_946251885.1 of Cosmia pyralina. NCBI lineage: Eukaryota > Metazoa > Arthropoda > Insecta > Lepidoptera > Noctuidae > Cosmia > Cosmia pyralina. Next base: position 5,355,935 of record OX276368.1, on the reverse strand, counting down.
GAAGACGGCCAGCATCACGTCAGCCTCGTCATGGCCAAGGCAAAGGTGGCACCATTGAAGCTGCAATCGATACCGCGCCTCGAACTACAGGCCGCGGTAATGGGAACCCGTGTAGCAGCAGCTGTCGTACGCGAGTACCACTTCAAGCCCGCATCGGTGACATACTGGTCAGACAGCAAAACCGTTCTGACATGGATAAGGAGAGGGGCACGAGTATACAAGCCGTTCGTCGCCCATAGAATAGCTGCCATAGAAGAGAATAGCAAAGTCGAAGACTGGCGATGGGTACCTACAAAGATGAATATCGCTGACATCGCTACCCGTGACGTACCACATCACTTTGACTCACATCATGAGTGGTATTGTGGCCCCAAATTCCTGTACGAAGAGCCATCTATGTGGCCATCAGAGAGACCTCCCATAACAGAGGAGACAGGGGAAGAAAGGACTCTAACCGCCGTCGAAGAAACCGACGTCAGTAAATTAATAGAAGCCATACCAGATCCTACAAAGTTCTCAAAGTAAGAACGACTGCTCCGAGCTACAGCAAGCGTACTACGCTTTATATCTCTTTGCCGAGGACAGAAGGAGAGAACGTTCTACAAAAGAACAAGACAGAACACAGAGAAGGATCCTGACTGGCGAAAACAGAAAAAAACAGCACCTCTCCCACCGAAACGAACGTCGAAGCCATCAGAAACGGCTAAGAAACAGATTATAGAAGCTGAATTTCTCCATCAAGCAGAGAAGATACTCGTACAAGTCGCGCAGCAACAGTCATTTGCAGCAGAAATAGCCAGACTCCGAGAACAGAAGACACTAGGAAAAGATAGTCGACTGCGGCCGCTGCAAATAGAAATCATAGACAACGTTATACGACTAAGAAGCCGTATAGCAGCGACCAACGAGATCACCGATGATGTGAAACGTCCACCGATATTACACGGTGACCATCACATCACACAGATGTACATAGACTGGACACATCGCAGTCTACAGCATAGTGGGACAGAACTCACAATTAACGAAGTACGGCAGCATTACTGGGTCGTCAAGATGCGACCAACAGTGAAGAAGGTGGTAGCACAGTGCCTACAGTGTCGAATTCGCAAGGCCCAAGCACCCGTTCCGGCGACCGGCGATCATCCGAAGACGCGCCTCGCGCATCATCAGAGGCCGTTCACATACACCGGGCTAGATTATTTCGGCCCGCTATCAGTCACCGTCGGTCGTCAACATCAGAAGAGATACGTAGCTCTGTTCACGTGTCTCACCACCAGAGCCGTCCACCTCGAGATCGCCGCTAGCCTCAGCGCAGACTCCGCTATACAGGCGCTGCGCCGATTCGCTGCTCGTCGAGGCTGCCCAACCGAAATACACTCCGACAACGGCACCAACATGCACGGGGCCGACAAGGAGCTCCGAGACGCCTTCCGAGAGGAGGCCAGTCGTCGAGGCATCGTGTGGCGCTTTATAACGCCATCGGCGCCATTCATGGGAGGCGCCTGGGAGCGTCTAGTGCGCTGTGTGAAGTCCGCACTATATACTGTGCTCACAGAAAAGCACCCACACGAAGAGGTGCTGTCCACACTGTTGTGTGAGGCAGGCACAGTAAACAGCCGACCGCTGACGCACGTATCCGTGGACAGCGAATACGACGAGTCAATCACACCGAACCACTTTCTACTTGGTGGGTCGGCGCGATTACCATCACCCGGCGTGTTCTCCGAGGAAGACGCAAACAGTAAGAGGCTATGGCGTCGAACACAGATACTCGCCGACATGTTCTGGCGTCGCTGGGTCAGAGAATACCTGCCGGAGCTTCAAAACCGGCGGGAGCCGCATAGCCGCGGACCCGGACTACAGGTGGGCGACCCCGTGCTCATCGCAGACGGCCAGCTGCCTCGTAACACGTGGCCGCGAGGCCGCATAGTCACCATATTCCCCGGGGCCGACGGAGAAGTCCGGATCGCTGAGGTGCGCACTGCCGGCGGCACCTTGAAGCGTCCGGTGAAGAAACTCGTCCCATTACCGAAGTAGCAGCATAGCGTCGCGACGGCATAGCGCCGCGACGGCGAGCGTCGTAGCGGCGAGCGTCGCGACGGCAGAGCGTCGTGGCGGCGAGCGTCGTGGCGGCGAGCGTCGTGGCGGCGAGCGTCGCGACGGCAGAGCGTCGTGGCGGCGAGCGTCGCAGCGGCGAGCGTCGCGACGGCAGAGCGTCGTGGCGGCGAGCGTCGCGACGGCAGAGCGTCGTGGCGGCGGGCGTCGCAGCAGCGAGCGCCGTGGCTACAGTCGTCGCTCACCGGAGAAGATGCAGCGCCGCGCCGACGCCGCTACGAGTCGTCACAGCGCTGCACGGCGGGAGAGATGTTCGCGACGACGCATCATCAAAAACATGAAAAGTTAGGCGTTTCCATAGTGTCAGCTGCGAGACCCTATCTGGCGCACGCTAGCGCAAGTAGCGGAGGGACCGCCATCGTATAACGTACCGAGTCGCGAATGAGCTACGTTTTTGTTCGCTACGATGCGTCACCAAACAGTTGTTTATAGCTTAATTTAGTGAAAATAACAGTAAAATCAGTTTAAATAGTGTTTTATAGTTAAAAAACAGTGAAAAATAGTGTTTCCTAAGGAAAACGTGAGTACCACCCCTATAAACTCCAATTAAGTGGGCTACATAGCCGAAATTATAGTTTAATTGGTGCGTCCAGGTACCCTAGACCGAGACCTAGCCCTGGACGTACCATTATAGTCCTGAAAAGCCTACTTGATTGGATTTATAGGGGTCGGAAACTTTAATTTGCTGTTTTTTGGTGACTCGTTCTAGCAATTTAGGTTTTCAGGGCCTGTCACGCCCTGAAAAATATAGATGTAATCATGAATTTTTCATAGTTTTTTAGGTCATTAGACCAGCTTGAGATACCTGCTTACCCCGTTGAAATATCTTCTTTGGTTATCGAATAAAATAGTTTGAAAAATAATTTAAAATCAAAACAATTAACATTTTTGTATTTACACGCTGAAATCTTTTCCTGATGTCCTCTTTCGTCCAAGTCTGCATTGAGAACAGACGTGTGTCTCGCTGCTGCTCAAAATAAATTATTCACCGCATACGACAATAGTGCTTATATCCTAGTGGCCAAATAGATATAATTGCCTACTCTAATTATTGGGTCTCCGACGCCGCGGAGGTGCGCCCCTTCCCACCCGCGCGTCGCGAGGGAAAGAAACGGTCGTCATAATTGCCATCCTGTTCCCGCACCGCCATCTGAGGTTAGCTACGAGACGTCATCGCACTGATTTCACATCGCCGTGTGCGCCGTTTTAAACCTACTCACTGCGTGACGTAAAGAAAAGACTGGATTCCGCTACGAAGCTGCTACGTAAACAATCTAAGCAATATTGCCATCTTCGACAATGGATAAATCTCACTCAGAATCGGAGATAAGCCTGGTTGGAAACGATGATAGCAAATCGCCTCCTAGTTATGTATTTCTGAGGCCTAAAAGAAGTCGGGAAGATTGTTCATTTGGGGAGCAATTAAATGATTTTAAAAAAGAAATAAAAGAAATGATGGATTTATTCTTATCTAGTCAAAAACAAGAGACACAGCAAGTATCGACTGCATTAAAAGAAATACAACAATCCAACATAAACATCGAAAACTCGATCATCAACCTTATGTCACAGAATCAAGAACTGGAAAAGAAAATATCTCAGTTAGAAAACCAGTCGAAGGAAGATAGAAAGTATATTACTCTCTTAGAGAATAAACTTGAAGAAATAGAAACAGGAAGTCGTAAAACAAATTTAGTCATTAAAAATGTTCCGAAAATATCCAATGAGTCTAAGCAAGATCTTATAGATATGGTCATGAACCTTTCCCAGAATATAAGCTGCTCCATAGACAAGTGCGACATTAAAGACATCTACAGAGTGCGTGGAAAAAACAGTGAAAACCAAAAGATGCCCATTGTTATTGAAACCGGATCCACTCTGCTAAAGAATGAAATTATGAAAATGGGTAAGAGTTTCAACATAAAACACAAGACTAAGCTGTGCTGCAAGCACCTCGGATTTAAAAAAGAAGAAGATTCACCCATCTTCTTATCTGAACATCTGACCCCAAAGGGATCTCGCCTACACTTCCTTGCCCGTGAATTAACAAAGTCGGGTGCATATAAATACTGCTGGACTGCGTATGGAAAAGTCTATGTAAAGAAGGATGACCTTGCGCCAACCATAACTATTAGAACCGAAGAACAAATTCATCAACTAATAGTGAAAATGTGACTCTTTACCGGTCTTTCTTTTTGCCAACAAGGTATGTGTATACTCGTATCCGCGATAACGTCATTCCTATTGTTAATCATAGTGTTGTTGTTAGTGTTATACCCTCTGTTTTTTGTTTTTATGCGGCTGTGTCTGACGCCGTGTAATTATAATACCATGGATATAGTAACAAGATACCTTTTTGTTTATATTGTATACTTGAAGATTTTCTCATACGCTCACACACACAATATCCACACTGACCTATTAACACAGATCAATATCGCTATAAATCAACATACACTCAGTCTTTACAAACCACACTTACCGATTATGAATATTAACCAATATATACATTCATCACACACGTCCCACACCTTCACAATTATTACACAGATACGCATAAATAAACATTCATACACCTTTCAAAAGACGTCCGCACTTTACATAAAAACAATCTTTTATTTACGCTATTCACACAGCTTTTACACTAATACAACACAAATACTCACATCCAAACATTTAATAATAATAAGTTTTAAGCTATCATGCATGCTGGTACAAAAAATAATACCATACCGCTGTCCTCTTACATACTACAACCTCAGTAGACTTTGCAGAGTTATTTACACGTGCCTTGCAGTGATTATCATTCTATTAGTAATTAACTCTTATGACTGACACATTACAAACGGTTAATGAGATAGACAAACTTGAAATTGCGAGCTCAATTGAATGCGATTGTTCTAACCTTACTGAACATATTTACGTAAGGAAAAATGATTTGACTATTTTCTCACAAAATATAAGGAGCATATATTGCAATTTTGATGCTTTTGTTGTTATGTTATCTACTTTTAAGTTCGAAACCGATGTGATAATACTAACGGAATGCAGATTAAATACTAATAAACCCATTCCACAACTTAGTAATTATCACTCTTACGTAACAACACGGCACCTGAACCAGAATGATGGGGTAGTGGTTTATATAAAAAACTCGTTAAAATCACATGTTCAAGAAATAAAACTATCTGAGGCGTCTTGTCTCCAATTGGACATATTAAATAATACTATCTTGTGTATTTATCGTTCCCCGTCAAACACAAATCCTGATATTTTTTTGGAGTCACTTAGTTTACATTTAGATTCATTAGTTTCGCAGAAAAGTGTGGTAATTGCGGGGGATATTAATATTAACATTAGGCCCAAAGATGCTGAATTGCCTCATGAACGAAAAAACCGAAATAGCTATCTTAACATGTTGTCGGCCTATGGTATATTACCTGGTCATACCTTACCCACCAGAGAGCTGAACTGCCTGGACCACTTCATGCTGCGTATTCATAAAAAAAAGACTTCGGCGTCAGTTGCTATCTTACAAACTACAATTACCGACCACTACACTACATTCTTATCTCTTTCTAAAATAAAAAGCAAAGTGGTTACAAATAAAACTACAACTACTATCAATTTCGAACAAGCATTACAATATTTACAGGGAAAAAATCTTGCTGAGTTGTTGTTTTGTGATGATCCTAACCTAGTAACTGACCTACTCATACAGAAACTAACTGATACAATTAAAAATAATACTACAATAACAAGCATTCCTAACAGTAACCGTATAATTAAACCTTGGATCACCCCAGGATTACTACGCTGTATCAAAAATCGCAATAAAATGCAAAAAATCTCTCGGTCAGATCCGTATAATGCAATTTTAAAAATCACATACTGTCGATACAGAAATTTTTGCAATAATCTCATCAAAAAAATAAAAAGAAAATATGAAAGAGAATTAATCACTAAATCAGTCACAAACTCAAAGTTACTCTGGAAAAACATAAAATCAATCACCTACTTAAATAAAATAAACAGCCAAAGTGCAGCATTGCTAAGTATCAGACAGTCTCCAACTGAATCAGTTAACTATGTAAACGATTACTTTGTAAAAATTGGAAAAGAATTAGCTGAGCAAATTCAACCTAGAACTAACAAAATGCCCTCTGATCGACTTAACATTTCCCCTCCGCAAACTAATTCCTTTGTGCTATTGGACACAGACCCAATGGAAGTCGAAGGAATTTTGATGAGCTTGAAATCATCCAGTGCCCCAGGATGGGACAATATCTCTACTAGTTTCTTAAAATATGTTTGTAGAGATGTAGTTCCTATCATTGCCCACCTGGCTAACCTTTGCTTCAAAAATGGCATTTTCCCTGACCAACTGAAAAAATCTATTATTACACCGGTACACAAGGGAGGGAACAGAAATGATGTCAATAACTACAGACCTATCTCGGTCCTACCAGCGCTGTCTAAGATTATAGAAAAACTAACTAATACGAGACTTATCAACTACCTAAATAAATTTAAAATAATATCATCAACACAATTTGGTTTTAGACAGGGAGTATCCACTGAAGATGCAGTTGCTGCCCTCAGCTCATTGGTTACCGAGCATCTCGATGCAGGGAAGAAATGCCTGACGGTATTTCTGGATCTAAAAAAGGCTTTTGACACCGTTTCTGTTCCAACCCTTGTGACCAAGCTGGAAAGAGCCGGTATAAGAGGAGCCCCTCTCAATTTTTTCAAAGATTACCTGTCTAATAGAAAGCAGAGGGTTAAGATAGGAGCATATATTAGTGATGATGCTGACGTCTCGTACGGCGTGCCCCAGGGGAGCGTGCTGGGCCCCACGTTATTTCTAACGTACATTAACGATCTTTGCAACTTAAAAGTCAATGGTGCAAACATTTTTTCTTACGCCGATGACACCGCTGTTGTCTTTTCAGGGAATGACTGGTCTGATGTCAAGCTCAAAGCTGAATTGGGCATGGTCCAAATAACCAACTGGCTCAATGACAACCTTCTCACACTAAACACAGCTAAGACCAACTACATTTGCTTTACCATATTGAATCGTTCACAACCAAATGAAGCTTTTAGCGTCCAAATACACACATGTGATCCAGTTTTAAAAAATAACTGTAGTTGTCCTGCAATTGGTAAGGTCTCTCAGACTAAGTATTTGGGTGTCCTGATTGATCAAAACCTATCTTGGTATGCTCACCTTGACCACGTAGCGGGAAGGGTTAGGAAACTGGGCTGGATATTTAAAACACTACGACATGTCCTCCCTACTAACATAAATAAAAAAATAGGCCCTCATAGAAATCTCCTTAATGAAGTTTATGTGGCACTCGTGCAATCAGTGTTAGTTTACTGTATCCCCATATGGGGCGGTGCGGCAAAATCGAGATTAATAGACGTTGAAAGGGGACAACGAGCACTAATAAAAATTATGTATTTCAAAAAGAAAAGATTCCCTACTGACAGTCTATACCAGATTAGTGGACTGCTTTCTGTTAGAAAACTATACATTACATGCACGGTCCTAAAAAAACATAAGACACTTCCTTACGATTCAAGCATTATATCTAAAAGACGGAAAGACATGATTGCTCAAATCCCTCAAACTAAAACAAAATTTGCTGCTATACAATACAGCATACGATCTGCTCAACTATATAATAGAGTAAACAAGGATATATACATATACACTAAACAAGCACATACGTGTAAAAAGATTCTAATAGATTGGATTAAACCATTTTCTTATGAAGATACTGAGGCACTATTGAAACTTTGCAACACATAAATCACTCGGTTTATCAACACACTCACTCACAAAACACACGCTAACCCACCCTCATCCCCATTTACATATGATTACTTTTATTGAATTTCCACTTAAACATTTACATACATACATACGCACACACACACACACACACACACACACACACACACACACACACACATTTAATTAGTTAGTCTTTTATTTTATTTTGTATTTTATTTTGTACCTTGTTGTGAAAGAGCGGAGTCTCCTAATACAGGCATTGTTTGCTTACAAGGAGGCTCCAATCACTAATTGTGTTTTTTTTATTTATTATGGTTACGAAATAAATAATTTTTTTTTTTTTTTTTTTTTTTTTTTATTTTTTTTTTTTTTTTCAGCGAATATAGTTACAGGAAATGCAGGTGTCTCAATCGCTGGACAATCTAATGACGATTGTAACGGTGTATAATATGATGTTATTATAGCCATTTTTCAGCTGCTAATAAGCACTTTTGTAAAATTTTTGAAATAAAAATAAACTCGAAATCAGGAGACGGTTCGCGGTTCTCGTTAAGGTAAAGTTTCGAGGTACCTTAGCGCGCAAGCGAAAACATAGAATCGTAGCCATCGGCATGGTACCTATTCATCGTTCTGTTCCTGAAGAGTTACGCAAATCGTCTCCTGAAATCACCTGAAGACTTATCAAAATCGCTGTTATTATTTCATCATCAAGAAACCCTTCCCCGTCAAGACTTCACACATAGCTACTGGTCGCCAGTCTGCAGTTATCCTGAGCCTATAGGTACAGGACGTCAGCGCCGTTTGGACTAGGAGGCCTAACCTCAAGCAGGGATACACCTGGATAGGCATTACACACTCCTTCAACACACCGTGTCCGACGATCACGCCCGTCCAGTACAATTTTTCTTCAATAATATGTATTTTTTCCCCACTTTTATATGGATGATGTTCTAGTTTGTTTTGCAGGTAGTGGTATTAGAATTTGTGTGGGGTAGGTACCACAACTCATCACCTTCCTGCCCTTATCCCATATTACTTGGGGTCGGCGCAACACGTTTTCTTATTCCATTCTCCCCTGTCAACCGTCATGCTATCATTCACTCCCTTCTCTTTCATATCATTCCTCACACAATCCATCCATCTTTTCTTTGGCCTTCCTCTGCCTCTCCATCCATCAACATGTTTAACATCACTCTTTTAGTCACATGCGTTTCGTCTCTCCTCATTACATGCCCATACCAAGACAAACGATTTCCTTTCAACTTTTCTGTCACTGGCGCCACTTTCAAACTTCCTCTTATATAGGTACTCATTTCTCACTTTAGCCATTCTCGTCACTCCACACATCCACCTCAACATTCTCATCTCCACTGCATGCAATTTTTTTCATCCGTCTTCTTCACTGCCCAGCATTCCGATCCATAAAGTACGATCGGAATGCTGGGCAGTAAAGAAGACGGATGAAAATGGTAGGTACCACAACTAAGAAGTGAAAAATAAAAACTAATAAAAATAACTTTAATTTCGGAAGTCGGTGGCAAAAAACGAAAATACATTTAGCCAGACACCGACTTCCGAAATTAAAGTTATTTTTCACTTTTGTAGTGTTGTTTTTGGAAGTCGGTTGTATTTTTTTGTAAAAAAGTTTTTATTAAGTAATTTATCATATTTTATGTAGGCTTTTTTGTTTTCATCTGTGGATTTTTTATAGTAACGGTATCTTATTGTTCTTTTGTGACAGGCTGATACTTTCAATCCTTTATTTGCATTGTTTTTTAACTTTATTTATTGGGAAGCAAAGATTGTAATATAATTGTAACGTTTCGTGAAATATATCAAAAGCTTTATTAAAATTTTCTTGCTCTAGTACTTCGGACCAGGTTAATTTAGATAAGACCTCTTTAAACTTTAACCAGTTTTCTAAGCTGAAGTCCCTTTTCATTTCATACCAGAAGGGTAATCTTTGTTCTTGGTTTGACGGAAAAGATAGGGTTTGACCGGTGTTGTGATCTGATAGGAATAATGAATGAACTTCACCTTTTGCATATTTGATATGACTAAATAAAAATATATGATCTCAGTACCTAGTAATAAGTATTTTTATTTTTAATGTGTTTTATTTTGCATGCTGAAAAAAGTAAGCAAAATACGTGTAACTATTTTAAATTTAAGACCTATATGTACAATATTTTATGCAAATAAATATATTCTATTCTATTCTATATGGCGGGCGCAGCCGCCTCTACACACATGCATACATAGTAATTTAATACCATACCCTACAATTTGTATTCACTACCCTAGACAATTGTCAGTTGTCAGTGTGATCTTGACAGTTGCTATAGACTATAGACAACTTTCTTCCGAAATAGTCTGCGTAAGAAAGGAGCTAAACCATCGCAATACGTTGAGCTAGACAAAGATCAAAAACAAAATGACAGATTGTTGGATTTCTTCGGTGCGATGTCAAAAATGGAGAAACGAAGTTTTATACACCGTCAGCGCTGTAAATGAACAGAAAAAGATCTTATATCTAAGATAGACACTAACATCATCTTTTAAGTCTATCTCTAAAAATAGTTTTTGATGCATTCCACTTTGAGGAGTGTACTACCTACCTAGTGAATTATGTAAATCACGAGGATGCAGCGACGGAGAGTAGTTATTACATCATATTCGGCTTTCTTTCGGCTCGTGCCGAACGGAAAACTTCAGTTAACAAATAATAATAAAATTAACTTTACATAAACTGATTGATAAAATCTTTATGTTGATATATTTCTGTGAAGGTGGTGACTGTGAAAACGTTGCATGCTTGTGAGCCCTCCGGCCTCGGTGCTGTGGACACGATGCCTCTGAGGTAGTAGCGAGTTGTGCCGTGTTCAGTCTCTGGGAAGGACAGTCCGCCCCCACTGTCACCTTTGCAGACTGCCGCCGTACCTGGGAAGGGAAGGAACGCCATTTTTGCTTAAACTGATGTAAGCCCAGGTTCGCACGATTCAACGGGACGATTGTTTATTACGCACTATTAAGTCTCGATGTTGAGCAGAGCATTTAGAATTCAAAAGAGGGCATTCTAGAGCGTAAAAATTGGTTTGTTTTATTTTAAACTGCTAAGCAGTGCGTTAAAAACCAGAGCACGATAAATAATCGCCCGTGGGTACGAGGTCTAAAAGTTGGACTTTGAACTTTTAATCGTATAAGATTAAAAGTCAAGTTACTGTATCCCTACAGTAACTTGACAGTTCACAGTAAAGTAATAGTGTTGGAGTAGTGAACGAATTGGTTAAAAGAATGAATGGTAAAAATAGTCATCATCATCATCATGTCGTCCACACCGTATCCGGCGATGGCGACTCCTATATGTTTTTTTAATCTGGGTCTTTATTCCGGTGAGCTCTAAAATAGTGGCTTGTCAACAAATCTCAAAAAATTTGCTTATAATTAATTTGTCAATCATCAGACCTTTGTTTTTGTTGTAGGTATTACTATATTAAAAGAAAACATATTATAAGATTAAAGACTACGTTGAAGACATGAAAGTTTGGCAATGATTCCTTCTGCACATGTCGCTTCCCTGCTAGGTACCTCATTAACGGTATAGCTATGTACTTAAATGTCTATTAACTGATCCCAAATTACGATGCTTATTTTTTAATATTATTTTTTATATTATTCCTTGACATGATAGATTATTAATAATCATCTCATTGTTTGACATTGTATAACTACGAATCCAATTTTAACTCTATACTAGTGGCATTTGTGAACATGATATTTATTCAGATTTGTTAGTGTAGTTGTAATGGCAATCATGTCATCTGTGTCATGTCATAGAGTTTTATTTTTTTAATTAATCTTCTAAATAGATTATTTTTTATATTGTGAATGTGAGAACGTTGCAGGCCTAGTAGACTATACATTTGTAGACTATTTTCTATTTTTATTTTGTTAAGTACCTGGTAGTTGTTGAAAGGCCTTCATTGTCCTCCCATACCTATTAACACTGTTATTTGAAAATATTTTAAAAGCCAATTATTTTTAAAAGAGTAACCGTGGAGTTTTTTGCCGGCTCTTCTCCGTAGGAAACGACCAATTTGGAACCGTGCACCTAGCTTCTGACGTTTCATAATTGCCCATGTAGGTTTATGTGAAATTATATATTTTGTTTTTTTTTTTTTTTTACAAAAATAAACAATTTTTTACTTTACTTGGCCAGGCATAAAATTATTTTCAGTTCATTAGCTGGCTCCTGGGTCTGGGTGGACGATCCAAATTTGTAAATTTGAATTCTTTCGCACGACACATTTTAGGAAACCCATGATCCTGCCACGCGCTCCAGTGCACCGATTCACGTTTTAGCTAGATTAAGTTTAGTTGAACACATGCCCGATATGAAGCTGCACGTACGGCATCGTCGTCAGACTGCAGTGGCAGCTGTAACCTACGTTCTGCTCAGTAATACTTATGTTCTTTATAACCCTGCGCAATAAACATATTGCTCGATTACCCGATCCACATGCAACCATCCACACCGAGAGCGCCAAACGACTGCAGTGTTTTGGGCATTGTCCAAAAACCGACAGCGCTTGGACCGGCCGCTCCACGGAGCCAACAACTGAACTCAATCTAGCTAAAACGTGGATCGGCACTGGAGCGCGCGGCAGGATTGCGGGTTTCAAAAACGGATCGTGCGTAAGAATCTCCGATCCACGATCAGGGCTCCCTGATCCTGGATCGTTGAACGTCGAACCATTGGATCGTCCAGTATGGACCCAGCTAATGACATTGATCTTTCATAATCGATCTAGTAGAATACATATCGACGCAAGAAAGCAATTTTATATTATCTCGAAGTTGAATTTTATATCAGAGCCAAAAAACTATTTCAATAATTCATATCTCGTAAACTAGCTGAATCAGAGAAGTCATTTTTGGAACACGTATTTTTTACAATGATTTTATCAGATGCCACTAATGATAGCATTCTAAAGATAGTCTAATAAGCGTTTTATAGTAGTTACAGCAAATGGTATTTCAATTTCAAGCAGCAATATTGCTGTATCTTAATAGTTATGGTCGTTGTTTTTTGTTTAGTTTCATTTTGCTGTATCTATATAACATTTAAAAATAGTTGATTTTATGGTACTTATAAATTTACAGAATTTTGAAGTAATAGGTTGGGGAAAAAGTTTCTTCGCATTTTTTAAGAACAATCAAAACATTTTTTAATATACATTATTTACATTTATCTAAATTATGTAGGTACCATTTTGTTCGATAACTTTTTGCCATCTTGATGGTAGGGACATGATCCCATTGCTATAGAAATTTTGGGACTTCTGATCAAAATACCGCGACAAGTGGTTTTGGCAGTCCTCTCGTGATGTTAACCTGACACTGCCTAAAGAATTCTGAAGAGACAGAAAGAGGTGGAAATCTGAAGGTGCAAGGTCAGGACTATACGGCGGATGCATTAACACCTCCCAGCCAAACTCTCTTAATTTTTGCTGAGACGCTAAAGATGTGTGAGGTCTAGCGTTATCATGATGAAATCCACACCCCTTCTGTTGATTAATTCCGGCCGCTTTTCTCAACTTCTTGCTTTAATCTCATCTGTTGTTCGCAGTAGAGTTCAGAATAGAATAGAATAAAATAGAATAGAATAGAATACTCTTTATTATGCACACCATTTAAATTACAGGTCAGAATCGATGGTCCTGCCTGGTGGTAACAGCTCATAATGAATAATGCCCTTCCAATCCCACCACGCACACAGCATCACCTTGTTGTGAGTTAACCCGGGTTTCGCCACAGTCTGTGAAGCCTGACCGGTCTTTGACCAAGACCTTCTTCGCACGTTCTTGTCGTAGGTGATCCATTTTTCATCACCAGTTATCAGCTTCTTCAAAAATGGTTCGGTTTCATTATGTCGTAATAAAGAATCACAAATGAGTTCACGGTTCATTAGGTTTCTTTCAGAGAGCTCGTGAGGTACCCAAATATCGAGCTTTTTGTGTACCCAGTTTTTTTTCAATTGCGCCAAAACTGTTTTGTGGTTAATTCCTAGTTCTTCAGCTACATCGTAATTACTGATAAGCCGATCTTGCTCCACTTTTTCAAAAATGGCATCCATTTTATCCGTAATAGGGCGACCAAAGCGACGTGCATCTTTGACATCAAAATTTCCGGATTGAAAACGCTTAAACCAAATTTGTGCTATTCTCACACACTGCACTGGGTCCATAGACATCGCAAATTTTTTTCGCGGCTTGCGTTGCATTTTTACCTTTTCGTAGTAAAATTTTAAAATGTATCAAACTTCTTCAATAGATTCACTCATCTTGACAGTACGAAAAACAAATGAAAATCACACATTTTCATAATTTGAATTTGGAATTATGTTCTTTAAAATTTAAACTTTCAATGATACCAAAACCAGCCAGATACAAATAGTATAGCCAAAGAGATTTTATTTTAAGTTCATACATACTATAATGCGAAAAGACTTTTTTCCCAACCTAATAATAATATGTATATATGTTGTTGTATTGTATATGTATTGATAAAATTTTTAGAAAACGTCGTTAAGATACGACGTAGTATCATAAGAAAAAACATCCTAGGAAAACGTTGCTCAGACCGTCCGACTCAGTATTTTTTATGATTTCAACGATGCAAAAAAAAAATTGCCATTTTTCGAGTTACGACAAAGTCGCTTTCCAGCGTCATTATGGCGGTCTTATCTTTCTACCAGCATAAAAGTGGTCGAGCTTAGCCGCCCCGCAAGAGATGTTATATGAAGACCCCATTGTAATGTCTCGACTCGCGAGATCCTAGGAAAAAGTTTGATTAGTAAATTCCAGTTTTTCCCCATTCATTATAATTTCACATTCGCTACTTCTAACATTTGGTAATTTAAATGAAGTAGGTTTAGTATTTTTACATTTAGTACCAAATAGGTTAGTTGATAGTAAGATAAATACGACATTCTATAATCTAAGAGAAGATGCAAAATTCATGAGATGAAAGAAGATGCAAAATTCATAAGGTGCCTTATGAATTTTGCATCTTCTTTCATCTCATCTTTTCTTTTTTCTTTTTAATTTCCTGTGCTTACATTTTTAGTCAGATGAGGTAGAACTTTTTGTATAAGAAAAATCAACACTTAGGCTATTAACTTTACTTGGCAGATAATTTCATACAAATTCTGTTCCATTTTTGAATTTATTCGGTGAATAGCGGCTATTCGGACATCGTGAAATAGGCCTAAATCTCCTAGGTTCGAAGCCTTAGCAGTTAACGCGAAAAACGGCCGTTTTCAAAATGTTCTTTATCTCCAGACTTATTATTTTTTCAATGGTGTTGCTAGTTGGCAGCACTACTCGCCTTAAGTCGGTGACTTCTTGGCTTCATAGAAAATATTTATTTCTAGTAACAAAAATATAAATATTTGAAAAAACTCTCCCATAAAATTATATAATTAGCTGACCTGACAGACGTTGTCCTATCCAAAAACTGTCAAAGTCAAACTGTATATCGTAGAAAGAGAAAGTGTCAAATCTACGGATGCATTCAAGTAAAGATTGCCATCCCTAGAATTGACAGCTATGAACGTAAAAAAAAGTGGTTTTTACGCTTTTCCGTGCAATTTTCCCAACTTTTCTCTTCATAAGAACCTTCCTCGGACTACAACAAATATTCTAAAAAAAAATTACCGAATTGGGCCAGCCATTCTCGAGTTTATAAAATTAATTATGAATTTCATCACTTGCCGTTATTATAACCGGCGCATAACTTGTCACCAGTGATGCTCGACGTAAAAGTCTCCGGCGTGATAGCTATGCACTCCTGAATGGGTACAAACGGTAGTTCCACCACCTTCAGAACCGGGGAAGCTGGCCCATTTTCTGCTGTCAAACCCCAGCCAGCGACCTGAAACAACGCCGTTTTGTGTTTTGAATACATTTCAAGTGACATTTCACAAAACAATTATTGCACAGATGTTTATAAACTATTACTATACTCTGTGGATATTTACCAACAACGTTTGGCAAAGCAAATTATTTCTTTAGGCCACTTCTCTGTTGTGCTTCGATTTCTTACCTTCCCGAAGTTCCCCACCTTCAGCTGTAGCTCATTGAATGTTTTATCAAAGTCCAAACACACTGGCCTGACGTTGATGTAATACACGACCGGCGTCTCCAGGATCAACACCGCTATGTCATGTTGGTAGTTTGTGAAGGCGCCGTGAAAGTAGGGCGAGAGCTCGATAGACTTTAACTGTGGAAGTAAAATTTATATTTTTTCACACCACCTGCTCGATAAATTATATGTCATGCAAACCTAACCTATAGTAAGTCATTAAAAACCGGAGTTTCTAGCCGGGTATTATTGTTGTATTGTCAATCAATAGCCCAGGATTTTTAGGTTTAAGATATGAAATTTTTGATAACCAGCAAAAAATTTGCATAAGTATTCAGACTAGTGTTTAATGTGGCAAAACGAGATGTGTCTCGAGACACAGCCCCTGAAGATTGGAGGTGAGTCCAATCTTCTCTGAGAGCGCGTGGATTCAGTTGGCTGTTAGCATTATTTTAGTACTAACGTGTGACCATATACAATGGCCTGGTCTTTGAGACGTCTATTGAGCTGCTGGTACTTTCTTACGCGTATCGTGTAAAGTCTACAGGATCATCTCGCACCTCTCCTCAATGAGCTTGAGAGTAGGATCGGAGAGCTTCTTAGTTCTATTTTTGTACGAAGGTTCTTGAAGATCTTAGCTCCAACCGTATGGCCAGGTTTCTCGAACCCATCCTTCAAATGATCTTATGGATGACGAACATGTATAATTATGTGGTCATTCTGGACGTATTGCTTAATTCAAACCTTTAGATGCATACTTACCACAGTCCATTACTATGATGCAAAGTCGCCACTGTCCTAATGATTTTGTTTTGTTTGCGTTAAAATGCTATGTGTATGTGTAAATTACATTGCAGGATAAGAAATAAATTACATTATACACAGCAAAACAAGTATAGTTAAACAGTTAATTTACAAACCCGAAGCACTACACTAACAACTTTATTTGACCCACTCCTACTCCATGGACAGTGGTGCTTTTGCTTTTATACCCCTCAATTAATGTTTATTGTAATAAGATTTCTTATGTTTTTTCACTGTTGTCGTTGAAAGATAGACGTTGCTGTCATTAAAAATGTTTATACAAGGTGGGCCAAAAGAAGTCATCTGATGTTGTTTGGCTCTCTTTTTTTTCTAAATGAAAAACTTCGATTCTGTTTTTTTTATTATGTTTATTTGAACCTTTAGAATTTTATTGGTCAAGTCGAGAAGATTATAGCGGCCAAATGGGCGCCGTCATAATTGATTGTCATACGGGCTCGTTTTATGGCATTTTTCATCACTTCGGCGAGAACTTCGGGCGACAGATTCTCGCACTGGTGTCGAATGTTGTCCTTGAGGGCTTCCAGAGTCTCGAGCTTATTCACGTAAACACGGGACTTCAAAAAACCCCACAAAAAAAAGTCTGGAACGCTTAAATCGGGCGATCTTGCGGGCCAGTGCAAATCGCCAAAACGAGAGATGAGGCGACCCGGAAACGCTGCCTTCAGAATATCGGTTGTGGCTCGCGCAGTGTGTGCCGTTGCTCCGTCCTGTTGGAACCACATGTCCCTCAGTCCTAATTCGTCCAATTGCGGCAGAAAAAACGCGGTCAACATGGCGCTATAGCGCGCACCGTCCACTGTTGTCGTTTGGCCAGCGGCATTCTCGAAAAAAAATGGCCCGATGACTCCTCCAGCGTGAACAGCGCACCATGCAGTCACTTTGAGCGGGTGTAATGGCTCGGTGCCCCGGAAGCGATATTTTTGCTTGTTCACGTACCCGCTGAGGTGGAAATGGGCCTCATCGCTCGTTATGATTTTGGTCGAAAAATCGTCCACTTCTTCCTCGAGATTGAGGATGGCTTGGGCGTAGGTTACGCGCGTTTGGCGGTCAGCAGGCAGCAGCTGATGCACGGACTGGACTTTGTAACATGCGCAGCTCTTTGATCAAAATTCGCCTTAGGGACGTCCGGCTGATGGCTAATTGCGTAGCACGGCGTCTGGTCGATGTTTCCGGCGCCAGCTCGACATCCTCGGCAACAGCGGCGATATTCTCGGCAGAACGAGCACTCCGGGGCCGGCCACTCTTGGCAACGTCTCGTGTGGTCCCACACTCTTCAAGATCGGTAGCCAAACGGCGCAGTGTTTGCGCAGTCGGTGTCGGACGGCCGGGAATCGGCGACTCAATTCGCGCTGCGCCAACACCACAGACGAATTGTTACGCAAACAAATAGACACTATTATTCCGCGTTCTTGGGGAGTGTAACGCTCCATGGCTTGTTCACTTGTATTTTGCATCTGTCTAGTCCACAAATGTCAAAACAGAGTTGACATTGGCGGCCATTTGCAAAAATGAGAGCATCTTCCAATAGGGTGATTTCTTTTGGCCCACCCAGTACATGAATTTTGCTCAGAATTCACCATAACATCCAAATTTAGGCTGACACCCTGTATATCTCAGGTTACAAGCGTAGGAGGGACGGAAAGTTTTAAGTAATGATTTAATACCACATACAGAATACTGTTGTTGTTTTTGAACTAAAGACGTTGCTGTGATTAAAAAAAGTTTGAATTCGAATTTAGATCAGAATTCATCTTAACATTGAAATTCATCCTAACACCCTGTATATCTCAAAACTCAAGTGCAGGAGTTTTAGGTAATGTATCAGTTCCACAGAATATATTTACCAAAATTCAGCTGTTTATAAAAAAAAATCATATCTTTGGCCTTTGTCTAAAGTAATAATCCTGCACCCTAATTGAGTGTCAAAATGAAACCGATTCCGATTGATAGTGTCTTACGCAAATAGGGTGCTGGCTGCGCATGACTCAGCCTATCGCAGTCCACTGCTGGACATAGGCCTCTCCCAGTCTGCACTACTCGTACAACACCCTCCTTCCGCATTCCGTCTATCCCAGCCACCTTCTTAAGGTCGTCGGTCCGTTTAGGTGTGGGAGCGTTCCACACTACACTTGCCGATACGCGGTCTCCACTCCAGCACTCATCTGCTCCACCGGCCATCGGTTCTTCGATAGACATGGCCAGCCTACTGGCACTTCAGTTCACTTACTCTGCAAGCTAAGTCGGTAACTCCGGTTCTTTGCCGAATAATTTCATTTCTGATTTTATCCTTCCATGAAACTCCGAGCATATCTCGCTCCAAAGCGCGCTGAGCGACCTTGAAACCCAGCAGTTACTGCATGTAACTGCTAGGACTCAGCCCTCCTCTCTGAAAGAGGGAGTGAGCCGCAACTGCAGGCTCTGTAGAGGATGGTGAATGTCTTGGAGTTTTTGGCTAGTCTAGCTAGTACATTCAAAGAAATTTGACATCTACCAACCCGTACTGGGCCCACGTTGTAGATCATGGCCCAGCGCCTTCCACAGAGAGGAGACTTGTGTCCCAGCATTGGGAAAGTTGTAGGCCGATTATGCTATGGTCAGGAGGACGACGAGAGGACAAGCAGGAGCTTACATCAGACTTCTGTGCGTCCGCATCTCTGGGGTCGTTCCAAGGGCGGTAGATCTTGCCAACTGCCACCTCGTACATGGAAGCAGGCTGTTGCTTACCAAGGTCCTTCCAGAAGCAATGGGCAGCTGGAATCAAGTAGTTATCTTCTTTTATACTTAAATTCAAAGATCATTATACTTTGTTGAATTTATGAGAAGTGCTAAGATAAAATAGGCGTGAAAAGTATGTAAAAAAAAACATGTGCGGTGCGCGCCCCGTGGTCAGGAATCCACTTTCAAATTTCCAAAATGGACCAAAAATAAAGTGATCTCTCTATGGTTTTCATTATGATCGTATGAGGCCAGACGCATAATGACTTAAATAGTCAAATCTGATGAAGATGTTGTGGGCTTTTCCTAAATCAGACGACTTTGAAAACTCAGATTTGGATAATTTTTAAAAGGATATGCAGGGCGAATTCTTTGCAATAGTGTAACATATCCTGATAGAGAAATATAAATATCTGACGGATTGATGGAGCCTTTTGGTAATGTAACAACACTGAATAAGTAACTATCAATATTAACTTTAAGTATTAAAAATTCGAGGCAGACATCAAGCTTGATAAACGCATGATGTCTTCATCGAATTATATAAAGTCAATATTGATACAGTTACTTACTCAGTCAAATTTAAAAAGTGCCCTAGCATACGCGAAAATTTTTGCGTTAGGAGGATACTCCCTTACAGTGGCAATATTTCTCATTTTGACAGTTCAACAACATTTATTGCGTTACTAGCTTTTGCCCGCGGCTTCGCTCGCGTTAATTTAGAATTTGGCAATCAAATCGGGTGGTACTCTGCTTGTAATAATATGATTCAAACATGATTTGAAAGACACGTGGCGCCATCTATTATCATAAGTACATTATTGTTATTTTCCTTGGGAACAGTACTTTTTTTCGGGATGAAAGGTGGGCTATATCCGTTTCTGTACACCTGAAAACATATATGCTAAATTTCAGGATGATCGGTTCAGTGGCTATAAGCGTAAAACGGTTAAAAAACAAACAAACAAACAAACTTACTTTCGCATTTATAATATTTTAAATTTAGGATTTACATTGATGAGCAAACGAATTTTTCAAACATATTATGAATAAAGCGACTTAGCAACTTCCTTCAAACTCTTTTGGATTGTGGTTAAAAGTGTGTTAATAGGGCGCTGGTACCAGGAGCATATAGCTTAACAACTACTAGACCTATCCAACTCACCAGAAATAACAATCCTGTTAGAAACAAGGGATCCTACGCAGATCTGCTGGTAGCCGTAGTAGTAGTTGTTCCATCTCTGAGTAGGTTTCCTGTAGACGGCGACGTGCCACGGCAGTTCTCCTCGGACCGCATCTGTACCGCCCCAGATCAGGCCCTCGGCGTACGGCGGAGTTACGCGCCCACACTCTGAAGAGAAGCAACCAACTTTGAGAACGGAAACCAAGACCAACAGAACGTAGTTCTTTCACGGTTATTACCACTAACATATTTCGAACAATAGTTCGCGACGATGCGTCACCAAACAGTGTTTTATAGTTTTTTGGTTTTTTAATAATTTAACTTCAAATAACAATAGTGTTTTATAATTGAAAACAGTGATAAATAGATTTCTTAAGGAAATCGTAAGTACAGTCCTTATAAACTCCAATTAAGTGCTACATAGGCGCGATTTATAGTTTAGTTGGTGCGTCCAGGTACCCTAGATCAAGACCTAGCCCTGGACGTACTATTAGAGGTCTAGTCTTCCTGAAAATCCTACTTAATTGGGTTTATAGGGGTTGGAAATGTTAGTTTGTTGTTTTATGTTAATTTGTTTTATCGATCTAGGTTTTTAGGGCGTGTCACGCCCTGAAAAACATAGCTGTGCTATTGTAACTATCATACTGCCTTAGGTCATTAGACCAGCTTGAGATAGCTGTTTAATCCATTAAAATAGCTTCATGACTTTTCGAATAAATTAACTTGAAAAATATTTTTTAATTAAAATAATTAACTTTTTTGTGTTTACACTGTAAAATCTTTTCAGTAAATAATGTTACAGAAACTACACGTATCTCAGTAACTGGGCAATTTGATGACACTTCTGGTAATTTATAACATGTCATAATTATTTTAATATTTAGGCTATTTATAAGCAATTTTGTAAATTTTTGGTACTAAAATGCTGGTCAAAATAAAGTTGAAATCGGAAAACAATTTGCGGCTCTCGATACGGTAAAGTTTCGAGGTACCTAAGCTCGCAAACAAAAATATAGATTCGTAGTCGTCGGCATGGTACCATATTTTCGTTCTTTCTGTTCCTGAAGAGTTACGCAAGTCGATCCTGTAATCTCCTGAAGACTTCTCAATCTGCAATTATTATTTTCATCAACAAGAAACCCTTTCCCGTCAAGAATTCAACACATAGCCGCCGGCCGTCAGCCTACATATATCCAGAGACGTTAGCGCCGTTTGGACTAGGAGGCCTAACCTCACTTATGGATCGTCGCATTCACAATCATTGTACATTGTACTTTTACAGAGGGGGAAATGTTCGTAAGGCTTCTTCAGTGTTATTTGTTCTCTAAGGTTCTATCAATATAAACATCTATTTCAATACAATTTACATAACTATTTTACAAATGTTTACTACAGGTGTTCCCCAACAACGTCCCCCTGTTTGTCTTTCAGCGCCAAAAGATCCTTGTAACCTGTCTACGCTTGTAGAGCCTCTATATACAGACGACAAGCGGCAGTTTGATAGGTGAAGAACCTCCTTAGTCGGGATTCAGTTGGAGGACATAATCAGGTACTCCTTGATTACTAGCTATGAGTGGCAAAGAATCAGCGGTGTTGGTGGAATTATGATTTAAGAATCATAATAAAAATTAGTTTTGGTCTTACCTGGTTTGCATTTAATAACACGGTCCCATCTTCCATCGCTTTGACATGTCATAGAAAGGACGGGATCTCTCGAGTCGTAAATAGGTGTGTTACATATGGGATTGACGAGTGTCCCTGCGGGCTCGTACTGATTGCACAAGCGATAATAATTAGTCCCGGGGACCCAGCAGTAATAGTGGACAGAGACATCGGGATCCAGCCTGCAGAACACTGGGAAAGAGAACATTGTGGTAAATAAGTATCCCACCAAAAATATTTTCATGAAAAATGTTGCCAACACGAGACCATAATGACTCGCACTGACAAAAAGTTATCAGATCTCATGTAGAGCCAAGCTACTACCTCTACACGCCCAAACTCTACAAGCCCTAACTTCACAAACTCAACACCATAATCAAAATATGAGCTTTGGCCGTTTCCTTACTATAAGAACTATTGTAACATAACAGAAAAGTAGTGAATAGTGAATAAATTTTCCACCTTGCGCCCATGTGACGGTAGCGAAACGGCACAGCCACATATTTTGACCAAGCCACATATTGTGACTAAGGTGTAGACTGACACTGACGCGTAGACTGGGATAAAATGTAGCCTATGTGTTAATCCCGGGTATAACCTATCTACATACCAAATTTTATCCAAATCGGTCTAGCCGTTTGAGCTTGAAGAAGTAACAAACATACAAACACACACACACACTCACACACTCGCAAACTTTCGCCTTTATAATATTAGTGTGTTATCAAGGAGTCCCTATATCAATTTTCAGACCTCTAGCCCTTTTTTTTTTGTGGATAGGAAATCATCAAATGACTTCTCCCGCTCTGGGCAGAGCGGGAGGGCGTGTCAGACTTTTACTGACTAAAACCCACCCATGCTCCTTCAGCTGCCCGTGCCAGGGCCACGGTATCTCTCGAACTACCCGCGACCCCGGCGGCATCGGCCCAATTGACCCCGTCACTGCTGACATCTCTTTGAGGCGCGCGTGAAACAACGCGCCGTCGACTCGGGCCTGGTCCTTACCGGACGGCGAGCTGCCCATTACTCGTCGTCCGCAAGCCCGTGACTACGGTGGCCGGGACTCGGCAATCGATTCCCGCCAGACCTCAAGCCCTAGCATCAAAATTTGTGCAAGTTTCATACAAATTTCCATCCCCTTTTTAAGGGGTTGGCGGGTAAAAGTTCAAAGTTTAAGAATTTTTTTGTTGTTTGTGTACTAATAGTAGCTTACATACCAAATTTCAGCTTTCTAGGACTTCACGAAGTATTCAAAGAATTTTGATGATCATCAGTGAGTCAGTGACGAAATCGGGGTTTTTTAGTTAACAATGAAATCTAAAGTATGAGCTATAAAATTGAGACTTTTTATGTTTAAAAGTCTGCTATTGACAGCATATCCCGAGAATTTTGTTTATTTGGTATAATAAATAAAGCCTCGGGCATGTTTGCGGAAGCGCGCACCGACTGTTTCCACGCCACCATGCGCAAGCGGTGCGCGTCCTTGGTGCGCAAGGTACGGGCCAGCTCCAACACTGTCCTGGCGATGATTGCTCAGCGACTGGATTGTCCCTACGTTGGGCATTGTTGTGGCAGGCATATTGCTGGTGCTTGAATGTAAGTTGTCTAGTTAGTCTAGTTAGAGGGTATGGTTTCCGCACTTAGTCCTTCATGTGGACCATTGTGCGTGGGCAAAAGTTGTCTAATGATGTTGTGTAAGTTGTCTAATGATGTATAATGATTTGATTAATATTTGCTTTTGACATTACTTTATTTAATTATTTAATCCATTGTTATATTTAATTAATTATTATTAATTTTGACATTATTTATTTATTACTGACATTATTTTTTAGACATTAATTGTTACATATTTTATTTAGTTTTTTTTTTTTTATTATTTTGAATTGTGTTTTTGTATTTAATATGGGTCAATGACCTGAAATAAATGAATTTTAATTTTTTAATTTTAATAATCCAAACCCACGTTATGAGGGTTCAAAAAACGACAAAGCACTTCGAGAAAAAGTAGGTTGCGTTTCGCTTGGCTCATCTTGGCGGCAAGTTAAAACAAATAGTAAGATGACGGTTTTTGTTCATGAATTTAGTGGATTGTAAAGCTGCTTGTTTACCCTTGTGCTAAACTGCGTAGCGATGGATGAGTATCATGATATCATGCAATAGGAACGTTTGATTGTCAAAGCGTAGCTATGTTACGTACTACCATTTTTTTTTTTTTGGAAGGGAAATCATCAAATGACTTCTCCCGCTGTGGGCGGAGTGGGAGGGCGTGTCAGACTTTTACTGAATTAAACCCACCCGTTTTCCTTCAGTTGCACGTGCCAGTGACACGGTATCTCTTCCGAATTACCCGCGCCCCCGGTGGCATCGGCCCTATTGGACCCATCACTGCTGACATCTCTTTGAGGCGCGCGTTGAACACAACGCGCCGTCGACCCGGGCCTGGTCCTTACTGGATGGCGAGCTACGCATTACTCGTCGTCCGCAAGCCCGCGCCTACGGTGGCCGGGAATCGGCAATAGATTCCCGCCACCCAGGGCGTCTTCTGCGGCAGCTAACGGCGCGAGGGCGTGACTGTTGCTTCTCCCTCACGCGTTCTGCGCCCTCCTTCGCGTGCATTACTGCTTCGCAGAAGGAGGTGACGGCCTCCCATGCACTCTCGCTCCGCACCATGGCCTGGACCAGGTTTGGACGCGAGAGATCGCCACCGCCGATCGCCTCCGCCAGAACATGGCGGTGCTCCGCCCAAGCCGGGCAGATCTCCACTGTATGCTCCATCGTGTCCTCGGGGCGATCCACACAATGGTGACACCCGGGCGTTTCCTCCCGCCCTATCCGGAAGAGGAACCTCCCGAAACAACCATGTCCGGTGAGGACCTGCGTCAGGTGGAAGCTGAGGACGCCGTCGCGCCTCTCCAACCACTCCTCAAAGAGGGGACTTATCGCCGCAATTGTGGCGTGCCCAGCGCTGGGTTGCGACAATCGCACTCTCCATGTCGCCATGAGATCCCGCCGGAGCTCCTACTTAGGACTGTTCTTTGGCGCGCCGATTGTTGGCAACCTATAAGTACTCACATTTCTTCACAAAAACTGGCTTCTCTGTTTGTCGTTTTGTCGCTAGCCTCCTGCTTCTCGCACCTGCTCTTCTCAGATTGGTGCTTACCATGATTGATTTGAATCGCGTAATGGGTGACATTCCCTAGGAGTTGTTGCTCGATTTTTTTATTTTGTTCATTAAACGTCTGCTATCTTATCCTATTTCCGATATTATTATGCGGGTTATGCGTGCTTACTACTATTCAAAAGACCATTTCAGACACCAATTTACTTGGTCTTCACAGGATCTGACCAAGATTATGTCTGGACTTTAAAAGAGACTATGTCCTCTTTGTTTCGACCTTTCTTCTCAGAGTAGTAAGATAAGGAAACGCCGACCTCATCCAGTTTTTTAAAATATGATTGACGTGTAAAAGTGTTTGTACAAATCCACAGAACGAATATTATAAATGTGAAAGTTTGTATGTTTGGATGTTTTGTTACTCAATCACGCAAAAATGGCTGAACGAATTTGGATGAAAGGCACAAGCATTTGGCATTCGGGAAGAAATTTATAACCTGGATTAACACAGATACTTTTATCCCGGTAATACGTTCCCGTAGGATAATTTCCGACCTCCACGCGGACGAAGCCGCAGGCAAAAGCTAGTTATTTATGAATACTGTGACGTATTATCTACTGTTTTTGGCCCAAAATAAATAAAATAAAACACTCACAAACACACTCTTGTATGGGTGTAAACCAGGTCCCGTCCATGCAGTATGGCACAGCATTACTAACCAATCCGTATCCCTGTTCACAAGTGATTTTCAATTGCGCGTACTCGAACCTCTGGCCAGGGGTTGCGAACGGGTTGTTAGTCACCACATAGGTACCGTGCTCAGGGTATGGTGGCAGCACACACTGCCCAGAAACAGTTAGCCAGCTGAGAAAGAAAATTGGTCCTGATTTTGTTGGCATAGACTAAGACGCCAATTCATTGTTGCGTATAGTCTGTTCCCAAATTATATGTTAAAAGTGTAAACAAACCTTGTTCAGGTTAAATTCTTACGCAATCGCTCACTGAAGGGAATTAGTATCACATTTTGAAGGTTTAAATTTTATATCTCACCAATTTTTCTAATGATTATAGTTTGAGTAACATTAATAAATCGTAACTGAAAATTCATCAACGAAATTATCATCGAATCATCATTGTTGCCTTTATTCCAATTTATTTGGCATCGGCGGCGTAACATGTCTTTTTCTTCAATACTTCTTATAGGTATCTACTATAGTCATCTCGGTAGTCACCCCCTTTCTAGCCATACAATCAGTAAGTTCTTAACATATTTAAATACCTTCGATTTAAAGCCAATTTTATTGCACCATAAGGAGCTACTCGTATTTACGTATGATCGTGTAAAACAGAAAATAGACGGTGCTACTTTGGATTTTTTTTCTATCGAAAAATCTTCAAGTAATCATGTTTGGGTTTTAATACAGCAGTAGACAATATAATCAAATAACACATATGGAAAATCCAAACGATTTTTTTTAAACAATTTAATTTGGTTTTATTAGGAATTTTTAAAACACAAATTATCTTTGTATCCTCTTAAAATTAGAATTTCGGGTCTAAGTATGCAGAAGTTTATTTATTTATTTGTATGTAAATATTAAATAAACTAACAGATTTAAAATAATAATATGTACATGGTATATAAAAAAGGAGGGGAAAAGATCATAGGGCATCAAAAAATTCGTCCGCATCGCTGTCAACAGGAAAAGTGCCCAAAAGGCTGGCAGCACTGCCACGTTGTATGGCAATGCTGATTCTTTTGCCAAAAAATAGGCCGGCCCTCTGGTCACGTTAGGAGTCGATCAACCGTTTAGCGATGTCTTGAAAAACCAAGTGGATACTAGTATGCAAATAATCAAATCAACCGTGAAAACGGTTTTACAGGGCATAGTCTGTTCCCAAAACATTTGTTGAAAGTATAAACAAACCTTGTTCAGCAACCTTGTTTGCATTTATAAAATAAAAAAGCACTTGATTTGTTAGTGGCACTACAAAGTTGACTGTTCAGTCATAAGAAGTCTCTCGTTACACTAAGGAAAACAGTATCTTACGGTTTTGTAGTGGTGGCTGGCAGAAAGCTGTTGCTCGGTTCAACCGACTTGTCGTCGTAAGAGCTGAAAATTAAAAAGAAATGTTTAGGGACTGGAAACACGGAAAATACATGGCATGATTAAAAAAATTGATTTATTAATTGAATTGATTTATTGTAAATAAAGGTATTTGTGAAAAAAATATTTTATGGAAAATAAAATAAATACAAGAAAATCTCAGTAGAAATAGAATAGAATATAATAGAATGCATTTGTTTGTCAGAATATTGTACAAAGCTGTTACGATCATAATAGTCTGCCGTGTCCGGCGTACAAATATGGTTTGTATAAAAAACTTTTTTACAAAAAAATACAACCGACTTCCAAAAACAACACTACAAAGTGAAATAATTAATTTAATCTTTAATTTCGGAAGTCGGTGGCAAAAAACGAAAATACATTTAGCCAGACACCGACTTCCGAATTTAAAGTTATTTTTCACTTTGTAGTGTTGTTTTTGGAAGTCGGTTGAATTTTTTTGAAAAAAAGTTTTTAACAGCTTGCCTTGAGATTCATATCTCTACTTACACAATAATGTTTAGGAAACCGTAAACCCAAATCTTGTTTGCTACGACTGCTACAAATAATTTAAATAAATTAAACTATAGTTGTAAAAGAGTTTAAATAAGTCAAAATTCAATGATGTCAAGAAGATAAAGTCTGATTAGTAGGCATAATAATGTACAAATGTTTAGGTAAATTTTTCAGTCATAAAATCTTCAGTCGAGTAATAACATTTGCTTAAAAGAAAATTTAATAATTTACATTAAAATGCAGAACATTTAAATGTAAATTAATTAACTTTCTTTCACATTCTTTACCCGTAACTGGCCATTGAGAAATGTTGCTACAGAATTTTTAAACTCTTCTTGTTTGTGGCAGGGACAAATCATTTAGTAGGAATAAACAATTCACGGAAAAAGGAAAAACCACACAGTCCTGCTTTATGACAACAAACTGACACGACTTTGGTGAGTGTTGCCAGGGTATGTATTAGAGAAATCCCACATGTCCGGACTTATGGT
Organism: Cosmia pyralina; assembly: GCA_946251885.1. NCBI lineage: Eukaryota > Metazoa > Arthropoda > Insecta > Lepidoptera > Noctuidae > Cosmia > Cosmia pyralina. Next base: position 5,327,250 of record OX276368.1, on the reverse strand, counting down.
GTTTTTCAACTAAATCTAAAATTTTACCGGCGCTATTGTACGCGTGAAGTAGGACTTAAGTGTGGTTTCTCCGCGACTTGCGTATTTACCCCTATTGAATGATTTCTCATACTCAACTAAATTGTACCAAAACAGTGAATTGTGAGGTTTCTCAAATAATTGATTCAATTAGAATATTATGTTATAATCGTAATACATACACTGAATGTTTAGTATTATGTTATAAAACATTATTTATTTATTGAATTAGTTAAAGTGACCCAGCTGTAAGTAGCTTCATGAATGATTCTTTTTGCACAACCCCCAGAAAAAAACTCGACTGGCGTGACCATTTCTTTTTTTATTCGTTTGAATTTCATCTCTGCGCTACAGGTTGCTCCAAGATGCTATTTTGAAAAATTGTAAATAAATCAATAAATAATAACGTTTAATGAAATTAAAATAAATTTACAATACGAAAACGTGGAATCGTATACGCGTGTCAAGTTAATGTCGTCAAAGCAGCGGTACGCTGTATGTAATACAAATATTGCTCATTTAATAGAAGTACCTGGTCGACCGAGATTTGCCCGGGTGAAAATAGAGAAAACGAATTTTCCCAGATATGAGACCTAGCTAGATCGATTTTTAGCCCCCGCAAACCCCTATATTGCAAGTTTCATCGAAATCGTTAGAGCCGTTTTCGAGAACGTGATTACAATACATATATCTAAACAAATATTGCTCATTAAATAGTATAGGATAGAGCTCTCTTGTGACAATTTCACGCTTCCTCCCAGAACCAGACAGTTTAGACTGTGCGTTGCCTGTCAGTGAATTAATGAATTTAACATTTTTATTAAATACTAGCTGACCCGCCACACGTTATCCTGTCAATTTATATTTTCCTATTTTTCTTTTAAACCACCCCAGTAAAGAGGAGAATAAAACAACGAAAAAAAATATTCAAATCGGCTCAGTAGTTCTCGAGTTTTAGCGAGACAAACGAACAGCAATTCACTGTTTGGTGGTCTAGCGCCGGTGTGATTCATCACAGCTTCTTACCAAACGGGGTGAGCATTACTTCAGATGTGTACTGTGAAGAACTGAACACAATGATGGAGAAGCTGGCACATCTCCAACCAGCATTGGTCAATCGCTCGTCTCCGCTGCTCCTGCACGACAACGCGCGACCTCATACTGCACAGCAGACAGTCTCCAAGTTGCAAGAACTGGGGTTGGAAGCTCTCCGTCATCCGCCCTACTCACCAGACCTTGCGCCTACAGACTACTACTTTTTCCAGAATTTGGATAACTTCTTGGCGGGAAAAAAATTCAATACCCGAGAGGCAGTACAAAATGCCTTTGAAGAATTTGTTGCCTCCCGTCCAGCTGATTTCTTTAAGAAGGGCATCAATAAACTGCCACTGCGTTGGCAAAGATGCATTGATTGCATGGGTGATTACTTCGATTAATACAAATAAAAATGCATGAAAAAAATTCGTTTAAATTTTTTCATACAAAACGGCAATTTCATAGGTAAAGACCTATTATATATAGATATTAAAGAAGATGGCAGTCGGCAAAGACAAATGAATAAAGATACTTATTCGTAGGATATAGTAGGGTATAAAATTGTATAAGTGTTAGATAGTACTTACGGAATTAGAACCTTTGGCACACAGATTCCAAATAAACCTTTGACGTGAGTGCTGGGGCAGACTTTTTGAAAATAAAACATAGACCACGAGAGTCCCACAAATCTTAGCAACAATAACGTAAGAACTAGTTTCGGCCTCATTTTGAAGAGACTACGTAAGTTCCTATTTCAAGTTGATCTGAATGAATACTAAAATTAAGTTCAAATTGCGGCATTATTTATTTAATACTATCAGGGTCAGCCTTATCACGAGTTCAAAACAAAGAAGATATATGAACGCATTATTTTTTACGAAGACGAGAACAATTTGGGTTCGGAGACACATTCAGGTGATTAGAACGGACTGTTTTGAAATTATAGTGAAATAAAAATTCTATCACCTCCAAAATACAAACAGAAATTTTAAAACGAACAACAAAATTTGAAAATTGAGGACTTTGACCGTCTAAAGACCACGCACCGTCTAAAGACGATGTCCGTGCGGTTCGATACAGATAGTAATTTTCGAGAGTCTACGTAGCGCTGTCGTAGCACTACTGTGTAGGCTAGTACCAGTAATCACATCGTTTCGGGTTCAAATCCAAGACCCGCGTGTTTGTACTTTTTGTTCTATATTTTTTCTCTAATATACATCATAATTTTGTATAAGATTATTTTTTAAATCAGCATAAATATTTTAAATCACTAGAAAAAACGCAGTACAGCTTTTTATATAAAAATGACGCCGCTACGACGCACTCCACCAGCATCACCAGCCGTAATAAGTGGGCAGCCTCCTGTTCTTCATCAATCTGAGCCTAAAATTAGTGATCTTACGGAATCGAGTGAAGCTTGCATGGATCACGAAAATCTTATCATCATGAGCGAGGACGAAATATTGAACATACAGACATTGCAATTGCAACGACGATGATGGAAATTAAAACCCAATGCAGTAAACTTCAGAATTACATTGATTTTTCTATTGCCAAATATGATGAGATGCTGGCAAAAATGTAGGAATATGAAGTCGAGAGGCAGGAAAATCGGGATTACATAATTATGTAGACTTGAAGTGTTGATGATGCGCGGGAGTCAAGTGATGTAGGCGGGGGTGATTGTGTTCCTTTGACGAAGGAGTGAAATTATAACCACTTGGTCCGGTGTAAAAGTACTTGTATTTTCCAACATAATTATTTACAGACACTATAATCCGAGATACAATAACTGTAGACTACGCTCAATATTAACACTAACAAACTTATCAACTTGACCAGCTTATAACTATTTGAAACGCGGCGCGCAAGTAACGGACGTAGATCGTTGAGATGTTGATTCAGGGGGTTCACCGGATGATTGACTACACTTTTTTTATAATGGCATCTCGTAGTTTGACCATGAGAGGTCTCGACTACTTAACCGGACTTTCCTGTGGGTGCCTTAAGTGAACTCAAAGCCTGTCAGGGCATATTAACTAACTTATAAACTAAGCGACTGCACGCTAAGGGACACCCCCTGTAGGGTACGAACCTCGGCTTAGGGCGTCGCTGGGGGGAGGACAGTTAGGAAGGACAGGCTGGATCAAATCAGGGTAATTATTATTATCAGGGGAATTTAATACTACAGGCTCAGCTACGCCACCAGCTGGCTTATTTTCACCGTTCAAGGGACGGGAGGGAGGGCAATTTACAAGAGGGGGTCGTCGATGCGAGGGACCTCGGCGGCGAGGTCAGAATAATAAATAATAAATAAATAAATATTTTCTTTATTAAACCATGCGTATACAAAAATAGTATGAACTCTGGTATCCAAAAAAAGATTTAACTTGTGTTATGGATACCAGCATTCTCACATAAATGAAATTTACATTGGTTGCAACAGACGACGATGTCAAGAGTGGCACAGTATACAGGACAGGAAGCCTTTAACAGAATGTGTGTAAGTGTAGTGTTAGTCACACTAATATTTTAAAGAAGAAAGTTTGTAAGTATGTGTGTGTGTGTATGTGTGTTTGTGTGTGTATATGTGTTTGTGTTTGTATGTTTGTTTGTTACTTCTGCACGCTCAAACGTCGGGTCAACTTTGATAAAATTTGGTATAGAGGACACCCTGGATTAACACATTCATCCCGGTCTACGCAGTTAAAACCGCAGGGCGCAGCTAGTGTGAAAATAAAACACATGAGTGAGGAAAGATTGTATGTTCGTGTCTAAAAAAGTGTTGCTTAACTTGATAATTTTATAAGATTTTCCGTTTCTTCATAGCTCTGCGCTTGTAACCACCTTTTGACCCTAACTTTCAATTCTTGCAAAGTCGTGGGATATATGGAGCAATGCTTGTTAATTCTATTATACAGTCGACTTGCGATACCATAGAAATGCCGCCGAGCAAGTTCCGTTTTGCACCGTTGAGTAGGGCATACCGAGTAATGCCGACGTTTGTCTCCGGCATCGGAATCATACTTCACCGTCAGATGCTTACGCATAACTGTGCGAAGCACAAACATGAATGTAGATCTGTGTTTGTGTTTATATACTGTACTAGTGGCCCTACTACTTTCCTGGAGGAGGGTTATAGGGTCTTCGGGTTCTGATTGACTACACCAAGTGACGGCCCTTTTATTGTTTTGTTATCGTGAGAACTTTAAGAGACGCGCACAGTTAAAAAATAACATGTGTTCGAGGGACTTTCCCAAAATACATAGGGGAAATGCGTGGGTAAATAGAAACCTCAGATAAATCTATTAAATACCGTGGGAACTGTTACAGGGATTAACACTGGAGAAATGTCTTGCAACTTGTCAAGCGATTTTCCCCAGAAAAATAAATTAAATGTGTGTGAGAACCGAACCAGGATTTGTCCCGAGATCAATAGATAAAAACTTTTTTACAAAAAAAAAAAACAACCGACTTCCAAAAAAAACTGCAAAGTGAAAAATAACTTTAATTTCGGAAGTCGGTGTCTTCGGATCTGTATTTTAGTTTTTTGCCACCGTCTTCCGAATTTAAAGTTATTTTTCACTTCGCAGTTTTTTTTTTGGAAGTCGGTTGTTTTTTTTATTTTTCACTTTTTAGTAGGTCAGTTTGTAATTTATCTAAGTTACAATAGCATATTGTCAACTGCTCATCATCTTTTACAAAATATTACTTTTCCCGATGCAGGGACGTTAATTGTTGAGGAGTTCTCCTAGTAAGAACCAGGAGAACTGAAGCTGACGGTCAAGTCACCATCGCATTGTGACGGACGAACATAAATTGGTAATCGAATTGCAACCCGTGAATGAAATACTTATTATTGAGTAGTTCCGAATTCCGATGGCCATATGTGGTCTTCATCATCAGTTCCACTTCACCAAATGGTGCTTTTCGAAAGCAAATGCACAAGTTACTATAAAAAATACCCAAATCACTATCAGTGTGCCTATAAAATTTGAGGGTTTCCCTCGATTTCCATGGAATCCTCTCATCAGATTCTGATTTGGTGACAATGGGACCACCTCGAAAGCATACCCTATCAAATAAAAAAAGAATTTACAAAATCGGTCTACAATTGACGGAGAAATCGGTGTACATACATAAAAAAAACATAATAGGTTGGGGAAAACGTTTCTTCGCATTTTTTAAGAAAATTCAAAACATTTTTTAATACACATTATTTACATTTATCTAAAGTATGTAGGTACCATTTTGTACGATAACTTTTTGCCATCTTGTAGATAGGGTCATGATCCCATTGCTATAGAAATTTTAGGACTTCTGATCAAAATACCGCGACAAGTGGTTTTGGCAGTCCTCTCGTGATGTTAACCTGACACTGCCTAAAGAATTCTGAAGAGACCGAAACAGGTGGAAATCTGAAGGTGCAAGGTCAGGACATACGGCGGATGCATTAACACCTCCCAGCCAAACTCTCTTAATTTTTGCTGAGTGGCTAAAGATGTGTGAGGTCTAGCGTTATCATGATGAAAAACCACACCCCTTCTGTTGATTAATTCCGGCCGCTTTCTCTCAACTTCTTGCTTTCATCTCATCAGTTGTTCGCAGTAGAGTTCAGAATCGACGGTCCTGCCTGGTGGTAACAGCTCATAATGAATAATGCCCTTCCGATACCACCACACGCACAGCATCACCTTGTTGCAAGTTAACCCGGGTTTCGCCACAGTCTGTGAAGCCTGACCGGCCTTTGACCATGACCTTATTCGCACGTTCTTGTCGTACGTGATCCACTTTTCATCCCCAGTTATCAGCTTCTTCAAAAATGGTTCGGTTTCATTACGTCGTAATAAAGAATCACAAATGAGTACACGGTTCATTAGGTTTCTTTCAGTGAGCTCGTGAGGTACCCAAATATCGAGCTTTTTTGTGTACCCAGTTATTTTCAAATGCGTCAAAACTGTTTTGTGGTCAATTCAGAGGCAGTTTTCACTACGCAGCTACTAAATGCTGGAACAACATCCCTCCTCCCATAAAGTACAGTAAAAGTTACGCGACATTCAAATTGAAACTCAAAGAATTTTTATTAAACCAGCAAAAAGATTTTGATAATGTTCGAGCCTATCCGCCATATAATGCAATTTATTATTTTATCATTTTTATAATACCAATGTTATCAGTTTTATTTTTATTATATTGAATTATTATTGTCTTGTGTTCATAATTTTAATAAAACCACATCAAAATACTTTTGGTAGTTTATAAAGTGTAATGCAGTCTCATGATTTTGCTATGTAGGTGATATTTATTAGATATAGTTTTATTATTATTTTAATGTGGTAATATTGATATTGGGTATTTATTTTTAGTGTTTTAATTAATCACAATACAACACACACACGCATGCATGTCATATCATTTCATTTTAATTAATTCTCTTAAATCTATTCTCTCCTTGTGTTAATTATTTAGATTATTCTAACCTTAGATTCTAGCGTATGGCACTCGTGGGTTGCAGCTGAAAATCAGCGTCAGGTGGTACACCTTGTGTTGTCATCTGACAATATGCTGAGCTGAGGCCCTTTTGGCATTACAATCTTTGTTTTATGTTTTTTTATAATTTTAAGGTGTATTTATGTTTTTTATAATTTTAAGGTGTATTTATTTATTTTTTTGCTGTAATGCCAATTAAACGCATTTTTCTTTCTTTCTTTCTTTCTTTCTAATTCCCAGTTCTTCAACTACGTCGTAACTACTGATATGCCGATGTTGGTCCACTTTTTCAAAAATGGCATCCATTTAATCCGTAATAGGGCGACCAGAGCGACGTGCATCTTTGACATCAAAATTTCCGGATTGAAAACGCTTAAACCAAATTTGTGCTACTCTCACAGACACTGCACTGGGTCCATAAACATCGCAAATTTTTTTCGCGGCTTGCGTTGCATTTTTACCTTTTATGAAGTAAAATTTTAAAATGTATCGAATTTCTTCATTAGATTCACTCATCTTGACAGTACGAAAAACAAATGAAAATCTCACATTTTCCTAATTTGAATTTGGAATTATCTTCTTTAAAATTTAAACTTTCAATGATACCAAAACCAGCCAGATACAAATAGTATAGCCAAAGAGATTTTATTATAAGTTCATACATACTATAATGCGAAAAGACTTTTTCCCCAACCTAATATATATAATATACGTGACGAATTGATAACCTCTTCTATTTTTTTGAAAAGTCGGTTAAAAATACGTGGGATATTGTACGAGGGTTTACCCCGATCAAAACATGTTATTGTTATTTTTTTTATCGCAGAGCAGTATTTTATCGTACTGTGTATTTTATAGTTTTTTTTACTATGTATTTTTAACGGCTTACGTGCCTCGGAAAGCACGTTAAGCCGTTGGTCCCGGCTGTCATTCGTGGATCTTTGACAGTCGTTACGGGTCGTCAGAAACCCGAAAGTCTGACAACCAGTCTTACCAAAGGGTATCGTATTACCCTGTCACTGGGTTGTGGAGGTCAGATAAGCAGTCGCTCCATGTAAAATAATGGTATTCAGCTGCATCCGGTTAGACTGGAAGCTGACCCCCAACATAGTTGGGAAAAGGCTAGGCAGATTGATTGATTGATTGTGTATTTTATAGTTATTAATACTTAAACATGGGAATATTTAGTCAAGTTTGCATCTAGATTATACATTTAGCTATATACTTCTACATAATATAACTCTTGCTAAATATTATATCTAATAATAAAAAGTAAGTTGAAAACTAAAACCCGACTACTGAAAAATCAGGCTCGCCGCGGTCGGTCTGTAACCTAATTAAAATTATTTACCTCCACTTTTACTTATTTTTAACAATTTAAACATATATATTTACTTAAACAATATGACATATATACATACTCGTATTTGTAATCAGCTCGTCAAGACCTTCCTTTTGATACCAAACATGTCATTATTATCTCAATTTAATTTTTATCGTGGTCAGAAATTTACGTGTAAAGTCCACCATATTAAATTTAGGAAGAACTTATATAGCCTATGTCACCTAGACCATTATTACGAATCTATTGATACCTCATTCATTAAAATCTGTTCAGTAATTTAGGCACTACGGTGGAACACACGTAAATACATACTTATATACATACATACTTACATACATAGACTTTGCCGTACTCGGGTAAAAATAGGGTTCGCACAGTAATGTGAGCCCTATTTGCTTCGCCTACAAGCCCCAAGGTACCTATATATATATCCAACCACATACTGTCAATAAAAACTTTTAACAAAAAAAAAAACAATCGACTCCCAAAAAAAACACTATAAAATGATGAGTTCCCTCAATTCCTCATGGATCCCATCATCGGAACTGGATTTTGATAAAAGTGGGACCAATCTGGAAGTATATCCTTTCAAATAAAAATATTTTTCCAAATCGGTTTATAAATGACGGAGTTCTGAGGTAACAAACATTAAAAAAAAACATATACACCAAAATAAATCGGGGGCTTTTTCGTAACCATTTATTTCACTATTACGGTACGTAATTATGGATTTCATTTTCGGATATATATTTATTGACTATTTGATCAATACTCTGAATGAAGTAAAACGCAATTTGGTTAAATTTCCTCGTTAGAATTTAATTCCGAAAAGACCTCTACTTTTTTAATATTTTTTTCTGTAATTCTAAAATCCTAAGTAATTTTTATTGCAAAATTGCATTCAAAATGTGCGTATTAGGTAATTGAAAAAACTCTGGCTAAAAATACTTTTGATAGATAGTTTAATATATTTTTAAACAATTTTTATTTGTTTTGGCACTTTTATTTTGGTTCCAGCGCATTGTTGCGCTCTCCTTTTTTCGCATGTGGAAGTGTCTGTCACTTTCTTATTCCCGCCCAGTTCGCTTTTTACATATCACCTTAAACCGTACCATTCGTTAATTCAAATAATGTAAATGATATCACACTAATATTTTAAAGGCGAAAGATTGTGTGTGTGTGTGTTTCTTCACGCTCAAACGGCTGGACCGATTTGGATGAAAATCGGTATGTAGACAGCTTATACCCTGGATTTACACATAGGCTATATTTACGAGTATAATATTAAATGTAGTGCTCCCGTGGGATGAGCAAGGAATTCAAATATATTTGCTACTCTTTCAAACTCAAACGGCTTCACCGAATTTGATGAAATTTGGTGTGGAAGTAGCTGACACTCTGGATAAACACATAGGCTACTTTTTATCCCGAAAAAATAGAGAAAGAAAGAAAAAGTATTTATTGCGTCTAGCACAGGAAGATCACCAACTAAACTAAAATCACAATAATAAAAGTTTGAAAACAAAAAAACAAAAATAAAATCACACTATCACACTAATATTATAAAGGCGAAAGTTTGTAAGTTTGTGTGTGTGTGTGTGTATGTTTGTTACTTCTTCACGCTCAAACGGCTGGACCGATTTAGATGATATTCGGTATGTAGACAACTTATACCCTGGATTAACACATAAGCTATATTTTATCCCGAAAAAATGTAGTGCTCCCGTGGGATGAGCAAGGAATTCAAATATATTTGTTACTCTTTCAAACTCAAACGGCTGGACCGATTTTGATATAATTTGGTGTGCAAGTAGCAGACATCCTGTATACACATAGCACACATAGGCTACTTTACATCCTGAAAAAATGTAGTGTTCCCGTGGGATGAGCAATTTTTTGTGAATACTTTTCTCACCGATTAAATAATACACGTTTTAGTGTATCTCATAAACCGCGGGTAACACCGCGGGGCGCAGCTATGTTAGATATTTTGTTATCGTTATTTTTTCAAACGCGATAACATGTGACCCTGGTGATTGTACCAAGCTGATGCTCTCATACGTATGAAAACCCAATACATTCGCAGTGTAATCAATGCTAATTGTGCGGGGCTTTTATCTCTATTACAAAGAATTGTGATATACCTAGTGACGTTGTTATTCAATCAGAATGTTGGCTCTCACCGTCACTCCGATTCTAGATGGATATATTTCTCATGTCATCAAAGGTGACCTTGTCATGTTGCTTGACAAATGTCCAAGGGGATGGCGAAATAGACCGAGACATAACGCACCGGATCAACTCAGGATGGATGAAATGGCGACAGGTTACAGGAACAACTTGCGACCCACGGATGCCCCTCAAGTTGAAGGGGAAAATTTACAAGTCCGTGATAAGTACTCGTAAGAAATCTCTCTTCTGCATTCCCTTTACTAGAACTAACTATGGTGCTAACACATTTGTAAAAAGATCTTGTCGTTCATATAACAAACTAACGGCTACTAGTGAATGTGATTGTTTGGATATTTTTCACGTTTCCCTCTCAAAATTCAAGAAGTCTGTTCGAGACGTTCTTGCAGCAAAATTATGATTTGTTTTTTTTATATTTTTAATATTATTGTTGTTCTTTTCATTTGCATTGTTAAATCATTTTGATATGTATTTTTTCCTTTTGATAGCGGCCGTTGTACCTTCTAAATTAACAAAATTTGTATTAATAATGTGTGGAAACTATTTTGGATTATGTATTGCTATTTTGTACCGTTTTCTTATATTATTGTATCTGTTTGTTTCCCAAATAAAATAAAATAAAAATAAAATAAGGCCTGTCGTACTTTATGGATCGGAATGCTGGGCAGTGAAGAAGACTGATGAAAAAAAATTGCATGCAGCGGAGATGAGAATGTTGAGATGGATGTGTGGAGTGACGAGAATGGATAAAGTGAGAAATGAGTATATAAGAGGAAGTTTAAAGTGGCGCCAGTGACAGAAAAGTTGAAAGGAAATCGTTTGTATTGGTATGGGCATGTAATGAGGAGAGACGAAACGCATGTGACTAAAAGAGTGATGAATATACATGTTGATGGATGGAGAGGCAGAGGAAGGCCAAAGAAAAGATGGATGGATTGTGTGAGGAATGATATGCAAAAGAAGGGATTGAATGATAGCGTGACGGTTGACAGGGGAGAATGGAAGAAAAAAACGTGTTGCGCCGACCCCAAGTAATATGGGATAAGGGCAGGAAGATGATAATGATCAAAGGTGGTCTTGTCATTAATTTGTCTATAGTTTTTACTAACAATTTATGGATAGATAGATATTTATGGATATTTTTTAGTTTTTTTAGTTATCCCAAATAAAATGTTTTTTTTTTTTTAATTTAATACGGAGCAATTGTATTATATATATAATATATTATGTATTATAAGTCAATAGTGTGTTAGCTAATGTGAAAGTTAAAGAACCCGTCGCATCCGAAGCAAATTGTTTGATGGTTGGAGCTGATATAGCATAATTGCTGTGTTACAGGCCCTATGCATTTAAATATCCCTCAAAATTTATACAATCTATGGTCGACTCTACACGTGACCAAAGGGCTGGCCTATTTTTTGGCCAAAGAATTAGCATTGCCATACAACGTGGCAATGCTGCCAGCCTTTTGGGCACTTTTCCTGTCGACAGCGATGCGGACGAATTTTTTGATGCCCTATGATTATTTCCCCTTCTTTTTTATATACTTGTACATATTTTTTGTTTTTATCTATGGACAGTGTTTGTGAGCTAAATCAAATAAAATAAAATAATTGTATTTATAGGAGACATAAATATGTCCGCCAAGACGAGCCAAGCGAAGTGCAAGGGCACTACTTACCCTTTCTCGAAGCGCTTCGTCATTTTTTGAATCTTTATAATTTGGGTTTCGATTACACCAAATAAATTAGTGAGCTTGTTTTATTTGTGAACAAAAAGTGAGCTTGTTTGTTTATTACGCTTTCACGCTAAAACTGCTGAACGGATTTGGAGGAAATTTAGCACATGGGTAGACCATGACCTGAATTAGGACATAGGATACTTTTTTATCACGGTAGCACGTTCCCGTGGGATATTTCCAACCTTCATGCGGGCGAAGCCGTGATCACAAGCTAGTAATGTTATAAATGCGAAAGTGAGTTTGTTTGTTTCGCTTTCACGGTAAAACGGCTAAACGGATTAGGATGAAATTTGACTCATTAGTAGACCATGTCCTGGAGAAACACATAGGCACATTTTGTGACATAGGCTACTAATATCATCATTCTGTGACATAGGCTACTTTTTAACCTGGATCGCAGACGAAGTCGCGGGTGTTGGATTATTAACGATTGTTCGTATTTATGGAGAATAATTAAGTAATTGAATAGTTTATTGATAATCTTATTACGAACGTCAGTGTCACTCTGTCAGAATGACAGATGACAGTGACGTTCGGAAACGTTCCATTTCAATAACATTTGAATAAACTTTATTAAACGTAAATTAATGTTTTATATGTAGAAATGTACATATTGTTATTTGCATTTCTTTGATTGATATTTCATAGACAGATGTATTTTATATTAATTGCTTATATTGTGACTTAAAAGACTCGTATTACCAACAACGATTGTAGAGTTGTCGCACAATAGGCAATGATGGTGGCTACTGATAATCAAGTTTATACTTAATTATAATAACAATACTGTAAATGAATAAGTAATAATTAATATGATATTAATAATGTTTCTCATGATTTTACATTGCAATTTCTATGTACCAAGTTATTTCTAAATAACTTGTAACAATAGTCATGGCCTGTGATTGGCAGAAATAAATCGTGACCCTTGATTGGTTGAAACTAATATCGTAACAGATCTTACTTCTAGATTATAAATAAACAATAACTGTATTCCTAAATGATCCCTTAATGTTTTAAAACAGTCTCGCAATATATGATTTGTTAATTAATACCTATTTTAGAAGTTATTTGTCAATTATGTATAACCATCTGTGATTGGTCTAAAATGGCGCCAAGAGGTGGGAATAGTTTGTACCTAGTAGGTAGGTAGGAGTAATATTTAAAAACTATAAAAGACGGGACTACCCCGAATTAGGGGGACTCGTTATGCTAGCTGTCGTACGGTAAAGACCCTGTGGTGTCTGCCGTAAATATAAAGCTGCTAAGGAGGTCCTATCATCCAAGTCTTTTGGTTACAACTGTTAGACGGTACAGACAGACCATGAGTGGTGTCCCATGTCCGTAATTATTAAGTTGCTAAAAGTTATAATACGTCATTGGCTAAGCCAATGTAAAACACCACGCTGCATAGCAGAAGTTCTGTGTAAAATGGATTCTCTTGGATCTGGTGAAAGATGTAACTACAATGTTCATGTAAGTTGATTGATAATATTATATCTTGATTATTGTTGATAACTATGTTGTTCTGTATGTGTTATAATACGACTAATATTGCTCATGATATTGTGCAAATTCCTATCTATTGTTATAGTTGCTAACTTTGAGAAAAATGATCTATGATGATCTGATCTATATTTATAAGGTAATGTGATACCTAATTGAGACTGATCCTAATGTAAAAATGTATGGATAAAATACTAAAGTTCCCATGGAGTTTCTTGTCCGTTCTTCTCCATGTCTACCTAGTTTTGCGAACGGACAAATAGCTTTCTTAGATAAATAATTATTGACAAGCCTAATTGAAATAATAAATACCTAGTCTTGTCTTTCTGTGCTTTTCTTCATGAAACCCTTTCCTTACACACCATGTTCATAACTAGTTTCATACACAGTAAATAACTAATAATCATCTTGACATACAAAGCTTTTAATTAAGTGGATATATATATATACCTATAAGGTTAGTGTACAATCCACTTTCTAACACGGGCAACAGCATTCAATGAAGTTTAGTAGTGTTGTCTACATTTTGTTTAATTATGTGGTGACACTACTCTGTCTCATTTTCATAGGATTACTAAAAAAATATTATGTCAGCTAAGAGGTATGTAAAGACGGTCACCCATCTACGGACCGATCCCGGCAAGCGTAGCTTATCCTGATAGATCGACCCGTGCGGCTGTTATTACTTAGCCACTAGCTCCTCAAAAATACAGTATACTATTATGCTATTTAATTGATAATTATCAGGATAATTATTTCCTTAAATAGTTGCTAAAATTGGCCTTTTAAATAAGTACCTACTTAAACAATTAAGGGATGCATTCCATTCCACTGCATGTTCTGTTGTGGTCTCCTAGCCTCACAAATAGCTGCCGCTAATAATTTTACGGAGCCCATCGTACGTCCGCACTGTACGAAGAATCAGTTCGAAGTGGATTTTTAACGCTCGTTCGAACACTGTTGAAGGTAGGAAAAAATTGCGCTAGGCGTTTTTATTCCACCGCGATTTTATTACGTCCATGGGAACGGGGGCTTAACAAATTGAAACTTAACAAACCTACATAAAAAATCGACATAATACCTACACATTTGAATTTTCATGACAAGTTAAGTAGGTGATAAGTTATAAATGCGAAAGTATCCAGGCCAGATACCTTTTCACGTTTTAACGGCTGAACGTATTTGGATGAAAGGGATAGACCATGATTATGACCTGGGTTATTTTTTTTTATTTTTTTTTTTTGAATTGGCATCTCGTAGTATGACCATGAGAGGTCTCGACTACTTAACCGGACTTTCCTGTGGGTGCCTTTAAGCAAGCTCAAAAGCCTGCAGCCAGGGGGCATAATATACTAACTAAACTTATAAACTAAACGACTGCGCACTAAGGGCACCCCCTGTGGGGTACGGACCTCGGCTTAGGGAGTCGTTGTCATTATTAATAGAACAGCAAGGCAAAGCAATAGGCTGGATCAAGTTGGGGGAATTATTATTAACAGGGGAGTTTGAAGCTACAGGCTCAGCTACGCCACCAGCTGGCTCGATTAAACCGATCAAGGGACATGAATTTACATTTACATTTACGTTAGATGGTCTTAAACGCGGTGGGCCTCGGCGGCGAGGCCGGAATGTAGATCTGTGTTTGTGTTTATAGACAGTGCTAGTTTCCCTACTACTTTCCTGGAGGAGGGTGATACGGTCAATGCCCTGGGTACATAGGACACTTTTTATTCCGGTAGTACTTTCCTGTGAGATTATTCCCGACATAAACGTGAGCGAAGCCGCGGGAAATATAGCTATTAGTTATAAATGCGAAAGTCGAATTTCGCGGGCAGTGGGGCGGCGCATCTCGCATTGTTCCGCCCCGCTACCGCGCCGCTGTTTTCAAGGTCCGATTCATTTGTTTTTACGCATAAAATTCTGCCCCTCCCGCGCAGCCGCCTCTCACCGACCCTGATGACCCCATAACCCTCCTTCAGGAGAGTAGCAAGGCCACCAGTACGGTTTACAAACGTAGACCACCCAGGAATACATTCCGACCTCGCCGCCGAGGTCGCAATCGTAACCGCCCCCCCCCCCCATCCCCTACTCGGTGAAGCTGTGCCAGCTGGGGGCACAGCTGAGCCTGTAGCACTTATCCCCCCCATTATGATCCAGCCTGCCCCGTCTGGCTGTCCTATTATTAGCGACGCTCAGTCGACTAATAATTTACCCTAGTTTTAAGCCTGGCCGGGGGCTTTAAGGTCGCTTAAAGAACCCACAGGAAACGCCCGGTTGAGCAGTCTCGACCCTCAGTGGTCAACTGCGAGATGCCATTTATAACTAACTAACTAACTGCCGCTCCCACGCAGCCGCCGCTGCCGCCCCGCTGCCCGCAAAATTCGAGGCAGAGGCCTAACGGCTGAAGGCATTTAGATGTAAAGGAACAGACCGTGATCTAGGTCAGGACGTAGGATACTTTTTATTCCGGTAGTACGTTCCCATGAGATGATTTCCGACATCCACGTGGGCGGAGCCGCGCGCAAAAGCTAGCAGTTTATAATTTGTTGTTCATGACAACTTGATGATCAAGGAATACACGAACAGTTACTTCAAGATGGCATTTTAATCTCACCGCATGCCACCTGCCGTGGCAATGCCACATGCCCGTAGCAACTCGGCACGACTACACGTCACATTAGCTTTGTTGACTAGCTAAACTGCTCTGTTCAAACTCAAACTCAAAGCATTTATTTCAATTAAACCAATTACAGGCACTTTTGAATTGTCAAGGGGTCGGTCAGTCAGAAAGATGAAGCTAGGCGCCCATTCCAAAGCAAAGTAGGTACCTATGGAGAAGAACGGGCAAGAAACTCCACGGACACTCTTTTAAATCAAGGTATGGTTACAAAATAATGGTTACATAATTCATGTTGAAATTTTATATGTGAGAACGATGCAGAACGTTAAAAGCGTCCTTAAAAAAAAAACAATTCAAATATTTAAATTACATTAAAATAAGCCGTGGCCGCTAAGGTATGACCAGCCTTCACTGACAGCGCTTGTTCACGAACCTGACGCATTCGTTCGGATAGTATAGTACGTAATATATTGAGTAACTCAATTTTTACCAAACTGTTGCTGCGTTTATAATATCTGCCTTTATGTCATTAGATTTTTTTCTCTTTTTTTGTCAAACATGAATGTGTGAGTAAGAACATTGAGATGAACAAAAAAAACTCAATTTACATGTATAAAAAAAGTATCAAAATATTATTTTATTTCATCATAAAATTCATTATAAATCACAACCATATCTTATTGTCATGTCACTTAGAACTAAAATTAAACGTTGGTTTAACCTATAGGTATTCTTTAACAAAATGCTCATGTTTACTTATTTGCGTGAACGTAGTTAGCGTGTTACTATTACAAAGGTTTTCATTATTCGCAGCTGTGGAGACAATGCCTCTGAGGAAGTAGCGTTCAGTGCCTCGTTCGCTCTCGGCAAATGCTAGCCCGCCACCGCTGTCACCTTTGCAGAGCGCCGTACCTGGGACAAAAGTTGTTATGGTGAGTATAGTCGTCAACGCGTAATCCTATAGAGTCGTCGCATGAACCCGCTAGCGAACATTTCTAAATTTCCCTTGTTATAGTTGCGTTTTGTAAAAATTAATTACTATTTTAAAATAATAAATTATAGTTTAAAAAACTAAAAAACACGCACACATTAATTTTTTACTTTTTAGTTCAGTTTAATGGTATTAAAGCGTATTTTTAGTTTTTTAAACTATGTAACAAACCTACTTTCAGTACATCAGTACTACCTTATAAGCAAAGGATAAACTATTAAGTTCCGCCGCTTGACACTAGGTGGCGCTGTGCATTTACGTCACGTTTCTGAAACGCGTGTGTTAAGATTCTCCGCGAGTTAATGACCACCCCTAGAACATTTACGTTTTGTGAGACTGAAGTAGCATTGCATTCGGGGGCTACGTCCTATTTGGAATAGCTACACGGGACCTTGCTAATAAGTCTGTAAGAATTAAGACAGATTGTAATTTTTTTGGTTTAGAGGACTACAGTTCCCCGCCTTCGTCTTTACTGGGAAAAGGTGATCGGAACCTGTCCTGTATTATTTACTGTATTACTGTACGTCTTGGAATAAATCCTTGTCAACTTCACTTGGACTTCTCATTGTGCCGGACACGGTGACAACATCGCCAACAACACCTTCCTACAATTATAATTTATTTTTAAATTTTTTGAGATAAATCGTTAATCCTAACGTTCCTGGTCAGGATAATGTGACGAAATTTTTAAATCAAAAAAAAAAATCAAAATCAAAAATCATTTATTTCAATCATTTCCAGATCATACGTTATCATGAATCACAAATATTCTATAAAAATAATTAATTAAATAATACAAATAAATAAAATTCAAATTTTAAATTCAAATTAAAATCACAAAACCAAATCATAAAATTAAATTAATATAATAAAATTAAAATTAAATTCAATCCAAAATCAACATTATCAATAATACGCCTGCCCCTGAGTCATTTGTTTGTTTGTCATTACATTAACCATATAACAATGGTTAATGTACTGACAATCAAACCTGTTCGCAAATACGCTCAGGATGGTGCTGGAAGTGGTCCGGAGCCTGCGCCCCAGAGATGTGCACCGCTTTCGCATCGTCGTGTAGAAACAGTCGACACGGGCGTCGGCGAACATCCCCGACGCGCTGCAGTGCCGGGGCAGCCCCAACAACACCCTGAACGCATTATTGTACTGAACACGGAGAGCGTTGTACTGCTTCTGGGTATATGACGCCCACAGGCTGGCTGTGTACAGGGACGTACAAAACGCTCTGAAAAGAGTTATCTTGACGGCCCCCGAGCAACGAACAAACCTGCGGGCGATCATATTGGCCCTCACAGACAACGCCCTCCGCTCCCTGTCTATGTCCGCACCGTCCTTCAGGTCAGAGGTCACGATATGCCCGAGATATTTAAACTGTTCAACTCTTTTTAACTTGACACTGTTCAACATAATAGGTGGAACAGTATCCGGGCACCTCCGACCCCGGGCCTGAAAGACCATGCATTCACTTTTTTTTGCGTTATAGAGCAAACCGTGATCCAGCGCGTAACGCTCGCAGATGCCCAGCAACCTGGACAGACCACACACCGAGGCGCTCAGCAGCACCATGTCGTCCGCATAACTAATATTGTTGACACACACACCGTCAATATGGCAGCCGACACGGATGCTGCTGAGCTCCTCTATCAGTGCGTTCACGTACAGGTTGAAGAGCCTCGGTGAGGTCAGCCCTCCCTGCCTCACCCCGCACTCCATCCTGTACGGCTCCGACAGAGCACTCGACCATCGAACGACGTTGACCTGGTTAAGATACCAGTACTTGAAAATTTCTATCAGTTCGAGAGGCATTGAGATGTTATAAAATTTTTGCCATAAGATGTCATAACTAACCAGGTCAAACGCCCTCGAAAGGTCGAGAAAACAGGCATAAATAGGTGTGCTTCTATCGGAGTAGTACTTGACAGTCTGCTTCAGACACAAAATAGCTGACTCAGTAGACAATCCCGGTTTAAAACCAAATTGATTGTCATGAGTGTTGACATACTGGTCAAGCTGTGCATTAAGCAAACTGTCAAGAACTTTCGCAAGCACTGTGGCTAGTGAGATTGGCCTGTAGTTGCTCGTGTCGCTTAGGTCACCGGTTTTACTCTTCACAATTGGTACCACCACGGTCCTCATCATCTCAGCTGGTAAGTACGCATGCCCTAAACAAAATGTATATAACATGGCAAGAACTCTGGGCAGGTGGACGCCGGCATGCTTTAAATGCTCAATGCTCAGGCTGTCATGGCCAGGAGACTTTCCACGCGACATTGACTTTATAACTCCCCGAACATCCTTCGCTGCGACTCTGGTGTTTATCTCCTGTCCATGCGACCCCTCCACACTGTATGACCGCGATGGCCCCAGTGGCGATTTCACCATAAAGTGATCCTTAAATATGTCCGCAATACATTTCGGATCACTGACACCGTTGACGCTCACGGGTAAGCCTGGCTTATTATTTAGCCTACTAGTAGTTTTCCAGAATTTACGAAAGTCATGCTTCGAATGGTGAGAAGCGAGGATGTCCATCTTTATCTGCTCCCTATTATTTTGGCACCACTTTAGGCGTGATTTAAAGATTCTACGACTCTCCCGCATCTCCTCCCAAACACGTCCTACACTCGGTTTTCCCCACTCTACCCACTCTATAAATTTACACCGAGCTACTCCGTGAGCGTCACGCACATGCTTGTTCCATCCGATCACCGGTTGTTTTCTACTCGGCTTCACAATAGTATGACTCTCAGAGGCGGCATTACACAAAACATTAACAATCCGATGATACATACTGTCAATAACACGCATGTGGTCTCGGTTGTCACAACGTTTATCGCCACAGCTACTGAATTCATGCGGAAAATCAATGCCTTTTAAACTATCATTACATAATTTACTATATAAATCTATTTGTTCGAGGTTTCTCTCCCCCCATTTTATTTTATTAAATTCAAAATTTTCTTCTAAAATCTTTGGTTTTACATTATTTATATTACATTTAATAATGAGTGGCAAGTGGTCAGACCACACCGGATCATACTTGATGTGCGTATCGACTATAGTTTGAAAAGCCGACTCAGTTACAACACAGTGGTCTAACCATCTCAGCGCCCCATTAGCGTCACTTATAAAACTAAATGTGTCAGACAATAAACCTAAATTAATGATATCGGCACATTTCCAATTCAAATCGTTACAAAAATTTGAAAGTTCATAATAAAATTGCTCACCCGGGTGGGCGTTGAAGTCACCGAGCATGTAGACACACTCAATACCTTCATCGCCCACTACTGCGCTCAGCGTCGCCAAACAATCCGTAAACTCGACCAGATTCACCGTGTTATCAGTCGGCATGTACACACTGAACACTAAAAATGACCTTTGCCCTATCACTACTTTAATACCGCACACTCGAGAATTATCACATCGTACTACAGTAACATTATTAAAGATTTTCTTATTCCATAACAATGCAACTCCACCCCACGGTCGTCCTGAAATCATCCCCTTTGACGTGTCCATTGGTGATACACCCGTATAAGCGAAGTCAGCATCTATACAGCTCAGGAAATTAATGTCGTGCGGCAGTAGCCAGTGTTCTTGCAAGGCAATTATATGGGATGTTCGACATAACTGCCGCACATCTTCCACTGAGCGTTTCACATTCTTACAGTTGAAACTTACAAAGTTGTATAATTCCGTATTTGCCATATTATTCATTTTGTTTCTTGATGAGCCGACACAGCGTAATTACCGTTCATACTCCTTTGTCTAAAATTTATAAATCGTCTAAATATGACTCCTTCTGGCCATAAATTACTATCTAAGAACATAGATAGCTTCTGCTCCGATACAAAAAACTTAAAAGCTTTATGATCCTTCTCTTGTTTTATTGCAATTTCTTCCACAGATATCATCTCCTTCGTCTTTCTATATACATAGCTAATTATGTCATTATCTGTCGTATCCATGTGAATCTTTGTTATAAATATCGGAACTTTTTTGTCAGCGGCTTTGAAGCCCCCTTCCATATCTTTCGAAATTCCGAATCTCCCACGATAACGGTAATTCAATTTTTTGCATCTCGATATGATCTTCCAGCCTTCATTATCATTCTCGTTCGGTTCAGATTCACCTACTGTGTTTACTGCGCTGTGGCGCTCGACTCTTTTCTCCATTGTTTGGCAGCTATCGGCGCACTGACCGACCGACGCCGCAGGTAGCAGTGACGTCACCGCTCGCCGGTTCACACCGCTTGCCATTATATTCTCACCTCCAAACAATACCGGTGACTGTTGTCTCGGCACAGATGATTTACGTGCATTTTGCTTTTTTAAGTTTACCCTCAATATTTCTCGGTATTCCTGTATATTATCACCGGAACTGTTCTTCTGGTTATGTAGCGGCTCATTTAACGTGGAATTGTTTATATCATGCGAGAGACCAACTGGCCCACTATCATACAGCTGCCATGCTCCGCGCCTTACATTCACGTTCTGTGGAGACACAGGTGGTAATGAATTATTTCTCAACTGTAGTAACTCAGATCTGCACTCACCCAGCTGCTCTTTTGTAACGTAGTTAGCTTTAACTACATCTAATTCACTTTGCACTTTTAGTAGGTCTTTCAGTAATTTCGTGCAATCAAGATGATCGAACAGAATAGGGAAAATGATTGTATTGTTTTCGGGAACTGTTATGTGTGCAAAATTTCGAATTAATGTAACCATTTAATGTGGGTAAAAATCCAGTTCAAAGATTCCGTTACATACAAACACACAAACAAACATACATACATACAAACATATATACAGGTGAAGCTAATAAAAGCGTGTTAAAAAATACACAGTTGTAAGATAAGTGATTTACCAATATTATCGTCATCAAGCCGTGAAAATATCACTTGTAGTATAAACGCAATAGCGAAGATATTCACAGATGCGTTGGGGAGTAAATGTGGTGCTGTTCCACAAACCATGGGACACTTAAAACCGTGTTCAGCGAGTCCTGTTGTCTGCACGCTGCAGGAGCTGATGGACGCTACGAAGGTGCCAAACTCGTAGTCAAATTGTGGGCCGACTGTATTCTATTTATATTGCCGTCGACACAGTAAAAAGTGCTTGATAGACTCACCATTCCCAAAACCTGCACAAATCTTATCGCTGGTGATGTACTCTATGAAGCCAGGTGGTGATGCTCTGATGCATTGCTCAATGTCCACGTTGGGCAGGTCAACGACCTTGAGGATTTGAGAGGCCTGCCCGTTTTCTGCTGTAAGGCCCCAACCTGCCACCTAGGAAGGTATCAAAAAAGATATATTAAATATATCATTACGACTATAATATTCCCAAATCGTGTTATCAAGTAGCTGGCTCATGATTTTTTGTCTGTTCTTAAAGAAGAATGCACTAAAATGTGGCACGAACACTATGCTCAGAGTGACCTCTGACAGTGACCTGAGCAAGGGAATCTGGTACAAGACGATCGAGAGTGCATGGGAGGCCGTCACCTCCTTCTGCGAAGCAGTAATGCTCGAGAAGGAGGAGGCGGAACGCGCGAGGGAGACGCAACAGTCGCGCCCTCGCGCCCCTAGCCGCCGCAGGAGACGCCTTGGGCGGCGGGAATCTATAGCCGATTCCCGGCCACCGTAGGCGCGGGCTTGCGGACGACGTGTAATGGGCAGCTCGCCGTCCGGTAAGGACCAGCAGTGCTATTCTGTACAAATCTCACCGTGAAAACCTAGGTGAAGTGAGTTGTCATTCTTCCTGATGCTAGGGATTCACAGTATTGACAGCTCACTCCACGCTCACTTCACCTAAATTTTCACGGTGAGATTTATACAGAATAGCACTGCTGGCCCCGGTCGACGGCGCGTTGTGTTCCACGCGCGCCTCAGAGATGTCAGCAGTGACGGGGTTCAATAGGACCGATGCCGCCGGGATCGCGGGTAGTTCCAAAGAGATACCGTGGCTCTGGCACCGGCAACTGAAGGAACATGGGTGGGTTTTAGTCAGTAAAAGTCTGACATGCCCTCCCGCTCCGCCCAGAGTGGGAGAAGTCATTTGGTGATTTCCCACACAAAAAAAAAAAAAAAAAAGGCCCCAACCTGCCACCTAGGAAGGAATTAAAAAAGATATATTAAACATATCATTACGACTATAATATTCAAGTATCGTGTTATCAAGTAGCTGGCTCGTGATTTTTTGATTGTAGTTAAAGAAGAATGCACTAAAATGTAGCACGAACACTTTGATCAGAATGACCTCTGACAGTGACCTGAGCAAGGAAATCTGGTATAAGACGATCTAGCCAACACTTTCTCGTTGTTCATGGTTCCAGGCAAACATGAGTCGGTCAGAAATTGTGATGGCTCTTCGGCTTCAATCCGGACACATTCCTATAACAGTTTTGCATTTCTCATGGGTAAAGTTGCGTCATCAAATTGTCCGAAGTGTAAAATATAGTGGAAGACATTTACCATATACTCGTACTGATGGAGTGCGTCCGGAACGAGGCCGAATGGGTCATATTGTTATCCAAGTCACTGGATGTTGGAACGTGTAATAGCATTCTTGCGTCCCTATTGTCAAAGGATGCAAGACTCCTATATCATCATCATTTCAGCCAAAAGACATCCACTGCTGGACATAGGCCTCCTCCAAGCACCGCCACTTCATTTTTAGCCTTATAATAAGGCCCATTGTGATCGAATCAGAAATGAAGCGATCCGCAAGAGAACGAAAGTAACCGACACAACCCGAAGAATTGCCAAACTCAAGTGGCAGTGGGTAGAACACATTGCTCGCAGAACTCAAACTCAAAGCATTTATTTAAAATAAACCAATTACAGGCACTTTTCAATTGTCAAGGGATCGGTCAATCAGAAAGATGAAGGTAGTTGCCCATTCCAAAGCGTAGTAGGTTCCTATGGAGAAGGGGCAAGAAACTCCATGGACACTCTTTTAAATCAAAATATTGGTTACATCATTCATGTTGAAAATATACATGTGAGAACAATGTAGAAAGACGTGCACGTTAAAAGCGTCCGTAATAAAAAGATAAAAACTAAAAACAACTAAATTAAAAATTTGCCGTGCTAAGAGTCCAGTTCGAACTGACGGCGCCCGTTCACGAACATAATAATATGACGCACATGATGAACATGACGCCCGTACACGAACAGCCTGATCACGATCCAGAACACTTCGGAACCGATGGGGCCGAAAGGTTCTGGAGTGGTGGCCGCGTACCGGAAGACGTAACGTTGGAAGGTCCCCTTAAGGTGGACCGATGACCTTGTGCTTCCCACATTCAGCGGATTCCTGCGGCCTTTAGGAAGCCGCTGGATGCGGGAAGCACAGAACTGTTATATAAGTTAGCAAAAACAGGATTTAAATCATAAGGAATAATTGCTTGTACCGATTAGGGTGGCGTAATCATCTTGTGATTAAAGTATCTACCTATAGATAAAATAGAATTTTAAAAATGTAACTGGTTTGTGAAGGCAGTCGTTCATGTAAAACTTTTTTACAAAAAAATACAACCGACTTCCAAAAACAACACTACAAAGTGAAAAATAACTTTTTCGGAAGTCGGTGTCTAGTTAAATGTATTTTCGTTTTTTGCCACCGACTTCCGAAATTAAAGTTATTTTTCACTTTGTAGTGTTGTTTTTGGAAGTCGGTTGTATTTTTTTGTAAAAAAGTTTTTATTTTTCACTTTTTAGTTGTGTACCTACCCCACACAAATTCAAATACCACTACTAACTCAAAAACTACCCAAGCAAAGATAATCAATTTTATATGGGACCAACTGTGATCTCTCGAACAAAAGAAAAAAAATCCAAATCGGTCCAGCCATCTTCGAGTAATCGGGGAACATACAAAAAAAAAAAAAAGTTCCGACGAATTGAGAACCTCCTCCTTTTTGAAGTCGGTTAAAAATACTGGTATTCAGCTGCATTCGGTTAGTCTGGAAGCCGACCCAAACATAGTTGGGAAAAGACAGGCAAATGATAATGATCATAAAGTTATCAACATAACATCATGCCTGCATTCCCCGAAGGCTTAGGCAGACCTGTTCCTATGTATACCCGCAATTCACCAGTTATGTTTAGGTTATATCTATACTTAGGTGTGATTCTCTGACAATAGTCACAAGTACGAGTATCAAGAAAGAGTCACTTACCTTCCCCATCTTTCCTGGCTGCAGCTGTCTCCTGTCAAAGTTAACTTCAAAATCCAAGCAGACTGGTCTGACAAACGTCTTGTACACGAAGGTAGTCTCCAGGATCAGCATTGCTATGTCATCTTGGAAGTTCGATGCACTGCCTTGGAAGCGGACCGGAATCTTGATGTCTTTGACCTGTTGAACATAAATACAAGCATAAGTATAAGAAGTCTATAATGTTTCCACTGCTGGGAGTCAGGCCTCCTCTCTAGCGTAGGGAGTGGGCTGTTACCGCAATACATGTCGCGGGCATAGTGCGGGTTGGTGGATTTCACTTGCCTTCAAATGTTTGATTCACAATGTTTTCCTTCACTGGTTTGAGAGCACCACCATTGCTGGTAAATCACAGGCCACTATTTGGTTAATCTGTTGGTCATTTAGCTATTGTGTTTGATTTTTAATCCGGGCCGAGGTATTCTCATATTGTTTCTTGCGGAGAGGAACATGTTGTGTGGAAGGTTTTGAGTATGAATGTAGATGGCTTTATATGTGAAAGACGGAGACCGAAGATACTTTGAATGGATTGTGTGAAAGGTGACATGGCTAGAAAGGGCGCGACTTTGGAGATGACCACTAATAGCGATGTAAAGAAGATATATTTCATAACAGCTCTCAAAACGGTAACGTATAAACATCGGAAAGAAACTGGCATTCTTAGAACCAACAAAATCTAAGACTGCAGACATGTTACATCCACCAACCCGCACTTGGCCCGCGTAGTGGATTATGGTCCATCCCCTTTTACAGAGAGGAGGCGTGTATCCCAGCAGTGGTGGAGCTGGTTATGTTAAGGTCAGGAGGATGACCAGAAAAAAAAGATGAAGCTTACATCGGACTTCTGCGCGTCCACATCTCTGTCGTTGTTCCAAGGGCGGTAGATCTTGCCGACTGCCACCGCGTACATGGAGGCAGGTTGTTGCTTACTGACATCGTTCCAGAAGCAATGGGCAGCTGGAAACAATCAATTCTTTTTTTAAGTTTCAAGATCATTTATAGGTAAGTACTTTTTTATGGATTGGATTGGATTGACAGAGGCAAAAGAGGCGCAAAAAAAAATCGTTTTTGTAATTTTATAAAAAATACTATTACCGCCTCTTTTAAAAGAGTTTCAGTAAGCATTTATATAAAATATCTGTACGGATGATGGTACGAATCTGTCTTTCTTTAGTCGGTCCCTCATGTCTGAGGATCGTGGTCAGCTTCGGAGTTGCAGCTGGAGTGGATGATCTCCCTCCACCGGACGATAATTCCTTCACCTGATCGGTCCATCGTGTTGGTGAACGACCGCGCGATCGTTTGCCTTCGGTGTTCCCCAACATAATCAGTTTTTCCAAACTTTCATCGCCTTGACGACATCGTTCTCTTTGCAACATCCATGGAGGATAAGAGTGAGTTGTTCCAAAGACTCAAGAGTGAAAGTGACAACATTGGTCTCGCAGTGAATAGAGCGAAAACCAGGGAAATGATTGTGGATCGAGCCGGGAAGCTAACAAATGTCATCTGTAACATTCGTTTCATTAACATCGTCAACCACTACACCTACCTTGGCTCGCAAATCTGCAATGATGGTAGCTGTGTTCCCGAGATAAAAAGGCGTTTTGGGATGGCCAAAGATACTATGACCCATTTGGAAGAAAAGAGGAATTGGTATCAAAACCAAGATCAGATTGTTATGAGCCCTAGTATTGCCTATCTTCCTGTATGGAGTGGAAACGTGGACGATTTTGACCCGAGAAAGACAAAGGATTGATGCATTTGAGAGGTGGTGCTGGAGACGAATTGAGATTACCGTGGACTGCCAAACGCACCAATGCATTGATCTCAACCCAGCTTCGAATAAAACCCCGCTTGTCGGCCATAATTTCAACAACACATTCTCTCCTATTTCGGCCACATAGTACGCAGAGGCGATGGTACGAACAGACTGTTCAAATTCGTATAGGTAAATACGAAAATTAAACTAACCACTACTTATGTACATTAGCAAGAGGCCTGCCAACAGACATTTACTGGGTATAACTTCAAATTCTGGGGTCTAAAGTTAGGTATTGTAGTCATCCGGCAAATGTGAAAAATCTTAGCAACAACAGCCAAGAGTTTTCTGACTCCAAAACCCAATACCATATTCTCCAAACTGGTGATCGAACCCAGGTCTCCATCATGCATTCAACAGTCACTAAGTGGATACAACGTTAATTTTGTGTTTTTAAAATTCCTCTTTATCTAAATGTATAAGGTTAAATCATTTGTATTTTCCACAGAACAGATAAAGAGGTCCAGACCAGGTCCAGACCTCTTTATCTGTTCTGTGGAATTTTCTATATCGGTTATTTGACTATTGTCTTTTGCTGTACTAAAACCGAAACAAGATTACTTGAAATTTTTTCGATAGAAAAAAATTCCAAAGTAGTACCGTTTATTTTCTGTTTTATAAGATTATACGTAAACAGTTCCTTATTGTGCAGTAAAATTTGCTTTAAATCCAAGTGGTGAGCACAAAAACAGTAGCCCTCATCAAAGCGACTGTAATTGGTTTAATTGAAATAAATTCTTTGAGTTAGAGTTTGACACCAAAGAGGCAGATGGACTCACCTGATATAACAACCTTGTTGGAAATGAGTGATCCTCCGCAGATCTGCATGTAAGGTTTTGTGGTCTTCCGGTAGATGCCGGCGTGCCACGGCAGCTCTCCTCGCTTAGCTGGCCTGCCGTCAATTATGAGGTCCACGCCATCAGGAGTTACTCGGCCACACTCTGAGAAGGTGCATTGGGTTATGGTGCTAACACAGAGTTGATAAATTTTTGACCAGTGATCTAACAAAATATTAATGTAAGCAATAAACGATTGACATCGTATTTTTTATCGATCGCCAGTGTGGACCGTTTTTGTCAACATGTGGTGATCGATTAAAATAGTACATTTTGATACAAATGGAGAATTTTGGTTATTGCATTCGAGGCGGAATTAACACCCGAGCCGTAGGCGATGTTGTTTTTGAGCCGAGAACTTTAATAACAAATGTCTACGTGTATCAAACGACGTTTTTCAATACACTTTTGAAGAAATAAAATAAAATAACGAAAAATATTTTTGTCATGAATTATTACGAAACTATGATTTAAATTTTCTTTTTTTTCCGCGCTTTGCTTTCGCCAGGTTGAAGAAGAAGCAAAGGTATAAAGCCGATAAACAGCCTAATAGGAAAAATAGAAAATTCAAATATTTTTGAGTTTAGAGCACAATTAAATGTTAATTTGTTCAAAAACGTTTTTTTTATTGTAATAATCATGGTTTTTGATGATATTCTATTTATAAAAATTATTTAAATATTCAAAAAACATTAACGCCGTAAAGACGCTTAACTCTCACTCGCCGAGATTAAAAAAAAACATTCACCTCCGAATAGAGACGGTGTAAATAGAGACATTGAACCAATTTGGACTAAGTATAAGGTATAAGTTATCTGTGGCAATTTTTATTCCCGCACACGTGTTGGGAAATGAAAAATCGCACGCGTGTAAACACATTGCATTGCGAACCTAATCGTAGTGCGATATGAACCAGTTTTCGAGGAAGTGTATTGAAAAAAATATTTCGATATGTGATAAAATTAGAAATTAAAATTTTTTTTGGACTTTTTCCTTTACTTGTGCTGAGACCTTGCTTTTTGCCAAATCTCATTATTCTAGGTCATCAGGATATACCATATAGGTTTTGATTTACTTGCGAGTATCAAAATATGCTTGCTAAGCTTGATTTTTTTAGAACTCCAAGGGACCATATACCTATGTATTTGATATTAATTTCAACTTGATACTTCTACGCGTTCCTGAGAAAAAGGGTCTTGATAACGAAGTGATCCTAAAGGATTCCATTTACTTCATTTTGAGGTTCGGAATCCTAAAAATGCCGGGACAATTCACCCGGGCTTGCGCGGGGGGCGGAATGTGTGAGTGGATACAACATTGACAGCCACACGCACACACACACGGCGAATAAACCGTAGTTTTTCACGGCAAGAAAAACGTGTGTGTTAAAGTGCATACCTAACTATAATTTTGTTTATTTTGTATTTATTTGTACAGTCATTTAGTTTTGTATGATCTATTG
Source organism: Cosmia pyralina (assembly GCA_946251885.1). NCBI lineage: Eukaryota > Metazoa > Arthropoda > Insecta > Lepidoptera > Noctuidae > Cosmia > Cosmia pyralina. Next base: position 5,297,956 of record OX276368.1, on the reverse strand, counting down.
TAAATAGTTGTGTCATAAATGTTTATAGATATATTGTGTAACATGTTTATTCTTTCGGCACAAAAAATTTTTTTTTGTATAATTTGATAATTTTACTTTCATCAAAATTACTATTGACTGAATTTTTCTGCTGTCTATTTTTTTAATAATTTAGTAAGGTACATTAATAGGATGGAGGATCAGGTTAAATAAATTAAACAACATAATAATTGAAACATAAATTAATTTATTGCAAAAATAATGAGTGTAACAATAATAGGTGATTTCCATCCTGTTAACATAATTTTTAAATGATTTTACTACATAATAACAACGCTATCTACTAACATATTTAAGCTGTTTATATAATTAACTAATAGCTGTGATTTGTGATACTATGAATCTAAGCGATGATTGCAAGAAAAATGAAGATGTCATTACACTATAGAGCGTTTCACAACACAAATCCATTCGCCGTAATGTTGGTAGCACGGAAATCAGTGAGATAAGTCTGCGCGCGGCTAAAATTGGAACTAATCGTATGCCGCCATCTAACCGTCTTGTCGTTTACGTCAGGTGTCAAGAGAGTGTGCTGTGTTCCGTGTTTTTTAACCGACTTCAAAAAGGAGTTGCTTCTAAATTCGTCGGAACCTTCTTTTTATTATTATTATTTCCTTTATTTCATTATATACTATACGTACAAATTACATTTTTAAATATTAGAATATAAAATATAAAAACATTTAAAAATATAAAACATAGTAGCCCACCGGTATCGGGAACAGGGTCCAAGCTACCGGCGGTCAGGGCTCCATAGAGAGGAACCTCCTAACAATACGCGCCGTGTCTAGAAGTACCGCTCTCTGAATCTGGTCCTTAATCCAGCCGCCCAACGAGAGCCTCCTTAGATGTTGGCCGAGGCTCTTGGCAATTAAGCCATTGGCTGATTATTATTATTATTATTTTTTTATGTATGTTCCCCGATTACTCGAAGATGGCTGGACCGATTTGGATTTTTTTTTTTGTTTTATTCGAGAGGGTATACATCAAAGTTGGTCCCATATAAAATTGATTAACTTTGCTTGGGCAGTTTTTGAGTTAGCTTCAATAATACGTATTTTTCCCCCACTTTTATATGGATGATGTTCTACTTTGTTTTTCAGGTAGTGGTATTAGAATTTTTGTGGGGTAGGTACCACAACTGAAAAGTGAAAAATAATAATGTTGTTTTTGGAAGTCAGTTGTATTTTTTTTGTAAAAAAGTTTTTATATTAGTTTTCAAAGTAAATAATCGCCATCATCAAGCCGAAAGTAATTAAAAGTACTAGCAGGGATATTATCGTCTTGAAGGCGCCACCAGTCGCGCGCAGACTTATCTTGCGTGCACTCTAAATTACAGGTCAGACAGGGGAGCCAACATTACGGCGCGAAGGGAATTTTTTGATGGAACCTCTAAGTCCTTCTGTATTAAGTTGAGTAAATTCGTAAATTCTATTGACTAACTCTAAAATAGGAATTAGGTATTTCTATTTGTTTGTGCGTAAGTCGAAGTACCTACTTAAATACTGACAGATTCTTTGGTTGTTTTCAAATAACCTCATTTGTAAATGGCGACATCTAGGTATTGCTTTTTAAAACTCGATGAAGCTGTAACAGAATCGTCATGATTTGTAGAGAGGGTGAAAAGTAAAGGATATATTGTAAAAATGTCACCGTCAAGACTCAGGAGAAGTGAGGTTAGGGCTTGGACTCCGGAACTCCGGAATTCCGGTTTTGATCCAACTCCATAGGTTCCAGCATCGTTTATAATACCGGAGTTGTTCCCGTCAAAACTGGAGATTCGATATTGAGATTTAAATACAGTCATGTTAGTGTTTATTCGGCGCGAACGGCTTCGAATATCTAAAACTATAACTCTGACGGCTGTAGAAGAAGGTGACTAATATCTGCAATCGTGTTAGGATCAGTTTCCACCAAACGGAAAAATCTTCGCGGATGCTCGAGTACCTTTTAAATTTCACTGAATAAGTAACTGTATCATATGGACTTTAAGTATAAAATTCGACGCAAACATCATGCTTGATTAAAGCTTGATGTACTGCGTTTATAAGTTCTTTAACTCTTAAAATGTCGATTGTACACCATGTGTACAGATAACAATAGAATTTCAATTGTGTCTGCTAATTAGCGCGCGACGGGTTAAGTTGGTTTTCGAAAATCATGACTTTTAGAACAAATCTAACTTAGAGAGATTTATTGATGATACTTTTATGGTTATATTTTGTAAATATATATTAATTTGTTATACCCAAGTCGCGAATCATATTTTGATCAAGATAAACCTGTCACTGACCCGCAAATTGCAGAAAACACAAAAAAAAAATGAATTTCGCGGGCTATCTTTGCGCATCCACCTCAAGCAAGCTCCGGAACTCCGGAACTCCGGAGCTAGAATGCTTAGCATCGAAACCCAACTCCGGAGTTAAAAAATGGTCCGAGTTCCAAGCCCTAGCTGTCACTCCATCTAATGCTATGGATGGACGGTTCACTTCACTTAAGGCGAGTAGTGCTGCCAACTAGCGCCCGTTTTTGGCGTTAACTACTCTAACTTCAAACCAAGATGTAGTGTTGATATTTTGATACAAAAAATTTTAAATTTTTCACCTTGGTTGGTTATACAGTAGCATTGGAAATTTCAAAATGTTCCATATCTCCAGACTTATTATTTTTTTCTCAATGGTGGCGCTACTTAATAGCAGCTCTACTCGCCTTAAGTTTTCACGGTGAGATTTTTACAGAATAGACCTGTTGGTTTTAATATTTTGAAAGTGAAATCTAATAATTTAATTTATAATTATTATATCAACTACAGAAGGTACACTACGCGCCACGAAAGATGAGACTTGACGAGCGCCCGCGCCGTACCGCGCCCCCCGCGCTGCGCGATGACGCCCGGTACCTTCCCGTTTTTATTACCTCATACTGCTAAAGAGACCTATAAATCGTGTACTGCGCAAGTCAAACTACGTAGTGTGTCAAGTCTCATCTTTAGTGTCACGTATTGTGTACATAAAGTGTGTGAAAAATAATTATTAAATTTTATTTTTGAGAACAGATGTCCATGATGATGACGAATATGAGAAAATAATCATAAAATCAATGGTTGCGATTCCTTATTACATAATGCCAGTAGAGTTATGTTTAATAATATAGTCGTATACTTTATATGGCAATAAAAAACTAAATGCGTATAAAGGAACTTCTTAAATGTTCAGTGTACATGTGAGTTTTTGTTGTTAGTACTCTATTAACATTATAATTTTTCAACTAGGTTTCACCTAGTCGGTACTTTTTTCATGTATCTCTCCCTATAATACCTATAAACTCCCTTTTTGTTAAGGCGCAGTTATGTATTTCCCAAATTAACTCACACATACCCAATTGTATGATAATCATATATTTTTTTTAATTTTTCATATTATTTATCTCTACTACCCTTTTGAATTTCGTCAATTTATATTTTATTCTAAAATCTACATATCTTGGTTGAAGCTTACTCTATCACTGTTTATTAAAAACTATGCTACTGTTATATATATTAAAATTAATCCCTGTACCATTCCTAGTAGTTTTAGAAGCAGTACTACTTTTCTCTACCGGCCCCATTCGCCAATCATCTTCACTAATGTCATAATTCAACGGATTAACAGTACTATCATCAACCTTATTCAAATCCTCAACTTTTTTCTGGGTAACAACTTCTATCGACACATTAGCTGCTTGATACTTCTCACCACTAGCGTATAAAAAGTTATTGACATACACTTCAATAGTGTCTTTGATCAATATAGTGATATTTGTTCCATTTCTAGTCAAACCTGGGGAGCAGACCGCGACGTAGTCCCAGCTTCCGTCGACGCATCTCATGAAGGGAAGGGTGAAGGCTGAGTAGTAGTTCGGGCTGTTACATTCGGGCCTCACGACTGTCCCCGATGGTTCGTAGGCATTGCAGGTACGCTGGCCCTCGACAGAGCCGGAGACGAGGCAGTGGAAGTGCACAGACGGGTTGTTGTCTAGCTTGCAGAAACCTGGAAGATAGAGGATGTTTTAGTATGGCAAATGGAAACCGAGTTTGAATGCAGTAGTCGAGCAAGAGGGTAAATTATTTCTTGATGTAAGAATTACAGGCTCTTTGCCGTTGTATGTCATATGTTTTGAATTAGATAGGGCCCAATTTAGCTCCTTGTGAAACTCCTTACGATAAACTTCTAAAACACACTTAATTTTTGGAAACTTTCGCAGAATCAAATACTATTTATATGCATTTTTAGCGTACGGGAAAATTAACACGATCTTATAAACCAATAAGTTGTATTTACTTAATAGGTAGTACATGCACATCCTAATGAAAGCTTAGTTTCAGTCAATAGCACCGATAAATCACGTATTCAAAGAAATTTAGATATTATCAGTGTATACTTACGGACGCATTTAGGAATAGAATTAGACCAGGTTCCATCCTGACAGAAGACCATGTCAGTCCCCACGACTCCATATCCTTGTCGACAGGTGACATTCAGGTTTAGCGATTGCAAGCCCTGACCAGGTGTGGCATATGGGGCGTTTGCTACTACGTAGGTACCGTGCTCTGGGTAAGGCGGCAGAATACATTTGCCTGATTGTGTTGGCCTGAAATTGTAGATTTGTTTAGTATTTTTGAGTTTAAACTATTCGATATCTTTCGTTTCTCTTTCAGTTTTTCCAAAGTTTGTCTGGATATCGCATTGTGCGATAATTCAACTGCGCGTTTAGTATCACCACTGCGATCTCTACTCTACGAGACAAAATTACATTTCCTTTTTTACTTTTTGACATCACGCATAAGAAATCTTTCCAAATCTAAAATAGAATAGAATAGAATTTTATTCAAAAATAAAAATTGGTAAAATACAGTATATATCTTAGAAATAATGTAGGTATTACAAAGACAAAAAAACCGGCCAAGTGCGTGTCGGACCACGCACAATGAAGGGTTCCGTAGTTGGGATGAATTTATCTTAAGAACAAACTTAACATTGTAGTTGAAAAATATGTTCTCCCATACATTCCAACTGTAAATGTAAGTTTGTACTCACAATATTGATAGATTTACCATGTTATTTTAAGACCACAGACTTCTTATAGGTTTTCCTGTAATCTACAGGTAAAGATCTATTTTCTGTATTTTTTTCAAAATTTTAGGCTCAGTAGTTTCGGAGATAAGGGGGGGAATGGTCAATTTTCGTCTATTTTCTTGAATAACTTCAAAACAATTTATTTTAAAATTATAAAAAAAAATATATTTGAAACCCTCATAGTAAGCCCTTTCATTTGACATGCGACATGGTGTAGTTTGCAAAACTTTTTTTTTTAATTTTCTTATTTGCCCCCCAAAAGTGACGTCTATATTCAAAATTCATTTATTTACTTTACCCGTCCGTGTTTGGGTCACAGAAATTCATATGTGTACTAAATTTCAACTTAATCGGTCCATTAGATTCGGAGCAAATTGGCTGTGACAGACGGACAGACAGACAGACAGACAGACAGACAGACAGACAGACAGACAGACAGACAGACGGACAGACAGACAGACAGACAGACACACGAGTGATCCTATAAGGGTTCCGTTTTTTCCTTTTGAGGTACGGAACCCTAAAAAATAAAATAAATGGTATAGTATGGATTAAAATGACAGATTTCTTTCTTTTGTGGTGGTCATGCTATGCCTGCAGGTAAGATAAGTATAAAATATAAATTCCTGGCATATTGTTATTGTTGTTGTTACATTTTTTGTTTACCTGTTAGTTACTGATGGGTTCGAGGGCAGCTGGCGGTTGCACAGTTCATCAGACTCATCAGATCCATCTGCACACTCGTTTATCTGTCAACAAAATAACCTTTGATATTACATCAAACAGTGATTCATCTCAAACTCAAACTCAAAGCATTTATTTCAATTATACCAAACACAGGCACTTTTGAATTGTCAGAGAGTTGGTCAGTTAGTCAGAAAGTTGAAGCTAGATAGATGCCCATTCTAAAACGTAGATCTCAATGGAGAAGAACGGGGAAGAAACTCCACGGGCACTCTTTTAAATCAAGATAGGTAATACAACATACGAAGGCTTCTTCTTTTGTATCACGCCTTCGTGGACCAACCAACGATTTCTGATGCTTTCATTTAAGGCACCTCACCACATCAGGTAAACACCTGATGTGCTACTTCAGCAGTACGAAAATTTAAACTGGTTCGGGAACTGCAATCCACGGCCACGCTGCGCACAAATGCGTGTCTGGCAAACAAATGAACCCCGTAGCTAACGTGGGTAAAAGTGACAATTTTAAAATTTTTCGACATGTATGTCTTATAGTAAATAGAGCCCCCGTGGGCTTCGTTGTCACACTTAGTTGTGCTCGTGGCTAAGTAATAACAGCCGCACGAGTCGATCCATTGCCGGGGTTGGTCAGTGGGTGGGTGACCATCTTTACATACCGAGACTCCTCCGTGCCTCGGAAAGCACGTTAAGCCGTTAGTCCCGGCTATCATTCGTGGATCTTTGACAGTCGTTACGGGTCGTCAGAAGCCCGAGAGTCTAACAACCAGTCTTACCAAGGGGCATCGTATTACCCAGTTACTGGGTTTTGGAGGTCAGATAGGCAGTCGCTCCATGTAAAATAATGGTATTCAGCTGCATCCGGTTAGACTGGAAGCCGTCCCCAACATAGTTGGGAAAAGGCTAGGCAGATTGATTGGGCTTCGTTGTCACACTTGCCATTAATTACTAAAACAAAAAATACTACTAACCCCATTACAATCCGAGCCTTGATCAACACAAGCGCCGTATGCGCATTGGAACAGGTACGAAGGACATGTCTTAGCCGCGCATGCGTTAATTTCCTCGTCTGAGCCATCTGGACAGTCCGGGTTGCCGTCACAGAGGTCCGAAGAAGGGATGGAACTGCCGTCTTTACAACGAAATTGGCCTCTGTAAAAGTATCAAGCAATTACATATTAAGTTAGTTACGTGGACTTTTTACCGTCAGAATTAAAAAAGGAATTATACTAGCTCTATATTACTAGCTCGTCGCTCGAGGGGCCTTAAACTGGGCGTGTTGTATGCTCCAAAGGCTATTATATTAGAACTATTTTAAAAGCATACAGAACGAATGATACTCGTAAGTACCTAGAGCAATCAATAATAGGCAGACGATGAAGCTATTCATAGCCCAACTTACTGAGATTCTTCAGTCTCGTTTCGACACTTTGGCAGTAGTTCGTCTGACCGGTCAGCGCACTCGTTTACACCGTTGCAGGGAGCCGTGCCGTCCACGCAGGCGCCGTACGTGCATCTGAACCAGTTGGGTTGACATCTATGGAAGAAGTTATTGGTTAACGATGTACCTATAATTTTATGGCAACTAGCACCCCGATTTAGAATTGCTCGAAAATTATACATGAACAGCCTTTAATTTTCCCACTGCTGGGATACAGACCTTCTCTCTGTGATGGTGAGTGGGCCGTAACCCACCACGTGGGTTGCAAATATTCTGAATTTATTTTACTGTCGTGTGTCGGGTTATTGAGCGGGGTTTGACCTACATAATAACGAGCTACGGCGGACTCAGCTTCGGTGGGGATCGGACAACGCCCTCTTCCAACCTAAATATGTCCAGAGGGATAGCGAACGGCGGACTCGGGGACGACCGCCGCCCCTCATCCAATAGGATCCGAGGCGGCGGCACGTAGTGTTCTACGCGCGTCCCTATTGGACGTCGTGAGAGGACTTCCACCCCCGCAGGCCTGAGGCGGCCCGCAATCGCGGGCTTCTCCGCATCGCACACTCTTCGCACTACGTGCCGCACACCTCGTGCAAAATCGTACCAGTCGGAGATCGTGGCCCAGTCCAATTGTGGGAAGGGAAGACCGGGGTGGTTACTCGTATTAGTCAGTAAGAGTCTGACAGATCCCTCCAACCGCCCCAGGGCGGAAGTTATCCATGACGATTTTCCACAACGGAAAAAAAATGGTGTACCACACCCAATCTTAAGCTGGCAGGGTTAAAAAGGTTAGTAAGAAATAAAATTTTCCTGACTTACTTCATTTTCCTGCATAGAGCGTGGGTCTCGTCACTTTTGTCAGGACAGTTCACTATGCCGTCACATTTCCCGTCGAAGTCAATACACGTTCCATCTCGGCACTGCCACTGACTCTTCCTTGAAATAGGCAGAACACAATTTGAATCAGTGGTTCATAAACTAATGTTGCCAGTTCAGCCGATCTGTTCTGTAAACTCAACGTGAGAAGAGCTGTCACTTATATCAATCCCTAGCATCAGGCGGAAACACAACTCTCTTCAAGCTCATTCCGTCTTATTACAAAACAAGGTTCATCTTCAAACCCAGGCTTAAACCATGGACCCTTTTTTGAATTTTGAGCTTTATTCTGACACGTTAAGATGTCAGTTTTACAAAACTGACAACTTGGTACCGGACTAAGTTGTCAGTTTTGTATAAAGAACTGTATTTCTATCAAAGCTAGGTTCATATTACAAAAACTGGCTCGATGGTTTAAACCATGACGAAGAAAAACCTCGTTTTGTAATAACACCGATTGTGTCTATGTTTACACGGTAAAATTTTACGGAATACACCGGCTGAAGCAGGCGTGGATTTTACAGGGGGGGAAGGGCGCAACGAGTGCAGTTGCCCCCCCCCCCCCCCTCCTCCCCAGCTTCGACCAACCTTTGTATTCTCCAGCAATTAGAGATAAACATGCGTTTATCTGTATTTTTTTACGTTGTACACAGTATGTTACTAAGTTATACATTAATGTATTATGTAGAATTGTAGATAAATCGTAGTCATCCTTAAAAAGGGAAGCATTGTTGAGTTTACGGAAAATAGGTGACGTTTTATATCCTCCTTTTTTGAAGTCCGTTAAAAAGGGCTTTCACGGCTTGGTAGATCTAAGTACCGTACCCGAGAGAAAAACATTTGCCCCCCCCCCCCCCCCCCTTGACCGAAAACCTATAAATTCGCGCCTGTTATGCTCTAAACATTCCCCCATTATGATCCAGCCTGCCCCGTCTGGCTGTCCTATTATTAGCGACGCTCAGTCGACTAATAATTTACCCTAGTTTTAAACCTGGCCGGGAGCTTTAAGTTCGCTTAAAGCACCCACAGGAAACGCCCGGTTGAGCAGTCTCGACCCTCAGTGGTCAACTGCGAGATGCCATACATAACTAACTAACTAACTAACTGCTCTAAACATTACTTCGTAATTCTAACCGGGTGCTTACACCACGCAAAACATGTATTCTAAATGTTGTGTCTAATCAAAATTGTTTATTAGCATAAAAGGTAGTGGGTACAAAAGATATATTAGATGTTATAAATACTTATAAAATTCATTGCAAAGACACATTCTGCTATGCAGTGACGGCATGCAAATATTTAAGCGGGATGCGCTAAGGTAGCCCGTGAAATTTAAATTTTCTTACGTTTTTTGCAATTTGCAGGTCAGTGTCAGGTGATTTCATGCGATTTGAGGTAAATTCTAACTTATGGAGTTGTATTGCTGATTCTAATGATTATAATTCTGTCTACGGCCGCGAATCATATTTTAATCAACATACAACCTGACACTGACCAGCAAATTGCAAAAAAACGGAAGAAAATTTGAATTTCACGGGCTACCTTAGCGCATACTAACAGGCGCGACACGCGACGCTAATCGCACGTGACATAAAGGCACCACGTATCGCGCGACGAGCGGTGTCGCGTGTCGCGCCTGTTAGGAGGAGCCTTAGATGTTAGTCAGCATACAATTATGGACAAATTAATAACAATTTTTAGGTATTAAATTCGAGTTTTAGCGTTAAGAATTATATGAACGAAAAGAACAATTTTTTATGCAAATAAACAATTTTGATAGTTTCGTTTATTGAAAAAACACCTAAAACAAGTTGTAAAGACGTAGTACAGAAAACTTGTCAATAATGTCAAGGTGAAACACCGTCAATACATGTAATCTATACATCTTTCTATACATTTGTTTAAAATTGAAGTGTCTACGTTTCTAATTTTATTTATTTTTTATTATTAGTTTTAGCAATAATAGTGTAATTTTTTTATTTTTTTATATATATTTTTTTTAATACCACGATATGATGATTATTTTATGCTTTAAGTAAGCGAAAAATGTTAAATGTAATTCTAAGTCATTATGTTGTCTCAATTGTATAGAAATGTTATTTAAATGTTAACGTAGCAATTAAGCAATGATTAAATTAATTAAATAATTTTGCATGCCGTAAGGCAAAATGTATCGGGACTCTCCATAAATTTACACCATATTTGTTACCTACATTATTGGCAAATAAATTATTTCTATTTCTATTTCTATTTCTAAAATAACAGCCTTTTACTAAATCCATATGAAAGTACCTTTATACGGTACTAATAACAAAAAAAAAATTTTTTCAATATTTTTGTCTATCCGTCTGGTCTGCCTGTTTGTTCCGGCTAATCTCCGAAACGGTTGGACCGATTTTGACGGGACTTTTACTGGCAGATAGTTATCAGAAAAAAATATCAACTGTCCCGTACAAAACTTTGATACCTACTCGACCCAAATGTACGGGATGGCTGATATTTTTTCTCGATCACCATGGAGAAAGTTGTTTAGTTTGATAGTCTGTACCACACCCTTAAGTTTGGCCAAATCTTTCTGATTCACCATGTACGCACGGCTACAGATCAAGCTATACATATCCAGTGTAAGCTGATCTCGTATTGTATAGGATTTCCTTACAATGGAGGTCAGTGTAAACTGGAAATGTATAGCTTGATGTGTAGCCGTGTGTACACCTATGTTTTAAACACGACAAACGCTTTTGGAAAACAAGCACCTGTAAGTAAGTAATCGGGGGACAACAGTGTCTCGTTGTAAATCCGCGATCATTTACATTTAAAACAAAAAAAAAAAAACAAAAAATCATAAGACAGTTGAACATACTAGAACCTCCTCATTTTTGGAAAGCGATTAATGAGTTCGCTTTCGAATTGTGTGCGCTCACTTGAGTGAGGTTCGAAGTGAGATTATAGAATAGAACTACTGGAACCCAGACCAAGACAAGATAATAAAGTGAGCTACAAGATGAAAGCCCTATGGTTAATTTCTAACGCTAAGTCGACGTTCGCACGGACGTAAAAATATCGCAGCGATTTTGTTTCGCGCACTGGAATTTCAACGCTCTGCTTAGCGCCGAGAGTTGTAAATCCAACAGTGTTTTTTCAACGCGCTAGAATGCACTCTGTTGTTGCTAAGTTGGATTCTCAATGCTCCGCTTAACAACGAGAGTTGAAAATCCAGTGCGCGATAAAATCCCGCCGCGATATTTTTACGTCCGTGCGAACGCCGACTTACTTTGAGTTAAAGAAAAGAAAGAAAGAAAGAAAAAGTATTTATTGTGACTCGCACAGGAAGATCACCAACATAAAAGCACAATAATAAAAGTTTGAAAACAAAATTATATAAAAAAAAACAACAACCAACTAACAACGCTGACGCTTTCTAGCGACTACATATTTGTACCGCTTGGCTTCGAAACTTTTGGTCCATGGGGTCCCAGTACAAAAAAATTTTTCAAGCAATTGTTTCCTCGATTAGTCGACGCCGCTGGTGACAGGAGGGCTGGCTCATCTCTCGCACAGAGGATAGCTATTGCTATTCAACGCGGAAATGCAGCCAGTGTTCTTGGCACCATGCCTCATGGACTTTTGTTAGATTTTTAAGGTTTAGTTTTAGTTTTGTATTTAATTTTACCCTACATTTATTTAAATAAAAAACTAACAACAAGAATTAACTTACCGACACTGACTGGATTGTCTTCTAGATCTATGCAACACTAAGTCATTGGATAGACCGTCCCTGAAAGAAATAAGAGAAAGAAGTTTTATTACTACTCGTAAATAAGTCTGAAATCGCCAACCAGTCTTATATAGGGTGAATGGTAATTAGTGACCGATACTTAAACACATATTTGTACTCATGATAACAAACAACTTTTACTATGGCACCAAACCTGAAATCGCGAAAAAAAATCTGCTGCTCCATACATTCATGTTCGCAGTTTAACTCATTACCAGTCACCCTATATATAATATTACTAGCTGCGCCCCGCGGTGTTACCCGCGGTTTATGAGATACACTAAAACGTGTATTATGTAATCGGTGAGAAAAGTATTCACAAAAAATTGCTCATTCCACGGGGACACTACATTTTTTCTGGATGAAAAGTAGCCTATGTGTGGTATGTGTACACAGGATGTCTGCTATTTCCACACCAAATTATATCAAAATCGGTCGAGCCGTTTGAGTTTGAAAGAGTAACACATATATTTGAATTTCTTGCTCATCCCACGGGAGCACTACATTTTTTCGGAATAAAAAGTAGCCTATGTGTTAATCCAGGGTATAAGCTGTCTACATACCGAATTTCATCCAAATCGGTCCAGCCGTTTGAGCGTGAAGAAGTAACAAACATACACACACACACTCACAAACTTTCGCCTTTATAATATTAGTGTGATATCACTAGTTTATCTAATAAAATTATAATGACAATAACGACTGCCTCATTGGTCTAAAGACCGCAAGCGCTCCTGTTGAGCATGAGGTCCTTGGTTCGAGTCCCAGGTCGGGCAAAGTAGTAGTATTGGGTTTTCCATTAGCAATTTCTTAGTAACAGCCCGGAGCCCGGATTTGTGCCAGGTTGATGGCAATAGACTGGCCCCCAGTTACTTGGGACTTAAGTATAACTGGCAAAATTTGGGTGCACTATACACCTCTAGCTCTTTCCCTTCGGGGAATAGAGCGTGGTGTTATGAAGTACTGCATAACTTTGAAATAGATGAGGAGAGACAGTTGAGGGAAAGTACGCGCAGGAAAGATTTTAAAAGCAACATAATACCTCAACTTAATATTGTTCAACATAGTCCTCAATGGTGCCGATTCTCTTGTGAACGCACTAAACTAAAATTAGAGAATCGCTATCTTTTACTAACAGGCAGCGCGAGAAAAGGACGGCTATAGCTATGAACTAAGTTGGAGATGTCAAACTAGTTCACGCCTTGCCCTTCACCGTGTTTTTTAGTCGACATGTTTTTACGTGTCGTCTAAATGTCTATGGAAAAATTAGTTCTAATTTGACAGCTCTAATTTACTTCCGTCCCTTTCTTGTCATAAGAGAGAGAAAAAGTTAGCAATAGCCTAAATTAAGTTTAGTTTGTGCACAACAGAATCGGCACCAATATCAAGCAGTGCGGATTTTTAACAGGTTGCCATTGGAGTTGAAAACTATATTTTACACTAGTTCATTTAAGTCGAGGCTCAAAGCGTTCCTATTGGAGAAATGTCTTTACTTGATAGATGATGACATATCCACGTTTTAAAGAATAATAATAAATAATTATTATTATTGGTTAATGTGAGACTGTGTAAAATTAGTATGTATTATTATTGAATTTTTTATTGTATTGAATTTATTAATTTGTAATTTTATAGAATTTTTATTTGTATTTAATTTGTAATGATATTGAATTTTCTACTTTTTGATTTAAGTATGTGTTAGTTTTATAATTTTAATGAATGTTCTTTTTTTGATTTTTATTTTATGATTTCAAACACAATGTGAATTGTTCTTGAATAAAATTGAATTGAATTGAATACTTACAACGAGGCACCAGTATAGCAGTTCTCTTCATCGCTGCCATCGGGACAGTCTTTGCGTCCATCACAAATAGAGTAGATCTTCACGCATGAATCCCCGCAGGAAAATTCATCGGTACTGGAAATTGATCACAAACAAAGTTACCTTAACGGGGATGCGCTGTGGTAGCCTGAGAAATTCAATTTTTTATAGGTTTTTTGCAATTTGCAGGTCCGTGGCCTGACACGGACCTGCAAATTGCAAAAAACTCTAAGGATACGCGGCAATAAAACATATGTAATTACATAAATTTAACCATGAAAATCATCAATACATCTCTCTAAGTTAGATTTCGTGCAGATTCGTCGAACGAACGAAATCTAACGACTCTGCACGAAATCTAACTTAGAGAGATGTATTGATGATTTTTGGTGGTAATCGTATACTGGTAGAACTAACGTGGATAGGCTCCACACAGAGTTCACTTAGAGACTTAGTGGGTGAAGGTCGCAGAAACCACTGGATGCTCAGAGCAGAGGACCGGTCATTGTAGGATTGCTGGGGTATACCCCAGGGCTATAGCCCTATCCAGCATAAGGACGTCTTCCGACTGAGCCAATGACAGTGAACCAATATCGGGTTTACGCTAAAGAAATTGTGAATTGGATATAATAATAATAATAATATATCATTTATTTCGGGTAACAATGACCCATAACATAAATACCTTACAGACTATCATACATATTTATTATTATAACCACAAAATATTAAAACTATTGTATACGATGTGACGGCGCCGTATTGCGCTGCGTGGTGTCGCGTAACCTTCCGCGGAATCGCCGACACCCTTCGGCCAAAACTCTTCCTTGAGGACGGTCTCAATATATTGAGTCGGAACTCGCACCACGAACGACGTGAAATTCGTGTTCGTGTTTGTTCGTGTTTGTGGATATGTTAGAACATCCGATTTACCTGCATGAGTTGATTCTATCCCTGGCCACTGAACCCAATGCTGGAGATATGGCTGAAATAGACAAATTGATACATTAAATAACTATTTTGTCCATAATAGGAAGAGCTCGTGGCTAAGTAATAACAGCCGCACGGGTCGATCCATCAGGTTAAGCTACGCTTGCCGGGGTTGGTCCGTGGATGGGTGACCATCTTTACATACCGAGACTCTTCCGTGCCTCAGAAAGCACGTTAAGCCGTTGGTCCCGGCCGTCATTCGTGGATCTTTGACAGTCGCTACGGGTCATCAGGAGCCCGAAAGTCTGACAATCAGTCTTGCCAAGGGGTATCGTATTACCCAGTTAATGGGTTGTGGAGGTCGGATAGGCAGTCGCTCCATGTAAAATAATGGTATTCAGCAGCGGTCAGACTGGAAGCCGACCACAACATAGTTGGGAAAAGGCTAGGCAGATTGATTAGTCCATAATAGGAGTTCCTAATATAGTATTTTTATCTCGCACGCGCTTTACTCGTGGTAACCAAGTGTACAAAAACGCTGTGAATATGTGCGTGAAGACGAGTAGCGTCAGCACATAACACACACATGCACACACACACTCCTCCTTCTTCGCCATTGTCTCGGACGGCACCGAGAGCTCCTGCGCTTACACACACATTCACAGCGTGTTTGGTAACCACGAGTAAAGCGCGCGCGTTGCCTCGTGAGATAAGAATCCTTTTTTTTTTGTACTGTGTTTATCTTCTTCCATCTTTGTCATGGAACCGACGTTCTACAAAGCCGGGATAAAAGAAAACATACATTTTGATGTTTTTTTTTTTAATTTTGGGACCGTCGACCGCTGTTTTTGTAGGTATTAATTGAAGTATGATCAGTCTTTTTATAAGGAAAAAACGGAACCCTTTTAAAAATGAAAAAGCGTTTAATAGTGGCATCACATTACACAAAGTCTTACCTCTGCCAAACTGCACAGCAGTTTGTTGGCAGATGTAGTTCCCATACATAATTTTATCTCTTACCTATCTTTTATCTACTTTTCCATCAGTAGCAATTAATACATTTACCTAAAACACACATTTTACAGCAGCACAAAGGCTGTCTATTACGTAATATTATCATTAATTTAACATTTTAAATTACGCAATATTATTATAATGACGCCTTATATGGTCACTTTCTCGTCCGTCTGCCTGTCTGTCAGTCTGTCAATTTTTTCTCAGGAACACTTGGAGGTATCAAATTGAAATTAATATCAAATACGTACGTTTTGTAAGTCTATAGTCCCTTGGAGCTCTAAAAAAAATCAAGCTTCTAAGTCAAAGCAATAAAAAAATACGGCCATTTATGCGACATAATATTTTGATACTCGCAAGTAAATCAAAACCTATAAGGTCTCACATCACAAGTACCTAAAAGAAAAAGTCCGAAAATTGTTAATTTGTAATTAAATCACGTACAAATTTTTTTTTGGGATTATAAACATTATTTGCAGTTGGAGAATTGACCGTTACGTATGGGAGAACATGTTTTTCAACTACAATGTTAAGTTTGTTGAGATAAATTCTTTTCAAGTATGGAACCCTTCATTTTGCGTGGTCCGACACGCACTTGGCCGGTTTTTTGTTTAATCTTGTTAAGAAACCCATCACATCGGTGAAGTTTACAAAAAAAAAAAGAAAACTCATTTTTTTAACTAATATTTCAAGTGACAGCTTACGGTCATTGTCAAAAATCATCAATAAAATTTAACCCGACTACGGTAAAGCCAAAAGGAAGGGTTATGATTTTAGCAGTCTATGTATAAGTATATATTTACGTGTGTTCCACCATAGCGCCTAAATTACTGAACCGATTTTAATGAATGAGGTATCAATGGATTCGTAATAATGGTCCGGGTGACATAGGCTATAAATTCTCCCTAAATTTAATATGGTGGACTTTACACGTAAATTTTAGACCACAAAAAAAAATTTTGGTGTCAAAAGAAAGGTCTTGACGAGCACATTACAAATACCGCAAGGTCGGGTTACTTTGACCCTAGGGGGCATAACTTTGGCCCAAATCGGACAACTGTATAAACTGCCCGAAGTGTCACGACCACACAACCGAACGTCGTATGTCCTTCGGTAACTATTAGATGGTGATATAGACGCGTACTTGCGGAACCTTGTGTGGATTTTATCACAGAACAGATAATTTATCTTTTCTGTGGATTTAATGACAGTAAACATCTGTCTATATATATATATATATGTCATATTGTTTAAATAAATAAGTAAAAGTGGAGGTAAATATGTAATATTAATTTAAATTGGTTACAGACCGACTGTGGCGAGCGTGATTGTTCAGTAATCGGGTTTTAGTTTTCGAACTTACTTTTTATTTGTTTTATCACGTTTACTTAATACATAATATCGATACCATAGATATAAGAAAGTATAGATACCCAGCACATCTGCAGAGTTTCACTAGCTAATTTAATTTGATCCTGTATTTGCGGTCAAATGCTCATCTACGTTATAGTTTCCTGGATACAGATAATCAACAGCAATTTAGACACATTTTTAATTAAAGTCAAATACAAAATAAATTGGTTAAACAATTAATTAACAATTAAGAGCTGATTTTTCAATAGTCAGATAATTTTTATGTGGCGGTATGACAGCTTTAGTGTAGAAAATATATCAAACTGTCACATTTATTCTTCAGAGAAAGTTATCTAGGTACTTAACTTTTATTAATGGAATAAATATGGCGGTTTGACAGCTTTTGTATAGAAAATATGCCAAACTGTCATATTTAATCTTTAGTTATTTATCTGACTAATTTCACCCATTGGCAGTTATGTATAACTAAGTCCCACGTAAAGGCTCCTACAAACAGGCGCGACACGCGATATAATCGCGCTCGACACAAAACCATCGCGTGTCGCGCGACAAGCGGTGCCTTTGTGTCGTGCGCGATTATTTCTGGGACCACCTATTGCCATCAACCGGGCACGTCAAGTACTACATATCCAGACTCCGGGCTGCTACTGAGAAATTCCAGATAGAAAAACGACTGATACTAAGCCGACGTTCGCACGGACTTAAAAATATCTCGGCAGGATATTATCGAGCACTGGATTTTCAACTCTCGCTGTTGAGCCGAGCATTGAGAATCCAATCTAACAACAACAGAGTACATTCTAACGCGTCGAAAAAATACACTGTTAGATTTTCAACTCTTGGCGCTAAGCAGAGCGTTGAAAATCCAGTGCGCGAAACAAAATCGCCGCGATATTTTTACGTCCATGCGAACGTGGACTTTACGAGACACAAAATAAGTTTTATTGTTATTACACCTATGTACGTTTAGTGACACATATTTATTTATTTATTAAAACTTTATGCACAAGTAAAAAAAATACTGTACAAAGGCGGACTTAATGCCAGAGGCATTCTCTACCAGTCAACCTTAGGGTGATGCAGAGAAAAGACATGGCAGGTGCAGCATAAGGGATAGATAACTCGAAAAAGAATAAATACTAATAAATACATACATACATACATATAAACAGAATAAACTTTGTCAGGAGAAATAACGATAGGTAGAGGAGAAAAAGAATCCAGCAAATCAGCGCTGAGATGATTCTGCCAACTTCTTACGAATATGTTCACGTGCCTTCACTTTGAACGATAGCCGACTGGTTGCCATCCTGATGTTCAGAGGGAGCGCATTCCAAAGAAATACCGCCTGGACAAAGAAAGAAGAATGAATAAAACCAGAGCGGTGAGAAGGACATCGTAGAAGACGATTGTTGGTTGAACGAAGATTTCAACTATGGGCAGAGCACAAGTATTGAACATGGGAAGTCAGATAAGAAGGAGAAGTAGGCTTATTTACATATATCTCAAAATGGCACAAAATTCACTCGCTATAGAGTTTAGGTAAATTAAATTAAATTAGTAAGTTAAATTCCGTGCGATGCTGTGTTTGTGTGCACCCTTCACATTCACGCACACATTCATTGCTAAAGATCGAGCATATTAGGAGGATATTTTGAAGCGTGGCTTGAGTAACGGACACTGGCATAGCCACCATCAGGGATTTTAATTTTGATAACACAAAAAAATTGTGACTAATTAGTAGAAATTTGCCGTCAAATATCAGAATTTTTCGGTCACTGGTTCTTAAGTTATAAGGGTTCATCGGTGGCCGATCTGGAGAGCGTCTCCCCAGCTTGGCCACATTTATATCTCAAAAACTAGGCCACTTAGCGAAGATCTGTTTTCTCCTAAATTTAGTCGCTAATTAGTCGCAACTTTTTGCAAAGTTACAGATTTATTCGGGTCTTAGTTTAGAGGATATAATAAGTTAAATTTTTAAGAATAGTCAAAGAGCTAGATCAAAAATGTTATCGTAAACTTTGCGATATGTGGAAAACCTTCACACTTTTAAAGATAATTTAATTATATCTTTTAGTATATGTACGTGTTTTAATATAATACCTTTTGTTTTATGTATAATACATTAATAATGAGTCTAAAGTAATATAAGACGGTGCTCTTGATGGGCGAGTCTGCAAAAATATTTACGAGGGGTGGTTTTTTAAACATGCGGTCTTTCTTCTAAAACACTGAAACCGGCACCCTAATTACGTAACACATTATCAATCGGAGTTGGTTTCATTTTGACAGTTCAACAACATTCTTTGCGTTATTTACGTTGTCGAGCAGACAAACTTTTCAAACATATTGTTACGAGCTGAGGTTCGGGATAAATACATTTATGCCAATTTACACCAAAAACACACTATATTAAAGAATCACAAATACAGTAATCAGAAACTTAAAGCAGAATCACTGGTAGCTCACTGTTAGTTCACTGTTGGTTCACTGTTGTTCTCTGTATCGCATTCCTAGCTGAACTGCCATACACCGTTTTCCTTTTTATGAATGACGTCTCGCAGTTGACCATTGGAGGTCGAGACTGCTTAACCGAACGTTTCCTGTGGGTGCTTTAAGCGAACTTAAAGCCTCCGGCCAGGGCTTACAAACTAAGGTATAGGCGACTGTGCGTCGCTAGGGGGAGAACAGCCAGACGGGGCAGGCTGGATCATAATGGGGGGGTTAAGAGCTACAGGCTCAGCTGTGCCCCCAGCAGGCACAGCTTCACCGAGTAGGGGGGGGGGGGCGGTTACGATTACGACCTCGGCGGCGAGGTCGGAATGTAAATCTAGGTGGTTTGCGTTTGCAAACCTTACTGGTGGCCCTATTACTCTCCTGAAGGAGGGTTATGGGGTCATCAGGGTCGGAGAGAATATGTCTCGGACGGTGAGTCTTACTGATTTTAGAGGGGACGTAGCGCGCGGCCTCGACAACCGAAGGGTTGCGATACACCGCTAGCAACCCTCTATTTATATGACGAGTGTAAGCTTCTCGAAAGTTCGAGGCCATAATTCGAGAACATTCTGGAACTTACAGGAATTATCTAAAATGCTGCAAAACAACACTTAACCCATCTAGAAAATTCTAGAAGGGTTCAGAAAGTTCTAGAAAACTCTGTCACGAATCGACGTTTCGCGTAGTTCTGCTACTCGATAACAGATGGCGTTAGCGTCCACGTAACAATATGAACCAATGGATTAGCAATTTGTTTCAAAATGAAACCAAATCCAATCGATAATGTGTTACGCAATTAGGGTGCAGGTCAGTACTTATCGGTTTGGTCGCACTCGCATCGAACAACAGTTATATCATGTGTATAAAATTGTATAATAAAATTCCAAGTACTATAAAATTCCAAGTACTATAAGTCCCATTTTTTAAATTTAAGCGTGAATTGACAAAAATATTGATTGATAAATGCTTTTATAGTGTACATGAGTTCCTAGATTATAAGTTGTAAGTCCTGCATTGTAGTATCATGTCCCATTATAAATAATTGATTGTTATCAAAAATAAGAAATAAGAATCGATTTAATACAATTTACTAACTGCATGCATGATTCAAAATAATACTCTATATGTATATATAATTTTCTTGACATTCAATAATTATGTAAAATTTGCACGCCGACATTAATGCCAGAATAAGAGAATCATATACCTACCTATCTTTAAGATCCCTCTGTACTTTATTTACGCAAATAAATGATTTTGATTTGATTTTGGCACTAAATTCTTCAAAACAGGTTCCTCGCTACCAATGTGCTTGTTTTTGGTTCATTTCCATTAAAACCAGTGGCGTATTATCCCTAAGGCAAACTAGGCACGTGCCTAGGGGCGCGAGGTTACAAGGGGGCGCGCGCACGTAAATTTTTAGACCAAGAAAGCAATTAACATAAGATTAAAATATAAAAGATTAGTTAATTATATAGAGATTTACTCTCTTAAAATAAATCAGTGGAACTTCACTGATTTTTCAGTGGAAAAACTACTGAACCGATCGTGATAAAACTTGGTAAGTAGATAGCTGGACACCCAGATTTGCACATTTTATCCCGTAATTCCCAAGGGATGGATCATCACACGGGTAAAACCGTGCGTCGCAGCTAATTATTATATAAATACAATAATAATTATACGGCCGCCAGAGCAGAGGGGCGCCGATGAGGTGCTTGCCTAGGGCGCTCTCGACATTTAATCCGCCTCTGCTTAGAACCAAAGACAAAACTGATATAAAAATGCTTTTTAAACGACTTCAAAAAGGAGGAGGTTCTCAATTCGTCGGAACCTTTTTTTTTATTATTTTTTTTTATGTATGTTCCCCGATTACTCGAAGATGGCTAGACCGATTTGGATTTTTTTTTTTGTTTTATTCGAGAGGGTATACATCACAGTTGGTCCCATATAAAATTGATTAACTTTGATTCGGTAGTTTTTGAGTTAGCTTCAATAATACGTATTTTTTCCCGACTTTTATATGGATGATGTTCTAGTTTGTTTTGCAGAATTTGTGTGGGGTAGGTACACAACTAAAAAGTGAAAAATAAAAACTTTTTTACAAAAAAAAAATACAACCGACTTCCAAAAACAACACTACAAAGTGAAAAATAACTTTAATTTCGGAAGTCGGTGGCAAGAAACGAAAATACATTTAACTAGACACCGACTTCCGAAATTAAAGTTATTTTTCACTTTGTAGTGTTGTTTTTGGAAGTTGGTTGTATTTTTTTGTAAAAAAGTTTTTTTACACAGTTAATTTGTAAAATAACATATCATCAGGCCTGTGTTCCAGGAAGAGTTAGGTAGAGGTGCACCTGTAGTACACCCATATTTCTGCAGATATGTTTATGTCGCATGTAATAGAGCGCGAGCCTATTGCCATCAAGTGTATAACTTATTGGTAAAGAAAGAAAAGAAAGAAAGAAAGAAAGAAAGAAAGAAAGAAAGAAAGAAAGAAAGAAAAATATTTTATTTGGGACACGCACAGGAAATACAGTTAAAAAGGAGCATATAAAAGTAACAAAATAAACATTAAAAAACAAAAAAAAAAAGAAATTAAATTAAATAAAGAGACCTGTGCGAGGCCAAAAAGGCTCCCATCTCAGCATAAAACTAGAAGATAGAATATTATCGTAATTTTTTATCTGCCTAGCCTTTTCCTATGTTGAAGTCGGCTTCCAGTCTAACTAGATGCAGCTGAAATATCGATAATAACGTTTATTATAAGACTTCATTTGAGGAGCTCGTGGCTAAGTAATAACAGCCGCACGGGTCGATCCATCAGGTTAAGCTACGCTTGCCGGGGTCGGTCCGTGGATGGGTGACCATCTTTACATACCGAGACTCCTCCGTGCCTCGGAAAGCACGTTAAGCCGTTGGTCCTGGCTGTCATTCGTGGATCTTTGACAGTCGTTACGGGTAGTCAGAAGCCCGAAAGTCTGACAATCAGTCTTACCAAGGGGTATCATATTACCCAGTTACCCGGTTGTGGAGGTCAGATAGGCAGTCGCTCCATGTAAAATAATGGTATTCAGCTGCATCCGGTTAGACTGGAAGCCGACCCCAACATAGTTGGGAAAAGGCTAGGCAGATTGATTGATAAGACTTCATTTCTTAAAACCGATAAATTTGTGTTTTTAAAATTCTTATAAATGCAAATGTATACGGTTAAATCATTTGGATTTTCCATATGTGTTATTTGACTATGTTGTCTACTGCTGTACTAAAACCGAAACACGATTACTTACTTGAAATGTTTTCGATAAAAAAAAAAATTTAAGTAGTACCGTCTATTTTCTGTTTTATACTCGTACGATTACACGTAAACAGTACCGTATTGTACAATAAAATTTGCTTTAAATCGAACGTAAATTAATATGTTAAGAACTTACTAAGCTAAAAATTGATTTAAGTATAGCATTTTGTCATATATCTATATTTAAACTAAGTGCGTTTAGTTCTGATGCGCGTGAGAGTCTTCTATCTCTCTAGCGTCAAACTAGACAGCCATAACGCCATTTCCCTTACACACTGAGCTAAACCACGCTTCAACGTATCCTCTTGATTTATCCGAAGTGCTCGAAAATCATACTTGTCTGACGTGTCTATTGTTTGAGTTACCGGAAAACCCGCACGGTTAAAAATCCCGGAGTACACATTTGTAATATTGTAAATGACTAAATACTAAGAATTAAGTACGTTCATAAAAGTGTATTTAGTTATGTAGGTATGTGGTGTGGTATGGTATTCAAATGCGTGAAATCAATAATGGTTTTTCAATTCATTTTTGAGCTAAGTAAATTACGAATACCAATGTAAACATTCTGTTTTCGTAGTTTTTAGACATAATCATAGTATTATTATTTTCTTGAAGTTTTTTCCTGTTCACAATCAAGCTAGTAAAGACTTATTGGTACACACAGCAGCAGGTCAAGTTACCACAAACTGTCAAATTTTATCTTTTGATTTTGAACTTAATCATGAACATTTTAAGGTCTAAAACCATTTGGAGAAATTTGACCGTTTGATATAACCTGATATCTGTACCTACCTGTTCATGACGCGGAACGGAGTTTTTGCTACTCGTAATTAAAGTACCTGTCAGTAGGTTTTTGTTTAGAGTTTTTAAATGTTTAATACATTGATTTCGTAATACTGGGGTTGATTAGCGGAAGAAGATTCGTGTCGCGTTGGCGCGCTAAAAACATCGTTTACGGGTATACGCAATGTTCTTGGCTACATTAGATCCATGTCGCGTTTCCACGCACATCGTGCCGGATGGTGTTCGACGCTTCAAAGTCTGGACTGCACTGAAGTGACGCAGATGTATTTATTTATTTCCAACTTACATCTATCATTACAGATTTTACATCTATTGCGATAGTGTACATATCCAAAAAAAAAAAACATCATATATTACTAACTAACTACTAGGTACTACTAACAACAACAACAACAACAACTTATTACTTTCATTAAATTTTGTAACTGATTACAAACAATGCATTCTTTGTGAACTCACTCAGAGAACAACAGAATAGGTCCATATCATTCGCTATGAAGTTGAGAGTGCGGATTGCCCGCGTCAGTGGCGCCTCACTTAAAAGATTTGTCCGAGCGCGCGGCTCCGCCAGCAGCCGTGGCTGTCGTCGTCGCCACACGTACCTATCGGGGACACATAAACATATGTGCCCTAATATGTCCGCATTATGTACCTTCCCTCTAAATACTTTGAATTTGTACGAGGTGAGTGCGAGATCCCTCCTGACCCTCAGTTCGTTGTATCCAACCATACCCAAAATAAATAAAGTTGGGTACATAAGCGGATAAAATGGGTATACACCATACAAGCGCAAGTACAAGTGCCTCACAAACTTATTTTGTACTCTCTCCAGCATGAGCCTATATTTAGATTCATGTGGAGACCAAATGACTGCGTTACATTCTAATTGACTTCTAACCACGTAGCCTCTAACAATGTAGCCACGCAAAACCCTTTGATGCGATTTACCAACAGTACCTTTATAAGCATTTGTCATCGCCCGTTTCCTACGTGATTCTGCGATCTACCCGGCCACACTCATCGCGATAACGCGAATATTCGCCATTTACGATGCTGGGGCTAATGTAGCCCCAGCATAAAGAGTAGGTAAAGAACCGCGGTGACGTGAAAATATATTCGTCACTTTGGTTTTTTATGAAAGCTGTGAATGGTATCACAATATCGGCTGTTCAAATACAAATCCGTTTTTGACACCACTAGTGAAAATGACAGATATTCAGATCATTAAAGTATGACGGAACTACTTTCTCAGGAAACCAAAGCTTAAGAGGATATATTGAAGCGTGGTTTAGCTCGGTGTGTAAGTGAAATAGCGATATGGCTGTCTAGTTTGACGCGAGAGAGATAGGACTCACGCGCACCGGAACTAAACGCGCTTTGTTTAAATGTAGATTTATGACAAAATACTATACTTTAATAAATTTTTAGCTTAGTAAGTTCTTAACATATTTAAATACCTTCGATTTAAAGCAAATTTCACTGCACAGTAAGGAACTGTTTATGTATAACATAAGTATATAGGTACTTACTTTCTATCTTTTTTCCCTTATCTACTTCTCTAATTGTCGGCATCTCGGTAGACACTCCCTTTCTAGCAATAAATCATCTTTCACACAGTCCATCCATCGTTTCTTTGGTCTTCCCCTACTCTTTTAAAGCCATCCACATTCATACTCAAACGGTATCGACTATCGATCAACAGAAATGTTACATAGTGTACCTACACCCCCGAAAAAACCTGAACGCCAATAATTTTCGTACCTAAAAACGTTCAAATTCAAGTCGTAATATCATGCCAGCGACAATCAAATGTCAAAAATGTAGGTAAGCAGGGAAACGCTATACAGTTTTTGACAGATTGAGATGAGATTGGCAACGCTGTTAAAAAAAAAACGGGAATTGCGCCTCTGTTTTCAAACCTTTTTGTACAGTAAAACTTGTAAGAATCACACATACTAGAAGCACACACACACACACAAGCACATATATTATTATAATAAAAGCACAACACTGACATATTATTGATACTAAACTTAATTTAAAACAACACTATTCAGCAAAAAAAAAACCACTCACCAACACAAACTATAAATAAATACACGTACATTTTAAAAACTCACAGTAAACAATAATTTACGTTAGTAAATTGACTAGTATAATGGCAGATCAACAAACATTATGTGCACGTCATTTCTTAAATATAATTTTAGTGATACTGGTTTTCAATAAACACTGCCGACCAGTCGCCGTCATCTCGGGAAAACCATCTGACGTTGTGTTGCTAGTGTAGAATTTTAATCTCCTGCTAATGCGATTGGGAGAATATTAAATACTGCATTTGTAAAAACATCACGCATTCACGCCTGTTTCCCGAAGCAGTAGGTAGATATCATCATCATCTGCCTAGCCTTTTCCCAACTATGTTGGGGTCGGCTTCCAGTCCAACCGGATACAGCTGAATACCAGTATTTAACATGGAGCGACTGCCTATCTGACCTCCACAACCCAGTAACTGGGTAATACGATACCTCTTGGTAAGACTCGTTGTCAGACTTTCGGGCTTCTGACGACCCGTAACGACTGTCAAAGATCCACAAATGACAGCCGGGACCAATGGCTTAACGTGCTTTTCAAGGCACGGAGGAGTCTCGATATGTAAAGATGGTTACCCATCCACTGACCAACCCCGGCAAGCGTAGCTTAACCTGATGGATCGACCCGTGCGACTGTTATTACTTAGCCACGAGCTCCTCTCAGCAGTAGGTAGATGTATACAGGGTCAAATTAAATTAGCTAGCGAAATTTCGCAGATGTGATGGGTGTCGATTTAAAATACGTCTGAATATTTGGTATTTGATAATACAATATTTAATTATTTTAATAGACTATCCTTTCTTGCAAATTTTCTATATAAAATAGTTTCGATGTTTCACATTTTCCAGGCGTCCCGCGACGGCTCAATTTTTGTTTTGACAACCTCTGGCATGCTTTCAAAATTATCTATAGCTTATTCTCTCAATTCAGTTAAGTTAACATAACTAACAAAATGTGGGTAGGTAAACATCACTACACTACCTTCGCCTATCACTTCTACTGCAGAAGGTGTAGGTTCAGTTATTTCTCCCAGCATTCGGGTAATATTTTATAACATGGCAACCCACAGTTAATGAGTGACAAACAGGTTATAAGAGGTTACCGCAACAAAAAGATAACCGCGAGAACAGCAGGCGCTCAGAATCGGTGATTTTTTCGATGTTTTTTGTTAGGAATCGCGTAATATATTGAAGGTTACAGTTCTATAGTTAGTTAGGAGGTTTAGGTTAGTGAGGAGCTCGTGGCTAAGTAATAACAGCCGCACGGGTCGATCTATCAGGTTAAGCTACGCTTGCCGGGGTTGGTCCGTGGATGGGTGACCATCTTTACACACTGAGACTCCTCCGTGCCTCGGAAAGCACGTTAAGCCGTTGGTCCCGGCTGTCATTCGTGGATCTTTGACAGTCGTTACGGGTCGTCAGAAGCCCGAAAGTCTGACAACCAGTCTTACCAAGTGGTATCGTATTACCCAGTCACTGGGTTGTGGAGGTCAGATAGGCAGTCGCTCCATGTAAAATAATGGTATTCAGCTGCATCCGGTTAGACAGGAAGCCGACCCCAACATAGTTGGGAAAAGGCTAGGCAGATTGATTGACAGTTCTATAGTTATTTTAAACAAACGTGCAAACTACGTACACACTTAGGTACACATTGATAGTTATAATTTTAATAAATCATATGTTATTTTTTTCGCTTTTTCAGAGTTGGTCAGTCAAACTGCCTAGCCATTTCCTGACTATGTTGAGGTCGGCTTCCAGTCTAACCGGATGCAGCTGAATACCAGTATTTTACATGGAGCGACTGCCTATCTGACCTCCACAACTCAACTGCTGGGTAACACGATCCAGTCAAACTACCTAGCCATTTCCTGACTATGTTGAGGTCGGCTTCCAGTCTAACCGGATGCAGCTGAATACCAGTATTTTACATGGAGCGACTGCCTATCTGACCTCCACAACTCAACTGCTGGGTAACACGATCCAGTCAAACTACCTAGCCATTTCCTGACTATGTTGAGGTCGGCTTCCAGTCTAACCGGATGCAGCTGAATACCAGTATTTTACATGGAGCGACTGCCTATCTGACCTCCACAACTCAACTGCTGGGTAACACGATCCCCTTGGTAAGATTTGTCACAATTTTTGAAGCTGGTTGTCAGATTTTTGGGCTTCTGAGTACCTATCCACAACGACTTGCGAAGATCTACGAATGACAGTCGAGACCAAAACGGCTTATAGCCGATTCCTATAGTTTACGTTCCGTTATTGTTTGATGTCGCGGCCACATTAATGGGACATGCCGTTGATTATTGCGATAAAGGACGTTGGCCGTAGCAGTAGCCACCATTTACCGCGATAATTTGACCGAATCTTGACCGAATTTAACTACCGCGATGTTTATGGCGGTGATGGGCATTGACTTTGACGTCAGTGTGGCCGGGGCTTATGGGATAAAATGATAATTTTGTGTTTTTAAAATTGCTTTATAACCAAATGTATATAATTATGTGGGGGTATGTGTCAGGGGGTGTGTATGTGTATGTATGTGGGATGATAATATTGTTCCTTTTATGTTAAAGTATGAACGCAGCTTATTAATTGTTACTTACTTAATTGTTTATTGTTACTTGTTGCGTTTAACGCAACGGATGAAAGGATGAGAGGTATGTGCGCGAGTGAGAAAGGATACCAAAAAATGGCGACGACGAGCAGTGTTGCCGTTTTAGCCCCTTTTTGGCTAGATCTAGCGGATTTTCGACGGTTTTAGCCAAAAAATAATCTGTTTTTAACCGACTTCAAAAAGGAGGAGGTTATCAATTCGTCGGAACCTTCCCGATTACTCGAAGATAGCTGGACCGATTTGGATTTTTTTTGTTTTATTCGAGTTCATCACAGTTGGTCCCATATAAAATTGATTAACTTTGCTTTGGTAGTTTTTGAGTTAGCTTCAATAATACGTATTTTTTCCCCACTTTTATATGGATTATGTTCTAGTTTGTTTTGCAGATAGTGGTATTAGAATTTGTGTGGGGTAGGTTCCACAACTAAAAAGTGAAAAATAAAAACTTTTTTACAAAAAAATACAACCGACTTCCAAAAACCACTACAAAGTGAAAAATAACTTTAATTTCGGAAGTCGGTGGCAAAAAACGAAAATACATTTAACTAGACACCGACTTCCGAAATTAAAGTTATTTTTCACTTTGTAGTTGTTTTTGGAAGTCGGTTGTATTTTTTTGTAAAAAAGTTTTTATAGCCACCAAAATTAATCTGGCTACTTCTGGCTACATCTTAGATTATTACTACATACCTACTGTTGTACCACCTGAAGTTTTAACAAAAGTAACAAAAACTGTCAAACCAACTGAAATACCATCCATAACATCATCCATTAACGAAGAGATTCCAGAATTTCCAGATGACATTGTAAACTTTCAAATTGATTTTCAATTTTTTACTTAAAAAAAACTGTAATTTTCCACATTTCTATACATTAAAATTATATTGACAATATTAATAGCATAAAGTAAACCAAAAATACTTTAGCCACTTTTAGCGGAATTTCGAAAGTAATTTATTTACAAAACTAGCAACTTTTTTCTTTCATGTAGCCACAAACTAGATGGTCCTAACGGCAACACTGACGACGAGTGGACACGACGAACATGGTGAAACGCGAATCTTGAGTGAGCACAGAAATAATAAATAGTATACAAGCATTCTGGTCATTTATTTTGCCATACAATCCCACATACATGTATGTATCAATCAATCTGCCTAGCCTTTTCCCAACTAGGTTGGGGTCGGCTTCCAGTCTAACCGGATGCAGCTGAATACCAGTATTTTACAAGGAGCGACTGCCTATCTGACCTCCACAACTAACTAGTTAACTAGACTACAACTACTAGACTAGTTAGTTAGTTAGTTAGCGAGTTAACTGGGTAATACGATACCCTTGATAAGACTGGTTGTCAGACTTTCGGGCTTCTGACGACCCGTAACGACTGTCAAAGATCCACGAATGACAGCCGGGACCAACGGCTTAACGTGCTTTCCGAGGCACGGAGGAGTCTCGGTATGTAAAGATGGTCAACCATCCACGGACCAACCCCGGCAAGCGTAGCTTAACCTGATAGATCGACCTGTGCGGCTGTTATTACTTAGCCACGAGCTCCTCATACATGTATGTATGTTTATTATAGTTAAATCATTTGGATTTTCCATAATTATGTGTTATTTGAAAATAGTGTCTACTATTGTTCTAAAACCGAATCATGATTAAGAAATGTATGTCGTTAAAAAAAAAACCAAAGTAGCTCCGTCTATTTTCTGTTTAATACTATACGTAAACAGTTCCTTATTGTGCAGTAAAATTTGCTTTAAATCGAAGGTATTTAAATATGTTAAGAATTTACTAAGCTAAAAATTGATTTAAGTATAGCATTTTGTCATAAATACACAATTAAACGAAGCACGTTTAGTTCCGGTGTGCGTGTGAGTCTTCCATCTCTATTGCGTCAAACTAGACAGTTCCACTTACACAGCAAGCTAAACCACGCTTCAATATTTTATCCTGGTAGTTCTTTACCAATAATGAAGCAAAGTCCTCATAGCTCTGCATAGTAGACCCTGCTATATGGAAGTAGCTATCACAGATAAAATATAGTTTACCATTATATTTTTTTTTATAGATAACATAATTATTTACCTTAATTACAATGTACAAGCTAACACTAAAATATATATATATATATATATATATATATATTATGTACAAGTAGGTATACATACAATAAAAAATAAAAAAGGCCATTATATTTGTTTGGCAATAAAAAATACTACCATTGGTAAGCAAAACGATTCGTTTTTGTTAATAGGAACCGAGCAGTGAGCACAAACGTGGGATTCCGAGGAATGGAAGGGTCTCTCTATGTAATAGGTAGTCACCCATCCACGTACCGACCTACCGCGGCAAGCGTAGCTTAACCTTCGGTCGGTTCGTGCGGCTGTTAATTTTAACCATCCTACACTTGCGAGTTCGTGTATTCATGTGAAAGTGAATGACTGGCATATGTGAGTTTATTTTTGGTCCATGTGTTGATAAAGTGCAGCTAACTACTCGTATAGGTACCTACCAATCAATCATTCTGCCTAGCCTTATCCCAACTATGTTGGGGTCGGCTTCCAGTCTAACCGGATGCAGCTGAATACCAGTACTTTACATGGAGCGACTGCCTATCTGACCTCCACAACCCAGTAACTGGGTAATACGATTATTAACTACCGAAATGAATAATACGCTGGTTCGTGGTAGTACTAGATAAAAATCAATTTTTTATTATGTCAAAAGTCATAAAAAAGACAATAGAAAAAAGTATAAAAACAAAGACAATTATAAAAGAGGTGCGTTCTGCACATTTCTCCCCCTTTCAACACTGAAGACGAATTAGCCTTTTAAGTGGTCGCCTAAGTACTCCGGTCGCCGTGGTCACATCAGCCACTCTTGTTATGCGATCTCTACCCGGGAACAAAGCAGTGATCCGACCTCTAGGCCACGATCCTCTTGGTAGGTTCCCGTCGGCCACAAGCACCAAGTCTCCAACGACGATGTCGGGTATCACTCCCTGGCCACGTCTCGGCGCGAGTGTTGGCAGGTATTCTCTAACCCAGCGCTGCCAGAAGTGGTCTGACAATCTGACGGCCCTCCGCCAACTGCTTCTGCTCACCAAGTCAGCTTCACTTAAGTTTGCTGGAATTGGACGACCTGAAGAAGCGCTGATCAAAAAGTGCATGGGGGTTAAAGCTTCTTCGCTGCCTGGTTCAAGCGATACATGGGTAAGTGGGCGAGCGTTCACCAGTGCCTCAGCTTCAGCCAGCAGTGTACGCAGCACTTCATCAGACGGAGTACGCTCCTTGAGTGTTGCTTTTAATGCGATCTTTACGCTCTTAACGAGTCGTTCCCAAGCCCCGCCCATAAAAGGAGCCGATGGGGGGATAAATCTCCAGTTCATCTTCTCGTTTGCTGCAAAATTGGAAATTGCAGCAGAATATAAGGTTCGTAGTTCTCTGCTAGCGCCCACAAATGACGTTCCATTATCTGACCACAGCTCTGTTGGCGTGCCCCTTCGTGCTATAAATCTACGGAGGCTCATTATAGCTGCATCAGTGGAAAGGTTATTCACGACCTCCAGATGTACGGCACGAACGACTAAGCACGTGTAGAGGGCGATCCATCTCTTCTCCTGCCTCCTACCAATGGACACTTGAATTGGCCCAAAATAATCCAGCCCAACAAAGGAAAACGGGCGTTGGTGGTGCGCCAAGCGAGCTTCAGGTAAATCTCCGATAGGTGGATTAAACACCACAGCTTTGCGAAGACGGCATACTTGACAATTGAATGCTACTGACCGCACAGTACTTCTGAGACTTAATATGAAAAACTGCTGTCGAAGCTCATTCACAATTATTTCTGTATTCGCATGGGCAGCTTTCTGATGATGTCGGTCCACGAGTAAGCGTACAGATGGATGTCTGCCGTCGAGTATGATGGGGTGCTTAGCTTCCTCACGAACTCCTAAAGCTGCGGAGATGCGACTGGACAGGCGAAGCATTCCATCGTTACCGATGATTGCGGATATTTTTAATAAGCGACTGGTGCGTGGCAAAGGTTGACCACCCGTAAGATGCGTTACTTCATCCGGGAACGAGTCCAGTTGGGATTGGTGCAATACATGCTCTTCTGCTAAGCGCATGTCATCAGCAGTGATTACTCTGGATCGTGACATTGATGGACACGGTATGGAGAACGTATTTGCAGGTTGAAACATATAAGTACAAAGACCCCCTTCAAGTCTAACTAGATTAGCAACATCTAAGCCCCGTTGATGGAGACTACGTATGCGC
The DNA here is from genome assembly GCA_946251885.1 of Cosmia pyralina. Taxonomy (NCBI): domain Eukaryota; kingdom Metazoa; phylum Arthropoda; class Insecta; order Lepidoptera; family Noctuidae; genus Cosmia; species Cosmia pyralina. The sequence goes on along the minus strand of OX276368.1, from coordinate 5,265,263 downwards.
AACAAAGTGATATACTTATGGGCGATTGCTGTAGCACGCACCAACCTTAGCCAAGAGCTAAAACGCTTCGGATCTGCCGAAATTGGTGCCTGCTTCTCGACTTCACTAATGTGATTTACTGCGATATATGATGATGGCTTTAATTCCTCCTGTCCTAAGTTAATTTTGTCATACGGTTCACAAGGCCAATCAGAGGACAGTAAAAAATCAGGACCCAAGATCCAACGGGATTTTGGAGAGAGATCAGAGCGTTTGTTGCGAGTTGCATCGTCGGCTACGTTTAAATTACTTGGCACCCAGTGCCATTCATTCACGCTGGATAACTCCAATATCTCGCCTAATCTATGCGATACAAAAGGCTTGAAAGAGCGTGCGTCACTGCGAAGCCAACCGAGGACAGTCATCGAATCACACCAAAAAACACGTCTGCTAACTTTAAATCGGTGGGCTTCACAGATTGACGAAGCAAGGCGAGCTGCAATAAGAGCGCCTTGGAGCTCTAGACGTGGTATGGAGACTGGTTTAAGGGGTGACACGCGAGCTTTGCTACAGATAAGGGAGAGTCTAACTTCACCGCTATCGTACAGAAACCGCCAATAAGCGACAGCGGCAAAGGCAGACTCACTGGCGTCCGAAAACACATGAAGTTCGCAGCCTGTCAGCTCTAAATCACTTAAATTATAGCGACGTGGAATTCGTAAAGTAGAAGCCAAGGATAAATCCTGAAACCACGACTTCCACGCAGCACTGTCACCTTGAGAGAGCTCCTCATCCCATTCCAAACCCTTACGCCAGGCGTCTTGAAACATGATGCGGCCACGAACTACGATCGGCGCAAGGATTCCAAGGGGATCGTAGACTCGCATCACGTGGGCTAACACCTCTCGCTTGGTGAGCTTGTGTGGCAACACACCCTTATGGACTCCCGTGTTAAAACCAATCACGTCACAGGGGGGTTGCCAGATAAGGCCAAGCGTGCGGACATCTGTAGCCAGGTGACCTAAATCTACTTCTTTAACAACTTCTAGCAAGGATTCTTTGGGTAGCAACGGGAGTGCCATGACATCGTTTGACATCCAGCCTCGCATCTCAAAGCCAGCATGAGAGTGTACGTTGTAAATGTCCACAGCCAGTTTGGCCGCTTCATGAACGTTGTCTAAACTAGTGATGCAATCATCCATGTAGTGATCGTGTATAATTACTCGAGCTGCATCGGGGTATGTATCCTGCCACTCTAGTGCATTTTTGTTTTTGATATGGATAGCAGTAAAGGGGCTGGACGCAGCGCCAAAAATCATGGATGACATGCGGTATGTACGTATAGGCTCTTTCGGATTATCGCGCCACAGAAATCTTTGGGCATCCCTATCATTTTCAATTACTTTAATTTGAGGGAACATTTCACGAATGTCAGCTGTCAGAGCAACCTTACCCTCACGGAAGCGCATCAGAATACCTAGCAGGGGTTGCAAAAGGTCTGGACCAGTTAATAACATCGAATTTAATGACACGCCGTGGGACTTGGCGGCTGCGTCGTGTACCGTTCTCAATTTGTTAGGCTTATTTGCGTTAATTACGCCAAAGTGAGGAAGGTACCACAACGGGGACCCCAAGTTAGGAGGAGCTGAACACGGTTCAGCATATCCCTTTGACAGCATATCATGGATATTCCGACGGTAGCGTTCAGCATAGTCCGGATCTTTCACCATTTTTTTTTCTAAACTAAGGAACCTAGACACAGCTAACTTGTAACTATCTGGAATATCCAGTTTATCAGCCTTCCACAACAAGCCTACTTCAAACCGTCCACCGGGAAGACGGTGTGCTGTGCGCTCGAGAACTTGCAAAGCGCGTTCGTCGTCGGCACTACGAGCTTCCTGTTTAGAGATGCCGACCGAATCAATTCTGAACTGCTCCCTAATAAGACCTTCCAGAATCAACTGATCGTTCAATATATCAGGTTCGCTAACCGTGGCGTGGTTGATAACGTCTACAAGTTTAGTTTTACTGCAACCGAAACCATACAAAACCCAGCCTAAAGCAGTTAAAATAGCTACGGGTTGTGTCTTGGTTCCTTTGCGCGTAGCTTTAGCGAAAGATAAGTGCCAGTTGTCGATGCCTATAATCAGCATTGGCCTAACGTCTTCATAGCAAAATTCATTAGCAATGTCTGCCAGGTATGGATACTTACGCACGCTCTCAAGATGTGCAGACTGTCGCGCAGCACCCAAGCCGCTCATCGACCTGGCTCGCTTAACGGAGTGAATTTTGTTTGAATGACGACCTTTTATATTGAAATCAACATACTGAATGTTTACGTCCATTCCTAGACCACCTACACAGTCCAAATGGATACGTTTCTCTTGGCCCTTGCAACCAATTTGAGCCGCCAGCCTAGAATCTATAAAGGTACCTGTGGAACCGTCGTCCAGCAAAGCGTACGTATCAACGCTACTAGAAGGCCCCGAAACGGTCACGCCAACTATTTTCAATAACGGCCGAACAGAAGGTTCCGCAGCTGACAAGGAGGATGCATGAGCCAAGACTTCGTGGTCCGAGTCGTCAGACGATGGCGCGCCGGCCTCGCAGCCCACGGGTGCGTCACAAGGCAGCTGAGCACTGCACGTCGGGGGCGCGGCCGCGCTGGATGTCGATGGCTCGGGTTCAGCATCGTCTTCCACACCGACGTGCGCGGTGACTGCACGCTCAAATTTCGACCCGTGCAACAAAGCATGGTGACGCATGTCACAACCTTCTACTGTACACACTCTTTTAATACAAGAAGTTTTATTCTTGTGCCAACCTTTCTTTAAACATCTATGACATATTTTATTTTTCTTAATAAATTGCCAACGATCATTTATTGTCATTTTGACAAACCTATCACAAAACTTCAATTCATGTTTTTGTTGACACAAGGGACAAAAATTATTTTCTGAAATGCTACAATTTTCATTATTTTCAGCGAAAACGTTCACCCTATCCCTGAAGCCTCTGCCATCCGTGTTAGGACGTGCTACAGTAGGTAACGAGCATTCAATAGCGCCGCCGAACCTACACTGCAAGTTAGCTTCACGGGAGAGGAAATCGGCAAACATTTCAATTTTACACAAGCTGCCATCGCACAAATGAGCGTAATCCAACCACCGTGGTCGCAATAGCGTTGGCAGCTTGTTCCACAGTGCCTGAAACAGCTCGGGCGAGCGTAAGTAATCCGGCTGATTTAACAGGCGGATTACTTCCACACAATTCTGTACTCGGCTGGCAAAAATTACGAGGTCTTTACCTTCGTAGCTTACCTTAGGCAGCGCACGTATTACAGACACTTCATGCATCACGACGAGCTCGGGGCGGCCGTAGCGCGCGTCAAGCGCAGCCAGCACCACCCCGGGGGCGCGCGCCGCCGCCAGCAGCCCCGCCACTGCGTCGCGCGCCGCTCCGCGCAGGGCGCACGACAGCCTCGCTAGATTATCAGTTGCCGAAACACCTTGAGCTGTATTTTCGTACGCACGTTTTAAAGCTAGCCAATCTAAATAGGACTTGCCATCGAACGTAGGCAAGTCTGTCTTCGTAGCAGTTTGCTTGTTAACTTTCTTAATTAATATTCCGAGCGAATTGATTAAGCGCGTCACTCCTCCATCTTCAATACGATCTTGGTTGAGAGCGTGTGTCTCCACGGCGTCTTCGCCGTGTGACGCTCTCATGCCCAGTGTCCCACACTGAGCTGTATCGCCGTACCTGGAATGTGGGTTGGCACTTAAAAAATGACGCTCATCGGGATTAGGCAATACATTTTTTACCCAATCTTGGATACTAGCACAGCTACGCATGCAGTGGCTGCCGCGCTGGCTGGCGTCCGCCTCTATGGCGGCGAGCTCAGCTTGTAATTGGAGCTCCGCGACCTGTCGCTCTCTCTCTAGTTGGAGCTCAGCGACCTGTCGCTCTCGCTCTAGAGCTTTTTGCTCCAAATCAGCCAGGTGGCGCGCGTGCTGCGCCTGTGCCGCCAGCTGACGCGCCACGATGGTGGCGGAAGAGCGCGAGGTGGCGGCGCTGGCCGGGCGGGAAGGCGCCGGAGCCGCGGCGTGAGGGGGCAGGTCCGCGCTCTGCTGCGCGGGTGGGGCAGTCTCCCTCGCCGCAACTTGGGTGCCGTCTCCTGCACACAGCGCGTCCACTTTTGCACGCTTAGAATGTGCTGAACGTGTATGCATTTTTCCGTTGAAGGACCAAATATTAACTACCGAAATGAATAATACGCTGGTTCGTGGTAGTACTAGATAAAAATCAATTTTTTATTATGTCAAAAGTCATAAAAAAGACAATAGAAAAAAGTATAAAAACAAAGACAATTATAAAAGAGGTGCGTTCTGCACAACGATACCCTCTGGTATGACTGGTTGTCAGACTATCGGGCTTCCAGTCAGATTAATTCGAAATTTTGCACACATAAATATCAGAGCCCGATGACAATACAATAATTTTAAAAAAATGTCCCTTTATCCTGATCAGGATCAACAGGATTAACGATTTATCTCAAAAAAAAATTAAAAATAAATAATAGTTTGAAAAACTAAAAAAACACGTTTAACAAAACTGAACTAAAACGTAAAAAATAAATTTTTCACTAAAAGAATAAAGTGATTAACGAGAAAATTAATGTCATTGTAAAAAAAAGCGTGGGGTGCTTTGTACGACATTCTTACACTAACTCTGTAATTCGGAAGCACCCCACGCATTTTTTTACAATGACATTAATTTTCTCGTTAATCACTTTATTCTTGCATTGACAAAATTATTTTTTACTTTTTAGTTCAGTTTAATGGTATTAAAGCGTGTTCTTTAGTTTTTTAAACTATAATTTATTTTTTTTAAACCACCTCTGTCGTAAATTTTTTTGCCGACTCGCCCACCAAGAGTTCCCAAAGTTGTGCTAGTGGTGGTCTATGGTCATAAAAGGTGCACAGACCCCCAGACTCTATAGCCCCTGCACTAGGCGGGAACCTGTATATCTCTGGGGATAGTGTTCAGCTATTGTCATACAAATTACTACCAAGGAGTTTTACCTTTAAAAATGCATGTAAATGTTAGAAAATAGCAATTTAACTTTAGTTATACTTAGTAATAACTATGTTCCTTGATTGACATAACCCTAGCAATTGCAGCCATTTTGTGACTTTTCCTTTATTTATTTTTTTTATTTATTTTTTTTAATGGGCATTGCCCGCGGCTTCGCCCGCGTGGATGTCGGAAATTAACCCATAGGAACCAACTACCGGGATAAAAAGTGTTCTATGTGTTAATCCAGGTTATAAACTATCTGTGTGCCAAATTTCATCCAAATCCGTTCAGCCGTTTTTGCGTGATTGAGTAACAAATATCCAAACATCGTCACAAACTTTATTTGTAATATTACTAGGATTATGAACGAGTCGTAGGGTATAGGTATGCACCTTTTTTTTTGTAGGTATTTATATATCTACTAGCTACGCCCCGCGGTTTCGCCCGCGTAGACCGGTATAAAAAGTACCTAACTTATATGTTAATCCAGGGTAAAGCTATCTACATACCAAATTTCATTCAAATCGGTCCAGCCGTTTGAGCGTGAAGAAGTTACAAACAAACAGACACACTCACAAACTTTTGCCTTTATAATATTAGTGTGATAGCTAATATGTGCCCCTCTTTCGTCTTTCGTGTGATTGACTAATTGTTGCAAGGGACGGCCCTTTAACGATTCCAGTGAGTAAGTGAGTGGTGAGTGGTGAGTTGCAGTGAGTCCCACCCCCTCCAGAGCGTCCACCAATCGTAAGCGCGGGAGGGGCGCGAGTTTTGCTACGATGGCACAATATACAAATATTGTACATACGGCTACACATCAAGCTATACCGTTCCAGTTTACACTGACCTCTCATTGTAAGAAAATCCTATACAATGCGAGATCAGCTTATACTGGAAATATACAGCTTTATCTGTAGCCGTGCGAACATTCTATTTGTGTAAGAAAGAAAGAAAGAAAACACATTTATTTAGCACAGACTAAATTAAAGAGGCAAAACAAAAAAAAATAAAAAATAATAATAAATTAAAAAATCTACATTTGCGATGCGACAACAACAAAAAATAAAAAAAATACAATGCAGGAAAGTGTGCCTCACGGCTGTGCCAAAAGTGTAAATACATCTTTTACACTTATTTAAAAAATTTTATGTCTGAGAACTACAAATTAACAGAGAGCTTGCTTCTTGCCAAATTTTATGATTCTAAGACAACGGGAAGTAGGTACCCTATAGGTTTTGATTTACTTGCGAGAATCAAAATATGTCGCATAAATGGCCGTATGTTTTTATTGCGTTGACTTAGAAGCTGAAGAGACCATAGATTAACGTATTTGATATTAATTTCAACCTGATACCTCCACGTGTTCCTGAGAAAAAGGGTCTTGACAGACTGACAGACAGACAGACGGACAACGAAATGATCGTATAAGGGTTCCGGTTTTGCTTTTGAGGTACCGAACCCTAAAAACTATGTTGTTTCGTGTACTTACAGGTGAAAAGTTATTCCGTGAGATTTTTTATGTGATTTGCTATTGTTTTTACAAGTTTTTACTAAACAGGAAGCCATAATTCTATTTTTTTTAACTATGTTAACTGAACGACGACTCATCACGTACTAAGAGCGGTGAGCACGGGTTTAGTTGTATGTGTGTGCGTGAGCGTATATTTTACTCGCAGGAGCACGGTTTTGTGGCTTTACCAGGCCAGGCGCACTCCGCATTTTAGGTATGACGCTACAAGTACGCGGCGGGCTCGACTTGTCGGGCTAATTCAATGTGGGCTGCCACGCACCGGCTGGCTCGTACGCCGCGTTTTTAAATAAGACAACCTTAACGAGTCAGAAGGTATAAGAGTTATGCGATAGAAAGAGAAGCAACTTCTAGGTGAGTATAACTGTAGGCAATTAACGCTGTGCGATCAGAATTGCACTTTATTGTGTCGTAGCAAGAGTCGCTATTTATTTAAATTATTTTGCGGAGTGAATCTTCTGTACTTGTACTATTAAGTATTCTGTGGCTTTAGTTTTGATGTTTGCGGCGCGCAATCTTCCTTTTTTTGTTGATCTGAGATACAATTAATAATATTTTTTGACCTACCATGGTCATGCCTATGTCATACGGTGTAGTAGACGGACTCTTTTAAAAGTGTGTATGCTAAAATGTAGACGCATGTTACTGTGTGTGTGCCCGGCGGCGGGCAGCGGCGCGGCGCGGGCGGCTCGAGTCGTAGTCAGAAAATAGTAGTTTTTTTTAGCCACCAACGATTGTCATACTCATTGCAACACTACAGTGAATTCAAACAACGTCAGTCCCCTGCAATACACGATTATCTCAAATACTGCGAGTCAAAGATTACTCATTTATGTTTCCAAAAGACTTAAGTGAGAATACAAATAAGGATAAATACACAACTGTAGACGAAGATGACCAAAAGTGAAGTGTAACAATGTACACAGATTCCACAGTGTAAGTAACTTTATAAAATAATATATCATCAATTCATCATCACCCTCTTGCTCGTAAGCTAATTTATTTGTGGTCAAAATCAAAAGCAAAAAGTATTGTATTTCACACTTTTATGAAACAAGCAATGTAACGCGCGCAACATAATCTTTACATTGTCTACTTTATCCCTTTCAATTGAATGCTCACAATTTTCCTCACGATAAGTTCTAGATTATTTCGCATCACATGCCCATAGCATGACAACCAATTTCCAAGCAACTTTTCAGTCACCGGTGACATTTTCAGACTAATTTTACGTCACACTTATTATTATCACAGACCAACCACATAACACATTTTTCTTTTCAATACAGTTGTTAAACATGGCGTACTTTCAGAGGCTATAATTATGATTCGAAAATTAAATTTTTTGCATAGGCATCTTTCTGTTACGCGGTCGTGAGTTTTTTAGGGTTCCGTAGCCAAATGGCAAAAGACGGAACCCTTATGGATTCGTCATGTCTGTCTGTCTGTCTGTCCGTCCGTATGTCACAGCCACTCTTTTCCGAAAGTATAAGAACTATACTGTTGAAACTTGGTAAGTACATGTATTCTGTGAACCGCATTAAGATTTTTACACAAAAATAGAAAAAAAAACAATAAATTTTGGGGGTTCCCTATACTTCGAAACTGAAACTCGAAAAAAATTTTTTCATCAAACCCATACGTGTGGGGTATCTATGGATAGGTCTTCAAAAATGATATTGAAGTTTCTAATACAATTTTCTTCTAAACTGAATAGTTTGCGCGAGAGACACTTCCAAAGTGGTAAAATGTGTGTTTGTGTCCCCCCCCCCCCCTTGTAACTTCTAAAATAAGAGAATGATAAAACTAAAAAAAATATATGATGTACCCTGTAAACTTCCAGCGAAAATTGGTTTGAACGAGATCTAGTAAGTAGTATTTTTAATAAGTCATAAATCGGTCTATTATTAAAACATCGATCAAAGTTACAACGAATCACAAGAACTTTTATATTATGTTACTTGCTGCTACGGAACCCTTCATGGGCGAATCCAACTCGTACTTAGCCGCTTTTTTTTTACGAGCTCGGTCATTACTTTTGCAGTGGAGTTTTAAATTTACAAGTCAATTTAAAAAGTTTAGTAGCAAGGAGTTTTCATATATAGAATAAAATGGGATAGATTTTATACGAGGAAAAATGAATGAGTCTGTACGTCTTAGCATTGAATTCTCAAAAGTCTATGAAATGGTTGTTTAATATATTTAATTACCAGTTTTAATTTAATTATTTTCACATAAACATTTGTCAAAAATCTAATAGGCTTTATAGGCTGCTTTCGTTGTAAAAAAAATATGTCCAGTTGCAAAAACGCGCCATTTTCAGAAAATTTTATTTTTTGAGTGATAAATTTATTTATTTTTTTGTTAATATGAGTTCAAGTACATACAAGTGTTGAAATGGAATTAACACCACCCGATTTTTTATCTGAGGCAAAAACTGCGCAAGATAAAAGCCTCCAAAATCTCGAGAAAGACAATATGGCGACTTACGATAATTTTATTTTATGGAAAAAATAAAAGAAAACTAAGTAATTTTCAGAACATTTCTTGTTAGCTTATTTTCGTGAATTGAGTGGTAAATATAAACCATCTACATTGTGGTCAATTTATTCCATGTTAAAAACTACTCTCAAACCCTCCCCGCCCCTCTCTCTCTACTCTCTCTATTTTTTTTATGTCTATTTTGTTCCTTTTTATCTGTATTTCCTGTGTGTGTCCGAAATAAAACATTTTTTCTTTCTTTCTTGCTTTCTTTCTTTCAAACATATTTAATTATTTGATTTGTTTTTTGACAACAACCACCACAACTGTATTGATTGAATGTGTTATCAAGCCAATAAAAACTTTTTTTCAAAAAATAACAACCGACATCCAAAAAAAAAACACTACAAAGTGAAAAATAACTTTAATTTCGGAAGTCGGTGTCTTTGGTTTTGTAATTTCGTTTTTTGCCACTGACTTCCGAAATTAAAGTTATTTTTCATTTTGTAGAGTTTTTTTTTTTTGGAAGTGGGATGTTATTTTTTGTAAAAAAAAATTAGTTTTCACTTTTTAGTTGTGGTAATACTCCACACAAATTCGAATACCTGCAAAAGAAATTAGAACATCATCCAAATAAAAAGTGGGGAAAAAATACGTATTATTGGAGCTAACTCATAAACTCCCCAAACAAAGTTAATAAATTTTACATGTACCAACTTTGAGGTGTACACATCTCGAATAAAACAAGAATCTTTCAAATCAGCCAAGTCTGTAAAAAGTTATGCGTGGTAAAATATATTTAAAAAAATACGTGTCGACTTGGGAACGTGAGGAGCTCGTGGCTAAGTAATAACAGCCGCACGGGTCGATCTATCAGGTTAAGCTACGCTTGCCGGGGTTGGCCCGTGGCTGGGTGACCATCTTTACATACCGAGACTCCTCCGTGCCTCGGAAAGCACGTTAAGCCGTTGGTCCCGGCTGTCATTCGTGGATCTTTGACATTCGTTACGGGTCGTCAGAAGCCCGAAAGTCTGACAACCAGTCTTACCAAGGGGTATCGTATTACCCAGTTACCCGGTTGTAGTACTGGTATTCAGCTGCATCCGGTTAGACTGGAAGCCGACCCCAACATAGTTGGGAAAAGGCTAGGCAGATTGATTGACATGTCGACTTGGGAACCTCCTCCTTTTTTTCGTCAGTAAAAAAAAACGTGCAGATCAGGGGCAGTTCGCTAGTTATTTATATAATGCCTTTGCCAGCGCCTTCGCCCGCGTGGAGGTCGGAAATTATCCCAGGGGAACGTACTACCGTGATAAAAATAATTTACCTTTAAACCTTAATCTGTGGAAGCTTATAAATGGCAATTTTAAGCGATATTGTACATAATTTACCTCTAAAGATATTAGACTGTAAGCTTTCCGAAAATAAAATAAATAAATAAAATAAAATAAAAAGTATCCTACATCCTAATGATAATCTTCTGCAATAGAATTTGGACTGTGTACCTTTGTTATTATTTTTTCTAATCTGTATTTTACTTAAATTGAATTTAAATTGTTGACATTTTCATTTAATCCTATGTTTTTTTATTTTTTTTTATTTATATTTTTTTTATTTTTCCTCTTTGTAAGTCATTGTTTTAATTTATTATTAACGATTTTATAATTATCTTTTTGTAATAGTTGTCTTAGTGCGACTAATTTTGTACGCCATGATTGGCAAAACATGTAGCTACCTCTTATTATTTTTAAGACCTGTATAATTCTGCACTCATGTTTTACAAAATAAATATCTTGTATGTTGTATCTAATCCAGGCTATGGTCAATCCGTGTGCCAAATTTCGAAGTATTCCTCAAAGCGCACCTATTTTTAAGCGCAACCATCTAAACGCAACAAAATTGTTCCTCAAAGCGCAACTTAATTATTCCTCAAAGCGCACCTATTTTTAAGCGCAACCATCTAAACGCAACAAAATTGTTCCTCAAAGCGCAACTTAATTATTCCTCAAAGCGCACCTATTTTTAAGCGCAACCATCTAAACGCAACAAAATGGTTCCTCAAAGCGCAACTTAATTATTCCTCAAAGCGCACCTATTTTTAAGCGCAACCATCTAAACGCAACAAAATTGTTCCTCAAAGCGCAACTTAATTATTCCTCAAAGCGCACCTATTTTTAAGCGCAACCATCTAAACGCAACAAAATTGTTCCTCAAAGCGCAACTTAATTATTCCTCAAAGCGCAACCATGATGAAATATGGAGAGGGGCATTATGGATTAATTTCATCCAAATCCATTCAGTGAAGCCGTTTTAGCCTGAAAGCGTTACAGACAAACAAACAAACTCAATTTCTATATTATCATTATAGGTATTATATAATTATAGTAAGGATAACAATGAAGCTCTTTCATCATCATTCTCCTGCCCTTATCCCAATTTATTTGGGGTCGGTGGAGCATGTCTTTTTGTTCCCTTTATCTATTAGTTGTCATCTCGGTAGTCACTCCCTTTCGAGCCATTTAATCTTCCACAAAGTCCATCCATAATTTCTTTGGTCATCCCTTACTCGAGCCATCCACATTCATACTCAAAACTATCCTCTTAAGATACTCTATTTGAACCTATTAATCTACCCATAATGATCTAGGACAGTGTCATTGGAGTTTTGACTGTTTTGTTCTTTGACGGAATATGGCGTGGGTGTAAGTACCTAATTATGAGACTACGTGTTTTTGCCAACTTTTTTTCGGAGGAAAACAAATTACTTTCCTCGTTGAGCTAAATTCTTAAAATCATGACAAATACTATACCTACCTAAGAAGGTATAGGCACAGATGGCACACTCCGCAAAATCATTTAAATAAAAAGCGACTCTTGCTACGACACAATAAAGTGCAATTCAGGTCGCACAACGCTTCATTACCTACAGTTAAATTCACTAAGTTGCCTCTCTTTCTATCGCGTAACTCTTATACCTTCTGACTCGTTAGGGTTGTGTTCTTTTACGACGCGGCGCGTGAGTGAGTATCGAACTAACGTGCGAGCCGGCCGGTGCGCGGCAACCCACACTGAATTGACCCAGTGAGATGAGCCTGCCGCGTACTTGTAGCTTCATACCTAAACTGCGGAGTGTCCAGTGTCCACACATCACAAGTAAAGGAAAAATTCCAAAAATAGTTAATTTCTAATTTTATTATCTAAATATTTTTTTTTAGGATTGCAGTTCGAGAATAGACCGTGACGTATATCAATATATGGGTAAACATGTTTTTGAACTACAATGTTAAGTCTGTTTTTGGGATAAACTTTTTTCAACTACGGAATCCTTCAATGTGCGTGGTCTGACACGCAATTGGCCGGTTTTTTTTTATCATTATCGAAAACAGTTTTTTGGCAAAATGGCAATTAGTTTAGGCCCCCAAGTAGTATTAGCCCAGGGCCCCACAAACTCACGATCCGCCCCTGCTTTTACCTAAAATTTCAGAAAGATCTTCGGGAGCTCTTCAACTCTGTCCCCTTCTCTGGGAGAACTCCAGAAGCGCGGCGAAGAAGCGTGGTCGTTCTTTTCTTTAAAAAGGGAATAAGACCCTTTTAAGCCACATATATAAGCTATTTTCAAGAGTCGTCGGTGCCCAGTAAGTTTTTGTTATGAAAGTTATTTTGTTAGTTTAAGGTTTTTGAAGTCGTTTATTAAAGTCAATTTATTTTTCCATTTTTAGTTGACTTGGCGTCGCTGGGGGGGGGGGAGGGAGCAGCTGGATCGGAATATTATTATTTTGGAACTAATTTAGTCGCGGCGGGTCTCGGTGGTGAGGACGGAAGGACGACGTTCTGAGTTTGTTTCCGGACAGTGCTAGTGGTGGGGCTACTCTCCTGGAGGAGAGTAAAAGCGTCATCCGGAAGGGTGAGGGTATGCCTTGGTCGGCGAATCTTACTTATACTAGAGGGAGTACAACGGGCGGCTGCCTCAATCAGGGGATTGCGGTACTTAATAGCACAGTGAAAGAAACGCTTTGAAAGGCGTTTCATGAACTGCTGGATTGTAGGCATTTTAAGATCTAAATAAAAAGTGAGTTTATAAACTAAAACCAGACTACTGAAAAGTCACGCTCCAAAAAGTACGAAACAAGATAATATTTTCATCAGTAATTAGAAAAAGACAGACAAATTAAAAATCCGGAGTCATACGTAATGATCGATTTATGCCCTAACATGACGTTCACACGGCATCATTAAAAAAAAAAAATTTTTTAGTTAATGTTTTGTCCTCTAGAGGGCGCCATTTTCAATTTAATGTGACGTCATATAGCCTATAACCAGTGGACAATTAAGCCGCTTCTAACGATACCTCATTTGTCAAATTATGATAAGGAGTTTAGAAGTTATGAGGGAACAGATGAACATACATACATACCGGTCAAAATCATAACCCTCCTTTTTGCTTCGGAGTAGTCGGGTAATGAAGAGTCTCATTGCGTACATGACAGGATAGGCTCTCGTTGGGCACGCCACAATTGTGGCGATAAGTCCCCTCTTTGAGGAGTGGTTGGAGAGGCGCCACGGCGTCCTCACCTTCCGCCTGACGCAGGTCCTCACCGGACACGGTTGTTTCGGGAGGTTCCTGTTTCGGATAAGGCGGGAGGAAACGCCCGGGTGTCACCATTGTGTGGATCGCCCGGAGGACACGGTGGAGCATACAGTGGAGGTCTGCCCGGCTTGGGCGGAGCACCGCCGTGTTCTCACGGAGGCGATCGGCGGCGGCGATCTCTCGCGTCCAAACCTGGTCCAGGCCATGGTGCGGAGCGAGAGTGCATGGGAGGCCGTCACCTCCTTCTGCGAAGCAGTAATGCTCGCGAAGGAGGAAGCGGAACGCGTGAGGGAGAGGCAACAGCCGCGCCCTCGCGGCCCTAGCCGCCGTAGGAGACGCCCTGGGCGGCGGGAATCGATCGCCGATTCCCGGCCACCGTAGGCGCGGGCTTGCGGACGACGAGTAATGGGCAGCTCGCCGTTCGGTAAGGACCAGGCCCGGGTCGACGGCGCGTTGTGTTCCACGCGCGCCTCAAAGAGATGTCAGCAGTGACGGGGTCAATTGGGCCTATGCCGCCGGGGTCGCGGGTAGTTCGAAAGAGATACCGTGGCCCTGGCACGGGAAACTGAAGGAACATGGGTGGGTTTTAGTCAGTAAAAGTCTGACACGCCCTCCCGCTCTGCCCAGAGCGGGAGAAGTCATTTGATGATTTCCCATCCACAAAAAAAAAAAAAAAAAAAAGCATAAGCTCTCGTAACCTTTCTAAAGAAACGGTTCTAAAGGATCTGCATCCTATAGAAGAAGAAAGAAAGAAAGAAAAGAAAGAAAATACGTTTATTTGCGGTAAACATGACGCAAAGGACAACAAAATAAAATAACAATGTAAAAAGCAAGTTTTGGGGAAAATATGCGTCACATCTACGCAAAACGGCTACCGCACAGCATAATGCCGCGCCCCATGCAAAACGGAGCCTCAGGGCTGGTTCTCAGCGATAGCCGGCGTTGGCGCGGTTTTGCGTGTGCGAATACGATGCAAGCATAGGTCACGATGGAGCGGATAACCGCAGTAAAGATACAATATACTAATTTATATAGCCAAAAACCCCGGGGGGGGGGGGGGGGGGGGTTAGTTGCGAACCCCATAGGTTCACAACTATTTAGGATGATTTATTTTCCATCGGATGATGTTTTTTTACGTTTATATATATAATCCTATTTTGTAAAGGGTTTTTCCTTATGCACACATGGGGTGCAGAAAGCCTTCAAGGAGTAAGTGACAATTTGATATGGGTCAAAATAAAGTGAAGTCTACCGAGAGTGAAAAAGGTGTATGAACGGTCCGCCTTTATGTGCTCTCCGAAAGTGAGGTGGTGGTCAAGAATGACCCCTAGGTATTTTCTCACTTTTGCCAGTCCGATCACTATGTGTGGCAAGCCAATCCGCTTGCCACACATAGTGATCGGACTGGGAGCGGGGAGAGCGTGAAGACGCGATCTCGAGAAGAGAACCGCCTGGCTCTTATCGGGGTCGACCTCGATTCCCCATTCCGGATCCAAGCGCCTAAGACGTTTGCGAAGGTTTGGAGAGTCCGAGCTTAACGACCTGACTTGTAAATGGCTGTGTCGTTGGCAAAAAGAGCCAACTGAGTCTGTTTACTTTTGGGAATGTCGCTTTGTAAACAGATCACAGAGCCTTGAGGGATGCCTGCGCGTATGGAGTGAGGGGAAGAGGGTTCCCTCAACGTGATAGCGAATAGAACGATTAGACAAACAGTCTCGTAAGATGAGCACGAGGCGGTCTGGTACTGCGAGTTGGTTTAGCTTATATATTAAGCCATTATGCCAGACTTTGTGAAATGCTTTCGCTATTTCAAAGAATAAAATGCCAATCGCTTTGCGCTGACAAGCAACGCTTAAGTGCTCAACGATGCGGTGGACCTGTTGGGTGTACGTGTTGGGTTCGGAAACCTAACTGCTCGTTGGGGATTAGGTTCATAGCTTTGGCATAATCTTTGAGACGCTTAACAATAAGGCTTTAGTAGATTTTGCCGAGAACATTGAGGACACAGATAGGGATCTTTCCTCCATGGTTGACCGTTATACTGGGTGTTAGGTTAAACGAGGGACATACTTTAACGGAGTGTAGTACTCATGAAAATGAACAACTTTTACCGTGGAACTAATCCTGAAATATAAAAAAAAAATCTGCTGTCTCGTACGCATTTTGATCGCGTAGGTTTTGCACTTTGTAGGGAACAGCTGATTTTTTTTTTTTTTCATATTTCAGGATTAGTTCCATGGTAAAAGTTGATAATTTTCATGATTACTACACTCCGTTAAAGTATCTCCTCCTCGTTTAGCCAGCCCAAGGACGTGCTTTCTCTAAGTTTGAGTTTTCATCTTAAGGTAAATCTTTAATGTCGTCACAAACACTTCACATAGCGTATGCTAGATGTCGCTAGTTTTCTATACTATTACGTGCGTTGATGTTTGATCATGATTGTATTTGCGATTTAGTTGAATGGCTTAGTATTAATCGCGTACACAAGTAGACGACGTCTTGTTATAAAATAAATTTAAATAAATTGAATGATATGTCACGAAGTTAATCAACTTTTCTCCCACAGATGACAATCAAAATGGTTCAAATGTACGAACAGCGCATAGAGATGGGTCAGACCATGGAAAGCTATGAGCTCCTGGATCGCGTGCTGGTTCGCCGGCTGGCGAAATTCTGCTCAAGTATAATACTGGCGTGGATGGTTCTGATCATTCTGTTTGTTTTTAATTTGCTGCACAGGTGGGCGGTTTGTTTCATGGTAAGTCAATACCAGAGACGATTTATGCATCTGTCTGAAATGTGTGTGTGTGTGTGTGTGTATGTGTGTTTGTGCGTGTGTGTGTGTGTGTGTGTGTGTGTTTGTGTAATATGTGTGTGTGTGTGTGTGTGTAATGTGTGTATCTGTCACATAAGTCATTTCGTTAACCTTCTGTAGACCCCCTGCTGTAGCCATATCAGTTTGAAATTGGAAAACAGAAACTGCTCTCAGACCAGCTGGAACAATTATGATCTAAGCAACTTTTATGTCCTGTGGAGCAGAAATCTATACTATGATGTCATACAGCTGATCTAATGATGGAGACTCTGATGCTCCATTAGGAACAAGACTAGAGAGACAGAGAGACTGTCAAAAACAAACAAATGACTGCTGGCTTGGTGTAATAATAGAAGTTGCTTTGTTAAACAGAAACGGATGTGTACAGAAAAACAAGAACCGTGCATCAAACGGCTGCAAACAAAGCCAGAAGAAAAAAGTAACAGGTAAGGAATTTAGTAGATACTATTTGAATTATTAGTATATTTATTTTATTTATTTAATTTAAATAATGCACATTTACAATATTAAGCCTTAAACGAATAAAATAACTTTTAAAAAACACTTAACAGCTTCTGAACTCGGTGTCTTGAGTTCTTCAATGCACTTTAGCTTGACAACTTTGTACTATAACAGCCAGAAGTCGACTTACAATCTAACAAAACTATGGCATAGGCATATTAGTTGTACTTATGACCTTCTTCTTTAAGAACGTTTGACAACACTTCTACACATTTGCAACTTGTTGCCCGCTTATGATTGTTATTACAAATTTCAATTAGTTAAGTAAGCGTTACGGTGGCTAAAGTGGTTAGCACTGTGCCTCGCATGGCGAACGTTCAGGTTCGAGTCTCACATCAAACATGAAAAATATTTTTTAAGTATTACATGTGAAATAAGAATGCTGAGTTGCTAACAAATACTCGTATGTTAAATATTCCACAACTAAACGAAGATTCTTTCGTTTTACAATTATTTTCAATCTTAGCGTCGTTATTAAAATATGAGGGTAGATTTGAAACAAAGTGATAATTTCACTTTGTAAATCTACCCTCATATTTTAACTACTTTACTAGTTTACATAAATTATTCCACTATTCGCTGTTGTTGGTTGGTGAACATAGTTACGAGCGTTTGTGTTATCTTGTTGTTGCTATTTTAGTATTCTTCTGAATTCAATATGCAGGCTAAAATTAGTATTGAAGCCAAGGCAAATATTGTGGCCCTATATTCGAATGGCCTTAATATATCTCAAATATCGAATGAAACCGGCTTATGTGTAAGTTTATTTTTTTTATTTTATGTGATGATACCTACAAAATATAATGGTAGATAAATCGCTTGTTGCAAGTGTGTAATATAGTGTTTTTTTTTTTTTTTTTTGAGGAAGAAGGTAGCCTGAAGAGTCGTGAGAGGAGCGGAAGACCACCTCTTATTAGCCAGCCTCAGCGACGTTATATGGTAGCTGAACATAAGACGAATGGTTTCATCCCAACAAGGCGTTTTGCCGATGAGTTCGGCACATCAGTACGCTACGGTCGCCGCATACTCCATGCCGAAGGTATTTTCATCACCAAACGCCAGCTGAAAAACCGTTTTTAACGCAACGGCATAAAGAGGCGAGGTTAAGTTTTGCCCGGGAATATTTGGACTTTGATTGGGACACGACAATATTCACCGAAGAAAAATCTTTTAAATCGTGCCAAAAAGGAAGGTTGCATTTGTGGCGTAAAAATAACACGCGTTGGTCTGAAGGCAATGTCAGACCAAATACGGAGCCAGGCAGAATCAGTGTGAATATGTGGGGGAGGATCTGTGCTCAAGGGCCCGGTGAATTAAATTATATATCGACGCGAGCCAACAGTGTCAACTATGTGGAAGTGTTGAACGATATAATGTTGCCTACGGTGCGTAATGTCTACCCCGCAGAAGACTTAAACGAGATAAGTTTTGTTCAAGACAATTGTCCTATTCACCGTGCCAGAATTGTTCGCGAATGGTTTAGCAATCATCCGGAAATTAAAGTTATTCCTTGGCCAGCTTCGTCCCCTGACTTAAACCCCATAGAAAATATATGGGGTTTAATGGTGCAAAGATGGGAAGCTCGGGACGAGAGATGCCCAGAGCTACTCAAATCCCATTGCATGCAGTTATGGGATAGTTTGCGCGGCACAAATATCTGTGCAAATATTGTGGCGTCTATGCGTCGACGTCTCATTAGCTGTATCGACGCTAACGGAGGTCACACGAAATATTAAAAATCATAGACAGGTAGGGTAATTTTGTGTCAGGGGACATAGTGGCCGTAACTTTAACAAATTAGTATTTATATTATTGTAATATGGAGGTTAAGTTTCAATCCTCTTTTCATTGAGAAAATGAATAATTAACCTATAACCTCTTAAATGATATCAGAATTTTCATAACATCTTTAGGTAACCTAAAATGTGTTTTTTAACATTCAATAGGTACTATAATAATAACATAACTAAGTGTAAAGGATTTCTTTTGTATAAAAAATATTACAATAGTACCATATCAAAATTTGTTTCATTTATTATCATATTATAATAATAAATTACCTATAATGTAATATCTATTTGTTCAAAGTAATTTACTAAAATAAATTACTAAAACATACAAATAATAATAATTATAGGCCCAACTAGGATTCGAACTCACAACTATCCGGATCACATTAGCGAGTGCAGCCTCGTTACCGATCTAGCTAATGTTAACTTATATTCACTAGTTGAAATTTTGCAATACTATGAAAAAAATAATCAGACTGCGATAAAAAAACAAGTTACTGATATTGTCATCCTTGTCTAGTATTGACCACATCTATAACTACTCGTAGCGCGATGCTACAGACATGTTAATTTGTTAGTGTTGGAACATCAGTCACACGGATAAATATGCGTATGTGTGTATAGGCGCCGCAGCTCGTATAGCGCAGGCGATAATGGTAATTGCGGTGTAAGTGGATTTCTGGCCGTTGACTGTACATAAGAATATTTACATAATCTTTTATATACTAAAACCTTCCTGAAAGTATTTAAATCACGTTAGTGAAATAATCATCAAAATTGGTTCATTAGTGTTTGAGAAAATCGCGGACAGACATACATACATATGGGTCGAACACAGAACCTCCTTTTTTGAAGTGGGTTAAAAATACCAATATATTGATAATAAATCAGATTTGGTACGGAACCCTAAATGTACGAAGTCCGACCAGCACTTGGCCAGTTTTTTCATAGTGCCCCGTTTTGTATCCTCTAACCCTCAGACCAGCTGGAACACTTATATGCTAAGCAATTTTTATGTCCTTCATGTCTTAGCAGCAGAAATTTTACTATGATGCCATACAGCTGATCTAATGATGGTGACGGTGGTGTTTCATTAGGAACAAGATTAGAGAGGCGCTGTCAAATAATTGTTGCTTTGTTGTACAGACATGAATATGTAGAAATGGAACAGACGAACCGTGCAACAAACGGCTGCGAAGAAAACCAGCAGACTGAAGTAACAAGTAAGGAATATAATATTATTTGGATTACTGTCGATTGATATTTGAGTAAGGTCAGATAGCCACTCACGCGAGCGCGGTGTGAATCGGGTCCATGGAGTCATTTTACCTAATATTGTACGTGGTGTGAGTTCTATACCAAGAAAATATTTTTTTATTATTAACGTTGTTCCATCACTATTAAGTACTAATATCTAATTTTATGCATTTAATTTGATGCGTTATCTATTTCCGAACGATTTAAGATACGTCAACACTGACAGACTCGTCTATGACATTAAAAAATATTTTTTTCTCTGTCATGTCATTGTTCGGTCGGTCGAGTGTGAAAGTGTTTTACTCAGTTAATAGTTTAATTGTACTGTGGTAAGTGGGTTTATTTATGTTTCATGTTAAGAATTAACACACCATGCATTTTGAACCTTAAAACATATAGGTCATCGCTTGTTTTTTCTTACTAGAGCCATTTCTTTGAAATCTGAAGCTAAATTGTCTTTGTTCGTCTTTTTAACCATTTCTAGAAATGTAAACAATAACAAATTCAAATGAAACACACACCATAATAGAGGTTTAGTCAAAAGCTTTCCATGAAATTAACAGGAGCTACAGAATTCCTAGAAACTGTGCCGCTAGCGCAGTTTGTAAACAAACGCGCGCAGCGGGCCGAATGACGTCAGCGGGTGGTAAACTCGACTAGTTTTTTTAAGCGGGCGCTCCTGCTCTTGTGAGCGGATAGGCCGTTGCTCCATATTTTCATTCAATTTATATTCAAATGGTCAACATTAATAATCTATCAGAATAACTTTAATAATAATATATAATTTTTTGTTTGTTTCTATTGCATGATGTGGTCTCCTATAATTGAGGGGGCACATAGGGAGCTGTTCTTGTCCTTTATAATATAGCATGTAAGGTGTATTCTTTGTTGGAGATCCTAATAAAATAAAATAAAATTAAAAATTAAAAAATCTGCCTAGCCTTTTCCCAACTCGTGTTGGGGTCGGCTTCCAGTCTAACCGGATGCAGCTGAATACCAGTATTTTATATGGAGCGACTGCCTATCTGACCTCCACAACCCAATTACTGGGTAATACGCTACCCCTTGGTAAGACTGGTTGTCACACTTTCGGGCTTCTGACCACCCGTAACGATAATAACGAACGCTCCGGCCACGAATAGCAATGTTAGATATACAACATTATTTTTAGTATATGTGAAACCTGAATACAGTTTGTTCAGAACAATTTTTTTTATTTTTTTTTATTTAATCCTTAGTGATACAATTTTATCCCGAATAACTGAATCGATTCCAATAATTTTTATACCGTATTATATTTTGCCCCAAAAATCTTAAAAAAAGGTTACTATATGGACACCGCGCGACGAACACTGCAGTTCATAGCGGCACTAGGCACGGGCGCACAGCGGGCGCCACGTGGTGATCATGTTTTTGTACGGACAACCAGGTAACATAACAAGCATATAACTTTGCGACTTTCATGATACAGTTTTGAAATTTTGTACATAGATTCTTTACATAAAAATACAAGACACGTGTTTCGGGTTACGCATATACTAAAACTAATGTTGTATACGGTATATGTATACAGGGTTACTTATAATTCGACGTATATCCGTCAGGGGCTGATAAGGGGGCCAAAATGCAACAAATTGAACCCCCCATATGTATGTCCGAAATTCAATAGTTTTCGAGATATTTGAATTTTAAGAGTTTCTCGATATTTACCCAAAATTTGACAGTTAATTCCAAGTAAAACAAAAATACATATTTGAATGGGTACCATTAAAAATGATGTTGTAGCTGGCACTTCAATTAAGCTATGGACATAATTAAAACTACTTAATTTAACAAAATAATTAAAATAATGAGCGATATAAGAATAATATCTTACCAATATTTTCATTTTACGCTTCAAAAATGTTGTCTCCTCACAAAAATTTCTATGACATCAATCGTACAAATAATTATAACAACTTGCCTATTCTGTAAGCTTTCCAAAAAGGTATAAAAGTCAATTTTAAAATACATAATTCGTGGAATTTGCATGTGTTTGAATCGGCGCGGGGAGAGAAAGGGTCATTTGTATTTGTATGAAATAAAATGCATTAAAAAATTTACGTCAAATTTTATAAAAAAAATTACACATCTTGTTCAAAATGAGCCCCTCGATTACGAATGCAGGTTCGAATTCTCATCCTAACTTCGGTTTTCGTCACTCTTGATGTGAACGTTGTTCTCATCTGTTGCGCCGCGTTTATTATTCGCTGTCGAAGTTCTTCGACTGAATTTATTGGGGTCACATAAACTAATTCCTTCATATGACCCCAAACGTAAAAATCAAGTGGTGTGATATCAGGGCTTCGTGCTGGCCACAGAATTGGCCCAATCCCAATCCATCGGTTTGGATATCTCTCGTCTAGCCACTGTCGGACAGTAATCCGGTAACGTGCTGGACAACCACCATGTTGAAACGAGGTTGTTTTTTATTTCTTCGGGAACATCCGCCAACAAATTGTCTAGGTTGTTTCTTAAAAACTCCTCGTAATTTTCCTGCCTACGTTAGGTGCCCAAAATGTAAGTTATGGTAATTTGTTATACCATCCCGGTCAAACTCTGACTCGTCAGCGTCAGCGTTTAACATAAACCGAGAAAATTCGAGTCGCCTGGCAGGATCTCCCTCGTGCAATGTTTGGACAGGTTGATAATGGTGTCCTCTTCGTCAACCGTATACCGTCGAGGTCTGCCAGCGTTGATTTGTGCTCTCTGAACACTGCCAATTTCAGACAATCGTCGATAGGTGCTCCCGAAAACAGTAACGTGAGGAAGTCGACAATCGGGAAAGCGGCGTTGGTATTCTCACCGAGCCGCAGCCGCGTTTCCATCGGCAAAACCATAACAAAACAATATGTCTGCGTATTCGTTATTAGAATACGAAGCCATGTTATCTGAAATAACAATGATAAAAAAAAGAATAACAAGAGAAACAAGAATTAACAATAATGATCGACAACAAATTAACGCGATGAGAGATTGGTTAATAGCAAGATAACAACACACGTGCTTGCGCGGCGTAGAGTCGAAACTTACTAAGGAAGGCGACGCGAGCGCAGCATACGCCGTGTACTCCCCCGCCCGCATGCCCCGCCCCATCACGAAGAATTTCGCCAGTAAAATCGGTTGTTTTAGCGAGGATCATAAACTAAAAACACAGATGATTTCTCTCCCCGCACCGCGCGCCGCCGCGCCGGTTCAAACACATGCCATGCCACGAATTATGTATTTTAAAATTGACTTTTATACCTTTTTGGAAAGCTTACAGAATTGGCAAGTTGATTTAATTATTTGTACGATTAATGTCATAGTAATTATTGTGACGAGACAACATTTTTGAAGCGTAAAATGAAAATATGAATAAGATAATTATTATTCTTAAATCGTTCATTATTTTAATTATTTTGTTAAATTAAGTAGTTTTAATTATGTCAATAGCTTAATTTAAGTGCCAGCTACAACATCATTTTTAATGGTACCCATTCAAATACGTATTTTTTTTTATTTGGAATTAAATGTCAAATTTTGGGTAAATATCGAAAAACTCTTAAAATTCAAATATCTCGAAAACTATTAAATTTCGGCCATACATATGGGGGGTTCAATTTGTTGCATTTTGGCCCCCTTATCAGCCCCTGACGGATATACGTCGAATTACCAGTAACCCTGTATAATGTATATCAATATAAGGGAGAACATATTTTTCAACTACAATGTTAAGTTTGTTTTTGAGATAAATTCTTATCAACTACGGAACCCTTCATTGTTCGTGGTCCAACACGCACTGGGCCAGTTTTTTTTAAAGTCCGATAACAATAACAATGTAAGCGGTATCGTCCACTGCGACACGCGGCCACTCTACACACGAATACGTGGCTAACAAACAAATGAACCGCACAGGCTACGGTATCCCCGAAAAGCGGTGGCCGCCACATGACGGCCGCAGTGACGGCTGTCATGAAAATGATGGCACTGGGGTTTGACTGTACGGTGACAAAAAACGCTCTTCAGGAAAACATACCTACTTACTTTCATTTAAAATTAGCTGACCCAACAGACGTTGTCTTGTCCAAATTTCAATATTTTATACAAAATTCCCATAGAAAATGCACTTTCAGTTTTCCCGAATTTCCCAATTTTCCCGGCAACTTTTCCATTTTTTCTTCTTCATAAGAACCTTCCTCGGACTTCAACAAATATTTGAAAAAAAAATTGCCTAATTGGTCCTGCCGTTCTCGAGTATTGCGCTTAGCAACACATTTAGCCGTTCATTTTTATTTATATACTCGTAGATACCACCTCTTCTAGGAAACCGTGACAAACTCTCCGTGCACGTACATACCAGCGTGGACGGTCGAAATAAGTTTTCGAGTACATAATCGGGAGGCAGGTTTGTGTTCACTAAGATCACCTGTTAGGGTTTTAAGATGTTTAGGGTAAAACCACCGATGTTTTTTTTCCTTTTTTTTTTGTATTTATTGACTCAAAGGGAACGTATCTAGTCAGCTCCGGGGTAGAGCGGGACTAAGCAGGCCCCTTGAGGCGCTACCCTTGAGTTATGTGCTACATTTAATTGTATATTACATCTCTTCCTTTTTCTAAGTTAATATAAATATACTATTACTAAACATACTTGTACATAATATATATATACCTATATATATATATATATATATATATATATATATATATATATATATATATACAAGGTTGATATGAGCGAGAGGCATTAAATTAAACCACATATACTTTGTATAATTTTCAGCCTCTACATTAAAAATCAGATAAATAGAAGCAATAGTACAGGATTATTTTTTAGTTTTTCTTTGGTGAAACACGATGTATCTGCCCTAACAGCTGACTAAGTACCTACGCATAGGTATTTAGAGTCATACACCTTAAAACGATAGAATTTTTGTCGCGACGTTGCCGTTTTGTTACGCAGGTCAGTGGAAATCTCTACAAAGGATGTTTACATTTTAATTCTATTACTAAACAATTTTATTTGTTCGAAAAAAGTTTTTTCCTTATTTTTCTCCTAAACTTTTTTTTTAATAGTATCGAGTGCACCACCTACATATATATGTAGTTTAATTTAATGCCTCTCGCTCATATCAACCTTGTATATATATTTTTTTTTTGTCATAAAAAATATGTATCAAATTAAAACAAAAAATCAAGAAATTTTATGAATGACAGTCACGAAGTTTACCAACTTTTCTCCCCCAGACGGCAATCAAGACGATCCAAATACAGCAACAGTGCCTATAGAGCAGGATACACCGGGTGATCCGCCGTATGCGCCGCCTTGGCTGGCGAACTTCTGCTTATGCGCAAGAACAAAGGCACGTGTGGTATGGATCGTGCTGCTTGTTCTTTGTTTTGTTGCACTAGGAGCTGGTTTGTTTCATGGTAAGTCATTATTAGAGAGATTTTTTTTATGCCTCTGTCTGAAATGTATCTATCCGTCATATAAGTCTTTTCATGTGTCAGCCCGTGCTATAGACCCCGGTGCTGTAGCTATATTAGTTTGAAACTGGAATTTTTTTTTTTTTGAATGGCATCTCGTAGTGTGACCATGAGAGGTCTCGACTACTTAACCGGACTTTCCTGTGGGTGCCTTTAAGCGAGCTCAAAAGCCTCCAGCCAGGGGCATAAAATACTAACTAAATTATAAACTAAACGACTGCGCACTAAGGGCACCCCCTGTGGGGTACGGACCTCGGCTTAGGGAGTCGTTGTCATTGACCAATGATAAACAAGGCAAAGCAATAGGCTGGATCAAGTTAGGGGAATTATTATTATCAGGGGAGTTTAAAGCTACAGGCTCAGCTACGCCACCAGCTGGCTCGATTAAACCGATCAAGGGACATGAATTTACATTTACGTTGGATGGTCTTAAACGCGATGGGCCTCGGCGGCGAGGCCGGAATGTAGATCTGTGTTTGTTTGAAACTAGAAAACAGAAACGTTGCATTCATATTCTGCTCTCAGATCAGCTGGAACACTTATACAAGGTTGAGATGAGCGAGAGGCAATAAATTAAATCACATATAGGTAGGTACTATAGATGCACAGTGTTAACTCGGAACTACACACATCAAAAGTGTCTAGGGATCAAGCATTTTTATGCGGATTTCTTGAGATTGAGATGTGGCTTTGTAATAAATTTATGATTTTATAAATTTATATGGATCCTTTTTGGTGCATTTCATAATTTGAATCAGGAACTGTGAATCAAATTCGAGTAAAAGATGAAAATCAGCTGTCAATATTTTCCCTATAAAAACATACAACGCATTGAAGACATTATTAGTGCTACTGTTTCCCTACTACTGATTAAAACCAACGTTATTATGGAGCGGCGACGTCATTTAAGCAGGGAAGAAATGCTCAGAGCCGTGGGAATGATAGAAGCTGGTTCCCGGCAACGTACTGTGGCTTTAGCTCTGAATACAAGTCAGAGTGTTATCAGTCGACTTTGGACACGTTACCGAAGCACTGGTACCGTGGCTGAGCGCCATGGAGGACGGTATCGCTGCACCACACGGAGACAAGACCGATACATTCAAATCTTAACTCGAAGAGCTCCAACTATAACCGCCATGATGTTAGCCGTGAGGCTTCATCACTCTTCAGGGAACTTAATTAGCGACCAAACAGTCCGAAACCGCTTGCATGAAGTGAACCTTCATTCCCGAAGACCGCTACGGGTACCACCTATAGCAATGCACAATCGTAGGATTCGATATCAATGGGCTCTTGAACACAGAAATTGGGCAGAAGAACAATGGCGTTTCGTGTGCTTTTCTGATGAGTCTCGTTTTGGTATGAGACCGGATACAAGACGTATACGACACTGGAGAACCCCTGGACGCCAACAGCGATTAAAATCCTGCCAGGAAGTCCGTCCTTATAGTGGTGGAACCATCATGGTATGGGCGGGTATTTGGATCGGCGGAAGAACTGAGTTGATTTGGATCAGAGGCAACCTCAACGCTCAAATTTATGCTGAGACGATTGTATCAGACGTCATCGTTCCTCTACAAGTGCAAATCGGTCCCTTATTTCAGTTAATGCATGATAATGCACGACCGCACACCGCAAGAGTTGTAAGACAGACTCTCGCCGCAGCTAACATCAATGTCCTGCCCTGGCCTGCTCAGTCGCCAGACTTGAACCCGATTGAGCATGCATGGGATATGCTACAGAGAAGAGCTCTGCCGAATATGGAGGGTATCCAGTCGCAAGAAGACCTTTTTTTGTTGTTGCAACGAACATGGGCGGCCATTCCACAGCGTGATTTGGATGAACTCATTTTGAGTATGCCAAACCGATGTTCTTGTGTTGTTAGTGTTCGCGGTAGAAACACGGGTTATTAATTGTTTAAGTTACCCAATAAAATTTTAAAGAAAACTGTTATTTCAGTCTTTTTTTCGAACTTTAATGTTAGTGGTTCAAATGTCAAAAATCCCTTTATTAGGAAAATGGCAAATTTCTTTATTAATGCAAAGGTGACTTGGTTTATCGTTACTGTGACAAACGAAAACACTTTATTTGATGAATCCTTAAAGAAAATTTTAATTAATATCAATCAGGAGAAAAGTTATTGCAAAAATATATGTTGATCCCTAGACACTTGATGTGTGTATTAAAAAAAAGTTTAGAAGAAAAATAAGAAAAAACTTTTTCGAACAAATAAAATAGCTTAATGATCTAATTATAATGTAAACATCCAACACAACAAAACGGCAACGTCGCGTCAAAAATTCTGTCGTTTTATGGTGTATGACCCTAGATAACTATGACACCTTTAAACGACAGAATTTTCAACAACATACTTAGTCAGCTGTTAGGGCAGATACGTCGTGTTTCAACAAAGAAAAACAAAAAAATAATCCTGTGACTAAACTATTTTATTCATTATTTTATCTATTATTTATCTGACTTTTAGTAAAGAGGCTGAAACTGATACAAAGTATATGTGGTTTAATTTAATGCCTCTCGCTCATATCAACCTTGTATGATAAGCAGTTTTTTCATCCCATAATGTCTTAGCGGCAGAATGTTTTTACTATGGTGTCATAATATAGCTGATCTAATGATGGAGACGGTGGTGGTGATGCTCTGTTATGAACAAGACCTGTAACCAACCTGAATTGGCATACATAGGTACCAGTACTTTTATTATCTTATTACTCTGTATTATTTTTAACCGACTTCAAAAAGGAGGAGGTTCTCAATTCGTCGGAAACTTTTTTTTTTTTTTTTTTGTATGTTCCCCGATTACTCGAAGATGACTAGACCGATTTGGATTTTTTTATTTTATTCGAGAGGGTATACATCACAGTTGGTCCCATATAAAATTGATTAACTTTGCTTGGGTAGTTTTTGAGTTAGCTTCAATAATACGTATTTTTTCCCCACTTTTCTAGGGATGATGTTCTAGTTTGTTTTGCAGATAGTGGTATTAGAATTTGTGTGGGGTAGGTACACAACTAAAAAGTGAAAAATAAAAACTTTTTTACATAAAAATACAACCGACTTCCAAAAACAACACTACAAAGTGAAAAATATCTTTAATTTCGGAAGTCGGTGGCAAAAAACGAAAATACATTTAACTAGATACCGACTTCCGAAATTAAAGTTATTTTTCACTTTGTAGTGTTGTTTTTGGAAGTCCGTTGTATTTTTTTGTAAAAAAGTTTTTTATTTGTATGTACTGCTGTTGGTGTACCTAATAAATAAATAAATAACAAGACTAGAAAGATGCTGTCAAAAACGAACGAATAACTGCATGCTTGGAGTATGTCATTTCACCGACAATTTAATTTACAAAGGACAATGCTCATTATTGTATGGGATTCCGTACCAAGCTGCATCAAAATCAAACTTTGTTTTTTATAGGCTACACTTATCATAATTAACTCCTATAAAAGTTATTTTTCTAACAACAGGTTTCGGAGTTATTTTATAAAATCGAAAATAAACTAAAAACTAGGTAAGTATATTTTGTTCGACGCTACCAATGACGTATTTTATAAAGACACGTCATACACGAACGAACATTATTGCTCTGAAAAACAGCGTAATCCGCTAATATTAGTAAGAATTACGAGTTATATTAGCGACGTATAGCCGGGACCACAGAACAGATAACTTTTCTGTGGCCGGGACACAGGGTGCAAAAATAATGTTTTGTAAGACTATAGATGGTAGTCAGTAAAATATTAATCAAGAAATAAGGAATAGGAATAATTTATTGGTCCATTGTTACAAAATAAATTTCAAAAATAATATTATTTTGTGCTTACTGTAACGAGAATAATTAACATATTTATTTGAACAGTGGTCCCCAAACTAGGCGGCGCCTGTATCTTGGGGGTCTGAGTTGCGTTATCTTAAGTTTTAATTCGAGACGTTTTGCGTTAACAATTTAATTTCAGGTTGTTTGAAAATGGACATAATTTAATTATTAATATTAAATAAGGGTAGTGAAATAACAAGTTAAAATAAAGTAAATTGAGCAAAAAAAAATAATTCTAATTAAAGATACTGTGTGTGTGTCTGAGGGTGTTTTTGTGTGTGTGAGGGTGTGTGAGGGTGTGTGTGTATTGTGGTAGGTGTAGATTTTTGTGTGGAGGAACTGAATGATTACGTTGATTACGACTTGCTAGTAGATTTTGGTGTTAACTCTCTATTTTATCAAGATAATATATTAGGTCTTTACCTATGAAATTGCCGTTCTGCAGTACTGGCCATTTCAAATCAAAATAATTTTTGTTTGGCTAAGAATTCTAATTTCAAATTAATTTTATTTTAAAAACATGGATTTTTTTTTCCAAAAGTAGTCATTTGTTTATTGATTAGTGTTACATTTTCATCGCATTTCAATCTTTTTCGTCATCATGGATACGTTAAAAATTCGAGTAATTATGGAATATGAGTACCGTCGTGGCAGCAACGCGGCACAAGCGGCACGCAACATCAGCGACGTTTACGGAGCTAACACTACAAACCAACGCACCACTTGGTATTGGTTTGCTCGCTTCCGTTCTGGAAATTTCGACCTGAAAAATGAACCTCGCGGTCGTCCGAAGACTTTGGTCGACAATGACGAATTAAAGGCGATTGTGGAAGCTGATGATACACAATCTACGGCTGAATTAGCAGCAGCTTTTGACGTTAGCGTCAAAACAATATTGGTCCATTTGCGTCAAATTGGCAAGGTAAAAAAGCTTGACAAATGGGTGCCCCACGAACTCAATGATCGCCAGCGCGAAGTACGCGTCGAGACGTGCCTTGCACTGCTCAACAGACACACAAATTAAGGAATTTTGAACCGCATTGTTACCTGCGATGAAAAATGGATTCTGTTTGATAACCGCAAGCGCTCAGCAAGTTGGTTGGATCCTGGTTCAGCACCTAAACAATGCCCTAAACGAAAACTTACCCCTAGAAAAGTGATGGTCACTGTTTGGTGGTCTAGCGCCGGTGTGATTCATCACAGCTTCTTACCAAACGGGGTGAGCATTACTTCAGATGTGTACTGTGAAGAACTGAACACAATGATGGAGAAGCTGGCACATCTCCAACCAGCATTGGTCAATCGCTCGTCTCCGCTGCTCCTGCACGACAACGCGCGACCTCATACTGCACAGCAGACGGTCTCCAAGTTGCAAGAACTGGGGTTGGAAGCTCTCCGTCATCCGCCCTACTCACCAGACCTTGCGCCTACAGACTACTACTTTTTCCAGAATTTGGATAACTTCTTGGCGGGAAAAAAATTAAATACCCGAGAGGTAGTACAAAATGCCTTTGAAGAATTTGTTGCCTCCCGTCCAGCTGATTTCTTTAAGAAGGGCATCAATAAACTGCCACTGCGTTGGCAAAGATGCATTAATTGCATGGGTGATTACTTCAATTAATACAAATAAAAAATGCATGAAAAAAATTCGTTTAAATTTTTTCATACAAAACGGCAATTTCATAGGTAAAGGCCTATTATTACATATTCTCCAATAATAGAAGGAGTAAAGATTTGCTTACCTGAGTAGGAGTTATCCGTGACTGTAACAAGTTAATCACTGGAGTAGACGCTTGTTCTAATAAATGTGTAGGTTATCACTATAATAATCATCATCATCATCATGTCATCGGTTTTGAGAAAGCGTATGATAGGGTACCTTGAGATATATTGTGGTGGGCCTTGAAAGATAAAGGTTTGCCCGGGAATTATGTATTTAATTCGTAATAAGTACTCGTACAGTCAATCTCGTGCCTAGTCCGGTCGGCTGCTGCCAATACCAACAAGTTCAGTGTGGCTGTAGGCTTGCACCAAGGGTCGGCTTTTAGTCCTCACTTCTTCCTGTTGATTGTGGATGCTCTGATGTCAAACGTACAGGAAGGGGCACCGTGGTGTATGTTTTCTACCGATGATATTGGTCTTGTCGGTGAAGATAAACCTGAAATCTAGAGCAGATTGGAGAAATGGCAACAGAAGCTGGAGAATGTTGGCTTGAAAATCAGCAGAACCAAAACTGAATATACATATATGCGATCCGGTGATCTCTCAAGTTCTGGATCCATAGCGCTGAATGGTGTGCTTTTCCCAGTCTGATCCAACTTTCAGTGAGTAGCAGAAGCTGGAGAATGTTGGCTTGAAAAACAGCAGAACCAAAATTGAATATATATGCGATTCGGTGGTCTCTCCAGTTCTGGATCCATAGCGTTTGATGGCGTGCTTCTTCCAGTCTGATCCGACTTTCGGTGAGTAGCAAAAGCTGAAGAATGTTGGCTTGAAAATCAGCAGAACCAAAACTGAATATATATATATGCGATTCGGTGATCTCTCAAGTTCTGGATCCATAGCGCTGAATGGTGTGCTTCTCCCAGTCTGCTCCGACTTTCAGTGAGTAGCAGAAGCTGGAGAATGTTGGCTTGAAAAACAGCAGAACCAAAACTGAATATATATGCGATTCGGTGGTCTCTCCAGTTCTGGATCCATAGCGTTTGATGGCGTGCTTCTTTCAGTCTGATCCGACTTTCGGTGAGTAGCAAAAGCTGAAGAATGTTGGCTTGAAAATCAGGAGAACCAAAACTGAATATATATGCGATTCAGTGGTCTCTCCAGTTCTGGATCCATAGCGTTTGATGGCGTGCTTCTCCCAGTCTGATCCGACTTTCGGTGCGTAGCAGAAGCTGGAGAATGTTGGCTTGAAAATCAGCAGAACCAAAACTGAACATATATGTTCTGCGATTTCGGTGGTCTCTCCAGTTCTGGAGATATAGCGCTTGATAGCGCGCTTCTCCCAGTCTGCTCTGACTCGGTATCTCGATTCAATCGTGCAAAGCAATGGCGATGGCTGGCTGGATAAAATGGCGGCAGTTCACGCGAACAATCTGCAACTCCCGCGTTCCCCTTAAACTTACGGGGAAGATATTTTATAAAACCATCGTTGAACCTGCTGTCTTGTATGGATCAGAACGTTGGGCTACAAAACGGCGCGGGCGGCTCGAGTGAAGTCATAATTTAGGGCGAGTTCACCGATTTTTGAAACGGCTGTTTAGATAATATTAGGTCTTTACCTATGAAATTGCCGTTCTGCAGTACTGGCCATTTCAATTCAAAATAATTTTTGTTTGGCTGAGAATTCTAATTTCAAATTAATTTTATTTTAAAAACATGGATTTTTTTTTCCAAAAGTAGTCATTTGTTTATTGATTAGTGTTACATTTTCATCGCATTTCAATCTTTTTCGTCATCATGGATACGTTAAAAATTCGAGTAATTATGGAATATGAGTACCGTCGTGGCAGCAACGCGGCACAAGCGGCACGCAACATCAACGACGTTTACGGAGCTAACACTACAAACCAACGCACCACTTGTTATTGGTTTGCTCGCTTCTGTTCTGGAAATTTCGACCTGAAAAATGAACCTCGCGGTCGTCCGAAGACTTTGGTCGACAATGACGAATTAAAGGCGATTGTGGAAGCTGATGATACAGAATCTACGGCTAAATTAGCAGCAGCTTTCGACGTTAGCGTCAAAACAATATTGGTCCATTTGCGTCAAATTGGCAAGGTAAAAAAGCTTGACAAATGGGTGCCCCACGAACTCAATGATCGCCAGCGCGAAGTACGCGTCGAGACGTGCCTTGCACTGCTCAACAGACACACAAATGAAGGAATTTTGAACCGCATTGTTACCTGCGATGAAAAATGGATTCTGTTTGATAACCGCAAGCGCTCAGCAAGTTGGTTGGATCCTGGTTCAGCACCTAAACAATGCCCTAAACGAAAACTTACCCCTAGAAAAGTGATGGTCACTGTTTGGTGGTCTAGCGCCGGTGTGATTCATCACAGCTTCTTACCAAACGGGGTGAGCATTACTTCAGATGTGTACTGTGAAGAACTGAACACAATGATGGAGAAGCTGGCACATCTCCAACTTGCATTGGTCCATCGCTCGTCTCCGCTGCTCCTGCACAACAACGCGCGACCTCATACTGCACAGCAGACGGTCTCCAAGTTGCAAGAACTGGGGTTGGAAGCTCTCCGTCATCCGCCCTACTCACCAGACCTTGCGCCTACAGACTACTACTTTTTCCAGAATTTGGATAACTTCTTGGCGGGAAAAAAATTCAATACCCGAGAGGCAGTACAAAATGCCTTTGAAGAATTTGTTGCCTCCCGTCCAGCTGATTTCTTTAAGAAGGGCATCAATAAACTGCCACTGCGTTGGCAAAGATGCATTGATTGCATGGGTGATTACTTCGATTAATACAAATAAAAAATGCATGAAAAAAATTCGTTTAAATTTTTTCATACAAAACGGCAATTTCATAGGTAAAGACCTATTATTTAATCTGAGGGTCAATTGCCGTATTTTTAACAACGTTCGTAATTTCATCTCAGTCTCAATCTGTCAAAAATTGTATAGCGTTTACCTACATTTTTAACATTTGATTGTCACTGGCATGAGATTGCGACTTGAATTTGAATGTTTTTAGGTACGAGAATTGACCTTCAGTTTAGGAATATGTTTGACAACCACTATTTAAATACCTAACTGGCTCTTTAAATGTTGGTGAACACAGCCCTAAGTCGTCCAATCTGTGACATCTGTATCAATATTGTCTGCTGTCAAACTAGTAAAAACAAGTTCAGTGTTTTCACCTTCTGCTCTTGGATTTCCACTGTGATGTTTGATATCGCCCCAAATAATCGATTACTTATAAGTTTTTTTGTACAGACGCCAGCACAGCAAGCCACCCGAAACTGTCAAATTTTCCCAATCAACCTTGAACTTAATCCTTTAGCGATAAAGATGAAAATCTAATAAAGAAATTTGACAGATTGTAGTAGCTTGATGTGCTGGCGTCTGTACAATCAATGAATATAAAAAAGTTTAATAGTCGATATCACCGAATATTACTCGTCGATTTAAATCGATTAATAGCGATTTCAAAATAAAGAAGTGATGACAGTGACTAAATATCTAAACACTCAATAGCTCGTTTTTCAAAAGGCATCTGAGGTTTCCGGTTTGATATTTCTTAAAATCATACATTTTAACGTATTTTTCTGACTGGCGAGTGCTATTTACTCTTTCTAAAAAAACCCCTACATTTAGGGGAAAATATTCTGAGATGGGAACCCTGAAATTGTGTTATTTTGTCAAAGTGACACTATGACTGAAGATCGTGACGTGTCACGCTCTGATTCACGTTCAATGACACGTGACCATTGGCTATATTTTTACCCAACTGCTAGACGCAAAGGAGGGTAATGTGTTTATCAGCCTATATACATAGGCTGCACTAAAAGTATCGGGAATGGAATATTTCCATTGTTCCTGTCATATTAAAATCTTTTTAATTGAAAACTCCTTGGTTTTAAAAATCGAATACCATTTATTTATTTAAAAAAAAGATTCTCGGTCTTGTCACAAAGCTTTGTCAAACTTGTTTAGTCGTTGAGAAAATGGAATTGACTCGAGAAAATTCAAGAGCGATGATTTATTATGACTTTCGAAGTGGTTTAACACAAAACCAGTGTGTTGACCGGATGATTTCTGCATTTGGTGATGAAGCCCCATCCAAAACCACAATTTATCGCTGGTTTGCTGAATTTCAACGTGGACGTGTCAAGCTCAGTGATGATCCCCGTCAAGGTCGTCCAAAAACTGCAGTCACCCAAGAAAACGTTGATGCTGTGCGTAAGCTGATTGAGGAAGATCGACACGTGACATACCGCGAAATTCAGGCAACTTTAGACATTGGCATGAGTCAAATACAAATAATCTTGCATGAACAATTAGGTGTAAAAAAGTTGTTTTCCCGATGGATACCGCATTCGCTCTGTGAAGAGAAAAAAGCAGCTCGCGTTACTTGGTGCGTCAGAACTCTCGAAAGATTCCACGCAGGATCCTCAAATGCCGTATACAACATCATATCAGGTGACGAATCCTGGATATATGCGTACGAACCCGAAACAAAAAACCAGTCACGAGTTTGGGTGTTCGAAAATAAAAAAAAAGCCAATAAAAATTGTTCGTTCACAGAGTGTTGCAAAAAAAATGGTGGTCACGTTTGTCTCCAAAACCGGCCATGTTGCGACTATTCCTCTTGAGGGACAAAGAACGGTTAATGCAGAATGGTATGCTAGCATTTGTTTGCCACAGGTCGTTTCTGAACTCCGTAAAGAGAACTGCAACCGCCGCATCATCCTCCATCACGACAATGGGAGTTCTCACACCGCGCACAGAACAAAAGAGTTTTTAGAGCAAAACATAGAATTATTAGACCATCCGCCGTACAGCCCCGACCTAAGCCCTAATGATTTCTATACTTTCCCTAAAATAAAGAATACATTGCGTGGTCAGAGATTTTCATCACCTGAAGAAGCTGTGGACGCCTACAAAACGGCCATTTTGGAGACCCTAACTTCCGAATGGAATGGTTGCTTCAATGATTGGTTCCATCGTATGGAAAAATGTGTCAAATTTCGCGGAGAATACTTCGAAAAGCAATAAATACATTTTTAAATAGTAATGTTGTATCACTTCCTTGATTCCCGAAATTTTCAGTGCCGCTATGTACGTAATATGTTTGTTCCTATGTGGCACTCTAGAGAGATCAAACGCGTGGGCCAAATTTGATGATCCTTACGTCTATCGATTTGTGAGTGATTTGTGATCTTGTGACTGTCACTACAGACATGACAGTAATCAAAATTCAATATGGCGACAAAATTTAAAAAAAGATTCCAAACAAGATGACCTCATGCAGTCAGAGGCGTTTTCATAAATTTAGCAATAAAGACCTGTTGCCTCCGACTGCATTTAGGTCATTCATCTTTTTTAAAGACCACTTTTTTAGTAATTGGGATTTGACTTTGATTTGATGATGATCTCATGCAGTCAGAGGCGTTTTCATAAATTTAGCAATAAAGACCTGTTGCCTCCGACTGCATTTAGGTCATTCATCTTTTTTAAAGACCACTTTTTTAGTAATTGGGATTTGACTTTTTAAATTTACTTTTTTTATGAACATAAATGTACTGAACAGCTGATTTTTTTTTTCGCGATTTCATGTTTGGTCCCGTAGTAAAAGTTGTTTAGTACTTAATAATTTCTCAAAAATATTAATTAATCTAAAGTCATATAAAAAGTAAGTTGAATTTTAATACTTTTAGCTCACAAGCACAACAATACTTTAGAATAAAATTCATCAGGTATATTTTTTACTGTCATCTAGCCCATTGGACGTGTAACACAAAAGAAACAGATGAACCGTGCAACATATCCATACAGTCGCGAATAAAGCCAGCAGAAAAAACTAACAGGTAAGGACTATAATTCTATTTGTATTATTACCTGAATCAAACGTCAAACGACGCACAATGGGAACAAAAACGCACACACACACACACACCCTCTCCCTCACACACACACCCCCCGACACATATCACACACACATCACATTTACTCAAAGATACTATACAACACCTGAAATCACCTCTCTAGTCTCCACTCTGGAATCCGTACCCTGAGCCCCAAGATCCAGATTAACTGTCTAGTTTGGGGCTCATTGGCAAATAATATTTTGTAACCTAACTTTAAGTAATATTTTAAGCTACTCATGTCACCTCAACTTGTTGTTAACTGGTTTACCTTGAAAATAAACTATTTCTATTTTCTATTTCTAATATTTGATTTAATATTTGCTATTGGGTTGTGGAAATGTGGAGATCAGATAGGCAGTCGCTCCATGAAAAATACCGGTATTCAACTGCATCTGGTTCGACTAAAACTTTGCGTAGGGTGTTTAAATTTAAGTACTTAGGACATTTATATACCTCTGACGTCAAGGAGAATGATGACATCGAGAGGGAACGGAGGGCGCTGGCACTGCGGGCGAACATGATAGCTCGCAGGTTTTTTAGGTTTTATTGTACTTCATTCTACACATGCAGCCTGTGGGCCGACTATACTCAGAAGTCTTACAGTGCCCTCCGAGTCCAAATTAATAATGATTTCAGGGTGCTGATGGGACTGCGGCAATTCTGTAGTGCATCAGGGATGTTTGCTGAACATCGTGTAGCTCGTCGTAGCATCGTGTGCTTTTACGCTACAATGCGTAAAAGATGCGCATCCCTGGTGCGTAGAGTACGTGGAAGCGCCAACTCCTTTAGCATGATTGCTAGTCAGCTGGACTGCAGTTACATCAGTCAGTGCCGCGCCATTTGTCATGGAATGGCGTGGTAGTGACGGTTGAGTTTTTACTTTATTTTTACACGTTTTGGTGTGGGTAGTTTTAAATATTACTAACACTAGTCTATAAGAACATTGTTACTAACAAAATGGACACCATGGCCTGAATTAAACTATTATTCTAATATTCTAAAACCCGACCCAAATTAGTTGGGAAGAAGCTAGGCAGACGATGTAATCAATATACTTAATAGATCCACAATTTCAGGCTAATACAATGTGTCGTGCCTGAATATCCTGAGCACGGTAAATACATAATACCGGACGCTCCAGCCCCAAAACCCGGTGATATCGTCGAGACACTGAAGCTAACCGTCAATTGTCTACCTGACTACAGAGTACTGGGGACAGAAACAGTCT
Organism: Cosmia pyralina; assembly: GCA_946251885.1. Classification (NCBI taxonomy): domain Eukaryota; kingdom Metazoa; phylum Arthropoda; class Insecta; order Lepidoptera; family Noctuidae; genus Cosmia; species Cosmia pyralina. The sequence goes on along the minus strand of OX276368.1, from coordinate 5,227,052 downwards.
TCTGTATCAATGGTACATGGTCTCATCCATTTCCTAAATGCACTCGTAAGTATATATAAAGACAAGCTGCGCACCGTAGCCAGTAATACAAAGCTTTTAGACCAAAGCATCTTTTGTATGGGCCCACGTATCCTCAATACACTTCCAACATTTTTCCGAACTACAAGTGATATAAATACCATTAAAAAAAAACTACAATCATGAATTTTTAATAAGTAAATGTTATTATTCAATAAGTGACTTTCTAAATGACAACACAGTAGGTAAATAATTTTGTAACAACTAATTTGTAATTTGACATTCTTAAATATTATACTAATTTAATTATAATGTTTTGCATGATACTAATGATATAATGTATGTAATCTAACTTTAACTGATAATACAAATTTTGTATGCCTCAATGGCGGGACATAGCAGACTTACCTGTAACTAACAACATCTTATGAACCTGTGATCCACAATAAATGATTTGAATTTGAATTTGAAAAGATATTTCCTACACTAATAATGTCCAACTTGATCCAGCCTCTTTCTTTGCTTTGCTGTTCTCCCTCTATTAATGACAACGACGCCCTAAGCCGAGGTCCGTACCCCACAGGGGATGCCCTTAGTGCGCAGTCGTTTAGTTTATAAGTTTAGTTAGTATATTATGCCCCTGGCTGGAGGCTTCTGAGCTCGCTTAAAGGCACCCACAGGAAAGTCCGGTTAAGTAGTCGAGACCTCTCATGGTCACACTACGAGATGCCATTTCCAACAAACAAAAAAACGAATAATGTCATAAATCTTTTGAATGCGTAGTTTAGTGGTGTTGTTGACTTCAAAGAAGCTTTTGATAGAGTGTGTCATGTTTAGTACTACCAGGGGCCTAGACAAAATCCCTTTTCTGTAAGCATTAACGCCAACGGAAAGATCAAATTGTATGGAGTTGACAGCAACAGTCACGTGACATCTCTGAAGCTAATGTCATCTCCATAAAATTTGATCTTTCCGTTGGCATTAACGGTTACAGAAAAGGGACTTTGTCTTGGCCCCCAGTAAAGTAAATTCAAATATTATTGATACTTTTATGCTTTTGCAAGCGGCTTCGCCCGCGTGGATGTCGGGAAATATCCAACGGGAACGTACTACCGGGAATTCCTTCCTTATTCCTTGTCTACTTGTTAAAATTTCAGCTTTCTAGGTCTAAGGATTAGGTCTGGGCGTTGATGAGTCAGTCAGTCAGTCAGAACTTCTGTTTTTATTTATATAGATAGATAGCTTCTGCCAAAGTTCTGAAATTCCTTGCTGCTGATGCATTGCCTGCCCACGCTATTATTACGTTTTTGCTTAGGGTTCTTTCTGACTTTTCTTTTTGCTCGGCACCTTCTTAGGTCTCTTGACCTAGAATGATGTTAAATATAGGATAGCCTACCTTAAGAATTAGGCTATCAAATGCAAAAATAATTATTAAAGTCCGCCTGGTAGTTCCAGAGATTAGCGTGTTCAAACAAACAAAAAAAGTGTGTGTGTCAGCTCCAATACAGACTGGAGTTTACTCCTGTTTTTTTGTGCCGACTTGCTATTTTTCGGTCATTTCTGTCGGGCAGGATTTCTTCAATGCATCAATGCTATACAAAAAGCAACTTTAAGTGATAAAGGCACTCGTCATCCCTCCCCGTCTCCCTCTAAGACCCCTCTCACCCCTCCTCCTCTCCCTGTAATCCTCCTCTCACCCCCCTCCCCTTCTCTCCCGTCTCACCCTCCTCTATCATCCCCCTCACCGCCCCCCTCACCCCTCACCCACCTCATCCCCTCTCCCTCTCACCCCCTCACCACATCTCCTTACGCTAACCTCCCCCTCCCCCTTTTAACCCCCTCTCACCCCACCTCTCCATCTAATCCTCCTCTCACCCCCCTCGCCTTCCCTCCCCTCTCACCCTCTATCATCCCTCTCACCCCCTCACCCACCCCATCCCCTCTCCCTCTCACCCTCTCACCGCCCCCTTCTCGCTAACTTCCATTCCCCCTTTTACACCCTCTCACACCCCCTTCACCGCTTTACCATCCCCCTCTACCCTCGCGAACTCCTTCCCCACTCCCCCCTCTCCATACCCTCCCCACTCACTACACCCTCCCCCTCACTACAACCTCCTATCCCTCTTCAAATCTTCGCGCTCTTTAATCAATCAGTCAAAGTCTCAACTCAATCTCTCTTCAATGAATCAGTGCTATACAAAAAGTAAGGTGTAAAGGCACTCGTCGCCCTCCCCCTCTAACCCCACCTCTCACCCCTCCCCCATGTCACCCATCATTCCTTCTCACCTCTCAACACCCCCTCTCACCCCTTTCAACCCCCTCACCACCCCCTCTCACCACCCCCTCTCACCCCCTCACCCTCCCCATCTCCATCTCCCTCTCCGTCTTACCCCCCTCACCACATACCCTTCCCGCTAACCTCCCTCTTCAGCGGTTTACCCTCTCCTTCTACCCTCAACAACACCTCGTCTCTCCCTCTTCACTTCCTTCCCCCTCCTATCCCTCTTCCCCCTCTCCACCTCCTTATTTATTTATTTAATACTTCAAGCACACAAATGTACAGAGGCGGACTTAATGCCATGGGCATTTTCTACCAGTCAACCTTTGGGTGATGCAGAGACAAACAGTGGCAGGTGCAATAATGAAAAATTAAGGAATAAATATTTATTCAAATATATAGATACACATATACCTATACAACCTATAAATATAATAATGTATACCTAATTATATATAAATATAAGCACAAATAAATATACACTAATAAAAACTCCTTCCCCCTCACACCCTCCTTTCCCTCTCCCCCTCCCTTGATCATCCTCCCCTTCACCCTCCTCACCACACCCTCCCCTTTCTCCTTGCCCTCCTCACCCCCCTGCTCCTCTCACCCTCTACCCTTCTCTCTGGAGGAAAAACTATGAATGACAAATTTTATTACTTGCTTAGGCAAGTTTTGTGCCAAGTTTCAAGTTAATTAACTAAGGGCTGACTATTGTTCAATAGTCAGATAATTTTTATTTGAGGTATAAATATGGCGGTTTGACAGCTTTTGTATTGAAAATATGTCAAAATGTCAAATTTATTCTTCAGGTAAAAGTAATCTGCCTATTGAACAATCAGCCCTAAATGAATTAAATATTCCATATAAACTATATTCCCTGTTTTCGACCCCACAACGGTGGAATTTAAAAAACCCACTTGGGATATTTCCGTAACTTGACTGAAAGATTATTACCACCAATTTTCGAGTTAATCAAGCCCCACAATAAAACTTGCCCTGTAAAATTGACTACCCCTCTTCACCCCCTTAGGTGTAGATTTTCAAAAAACCCTGATGCACGTTATTCTTCATTTTTGATCTCAAGTATAAATACTGAATTTCAAGTTAATCGGACCGCGCGTTAAAATTACTCCATACAAACTTTGACACCCCCTATATCCCCTTTTAGGGGGTAGTTTACTTTATAATTTACATAGATAAATATTCGTGCCAAGTTTTGAGTCTTTTATCTCTTACTCAAAGAATAAGATTTTTCATACAAACGAAACGGCCGTGAAGTAGCATGCATGCATGAAATGCATTATTTTTATGGAGTTGCACGAGCAACTCCATAAAAATAATGCATTTCTGCATATTCAGTTAACGTGTAACTCATATTTTACACTTCCAAGTAAACATATTCCAAATCAGAATGCAAAACAAAGTCCAATAAACGAGCAAAGTAGTCAAACAAGTGAAGTGTTCCCATTTGCCATGGATTTGACTTCCAACCCTATCTTCCAGGTTTCTGCAAGCTAGAGAACAACACATCGGTCCACTACCACTGCCTCGTCACTGGGTCCATCGAGGGCCGCCGCGCCTGCAACGCATACGAACCATCAGGGACACACGTGAGGCCCGAATGTAACAGCCCAAACTACTACTCAGCTGTTACCCTTCCCTCCATGATATGTAAAGACGGAAGCTGGGACTACGTCGCGTCCTGCTCCCCAGGTTTGACCAAAAATATAACATCATACTCGTATCCTTGTCCCAAAGCACTTGCGGTCAACGCAGCATGTTTTCTTCTTGCACTCATCTTTATTATCACTTATCTAGTACAATACACACACACAACACACACACTAACTCAGAACACACTAGATATGAGCGCCGCGCCGGCGCGCCGCCGTCGCCGTGAGTTCATGTCGACACGTCGCCGCCGAGTGCAGCACGCGGCGCGCCGTCACGGCTACTCACAACTTGCTTTCTCGCTCGCACGCGCGGCCCGACCGCGTTAGTTCGCCTAGTCGTTTCAGCACACTCGTCGCTTACGCAGTCGAGTTCAATATTTTACCGAGTAAACGTGTATTATTATGTTGTGTTAACGATGGCAGCAACTTCGATTACTATTGACGTTTACAAAACGAAAATAAAGAATATTTATGTGACCCCAATGAAAAATCTTTCCACAAAACATACACAAAGTTTTTGCTGGACAGAATTTGGCCAACTAGCGGTAGAAGTTAACGGAAACGGAACGTTATAGTTTTTATTATATAGATAGATAGTACTCTGATTAAAAAAACTGGGTTTCTCTGTAACTCAAATACTTAAATGATTATTTTTCAGTAAACGTGATCTCCAATTATTATTTAGAAGACTGTAAAATTGTAATTAAATATATTATGTTCCTTTATAAAGCTTTTTTTGGTAATAACAATATGGTTTTCTTTATGTTATTTTTAAGAAAACTCTCCCTGATAAAAAAAAAAAACTCAGGCCCACGACCGACCACGCCACGCCGCCGCGACGCCGCCGCCGCTGTGGAAATTAACAGGCCACGCCGCCGCCGTGGAATTGGCCATCGGCGCTCATATCTAGTACACACACCACAGTACCACAGTACTTATATAGTAGTAGTAGTAGTTATGTAGTAGTAGTAAGTGACAATAGCTGCATGGTACTTATTTTCACCACAGGCGTACAAAAAGTAACTGATACTCTTCAACAGTATCCGTATTCAATATTGTGATATTTGTTCCGTGTATGTGTACTCGTATGAATGTGGATGATTACATCTTTTCTTTGAAGACCAAAGAGGGAAATGACTCATGAATGAAAAAGGAGTGAATTCTAAGATACGTGAAAAGTAACGGTCGACAGTGGAGAATGGAAGAGAAAAACAATTTATTGCGACCCCAAGTAATAACGCCAGGGAAAAATACTACTTACTCTGACGTGGAAAAACTTTTTTATAAATAAATACAACCGACTTCCAAAAACAACACTACAAAGTGAAAAATAACCTTAGTTTCGGAAGTCGGTATCTGGTTAAATGTATAATTTCGTTTTTTGCCACTGACTTCCGAAATTAAAGTTATTTTTCACTTTGTAGTGTTGTTTTTGGAAGTCGGTTATATTTTGTTTGTAAAAAAGTTTTTATTTTTCACTTTTTAGTTGCGATACCTACCCCACACAAGTTATAATACCACTACCTGCAAAATAAATTAGAACATCATCCACATACAAACTGGGCAAAATACGTATTATTATTATTTTTTTTTTTTTATGAAATCTCGTAGTGAAACCATGAGAGGTCTCGACTACTTAACCGGACTTTCCTGTGGGTGCCTTTAAGCGAGCTCAAAAGCCTCCAGCCAGGGGGCATATACTAACTAAACTTATAAACTAAACGACTGCGCACTAAGGGCACCCCCTGTGGGGTACGGACCTCGGCTTAGGGAGTCGTTGTCATTAACAATAGATAAGCAAGGCAAAGCAATAGGCTGGATCAAGTTGGGGGAATTATTATTATCAGGGGAGTTTAAAGCTACAGGCTCAGCTACGCCACCAGCTGGCTCGATTAAACCGATCAAGGGACATGAATTTATATTTACATTTACGTTAGATGATCTAAAACGCGGTGGGCCTCGGCGGCGAGGCCGGAATGTAGATCTGTGTTTGTATTTATAGATAGTACTAGTTTCCCTACTACTTTCCTGGAGAAGGGTGATAGGGTCATCGGGTTCAGTGAGGGCATGTCGCGGACGGCGGATACTACTGATTCTACTGGGGACATACTCGTAGCTAGCGGACTCGACAACCAAGGGGTTGCGATGTTTCACGGCGGAATCAAAGAAACACTTGGAAAGGCGTTTCAAGTACTGGCGGATGGTCGGGACTTTAAGATCTAAATGAAGGTTTACGTTCCGAACGAACCAAGGGGCACCCGTTACCTTTCGGAGGAAACGGTTCTGAAGGGTCTGCATCCTATGGATGATGCGGGACTTTGCGTGTGCAAAGACTGGGCCCGCATAGGTCATGATAGGTCGAATGCATGCTGTGTAAATACGCAACTTGCACTTAAGGGACAATTTGCTGCGTGCATTCAGAACGGAGTGTAAACGGCTGAGAGCAAAGTAGGCCCGCGAACGAACCTGCTTTATGTGCTCTGAAAATGTTAAGTGGCTATCGAGCGTCACACCTAAATATTTGGCTCGCTTCTCCCTAGGGATCTACTTGCCAAACATGGTGATCGGCCGAGGCGGGGCGGGATTATATGGGACCAACTTTGAGGTAATAAATAAAGTTTTTTCAAATCGGACTACAATTAAAGATTTCCAATTTGATGCATAACTGCATATAATACACATAGATATATATACATATACATACAAAAAAAAATTAAAATGACTGAACGAATGAACGTGTGGACTTGAGAACCTCCTTTTTTTCGTCGGTTAAAAAAGATCATGAATTCACCATGATTCCGTCGAGAAATAAAAAAGTCATTAAAAAAACTAAAAAACCCGACTGCGGTAAAAAACTGAAAAGTTAAAAACAAGCCCATTTTAAATTAAATAAAAGTTGGAAGCAGGCGGGACCCATTTGAGTTAGAAAATATAAAATTGGAATGGGTCCCGCCTGCTTCCAACTTTTATTTAATTAAAATGGGCTTGTTTTTAACTTTTCAGATTTTTACCGCAATTGGGTTTTTTAGTTTTTTTTTAATTACTTTTTTTTATTTCCAGCTTTTTAGTTTATAAATGTGAAAGATTTCGCAGACGATTTAGTTCTTGCAAGGAGTTTTAGTCGTGAGAGAAATAGTGTTTTTTACGATTTGTCACTTTGAATTACTTTTAACCATGTAAGTAGTATATATTTTTGTAATCACCTTTTGAAACCCTTCATTTTGATATCCCACTCGATGGGATTAGAGGGAAAAAAAATTCAAACTCCACAATATGGCACGCCAAATCCGCCATTTTACTTTGTTTTTGAGTCTACATCCAAAACCGTTCATTCGTTTAGGAGTTGCGAGAGAACAAAGAAACGGCCATACACACATACATACATACTTACATACATTCAGGTCAAAGACATAACCCTCCTTTTGGGCTTCGCCGCAGTCTACGGATAATGCTATAGGTCGTATATAGCTCCGTCTCTCTCTCTTACTGAAACCATGATGGATCCATGATCTTTTTTCACGTGATAGCCCCGCCCCTGGAGGAGTTTTTGCCGGAACTTTTGCAGAAATTTGACATTATACATAATTACGTAAGCACACGAACGATTTAACCTCTGCCTAAAACCGTTTAATCAGTATTTTATTTATAAAAAAATATTTACCCTCAGAGTGTGGCCGAGTTAGTCCAATTGGTGAAGAGCTCATGTTTGACGGCAGACCAGCCCAGCGAGGAGAGCTGCCGTGGCATGTTGGCATCTACCGGAAGACCACAAAGCCTTACATGCAGATCTGTTCCGGTTCACTTGCTTCCACCAGGCTTGTGATTTCTGGTAAGTGATCTTTCCTTACAGACTTAAGGGTCCTTTTACATGTCTCGCTAATGTAGTCGATGAACGGGACAAACAGCGGGAGTTCACGGATGGTTTCAGCAACTGCAGTAACTTATATGAGAGGACTTTGTGTAAGGTTATCGACATAGAAGAAGAATTAATTCACGCAAATATACAAATTACTAAGTTACATAAACAAAAAGAGTATACTCAAGATAGGGAAACTAATCTATATACAGTATGGAGCTCACATCTATGCAATAAATCCAACCACATACTTGATATCGCCTTTGCTGACGATATACAAAAAAATTAACGAAATCGTTCCAGTAATTATGTCAAAAAGTATAGTTTTAATTTTGAGTAAGTTTGAACACTCTGTAGAATTGGATCACTAGGTCAATGAATCAATGAACTTGAATCCTTGAACATGTGTGCAAACGAAAAAAAATCCTGTTTGGCAAACAGTGGATTGGGCACTGTAGTGCAACGCAGGTGGCCAGCTCGGTTGTCTAAACAAAGTGATTCCTTTTACTGAATTTATTTTGTTTGAAAAAATAACTACTGTAATTTACGGTTTTTAATTTAACATTTAATTTTGCTATACTTCTGTGGACCAGTATTGCTAGTAGATCAATTTCTTTCACGTGGTGCCGGTTCCATACTGTATATAAAATTCAAAGTCATATCTGACTGACTGATTGATATATCAACGCATATCCCAAACCGCTTGACCTAGAGACTTCAAATTTTGCACATAGATTACCTTATACAGTGTAGGCATCCACTATGGAAGGATTTTTGGAAATTCTGCCCTAAGGGGGTAAAATAGGGGATGAAAGTTTGTATGAAAAATCTTATTCCTTGAGTTAATAGACTTGAAACTTGGCACTAATACTTACTTATCTAAGTAAATTACAAAGTTTGACATATTTAGTTTTCCTAAACTACCCTCTAAGGAGGGATTGGGAGGGTCAAAGTTTGTATGGAGGAATTTTAAAGCACGTAGTCCAGTGCAATTAGGATTATACCTCGGAATCCAGCTATAATGAATGGATTTAGATTTTTCCGGATTTTTTTAATTTTTTATCCTAAAAAGAATTACCTTTTAAAACCTTCCACTAATGTATTTTTACCCGACTGCGGCGAAGCCAAAAAGGAGGGTTATGTGTTTGACCTGTATATAAGTAAGTATGTATGTATGTATGTATATATATCCGTTTCTTTGTTCCCTCGTAACTCCTGAACGAGTGAACGGATTTGGATAAATTATACGTCTTTAGATTTGTCTTGTTAGCGCAAGTGTCACTGGCTACATTAAAATAAAAAAAAAGTAAAATGGCGGATTTGGGGTGCCATATTGTGGAGATCAAAAAATTTTTTTTCTTCTAATACCATCGAGTGCGAAATCAAAATGAAGGGTTTTAAAAGGTGATTACAAAAATATATGCATCTTATATGGTTTAAAGTAATTCAAAGTGACAAATAGTAAAAAACAGATAAAAAAAAGCTTGGCCTTTTTTGTGCACTTGATCCAAAAAAAAATACTCTCATGACCGAAACTCCTTGCTAGAACTAAATCGTCTACGAAATCTTTCACATTTGTCAACTAAAAAGCTGGAAATAAACAAAAGTAATTAAAAAAACTAAAAATCCCGACTGCGGTAAAAAACTGAACAGCTAAAACAAGCCCATTTTAAATTAAATAAAAGTTGGAAGCAGGCGGGACCCATTCCATTTTTTATATTTTCTAACTCAAATGGGTCCCGCTTGCTTCCAACTTTTATTTAATTTAAAATGGGCTTGTTTTAGCTGTTCAGTGTTTTACCGCAGTCGGGATTTTTAGTTTTTTTAATTACTTTTTTTTATTTCCAGCTTTTTAGTTGACAAATGTGAAAGATTTCGCAGACGATTTAAATAAAATAAAATTTAAATCACACTAATATTTTAAAGGCGAAAGTTTGTGAGTAGGTGTGTGTGTGTGTATGTTTGTTACTTCTTCACGCTCAAACGGCGGGACCGATTTGGATGAAATTTGGCATGTATATAGCTTATACCTTGGATTAACACATAGGCTACTTTTTATCCGGGTCTACGCGGGTGAAACCGCGGGGCGCAGCTAGTTACCTATATTTGCCAATAAAAACATATGAATCATCGTGTCTCATTACAGCGATAATAATGTCATTATCATCTGCCTAGCCTTTTCCCAACTATGTTGGAGTCAGCTTCCAGTCTAACCGGATGCAGCTGAATATCAGTATTTTACATGGAGCGACTGCCTATCTGACCTCCACAACCCAGTAACTGAGTCATACGATACCTCTTGTTAAGACTGGTTGTCAGACCTTCGGGCTTCTGATGACCCGTAGCGACTGTCAAAGATCCACGAATGACAGCCGGGACCAACGGCTTAACGTGCTTTCCGAGGCACGGAGGAGTCTCGGTATGTAAAGATGGTCACCCATCCACGGACCAACCCCGGTAAAGTTAACCTGATCGATCGACCCGTGCGGCTGTTATTACTTAGCCGCAAGCACCTCAGCGATGATATTATTTAATAAGAATAAATTTACTTCAAAAAAGTAAAAACCGACTTCCGACCAAAAACCAATAAACCAAAAACGAATAAAATAACTTTCATAAAACACTTAACAGCTTCTGAAGTCGGTGTCAAGCTAAAGTGCATTGAAGAATTGAAGACACCGACTTCAGAAGTTGTTATTGTTTTATGAAAGTTATTTTATACGTTTTTGGTTTTGAAGTCGGTTTATATTTTTTTTAAATAAAATATTTTTTCCATTTTTAGTTGAATATACAATTACATAAGTAGGTAAGCCCAAGTAGTACGAAAAGAATCATCACAAAATCTGCTTAGAAATGTCGGAGATACAATACATTTATGCGTATAACTTCGTACATAAGAATAATTACATAATGTATTACATACTAGAACCTTCTTGAAAGTATTTAGATCACGTTAGTGAAAGAATCACCAAAATTGGATCATTAGTTTTTGAGAAAATCGCGGACAGACAAACATACATACATACATACGGGTCGAACACAGAACCTCCTTTTTTGAAGTCGGTTAAAAAACAGCCAGACTAGAAAATCCCCGTAATGAAAAGAAAGAAAAGTAAAGTACTCACAGGTTCAACCTGAATTGAAATACACCATATCTAAATAAAACCCATTGGGTAGGGATACAGTCTCGTCATCACAGAACTGGTGCCTCTCAAATGGTATACGTGTTCAATGGCCCAACACCGCGTGAAGAAAAAAAAGCTCCTTTCTCTGACATGCAAAATACTTCAAACGTCCTTCGAGAAATATCGAACCCGAGACAAGACAAACTCATTTCCGATCATGAATCACATCAAACACTATTTACAAAAAATTGTAGTACAATATTTGAGCAATTAAATCTGTAATTAATTGCGTAAACCTAAGTAACAACGAAATAATAAAACTAATTTGGAATCCAGCGCCATATCTACAGCCGGTCGATTCTGTAAAAATCTCACCGTGAAAACTTAGGTGAAGTGAGTTTGTTTTTGCTAGGAATTGACACTATTGACAGCTCACTCTACGCTCACTTCACCTAAGTTTTCACGGTGAGATGGTTACAGAATCGCACTGCAGTAGGTAACTGTGCATCGTGGCACTATTGTAAGAGATGTCGTTATGTTGTGTCTCCTACACACGTAACATACACATCCCAGCGTGATTTCCTTTTATATAAACTTTGTTTCCATTTAATTCTTTTGTTTTTAATTTTGTTTGTATAAGTTTACATATCGCATTAACTTAATATCAATTACATAACCTGGGGAAGGGCGGAGCATCCTAACACAAGCAAACTATTTGCTTGAAAAGATTCTCCCCATTGTAATAGAATAAGTTATTTAAGTTGATGCAATAAACATTTTTTTTTATGAGCTTCCAAGATTTCACAGGCGATGTCGCTACAAGTAACTTAGCCATATTTCTGCAACATAATGCCTGCTCTTCACAATCAGGATTACCTGAAAAACTAAGCTAAACCACTGAACAGATTTCGATATAAAAAACTTTTTACAAAAAAAAAAACAACCGACTCCCAAAAAAAACACAACAAAGTGAAAAATAACTTTAATTTCGGAAGTCAGTGACTTTGGTCTTTTTTAGTTTCATTTTTTGCCACCGACTTCCGAAATTAAAGTTATTTTTCACTTTGTAGTGTTTTTTTTGGGAGTCGGTTGTTTTTTTTTTTTTGTGAAAGTTTTTATTTTTGACTTTTTAGTGGTGCCTACCCCACACAAATTCGAATACCACTCTGCAAAATAAATTAGAGCATCATTCACATAGAGTATGTGGGAAAAATACGTATTAAATTATTGAAGCTGACTGAAAAGCCACTCATCAAAACTTGAAGATATTTGTAAGCGACCATCTCAAATAAAAACTTTGCAAAACGGCAAATATACGTCGCGCTAAGCCGTGTCAGAAGTTTGGAAGGTGTAGTTTTGTGTTGACGGAGATAACGAGGCTACGAAATCTGACTTCTGACAATCAAGGCCACACATAACATACAAGTCAAGTAGCGCAATTTGTAGCAGCATATAATATAATTACCATTAAAATTATTTATAGCCAGAGTGCACCTCATGACAATTCCAATAAGCCCAAACACGGCTAGAATACATTGTTTTATTACTGAGTTCCGGTGCCTACATTCCGGCTTCTTCATCAGATCGGTTCGATGGTACCATTTTCATCAGAAAAAAATTAAAATTGAAAATCGATTCAACAAAAATAAAAATAATCAGTTAGAAATTATTGAAACTAAATATTAAATTATTGTAAATGATTAAAAAATATATAATAATATTAATTGAATTGGGTGTGGCAAGTTATTGCCCCATTGCATCTTTTGATTGTGGGCGGTGTTAAGGTGTCTGTAGTCTGCCTTAGGCATGTATTGCTGCCGGGACATGTGTGTCGCGAGCTTTGAGGATTCAGCGGCGAGTGACAGCTAATGACGGCTGTCAGATGTCAAAGTGCACCGGCGCCGTTCGGACGCATTTTCGCCTCGCCGCGAAACCACGTTTTCAATCTTAATTCATCGCATCCGCTAAAACCATAAACTTTTATGTGTTATCCCGTAATCCTTGGGGATTTACTGTTCTATGGTTCAAAATTACAATAATAACCCGCGTCCGATTAATTGTGCAATATTAAAGACTTTCAAGTGACCAGTGTACGGGCAAGCAAGGGAGCACCTGCTCAGAAGAACTCACACATCAGGACTCCACAAGAAGATCACAGGTACCGCTTTGCATTATTTGCTGGGGTTAACTACAGACGCCATCTGACCGCCACCAATCAGGTTGAAAGTTTCGGACAAAATAGGCAATTTGAATTAGCGTGCAATCCAGACGTTAATTTTTCCTCGTCCTCAACCCGCATAGGATACACGGCTATTTACACGCCTGTTCCTCCTCTGTGTGTATAGTATCTTAACTTTGTTGCATGCTAACAATTATTGCATAATTTGCATGGAAAAATGAGAAATAATAAAAGGCTTTTTTTTTTTTTTTTTTATTTATTTATTATTACTGAGTTCCAGTGCTTACCTCCCGGCTTCTTCATCAGATCGGTTCGATAGTACTATTTTCAACAGAACCATTTATTTAAAGCTTCGTCATAGTCGCTTAACTATCTTAATCGAGATATCTTATCGCCAGCCGTGAAATACTTATTATCGTTGAGAAGTTCCCGTGGAGATGGCCACGGGAACTTCTCAACGATAATAAGTGGTCTTCTTCATCAGTTCCACTTCACCAGATGCTACTTTCTGAATGCAAATACTAGAGTTGTTGATGAAAATACCAAAATTGAAAAGAAAGAAAGAAAAGAAAGATTTTTTTTTTTTTTTTTTATTTGGAATTGCTATATACATGTATGCCTATATTTTTTGAGGAGTTCCCTCAATTCCTCATAGATCACATCATCAGAACTGGATTTTGATAAAAATGAGACCAATCTTAAAGTATATCCTTTCAAATAAAAAAAGAATTTTCCAAATCGTTTTATAAATGACGGGGTTCTGAGGTAACAAACATAAAAAAAAAATACAACCGAATTGAGAACCTCCTCCTTTTTTTGAAGTCAGTTCAAAATTGGCATGGAAATAGATGGCATCCTGGGGAAGGACATAGGCTACTGTTTGTCTCAAAAATAAACCAACAGGGGGTGGTAAAAGGTATAATAGTTTATGATCACCAATTGTGAAGAGGCGCCGTAACAAGGCTTCTCCCAATTTACGCAATAAGGTCACAAGACTAGGTTGTAGACTAGCCTTCCCCATCAAGTCGCTGTTTGAAGATCGTCGGTCTATCTAGCCGGGGGGTGGCTCATGCAGTGCTTCGCTTGCCGATACGTAGTCTTTGAGGACTAGCTCGCTACAACAGCTCTCGGTCCTCCGACAGACTTGGTGAAACTTCAGCTTGCTACCTCTGCAGGTTATATTGGAACGATATTGGTGCCGATTCTGTTGTACACCGAACTAAACTAACTAAACTATCACTAAAATTCCTTACTTTTTGCTATGAGAATCTTAGAGCTATTCTGACAAAAAAAACCTCTAAATTTAATAACAATTTTGACACAACTAAAATCGAGTTTGACAATCGTGACTCCGCGTGGTATAGTGCCTGTAGTATAGGCTTGTCATATTTTGTGCACCGACATCGCTGTCGTTACCGGGTCAAATATCTTTTAGAGCTGGAGGGACGCAGGGAGGAGGCAGCTGCAACGTGTTTTATATGGAATGTAGGTACCTTTTTTTTGGTACCTTTTTTTTGGTACCTTTTTTTTTGGTACTTTTTTTTTGCTACCTTTTTTTTTGGTACTTTTTTTTTTGGTACTTACTTTTTTTTTTGGTGCCTACATGTTGAGTCATAGGGGTTTATGGGTACAATAAAGGGGGGCCAAATTTTCATTATTTTTGCGATAGGACTCACCGTTTTCGAGATATATGCAAAAGAAAAGAAAAAAATACACTACTGTTTTTGCATCCGAAGTCAAGGTCTCGGTGTGAATTTTAGTTCATATCAACTAATTTTATTCCACACCTTTTTAATCGCGATTAAACATAGTCTGATTTAGTTTGACAATTAAAATTTTAGGTGAAAACCATGTGAAAACAGTCAAATTCAGAATAGCAAAATTGCCATTTTCACTAAACTAACAACTCCGTACAATCTTAGTCCTGTCAAACTAAAATATAGTTAAGTTGTGTCACTTTAGTCAATTTCAGAATGGGAAATCGTCGTTTGACAGGAATAAACTAAATTTTAGTGATTTTTAGTCTAGTTTAGTGGCATTTGTGACAAGAGAATCGGCACCATTGTCAACGTTTAAAGTGCTATTTGGTACATTATTAATCCACAGCTGTTTATCCAGCAAACAATTGTATTCATTTTCTTTGTCAATAAACTTTTTTGTTATTGTATCCAGCTGCTCACTGCTTCTGGGACGATGTCAGCAAACGACTGCCTGCCTCCCTGTTCGCAGTGGCAGCCGGCAAGATCTACCGCTCTTGGAATAACAACAGAGATGAGCTGCACGCGCAGAAGTCTGATGTAAGTTCTCTAGGTAAGCTTAGACGGGTCACCGAAGAATATTGGCCTTCCAGTCCCATAGTTATATATTTCTTTGTTTTTTTTTTTTCAATAAAACGGGTTAAAGCCAATCGTAAGAAATTACAGACACAGTTTATTTTATATAATAAATAAATAAAATAATTTTTAATTCAGACATAATTCACCCATAATATTGTTAGTTGTAAGACTTAAAAACTATGTTAGATTCAAAAATTTTTCAAAAAAAAAAAAATTCAATTAATTTATGTATCTGCTACCCTCTGGAGCCCCGGCCACACGCACTTGTGCTTGAACCTAGTGCCCCAGAAGGGGACTGTCCAGCTTGTGGCTGAGCACGTTGAGGATGGTGTTGGCACTCCCACGCGTGCGGAACATCAACATCGCTCACCAGTAGTAAATGTGGCCTAAACTTAATGAGAATAGATACCAAGTACCTTCTATTTCGTTTAAATGAATAATTTTAACATTTGGTTAGTTTAAAAAAAAATATATGCTTATGGGTGATGAGTTTATTTATGCTTATGTAATGACGATGAGTTTATTTAAGCACAACTATTATAACCATAACGAATCATAGAAATTCTTTTCTGATTAATATGGTTGCGTGTTCAGTTGAATCATTTCTCCGGGACTCTTCGACCTTCATTAATGTCTCGGCGCTTTTCTAGATTTCGCTAATATTCGTTCAGGCTTTCAGGAGCTGTGTCGATGCATGAGTCTGACAATGAGCTTGAACAGTGATTGCGTCAAAGGACATAACTGACACCAAAACAACCAATACCTAGTGTTTTTGTTATTAATATACTAAAACTAGCTTTTGCCCGCAGCTTAGCTACGTGGATGTCGGAGAATAGGGAACGTACTAATCAAAAATCTGCTTAGCCTTTTCCCAACTATGTTGGGGTCGGCTTCCAGTCTTACCGGATAGTATTTTACATGGAGCGACTGCCTATCTGACCTCCACAACCCAGTAACGGGGTATGATACCTGCTGGGTGGAATACGATACCCCTTGGTAAGACTGGTTGTCAGACTTTCGTGGTTCTGACGACCCGTAACGACTGTCAAAGATCCACGAATGACAGCCGGGACCAACGGCTTAACGTGCTTTCCGAGTCACGGAAGAGTTTCGGTATATAAAGAATGGTCACCCATCCACTGACCAACTCCGGCAAGCGTATCTTAATCTGATGGATCGACCCATGTGGCTGTTACTACTTAGCCACGAGTTCCTCAAAAATTCTACCTCATTTGACCAAAAAAGTGAGCATAGAAATTTCAAAATGGTCTATATCTCCAGACTTATGATTTTTTTCTCAATGATTACGCTAGTTGACAACACTACTCGCCTTAATAAAACTGGACTACTTACTATGCATACCTCTTACCTGCATCATAATAAACTAACTTAGTGTAGTAAAGTTAAATAATAAACTAATGTATAAAAAGTACTAACAAACTGACATCTAAAAAATTTACTTATACCACAGTATACAACGAAGCCCGAGCTGCATACGATGTTCGGCGAACTTCGTAAAAAAAATCAAGTAAACGACAATTCGAATGTGTGATACTTTTACCAGAAGAATATAAAACCGAGCAGACGGAAAGCTTCATAACAGAGTTCAAAATTCTTACCTACTTTCATAGGGCTGTCACATGGTTATTGAAAATAAAAAACCGGGCAAATGCGAGTCGGCTATAAGCAAGAACGGACAGTATCGATTTTGATGTGATGCACATAATGCAACGGATATAATTAATTGGCTGCACAATCAATTTTAGAGCAGCCCAATATGACATTAATTGTGTATCAATATTTTTTTTTCGATTACCATATGTTGCAAACCAACTAACAACCTTTTCCTTTCGTGTTTTTTAATAACCGACTTCAAAAAATTATAGTTTAAAAACTAAAAAACACGCTTTAATACCATTAAACTGAACTAAAAAGTTAAAAATAAATTTTCCATTATAAAAATAAAGTGATTAACAAGAAAATTAATGTCATTGTAAAAAAAAGCGTGGGGTGCTTTCGAATTACAGAGTTAGTGTAAGAATGTTGTACATACATGTGATGCTATTAAAACCGTGTTAATAAGAAGTTAAAAGCGTGTTAAAAAGGAGTTTGTCAGTTCAACCTAATTGTATGCATTTATCTATGTATATAATGTATAACTAATCCAAAATAATATAGTATGGCTATCATTTAAACGGTTTGCAAAACATTGCTGTTTTGGTCAATGAAAAAATGTATTTTGTCAGCAAATATCATTGATCAAGAATATATAGGTAATTAGTTAGTAAATTGCAACTAATGGTCAGCAAAAAAAAAATTATATGCAATTAATGTCATATTGCCCTGCTCGGGAATTGATTGTGCAGCCAATTAAATATATGTATTGCATTATGTGCATCACATCAAAATCGATACCGTCCGTCCTTGCTCAGGTAGTCTATGCGTCCTTGCTTATTGCCGAATCCCGACTCGCACTTGCCCGGTTTTTTAATTTTCAAAAACCGAGTGACAGCCCTATGAAAGTAGATAAGAATTTTAAACTCTGATATGAAGCTTTCCGTCTGCTCCTTTTTTATTCTTGTGCTTTTACCCTCAGTTTTGCTATGTATTTGAAAAGTGAGATTATCTAATTATTTGCTCTCAAAACCCCTGTGAAATTAAGTGCGTGTCGGACCACGTACAATGAAGGGTTCTGCAGTTAAAAACATTTTTTCCCAAAAACAAAGTTAACATTCTAGTTGAAAAACATTTTCTCCCATACATTGTTATACGTCATTGTCAATTCTTCAACTAAAAATTTAAATTTGTAATCCTAAAAAATGGTTTTTTTATGTGATAAAATTACAAATGAACAATTTTCGGACGTTTTCCTTTATTTGTGCTGTAAAAACTTGCTTCTTGCCAAATTTCATGATTCTAGGTCAACGGGATGTACCCTGTAGTTTTTGGTTCACTTGCGAGTATCACATATATAGCCGTATTTCTTTATTGCGTTGACTCAGAAGCTTGATTTTTTTAGAGTTCCATGAAACCATAGATCTACGTGGTTGATATTAATTTCAACTTGATACCTCCTTGCGTTCCTAAGAAAAAGGGTCTTGACAGACTGACAGACAGGCAGACAGGCAGACTGACAACGAATTGATCCTATAAGGGTTCCGTTTTTTCATGTTGAGGTACAGAATCCTAAAAAAGGTTTTGTGTTGGTGTTGGTGTTGGTTTTGCATAGAGTGATCCTAACTTTGGTTATCATTTGGTTTGTTTGAAATTTTAGTTTTTTCAATTTACGAATTATTTATGCATACACACATATATAAACTCACCCCTTCTTCCCATGGGGGTAGGTAGAAACTACAGAACGCCACCTGCTACGATCCTTACATACTCCTTTTGCCTCGTTTACGTTCACACATCTGGTCATACACGCATGCCGAAAAAAAATATAATTAAAAACAAAGAAATAAAAATTTAAAAAAAAAAGAGTTTACTCCTGTTTTTTGTACCGTTCCAACTTTCTATTTTTCGGTTATTTCCGTCGGGCAGGGTTTCTTAACCCTTTTCTTGACAATGTATCTCGTGAGATACAGTCAACTTTAAAAATTAATAGTTTTGAAAATATTGTGAGTGAAACGAAACATCACTCGTCAATTTATTTTATGCATATTTCAGAATGAATTTTTGTTTATCATGATAATCTTGTTGGTATCGCTGTTTTTTTAAATTAGAAAAGTTTAGCTGATACGACACGATCCACGCAAAGAGGTAAGAATATTTTTTTTTTTTTTTTTTTTTACTAATTTCTCTGGGTGTGTTGCTTGTTTTTAGACACCTAAGAAAGTAAAGAATAGTTTCAAGTGTGGTAATCAAACCAAATGTTTAGTATTTTGTAAGAAACTCATCGTGTTTGTGCATGTATCTCAAGGTGCACACTGCCAAGTTGCTACAGAATTACTTGTTCCATGTTATGTATCTCATGGTGCACATTGCCACATTTAGGGAATATCATGAACTAGTTTTTGTATATGTCTCCGCTTGCTGTATTTCAGTTATTTCAGTATAAAAGTAATTTAATCTAAGTACCTGTGTCCTTGCTTATTGTTCGAATGGTTTTCCCTTAGTAATATTAGTGTGGATGTTAGAAATGACCGGTTCCTTATGCCACAGGGGAGATTATATTAGTTCTGTGCTTATGTTTGGTGTGGGTGGTGAATGCTTCATTTCTTTGCAGAATACCTTGCAATCAATGACGAAGAGTGGGTACCAAGCGAAAAAAATTCTAGCTTTAGTACCCAAATCCGGCCGAAAATCAGATTTAGATGAGACTTCAGATTCCGATACTGAAATACATCCCGTCTCCGAAGCAAGGTTGGACAGTCTTTCATCGTCCAATCCGCCTTCTTTGCCGTTGTCGTTTGACAATCTTAATTTATTATCCGATAAAGAAATAACTCCCATTCAAGCAGCAGTAACCGAGTCCCCATTTTTATCGCCGCCGATTATTCAACAGCCATCACCAATAATTGTTACACTACAGCGATCGACGTCAAAATTTGAATAGTAAAGTGGCTTGGTAATAAAGGCGTGACCTCTGCAAGCAACTACTTGTATGTTGAGGCACATCCAGTGTCAACTATTCAACGCTACCGCAAACAAATAAAGAAGAAGTGTGCAGTGCCCTGTGCTGAAATAATCAAGCATTACAACTCGCAAATGGGTGGCGTAGACCTAGCGGACATGCTCACCGCCTGCTTTAAAATAAACTTGAAAGGTCACCGTTCTTATTTACCCTTAATTTCACAATGAATGCTGGACATGTGTGTCAGTAATAACTGGTTGCTCTATCGCAGGCACATAAGATTTGAAAAATACATGCCTCTAAAAAAAATTCGTTACCAGTTGGTACAAAGTGTACTGATGCACAAAAAGGAGACTGTATTAGATGCATTAGACGTGGCAAGGCCCTCTGGAGAGGGCCTTGTTTTAGCTGGAGCTAAAACAATTAAAGCCCCTGTTATGCCAAGAAGCAGACCTTGTGTGATATGACCAGGTTGGACATTCTCCAATATTCAGTA
Source organism: Cosmia pyralina (assembly GCA_946251885.1). NCBI lineage: Eukaryota > Metazoa > Arthropoda > Insecta > Lepidoptera > Noctuidae > Cosmia > Cosmia pyralina. The sequence continues at coordinate 5,206,512 of OX276368.1, read as the reverse complement.
CCAATGGGAGGTGCAAGACATGCATAAAAGTGACAATCCCCTGCTATGTGTTCTTACCCAATAGGAACTGCTTTTTAATTTTTCACACCGGAAATTAACTAAGGTTAAATTGTAAAGGCTTTTAATGTTTGTGTTTTATTTTTATCGGTAAATCTGATTAAAATTTTATTTAAAGTTATATGTTGAGTTTTATTTTATTTGAGCATTGTATCCTCTCAGATACATTGACTCATGTCAACAAAAGTACAGATACTTGGCAATGTATCTCATGAGATACATTGAATATCTCCAAAAGTAGACACCCTGTATTTTTTTTTCTATTTTACCAAATCATCAATACTTGTCCTCAAAACAAAATAAAGAAAAAAAACTTTAATACTTTTTTTTTGTTTTTGCCAAGAAAAGGGTTAAATGAATCAGTGCTATACAAAAAGCAACATTACAGAGTAAAGGCACTCTTCCCTCCCCCCTCTCCCCACCCCTCCCGCTCTCCCCCTAATCACACCGTCCCGTCCGCGTCCCCTCCCGCTTTCCGCTAACCACATCCTCCCCTCTCTCTCCCCTCTCATCCCCTTCACTTTTATGGAGAAGTTATGGACGTTACATTACGATCAACAGGTAAAGGAAATCAAGTTCCCAGCCCACTTCCAAGGCAATACAGCGAACTTTCAAGATGATATAGCACTGCTAATCCTGGAGACTCCTTTCGTGTACTACCCGTTCGTCAGACCAGTCTGCTTGCATTTTGACTTTGAGTTTGACAAGAGCCAGCTGCAGCCGGGAAAGTGGGGTAAGGTTAGTGACGCATCAAAGCCGGCGCAGACATGCCAAAGCGCAGCGCGGTGGGGTTCTCACTGCCAAATAAATAATCAACCTTTTGCTTGTTGTAATAGTTTCTCCTAAAAATTTAACTGTAAGCATAACCTAAAAATAACAAAATTATATACTAACATAACTAAAACTATTAAAAAACTAAAATATGGCGTCGAAAAATTCCTCCACATCGCTGTCGACTGGTAAAGTACCCAAGAGACTGGCGGCATTGCCACGTTGTAAGGCAATGCTAAGCCGCTGGCCAAGGTAAAAGCCAGCCCTTGGGTCACGGGAAGTGTCAACCAGCCGTTTGGAGATTTCGTTGAACAAACTATGAGCACTCGGACTCCACGGCCCAAGGGTTTCAACCCCAAACGGCTCGAAAATATAATTACCGATAAGGTTATTATACTTCCGCCGCTTGAGGTTTTCCGCAGCGGCAGCAGCAGTGCCAGCACAGCACGCAGAGCCAGGAAGATGGGATGGCGCAAGAGTATTTTATTTTAGTAGTAGTTTCTCCTTAATTTTATTTTGTGGTGTGAAATATTCTTGGCAATCTATCGCATGAGGCGCGTGATATGGATGCCAAGGTTGCACACGCCGTCAAAGTTGAAATGAAAATTAAATACACTTCTATTAGTCCAAGAGAGCATTAACGTAGACAGCGTGCAGCGGTACCTACGCAGTTGAGAATAGCTATTTCCGACTTTATTCTAAGAGACACTATGTTGATATTGTTTGGCCGGATAAAACCGCGCTACTCTGCGTTACAACAGGTATGCCAGCCCGAACGGTTGTGTGACTTGACTACCTACCGTAGGTGAATTAAATAAATCGTAAACGAAAACAGGCTAAGGGTCCGTAAACACAGACCACCCTTTTTTTCACATAGACCGGTGGCGGAGCAAGAAAGAGCATGCAATTCGGCTGCGCGAGCGCGGAAGAGTACGTCATTATGAGGCAGCCGGTCGGCTCCTCCTATTATTTCACACTAAGCGCGTTAGATTTGTTCTCAAGCATTCTCAATAATAAAAGAAGTGACATGTAAAAATAAACCTTATTACAATGATTCAAAACTCTATTTTAAACATGATAAAAAATCTGCTCTCCGCTCCGAGCCGGTCTGTGTGTACAGACCCTTAGCCTGTTTTAGTTTACGATTTATCTAATTTATATCGCGCGATAAAATCATTCCGCGATATGTTTTCGTCGGCTTATCGTTTGTTCTGATTGTTGTAATTATTGTGTCTGTTTCATAAAGAATATATTGTTTCACTCATCTGCGTGCTATTTTAATTCATCGCCCATCCACACTGCTTCTGCATAGCCTGCACCAGTCATATACATTATTTCCTTCCAGGTGGCAGGTTGGGGCCTCACAGGAGAAAACAGCAATGCTTCTCAAATCCTCATGGTCGTTGAACTGCCCTACGTGGATATTGAGAAATGCTACACAATGGTGCCACTAGAATTCAGAGAGTACATAACCAGCGATAAGATTTGCGCTGGCTATGAGAATGGTGAGTTAAATAAAATAAAGGTACCTACAGTACTTTCACAGTTATTTTACCTCTGACAACAGCAACCCAACTCAAACTTGTTGTAGCAAGAATAAACAATACTGATATTATAAAAGACTTGTCGGTGGCAGCAATCCAACAACAACATTATTGTTACGAGATTAAAGATTAAAGTGATTATGTATGACAGACTTGTCGGTGGCAGAAATCCAAAAGCAACCTTATTGTTACGAGATTAAAGATTACTGTGATTATGACAGACTTGTCGGTGGCAGCAATCCAACAACAACATTATTGTTACGAGATTAAAGATTAAAGTGATTATGACAGACTTGTCGGTGGCAGAAATCCAAAAGCAACCTTATTGTTACCAGAGTAAAGATTACTGTGATTATGACAAAATTGTCGTGGCAGCAATCCAAAAGCAACCTTATTGTTACGAGAGTAAAGATTAATGTGATTATGACAGACTTGTCAGTGGCAGCAATCCAAAAGCAACCTTATTGTTACGAGATTAAAGATCACTGTGATTATGACAAAATTGTCGTGGCAGCAATCCAACAGCAACCTTATTGTTACGAGAGTAAAGATTAATGTGATTATGACAGACTTGTCAGTGGCAGCAATCCAAAAGCAACCTTATTGTTACGAGATTAAAGATCACTGTGATTATGACAAAATTGTCGGTGGCAGCAATCCAAAAGCAACCTTATTGTTACGAGATTAAAGATCACTGTGATTTTGTCGTGGCAGCAATCCAACAGCAACCTTATTGTTACGAGATTAAAGATCACTGTGATTATTACAAAATTGTCGTGGCAGCAATCCAACAGCAACCTTATTGTTACGAGAATAAAGATTAATTTGTTTATGACAGACTTGTCGGTGGCAGCAATCCAAAAGCCACCATATTGTTACGAGAATAAAGATTCCTGTGATTGTGACAGAATTGTCATGGCAGCAATCCAACAGCAAACTTATTGTTACGAGAGTAAAGATTAATGTGATTATGACAGAATTGTCAGTGGCAGCAATCCAAAAGCAACCTTATTGTTACGAGATTAAAGATCACTGTGATTATGACAAAATTGTCGTGGCAGCAATCCAACAGCAAACTTATTGTTACGAGAATAAAGATTAATTTGTTTATGACAGACTTGTCGGTGGCAGCAATCAAAAAGCAACCTTATTGTTACGAGAGTAAAAATTCCTGTGATCATGACACAATTGTCGGTAACAACAATCCAAAAGCAATCTTATTGTTACGAGAATAAAGATTAATTTGATTATGACAGACTTGTGGTGGCAGCAATCCAACAGCAACCTTATTGTTACCAGAGTAAAGATTAATGTGATTATGACAAAATTGTCGTGGCAGCAATCCAAAAGCAATCTTATTGTTACGAGAATAAAGATTAATTTGATTACGACAGACTTGTCGTGGCAGCAATCCAACAGCAACCTTATTGTTAAGAGAATAAAGATTCCTATGATTATGACAGAATTGTCGGTGGCAGCAATCCAAAAGCAATTTTATTGTTACGAGAATAAAGATTAATTTGATTATGACAGACTTGTCGTGGCAGCAATCCAACAGCAACCTTATTGTTACGAGAATAAAGATTCCTGTGATTATGACAGAATTGTCGGTGGCAGCAATCCAACAGCAACCTTATTGTTACGAGAGTAAAGATTAATTTGATTACGACAGACTTGTCGTGGCAGCAATCCAACAGCAGCCTTATTGTTACGAGAATAAAGATTTGGCAGTGATGCAAAATCAGAGGTAGAGGAAATGTGAAAGGACTATAAATATAATTATTTATACTGAAGGTAGCCCTATTTGAGGTGTGTGATAAAAGGATCTTTTGGCGTCTGAATGATATTACGTTGGTGGTAGACATTTGTGAAATTATCACAGAAAAACAAGATGGCGGCGTTAGGACCAATTTGAGCGCCAAAAGAACCGTTTAGTGATGTACTTAATTGGGAATAGGCTAGACAGATAATCCTAACTTTTGACATTTATCCTCTTTTCTCAGGTACGGCGGCGCTATGCCGAGGCGACAGCGGTGGCGGGCTAGTGTTCTCGGACTCATATCAAGGCATATCCCGCTACTACCTCAGAGGCATTGCATCCACAGCCGCGCGTACTAAAAATAATGTAGTAAATTGTAATAAATACGCGCTTACTACGTTCACACAGATACGATCCCATGCACATTTTATTATGGGGAATCTTTAGGGTCAGGTCAGACTGAGCAGCTAAATTTTCGAAGAGTTTTCATTGATAATGAACTCTATTTCAGTTGTGATTAAGGGGGTTGCGCTAAGGTAACCCGCGAAATTCAAATTTTCTTACGTTTTTTGCAATTTGCAGGTCAGTGGCAGGTTGTGTGTTGATTAAAATATGATTCGCGGCCGTAACTAATACGGCTTTACAGAATTATAATAATTAGAATCAGCAATAAAACTCCATAAGTTAGAATTGGCCTCAAATCTCATGATTTCATGAAATAGTCATTCAATAGGGTAATATGAACTTAGAGAGTTGTATTGATGATTTTTATGGTTATAATTCTACTAGCTTTTTCCCGCGGCTTCGCCCGCGTGGATGTCGAAAAATATCCTTATTCCTTGTCTACATTATAAAGGAAACCTCTGTGCAAAATTTCAGCTTTATAGGTCCTAGGGTTTAGGCTGGGCGTTGATGAGTCAGTCAGTCAATCAACCAGTCAGGACTTTTCTTTTTGATATTCTATTGAGATAGCTTCTGCCTGCGACTTCATCCGCGTGAAATTTCTTGTTTCTCCGACCCACCCGTCGCATCGCATTGCCTGCCCGCGCTATTACGTCGTTTTCGGTTAGCGTTCTTTCTGACTTTTTTCTTTTTTTTCTTTTTGCTCGGCATCTAAGGGTCCTAGAGTGATGTTAAATATGCCTATAGCCTTCCTTAAGAATTGGGCTATCAAATGCAACAACAATTATTAAAATCCGACTGGTAGTTCCAGAGATTAGCACGTTCAAACAAACAAAAAAAGTGTGTGTGTCGGCTCCGACGCACGACTGGAGTTTACTCCTGTTTTATATGCCATTCTCAGTTTTCGACTTTCTATTTTTTGGTTATTTCTGTCGGGCTGGGTTTCAGAGCTATACAAAAAGAAACCTATAAGCACTCGTCCCCCCCCCCTCTCACTCCACCTCTCACCACCCCCTCTCCCTTTAACACCCCTCTCATCCCTCCTGCTCTCCCTCTAACCCATCTCCCACTCCTCTACCCACACCAATTCCCCCCCCCCCTTCCCTTCTTTCCTTTCCACACCCTCTCCCTCCACTTCCCCTTTGCCTCCTCACCACCCCCTCCCCTTCTACCCTTCAACCAAAAGAAGAAGATTTTTCATGTAAACTATACTCCCTGTTTTCACCCCCACAGGGGTGGAATTTTAAAAAATCGTTTGGAATATTTCCGTAACTTGACTGAAAGATTATTAACACCAATTTTCGAGTTAGTCAAGCCCCGCAGTAAAACTTACCCTATAAAACTGACTACTCCTTTTCACCCCCTTAGAGGTAGATTTTCGAAAAACCCCGATACATCTTATTCTTAATTTTTGGTCTCAAGTATAAATACTGAGTTTTGAGTTAATCGGACCACGCGTTAAAATTCCTCCATACAAACTTTGATGCCCCCAATTCCTCTTTTGGGGGTAGTTTAGAAAAACAAAAAATTACAAAATCATAATTTATTTAGCTAAATATTTGTGCCAAGTTTCAAATTTATTAACTCAAGGAATAAAATTTTTCATACAAACTTCCACCCCTTATTTCACCCCTTTATGGGGTGAGTTTCCTAAAATCCTTTCTTAGCTGACGCTCCTACTCATAATCTACCTCTGTGCCAAATTTCATCTTCGTATGTTCAGTAATTTTTGAGATTTCGTGTTTAATCAGTGAGTGAGTGAATGAATGAATGAATGAACGAGTGATCTTTCGCTTTTATATGTATAGATAAATAAATATTTGATACGGCTGCGAATTATATTTAGATCAACATACAACCTAATACTGACTTACAAATTGCAAAATACGTTAGATACCTATATTGATTTCGCGGGCTACCCTGGCGCTTTCGCTTTAAGATAAAAGTGAAACAACTCAAACCCACTCCTCAGACTCCTCAGAGAATCTGTTCGAGTCTGTTCAAGCATATTTTCACACAAAACTTGACAGCAAGAGAAAGCGTTCGAGCATTTATTTTGCTGTTCTGTCTGCGCTGACGCTTGAAGTGCTACCACGTAATTTATGTATGTAACTCTAGTCTTTTCCATGTGCCGGGATCCAAAACAAACCTCGGAAACTTCGCCGTTTTGCCAAGGCTCTGTAGGCAGTTTAACGTAGTATCGAAGCGTAATGATTTGGATATTACATGCAAATTACCAAAGTTTAAAAAAGATGTAAAAGTCTTACCGTCTTATTACAAAACAAGGTTCATCTTCAAACCCAGGCTTAAACCATGGACCCTTTTTTGAATTTTGAGCTTTATTCTGACACGTTAAGATGTCAGTTTTACAAAACTGACAACTTGGTACCGGACTAAGTTGTCAGTTTTGTATAAAGAACTGTATTTCTATCAAAGCTAGGTTCATATTACAAAAACTGGCTCGATGGTTTAAACCATGACGAAGAAAAACCTCGTTTTGTAATAACACCGTTAGTATCCAAGTCATATTTTTTTTTATTTCTTTTTTTTTTTTTGTTGACTTCCTTTATTATTATTTGACTTTATTTGAATTATTATTCTTTGATTATTATTGTTATTTGAATTTCATTTAATTTATTTTTATTTGAATTTGTTTAAAATTATTTTGTATTATTTTGTACCCTTATTGTTTTGATTTTCATTTTGATTCGCTTACTATGACTTTCGTTTATTTTATTTTGATTAATTTTATGATTCCTTTCTTATCAAACTTCTTGTACTTACCTAGTTATTAAGTGAATGATGTGGTCGCCTATAATTGAAAGCGCACATTTGTATTGTCCGTATCTGTGATAAATCAAGCATGTTATTGTGTAGCCTCTGTTGGTGATCCAATAAATAAATAAAAAAAAACTGTACTTTGTATCTGCTACACAGATCACATTCGGCAGTGTTTGTTGAACTACAATACCGACCCGGAGTAATTAAGTACCTAGTACTGCCACCCGGCTGTGCCGAATCATACCGAGCCGAACATGTATGTAGCAAGTAGCAAACACCGCATACGTACACCGCACTCCTCGTCGAGGTGTTTAGAGTTGTATAATGTATGCCAAAGAGCGATGGAACGCAGCATTCTGGACGTAAAAAGACAGGTTAAAATTGGAAACATCCCGCTGCTTTCCAAAACGGGTATTATTGCAGGAATACTGCCAGGCTCACATCAGCCGCATGCACGATGACCGCTGGGCAAGTCTCCACACAATGGGTAATTGATGATGACGAAAGATGACGCACCCGAGGCCGGCCCAGAAAGAGGTGGCTAGACGCGTACTGCGAAGGATGGTTCGGGGTGGCGCTGGAAAAGAGTTCCTAGAACGATTTGGGGGCAGCAGTGTAAATAACAATAATATTAAATGCAAATAGCTCAGTTTGTACGTAAAACTCGCGTGACAGGGAAACAAAACAAACTGAAACCGCCCGAACCGAAACTTCGGAGCAACGCGCGGGAGCGCGTTCTAAGTTTAAGCATAAAGGTTTGATTCCGATGCCGCAGCAGTTCTGTTGCGTCACTACTGGTCCCCATACATTTTCTATAGGATTATATGAGATTACATTCCAAGGACGGCAGCAATGTCGCGGCAGCACTGCTTTGTAAATAGTGACACGGCAGCAATGTCGCGGCAGCACTGCTTTGTAAATAGTGACACGGCAGCACTGTTGCGGCAGCACTGCTGCGTGCAGCGTGGTTCGGAAGCATCCCCCAGGTCGCCTTAGGTTTAAACTAACTTTATAAAGCAGGGTTGGATATTAAAAATACCTACTTTATCAAATATTTATTGAAAATGTCTTAGATGAAAAAATAAGAGAGTGAGCGAGTTCGTGAGTATATGATGTAAGTACCTACTTATGTGTATTGTGCCATTTTATTGTTAAACTAACTTATTATTTTTAAATTAAGTGTTTTAAATGGATCATTTGGTCTGCAATAAACAGTTTTATTTTATTTATTTTAAACAACAAAAAAATTACAAAAAACAGATGCAATAAAAATAAAATAGTGTGTTCGTTCCACCCAACCCTGACAGGACTTCTATAATCTATCATTATAATATTTACATAAATATGGAAATCACATATATGCAATAAATGAAACCACAAGAAATGCTAGTACACAGAAGTATAGCAAAATTAAATATTACATTAAAAAAGTGAAATTTTCAAACAAAGTAAATATCAAAATAACACTATATACAAAATAACACTATCACTCTGCTTAGATAAGGTACCTCTACCCTAAGGAAGAGCGGCAACAATGTGCAAAAATTACCATGCCGCCTGCCGTGGAATTTTTTTGTGTGTGATTTTTTGCTATGGCTACCTGCAGCGGGGGCCATGTAGTCCACTCAACGAATGACCCAAAAGGAGGTGTAGAGGGCGCGAGCTGGTACCTAAGTGATTTCTTCAGAAAGTTGTTCAGGTGCTTAGGGAGTAAACATACTAAAAGCCCCTGCGTCTAGGAGGTGAGCCGGAGTGGGGGGGGGGGGGGGGGGGATTAAAGTTCCCACTTTTGAGTTTTTCACTAATATCTTTAAAACGGTGCGTCGTAGAGAAAAATACCTCCTATGTAATGAAAGCTCATAAAATTTTTTACAACTTTTATTTTCTAACATGACTGATCTTAAACTGTAATGTAATTTAATAACTTGCATGCTCTGTATGTGTACTCATGTTAACACAAATAAAGAATCTTGAATCTATATTACTTCTGCTGAGTAATGATTGGAAAGGGGGAAAGTTGCGTCTAATGCTTCTAATATTTTGTTGAATAATGAGAGATACTGTTTAGTTTTAAGTGTATGGGTAGTAATGTCTTCAACGTCACAAAGATAAAGTTTTGCAACCGAAACCGCATCTAAAATGGAGTTTATTTCGTCTACATTATCGAGTAGGTTTTCTGGTAGATTTCTCTGAAGATGAGAGAAAAGGGGGGGTTACTACGTTGGAATTAGGCAACGTGAGTGTCTGTTTGTTTGTTGATTAATTTAATTATTGTAAATAGTTTTATATAGTTTTATTTTAAATGTTGATTATTATTGTCTAGTTTTAAGCTCTTTTGTACATGTGTATTGTATATAAATTATAATTAATATTATTTAAGAAATATTATATAATTCATATTAAAATTTTACTTTAATCTTATAAATTTAACTAAACTTGAGTGTATATGTAGATCACTACAGTAGCAGTGGATAAAATTATAAATGCGTGTTCTAATAATTATGGAAGATGACTTACTTGACAACTTAGAGGATAAAATATTTAATAAAAAGCATTGTGTGTAAGTGTGTATAGAAAAGAAAATGTTTGTTTACAAAAATTAACAACATGAATTTAAAGTAAGTTTCTACAAACAGATATCAAATGACAATAAAGCAGTTTTAAAGAAGCGCGACAGTATCGAGGCATTTAATATCCTTTGCCAGTATTTTTTCTTGACTTCCTTCCGGACCAGGATACGCCTATCACGAATCCAAAAAAAAATGTGTACCGCCGTTTCTTTGGCGACCTTCCGAACAGTAGCATGAATTTTATTATTTGATGGAGATAGGTGCTCCGAAACAAATACTGGCCGTTAATGTATCGGCAAATGGTCCGTCTTTTATACAAAGTTCGGGTATTTTAGGATCATTCTAGAAGTTAATTTTCCTTAAGTTACGATCTGTGACTCATTCTTTTATTTTACATTTTGTTCACAAGTGGGTCATCTTAAAATGTAGGTATATCTGCTTATAACTTGCCTGCCTAAAATGCCTGGACCGATTTACATGATTCAAATTGTAGAGTTAATTTCACACATAATCTATCTTTAAAAACTAAAACCATCAAAATATCTACACAAACAAAGAATCATATTTTTACTTTCATCTTACGTAACAATCTTACAAAACTTACCTATTTTAATCATTCTTAGATGACAATATACAATGTAATAATAATCAAGGCTAAGTAAACAGAACTAATGAAATAGAATCCCTATAGGTCCTAATTTATGAAAACTATTTAATTCACTACAAGTGCGCATGCCGTCCTTCCGCTACTTGCGCTCTGATGCACAGATAGAGTCGCATAGCTCGGAGTCCATTACAGATTGAATGATTGACCTAGTCGAACTCTACAGTGTTCAAATTTGCTCAAAATAAAAATTCTACTTTTGACGTAATTACTGGACCGTTTCGTTAATTTTTTTTTTTGTACATTTCAGAAAAGGGAACAACAAGTATGTGGGTTTTATTTATTGCATATATGTGGTTTCCATACTGTATAACTACTGTATACTACTTAATATAATTATTGTATTGGTTTTAGATATTTTGATGTTTAATAAATGTTTTGTTACGAGCCAATTTTTTTAGCACTTTAAATCCCTCTAATAAACATTTCGACTGACACATTATGTAAATCTATGTATATACTCGTAGATAAAATTGAATGGCTAAATTAAGCGCAAAACTCGAGAACGGCTATACCAATTCGGCAATTTTTTTTTTCTTCAAATATTATAAAATTTAAAAATTGGAAAAGCGGCCGAGAAAATTGGAAAATTCGCGAAAGCTGAAAGTGCATTTCCAATGGGAAGCCCCCGAAATATGAGAAACCAGAATCTCAATCCAGAGGTCGTAAGTCACGCGTTTTATTTATGATGATCATCTACGTCATTTGCTTTTAATTCAATTACATTTTACATACATATGTAGGTATTACATATGTATGTAAAATGTAATAAAAATAAAAAGACTTAGCCAAATAGGTGCAACCGTTCTGAAGTGATGCGCTTGCATAAATTTGGTAATTGATTTTTATTTATACAGATTTTACATATTCATAAATATGTAAAACTAGCTGCGCCCCGCGGTGTTACCCGCGGTTTATGAGATACACTAAAACGTGTATTATTTAATCGGTGAGAAAAGTATTCACAAAAAAATTGCTCATCCCACGGGAACACTACATTTTTTCAGGATGTAAAGTAGCCTATGTGTGCTATGTGTTTATCCAGGGGGTCAGCTACTTCCACACCAAATTTCATAAAAATCGGTCGAGGCGTTTGAGTTTGAAAGAGTAGCAAATATATTTGAATTTCTTGCTCATCCCACAGGAGCACTACATTTTTTCGGGATAAAAAGTAGCCTATGTAGGGCCTATCCAGGGTATAATCTGTCTACATACCAAATTTCATCCAAATCGGTCTAGCCGTTTGAGCGTGAAGAAGTAACAAACATACACACACACACACTCACAAACTTTCGCCTTTATAATATTAGTGTGATATGCAAGCGCATCACTTCAGAACGGTTGCACCTTTTTGGCTAATTCTTTTTTGTTGTGTTAAGACAACACACCACTAAACCACTTGAGACAGACACATGAAATTCACCCGGGCGACGCGCGACGCCGCGCCGGGCACGTACAATTAGTAAGGTACTGTTAGGTTCCGATGTCAATAATAAGTATTTGATACGATTATATTTTAATTTAATTTATTTTGTAATCAATTATTTATTGCAATCGACTAAATGTGCTTGCAACACCGACGGTTGAATTTGTGATTATCTGTGGTAAAGCTGTAAGTGTGCCGTAATGGCGGGCGACGGCCTTTATAAACGCTCTTTTTTGGTTTGGCGCTCGTCAAGGTCGGACGCACAATATTCGTCTTTTGCATTCGATAGCAGTAGCTATATAATAATATATAAAGTACCTAGACTAAAAAAAATATTGTAATACGGGTTATCTAAAACCCTAACATTTCGTAGCATCGAAATAAATACTATACTGGAGTGCAGCAGTTTTATTACAGTACTTTGACACAGGATAATCAGCCTATAATGTTCCCACCGTTAGGATACAGGCCTCCTGTGTTCGAGAGGGAGCGAGCTGTAATCTACCACGCGGGCCTAGTGCGGGTTGGTAGAATTGTTTACAAAAAGTAAAGCACCTGCCTGGGTTCGAACCCACGACCTACAACTCGAAAGTCGGGGCTGATACCACTGGGCCACCACTGCTCATATTTACATAAAATAATACATATTACGGCCTATTTGCTTATTTTAAAACTAAGTTGTTCCTTATTGTCCCTGGCCCAGAGCTCAACCCCCCTAGGGTACTCCGTGCTCTAATAAAGAGAATTGTACTCTATTTCGCGTAGAGGTGTAGGTAGTTTATAATCAGCAAAAGCAGTATTCATGATGAAGAAAATTGCTTCACATAATTGTGAGGAATGCGGAGTTGTCGAGGACCTACAACATTTTGTTACATCTATATTGGTCCGCTAAGACGCTGGCAACACTGCCGGCGTGCCCTCTCCGCAGTGGAGCCCCTCCACGCACTTCAAGACGCCATGGCGGGGGAAATGGTGCATAAATAAGCTTGCACGTCTCATTCTCGCTCTCTTCCCGCAAGGACAACTGACTGGGTCGAACCTCTGCCTATTTAGTATTTTGTATCGCTGTTTGTGTTGATAAGTATATCTATTCTTTTGATTTATATTGTATCTAGTAAAATGATGGTTGTTTAATATTTATAGTAATAAGATTATTAGATTATTAATTTGTTTTTGTGTGTTTAAATTATAGCGGATGTAGTGTTAAATAAGTTGCTGTGATTTCTATATAAATGACCAATTAAAATAAGTTGCTAAGTTGTTTGAATTTAATTTATTATAAACCCTGTTTCTAATCATCTGTTATAATTTATTGATGGAATATGTCCAATGTGAGTCAAGTAGAAATAATTTAGTAAGGTCACTGAATTTGAACAGAACTGATGCAGGCATGTTCCATACAATTCTATCCCAACCAAATGGCGACGATGCGAAGTGTTCATGACCCACGGACTCTGACTTTTTTCTCATGGTAGTAGTTTATTTATTTGTATGTACTTACATATATAAACTAACAGATTTAAAATAATAATATGTACATGGTATATCTCGGTTCACTCGTGCAAAGCGATGGCGAAGTAGATCGGACGGTTAAGCATAGGATTAACACTGGATGGATGAAATGGCGGCAGGTCACGGGAACAATCTGCGACTCCCGCATTCCCCTTAAACTTAAGGGAAAGATACATAAAACAATGGTTAGACCTGCTGTCTTGTATGGATCAGAATGTTGGGCCACAAAAGGGATGAATGAAAAGCAATTGCATGCAGCTGAGATGAGAATGCGAAGCGGGATGTGTGGTGTTACACGAATGGATAGAATAAGAAATGAGTACATAAGAGGAAGTCTGAAAGTTGCACCGGTGACTGAAAGTTGTGCGGAAACCGGTTGTCATGGTATGGACATGTGATGCGGAGGAGTGAGGAAAATGTCGTGAGGAATGTTTTGAGTATGAATGTCGATGGCTATAAGAGTAGGGGAAGACCAAAGAAACGATGGATGGACTGTGTGAAAGATGACATGGCTAGACAAGGGGGTGACTACCGAGATGACGAATAATAGAGAAGTATGCAAAAAAATTACATGTTGCGCCGATCCCAAATAGATTGGGATAAGGGCAGGAGAATGATAAGATGGTATATAAAACAGGAGGGGAAAGGATCAAGGGCATCAAAAAATTCGTCCGCATCACTGTCAACAAGAAAAGTGCCCAAAAGGCTGGCAACATTGCCACGTTGTATGGCAATGCTGATTCTTTGGCCAAAAAATAGGCCAGCCCTCTGGTCACGTGAGGAATCGAGCAACCGCTTAGTAATGTCTTAAAAAACCAAGTGGGTACTCGGGCCCCATGGCCCTAGTGTTTCAACCCCAAACGGCTCGAAAATATAACTCTCAAAAATATTTGAATATTTTCGCCGTTTGAGGTTTTCCGCACCTGCAGCAGCCGCACCAGCACAGCCCACTGTACTAGGAAGGCGCAAGGGTATCGACACATGTTGCATCCCACAGAACAGATAAAGAGGTATGTATATAGGAAGTCGACACTATTCGTACCCCTCCCGAAATTAAAGTGAAATATTGCAAAACTTAAAGTAACAAAATTATAGTATAAATTTTTATCGATATCAATAATCGACACGCACTAGCCGCCGCAGGAGACGCCCTGGGCGGCGGGAATCTATCGCCGATTCCCGGCCACCGTAGGCGCGGGCTTGCGGACGACGAGTAACGGGCAGCTCGCCGTCCTGTAAGGACCAGGCCCGGGTCGACGGCGCGTTGTGTTCCACGCGCGCCTCAAAGAGATGTTAGCAGTGACGGGGTCCAATAGGGCCGAAGCCGCCGGGGTCGCGGGTAGTTCGAAAGAGATACCGTGGCCCTGGCACGGGCAACTGAAGGAACACGGGTGGGTTTTAGTCAGTAAAAGTCTGACACACCCTCCCGCTCTGCCCGGAGCGGGAGAAGTCATTTGATGATTTCCCATCCACAAAAAAAAAAAAAAAAAGGCCTAACATGTATGAGAAATAAATTGCTTTTGCGCGTGTGCGAGTGTACGTCAAGCGCAGTGTTTGCGTTAGTGTGAGAACAAATAGCATACTCGCGATCTAAGTGCGTGTGATTTATTTGTGTGCGTAAGCGCGTACGTATTGGTCTCTTGCTTGTAGTGAAGTTAAAGAGTGGGAGACAAGCGGCGACACGCGTTCTAATACGCGTTTATGCGTTCTATATCCTTTCTAATCTATCTGTTCTGTGTTGCATCCCATACCAAAGGCCGATCTAACTTCTAAGGGATTATGGTCATTCCGTTAAGGCTCTTTCCATCGTCGCGTGCCAAGCCGTGGGTTCTAAAACAGCTGGCACCCCGGCGGTGACAAGAGCACGAAGGATGATGTCATTAATGCTAGCGTGCCGTGCTATCCGGCCTGCGCTCTTACTGCAAGAGAGGCCATGGTGTCCGAGCCAGACGACAGCTTCACCGCACTGACAGCGATGCGGAGCCCCGCAAGGAGCGCCCAGACGCAGACAAGTAGCGAGCCGGAAAGTGGTGTCACACATCATAACACCGTATGTTGGGTGCCGGTAGTGTTTGAAGCCAGAGGCCCGACTCCCACTCACCCACAGCCAGCAGGCGGGCACGCTCAGCAGTATTGGTGGACGTATTGTTAAGATTATTCCGTACTAACCTGCAGAGCAGCTCATCCCACTGTCTCTGGGAAGTTGGGTTACGGGCCGATCTGTATCCGGGCAAGCCGCTTTCCAGGCTTTCACCGCATCGGTCAAGCACGGCACTTCAGAGTCAACCAGGCAGGGGGCTAAAATTTTCCCGGTCAACTTTTCAGTGCTGTGGACAGAGGACAGGAACGCCGGTAAGCTAATACTGTTAATTTTGCGGACGCCGAGGCCACCAAAACGGATGGGTAGTGTGGCTTGAAGCCACGCTCGATCGTCCAAGGCCACATTTATAATGGATGTTAGTATGCTGCGAATAATTTGGTCAATTTTGTCCAATAGATGTGGTGCTTCCATAAACGGGAAGAACGTAGAAAATAAATAAAATTTGGGCCAAAACTACAGTATCTAATCAGGGTGAATGCCGAATGCAAATTCATTTTGGAGAGTCTGTCCGAAATTTCGTTGAAGTTTTGATTTTTTCTTCGATGTAAGGAGAAAAGCTGTCTTCTAAAATTGGGGAACCTAGGAGGTGCAGTGAACTTTTTCTAAAATTTTGATTTTTGGGGGGGCTATTGCATTAAATTTTTCTAGGGTCAATTGTCTGTCGGTAATGTCAGAAAGGTAAATTTCACATTTTGAGTGGTTAAGGTCCAGGCCAATAGATTTAAATCCTTGTTTAAGGAGTTGTAAGTCTTTCAAAACGGTGTCTACATCACCTCCTAGCGTTCCATCATATAATACCACACGTTCAGATTTAAGAGAGATTTAAGAGATTTATTTATTTGCTTAAACATGTGTGTGTATATACATAGAAAGTGCACACAAGATGATAAAGTAAATTAAGTCCAACATGTTTGCCACTGCGTGACGTGCAAAATAATGGATTAATATAATAAGAAATAAACAAAATATTAAAAGTTATCATACTTAATTATTAATGGGTTATTAAAATTATATAGTAAGTCAACATTATTACATAAGTAGCTCCAAATTAATCTAATTACTTATGTCAAGACAAATTCCTTTTCATTAAGGAACTCAGTAACGCACGCACACACGCACGCGCACTCAGTACGCTATAATATGCTCTGGCGGTCAAAAAAGTACGAAGTTTATTTTTTAACATAGATTGAGGTAGTTCTCTCCAACTTTTAGGTACTTTGTTATAAATTACTGGAGCCATACAGTATACACTTTTGCGCATTAGGGACGTCTTAGCGGATTGGAGACAAAGTTGACCATTGTCACGTCTATTGCGTGGGAATATGTCGGCTAGACGCTTATAATAATGCGGATTCGACTTAACAAACACAGCGACCTCTAATATGAACAAGCACGGTAAAGTTAATATCTTGTAATTTTTAAAATAGGGAAATTTAAATTTTGATTTTAGTTTCTGTATAGTTGGATGAATAGCTAAGCTGAAAATGACTGGCCCGAGAGGGTCATCACCTTGTTGGCATCCAACTGCAGATTGAAAAACATTGTCTTTGATTTGGAAGGGTACCTGTAACTTTGCCACATAAAACCATAAATTTCGGGTAAAAATTGACTGAATTGAATGAATTCCTGCAACTTCAACATTCTCCCAGTTTTTCAATGTTGTTACTTTAATATTTACCTGATGGCCATGGAAGTGTCGAATAATGTATTTATATCGTGTTAATGAAATGAAATCAAATATTTTATTTCCAGATATAAAATCCACATAACATTTATATAAGCACACATAGAGAATGTAATAAATATATAAATATACAATATCATAAAAATAAGACACATTCAAATTAGACACACACACACACGCGCGCTTGAATTAAGTAAGTAATCGGCGTTTGGTAGGACTGCCACCTTATGTAGGGGGCTGTGGTTCCATTCACGTACCGCGGCTATCAATGAATTGGCCGATCAATGTGTGGCGAGGCGTGCGGCGGCCGATTGGCTCCTCAGCAGCACCTGCTAGAAGGGAGCGCGGCCCGTTGGCGAACATGGCGCTTGCGCTACACCACCGAGGCAGTCGAAAGATCGTTGTACTGCACTCGCATGTCGCTCAGTGCCGCATTAGTATAGTTTGTCCACAACTCGATTGTGTTAACGTTTGTGCAGTAACTGGTACACAGCTGGGCCTTCACAATGTTGCTACAGCGGCTGAACCGCCGCGTTAGCATATTGCCACGCACCCTTTATGGCTCGTAGCTGTTTTTCTATATCGGCATATACATGTATTCATTTATTTAAGCCGTGTGGTGTCGTTTACGAACAGCACCAATGCCTTCTTCTTGCTGTGTTGTAAAAATCAATGCACGGCTACTGAGGTTTTTAAACGGAGTTTATCCATTCGATAGTGATAATTGGTTCATTATCGTGCTTCTGAATACTTCTCTAATGAAGAATTTAGTTTATAAGTTGAGTGAATTACTATCGAGGGTTTATCTGAGGATCTCAAAAACCGAGCATAAGGAAGGAATTTGCTTAAACAGATAGTTTTGTCGAATCAATAGCTATTAGAAGTTTCAGACTTAGACGAGACTTCACATTCAAACGGCGGCGATAGATTTCACCACTCATCTCGCAGAATTTATGAATTTATTTTATTTATTGATATTATTCTGTAAATATTTCATTATATCATTAGATGGCTAAATGTGTGATATTGTGCTATTTGTTTTTCATCAGGGATGATTTTTTCTATAAGATATCTTCGATTTAGGAATATCTACCTACCTACCTACCTGTCTTCACGTGACCAGAGGGCTGGCTCGTTCTTTGGCCAAAGAATTAGCATTGCCATTCAACGTGGTAATGCTGCCAGTCTTCTGGGCACGTTTCCGGATGACATCGATGCGGACGAGTACTTCGACGCCTAAGTGTCCTTTAGTTTAGCTTTAGCTGAATTATTTATTTAACTGTAAACATAACCTAAAAATAACAAAATTATATACTAACATAACTAAAACTATTAAAAAAACTAAAATATGGCGTCGAAAAATTCCTCCGCATCGCTGTCGACTGGTAAAGTACCCAAGAGACTGGCGGCATTGCCACGTTGTATGGCAATGCTAAGCCGCTGGCCAAGGTAAAAGCCAGCCCTTGGGTCACGGGAAGTGTCAACCAGCCGTTTGGAGATTTCGTTGAACAAACTATGAGCACTCGGACCCCACGGCCCAAGGGTTTCAACCCCAAACGGCTCGAAAATATAATTACCGATAAGGTTATTATACTTCCGCCGCTTGAGGTTTTCCGCAGCGGCAGCAGCAGTGCCAGCACAGCACGCAGAGCCAGGAAGATGGGATGGCGCAAGAGTATCGACACACGTTGCGTCCCACACTAAAGGCCTTCCCAACTTCCATGGAAATAAAGACATGCCGTCCGGTCTCTTGCCATCGTCGCGTGCCAAGCCATGAACAAGAAGGAGCTCCTAGTCGCAGGGAAGCAGCGAGGCGGAAAGTAGTGTCATCGAACAAAGTGCCTATGTTCGACGACGGTAGTGCATGAAGCCACAGACCCGACTCCCACTTACCCACAGCCAGCAGACACGCACGCTCCGCAGTAGTAGCAGACGTGTCAAGTTCTGTACTACTCTGCAGAGCGGCTCATCCCACCGTCTCTGGGAAAATGGATTGTCGGGTGGGTCTGAATTCGGGCAAGCGAGTCTCCAGGCATCTATAGCCTCGGTGAAACAAGGCACATCAAAATTAACCAGTGTGGAGGCTAGGATTTTCCTGATTAATTTATCTGTGCCGTGGACCGAGGATATGAATGCCGGTAAACTAATACTAGAAATTTTGCGGACGCCGAGGCCTCCCATACGAATGGGGAGAGTAGCTTGTGCCTAAGCGCGGTCGTCCAAGGCCACATTTAAGATCGAAAAGGAAAATGTACCGAAGTAAACACTTCGGTACATTTATGGAGGAACTGTACCTATCTAAAATTATATTTATAGTTCAGAATCGTACCATGCATATTTATCAATAATTTGGCCAAAAAACATTTTAAGAATGCAAAGCATTTTATTTAATAAACATACTTTTGTTTAAAAAAGTAATTATTTGACTACCCATTTGTGACAGCGTCCTTAAGCCGTTGGTCCGGGCTGTCATTCGTGAATCTTTGACAGTCGTTACGGTTCGTCAGAAGCCCGAAAGTCTGACAACCATTCTTACCAAGGGGTATCGTATTACCCAGTTACTGGATTGTGGAGGTCAGATGGGCAGTCGCTCCATGTAAAATAATGGTATTCAGCTGCATCCGGTTACTACCGGTTACGGTTTACGGGACTGAAAGCCGACCCAAACATAATTGGGAAAAGGCTAGGCAGACTGATTGATATCAATAAATATTACAAAAAATCTGAGCTACATCCTGTACCTGCGCGCTCTGGGTTTTTTGTTCATACTTGACGAAAATTCTCCTTTTGCTTTGTCTATATTAAAGGTTAGCAAGTTGTTAGAGAGCCATTGCATTACGATCCACAGTCCATTTTTGGCATGTTTTTGGCAGAAATCCAGTCTTCTCCGTATACAGCCGAGTCATCTATATAAAATATGTCACAATTCGAAATTGTAAGATTCATTGATTTGTTAGATTGTGAGATCATTAATTATAGATTAGAAAAATAATCTATGTAAATAAAAAGAGAAGTCCTGAACTCCTGACTGACTGATTGACTAACTCATCAACGCCCAGCTCAAACCCTTGGACCTCGAAAGTTGAAATTTTGCACACAGGTTTCCTTTATAATGTAGACAAGGAATAAGGAAGGAATGATTGGTAGTACGTTCCCATGGGATATTTTCTGACATCCACGCGGACGAAGCCACTGGCAAAAGCTAGTTTATTAAAAATCCATCATCACGGCTCTCCTCTCGTTTCTGATTCGCTTAGTGGAAACGCACAGTAAATTTTTGCGTGCCAAATGACCGTCTGAGTCTGACGTCAGTCTACCTCATTCCCTTGTCTGCAATACACGATTTTCTCAAATACTGTGTGTTAAAGATTACGTATGTAAAGATTTAAGCAAAAATAAGGATAAATACACAATTAACTACTGTAGACGAAGGTGCCACAATGTAAGTAACTTTATAAAACTTTATATCATCAATCAATTCATCATCATCCTCCTGATCCCACCCTAATTTATTTGGGGTCGGCGCAACATGTATTTTCTTCCATACTTCTTTATTAGTTGTCATCTCGGTAGTCACCCCCTTTCTAGCCATATCATCTTTCAAACAGTCTATCCATCATTAGTTTCTTTGGTCTTCCCCTACTCATATAGCCATCCACATTCATACTCAAAACATTCCTCTCCAAGATACCCTAATTTTGGCCACAGTGTCATTTTGTGTGTCACAGAGAAACATGGCGTGGGTGTAATAAGACTTCGTGTGTTTGCCAACTTAATTCAGAGAAAAATAAATGGCATTTATCTTTTGATATAAATTACGAGTATGTACTAAAATCATGAAAAATACTGGCTTTTTGCCAGTAACTCTCCGTCACAATACGTCATTGTGAACTTATCCTACGAATTCTACACTGTAAAAATAACATCTTTATTCTTATTGAATTAAAAAAACCAATAATAATAAAAAAATAAAAATTAATGTATATAACAGTGGTCCCACCTCTTTCTTGCCTTTATTGGCTGGCTTGAGTGGAAATTCAAAGATAGCAAAAGTGCTTGGAGAAAATCACGCCTTTTTTTTTTTTTTTTTTTTTTTTGTGGATGGGAAATCATCAAATGACTCCTCCCGCTCCGAGCAGAGCGGAAGGGCGTGTCAGACTATTACTGACTAAAACCCACCCGTGTTCCTTCAGTTGCCCGTGCCAGTGCAACGGTATCTCTTTCGAACTACCCGCGACCCCGGCGGCTTCGGCCCTATTGGACCCCGTCACTGCTGACATGTCTTTGAGGCGCGCGTGGAACACAACGCGCCGTCGACCCGGGCCTGGTCCTTACCGGACGGCGAGCTGCCCATTACTCGTCGTCCGCAAGCCCGCGCCTACGGTGGCCGGGAATCGGCGATAGATTCCCGCCGCCCAGGGCGTCTCCTGCGGCGGCTAGGGGCGCGAGGGCGCGGCTGTTGCCTCTCCCTCTCACGTTCCGCCTCCTCCTTTGCGAGCATAACTGCTTCGCAGAAGGAGGTGACGGCCTCCCATGCACTCTCGCTCCGCACCATGGCCTGGACCAAGTTTGGACGTGAGAGATCGCCGCCACCGATCGCCTCCGTGAGAACACGGCGGTGCTCCGCCCAAGCCGGGCAGACCTCCACTGTATGCTCCAATGTGTCCTCCGGGCGATCTACACAATGGTGACACCCGGGCGTTTCCTCCCGCCTTATCCGAAACAGGAACCTCCCGAAACAACCGTGTCCGGTGAGGACCTGCGTCAGGCGGAAGGTGAGGACGCCGTGGCGCCTCTCCAACCACTCCTCAAAGAGGGGACTTATCGCCGCAATTGTGGCGTGCCCAGCGCTGGGTTGCGACAATCACAGTCTCCATGTCGCCATGAGATCCCGCCGGAGCTCTGTCCGCTGTACCGTGATTTCTCGCGGCAGCTGAGTCACGCCCCGGCGTTTCGCCTCCTCGCGCCACTCCCACATGTGCGCGAGGACTTTTGCCTCCAGATCCCATGGCGGTAATCCGGCAAGGAGGCTCGCCGCCTCATAGGAGACCGTGCGGTATCCCCGGAAGAAAATCACGCCTCAGATGTAAGCCAAACTTTCTGTCCAAACCTACCCAAAATACATACATTAGTTTTCTTTAAAAATGTAAACTGGCTCTGCTAATAGGTATTTTACCACGAAATTATAACCCCATAATAATTTAAATTTTGAAAAAGTAAGTTTAAAATCTAAAACCGGACTACCGAAAAATCACGCTCTAAAAAGTATGAAACAAGAAAATATTCTCATATGAAATTAGAAAAAGACGACAAATTAAAAATCTGGAGTCGCTCGTAATCTGCTCGATTTATGCTCTAACATGACGTGAAACAAACAAATATACATACACACGGGTCGAATATAGAAGCTCCTTTTTTGAAGTCGGTTAAAAATTACGAAAGTCATCCTTCTCTTCTTGTTACTTCTTCAAGGAACAAAATAAAACATTTAACTTTATATTTTAAGTGGCCTTCTAATACTGTTTCAGTTACAATATATATATATATATATATATATATATATATATATATATATATATATATATATATATATATATATGTTGGATCATGGGTCATCATCATCATGGATCTAAGTAAGAAGTTAGCTGACAGCGTCAGTGACGTCACTTCTCTCAATCTTACTATGCTATCTGTAAGTATGCCAACTCTACTCTCTAGTACAGACAAAAACAACACAACTGATATTTTTCTAGAACTCAATGTTATATTTTAACATATCACAACATCACGCCTGTAATTTTTCAATGGCAATCTTTGCTATCCGCCAGCTGTGCGAGAAATACAGAGGTGTGCATAAAAACTTGCACATGGTATTTGTTGACCTCGAAAAGGCATACGACCGAGTGCCTCGTGACGTTTTGTGGTGGGCACTTAAGGAAAAATGTGTACCAGGGAAGTATGTGCAGTTGATTCGCGCGATATACAGTCGATGCAGTACCCAAGTCCGGTCTACAGTGGGCACTACTGGCAGCTTCGATGTGGCTGTCGGCTTGCACCAGGGGTCTGCACTCAGCCCTTACCTCTTTGTGCTGATAATGGATGCTCTTTCTTCGAATATCCAGGAAGAGGCTCCCTGGTGTATGCTGTTCGCCGATGACATTGTGCTGGTTGCCGAGAGTGGCTTAGAGGTCTAGAACAGATTGGAGGTGTGGTGGAAAAGACTGAAGACCGTTTGCCTGAGAGTAAGCCGGATCAAAACAGAGTATTTGTTTTGTGATTTTGGCGGTCTCTCCGGTCCTGTGCCCATATCTCTTGTCGGAACGCCCTTACTGATCTGCTCCGACTTTCGGTACCTTGGGTCACTTGTCCAAGGGGATGGCGAAGTAGACCGAGACATAATGCACCGGATCAACTCAGGATGGATGAAATGGCGACAGGTTACAGGAACAACTTGCGACCCACGGATGCCCCTCAAGTTGAAGGGGAAAATTTACAAGTCCGTGATAAGGCCTGTCGTACTTTATGGATCGGAATGCTGGGCAGTGAAGAAGACGGATGAAAAAGATTGCATGCAGCGGAGATGAGAATGTTGAGATGGATGAGTGGAGTGACGAGAATGGATAAAGTGAAAAATGAGTATACAAGAGGAACTTTGAAATTGGCGCCAGTGACAGAAAAAATGAAAGGAAAGCGTTTGTCTTGGTATGGGCATGTAATGAGGAGAGACGAAACGCATGTGACTAAAAGAGTGATGAATATACATGTTGATGGATGGAGAGGCAGAGGAAGGCCAAAGAAAAGATGGATGGATTGTGTGAGGAATGATATGAAAGAAAAGGGAGTGAATGATAGCGTGACGGTTGACAGGGGAGAATGGAAGAAGAAAACGTGTTGCGCCGACCCCAAGTAATATTGGATAAGGGCAGGAAGATGATGACAACATCACGCCTGTAATTTTTCAATGGGTTAGGCAGAGGTGTGCCTTAGCTTTGTTTTATGTTATATTTAACACCTAAGTAATTGCTCTACGTAGGTACAGTCAACAAAAGATATCTAGGCAGGGCACACCAACACATTTGTATGTGAATTGCTTCATGTTCAATTTTATATATAGTTCCACCTTAATTTAAAAAATATGGGGGCACACAATGAACAATGCCAAAAATCGGCAAATACAAGTCCCATAATGAAGGAATGTTCATAACTTTTCATTCATATTAAAATTCTGGTTCATCATGGCTTTTTTTTTTTTTTTGCGGATGGGAAATCATCAAATGACTTCCCATGATGATTTCGTGTCAGACTTTTACTGACTAAAACCCACCCATTTTCCTTCAGTTGCCCGTGCCAGGGCCACGGTATGTCTTTCGAACTACCCGCGACCCCGGCGGCGATTCATCATGGCTACTGTTTTATTTACAGGGTGGAATACAAAACAATATTGTGCCAGAACAATTGACAGCGAGTTTTGACCACAGAACTGATTGTGGTTATAGCATACGAAAGCATAATTTTGATAGATTATAAACCGTCTGTCGACCTCAAACAATTTGACAATTTGAGAGCGAGGTACGTCAATGTTTGTTAAAAACGTAAAATATAAAATGTATATATGTCACTGTATAATCATTATAAACTTCGTTAGTATACAATCCATCGATATTATTTCCGTTAGATTATTTACTGGCGTAAAATTGTGAGCTGCAACACAGCGCACTCTCCAGCGCAGCCATTTGTGAATCTCCACCCTACACTTAGGTGGATGGGACACTTCCCATTGTTAAC
Source organism: Cosmia pyralina (assembly GCA_946251885.1). Taxonomy (NCBI): domain Eukaryota; kingdom Metazoa; phylum Arthropoda; class Insecta; order Lepidoptera; family Noctuidae; genus Cosmia; species Cosmia pyralina. The sequence continues at coordinate 5,181,456 of OX276368.1, read as the reverse complement.
CGACTTCATTTGTGGAACAGTACCACATTTACACTTTAGCGCAGTCATCTGGGAATCTCCACCTAACAATCCCATTGTTTTTGGAACAGCACCGCTGTTACTCTCCAGCGCTGTCATCTGTGAATCTCCACCTAAGCCTCTCATTTTTTGTGGATCAGCACCATATTTACACTTTAGCGCAGTCATCTTGAATCTCCACCTAAGCGTCCCATTGTTTTTGGAACAGCACCACTGTTAGGTACTCTTCAGCGCAGTCATCTGGGAATTTCCATCTAAGCCTCATGACATCGATGCGGACGAGTACTTCGACGCCTTTGTGTCCTTTCGTTTTTGTATTTATTTGTATAATATTAGTTAGTCATTTACTTTAGTACCTAGTGTAACTTGTATAATATATTTAATTTGAATTGTGAACAAAAAAAAAATTACATAATTCAAAATAAATTAAAATAAAATTGAAATAAATTATTAAAATAAAATACAAAAAATCGAGAAAACTTATGAATGATAGTCAGGAAGTAAACCATTAATTTTCTCCCTAGATGAAAATCAAAACGAATCAAATTGACAAAAGGTGCACAGAGATGAGGCAGCCCATGGATCGAGATCAATCGAATCTGTTGAGTGCGAAGCTCAAGCTGATATTTATCTGCAGCTTAATTGTAGGAACAATGGCGTTGGTGACACTGATCGTGTCATTATTTAATACTTGGGTGCACAGGCAGGAGGTTTATAAGATGGTAAGTCAATAGAGACTATTTCAAGCCTTTGTCTGAAATGTGTCACATAAGTAATTTCGTGATATGGCTACAGCCTGCGCTGTAGACCCGGTGCTGTAGCCATATCAGTTTGAAACTGGAAAACAGAAACGTTTAATTCACATTCTGCTCTCAGACCAGCTGGAACGCTTGCATGCTAAGCAGCTTTTACGTCCCTTATGTCTTAGCGGTAGAAAAATTGTGGTATCATATGATGGAGACAGTAGTGCTCCGTCAGGAACAAGACTAGAGAGACGCTGTTAAAAACAAACGAATGACTGCATGCTTGGTGTAATATACTAATAATATACAAGTTGCTTTGTTAAATAGAAATGGATGTGTATAAATGAAACAGATGAACCGTACCACAAACATCTGCAAACAAAACCAGAAGAAAACATTAACAGGTAAGGAATATAACATTATTTGGATTATTACCGATCAATATTTTGATTTGATATTTTGTAACTGGGTTGTGGAAAGGTGAAGGTCAGATAGGCAGTCGCTCCATGTAAAATGCTTATATATAGCTGCATGTGGTTGACTGAAAGCTGACCCCAACATAGTTGGGAAGAAGCTAGGCAGACGACGTAATACTTACGTACTTACTAGATCCACAATTTCAGGCCAAATCAATCAGGGAAATGTGTTGTGCCTGCATACCCTGAACACGGTACATACATAATACCGAACGCTCCAACCGCGAAACCCGGTGAGAGCTTTGAGTCACTGAAGCTAACCGTCAATTGTCTACCAGACTACGGAGTCTTGGGAACTGAAATAGTCTTCTGCTTCGATGGATTATGGTCTGATCCTATTCCAAAATGTGTCCGTAAGTACAAAAATATTTTTACAAAAATAATCTCTAAAATCACTTGATTAACTAAAGTGAAGCTTTTGATAGGGTATGTAATGTTTAATACCTGTTAAGTAAATACAAAGTATTGGTACTTACCTTAATTGACGATATTACATGTACGCTGACAATGCGCATGTATGTTGTATTTGATTCTGCGAAGGTTTCGAAAAATAATATCATTTTAGAAGTTTTTGATGAGGTGTTCCATAAAAGAGCTATATTGGGACCGATCTAAATTAAAAAAAAATACATATCTGGTAAAAAAGTATAATTCTTAAACAATGGTGTGTCCTCGACAACTGTTATACAATTCAAATGCTGTTCCCATTTGCCATACCAATACTTCCCACCCTATCTTCCAGGTCATTGCAAGCTAGACAACCACACATCGGTCCACTACCACTGCCTCGACACCGGTTCCATCGAGAGCCACCGCACCTGCAACGCCTACGAACCATCGGGGACAGTCGTGAGGCCCGAATGTAACAGCCCTCACTACTACTCAGCCGTCACCCTCCCCTTCATGAGATGCATTGAAGGAAGCTGGGACTACGTCGCAGTCTGCTCCCCAGGTTTGCCCAAAAATATAATATCATCCTCGTGTCCTTATCCCAAAGTATTTGCGGTCGACGCAGCATGTTGTCTTCTTGCAAACATCTCTCATTCACTTATCCAGTACGTGACAATAGCTACATGATACTTATTTTCACCACTGGCGTACAATCAGTTAACCCGTCCGGCTCCCCGCACGACGTCGTTAGGATTGTCCTAGAGAAATATGAGACTTTTTGTCGGCGCGCGACGGGGCGCCTAGCCACTTATACACGGCTTGTACACAAGAAATTTGTATCAATTAATATTCAACGAATGACTGTTTCCTAAAGTGGATAGACTAGGCTAGATTACGAATTTTGATTTAGAACAATAGGTGACTTAGTTTTTTTCAATAAAAAAAAATTACATTTGTTCTTCCAAAGTTTTGAAATATGAACAATAATCTCGGTAAACAAACGCCCCCCGCGCGCGCCTCTCGTTTCGCAAACTGATTTTCAACCACAGACAACTTTGTTCGTAAGGCCGATACAACCTCACGGCTTTTGGCAAAAATATACCATACCTAACCACCTTTCCAAAGAACCTAGAACGCAAATGGTGGGTCCACACACAAAATTACAAAAAATAAAAAAGTAACGCGCGCGCTGTCATTGTTCGTTCAGGCTCACTTTCGTGCACTCGGACAATCCTGGGTTTTCGTTCGGGCTCACTTTCGAGCAATGGTTGTTTCGGTGGTTATTCATACACTTCAACAATAACCGTTTTTATTTGTATGATGGATGATGGATTTGTGGGAAATTACTTATGAATGAAAAAGGAGTGAATTATATGATAGCACTATTGACATTATACTTCAGTGTAAGCACACGAACGATTCGACCCTTCACCTCTTCTAAAAAAACTCTTTACCCTCAGAGTGTGGTCGGGTTTCTTCAAATGGTGTAGACCTCATGATTGGTGGCAGACCAGCCAAGCGAGGAGAGCTGCCGTGGCATGTTGGCATCTACCGGAAGAACACGAAACCTTTCATGCAAATCTGCGGTGGAACAGTCATTTCCAACAGGCATGTTATTTCTGGTAAGTGGTCTTTATTTACAGACTCATGTCTATGGGTCCTTGTACTTACATGTGTTTAGTATGTTGTCGATGAATGGGATAAACTGAGAGTGGTCACGAATGGTTTTAACAATTGCAGTAACTTATATAAAGAGGCTTTGTGTAGAGTTAGTTAATTAGTCACTTTATCTCAGAAGATAGAAAAAGTTGTGAGTTTATTCCTGTAACACAAAAGTCGCTTAGGACAATGTTAATCCTAATCCTAACTAGCCCTAACTAATATTATTATAAATGCGAAAGTGAGTTGTTTGTTTGTTACGCTTTCACGCTAAAACGGCTGAACGGATTTGGATGAAATTTGGCACATTGGGAGACCACCTGGATTAGGACATAGAATACTTTTATCCCGGTAGTACGTTCCCGTGGGATATTTTCCGACCTCCACGCGGGAGAAGCCGCGGGCGAAAGCTAGTATATCAGTCAGTCCGTCCCTTTTATTCAGGAACGCGTGGAGGTATCAAGTTGAAATTAATATCAAATACGTAAGTCTTCGTCCCCTTGGAGCTCTAATAAAAATCAAGCTTTTATTGTGTTGTTTTAATTTTTCAAAAGATTCAACTTTTTAATTTTAAGCACCTAATAAAATTGATATTTTACCACAGATTTTTTTTTTTTCTGGATGGGAAATCATCAAATGACTTCTCCCACTCTGGGCAGAGCGGGAGGGCGTGTCAGACTTTTACTGTCTAAAACCCACCCGTGTTCCTTCAGTTGCCCGTGCCAGGGCCACAGTATCTCTTTCGAACTACCCGCGACCCCGGCGGCATCGGCCCAATTGACCCCGTCACTGCTGACATCTCTTTGAGGCGCGCGTGGAACACAACGCGCCGTCGACCTGGGCCTGGTCCTTACCGGACGGCGAACTGCCCATTACTCGTCGTCCGCAAGCACGCGCCTACGGTGGCCGGGAATCGGCCATAGATTCCCGCCGCCCAGGGCGTCTCCTACGGCGGCTAGGGGCGCGAAGGCGCGGCTGTTGCCTCTCCCTCACGCGTTCCGCTTCCTCCTTCGCGAGCATTACTGCTTCGCAGAAGGAGGTGACGGCCTCCCATGCACTCTCGCTCCGCACCATGGCCTGGACCAGGTTTGGACACGAGAGATCGCCACCGCCGATCACCTCCGTGAGAACACGGCGGTGCTCCGCCCAAGCCGGGCAGACCTCTACTGTATGCTCCACCGTGTCCTCCGGGCGATCCACACAATGGTGACACCCGGGCGTTTCCTCCCGCCTTATCCGAAACAGGAACCTCCCGAAACAACCGTGTCCGGTGAGGACCTGCGTCAGGCGGAAGGTGAGGACGCCGTGGCCCCTCTCCAACCACTCCTCAAAGAGGAGACTTATCGCCGCAATTGTGGCGTGCCCAGCGCTGGGTTGCGACAATCGCAGTCTCCATGTCGCCATGAGATCCCGCCAGAGCTCTGTCCGCTGTAGCGTGATTTCTCGCGGCAGCGGAGTTACGCCCCGGCGTTTCGCCTCCTCGCGCCAAACCCACACGTGCGCGAGGACTTTTGCCTCCAGATCCCATGGTGGTAATCCGGCAAGGAGGCTCGCCGCCTCACAGGAGACCGTGCGGTATCCCCGGACTAGCCGGATGGCCATGACCCTCTGGGACGCGTTCAACCGGCGGGCTTGGGGTTCCCGGTATACGGACACACGAGGCAGGATGGTGGAGGACTGGGCTCTAGAGACAGGCCTGGTCGTGCTAAATTGGGGTTTTGTCCCCACGTGTGTACGGATGCGGGGCGAATCAGTGGTGGACATTTCATTCGCCAGCCCGGCTCTGTTGCCGCATGTACCAACCCTGTCCTCTCTTTACAGCTTCGAGGGACAGGGTACCGGCGGCGGCCGACGAAATGAGGGTCACTGTGCCGCTCAGGTCCTCCACCCAGTAATCACTGGACGGGACAAAATACGGCTCAGTGACCACGGCGATGTTAATCGACCACTGCACCATGTTCTGGAGCAACAGATCCTGAGCTGGGGCGCAGTAGTTGATGTTCGCCTGGAGGAGGCGTAATGGAGCCATTACTGACATTCCATTTCACCCCTTCCCTGAGCCCCCTGTGTTGGCCCTGCCGCAGTGGGTACGGCAACGACGGCAGTGCAGGCGGCAACGGCGACGGCTGTGGCGGCGGCTGCGGCAGTGACGGCGGTGGCAGAGCGCTTGCCCCTGCTCCGAGCTTTAGTGGATGGACCACAGCCCTTGCTTCCAGCCCGGTGATCGGCCGGCTTGCCAGCTGCCGCACATAAATAGCAGTGCGGCGTGGCATTGCACGAGCCGGCCTTGTGACCGGGCTGACCACAATGGAAGCAATGACTGCTGCGGTCTACCTCGTGGTGCATTTCACTCCGACGTGATTGCCCACTTGGCAACGGAAGCACCTCAGAGGTCTGGGTTCCAGCAATTTTACCCGCGTGGAATCCCAGCCCACCCGGAACCTTCGGCCCTCCCCAGCTATCTTTTGGGCCGCCGACACGGGGCAGCTCACCGTAACGGCTCGCATCCCCGTGGAGTCAGGACGGATGGTGCCTACCCTCATCTGTTCGAAGGCGCACCCCCCAGTCTTGATCACGGCGGCCACCACCTCTCCCTCCGTCACTGAGTCGTCCAGACCCAGGATGCGCATGTCAGCGCACTTGGCGGGTCTGGACACTCGGGCCATGTCCGCATCTAAGGACGCCCTAAGCCTTTCGGCTAGAGCGTCAGCGTTCGGGCCACTTGCCGCACCGGGAATCTCCAGCATCCGAGCCCCGGTCGCAGTGACCTTTACTCGAATGCCATCGACTACCCCAAGCTCCTCCAGGTTTACCGCCGCCCTCGCCTTGGTGAGCACGTCGCGGTAGGACACGCCCTTCTTCTCCGCTTCCGGCTGTAGTGTGATCACTACAGCTGCGGACTTCGGGGCATGTAACCTCACCGCGACGTTTCGCTCTTTGAGCCACCGCCGCCTCTCCTTTCGTTTGGCCGCCCTTGCTGCCTTACCCGCCTTCCTCTTCTCCCCGGCTTTCTGCCATTCGGCGGCAACCGGAGGAAATTTAGGAGGCGGGGGCAGTCGCGTCGCCGCCACGTCCACGGCTGGGGCCTTCGCAGGTGCCTTCGCAGGCACAGTTGCACTCTTCACTGGCCCCGCCGATCCTGGTTTGACCGTGGCAGCCATGGCGGCATACGAAGCCACCTTTGACTGGCCCGAGGCCGGCCGGCTCGCCGCTAACGGGGGCCGCAGGACAATGCTCTCCAGGACGGAGAACCACCTGTTGAGGGCAGCCAGCTCCTTCCGCACCAGGGCCAGCACCCGGTCCTCAGCAGGCTCGGGCCCGCCCTGCCCCTGCTGCGGCCCGCCCTGTGAACCTTCCCGGGGGCCGGCTCCTCGGAGCCCAGCCAGGTCCACTCAGAGCTCCTCGTTCTCCTTTCGGAGAAGCTCCATGGCGGCTGTCAGGCGGGCGACCTCCGCCCGCATCTCGGACACTCCGTCCGTCGGAGTCTCCTGTAGAAATGCCTCCGCTGCCACCATGATGGAAGCCTTGGCTGCGGGTATGGCCTTGTCTTTAGAGGACTGAATCCTCTTCAAGGCCACACCCTCAATTGCCGCCACCACGACCTCCTCGAATCTGGCCGCTTGCTCTGATTTGGAGCCGCCTTCGGCGTCCGACTCACCGCCAGGCGACCCTCTCGGCCGGCTCGGCTGAGCTGGTTCTGCTCACTGTCCTCCTGCGTGGTGACTACCCGGCCCTTGTCCCCTTTTTTCCAGGTCTGGCCTTGGACCCGGCGAGCGAGTTTTCTGTGGGCCGAGCTCACCCCGCCGTCCGAGGATGGCCTTATTTTCTGGGGACATTCAACAAATAGGGAACTTGTTTTCAGGATGCAGAAAAGATGTGTACGTGCAATGTGTGGTTTAAAAAGAACAGATAGCTGTATTCCATATTTTAAAAACTTAAAAATATTGCCTCTACCGGCTTTATACATCCTGGAGACTGCATTATTTGTAAAAACAAATCCACATCTATTCAGAAAACTGTGTGCAGTAAAAAAAAAACCGATGCGTACTCAATATGTTAATGAATTATGCCTTGTGAAATGTAAAACTTCTCTAATGAAGAAAAGCTTCTTTGGTGTTGCTCCACAAATATACAATAAAATACCCGATGAAATAAAATGTATGCCACTGCAGAAGTTTAAAAAAACACTTAACGGGTTACTGCTTGAAAGATGTTATTATAGTCTGGACGAGTTTCATAATGACGAAACTCTATAATTAATAAAAACTTTTTTACAAAAAAATACAACCGACTTCCAAAAACAACACTATAAAGTGAAAAATAACTTTAATTTCGGAAGTCGGTGTCTGATTAAATGTATTTTCGTTTTTGCCACCGACTTCCGAAATTAAAGTTATTTTTCACTTTATAGTGTTGTTTTTGGAAGTCGGTTGTATTTTTTTGTAAAAAAGTTTTTATTTTTCACTTTTTAGTGGTACATGTGCTTACCCCTTCACAGCGTACTGGCGTGATGTTATGTTATGAACTGGTGTGAACAACAAACAGACATGAGATTTCAGCAATCCCAGTCCATTTGCTATCATTTATTGAGGAGTTCCGTTGCCTATCTCAGAAGTTCTTCATCAGATCTTCACCAAATTGAAATGGGACCACTCCAAGAAAGTACTCTTCCAAAAACTATCCAAATCGCTTCAAGTGTGCCTATAAAATTGGAAGAGTTCTCTCTATTTCTCCAGGATCCCATCATCAGATCCTGACTTGATGATCATGGGACCACCTGGGAAGTATACCCTTTCAAACAAAAAAAAAATAATCCAAATCGGTCCAGCCATCTTCGAGTAATCGGGGAACATACATAAAAAAAAAAAATAAAAAAAAAAATAAAAAAAAAAAAAAAAAGGTTCCGACGAATTGATAACCTCCTCCTTTTTGAAGTCGGTTAAAAATATTTTTGTAATAGATACTAAGCGAACGTCGGCTAGGTGTGAAAACCTCGTAATTGTAATTTGTAACTGTGTGTTTGTATGCCTACTAGGCAGGACATAATGGAACTGTAACTTACCTAACATCTGTCTGTATAACCTATGCCCACAATAAAAAGATTTGATTTGGTTTGATTTGATGATGTAGGTATTTCACTCATATATATATATAGTGGTGAATTTTACGTTCAGACAAAATGACAGCGGGTTTTAATGATTTTTATTCAAACGGGAATACTCCTAAGCCACCGGAGTTATTTGATTCATCACTCACTTCCTCATCAGAGTCTCTACTTTCGCTTTCACTGTCACTGGCCAAATTAAAGATGAAAGGCTCTTCTAAATGCATCCCTATTTCCATACTCGTTTTTATTTTTTTGCCATTCATTCACTATGATCTTATTGACGGCTTTCAAAGTAGGCATTTCAGAATTTGATTTATCAATGTTCTGATTAGCTACGTTACTCCAAATCATTTCGATTGCATTTAAGTTGCAATGGTATGGCGGTAATGTTATCACGCTATTTTCATTGTTTTTCAACAGTTCGTCTATTTCGTATACAGATTTTGTTATCCACTCACACGCACGGCTCTCCCGCGCGACCCACCCTCGCACGCCAACCGACCATTTTTTGCACACGCGCAACGGGCCGCCCAGCCACTTATACACGACGTGTACACAAAATATTCCTATGAATCGCTATGAAAGTAATCACTGTTTCTTAAAGTGGATAGACTAGGCTAGATTATGAATTTTGTTTTAGAACAATAGATAACTTGGTATTTTTTCAATATCCAAAAAAATAAAACAATTTGTTTATATTATCGCCAATAAAACACAATTTAAAAATAATTTCACAATCTAAAGCGATAACCCTACTTTTTTTTGCCTAAAATATTGCCTATGTGTCAAATAATCAAATGACATCATAATATTAACCTTTGTTCTTCCAAAGTTTTGAAATACGAACACTAACCTCGGTAAACAAATGCCCCCCGCGCGCCTCTCGTTCCGCAAACTGATTTTCAACCACAGACTAACTTTGTTCGTAATGCCGATACAGCCTCACGGCTTTTGGCAAAAATATACTACACCCAACCACCTTTCCAAAGAATCTGGAACGAAAGGAGTGGGTCCACACACAAAATTCCAAAAAATAAAAAACTAAGGCGCGAAATGCGCACGCCACGCCCCTTTTTGTCTGGTAACTCTCGGACGTTCGGACGTTTTCCGGTTTACGGTACTGGTAAATTTCGGAATTTGCGCGTGGGAGCGGGTTTAGGTCTTTTAATGAGTTTGTAGAGTTGCGGTTTTGTAAAGTGTTCATTAAATTCTACATTATTTTCCATCAGCCACTTCTCCATCTCAGCCTTTATGATTTCCGTTAGGAGTTCTGTTTAAATGCTATGATATGGGGCGTTATCCAAATCAGTGTTGTCTGTAAATTAGGCAGATGTTTATCGGTCACCCATTTTTTTGAAATTCTTGCTGTTCATATCATGATGATAATCGCCACTTTTTGTGTTTGATTGGAACACTAATAAAGCATTCTCCACAAACCCTGCTTGTCCTCCCGCATGAACAATTATCGATCTGTTTCCTTTGGAGATTAGGTTTAGCACAAATTGAAGTTCATCACTCTTCCAGCAGCGTTCAGCTGTATGAGATGCGTGAATGATCCAAAAATATGACTGGTTTTGTTCACTTCTCTTTAATTTTTTGATGATAATTTGCTCTCCATGCTGAAATATTATTTTGTTCTATTAGAATTTTTCTGTTAGAATTTGTTTTCTTGTGTAAATAATAAAATAATAATACAATTTTATTTCAGTTAACTTTACAAACTTCTACAAAGAAAGAAAGAAAGAAAGAAAAACGTTTATTTGGATACACTACGTGAAACACAAAAACAAAAGAAAAAAAATTAAAATAATGTTTTAAAACCAAAGTGTGTGCCTCACGGCTGCGCCAAAAAGGTTCATTTCAGCAGTAAATGCCAGACGCCGCCTGCCTGACGCTGGTTTTCTAATGAACCTGTAGTGACAAGTTACAATATATAATCTTGCATAGAGGCCTCCTTTTAAGTATAATCAATACCTATACGAGTACTAGGAGACCCCGCTCTTCTAAAACTAGAAAAAATAATAATGTAGGAATGTACTCATTCAAAAGAAATTTAACTTAAATCTAGGAGGGTATGTGTGTGTGAGTGTGTGTATGTGTGGGGGTGTGAGTGTGTGTGTGTATGTGTGGGGGTGTGAGTGTGTGTGTGTGTGTGTATGTCGCTTTCGTTAGCTTATCACATGATACTTTGTAAGAGAGTTTCAATGTCGTCATAACTCTTACATTTTAGCCAGTCTATTAAAGATTTCTTACATTCTCGATAACTCATAGGATAAATATTTAAAAGTTTATTTATTTGTAACTAGACTATTTTCCGAAAAGTTTCTCGACTCCCTTTAAAATCAGTGTCTTCTTGGAGCACATTTAATAACTTTGGTATTGTGTGCTTGGAATTTCTTTCCGCAAAGTGTAAAATTCATGAATTTTTCTACTTATGACACAGATCGAAATCATCCACTTCAATTTTACTTTTCGTCCTATTTCTTTTTTTCTTCCTGGCGTGGGAACTTTTGTTCCAGTTTCATCTGCCTGTTTTTTTTTTTGCGTCACAAGTTTTCTAAAAAATCGCGTCCCATCACCTACTACAGAAGTAACGAAAAATTCATACTATTCTACTAGCACGTGTGAAATAGTGTTTTCGTGGAATTTATTTTCAAAAGCTGACAACACTAACGTGTGGTGGCAGCTACGCGTTCATATAATTTTTCAAACTGTATTATCGGTGTCTGAAGGCGATTTTCTTCCTTCATAAAATCTAAGACTTGTAATATAACGTCCCTCGCATTACTTTTTAAAGCTTTCGCAGTTTTTACTACCACAACCAAACGAAAAATATACACACGAAGCAAACAACATACGTAGTATCTATAAGTAGTCTGTGCAATGTGCAATCAACCAATGGCGAATAAATGTCAGCGAATGGCAGGCCGATTGACATTTCAAAATGGCGTCGTGAGTTCCTCTTTTGGCCACCGGGCCCGATAAGTTTGTGGCACTATATGTGTGAACAAAAGGCAATGTTACTACTGTTACTAGGAGAACTTAGGATGCAAAAGTAAGCGAAGTGAGCTCGGGATTTGGGGCACCCCAACTTGGACAGGTTAGGTTCGAAGGGGATGGCGGGGCCTAGGGTGAGCAAGCGTAGCGAGCGAACAAAGACTCCGCCACCGCCATCATTTTTCATAGTGTCAATATATTTTTTTTATTGTTTCCAGCTGCCCATTGCTTCTGGAATGATGTCAACAAGCTACTGCCCGCCTCCAAGTTCGCGGTGGCAGCCGGCAAGATATACCGTTCTTGGAATAACCACAGAGATGTGTATGCGCAGACGTCTGATGTAAGTTCTTTAAGTAACTATAAACGGAAGAATTTTGGCCTTCCAGTCCCATAATTATTTATTTATTTGTTTTTCTTTTATTAAAACGGTTCTTTTATTAAACCTCTCTGCTCGACAAGATTTTGACATATGGCATACCAGCTGACTCGACGGGATGTTATGAATTACGTCACGAAATTCAGAAATTTACATCAACTTTCAAGCTTTCAGCCTTAGATTATAGAATATCCAGATTCCTAGTAGGCTACTTTAAATTGATTCCAAATTTAAGTCGCTAATATTGTCAACTCCTTCGATCCCCGCGTCACACGTCAAGGAACGTTCGCCATGCAAACATCACGATCGGGGTTTTTAATTTTTTTTTTAATTACAGTTTGTGCTGTGAAATCGTGCAAAAATTATACTAACAAAAAAGAAAAATGCACTAACATCTCATTTCATAAGTAAGTATCATAACTAATTACCTGAACAATGGTGTTCAGGTAATTAAGTAGTGATGATGTAGTTTTTTGATAGCCAAAGTCGAAGTTTCGCGCCAATCGTGTTTTTGTACATTTTTACTTTTCAAAAATATCACACACACATTTATAGATACGATTTAAAATGAGACAAATATTATTCAAACTAATACACCACTAATTTTTAATTAGTACAAATACTTAAAGGGCTAATAAGCCCTTCTTTAAAAGACCTTCTCTAATAAGAGAAGGTCTTTTTATTATATATGTAAAGTCTCAATAAATAATATTCATAAACAGCAACGTTATTAGCGTTTGTTTATATCCCAAAATGTCACTCAGTTTATGGAAATATTGTACAGGCTACATAGTAGTATTGGTTAATCATGGAAAAGCACTGCGCGAAGTATTTGCTAGTAGCAATTGTTATGTATAATTGATTTAATTATGAATTTAGCAATCATGACAAATTTTCGTGGACAATTTTGGGATTTAATTTTTCTGACTTTTGACTACACAAATACGAGATCAGTAACGGGTACGGATAGAGCCTCATTTTTTTTTTTGTACTAATTAAAAAATAGTAGTGTTTACCTAAACAACAAGAAAATGCCCACATTTTAACAAACACAGGTCCAATAATACGTAATATTCATTACCACTACTCAATTTGTGTTCAAAATCGCCGACCATTATTGTTTTTTTTATTGTAATGATGTGTAATATCGATAATGCCAAACGTTTTTTTTTTTTATTTCGATTGACTCGAGTAGGTAATTAATATGTCACAAATCGATATTTGGAAATTGAAATAAATACCTAATTCAAATAAAAACTACTAAGCTCATACAATTAACAAAAATATTGACATGTAAAAGTGTTTGCAGAATACCCAATCAATCTGCCTAGCCTTTTCCCAACTATGTTGGGGTCGGCTTCCAGTCTAACCGGATGCAGCTGAATACCAGTATTTTACATGGAGCGACTGCCTATCTGACCTCCATTAACTGGGTAATACGATACCCCTTGGTAAGACTTCTGACGACCCATAACGACTGTCAAAGATCCACGAATGACAGCCAGGACCAACGGCTTAACGTGATTTCCGAGGCACGGAGGAGTCTCGGTATGTAAAGATGGTCACCCATACACGGCCCAACCCCAGCAAGCGTAGCTTAACCTGATGGATTGACCCGTGTGGCTGTTATTACTTAGCCACGAGCTCCTCTCCTGTTTACAGAACAACCAATTTATAGAATTAATTTATCATTAGTCTGTAGTCTGTATTAATTTATCATTAGTGTGTGTGTTTATTATTCTGTAGAAAATAAAAATCCACAATAAAGAACTGTCCAATAAATTAAAATAATTTTGTACAGCGAGCGCATTCCGAATTTAAATTCAAATAAGTATGAAACAATTCGGCGCGACATTCCTGTTTGTTGGCTCGGTTTCAATATAATCTCCGAAAAACGATAAAAATTACATTAGAAAAGTGTAAGTGTAAATTATTATTAAAAATAATGCTTATTTTCATTTAATGCTTAAAACAGTTTTATTTCAATTTCCAAATATCGATTTCTGACATTCGTCATATTAATTACCTACTCGAGTCAATCATCATCTTCCTGCCCTTATCCCATATTACTTGGGGTCGGCGCAACACGTTTACTTCTTCCATTCTCCCCTGTCAACCGTCACGCTATCATTCGATCCCTTCTCTTTCATATCATTCCTCACACAATCCATCCATCTTTTCTTTGGCCTTCCTCTGCCTCTCCATCCATCAACATGTATTCATCACTCTTTTATTCACATGCGCTTCGTCTCTCCTCATTACATGCCCATACCAAGACAAACGATTTCCTTTCAACTTTTCTGTCACTGGCGCCACTTTCAAACTTCCTCTTATATACTCATGTCTCACTTTATCCATTCTCGTCACTCCACACATCCATCTCAACATTCTCATCTCCGCTGCATGCAATTTTTTTTCATCCGTCTTCTTCACTGCCCAGCATTCCGATCCATAAAGTACGACAGGCCTTATCACTGACTTGTAAATTTTCCCCTTCAACTTGAGGGGCATCCGTGGGTCGCAAGTTGTTCCTGTAACCTGTCGCCATTTCATCCATCCTGAGTTGATCCGGTGCGTTATGTCTCGGTCTACTTCGCCATCGGACAAGCGACCCGAGGTACCGAAAGTCGGAGCAGATCAGTAAGGGCGTTCCGACAATAGATATGGGCACAGGACCGGAGAGACCATCAAAATCACAAAACAAATACTCTGTTTCGGTCCGACTTACTCTCAGGCCAACGGTCTCCAGTCTTTCCACCTACACGAGTCAATCGAAATAAAAAAAAAATTGTTTAGCATAATCGCTAACACACATCATTACAATAAAAAAAACAATAATGGTAGGCGATTTTGAACACAAATTGAGTAGTGTTAATGAATATTACGTATTTATTGAACCTGTGTTTGTTAAGATGTGGGCATTTTCTTGTTGTTTTAATATTTGTCACATTTTAAATCGTATCTATAAATGTGTGTGTGATATTTGTGAAAAGTAAAAATGTACAAAAACACGATTGGCGCGAAACTTCGACTTTGGCTATCAAAAAACTACATCATCACCACTTAATTACCAATGGATGAATTCGTCAAATAATTAAATGATGTATTCATTCACTGCCGATGTGGTGTGGTTTGGTTTGATTTCGAACACGAAATCCCCAATTTTTATGTTTTTTAGCCTCGACCACCACAGTCATCAAAATGGCGATTATCGTATTTACAAACTTGGATATTATAAAGGTAAATTAGTAAACTTCCGTGGTGATAAATAAGAAAGATTTAAAGGCGTTATTATGTGAGCTTTTTTTATCCAACTCTCATAATTAACGCACATTCATAAGATTTGATAGGCCGGGTGTAATTGTTTTTTCGCCTCATCAGTCTGCTCAATATCCTCAGCAAAATCTATGAGAGACTTGTTTATAAGCGCCTCAGAGATTATGATTATTGTTACAAGGGCCTAATTCCTAACGATCATTTTGGTTTTCGAACCCAACACTTTGGCGTACAATAGGTCCACCACATCAGCGAACACATAAGCATTGGTTTCCAACATGGTTTGATGACGGGTGCTGTTTTCTTCGATATAGCAAAAGTGTTTGACAAAGTCTGGCACAACGGTTTATTATATAAGCTTTACAAACTCGGTGTGCAAGATCTTCTCGTGCTCATCTTACGAAACTGTTTGTCCTATCGCACTTTTCGCTAACGTATCGAAGGAGCGTTATCCTCTCCCCACCCCATTCGTGCAGGTATCCCTCAGGGCTCTGTGCTTTCTCCAATCATTTCCAAGTTATTTATCGGCGATATCCTGGAAAGTAAAAGGGCACACTTGGCTCTGTTCGCAGACGATACGGCCATTTACTATTCCGGCCAACACCTAGACCCGATATCTCGAACTCTCCAAACCGCAGTCGATAAACTCAGCGCGTGGTTTTGAAAGTGGAGAATCGAAGTCAATCCCGACAAAAGTCAAGCAGTTCTCTTTTTAAAACCACGTCTCATTCGATCTCCCCCCACCGACCGATCACCATGTTTGGCAAGCCGATCCTTGGAAAAGCGAGCCAAATATCTAGGTGTGACCCTCGATGAGCACCTCTGAGCACATAAAGCAGTTTCGTTCTGAATGCACGTAGCAAATTGTCACTTAAGTGCAAGTTGCGCATGAATACAGCGTGCATTCTCCCAATCATGACCTATGCGGGTTCAGTATTTGCACACGCAAGTCCCGGACACATCCATAGCATGCAGACCTTACAAAATCGTCACGCGCCACCCCCCCTGTCCCCCCCCCCCTGGATATGCTCATGTTGATGGGTATAGAATATGTCAAAAAGAACATCATTTCCCTTTTTTAGGGTTTCGGAGTCATCAAGGAACCCTTCGTTTCACTATGTCCGTCTGTCCGTCCGCAGCTTAGCTCAGAGACTCTTAGTACTAGAAAGCTATAATTTAGCATGGATATACATATTCATCACGCCGACAAATTACTGGTAAAATAAAATCAAAAAAATGCTTCCTTGGTATAAAATAGATGTATTCTGTGAACTGCATTAAGATTTTTACAATAAAATAGAAAAAAAAACAATAAATTTTGGGGGTTCCTCATACTTAGAAAGAAAAGAAAGAAAGAAAGAAAATACGTTTATTTGCGGTAAACATGACGCAAAGGACAACAAAATAAAATAGACAAAGTAAAAAGCAAGTTTTACTTAGAACTGAAACTCAACTTTTTTTCATCAAACCCATACGTGTGGGGTATCTATGGATAGGTCTTCAAAAATGATATTGAGGTTTCTAATATATTTTTTTTTCTAAACTGAATAGTTTGCGCGAGAGAAACTTCGAAAGTGGTAAAATGTGTCCCCCCCCCCCTCCCCTGTAACTTCTAAAATAAGAGAATGATAAAACTAAAAAAACATATTATGTACATTACCATGTAAACTTCCACCGTAAATTGGTTTGAACGAGATCTAGTAAGTAGTTTTTTTTTAATACGTTATAAATCGGACTATTATTAAAACATCGATCAAAGTTACAACGTATACGTGCTGCAACGGAACCCTTCATGGGTGAGTCCGACTCGCACTTGGCCGCTTTTTTTTTCTCGTCTACTCCATGGTGTGGGGTGTTGTTGGATGGGTCTTTCAAAAATATTGCGGGTTTGTAAAAACAATTTTTCGATTTAGGGATCCGTTTCTGAAATATTATAATGTGCTATTGCTAATTTTTGGTAGGGCAAAAAATCGGTAAATAAAATTAAATATCAACATTCACTCAGATTCTTAGAAAAACACATGTGTATTATAACAATACTTTGCATTGTTTTCTGAGCATCGTCGTGCTAATGATTTTGATATCATATTAGCCAAATTGTTCTCAGTTTGTATGTTCAGACGCCAGCAGGTCAAGCCATCCGAAACTGCCAAATATTTCCAATCAACCTTGAACCCTAAGCTTTAGCGATAAAGATGAAAATCTATTAAAGAAATTTGACAGATTGTAGTAGCTTGATGTGCTGGCGTTTGTACGATATTGACATCTTTTTTGTAAATATCAAATCATAGTGTTTTAATTAATTTAATTTACTATTTTCATAATTCTTTGAAATAAAAATAGCTCCGTTGTTATCGACATACGGAATTGGCGTTAGATTTATTAATCTGACGTATTCCTTTCAGGACGTGATAGTGTGACACATTTGCAACAACTATGCACCCCATAAAGCCGAGGCGAAAATTCATGGGATTCGAGAAAATCCAATTTTATTGTATAAACGAAACGATTTAAAAATATAATATGAGCCCTATGAGCCTCACGGCTACGCCAAAATGATTCACTTCAGCATTAATGCCAGACAGGCTGTGTGATCTGATTTTACATTATGTTCAACAGGTAAAAGAAATCAACATCCCGGTCCGCTTTCAAGGCAGTATAACAAACTTTCAACATGACATAGCAGTGCTGACCCTAGAGTCTCCTTTCGAGTTCCACACGTTCGTCAGACCAGTTTGCTTGGATTTTGATTTTCACTTTGACACGAGACAGTTGCAGCCGGGAAAGTTGGGGAAGGTTAGTGACACTTCAAAGCCGACGCAAACATGGCAGCGCAGCGCAGTGCGGTCTTCTCTGTCAAGACGATTTATTACAGAGTTCCCATAGCCGCCTTCCAGGGTGCCACCTTCTGGCTCCACCATCAGACCCTGGACATCATTTAGGACCATAGTCATTGTAAAGACGAATCAAACGAACTTAAACTGGATGGGGTTGCGAGGCTTTAATACAAAGTTTCCATGGCCACCTTCCGGATCCATCATCAGATCAGCTTCATGTTATAATAATATTACAATGTCGTCCCATTTACATAAGCAAGCCAAATTTCGTTTTCCTTCCAGGTGGCAGGTTGGGGCCTCGCAGTAGAAAACGGCAGTGCTTCTCAAATCCTCAAGGTCTTTAATTTGCCCTACGTGGGCATTGAGCAATGCATCACAGCAATGCCACCGGACTTCACAAAGTATATCACCAGCGATAAGATATGCGCTGGCTATGAGAATGGTGAGTTAAACAAAATAAAGATAACTTTTTTTTTTTTTGTGGATGGGAAATCATCAAATGACTTCTCCCGCTCTGGGCAGAGCGGGAGGGCGTGTCAGACTTTTACTGACTAAAACCCACCCATGTTCTTCAGTTGCCCGTGCCAGGGCCACGGTATCTCTTTCGAACTACCCGCGACCCCGGCGGCATAGGCCCAATTGACCCCGTCACTGCTGACATCTCTTTGAGGAGCGCGTGGAACACATCGCGCCGTCAACCCGGGCCTGGTCCTTACCGGATGGCGAGCTGCCCATTTCTCGTCGTCCGCAAGCCCGCGCCTACGGTGGCCGGGAATCGGCGATCGATTCCCACCGCCCAGGGCGTCTCCTACAGCGGCTAGGGGCGCGAGGGCGCGGCTGTTGCCTGCCTCTCCCTCACGCGTTCCGCTTCCTGCTTCGCGAGCATTACTGCTTTGCAGAAGGAGGTGACGGCCTCCCATGCAGTCTCGCTCCGCACCATGGCCTGGACCAGGTTTGGACGCGAGAGATCGCCGCCGCCGATCGCCTCCTTAAGAACACGGCGGTGCTCCGCCCAAGCCGGGCAGACCTCCACTGTATGCTCCACCGTGTCCTCCGGGCGATCCACACAATGGTGACACCCGGGCGTTTCCTCCTGCCTTATCCGAAACAGGAACCTCCCGAAACAACCGTGTCCGGTGAGGACCTGCGTCAGGCGGAAGGCGAGGACGCCGTGGCGCCTCTCCAACCACTCCTGAAAGAGGGGACTTATCGCCGCAATTGTGGCGTGCCCAGCGCTGGGTTGCGACAATCGCACTCTCCATGTCGCCATGAGAACCCGCCGGAGCTCTGTCCGCTGTACCGTGATTTCTCGCGGCAGCGGAGTTACGCCCCGGCGTTTCGCCTCCTCGCGCCACTCCCACATGTGCGCGAGGACTTTTGCCTCCAGATCCCATGGCGGTAATCCGGCAAAAAGGCTCGCCGCCTCACAGGAGACCGTGCGGTATCCCCGGACTAGCCGGATGGCCATGACCCTCTGGGACGCGTTCAACCGGCGGGCCGGTCGCAGCCTCAGGGAACGCGCCCACACCGGTGCTCCGTAAAGGGCCATGGACCGCACGACCCCCGCGTAAAGCCTCCGGCAGGAGGCGTTTGGGCCCTCCAGATTGGGCAGGAGCCGCATCAAGGCAGCCCCGGCTCGCTGCAGTCTGGGAGCCAAACGTCGGAAATGCTATATATATAAATAAAGATACCTACAGTCCTTTCACAGTTATTTTACCTTTGAGAGCAGCAACCCAACAGCAACCTTCTTGTAACAAGCATAAAGATCACTGTGATTTTGACAGACTTGTCGGTGGCAGCAATCCAACAGTAACCTTATTTATAATGAAATAAAGATTAATGTAATTTGGCAGTGGTGCAAAATCAGAGGTAAAGGACTGTAGCCCTATTTGAGGCATATGACACTTTCAGACTCCTTCTTGCCTCGTCGATCCCGGCTGTCATTGGTAGATCTTACCGGAGGAGCCCCGGTGAAGGACCGGTGGAGTTTCACTTTATGGTCTATTATAATCGCTCTATGAAAAACATTAAGAAGAAGGTTAAAAAGCCTTCATTTAGAAAAAGCCTATTATAGCATCGACGAATTTGTGAATGATAAATTAATCTAATTTGTGTATCTAATAATTACTTTGACGTTGAACTGACTTGATTTTAGTATATTCTATTATGAGTTGATGACACTGTTTTGTAGGACATTTTCATTTTTAAATTATAATTGGGACTGTTAATTATTTGAATAATGTATTAATAATTAATTGACTTATGTGTAATAAATAACCTAGGTACCTATTTATATTTATACGCCGATGAGGCAAAACATGACTGAGAAAATTTTATTTAACATCTTGCATGCCATGTGTGTATTACTCATGTTTTGGACTACATACCGTACCATTGGAGCTCTAAAGGAATCGTTAGGGTAGTCAGAAACCGGACAGTGTAACAAACCATTCTTACTAAGAGGTATCGTGTAACCCAGTAACTGGGTTGTGGAGGTCACATAGTCAGTCGCTCTATGTAAAATACTGGTGTTCAGCTGCATACGATTAGATTGGAAGCCAACTACCACATAATGCTACAAGGATCTTTTGGCACCTGTATGACATTGACAGGAGGGCGTTGTTGGTACACTCCTACCAACTTGTGAAATGGCGAAAATTGGAACTACGGCCGTCATGTTGAAATGTCTTCGATTGTGCCGACGCATGTCATTCGATTGTGTCGACGCATCGTCGGTGGCGTCCTCTTTCAGTTCACAGATAAGTTGGTAGGACTGTAAACATTTGTGAAATTGTCACAGAAATTGTGACAAAACAAGATGGCGGCGTTAGTTCTGATTAGGCGCCAAAATAACCTTGTAGTGATGTACTTAATTGGGAATAGGCTAAACCCAGAAATCGAATTCGAGATCAAAAATGTAAGCAAAGGTGTTGCCAATTTTAAATAATAACCTCAATTGTGCAGTTTGCCGAAAAGTAGTAGGCATAAAATATCTTAAACAGGTATATTGCACACAGTTTTCAGCTTTAAAGTGACGTAAACTACGATCCAAGAATAAAATATAACTGTTTGAAATAAAATCGTGCAAATTATTTTTATAATACTGGCAATAAGGCAGAAGCTCTGAGCATTTGGACTTTCATTAATTATTTTCTATTTATATAATGTTTTTCCTTATAAATAAGAGAATCGTAAATAGTATTGCGTTATCCTAATAATCGATTCAAGTTGAGTGTCCCAACCTGGTCGGCATAGAGGAAAGTAATACTTAGCAGGTATTGTCATACGATTTTTGACTTTTGTCGTGATTGAATGTGTCCCTCTGAGGTTTTATTTGTTGTTAAGTTTATCTTTGTTATATTTTACGTTTTCAAATTTTCAAAATTAAAATCAAATAATTAGAATGACTACGGAAATGTTGACTACCCCTGAACTGTCACTTTGACAATGACATTTCTTTGTTTACATTTTTGATCTCGAATTCGATTTCTGGGTTTAGACAGATGATCCTAACTTTTGACATTGAACCTCTTTTTCCAGTTACGGCGTTATGCAAAGGCGACAGCGGTGGCGGACTAGTGCTCCCGGAGTCCACAGTCGCAAGCAACCTATGTAATAGCTACGTGCTTACTACGTACACACATGAACATTTTGTTCCTCATTTTGTTCATTCTAACTTTTGACATTATTTTACCCTCTTTTCCCAGGTACGACGCTATGGGCATGTGAAAGCGGTGGCGGGCTAGTGTTCCCAGGGTCAGATCGAGGCACAGTCCGCTACTACCTCAGAGGCATTGTCTCCATAGCCGCGGATAATGGGAACCTTTGTAATAGCTACAAGCTTTCTACTTTTACACAGATACTGCCACATGAACATTTTGTTATGGAGCATTTGTAGAGTCAGACTAAACTGAGCAGCATTAGTCGACGTTCGCACTGACGTAAAAATATCGCGACGGTTTTGTTTCGCACATTATTTTCAACTCTCTGCTTAGCGCCAAGAGTTAAAAACCGAACAGTGTGGTTTTTCGACGCGCTAGAATGCACTATTGAAAATCCAGTGCGCGGTAAAATCTCGCCGCGATATTTTTACGTCCGTGGGAACGTCGTCTTATATTGCATCGCATCATTCGAAGATATAACTTTCACAACGTAGTTCCTCTAACCTACAAGGCAATTTCGCACTTTTTTAAATTACCCCGTTTTTTTTTTTGTCTGGTATCTACGATTAGTGTATCAAACCTCATTATTTTTCCATGCGAGGCAACGACAACACGAGTTCTGCGATCACAGTCTGTCAACCAATTCTTAAAAAGATATTCTTTACTGCGAAATGGTGACAAGCGGTTTATTTTAATGTAAAGCCACTATATCTCCAAGTTTCATTTTAAAATGGAAGATTATAGGACCGTTACTAAATTAATACCTCAAACTAATTTGATGGCCGAGATCAACCAATATTATTTTTACCATACTTTTTAGATAAACCAAGCATTTACCCGGCTACGACAGCTACGACATTTTAAGATTACCTTCAAGTGACGGATGACTTTTTTTACCGTCTCGAAAAAAATAGGGTATATTCGGTGAACGGAGTGGAAGCCTATGGCATATCTAGTTTTTATTATTATTATTTTTTTAATTAAAAAAAAAACAAAATTCAAATCATAATGCAGGTTGCATATGATTTGAATTTCGATATTTTTAAAGGATTTATTATTTTTCTTCAAAATTTATGTTTTTATTGTTCTAAAATGAAAAGTTTACAACGAATTTGTAGTATATATTGATACTTAGATATTTTCTCCTGACTAAGCTATTAGAAAAAAAAAACTAGGTATGCCATACGCTTCTACTCCGTTCACCTAATATACCCTATTCTTTTCGAGACGGTAAAAAAAGTCATCCAGTATAATGACATTAGACCTGAAAGCGTACCTAATTTATTCCTGAAGTTTAAACGGCCCTTTAGAGGCGCCACGGCGCGGGCGCAGTCAATCAGTCGCTGGATGAAACAAGTAATGCGTGGACGTGGCGAATTCAGTGCGCATAGCGCACCGCGCTGGCCTGACCATAGACGCCGCCATCAGGAAGGCGGCTGGCTGGACAGCCGCTTCTCAAACGTTTGCCAAATATTATTGTCGGGCCATACGCGAAGAAAATTTTTCGCAAGATCGGTTTGTTTTCCACCAAACCCAAATTAAAAAAATAATAAAAAAAAAAAAAAAATATTTGACACTAGGAAATACATGTTGCAATCAAGTTATAATAATAGCACACTAATGTATTGTAAAAAATCAGATCCTAACCCCCAAAATAGGCCTGGACCTGTATTTTGGGGGTCAGCGTTCAGCCATGGGTTCTATTTCCAATCTAAATTAAATAAAGACTGATTACTTAGCGCCTATATTATTGTAGGTATGTTGGTTATCAACATACTAAATAATATAATTATGATTGAAGTTGATAAAGATAAGATGATAAAAATATATATATATATATATATATAATATAATAATAATCTCTTAATCAAATATATAAAATATATATTTATGATTAAGATTGCAAGTTTTGTCAATGTATTATTTATAATAGATTACCGATTCATTATTATAAAAGGAACGATGGTACACAACTTAGGTATGTATTATTATTAGCAAAACTTCACCTCTATTAAACATCTACGTTGTGAATGTTTTATCTGAAGAATAAACCGATGCAATAATATATGATCAAACGAACTTCGCCAAGTGAAGTTCGATCGATATTATATTCATTGCTTCATTCGAAGATATAACACCCACCCACCCAATTTCCCTGTAACGTTTTTGCTAAACTATCAATCTGCCTAGCCTTTTCCCAACTATGTTGGGTCGGCTTCCAGTCTAACCGGATGCAGCTGAATACCAGTATTTTACATGGAGCGACTGCCTATCTGACCTCCACAACCCAGTAACTGGGTAATACGATACCTCTTGCTAAGACGGGTGGTCAAACATTAGGGCTTCTGACGACCCGTAACGACTGTCAAAAGATCCACGAATGACAGCCGGGACCAACGGCTTAACGTACTTTCCGAGGCACGGAGGAGTCTCGGTATGTAAAAATGGTCATCCATCCACGGATCAACTCCGGCAAGCGTAGCTTAACCTGACGGATCACCCCGTGCGGCTGTTATTACTTAGCCACGAGCTCTTGCGGCACATAATTCTTGCTAAAATATACTTACTCTAAAAAAAAATTGGTTTGGTACACTCATCGTAGAAACCAGACAAAAAAAAACGGGGTAATTTAAAAAAGTGCGAAATAGCTTTGTAGGTTAGAGGAACTACGTTGTGAATGTAATATCTGAAGAATGAAACGATTAATATAATATCTAAAAAAAAAAAAATAATTAGCTCCTTGCGTGGGTCCGCATCGCTGCCAATGCGGAGTAAGTGTCGACTGGCTCGGACATCATGGCCTATCCTGCAGTAAGAGCGCAGGCCGGATAGCACGGCACGCCAGCATCAATGACATCATCCGTCGTGCTCTTGCCACCGCCGGGGTGCCAGCTGTTTTAGAACCCATTGGCTTGGCAAGCGGCGATGGGAAGAGATTAGACGGAATGACCATAATGCCTTGGAAGGTAAGTAGGCCTCTGGTGTAGGATGCAACGTGTGTTGACACCCCTGCGCCATCCCATCTTCCTAGCATGGTGGACTGTGCTGGGGCGGCTGCTATGGGTGCGGAAAACCTCAAACAGTGCAAATAGTCCAATCATAATGGGACTTAATAAATAAATAATCTTTATTTTATCAAAAGCCAAATACAAATCGTCCATCTCAATCAAAACATAAAAATACAATAGAACTGTTCTATGAGTGAGGACGCCTTCAGTCTCATTGCAAAACGACTTCCAACTTTAGTTCAATCCTTAGTGTCCAATGTGTGCAGACACAGACACCTACTGGTTTGAGGACATAGTAAACGCAACTGATGCCGCGATTAACGTGGCCACCTACTTGGGCTCAACTCATATAATTAAAGTACTTACATAAATTCCATACACACGAAAAAAAAAACTTCAAGCCCAAACTTTCGCGCCCGGTTTTGTGTTTAGAACTTTATTCCGACCCGAGTCTAAATAAATGTCAATTTTGTAATAGCTCGGTCGGAATAACGTTCCAAATACAAAAACTTACTTGAAAGTTATAACTCGTTTTGTAATGAGACGGCTTAGGTTTAAACTAAGTTTATAAAGCAGGGTTGGATGATTTATCGCAATAAATACCTAATATAATAAACAATTTTATTGAGTGTCTTAGATGAAATAATAATAGACTGAGTAAGTTCGTGATATTTTTTTATGTGTTGTGTATTGTACAATATTATTTTTAAATTGTGTGTTTTTGCTATGGATCATGTGGTCTACAATTAAGAATTTTATTTTTATTTTATTTATTTTATAAAAAACAAAAAAAAAAATACAAAAAACCAGGTGAAATTAAAATAAAATAGATGTGTTCCACCCAACTCGATAGGATTATTGTAATCTATTATTGTAATCTGGGGGCGCGGTAGTGCCCCCGCCAAGACGAGCCAAGCGAAGCACAAGGGGCACTACCAACCGTTACTCGAAGCGCTTCGTCGCTTTTTTGAACCCTCATAAATTGTTTGGATCATACCAGATTTATAAACAAAATTCTCGAGATATGGTTATAATAGTGGACTTATTAAACATATAAAGTTTCAAATGCATAGCTCATAGACTTCAGATTTTATTGATTATCTAAAAAACCCCGATTTCGTCACTGACTCACTGGTGATCATCAAAATTCTTAGGGTACTTAATGAAGTCCTAGAAAACTGAAATTTGGTATGTAAGCTAGTATTAGTACACAAACAACAAAAAAATTCTAAAACTTGGAACTTTTACCCCCCAACCCCTTAAACTAGGGGATGGAAATTTACTATGATATTTCAAACTATGATAACAAGGAGTGTTATAAATAATAAGATACACCCAAAAAAAAGAAAGAAAAAATTAACAAAATGAAAAAATATTGTCAGAAGCAACATACAAAAAGAATTGAAATCCCAACAAAAACATTTTCATGTAAAATGTTGCTAAAACCATATCGATGCAAAAATGCGGAAACATGGCAACCCACAAAATGGAAAATGTTCACCAGTTGTGTTATTATATATCTGAATGCTACTTATTATATTTAAACGCTGTACAAAATTTTCTATTGGTCGTAGAGCCACGGGAGCGGACTATTCGTCCCAGTTTTTTTTTTTTCTTTCCGAATCCGAATCTGCAATAAAAAAATTGACATGGGTGCGGGTTACTACGTTTCCGCTTTTTTGCATCGATATGGCTCGCACTGTCAAAAAGTTATCAGATCTCTTGATCTAACCAAGCTTCTAACTCTACAAGCCCTAACTTCACAAACTATACACCTTAGTCAAAATATGTGGCTTGGCCATGTGACGGTAGTGAAACGGCCAAGCCACATATTTTGACTAAGGTGTAGAGTAATTTCACAAACTCTACACCTTAGTCAAAATATGTGACTAGGCCGTTTTGCTAACATCACATGGGCGCAAGGTGAATAATTTATTCAATAATCATTACTTTTCTGTTATATATTAGTTCTTGTAGTAAAGAAACGGCCAAGCCTCATATTTTGACTAAGGTGTAGACTTGTAGAGTTTGTGAAGATAGGGCTTGTAGAGTTAGAAGCTTGGCTCTACATAAGATTTGATAACTTTAGAATAGTGCGAGCCGTATACTCTCGTCTTGGCAATATTTTACATGAAAATGTTTTTGGTGGGATATTATTTACATATTATAATTATTAGTACATACAACTATTTAAGGCTGTGTTTTTTCTTAATTTAGTAAATGTTTTGACACCATCCAGTTTTTTTTTTTTGCCTCTGATTGTTTTAAATCCTTCTTACTTATAAACATTTCGACAGATATTTGTAAATGGGAAGTATTTAACTTTTAAATTATTGAACCTCAAAAAGTTTTTGCGTTTCTTTAAGTTTAACAAAATAATAACAAAGAATTTTTGAAAAATTCCCAATAGTATGTTCCCATGGGATATTTTCCGACTTCCACATGGGCGAAGTCACGGATAAAATCTAGTTTTTTTTTATATAATTGATCCTTTTTAGGGTTCCGTACCACAAAAGGAAAAAGCGGAACCGTTATAGGATCACTGCGTTGTCCGTCTGTCTGCTGTCTGTCTGTCAGTCTGGCAAGACCCTTTTTCTCAAGGACGCGTTTTTGGAGATATGAAGTTCAAATTAACATCAAATACGTAAGTTTGTGGTCCCTTAGAGTTCTAAAAAAATGAAGCTTCTAAGTTAACGCAATAAAAAATACGGCCATTTTGCGACACATTTTCATACTCGCAACTGTTGCAAGTAAATCAAAACCTATAGGGTACTTCCCGTTGACCTAGAATAATGAGATTTTGCAAGAAGCAATGTCTCCCAGCAAAGGAAAAAGTCCGAAAATTGTTAATTTGTAGTTTTATGACATAAAAAAATGTTTTTATGGGATCCATTGTTAATTTTGTTTTTGGGATAAATTGTTTTCAACTACGGAACCCTTCATTGTTCAATCCCCCTAGTCAAAAACAAGAGCGTAGGACTTCCAGAAGGGAAATAATGAAGAGTACTCACATGCTTCAACCTTATTCGAAACACCACAATACCAAACCCATCGGGTTGTTTGGCCACCGTCAACTCAGAACAGGTGCCTTTTAAAATCCATTTGTGCTCGTCAACAAGACCGCTGGTGAAAAAAACGATGTTTCGTTTTTTCTCCGACTTATCCTTGAAATGTCCTTCGAGAAACTTCGATGGTACCATAGACAAGACAAACTCATTTCTGATCATAAGATCAAAAATGAGTCATAAAGTCAATCATAAAAAAATCCCGCCGCGATATTTTTACGTCCGTGCGAACGTCAGCTAACACCTTACAGATCCTACACACACACTTTACAGTCACCATACCTAGCACATCACCCGAAAGTTCCTGACTTCTTCAACACTGTCATCCACCTTTTTTATCAAAATTTTGCCTTACATATTTGGTCCCGAACTCCCGACTCCCGAGATTCCCGACCCGTGTGTAAGGTTTCTTAACCTTTCATAAATGAGAAGAAACTTAGTATGTACGAGTATGTAAACGTAATATGTATAACTTCACTATTGTAATCTACGAGTATATACACAATACTGTCTCCCATTGCAGCCGTGGCAGATATTTTTATAGCACCCTAAATAAATTATTTTCGCTTTAATTATTTTATTAGAAACTAGCAATAACTTTATAAAATAATATTACGTTTTAAAAATAATCATACAAGTGTAGTCAAAGATCCACGAATGACAGTCGGGACCAACGGCTTGAAAAGGCTATGCCCCGTTACAAAGCTGGTCAGCTCAGACTAAGTATCACCCCAACCCTTGGATCAGGGACACAGTTCTCCAAAAAAGTTTAAATCAAAATATTATTAGTCAATATTCAATGTACTGCGATATTAGTAGCTAACTCCAGAGAATACAGTAACTTTGGCTAGCTCTTCTTTTTCTCGCGACGAGAGACCGATTATGTAGCATTTTATCGTCACGCGCGTCGGCTTGAGCTTCCATTTCATTAGATCCATTTTACGCATGGAATTAGTATGTAGTACTTTATCATTTTGCAGTGTAGCGTGTCGCGTTCGCCATTTTGTCACTTCTGAACTATTTGAAGTCCACTGACAAAATGGCCGATGCGACACGCTACAACTTTAAGCATCCCTTTAAAGCTGAGCGTCCACTGGTCCGCGCCGGCCGCAACGCATTACATTACGCAAATTCATATAGCACTGCGTCCACTACCGGTACCACCCGCATTTTACTAGTTCAAGCATATCTTTTAGTTATGTCTGTCTCATAGAGTTTTTCTTAGCCTACTTAAAAAAGCATTGGTCATTCCTGTTTTCAAATCTGGAGACATGTACTGTGTTAATAACTACAGACCCATTTCAGTCTTAACAGGCCTCTCGTAAATTTTGGAAAGAATTATAAATAATAGGTTAATAAAATATCTTGAGATTGATCTTATGATCAGAAATGAGTCATAAAGTCAATCATAAGCAGAAATTATAAAATTTCTACTTATGAAACATTGTGCTTTAATTAAATGTGAGCAATTATATCTGTTTTAATTAATTACAATTATCTAATTAATAACAAACTAAATAGCAAAACCAATTTAAGCTCCAGCACCATCTGTACAATAACTGTGGCACTACTATGTGAGAAGCCGATATCTCATATGAGCTTTTAAGGTTCCACAGAAGATGTCGCTACCAGTAACTTTAATTTCAATTTTGCAATGTCACAAATGGTAAGGTTAGTACCTAAGTGGTATATTAGTGTTTTTCATTCTAAATAGAATATATTTGGTTTTATCTGCATTTAATATTAGTAGATTGATACAATATTAAAACCACTCTGAGCATATTTATAGACCTCCTCTCGTGATTAAGCCGAGAACAATAGGATGTGTCATTACGATACCATTTGCTAATTTCAGGTTGCACAGTTCATTTATGTAAATTAAAAACAACGTTGGTCCCAAAATACTTCCTTGTGGAATGCCGTAGCAGCTGTTTGTAAGTTCTGAACTTTTAAACTGACCGAGTTTTACACACTGATAACGATTGCTGCTGACAATCAGAAATAAGTAGGAGTTGTGTTCCTCTTATCCCAAGTGATTCAAGCTTGTGCACAATAATTTAGAGCAAGAAATAGTGTCAAAAGCCTTAGCAAGATCCAGGAAAATTCTCATGCAATGTAAGCCATTATCCAGATTTTTATTTGTGTACTGCCTGGTAGGTTGATTTTTTTGGTTTCCTTTCCTCAAGATATTTTATTAACCTATTATTTATAATTCTTTCCAAAATTTACGAGAGGCCTGTTAAGACTGAAATGGGTCTGTAGTTATTAACACAGTACATGTCTCCAGATTTGAAAACAGGAATGACCAATGCTTTTTTAAGTAGGCTAAGAAAAACTCTATGAGACAGACATAACTAAAAGATATGCTTGAACTAGTAAAATGCGGGTGGTACCGGTAGTGGACGCAGTGCTATATGAATTTGCGTAATGTAATGCGTTGCGGCCGGCGCGGACCAGTGGACGCTCAGCTTTAAAGCGATGCTTAAAGTTGTAGCGTGTCGCATCGGCCATTTTGTCAGTGGACTTCAAATAGTTCAGGAGTGACAAAATGGCGAACGCGACACGCTACACTGCAAAATGATAAAGTACTACATACTAATTCCATGCGTAAAATGGATTGACGACACGGTTGGCGCAGTGGTTGAGCGATTGACTGCTGCGCAGCATGTCGCGGGTTCGATTCCCGCACGGAACAAATATTTGTACGACCTACAAGTATTTGTTCCGAGTCTGGGTGTTTTTCTATCTATAATATGTATGTATTTACAAAAAAAAAATGTATATAAGTAGTTTATCAGCCATCTCGTTACCATAACACAAGCATTAGGTTGCTTAGCTTGGGGCTAGATGGCGTTGTGTGATATGTCCAAACATATTTATTTATTATTTATTTATTTTATTTATTTATTTTTAATGAAATGGAAGCTCAAGCCGACGCGCGTGACGATAAAATGCTACATAATCGGTCTCTCGTCGCGAGAAAAAGAAGAGCTAGCCAAAGTTACTGTATTCTCTGGAGTTAGCTACTAATATCGCAGTACATTGAATATTGACTAATAATATTTTGATTTAAACTTTTTTGGAGAACTGTGTCCCTGATCCAAGGGTTGGGGTGATACTTAGTCTGAGCTGACCAGCTTTGTAACGGGGCATAACCTTTTCAAGCCGTTGGTCCCGACTGTCATTCGTGGATCTTTGACAGTCGTTACGGGTCGTCAGAAGCCCGAAAGTCTGACAGTCAGTCTTACCAAGGAATATCGTATTACCCAGTCACTGGGTTGTGGAGGTCAGATAGGCAGTCGCTCCATGTAAAATACTGGTAATCAGCTGCATCCGGTGAGACTGGAAGCCGACCCCAACATAGTTGGGAAAAGGCTAGGCAGATTGATTGATTGATTGTTTGCCTTTTTCGCAGTTTTTGGTTGACGAGGCTTAAACAGGGCGGTCGTAGTATAATCTGTCGGATTCATTACGGAACATTTCCGAAATCACGAGTTTTGAGAAAGTATGCAGAATGGTAGGGAATTGAATATTTTTCCCAAATCATTAACGTACAGACGCCAGCAGGTCAAGCCACCCGAAACTGTCAAATTTTCCCAATCAACCTTGAACCTAATGCTTTAGCGATAAAGATGAAAATATATTATAGAAATTTGACAGATTGTAGTAGCTTGATGTGCTGGCGTCTGTGCAACTCAAATATTGGTTCTTAAGCTAGCCCGCGAAATTCAAATTTTCTTACGTTTTTTGCAATTTGCAGGGCAGTGTCAGGTTGTATGTTGATTATAATATTAATCGCGGTCGTAACTAACATGGCTTTACTGAATTATAATCATTAGAATCAATAATACTACTCCATAAGTTAGAATTGACCTCAAACCTCGTGATTTCATGAAATCGTTAGATTTGAGGTCAATTCTAACTATGTTGTTGTATTGCTGATTCTGCTGCTTGCTCGATTTGGCCTTGAGATCACGAACTGTCCGGCCGATACCTGTAAATGCAGGCCTGCGCCGGCAACAGGCCACACACTGGGATCGCACTGGCATTGGTCGTCAATCTAAAACCTTGAAAGGAACTGTGAGTATGTGATCTATAGCGATTTAGTCGACGTTCGCACGGACGTAAAATTATCGAGGCGATTTTATTTCGCGCACTGGATTTTCAACACTCTGCTTAGCGCCGAGAGTTGAAAATCCAACAGTGTGTTTTTTCGGCAAGCTAAAATGCATTCTGTTGTTGTTAAGTTGGATTCTCAACGCTCGGCTCAACAACGAGAGTTGAAAATCCAGTGCGCGATAAAATTCCGCCGCGATATTTTTACGTCCGTGCGAACGTCAGCTAACACCTTACAGATCCTACACACACACTTTACAGTCACCATACCTAGCACATCACCCGAAAGTTCCTGATTTCTTCAACACTGTCATCCACCTTTTTTATCAAAATTTTGCCTTACATACTTGGTCCCGAACTCCCGACTCCCGAGATTCCTGACCCGTGTGTAAGGTTTCTTAACCTTTCATAAATGAGAAGAAACTTAGTATGTACGAGTATGTAAACGTAATATGTATAACTTCACTATAATCTACGAGTAAACTACGAGTATATACACAATACTGTCTCCTATTGCAGCCGTGGCACCCTAAATAAATAATTTTCGCTTTAATTATTTTATTAGAAACTAGCAATAACTTTATAAAATAATATTACGTTTTAAAAATAATCATACAAGTGTATTCAAAAAAATTTGTAAACGTCAAAGAAATTAACTGATATCATACATACCTAGTATCTCGTTGTAGTCTGTGTTCATATCAGTCTGAAGGCCGAGCTGCCGAGCCCGCCGAACCGCCTTTACGCACACAAACATGTTTATACAACCCGTGTGAGTTAACTAGGCACCTGGTGGGCGCGGTGATGTCACTCGTACAGGCAGTACTGTACAGTAAAGTATGGAGCCGTTTGCCAGTGAGGTGCCTAGTTAATTCGCACGGGTTGTACCTCACATCTGCCAGTCTACACACACTATTTTATTGTTGCTTAAAGGTGAGTTCGACGAGTGGAGCGGAGACGTGCAGGAATCGACCAATCCATTAAGGAGGCCGCGTGGCGCGGCGGCTTGAACTCGTTGGTGGCGTGGATAATATGCATGCTATTTAGTTTCTATAATTATTTATTTCGTTTTAATTATTTAGTATTTGTTTATTTAGTTTTTACGTATTTAGTGAAATAGACGAGGAAAATGTCGTGAGGAAAGTTTTGAGTATTAATGTCGATGGCTATAAGAGTAGGGGAAGACCAAAGAAACGATGGATGGATTGTGTGAAAGATGACATGGCTAGAAAGGGGGTGACTACCGAGATGACGAATAATAGAGAAGTATGGACCCCAAATAGATTGGGATAAGGGCAGGAGAAAGATGAGTGAAATAGACGATGATTTATAACGAAAACGAGCGCATAAAATTTTATGAACAGACCTTTGGGCGTATAAATATTAAGAAACAAACTACTGGATGTATTTATTCAAAATAAAGTTATTTGAATTCTTGAATAAATTATTTATCCTTGTATGATTACAATTTTGCCATTTTCATACTCCAGGAGCTATTTATTTACGCCCAAAGATGCGTTAAAATTAGTGTTGAAATATGGCTCGACACTCATAGCTTCCAAACCAATATTTTTTTCCGATTCTGCTTCTATACAGTGCTAGACATTAATTTTTAGTTTTAAACCTACACCGTCAAACAGACGAGTAATCACCATACTACGTTTGTATGCAAGAATGAGCGACTAGCGTGCCCATAATAAACCCATTGAATTGATTGAAATATCGACATCACGAATCTCGTCTCGTCTGTGATTCGCTCAGTGGAAACGCACCGTAATATTCTACGTGCTAAACGACTGTCTGACTCACTGACTTTAGTCTTCCCCAGTCCACTGTCTGCGATACACGATTTTTCTCAAATACTGCGCGTTAAAGATTACTTATTTATGTACTTTTCAAAAAAACTTAAGCAAGAATACAATCAATAAGGATAATTAGACAGCTAACTGCAGACAGACAAAAGTGAAGTGTAACAGTGTAAAAAGGTGCCACAGAGTAAGTCACGTTATACAATGTATAGATAATTATCATCAATCAATATCATCATTCTCCTGCCCTTATCCCAATCTATTTGGGGTCGGCGCAACATGTCCTTTTTTTCCATACTTCTCTATTATTCGTCATCTCGGTAGTCACCCCCTTTCTAGCCATGTCATCTTTTACACAATCCATCCATCGTTTCTTTGGTCTTCCCCTACTCTTATAGCCATCGAAATTCATACTCAAATTATCATCAATCAATAATTCATCATTATTCTCTTGCCCATATGCTAATTTATTTTTGTGTTCGGCGCAGCACAGTCTTCTTTTTCTATACATCTTTATTAATATTAAGAGCCACGCCCTTTATAGTCTTACCACCCATATCATATACGTACATACATATATTTCACACAATCTTCACTACTATTTTTTAATTAGTACAAAAAAATGGGGCTCTATCCGTACCCGTTACTCAATTCAATTTTCAATTCAATTCAATTTTATTCAGGAACGATTCACATTGTGTTTGAAATCATAAAGTAAAAATAAAAAAAAATAAACATTCATTAAAATTATAAAACTAACACATACTTAAATCAAAAAATAGAAAATTCAATAACATTACAAATTAAATACAAATAAAAATTCTATAAAATTACAAATTAATAAATTCAATACAATAAAAAAATCAATAATAATACATACTAATTTTACACAACAGTCTCAATTTAACCAATAATTATTATTAATATTATTATTCTTTAAAACGTTTTCAAGTTACTGATCATATTTGTGTAGTCAAAAATCAAAATAATGAAATCCCAAAATTGGTAAATTCATAATTGAATCAATCATTCATAACAATTGCTACTAGAAAATACTACGCTCAGTGCTTTAATATGTAGCGAATTTTTCCGTAAACTGAGTGACATTTTGGGATATAAACAAACATTAATAACTTTGCTGTTTATGAATATTATTTATTGACACTTTACATATTATAATAACAAGACCTTCTCTAATAAGCCCTTTAAGTATTTGTACTAATTAAAAATTAGTGGTGTATACTTCGTTTCCTTGACCCCTTTCACATTCATACTCACAATTATTTTCCTCACGACAGTTCCTGAATCTTTCGCATCCCATGCGCAAACAAAGACAACCGATTTCCAATCAATTTTTTAGTCACCGGCTGTGATGCCGGCGTCATTCTTTATCATAAACCAGACCAGCCATATAGCATGGATGGACCATATTGCACATTTTTCTTTGTTCACAATCATATTTTTAGTGGGAATTTATGTTATTTTATACACTGACAATTTTACATGACCAGGCGGATATGACGTATTTCAGTGACCCACGTTTTACAGTATGCAACTCAGTGGAAATGTCAAAAATGGGTCGAACTCAGCGTAAAAATTTGCAACGCTAAAATTTCGCAAAATAGTACGCAAGCAAAAAGTGCAATTTGCATATTCTTTACCCATATTCATTTACCTGTATTCTTGTATTGTATGACCGTTCATACAATACAAGATTCGTCCGTATGTATGGCCCCTGTAACACAGGTTCCACCTAGCATGGGGGTCATTGATCAAATCTCTGTGCACTTGTAAGTCCTACGCTGTAAATGCTGCGCATTGGTACCTATTTTTGCACATTACTTTTTGGAAAAATAAATTATTTATTATTATAATCTGCCTAGCCTTTTCCCAATTATGTTGGGGTCGGCTTCGAGTCTAACCACATGCAGCTGAATACCAGTATTTTACATGGAGCGACTGCCTATCTGACCTCCACAACCCATTAGCTGGGTAATACGATACCCCTTGGTAAGGCTGGTTATCAGACTTTCGGGCTTCTGACGACCCGTAACGACTGTCAAAGATCCACGAATGACAGCCGGGAACAACGGCCTAACGTGCTTTCCGAGGCACGGAGGAGTCTCGGTATGTAAAAATGTTCACCCATCCACGGACCGACCCCGGGAAGCGTAGCTTAACCTGATGGATCGACCCGTGCGGCTGTTATTACTTAGCCACGAGCTCCTCTAAATTATTTATTATTATTATTATTGTTTATTTATTTATTTTATTATACAGTTTTTGGAAAACACAGCTAAACATTTTGTAAGATTGAGGGCCTGTTTCACCACCCAAGATTAAGTTCCGATTAACTTACTTGGCTGATAATTTCATACAAATTCTGTTCCATTTTTTAATTTATTCGGTGAGCAAAGTGGCTATTCGGACATCGTGAAGTAGGCACTGAGAATAATAGAAATAAGGCCAATTAAAATAAGGCCAATTAAAAGTTTTCACAGATAGAAGAGAGCATATAAACAGAAAAAAATACTGGAGAAGGTGTGTAAGCAAAAACAATATCAAGTAAAATGTCAAGGCCCGACAGACCGCATTATACGTATGACTCGGTCTGATTAATTGTGAATTCATAATATTATTGGCGAGGTAAATACAATCGTTATTGTGTGTTGCAAACTGTAAAAGATGAGTCACGCTGAGACGATTTTTTTAACAACTTGCAACGATTTCCCTCAAAAGCTGTATTCGCGGAAAAGGTATGCATGCAAACTGAATTTATTTTTTCCAATATCGAAGTGCACATGATAGTTATTTTTTTTACGTTTTCTCACTTTGGTCGTCAGCGACATTTCCACTGAGTTGCATCAATCAATCTGCCTAGCCTTTTCCCAACTATGTTGGGGTAGGCTTCCAGTCTAACCGGATGCAGCTGAATACATGGAGCGACTGCCTATCTGACCTCCACAACCCAGTAACTGGGTAATATGATACGCCTTGGTAAGACTGGTTGTCAGACTTTCGGGCTTCTGACGACCCGTAACGACTGTCAAAGATCCACGAATGACAGCCGGGAACAACGGCCTAACGTGCTTTCCGAGGCACGGAGGAGACCCGGTATGTAAAGATGGTCACCCATCCACGGACCAACCCCGGCAAGCGTAACTTAAACTTGATGTATCGACCCGTGCGGCTGTTATTACTTAGCCACGAGCTCCTCCACCAAGTGGCATCAATGATATTCTAATAAAAAGACGTAAGCAGGTAGGTTACCTACCCCACATTCGATTTCAAAACCGACACAATGTCGAAGTATTAGATGACACGTGGAAGTAGAACAGAATGTCGCCATTAGCGGGAGCGAAAAAGAAACAAGACAACGAAAATGTGGCTAATTAGCCAGATTTTGACATGCCATTTGCGGAGCGTGTATAACCTATCTATCTCTTTTTACTTATAAAATTGAATTGCATACTGCAAAACGTGGGTCACTAAAATATGTTACGTCCACCCGGTCTAATAACAATCAAAATTAGTCACTTTTCGTGTTTGTATGTGTGACCGCGTTGCTCTTCTAAATTACGCAACGGATTTTGATGCGTTTTTCAACGTCATTTAGAGAGTTTATTTAGTTTTATGTGTTTATTACACTAAGGGCTGATTGTTCAATAGGCAGATAACTTTTACCTGAAGAATAAATGTGACAGTTTGACATATTTTCCATACAAAAGCTGTCAAACCGCCATATTTATTCCTCAAATAAAAATTATCTGACTATTGAACAATCAGCCCTTAGGGCATGTTTTACGATGTCCGAATAGCCACTACTCACCGAATAAATTCAAAAATGGAACAGAATTTGCATGAAATTATCTGCCAAGTAAGTTAATAGGAACTTAATCGTAGGGGATGAAACAGACCGTTACTTATAATAAAGAAATGTCGATATTTTATCAAGTCGTAAAAACGGGGGCGGGTCGCTAGTTATTTATTGAAAGACGAAGCCCTTTCATTATCTTTCCCCTGCCCTTATCCCAATTTATTTGGAGTCGGCGCGTCTTTTTCTTTCATACCTACTTCTCTATTAGTCGCCATCTCGGTTGTCACCCCCTTTCTAGTCATACCATCATTCACACCGTCCATCCATAGTTTCTTTGAACTTCCCCTACTCGTATATCATCAATCTCCTGCCCTTATCCCAATCTATGTGGGGTCGGTGCAACATGTCCTTTTTTCCATACTTCTCTATTAGTCGTCATCTCGGTAGTCACCGCCCTTTTTAGCCATGTCATCTTTCACACAGTCCATCCATCGTTTCTTTGAACTTCCCCTACTCGTATATCATCAATCTCCTGCCCTTATCCCAATCTATGTGGGGTCGGTGCAACATGTCCTTTTTTCCATACTTCACTATTAGTCGCCATCTCGGTTGTCACCCCCTTTCTAGTCATATCATCATTAACACCGTCCATCCATCGTTTCTTTGAACTTCCCCTACTCGTATATCATCAATCTCCTGCCCTTATCCCAATCTATGTGGGGTCGGTGCAACATGTCCTTTTTTCCATACTTCTCTATTAGTCGTCATCTCGGTAGTCACCGCCCTTTTTAGCCATGTCATCTTTCACACAGTCCATCCATCGTTTCTTTGAACTTCCCCTACTCGTATATCATCAATCTCCTGCCCTTATCCCAATCTATGTGGGGTCGGTGCAACATGTCCTTTTTTCCATACTTCTCTATTAGTCGTCATCTCGGTAGTCACCGCCCTTTTTAGCCATGTCATCTTTCACACAGTCCATCCATCGTTTCTTTGAACTTCCCCTACTCGTATATCATCAATCTCCTGCCCTTATCCCAATCTATGTGGGGTCGGTGCAACATGTCCTTTTTTCCATACTTCACTATTAGTCGCCATCTCGGTTGTCACCCCCTTTCTAGTCATATCATCATTAACACCGTCCATCCATCGTTTCTTTGAACTTCCCCTACTCGTATATCATCAATCTCCTGCCCTTATCCCAATCTATGTGGGGTCGGTGCAACATGTCCTTTTTTCCATACTTCTCTATTAGTCGTCATCTCGGTAGTCACCGCCCTTTTTAGCCATGTCATCTTTCACACAGTCCATCCATCGTTTCTTTGAACTTCCCCTACTCGTATATCATCAATCTCCTGCCCTTATCCCAATCTATGTGGGGTCGGTGCAACATGTCCTTTTTTCCATACTTCTCTATTAGTCGTCATCTCGGTAGTCACCGCCCTTTTTAGCCATGTCATCTTTCACACAGTCCATCCATCGTTTCTTTGAACTTCCCCTACTCGTATATCATCAATCTCCTGCCCTTATCCCAATCTATGTGGGGTCGGTGCAACATGTCCTTTTTTCCATACTTCACTATTAGTCGCCATCTCGGTTGTCACCCCCTTTCTAGTCATATCATCATTAACACCGTCCATCCATCGTTTCTTTGAACTTCCCCTACTCGTATATCATCAATCTCCTGCCCTTATCCCAATCTATGTGGGGTCGGTGCAACATGTCCTTTTTTCCATACTTCTCTATTAGTCGTCATCTCGGTAGTCACCGCCCTTTTTAGCCATGTCATCTTTCACACAGTCCATCCATCGTTTCTTTGAACTTCCCCTACTCGTATATCATCAATCTCCTGCCCTTATCCCAATCTATTTGGGGTCGGTGCAACATGTCCTTTTTTCCATACTTCTCTATTAGTCGTTATCTCGGTAGTCACCCCCCTTTTTAG
This sequence comes from Cosmia pyralina, assembly GCA_946251885.1. NCBI lineage: Eukaryota > Metazoa > Arthropoda > Insecta > Lepidoptera > Noctuidae > Cosmia > Cosmia pyralina. The sequence continues at coordinate 5,142,156 of OX276368.1, read as the reverse complement.
CCATGTCATCTTTCACACAGTCCATCCATCGTTTCTTTGGTCTTCTCCTGCTCGTATATTATCATTCTCCTGCCCTTATCCCAATTTATTTGGGGTCGGCGCAACATATCCTTTTTTCCATACTTCTCTATTAGTCGTCATCTCTGTAGTCACCCCCTTTCTAGCCATGTCATCTTTCACACAGTCCAGCCATCGTTTCTTTGATCTTCCCCTACTCTTATAGCCGTCCACATTCATAATCAAAACTTTCCTCTTCATTTATTGTGATACCCTATTTGACCGTAGTGTCATTGGGATTTTCCTGTTTTGTTATGTTTGTTGAAACATGATGTGGGTGTAACTAATGAGACAACTTGCTGTGCCAACTTTTTTCAGAGAAAAATAAATTACTTTTAGCTTTTGAGATAAATTACTAGAATCAAAAAATTTTAATGTAGCTTTTTGCCAGCGGCCCTTTGGCACAATACGTCATTGTGAACTTATCCTTCGACATTAGTCACTGTAAATCTATCTATATTCTTATTGCAATAAAGTACTTTGTCTTGAATGCCTTGGCGGCTAAGAGTATGTGGTACTCCCTCTAATGTCTCGCTGATGGTGGCGCGTATGTTGGATCATTTAGTTCCCTTCAAAATGGTTGAGCTGAATGGTGCTAATCATATGCGTCAGGTTCGTGAACGGGCGCTGTCAGTGGAGGCTGGTCATATGCCACGGCTGCTACGGCTTATTTTAATTAAATTTAAATTTTGAATTGTTTTTTTAGGGTTCCGTACCTCAAAAGGAAAAAAACGGAACTCTTATAGGATCACTTCGTTGTCCGTCTGTCTGTCTGTCTGTCAGTCTGTCAAGACCCTTTTTCTCAGGAACGCGTGGAGGTATCAAGTTGAAATTAATGGGCCATTATTTTTTTCCAGGGCCCAAATTGAGTAACTATGTCGTAAAAATAATTATAAAACCAATTAGTTTATTTTTTATTTTTTAGGTTAATTTAGTTTTATCAATATTTAAAGTAAACAGTACAGGCATTAGCAGCGATGTTTTTTTACTATTTATTGTTTTGTTTGATATTAATACAAGGAAAGGAGTAGAAAAACAACAACTGTGTTACTTACTTAGAATAATCAGTTTTACTGTAGGAACTTTTACCTCAATTTTAAAAACCTATCAGACATAAACTTATACAAGAATTACAATAATCTTATAATGTAAAATCACAATCATCTCAGTCTAATATCTTATTTTCTAATTAAGTTTACCAATGCGTTACGTTATTTTAATTTAAGCTACTGTAATTTCTCAAAATATGCCATAATAATAGCAATTTAAGCTCAATCTTTATAGCACAGGTTGAAAAATGGTAGATAAACAAAAAAATATAAAATTTGTGGTGGTTCAAAATTATATTAAAAGCTTTATAGCTCTTAACGTATTCAGAAAAAGAGGGACAAAAAAGTAACGCAGTAGTTGGATAAGTAACACAGTGGTAATCTTATCACAGCACTAGGTGTTTTTTTTCGCTTTAACTAATAGAAACGCTCTAAAAACAATAACAATAATAATAGGTATTTGAAATAAAATAAAACTTCTCCTTAAAACAAAAATAAAACGAAATATCCTCTCAAATTAACATTTTTAAACATAAAATCTTTGTCTCATCAGTCTTATTTCTCAAATATATTTAATGGAACATCAAATTCGTAATATACACGTTTACCTTTCTTAATTATTTTAGGGTTAGGAACCATCTCGACAATATTATCATATGGTTCGTACGAAACATCCCTTTCAACAAGCTTGAACATTTTCCCCGAATCGTCAACTGCTTTTAAAAACATAACTTTAATCTCTCCCTCGTCGTCGACATTGCTTTGGGCAACACCTAAGTAAAAGTACAGTGAAGGATATTTCATTCGTGTTGCAGGATTCGCAATCACCTGTCATGCATAGTCGGTTATCAGTAGCACACACAGTTTTCTCAACAATTTGAGTCATGTTTGACTCTGCTATAATTTTGTTGCAGTAAAGAGCATTTAGCATATATTGTGTATTGGTATGCGTTTTACATTGACATGTATCTCTGCCATCAACTGCTGGGGGTTTTACGTAGAATGGTCTATGCTTGGTGAAATAAGAGTATGAGCAACACTCAATAGGATTCTCCCTTTTGAAAGAAATGAAAAGATTCTTCATTGTATCAAGCAGATATCTCTTCTGTGCCTTATTTTTTTTGTAAGTCACGGTTTCTCGTTTCCCAGCAGTGATCCTAGATACATCATCACGATCAAAAAATTGACGGATCTTTTTTATCAGAGTAGCTTGTCTAGGTATGGTCTTCCTATTTTTTAACTTATTGATACCGAGAGTTTCTTGAACATTGGAAGTTTTCAGCCTGGAATCTTTTATGAAATGTTCGTCAAAAATACGCCTGATAGCTAAGCGGTCTTTAAGTTTCTTTATTCTGGAGTAATGGTTTTTAATAGCGTTAGACAAAGCTATGTATTTTTTGTCTCCGTCCTCTGACTTTTTTCCTTTTTGTCTTTGGTATCTTTTCTTGTACTTATTACATTTTCTTTTCAATTTCTCGTTTTCTTCCTCCAATTTCTTATTTTGTCTGTATAATGCAGATCTGTCTCGTCTTACTTGTCTTCTTCCTCTTGACCTTGGAGAAACCGGAGTTCCTGATCGTGGTGTTGAAGCCGGTGTATTATCTAGAATAACTTGCACTCTTTTCAGACGTTCTCGACGTTTCTTGTTTGCCACCTTCCATTTACGCTTTGCAGATCTATGTTCTCTTTCTGTCATATCCTTTACAAGTTTTTTAGTAGCATGATATCTCTGAAGATGTTTTCTTTTAGCCTCAGCATTTTTCACAGGGTCCTGTTTCAATTTTTCCCTATAACGCCGTTGTTTTTCTGCCGGTGTTAACGCCATTATATTGAAAATAATATACTGTAACAAAATAACCCAATAATTAATTAAGTGAACTGTAAAATAGATAAATACACTTCGAAAACTGTTTACTTTGCAACTGCGTTACTGCACCTACAACTGCGTTACTTCTCGTGGTAACGCAGTGTAGTGGTAACGCAGTTGTAAAAATAACGTGTATTCTAACAATTGGGTCATATGATAATAAATACCTAATTATTTTTGAGTGCATGCACATATTTACTTATTCTATTACAAAACGCAATAAAAAAACAATCAAATATTTAAAAAACTCACCGTTTGCTGTCGGTAACTCAGCGGCCGCACAATAAACACACGCGCCTCTCCGGACGACTCGAGCTTGACTGACGCGGCCAGCGTCTAGGCCACGAACACCCGCCTCACCCCGCCAGCAATTCACATTAAATCAAACGAACTTAGTCGAAAATGCACGAAAAAAGTCGAATTTAAGACTCACTTTTGCTTGGTAACACAGAGTACTTACGTTTTCTTACTTCAACAGAGACAATACAAGAAATATTTCGTAAATAATACACGGTTATAGAAAAGATAAACTTATTAGCCTATTAATAAAGTTCATGTTTACCTTAATTTCCGTAGATATTTTAATTTAATAGTGCCGTGAAGAGTTTTAATGTAATTTCAATGTATTTGAAGCGAGTTGCTTGCTGGGACAGCCTGATTTTGTATGAGATACGACTGCGTTACCGAGAAAAGCAACTGAGTTACCGTCATTTACGTCAAATTATAACATTTTTCACTAATGTTTATGTCTTCTTAGAGGGATATTATTGTTACGTTTCTACCAATAGTGATTTTATTTTAGTAATCATAGTTTTTTTTAATGTAATAGGCTCTGTTCTTGAGAGACCGATTATGGGCCCTGGAAAAAAATAATGGCCCTAATATCCAATACATAGTCTATGTTCTCTTGGAGTCCTAAAAAACTCAAGCTTCTAAGTCAACGCAATAAAAACATACGGCCATTTATGCGACATATTTTGATACTCGCAAGTAAATCAAAACCTATAGGGTATTTCCCGTTGTCCTAGAATCATGAAATTTGGCAAGAAGCAAGGTCTCCCAGCACAAGTAAAGGAAAAAGTCCGAAAATCGTTAATTTGTAATTCTATCATATAAAAATAATTTTCAACTCTGTCAGTCTGCCATGACCCTTTTTCTCAAGGACGCGTGGAGATATCAAGTTGAAATTAATACCGAATACGTAAGTCTATAGTCCCTTAGAGTTCTAAAAAAATCAAGCTTCTAAGTTAACGCAATAAAAAATACGGCCACATTTTGATATTCGCAACTGTCGCAAGTAAATCAAAACCTATAGGGTACTTCCCGTTGACCTAGAATAATGAAATTTGGCAAGAAGCAAGGTCTCCCAGGACAAGTAAAGGAAAAAGTCGGAAAATTGTTAATTTGTAGTTTTATGACATAAAAAAATTTTTTTTGAGATCCATTGATAAGTTTGTTTTTAACCGACTTCAAAAAAAAGGAGGTTCTGTATTCAACCCGTATGTATGTATGTATGTAAGTATGTATGTTAGTTGGTTCGCGATTTTCTCAAAAACGAATGAACCAGTTTTTATGATTCTTTCACTGACGTGATCTACATGCTTTCTTCAGGAAGGATTTAGTAGATAGTACATTATGTAATTAGTCTTATGTACAAAGTTATATGCATAAATATACTGTATCTCCGGCTAGAGGAGCTTGTGGCTAAGTAATAACAGCCGCACGGCTCGATCCATCAGGTTAAGCTACGCTAGCCAGGGTTGTCCGTGGATGGGTGACCATCTTTACATATCGAGACTCCTCCGTGCCTCGGAAAGCACGCTAAGCCGTTGGTCCCGGCTGTCATTCGTGGATCTTTGACAGTCGTTACGGGTCGTTAGAAGCCCGAAAGTCTGACAACCAGTCTTACCAAGAGGTATCGTATTATCCAGTTAATGGGTTGTGGAGGTCAGATAGGCAGTCGCTCCATGTAAAATACTGGTATTCAGCTGCATCCGGTTAGACTGGAAGCCCACCCCAACATAGTTGGGAAAAGGCTAGGCAGATTGATACTGTATCTCCGGCATTTCTAAGCCGATTTTCATGATTCTTCTTTTCGTTCGTCTTGGGCTTACTTACTAGATGTAATTGAATATTCAACTAAAAATGGAAAAATTAATTTACTTTAAAAAAAGTAAAAACCAACTTCAAAAACCAAAAACGAATAAAATAACTTTCTTAAAACATTTAACAGCTTCTGAAGACGGTGTCTTTAGTCCTTCAATGCACTTTAGCTTGGCACCGACTTCAGAAGCTGTTAAGTTTTTTAAGAACGTTATTTTATTAATTTTTGGTTTTTGAAGTCGGTTTTCACTTTTTTTATTGGGATAAATTCTTTTCAATTACGGAACCCTTCATTGTGCGTGTTGCGACACGCATTTGGCCGGTTTTTTTTTTATTACGCACGCTTTTAACATTCTGCGTCGTTCTCACATGTATAATTTCAACATGAATGATGTAAGCAATATATTGTTACCATATTTTGGTTGAAAAGAGTGTCGGTGGAGTTTCTTGCCCGTTCTTCTCCATAGTTACCTACTACGCTTTGGAATGGGCGTCTAGCTTCATCTTTTCTGACTGACTGACCCTTGACAGTTCCGAACGTGCCTGTAATTGGTTTATTTAAAATAAATGCTTTGTGTTTGAGTACAAATAAGACTTACTATATTTTATACTTCATTTCAGTCAGTCAGTTTATCAGTTTGTGTTGTAGACATAATCTACAACACAAACTGATACCATTATCTTTATTATGCAGTTGACTGCTGCGCTTGAGTTAGCTATATCCTATACTACTAAGGGGGATCCGCTGTAGTAGCCCGCGAAATTGAAATTTTCTTGCGTTTTTTGCAATTTGCAAATCAGTGTCAGGTTGTATCACAATCAAAATATGATTCGCGACAGTGACAAATATATATTTACATAATATTAACCATAAAAATTATCAGCACTTATTTCTAAGTTAGATTTCCTCCGGTATTGGTCTGATTTCGGAATTCAGACGAATCCGGAGGAAATGTAACGTAGAAAGATATATTGATGATTTTTATGTTTAATATTATGTAAATATATATTTTTCACTGTCGCGAATCATATTTTGATTAAGATACAACTTTACACTGATGTGCAAATTGCAAAAAACGCAAGAAAATTTTAATTTCGCGGGCTACCATAGCGCAATCACCTTAAATGAGCAATATTTATTTAATATACAAATATTGCTCATATTATTATGTATATATTTGTAATCACGTTCTAGAAAACGACTCTAACGATTTTGATGAAAGTTGCAATATAGGGGTTTACGGGGGCGAAAAATCGATCTAGCTAGGGCTCATTTCTGGAAAAATACATTTTCTTATTTTCACCCGAGCAGAGCTCGGTCGCCCAGGAACGTGTTTTTATTTCATCTAGGTTGATAGTCCTAAGCCTGTTAAAGTATGAAGGAAAACCCGTAATTTTAATTTGACAAAATCTATCAATGATAAAAAAAACAGTACTTATCACAAATAATAATACGACCGTTCTTAATCAATGACTACTGCTTAATAATTCTCCGATGACGTCACCGGTAGCATTCGTCTACATCGGCCATACTCAAACTTTTTTTTTGTTGAGCCACTTTCAATTTTTATCTGTGTCCCGCGGACCGACGTTTAAATATTTATTTAAATTTTAGTGAGAACGATGATATTGGGAACATTTTTTAACTATTTCATCTAGATCTGGCTGTCGTACGTCATCGAGAGGAGAATCTGTAAACCGGTTTCTATATACGTTCTTTGCATAATTATTTAATATTGGAATAGAATGATTCACAAAGATATGTCGATGTAAATAACGTACGCAGAATTTGGGCACATTTTTTAACAGTCTTATATTGATAGCTAATTGGCTTAGTAAGTTCGTTAATAGAATTTGAAGCTACAACGGGTGGGCAACTTTCGAAAGCCTGGCGGGCCGCATGCGGCCCGCAGGCCGCATTTTGAGTATAGCTGGTCTATATTGTAATAAATGATTCCACTGTGACGGCTCGGGCTTTGCAAGTAGACTGCGCAGCCCGTGAAGCCAATACTACCTCAAATGGCTTAGCATGATCCTCCGTTATGTCGAAAATACTGCAGCATTAATTTTGAAATAAATGTATTTAAGGTAAAGCTGAGGATTAATATTACGGACGCTGTTACAATTGGGTAGTCAAATCAATACTTTTTTACACAAAAGTATGTTTATTAAAGAAAATGCTTTGCATTCTTAATTTTTTTTGCCCAAACTATTGATAGATGTGCATGGTACTATTCTGCACTATAAATAATAGGTCTTTACCTATGAAATTGCCGTTTTGTATGAAAAAAGAACAATGGCAGCTCTCCATACTAAGAATTGTCTGGGATCAAATTGAAGCATCCCGTAATGAAAAATATGTTAAAAGATTTGGCGTTAGTTCCAGAAACTATAAATGAGACTATTTTCATTTGGGAAAGCCGGAAAAAAAAGATTTCGGTGTTTGAATTTTTAGGTTATGAATGTACGTCAAACAACAATTATTTATTAAACATCGCAGATTGAAATTAAATCTTATAAATGGATATTTCGGTGTGCTCTAAGTGAGGATAAGAGTATTTAGGTACGGATAACGAGAAAAACCCAAATAAATTCTAACCCTTCTCAATTGTATGTTTACGAAATCTGGGCGCGTATTTAAAAAAAAAATGCACTTGCCCCATAAACCCTAAAACTGAGGTTTATTATAATACCTAATGTTAGGGCAAATAAAAAACACATTTTGTTAAAAATATTTATTTTATTCTTCATCCTCATCTCGTATAATTATCTCATCAAGAAAACCTGCTGGTGCCGAGATATATTATCCTTGATGTCTGGCCCACCCTAAATACCACACTATGGTCATAGTGTGTGCGCAGCAGCCTACAGTGCGCCGGCCAACTAAACAACTGCAGCAATACTCAAGTATGCCGGTTCTGCCAGGAATATTATTTTCAATTAAAATGTACACATAATATTGTTTTCGTGTTATATGTCGGGACTTTATTTTCCCTCTTATAAGGGTCTTTTGTCCACTACCTCTAAAGTTATAATCATTTTGAATGATAGTTTCACCCCTATTCACCTGTATTCTGTATCCGCCTTGGAAACGTACATGTTCGCCGTAATAAGACCGAGCTTGTCTTATTTGGTACGTCCCCAAGGCGAACAGAATTAAATCGCTATATTCCAATGTTGGAAAACATGATATATTATTTTGGTCAGCACATATATTTTCAAACTGGGCTGTTCGTCTATTCATATTAAAAATGTCGTTTTCTTGTCGTCTATACACGACGGTGGCGTTTTGGGCACGTTTTCATTTGTCGGCTATACACGACCGTGGCGTTCAAAAGGTTAAGAGCCTCTACCATGTTTGCCAGATTATTTTCTAACCCCATTCTTTCTCGAATTATTTCCAATATTTGTGAGGAATAAATATTGTTCTCAAAACGAACACCAAATCTGTCCAACAATGCTGCAGCTATTTGAAAATTCTGCATCATATGTGGTAGAGACCGATGAAAATATTCTTGTCTTAACAGTTTAAAATCTCTTTTAAAATGACCATTGACGCACTCTATCACCCACCTGCAAATTGTTACGCAGCGGCTTCTATTTGCTTGAGCAGTTGTTAATTGCTGCTCGCTTTCTAATAATGATTCTGGCATACATGTTCTATAGCCACATGCCTGTAACTGACTTATACTATCCCTAAATCCCCTATCTAAGATAAACACATCATCACGTTGAAAATACTCCCTTAAAGCAGAACCATCACAAAACAAATTATTCATAATATCAGCATCCGAAGTTGTTGCTTTGTAAGGGCCATAACAATCAAGAATATAACGCATCACAAGCAACAATCATAAAAGGTTTTAAAAGATTTCTGTATTTATAGAGGGAGTATGTTTCTTTCTGGAATGAGTAATTCGAGCTTTTTGGCACATAAATATAGGTTCCATCACATATGACAATACTGTTTGTTCCATTTCCATATAGTCCATTTGGTATGATCAAACTATGTTGGAGTAATTCATCCCTGGGTAAATGATTAATCCCAAGATTTCTTGGGACAAAATCTTGAAGAAGTATCTCCCTTATTTTGTTCATTAAAACTTCTAACGTTCTACGGGGAACATTCACCAAAGTCGCGATTCTTTGATCAGAATCCCCTGTTCGGAGTTTTAGTAAAAATACTAAAAGACCTAATGTGCCTCTATGAATATCTCTTATTCAAAGTAATAAATTAAAGTTATGTTTTGAACGTCCTATCCAGTACTCGAATATTCTGTCATCAATTTCTTCTATGTTTTCAAAATCAATTGATGGATTGAAAGCATTTACAAAAGAAAAAACATGCTGTATCTGCTGAATGGTAAATGTTGTGTAACTGTTTTGGGAGTCAAATAATGTATCCCACATATTGGCCATCAAATGGTCATTACAAATACGGGCTTCCTTAGGCAGATAATATTTGTAGTCACTTAGGATTATTGCTCTTAATTTATCTGAAATACTGTGCAATGTAGTGTTTTCACAGTTTGGAAATACACAGTAATGATTAGTGTTGGCTGCTCTTCTGTAATCGGGTAATGTTACTTCATCAATTGAGCGTGTTGCTTGTTCTGACTGTGACACCTGGAGCTCCTCCAACACTTGGGGCTCCTCCTGCGGTTGTGATGCACTCAACTGGGATCTTGTAGCATCAACAGTAGGCATGCGACGAGCTTCTCTTTGAACCCGAAGCCAGCAAGGATGGCATACAACATCATGCTGTGAAATCTGAAAAAAATATAAAATTCTTTTTAATCATCAATATGCTTGAAATGTATTGTTTTATACAACATTAGGTTTTGTTTATACTAAACCCGAAAAGGAGTCATTGTACTCGTCATTTTGAACAACTTTTACTATGGGACCAACCTTGAAATCGCGAAAAAAAAATCAGCTGTTCAGTACATTTTGACGATGTACTGAACAGCTAATTTTTTTTTCGCGATTTCAGATTTGGTCCCATAGTAAAAGTTGTTCAAACTGACGAGTACAATGACCCCTTTTTGAGTTTAGTATAAACAAAAACTAATGTTGTATATATAAAAAAAAGGAAATTCTAGGAGTTATAAAACAATTATATTATTCTAAACAACATATTGATTTGACAAACTTAATATGTTTAAGGAGAGGAGCTCGTGGCTAAGTAATAACAGCCACACGGGTCGATCTGTCAGGTTACGCTACGCTTGCCGGGGTTGCTCAGTGGATGGGTGACCATCTTTACATACCGAGATTCGTCCGTGCCTCGGAAAGCACGTTAAGCCGTTGGTCCCGGCTGTTATTCGTGGATCTTTGACAGTTGTCACGGGTCGTCAGAAGCCCGAAAATCTGACAACCAGTCTTACCAAGGGGTATCGTATTACCCAGTAACTAGGTTGTGGAGGTCAGATAGGCAGCTGCTCCATGTAAAATACTGGTATTCAGCTGCATCCGGTTAGACTGGAAGCCGACCCTAACATAGTTGGGAAAAGGCTAGGCAGATTGATTTGATATTAATTTAACCAACTTCTATAAAAATATTTTATAATCATTCATACCTCTTGTGGTGCTACTCTGCTTTCTACAATAGCAATCATGGATTGTTGCAGTTGAGATGGATTGCTTCTTAATATTTTATCACTCCGTCTTCTTAAAGTCGATAATCCACATAAAAGACACACATTGGTGTGGCCTTGGTGACTTGATCCAGCTTGTTGATCTGTATTGTCAGAAACATCTTGCTGCAAATTCTCATTTACTGCAAACATTGCTAGATCTCTACATGCTTCACAAACAAAGTCTTCTTGTAAAACCTGTCAAAAACATGAATTGTATTTTAGATACTGCCTCTGCTTATCCAGGGGGGCTAAAACGGCCACTTTGGCAAAATCACAATAGGATAATAGGTATTATGAATCATATTTGAAATCGTAAAACAGTCACAAACTGACAATTTATAATCTATCTGCATACAATTCATAGCACGCAATTCATCTGTTTGACAGTTTTGTATGGAGATTTGTAAAATGGTCCACAAATTATGAATTGCTATAATGAAGTTTAATGTCAAATACGTCAAATAGCACAATCATAATAAATTGCTAGGAATTCAGGAAATTGACCGCTTTTAGAGGAATTGCTTAATGTGGCCGTTTTAGGCCCCGATCTTCTTAAGTAACTTTCAATATAGAAAAGATAGGTACTTACAACTCGTGGGAATACCCAGCTGCAAAGTAAGCCAGCAACTCTCGGGTCAAGTGCTAAGACTTGATATCGGCGCAGTGTGTTCACGCATATATCGCAGTTTACACATAAAATGCGCGTGCGATGATGACCTCTATCGTAATCTGCCATTATGATTGTTCCGGGTTTACAACAAAACCAATTCGCTGGGCACAATCGGAGCACAGTAAGATTAGCTTAAGGTCACGCAAAAGCAATATCGGAGTCTTAAGGGCACGCACTAGTCATACAGAGCAGTATCAATCAGTTCATAAACAGTCCAGGTCGGGTAAAAATAAATAGAAAGCCAAATAAAAACACAACAAAACCGAGGTGAAAAACACGGAAGGAGTCTGTAGCGTCTTGACAGACAACATGTCACTGTCAAAGACAATAGTGCTTCACGTTTTGAATCGGTTTTCTTAAGAATCGATACAACACTGAAACGATCCTGTCATATTTTGATCCATTATTAATTGGATTTAAAAGTAGAAGCATTTCTTTAAAAATATCAGTTGATAAATTATCGGTTGAAAATAATAGAGCATTTCAATAATTATGTTTAAAAACAACCAACTCTACATGGGTCGATCGATCGGTCGATTATATCGATCATTCGTTTAATAATTAACAAAGATAAATTGCATTCATACTATTTGCACTCACACCACTATTTTAATGGTAACATTTCGAATGTATTTAGGAACATCTTTGATAAGCTTTTAAAAACCATAAAATAACTCCGGCCTTTACGAGAAGGAGTGAATAATTGAAAAAACGTAGAAAATTAATTAAATTGGATTAATTTAAATGAAATCTATGGACGCCAAAAAAAAGTCCAGACCAAGTTCTGCCATGATTCTTTAAACGAATTTTTTTCATGCATTTTTTATTTGTATTAACGAAGTAATCACCCATGTAATCAATGCATCTTTGCCAACGCAGTGGCAGTTTATTGATGCCCTTCTTAAAGAAATCAGCTGGACGGGAAGCAACAAATTCTTCAAAGGCATTTTGTACTGCCTCTCGGGTATTGAATTTTTTTCCCGCCAAGAAGTTATCCAAATTCTGGAAAAAGTAGTAGTCTGTAGGCGCAAGGTCTGGTGAGTAGGGCGGATGACGGAGAGCTTCCAACCCCAGTTCTTGCAACTTGGAGACCTTCTGCTGTGCACATAGAAATATAAAAAACAGGAGAAGTGGCATGGGGGCGTGTTTGTGTCCACGCGTTATGCGCACGCTGTGCCTTTACTCGCCAAATGGCCGTCTCCGCGAACTAGTACGCTTTCGACCGTGGTCACGATAAATTATAAAAATGCCGTGTTCTTCAGTGGTTTCCTGCAAAAACCGAAGTGATATTAAAAACTTCGTATCTCACGGAATCACTTACCTTATGTAATTAAAAGTATTTTACTGTATTTATCTTTAAAATCATAAAAAACAACAAATCGTAAAATATTTCTTGCTTTTACTACGTTATTTTTGTTTTCAAATATCGCAGCGGCTGTACTATTTTTGCAGCAAATACATTGCTCCTTAACCACTACCTTAAGTATGTCGCTAAGCGACTGGACAAGCAATGTAAAAATAACAAAACGATACTTTATTTACGCGGAGCGTCGCATAGTACAGCCGCTGTGTCTTGCGGCGAGATAGTGATGAGGTTAAGATCCACTAAAGTAGGCTATCGATATAATGTCGATTGCCCAGCGAATATTATATTGCTATTATAGTTTATTTTTCAATTTGTCAACCGTTTTAGCCCGGTTGGAACACTTGAAAAGATGACGTTTAAGTACGGTTGGAAAACCTTTGAGAATGTAAAATAATCTTTTTTACTGTTTTTGATTATTTTACCTAGTTGAGAAATGCATAACCAACGGTCGTAAAGTAAGTTTATTAATGTTTAGGTGGAGTGTTTTAGGGTTTAAATTATCGCATCTTCGTGCTATTTCCTTACTTTTTTTTGGTTTTGGTATTTTACTTCCGCTAAAGTCTTTAACTATGCACCACAAGATTCGAATGCGTTGTAGTAATCGGTATGGTTCAGATAAAATATTAGTGATTTTTGCTTAAAATAAGTCAACATATTCATGCTATTTATTTGTTATGCATGAGTATGGCATGTGTTTGTTTTCATATATTTAACTATTTCTTAACTAAGGGTTTTTTTTTTAATAACAAAAGCCTATTCGCCTGTTGCCTGCTACCTGCTTACTCATCGTGAGGTTAAGAAGTAAAGACCGCGTGGAACTAGTTGATCGCGCCTTAGGTATGTGAGCGGTGGGATGGAGGAGCGGGGGCGCATTACTCAGTACGTGCGTTGCGAACCGCCGCCTCACCCCTGTCTCAGCGGCCAACTAGTTCCTATAGACTATATAGACTATAGCTTAAGATACTTATTATGTAAATGATAAATAAGTTCATAAAGTACCTTTTTAGCTTCCCAAAAGATACAAATACAAAAAAATAATGGATTGATGCCACAGGAAGGCCACCTAACTGGTTCCCAACAAAATGTAGCACCATATGCTCAATTCACTTTAAGGCAGAAATGTTCCAGCCTCTAAAGAAAACTCGCAGGCTTTTTGAATGGGCAATCCCAAAATTAAGAGTACGTCAAGTACTGAACAAATACCTCCACTTTACAGGTCAGTGAGTAAACACATCATAACAGGGTTCAACAATTCCTGTGGTTTCACAGCCTAAACCAACTTAACCGGATTGTTTTAATTTATTGATTCGTGTTTTTTTTTTTTAATATACATTTTTTTTTAATTTAAAATATATAATACTTTCTGGACATATCATTTTTTATTTTATTTTCAGGACCCCAAATTTTTCTTGTACAGTAATAAATGGAAGTATCGATAACTTTCCGATTTAGTCAATCACTAGCGTATATGTAAAATAAATTGCTTTTTGCACAACACAATAATAGCGCCAGATGTTTTTGTGTGAGTAAGTTGTACGGTGCATGGTAAATGCACGCTGTATATGACGAGTTAAGGTTTATAATTGATTGTGTAGTATGTTCTGATTTATGAATTGCAAGTGTGTGCGCGACTTTGTATCTATTGCTTTTATTGAACTACATGTGTAGTAGTGGCGCGGTGGTGGGGCCAACCTAGCGACATTGGGTTCGATCATAGATATATGAAAGAAGGAGATATGCCCGGTAGTTGAAAATGTATCAGAACCCGATGTCGCTAGGTTGGCCCCACCACCGCGCCACTACTACACATGTAGTTCAATAAAAGCAATAGATACAAAGTCGCGCACACACTTGCAATTCATAAATCAGAACATACTACACAATCAATTATAAACCTTAACTCGTCACACACAGCGTGCATTTACCATGCACCGTACAACTTACTCACACAAAAACATCTGGCGCTATTATTGTGTTGTGCAAAAAGCAATTTATTTTACATATACGCTAGTGATTGACTAAATCGGAAAGTTATCGATACTTCCATTTATTAGTACAAGAAAAATGTGGGGTCCTGAAAATAAAATAAAAAATGATATGTCCAGAAAGTATTATATATTTTAAATTAAAAAAAAATGTATATTAAAAAAAAACACGAATCGATAAATTAAAACAATCCGGTTAAGTTGGTTTAGGCTGTGAAACCATAGGAATTGTTGAACCCTGTTATGATGTGTTTACTGACTGACCTCTAAAGTGGAGGTATTTATTCAGTACTTGACGTAGGTACTCTTAATTTTGGGATTGCCCATTCAAAAAGCCTGCGAGTTTTCTTTAGAGGCTCGAGTTTTCTTAAAGTAAATTGAGCATATGGTGCTATAATTTGTTGGGAACCAGTTAGGTGGCCTTCCTGTGGCATCAATCCATTCTTTTTTTGTATTTGTATCTTTTGGGAAGCTAAAAAGGTACTATAAGAACTTATTTATCATTTACATTTGGCCGCTGAGACAGGGGTGAGGCGGCGGTTCGCAACGCACGTACTGAGTAATGCGCCCCCGCTCCTCCATCACACCGCTCACATACCTAAGGCGCGGTCAACTAGTTCCGCGCGGTCTATACTTCTTAACCTCACGATGAGTAAGCAGGTAGCAGGCAACAGGCGAATAGGCTTTTGTTATTAAAAAAAAACCCTTAGTTAAGAAATAGTTAAATATATGAAAACAAACACATGCCATACTCATGCATAACAAATAAATAGCATGAATATAATAATAATAATTTTTATTTATTGAATTTAAAAGCCAACACGGACCAATTATAAAAATAAACTAATACTAATACAATTTCAAAATACAATAAAATACAATACAATACAATTTAATTACTGGTCAATACAATTCAATTACATGTCAATCAATTAAAACAATATTTCCACATTAGCCCGTACATGTACCATGTCACAGTGATACATGTACTGACAGTCGAATCGCTGGGCGAAGGTGCTCAGGATACTGTTCGGGCTGACCCGCACCCTGCGCACCAGGGATGTGCACCGCTTGCGCATGGTTGTATAAAAACAATCCACGCGCGCTACGGCAAACATCCCCGAAGCGCTACAGAAGCGAGGCAGCCCCAACAGCACCCTGAATGCATTATTGTATTGGACGCGTAGAGCGCCGTACTGCTTTTGCGTATAATTCACCCACAGACCGCTCGCGTAGAAGGACGTACAAAATGCCCTGAACAGGGTGATCTTGACGTCTCTTGAACAACGAGCAAATCTGCGTGCTATCATATTCGCACGAACAGACAGCGCTCTACGCTCCCTTTCTATGTCATTATCGTCTTTCAACTCCGGGGTTAGCAAGTGCCCAAGGTATTTAAACTGTTCTACCCTACTAAGGGGGTTGCCATTCAGTCTAACCCTAGGTGTTTGGCTTAAGGACCTTCCCCGAGCCTGAAAGACCATCTACTCACTTTTGTTAATGTTGTACATCAACCCGTGTTTTCCAGCATATTTTGCGCAAATGTCGAGCAGCTGCGACAGTCCACCTACAGAAGCACTCAGCAGCACCATGTCGTCCGCGTAACTAATATTATTAAGGCAGACTCCATCGATATGGCAGCCGACATGTGTGCTGCTGAGCTCCTCCACAAGCGCATTCACATACAGGTTAAAAAGTTTCGGCGATGTCAGGCCCCCCTGCCTCACGCCGCACTCCAACCTGTATGGCGTCGAATACGCCCCTGACCACCGAACAACGTTGATCTGGTTCCCATACCAATATTTAAAAGTACGGATTAGTTCCTCGGGCATTGTTGTTTGGTGTAATTTTTGCCACAGAATATCGTAAGAAACCAGATCAAACGCCTTCGATAAATCAAGAAAACACGCAAAAATGGGCGTATTTTTATCCGTGTAGTACTTGACAGTTTGCTTCAGACACAGTATAGCCATTTCAGTAGAGAGACCTGACTTGAAACCAAATTGGTTGTCGTGTATCTGTAGATGTTGATCAAGCTGAGTGTTCAGCAAACTGTCAAGCACCTTTGCGACTATAGTGGCTAAGGAAATCGGTCGATAATTACACTTGTCACCAATATCACCGGTTTTGTTTTTGACAATTGGCACCACTACAGTCTTCATCATTGGCGCAGGTAAGTATGAATGTCCTACACAAAAATTGTAGAACATCGCCAGCACTCTGGGCATATGATATCCCGCGTACCTTAGGTGTTCAATGCTCAGGTCGTCATGGCCCGGAGACTTGCCCCGCGACATAGATTTAATGGCCCGCCGTACGTCTTTGGCCGTAAACCGAACGCTGACTTCTCGACCACTACAACCTTCATCGCTCGTGGACTGAGTCGCCGCCAAAGGTGACTTAACGGTAAAATGGCCCCTAAATAAGTCTGCTATTCCCGACAGGTTACAAGCACCATTGACACTCACTGGTAGACCTGGTTTACTATTAAGTTTGTTTGTAGACATCCAAAAACTGCGGAAGTCGCTCCTGGAATGATGCGACGCAAGGATATCCATTTTTATTTGGTCAGTATGATTCTGACACCAGCGTAAACGTGGTTTAAAAATCTTACGAGTCGTCTGCATGTCATTCCACACGCGACCTTCCGCCGGCTTGCCGTACAACACCCACAACTCAAACTTTTCCCTCGCCGCCCTGTGAGCATCACTTACGTGCTTGTTCCAACCGAGAAACGGCTTCTTGTATCTGAGAACACCAGACGAACGACTATCGGAAGCTGCCCGGCATAATATTTGAATTATTTTATTGTACATATTGTCTATAACAAGTCTGTGATCCACATTATTACATACATAATCACAACATTCGGTCATTTCAATTGGAAAGTCAATTAATTTTAAATTATTATTACATAAATTACTATACATGTCACATTGTTCTGAGTTTCTATCACCCCAGCGCACATCGCTATATTGCATACAATTATTAAGAAATTTAGGTTTGATTTTATCTAACAATATTACAATCTCGAGAGGAAAATGATCGGACCACAGGACATATTGACTTATTGACAGGATATGTTGACTTATTTTAAGCAAAAATCACTAATATTTTATCTGAACCATACCGATTACTACAACGCATTCGAATCTTGTGGTGCATAGTTAAAGACTTTAGCGGAAGTAAAATACCAAAACCAAAAAAAAGTAAGGAAATAGCACGAAGATGCGATAATTTAAACCCAAAAACACTCCAAAAAACTAAACTAAAAAAAAAAAAACTTACTTTACGACCGTTGGTTATGCATTTCTCAACTAGGTAAAATAATCAAAAACAGTAAAAAAGATTATTTTACATTCTCAAAGGTTTTCCAACCGTACTTAAACGTCATCTTTTCAAGCGTTCCAACCGGGTTAAAACGGTTGACAAATTGAAAAATAAACTATAATAGCAATATAATATTCGTTGGGCAATCGACATTATTATCGATAGCCTACTTTAGTGGATCTTAACCTCATCACTATCTCGCCGCAAGACACAGCGGCTGTACTATGCGACGCTCCGCGTAAATGAAGTATCGTTTTGTTATTTTTACATTGCTTGTCCAGTCGCTTAGCGACATACTTAAGACAGTGGTTAAGGAGCAATGTATTTGCTGCAAAAATAGTACAACCGCTGCGATATTTGAAAACAAAAATAACGTAGTAAAAGAAAGAAATATTTTATGATTTGTTGTTTTTTATGATTTTAAAGATAAATACAGTAAAATACTTTTACTTACATATGGTAAGTGATTCCGTGAGATACGAAGTTTTTATTATCACTTCGGTTTTTGCAGCAAACCACTGAACAACACGGCATTTTTATAATTTATCGTGACCACGGTCGAAAGCGTACTAGTTCGCGGAAACGGCCATTTGGCGAGTAAAGGCGCAGCGTGCGCATAACGCGTGGACACAGACACGCCTCCATGCCACTTCTCCTGCTTTTTATATTTCTATGGGTTCGATACATTTTCAACTACCGGGCATATCTCCTTCTTTCATATATCTATGGCTGTGCAGTATGAGGTCGCGCGTTGTCGTGCAGGAGCAGCGGAGACGAGCGATTGACCAATGCTGGTTGGAGATGTGCCAGCTTCTCCATCATTGTGTTCAGTTCTTCACAGTACATATCTGAAGTAATGCTCACCCCGTTTGGTAAGAAGCTGTGATGAATCACACCGGCGCTAGACCACCAAACAGTGACCATCACTTTTCTAGGCCGCGTGCCCTGCTGGCAGGCGCTGCTAAGGAGCCGGTCGGCCGCCGCACGCACCGCCATATATCGATCGGCCAATTCATTGGTGGCCGCAGTACGTGACTGGAACCACAGCCCCCTACATATGAGATGGCAGTCCTACCACACGCCGATAACCTGATTTGGTTCATAATTATGATATTGTTTGTGTGTGTTTGTGTTTGTTTATATATATGTAATTAATTTGTAAGTTTATTTGGATTTACATCTGGAATAAAAAGATTTCATTTCATTTCATTTCATTTCATTTCTAGGGGTAAGTTTTCGTTTAGGGCATTGTTTAGGTGCTGAACCAGGATCCAACCAATTTGCTGAGCGCTTGCGGTTATCAAACAGAATCCATTTTTCATCGCAGGTAACAATGCGGTTCAAAATTCCTTCATTTGTGTGTCTGTTGAGCAGTGCAAGGCACGTCTCGACGCGTACTTTGCGCTGGCGATCATTGAGTTCGTGGGGCACCCATTTGTCAAGCTTTTTTACCTTGCCAATTTGACGCAAATGGACCAATATTGTTTTGACGCTAACGTCGAAAGCTGCTGCTAATTCAGCCGTAGATTGTGTATCATCAGCTTCCACAATCGCCTTTAATTCGTCATTGTCGACCAAAGTCTTCGGACAACCGCGAGGTTCATTTTTCAGGTCGAAATTTCCAGAACGGAAGCGAGTAAACCAATAACACTTGTGGTGCGTTGGTTTGTAGTGTTAGCTCCGTAAACGTCGTTGATGTTGCGTGCCGCTTGTGCCGCGTTGCTGCCACGACGGTACTCATATTCCATAATTACTCGAATTTTTAACGTATCCATGATGACGAAAAAGATTGAAATGCGATGAAAATGTTACACTAATCAATAAACAAATGACTACTTTTGGAAAAAAAAAACCCATGTTTTTAAAATAAAATTAATTTGAAATTAGAATTCTTAGCCAAACAAAAATTATTTTGATTTGAAATGGCCAGTACTGCAGAACGGCAATTTCATAGGTAAAGACCTAATATAATTTTAAATAGGTACATTTTCTCAATAAATGTACCGAAGTAAAAAATTTCACTCCGATACAATTATTGAGAAACTGTACCTATCTAAAATTATATTTATAGTTCAGAATCGTACCACGCACATTTATCAACAATTTGGCCAAAAAACATTTTAAGAATGTGAAGCATTTTATTTAATAAACATGCTTTTGTTTAAAAAAGTAATGATTTGACTAACCATTTGTAACAGCGTCCTTAAAATATTTGACGAAAACACGATTCCATAAAATTTTCTCGATAGATAAAAAATCCAAAGTTACCTCCAAACCGAACAATAAACCGCTGGTATTCAAAAAAACACTTCAAATTAGATCATGAAACTGCATAATAATTATTAACTGAACTAACTATAAAGCAGGTCTTATGTTTTTATTTTTTTTTTACATTACCATTATTTTCACCGTAAAAAAAAAACCCTATCGGTGCCCAGCACCGCACTCAGTCTCGCTCTCACTCAGTCCGCGAACAGTATCTTGCGAGCGAGATAAAAAGCTGAGGTAGTATGGCTTTTTTATAGATAGTGTAGAGAGATAGGATAGAGGAGCTCGTGGCTAAATAATAGCAGCCGCACGGGTCGATCCATCAGGTTAAGCTACGCTTGCCGGAGTCGGTCCATGGATGGATGACCATCTTTACATATCGAGACTCCTCCGTGCCTCGGAAAGCACGTTAAGCCGTTGGTCCCGGCTGTCATTCGTGGATCTTTGACAGTCGTTACGGGTCGTTAGAAGCCCGAAAGTCTGACAACCAGTCTTACCAAGGGGTATCGTATTACCCAGTTAATGGGTTGTGGAGGTCAGATAGGCAGTCGCTCCATATAAAATTCTGGTATTCAGCTGCATCCGGTTAGACTGGAAGCCGACCCCAACATAGTTGGGAAAAGGCTAGGCAGATTGATTGTAGAGAGATAGGTATTGAATTATAAGAAGTGATACGGCTATGTCGCAGGCGAAGGTCGAAGGGGTTAGAGGAGTTAGCCGACGTTCGCACAGACGTAAACACATCGCGGCGATTTTGTTCCCCGCACTGTATTTTCAACGCTCTGCTTAGCGCCGAAAGTTGAAAATCCAACAGTGTTTTTTTTCGACGCGCTAGAATGCACTCTGTTGTTGTTAAGTTGGATTCTCAACGCTCGGCTCTACAACGAGAGTTGAAAATCCCGCCGCGATATTTTTATGTCGGCTTACAGGCGAATGCTCCTAGTGAGGGATGCCTTATCGATACCCGTGTGAATGTCGAATCAAACTTACAAAAAAAACTTTTTTACAAAAAAATACAACCGACTTCCAAAAACAACACTGCAAAGTGAAAAATAACTTTAATTTCGGAAGTCGGTGTCTAGTTAAATGTATTTTCGTTTTTTGCCACCGACTTCCGAAATTAAAGTTATTTTTCACTTTGCAGTGTTGTTTTTGGAAGTCGGTTGTATTTTTTTGTAAAAAAGTTTTTTTTTTCACTTTTTAGTTGTGTACCTACCCCACACAAATTCTAATACCACTATCTGCAAAACAAACTAGAACATCGTCCATATAAAAGTCGGGAAAAAATACGTATTTTTGAAGCTAACTCAAAAACTACCAAAGCAAAATTAATCAATTTTATATGGGACCAACTGTAATCTATACCCTCTCGAATAAAACAAAAAAAAATCCAAATCGGTCCAGCCATCTTCGAGTAATCGGGGAACATACATACAAAAAAAAAATAAAAAAAAATAAAAAAAGGTTCCGACGAATTGAGAACCTCCTCCTTTTTGAAGTCGGTTAAAGAGCTAGAACGAGCCGAGCCGTCTCCTGCGACCGACAAGTCACACGTGAGTCAAATAAACGGGAGTCAGTGCTTGAGCTCTTCTAGGCTAGACTCTAGCCTTTTCTCAACTATGTTAGAGTCGGCTTCCAGCCTAACCGGATGCAGCTGAATACCAGTATTCTATATGGAGCGACTGCCTGTCTGACCTCCACAAATCAGTTAAGTACCTACTGGGTACACGATACCTCTTGGTAGGACTGGTTGTCAGACTTGGGATTCTGACCATCCTACGAATGATAGCTGAGATCAACGGCTTAACGTGCTTTCCGAGGTCTCGATATAATGTAATGGATGGTCACATGGTCACCTATCCACGAACTGACCGCGGCAAGTGTAGCTTACCCTTCGATCGAGCCGTGCGGATGCTATCATTTAGCCACGAGCCCCTCAGCTATAGAGCTATATCACTCTTTTAGCTCTGTAGCTCACAGAGCTATATAGCTCTTATGAACGAAAGAGCTAAGTAGTCGTTCTTTTTCTTTTGAGTGAATTACATCGCCCATGTCTCAAACCTATGACTATGGAATCCAATCCCGCAAGCCTGCGGGATTGAGGTCATCAATCCCGTGAATCTCCGGAATTTGCGGGACTGCAAATAAAATCATACTGTAATTTATATTAGTAGGTACCTACATGTTATAAAACCTACTAAAAATAAATAAGTTCCTACGTACTCGTAGGTACCTATTTTTAACCGACTTCAAAAAGGAGGAGGTTATCAATTCGTCGGAACCTTTTTTTTTTTTATTTATTTTTTCTTTTATGTATGTTCCCCGATTACTCGAAGATGGCTGGACCGATTTGGATTATTTTTTTTTTGTTTGAAAGGGCATACTTCCCAGGTGGTCCCATGATCATCAAGTCAGGATTTGATGATGGGATCCTGGAGAAATAGAGAGAACTCTTCCAATTTTATAGCCACACTTGAAGCGATTTGGATAGTTTTTCGAAGAGTACTTTCTTGGAGTACCAAATTTAAATGGGACCACCATTTCAATTTGGTGAAGATCTGATGAAGAACTTCTGAGATAGGCAACGGAACTCCTCAATAAATGATAGCAAATGGACTGGGATTGCTGAAATCTCATGTCTGTTTGTTGTTCACACCAGTTCATAACATAACATCACGCCAGTACGCTGTGAAGTGGTAAGCACATGTGAACCACTAAAAAGTGAAAAATAAAAACTTTTTTACAAAAAACTACAACCGACTTCCAAAAACAACACTACAAAATGAAAAATAACTTTAATTTCGGAAGTCGGTGTCTGATTAAATGTATTTTCGTTTTTGCCACCGACTTCCGAAATTAAAGTTATTTTTCACTTTGTAGTGTTGTTTTTGGAAGTCGGTTGTAGTTTTTTGTAAAAAAGTTTTTATTTTTAGTAACTAATTTGCATGCCCTAAACAGGCACAATATGGCAGTTCCAGTGGTTTTACCAGATGTAAGAATTGGTGGTGTAAGCACAGTTGCTTACACCACCAATTCTTACATCTGGTAAAACCCATATTTTCTCTGCAAATAAATAATTCTTATTCTCATACTTTTTGTTGTATGTAGTTATTGTTCATGAATTCATGAAATGTTATATGAAATATACATTAGGTACAGTGCTTGCCACAAATCACTAAGCCGGTGTTTTATCGCGCACTGGATTTTCAACTCTCGGTGTTGAGCCGAGCTTCGAGAATCCAACCTAACAACAACAGAGTGCACCCCAGCGCGTCGAAAAAACACACTGTTGGATTTTCAACTCTCAGCGTTGAAAATTCAGTGCGCGAAAAAAAATCGCCGCGATATTTTTACGTCCGTGCGAACGTCGGCTAACAGTTAGTTGCATTGGAATAATGACGAAATTGGCTTCACCGCGAGATAACGTCCAAACATGGTGCATTTAATTTTTCCTTATGGTTATTTTTAGGGGCTTATGACTAAGAAATAACAGCCGCACGGGCCGATATATCAGGTTATGCTACGCCTGCCGCGGTTGGTCTGTGGATGGGTGACTATTTTACGTACTAAGACCCCTCAGTGTCTCGGAAAGCACGTTATGCCGTTGGTCCCGGCTGTCAATCGTGGATCGTGGACAGTCGTTACGGGTTGTCAGAAGCCCGAAAATCTGACAACCAGCCTTATCAAGAGGTATCGTATTTCCCAGTAACTGAGTTGTGGAGGTCAGATAGGCAGTCGCTCCATGTAAAATACTGGTATTCAGCTGCATCCGGTTAGACTGGAAGCCGACCCCAACATAGTTGGGAAAAGGCTAGGCAGATGAGTTATTTTATTTTACCGGGAAATCCCTGAATTAGGGACAGATCAATTCGTATATCGAGTAAAGTGAAAAGTATCAATGCTAACGTATCGAAACAAAAATATCGAGTACCTAGGTCAATTCTCGGTATCGCGATCGTAACAAAAGTATTGAGTATAATAAACTAAAAAATTACAAAAAAAAAAAAAAAATATTTATTGTCATAAAACAGATGGTACACCAGATATGGAATTCTCTGACTCCTGCACTAGTTAAAACTGTGTTGCAGGTGCCAGTGTCCTCCCGTAATAAAAAAGCACACAAGGTTTTATGATACATAATAACGATTCTAATTTCTAAATTTCTAATTTTGCGCGAGGGTATATTTGTATGTTTGTGCGCGAGAGTATCTGAGTGTGTGTGCTGTGTGTGTGTGATGTGTGTGTGTGTGTGTTGTGTGTGTGTGCGTGTGTGTTGTGTGTGTGTGATATGTGTGTTGTAAACTTTACTCAAAACTACTCAGTATTGATTATTTTTCTGTATCCCTAGTTGTCTCGCTCAAGAGTGTAGTCGCGCTGTGTGCATGCCTTTAAAGACCGCCGATCGATATTGTCGCTCATTTTTCTTCGAATTCCATTTTTTTCCATGCGTCATTTGACTCCTCAGTCACAGGAACCTACACCTACTTTATGAGTCAGAGTGTTTAAATATTGACCTTTGTATTAAGCCATATAAGTGTTAATCATAAGGATATTGTTATGGGCTTTTTTTTTGTGAAATAAAGAATTTTTTATTATAAAGAATTATTATTTCCTTTATTTCATTTATGTACATATACTTTACATTTTTAAATATTTTTTTATAAAAACATGAAATAAAAAAAAACATTTAAAAATATAAAACATAGTAGCCCACCGGTATCGGGAACAGGATCCAAGCTACCGGCGGTCAGGGCTCCAGAGAGAGGAACCTCCTAACAATGCGCGCCGTGTCCAGAAGTACCGCTCTCTGAATCCGGCCCTTAATCCAGCTGCCCAACGAGAGCCTCCTTAGATGTTGGTCGAGGCTCTTGGCAATTAAGCCATTGGCTGATACGACTATCGGCACAATGATTGCTGAGTCCACATCCCACATGTCGACAACCTCGCGAGCCAAGTCAAGATATTTGATTTGTTTATCTTTCTCGGCTTTATAAAGAATTATTATTATTATGTGTAGCCCCGCATTACTATGTATACAT
This sequence comes from Cosmia pyralina, assembly GCA_946251885.1. Classification (NCBI taxonomy): domain Eukaryota; kingdom Metazoa; phylum Arthropoda; class Insecta; order Lepidoptera; family Noctuidae; genus Cosmia; species Cosmia pyralina. The sequence continues at coordinate 5,116,783 of OX276368.1, read as the reverse complement.
AATATGTCTTAACATATTTTATTGTAACATACGTTGTACCATTGTTTGTTTTTCCCAAATAAAATAAAAATAAAATTACTGACCCCGTAAAAACAGTGCGTGATCCCGCATTTGCGGGATTGGATTCCTTACTTACGACTTCGCTTGCGCGATGCAGAATTTGTGTGACATCTAGTTTTTTTCATCCTATCTCTTATCTTATCAATCAATCCGCCTATAGCCTTTTCAGGGTCGGCTACCATTCTAATCGGATGTAGCTCATATAATCGTTTAATACAACCGTTATAGGAACAACTTGCGACCCACGGATGCCCCTCAAGTTAAAGGGGAAAATTTACAAGTCCATGATAAGGCCTGTCGTACTTTATGGATCGGAATGTTGGGCAGTGAAGAAGACGGATGAAAAAAGATTGCTTGCAGCGGAGATGAGAATGTTGAGATGGATGTGTGGAGTGACGAGAATGGATCAAGTAAGAAATGAGTATAGTTACAGAGTTATTGGTAAAACACCAGCAATCTCTTAAGGGGTAATTGTACTTACTTATCATTATGAACTACTTTTATTATGTTGCCAAATCTGAAATCGCGAAAAAAAATAGTTGCTCCCTACATTTTGACGAGTTTGACTGAACGCTAATTTTTTTTCGCGATTTCAGGTTTTGTCCCATAGTAAAAGTTGTTCATAATGAAGTACAATGACCCCTTAATAGGTTGCGGGTGTTTAACCAATAACCCTCTATATAAGATGAAGTTTGTGTGTGGAAGTGGCGCCAGTGACAGAAAAGTTGAAAGGAAATCGTTTGGCGTCTGGGCATGAGATGAGGAGGGACGAAACGCATGTGACTAAAAAAGTGATGAATTATATGTTGATGGATGGAGAGGCAGAGGAAGGCCAAAGAAAAGATGGATGAATTGTGTGAGGAATGATATGAAAGAGAAGGGAGTGAATGATAGCGTGACGGTTGACAGGGGAGAATGGAAGAAGAAAACGGGTTACGCCAGCCCCACGTAACATGGGATAAGGGCAGGAAGATGATGATGTAATACTTGTAGGTATATCGGGCTTAAATACAATGTGGATACGACAATAAATTAAAGTCAACAATAAATTTTAAAAATCTGGCAATACTCAAATGCATAGGAGTATTTTGGAACAATCACATCGAAATTTATAAGTAAAGTGATTTTTTCAAACAAACTGAATCAATAGTGCATAGTAATGGGCTGACTATGGGTTTTGCCAGGGCCGTCTTTAATCTATTGGAGGTCCTGGGCACTTCAGTACGTCAATTCTGTAAAATTCAAACAACAGCTCGCATCTCACATCGCTATTCACTCTCACTCGTAAAATAGATGCTTTTTATTTGACACTTTGAATCGGGTTCGAGTGCAAAGTGAGCATCAAAGTGACCTTACTGAATGCCTCTTCTTACGTCATCTCATACTTTATCTGTCAAAATCTTACGGTAAATTTAGTTCAACTCGCTGACACGCTCGCAAGGGTAGCGCTAGTGTAAATTCGAATTATCAACCGAGTTATTAGAATGCCAATCAAGAAACTCACAGCGGATTCAGATTCGAAGTTTAGAATGAGGTCTTACAGAATTACATTTCAGGCTATGGTGCAGGATGCAAAGAGCGAGCTCGAAATTTATAGCATTAGCCTCGTATAGATTAGGATTTCTTTTGACCGTTCTTAAGGATTACTTTGTTGACTTATGCATAACTAGCTTATGCGCGCGGCTTCGCCCGCGTGGATGTCGGAAAATATCCCACGGGAACCAACATCCTTCCTTATTCCTAAAACTTTTAGTTTTTAATTTTCTTATTTGCCCCCCAAAAGTGACCTCTATATTCAAAATTAATTTATTTACTTTACCCGTCCGTGTTTGGGTCACAGAAATTCATATGTGTTCCAAACAACTTAATAGAACAGAGATTATTTATTTAACTGTAAACATAACCTAAAAATAACAAAATTATATACTAACATAACTAAAACTATTAAAAAAACTAAAATATGGCTGTTGCGGCGGCCTAAAGCCTTGGGGTGAAAATCGAAATTTTCTTAGTGGACTGTATGAGGGGCGGTTCGGTGACACAAGTAGGTGTTTTGGTGGTGTGGGAAAATGATGATGGTACCTGCCTGGTGAGCTATGGCGACACGACGAGAAGGGTTTCCTTAGCCACGTGGCTGGCGCGTCCAGGATATCACGTACGGACGAGAATCTGCACTTTCCACAACACACATACACGCACTTGCACTGTTCAATAGCAATCTTCGTTCTTCGCGGTGAAAATATGAGTCCTTTTTCGACTTGGGATTAATTTTACCCACAGGCGTCGATGTTGGTTGAGAACTGGCGGATCTTCTTGGCGGCAGCGTATGCGCGCCATTGCGGATCTTCCTTCTCGCTCTCACTTAGGCATTATAAGGGTTGTGGAAGGGAGAAGGAAAGCGGAAGGAACTTTATGTTACACAGATACTAATTAATTAGAGTTGCCAGTAATTAGGCATGAAATATAAAATAAAGAAAGTAATGGCGTTAACATTCCTCGCGGCCTTAAAGGGTCACCTTTAAAGAGAATAATATAATAATATATACAGTGAAATTACACTTAAATCTAACTAAAGAGGGAATGGACTGAATAAGATATTACTGAGTAGGAATGGGGCATAAGCGGACCACAGGTCGCACAAGAATCCCATTAGAAGTGCGTACTGAAACGACTCGCGTGCTACCGTCTATAGACGTATGCAACTTCTCAATAACACCTAGAGGCCAGGATAGAGGAGGCGCATTATCATTAACTATCACTACTACAGTGCCTTCCTTAATCATGTCTCCATCAGGTTTATTCCATTTTAAGCGTGATTGTAAACTATGAAGATACTCGCTTCGCCATCTTTTCCAGTACGACTGGACTAATTTATCCATAAGAGAGTGTCTTTGAAGCAGGTGATCAGACAGTAAACCTACTTCCGCAGCGGGTAATGAGTTAAGCGGTACAGTATGTAAAAAATGCGAAGGGGTAAGAGCTTTAGGCTCTTCCGGATCAGCGCTAAGAACAGTAAGAGGTCTGGAGTTCAACAGGCACTCTATTTGAGAGAGAATTGTAACTAATTCTTCATAAGATAGGAGTTGTTGACCTATTGTCTTGAAAAGGTGAGTCTTCACGGCCTTCACCATGGACTCCCAACATCCACCAAAGTGCGGTGACGCGGGCGGAATAAAATGCCAATTAATGCGATGCTCAGCGAGCTCCTCTTCAAAGCGCGGGCGGTATTCTTTATTTATGAAAGTATACAAGTCGCATAAAAACGAATTAGCTCCTCGAAAATTGGTCGCGTTGTCCGAATACAAGCATTGTACCGGTCCACGGCGGGATAAAAACCGTTTCAACGCGGCTATGAACGACGCAGTCGTAAGATCTGTAGCTAATTCAATATGAACAGCGCGAGTAGTCGTACAGGTAAAGATACATAAATAACCCTTGCGACTCTTCGCACCTCGAGTGCGTACGGGCACATACTGTATAGGGCCAGCGTAATCACACCCTGTATGAGAAAAAGCTTTGGTTGCAACATTTACTCTAGATTTAGGGAGATCGCCCATAATCGGCGGACCATGAGGTCGCGGTCTCCACCTGTGACATGCGTTACACTTGTGGATTCTATGACGAATAATGCGTCTAGCGGACAAAATCCAATACTTATGGCGCAATAACGACATAGTGAGTTCTGGACCTGCATGTAAATATTTTATATGATAATAGTCTACGAGGATTTCAACTATGCGATCATGACGGGGTAACACTACCGGGTGTTTAGTACTATAGGCCTCAGCCGAATGAGTTAATCGACCCCCAACGCGGATTAAATCATCACCATCTACAAATGGCTTGAGTTTAATAAGAGCGGGTGAACAAATTTTATTATTTTTTAACTCGGAATAATCATCCATGAAGTGTTTTTTTTGAACATGACGCCACAAAATGGTTTCAGCGAACTCGAGGTCGCTAGCGGTAACGGTGTCAGTCCGACGCGGGAGTTTTTTCATGAAGCGGTATATGAAAACAACAATACGCAGCAGTTTAGTCCACGACGACGTACGTTCTGCGAGTGCGAGTAGAAGCGAATTTTCCGAACTTGAATCCGCGACTATGGGATGCGCGTGGACCTTTTCTTCCGGAATGGGTTCCGAATTCAAGTCTGTAACCTTATGTATGGGCCATTCGGAAGGGTCGCGCTTAGCCCAAGCGGGTCCGTGCAACCATAATGGGTGCTCAATGAATTTGTCAGGTGTTAAACCACGTGACAAACAGTCCGCTGGGTTTTCAGTACCAGGTACGTGGTAGAAATGTTCCGCGGGGACGTTGTCTACGATGCGAACGACACGATTGGCCACAAACGTGTGCCAACGATGCGGAGAAGAATTTATCCAGCAAAGAGTCACCTTTGAATCGGTGAATGCGTAAATAGCGGTAACATTATAACGCGGATTATAAGTGTCATGAACACGGCGAAGAAGTTTAGCGAGGAGTTCGGCACCACAGAGCTCCAGTCGAGCAATAGTCAATGGTTTAACCGGCGATACCTTCGACTTGGCACAAACCAGCTGAACAACTACGTCATCGTTGCGAGTGACATGCGCATAGATGACAGCGCCGTAGGCGCTTTCGCTGGCGTCGGAAAATCCAATGAGGCGAAGAATACAATTTTCAAAAATACCTAAATGGCGCGGGATTTTAAAATCATTTAAAAGCGGCAGGGCAGAGCGAAAAGTTTGCCAAATATTTATGATGTGACGCGGGGGAGTGTCATCCCAATCGAGCTTCAGTAACCACAATTCTTTGATAAGTAGTTTAGCATAGAGAACTACAGGCGCGACAAGCCCCATGATGTCCCACAGTCTAGCTACGGCCGACAGAATAGCACGTTTAGTACACGTGTCTGGCGGTGCGGAAATAAGAAATTCAAAACAATCATTTGACCTACACCAGCGCAAGCCGAGAACCTTTTGTTCTACCGACTTGTCGAATTCTAGTTGTTCGGTCAACCTATGCGACGCGGGAATACTGTTTAGTACAGTTTGAGAGTTGCTGGTCCACTTGACCAACACGAACTGACCTCCTCTAAAGAATTTAATCAGTTCGTGCGAAACCTGGACTGCACGTGATTCGGAGCTTACGCTGTAGACTACGTCATCCATATACAGCGAATCCGCGATGATAGCGCTGGCGCGCGGGAAGTGATGACCATCGTCTTGAACCAACTGTTGTACTGTGCGGATCGCATGGTAGGGACTTGACTTGAGACCAAAACAGACACGGTTAAACTGATATAGAACCAGAGGATCGTTTGGACTAAAACGATATAAGATGCGTTGAAAGCGACGATCGCTTTCTCTTACTTCAATCTGTAAGAACATTTGTCGGCAATCAGCCGAGAGCGCGAATGCGAACAATCGAAAATTCAGAATTATAGTAAACAAGTCACCCTGTAAATTCGGGCCACTGTGTAAAATATCGTTGAGAGATAATCCAGTACTCGTTTTAGCACTAGCGTCTAACACGGAGCGTAGTTTTGTTGTTGTCTTATCTAAACGTACAACTGCGTGATGCGGAATTACATAGTCAGGACAACTACTGTCTGAACTATCGAGCGGAGCAGGAGATAAATATCCTTTATCAATATATTCGCGAATGACGTCATCATACGCAGTACGTAACTCGGGTGCGGATTCTAATTTCTTTTCTAGGCAGAAAAAACGTTTTTTCGCGATATCGAGTGAGTTCCCCAATGAGAACACATCGCTGCGAAACGGTAGGGCTACAGAGTATCTACCTGTGTCCCCATCGCGTTCCGTGGTCGAATTATAAAAGTACTCGCACTCAAGTTCGTCGAGCGATTTGCTCGTCGAAAGAGTGACGGGCGCTTCATCGACCTGCCAGAATTTTTTCAACGCCGATTCTAACGAGTCTTTGTCGGATGGTTGCGAAATATGTGAGTAACAAGACTGTGGAGGCTTATTACGACGTACAGGTAGCGCGGGCACAGTGCCCATGATGACGTAACCGAGTACCGTCTGCATGGCGGGCGGCGCGGAGGAGTTGCTGCTAACTACGCGGGGCAGCATAAGATGCGGGAAAAGCGAAGCCCCGATCAACACATCGATGCGACCGGGTTTGCCGAACGATTCGTCGGCGAGCGGTAAACCTTTTAAGTAAGGCAAGGCGGAAGTATCTACGGGAGCGGTAGGTAGATTATCGGTGATTGCATCGACAACTAGCGAATTAACGTTAAAAGTAACGTTCGGATTAAAACGGGAAAAGAAAGCGAATTGTACGGAACCCTTAACGGATTTTTCCGTACCACCGATACCCTTAACGGAAGGCGTATCAGATGAATGTCTAGTCAAACCTAATCGTTTGCAACATTCTGCGGTAATAAAATTAATTTGTGAGCCACTGTCTAATAGACAGCGAATAAAATGCTCCTTACCAAATGAATCCCGAACTATTACAGTAGCGGTTGACAACAAAATAGTAGTATTCGTATTACATTGCGGCTTTGATACGCGGGAGTTCGAGTCGTAAAAGATCGACGTAGCAATGGATGCATTACATTGCGGGGCGTTCTGAGCGGTGGCGGCGAGCGGCACGGCGGCGGCGTGAGCATCTTGCTCGCTCGAAGCCGTGGAGTTTGAACCCGATTGTGTACGTGCGGTATCATCAACACCGTTCGATAATACAGTCGCGTGCGATTCGCGATTAAAGTGTAAAAGCGTATGATGTTTATTTTTACAAGATTTACATCTAGATTCAGACTGACAGACTCTGGCCTTATGTTTAATACTTAAACAGTTAGTACATGCATCGTTTTGCTTCACCGATTTGAAACGATCACTTGGTGTCATTTTAGAAAAGGCAGGACATTTAAATAAATGTTTATGAACAAAGCTATCACACAAACATTTTGCGAATTTATCAATTACAGTGTAAGATTGCGGTTGCGGAGTTTTAGACGTTTTTTTATTTACAGGATTGTTGTTAGACTGAGTGAAACTCAAGCTGTTTAAAGCTTTAGTATTTTGTAAAATGCGAGATTGATTTTTAATGAACTGTACTAAATTGTCGAATTTAGGAATTTCGTCTTTTGAGTTCATTTCAAAAAGTCGAGCGGTTTCAGAATCAACCTTTTTTATAGCGACATGGAAAAAAATCAAATCTGATAAATCATTTATTTTAAGGTTTTTTAATGCGTTTGCGGCGGAAACAAAATTATCAGAAAAGGATTCGAAATTTTGAATAGATGCGGTATTAAAAGATTTATGTTCAAACATCCGATTAAGGTAACTAGAAGCCAACATACGTTTGTCTTCGTATTTGTTTATGAGTGAATTAAAAATTAATTGGTAGTTATCGCCATTAGGGCAAACTCCTGAGAACGCGGTTTGAGCCTTATCTTTCAATTTCCCCATCAAATAATATAATTTCTCCGAATCAGTCAATGTATTATTTTCGTGTACCGTGCTTTTAAAATTAGCATAGAACAGGGGCCAGTTACGAATATCGCCATCGAATGACATAATTTCAATGGGAGGCAAGCGAACTGTTTGCTTATTGACACCACTACCACTAGAAGTAGGAGCCGATGTGGCTGATGATTTTGAGTAATTTGAATAATTATATTTAACGCAGCAATATAATTCCTCAAAACTAATCCACGACTGACCATCAATATTATTTTCCGGGTCTTGTCTTAGAAGAAGCGAGTTATATTTATTAAATGCCTCGAGGAACTCGGTGCGCAACGCATCAACATTGACACACGCACACAAGAACTTCTCTAGCGGTTCCATACCGGACTTCATTTTTTCCATTAAATCGTAAATGATTTGCATGCGGGCAAAAATCATATTACGACATGACAGTGCTATTTGAATCGCGGATTGATTTGGATCATCCGAATCCATGGTCACTTTCTTAGGCATTTTCGATATTTTTGTAGGTTTTTATAATAGCTAAAATAAATCGCAAACTTCAACGAGTTGCGCGCGGTGCGGGATTGGTAGGTGGTACCTACGAATATAGTACCGAACGATAGCGAAGCGAGCGAGCGGTAGATTTTGCTTCTACCTACGTATATTAAAATATTAAGTTGAGCGGGATGCGAAATACCTGTGAATGTACGCAATGACAAGTAGGTACTGTAATAAATGAATAAATGAAAGCGGTTTAGTATAAGAGTATAAGGAACGAAGATTGAAATGAAATATAGTTGCGGGATGATGATATACGGATATAATATTGATATCCGTTATCAAGAGGATAAAGAAAAATAGGTATCCGTGATCATGGGACCAAAACTGTTGGATATCTGTGATCGTAGGACCAAAAACTGTTGGATATCCGTGATCGTAGGACCAAAAAATGTCGGATATCCGTCTCGAAGGACCAAAAAATGTTGCGGCGGCCTAAAGCCTTGGGGTGAAAATCGAAATTTTCTTAGTGGACTGTATGAGGGGCGGTTCGGTGACACAAGTAGGTGTTTTGGTGGTGTGGGAAAATGATGATGGTACCTGCCTGGTGAGCTATGGCGACACGACGAGAAGGGTTTCCTTAGCCACGTGGCTGGCGCGTCCAGGATATCACGTACGGACGAGAATCTGCACTTTCCACAACACACATACACGCACTTGCACTGTTCAATAGCAATCTTCGTTCTTCGCGGTGAAAATATGAGTCCTTTTTCGACTTGGGATTAATTTTACCCACAGGCGTCGATGTTGGTTGAGAACTGGCGGATCTTCTTGGCGGCAGCGTATGCGCGCCATTGCGGATCTTCCTTCTCGCTCTCACTTAGGCATTATAAGGGTTGTGGAAGGGAGAAGGAAAGCGGAAGGAACTTTATGTTACACAGATACTAATTAATTAGAGTTGCCAGTAATTAGGCATGAAATATAAAATAAAGAAAGTAATGGCGTTAACAATGGCGTCGAAAAATTCCTCCGCATCGCTGTCGACTGGTAAAGTACCCAAGAGACTGGCGGCATTGCCACGTTGTATGGCAATGCTAAGCCGCTGGCCAAGGTAAAAGCCAGCCCTTGGGTCACGGGAAGTGTCAACCAGCCGTTTGGAGATTTCGTTGAACAAACTATGAGCACTCGGACCCCACGGCCCAAGGGTTTCAACCCCAAACGGCTCGAAAATATAATTACCGATAAGGTTATTATACTTCCGCCGCTTGAGGTTTTCCGCAGCGGCAGCAGCAGTGCCAGCACAGCACGCAGAGCCAGGAAGATGGGATGGCGCAAGAGTATCGACACACGTTGCGTCCCACACTAAAGGCCTTCCCAACTTCCATGGAAATAAAGACATGCCGTCCGGTCTCTTGCCATCGTCGCGTGCCAAGCCATTGGGTTCTAATACAGCTGGAACGCCGACGGTGACAAGGGCTCGTCGGGTGATGTCATTGATGTTCGCGTGCCGTGCTAAGCGACCCGCACTTCGGCTGCAAAACAGGCCATGGTGTCCGAGGCTGTTGACAACTTCGCCACAGTGACAGCGATGAGGAGAACAAGAAGGAGCTCCTAGTCGCAGGGAAGCAGCGAGGCGGAAAGTAGTGTCGTCGAACAAAGTGCCTATGTTCGACGACGGTAGTGCATGAAGCCACAGACCCGACTCCCACTTACCCACAGCCAGCAGACGCGCACGCTCCGCAGTAGTAGCAGACGTGTCAAGTAAATTGTTCTGTACTACTCTGCAGAGCGGCTCATCCCACCGTCTCTGGGAAAATGGATTGTCGGGTGGGTCTGAATTCGGGCAAGCGAGTCTCCAGGCATCTATAGCCTCGGTGAAACAAGGCACATCAAAATTAACCAGTGTGGAGGCTAGGATTTTCCTGATTAATTTATCTGTGCCGTGGACCGAGGATATGAATGCCGGTAAACTACGAGTAATACTAGAAATTTTGCGGAATTATTATTATATTATTATTATTATTCCTTGTCTACATTATACAGGAAACCTCCTCTCTCTCTCTCTCTCAGCTTTATAGGTCCAAGGGTTTGGGCTGGGCGTTGATGAGTCAGTCAGTCAGTCAAGACTTTTCTTTTTATATATTGAGATAGTTTGGGAATTAAGAAAACGTAGGATGTACTACCTATGAGAATACCTCTCGAAAATTTTAACACCCTGTCTGAGATTTATTTAGATTCTCTTTTGGCAGCCTCTAGCTACGACTCTGGCAGGAACTAAGGGGCCCCACGGATCGCGGGGCCCTGAGCCCAGAGTGGCCAATGGCTTAGACAGCACTGGGTTTTGGAAATTTTTGACTAGCTGAGCTTATATCAGACAAAATAAAATACCAAAAGTTCAAGGTTACTACGAGTATGTTTACTCGAATAGATAGAATAAGAAATAAGTTTATATGAGGAACTCTGAAAGTAGCACCCATAGATATATGAAAGAAGGTAGCACCGGTGACTGAAAAAGTGTGTGTTTGAAATTGGTTGTGACAGCCGACTTCGAAGTCGGCTGTCACAACCAACACACAGGTTTTCGAGGGCGCATGTGTTTCGAAAAACAGTGGTGGCCCCGTGGTAATGGCCTCGGCTTATGATTTGTAGGTCGTAGGTGCGAATTCGAATTCGAAACCAGGCAGGCGCTTTACTTTGTGTAAATATTTCCATGAACACTACTCTCAAAACGGTGAAGGAAAACATCGTAAGGCAACCGGCTTATCCTAGAACCAACCCGCACTTTGCTCGCGTGATAGACACAGGCCTCTTTGAGAGGGAGTGGGCTATAGCCCACTCCCTCTCAAAGAGGCCTGTGTCCCAGCAGTGGGAATATCATAGGCTCATTATGCTGTTATAATTAATTAAAAAAAAAAACATACGTGTCGAAGTCGTCGTCGATAGTCACGAAGTTAATCAAATTTTCTCCCACAGATGACAACCAAAACGGTTCAAATGTACGAACAGCGCATACAACGGTGGGACAACCCATGCCAGTGGTACTCCGGAGTACGTCGCCGCTCAGGCGGCCCAACTTCTGCTCAAATGTAGGAACAAGACTGATGACTCACAGTAAGTAAAAAGCTGTCACATAATTACATTCCAGAATTTTTCGAAGAAGAAGACGAGAGTTGTGAAGTACGATGTAATAATATCCCGGCGATTTTTTTTCGCGCACTGGATTTTCAACGCTCTGCTTAGCGCCGAGAGTGCAAAATCCAACAGTGTGTTTTTTCGACGCGCTAGAATGTACTCTGTTATTGTTAAGTTGGATTCTCAACGCTCGGCTCAACAACGAGAGTTGAAAATCCAGTGCGCGATAAAATCCCGCCGCGATTTTATTACGCCCGTGCGAACGGGTGCTAAGGGACCATAGCATACCATAGTCTTTCCGTTCTGTACAAGGCCAGAACGCAAGGGTGTGAAACTAATCGCGTACCTATAGATTGGAAATCACTTTTTAGGGTTCCGTACAAAATAGAATTACTAATGATATCAATTTGAAATTTGGAACAGTTTTAGATGACGTTTGCCCAACTATTTTGTAAAAAACTTTTTTACAAAAAAATACAACCGACTTCCAAAAACATCACTACAAAGTGAAAAATAACTTTAATTTCGGAAGTCGGTGTCTAGTTAAATGTATTTTCGTTTTTTGCCACCGACTTCCGAAATTAAAGTTATTTTTCACTTTGTAGTGTTGTTTTTGGATGTCGGTTGTATTTTTTTATAAAAATGTTTTTATTTTTCACTTTTTAGTTGTGCACCTACCCCACACAAATTCTAATACCACTATCTGCAAAAGAAACTAGAACATCATCCATATAAAAGTGGGGAAAAAATACGTATTACTGAAGCTAACTCAAAAACTACCCTCTCGAATAAAATAAAAAAAATCCAAATCGGTCCAGCCATCTTCGAGTAATCGCGAATTGAGAACCTCCTTTTGAAGTCGGTTAATAAGAAAGTAACAATTTTTTTTTTTTTGCAACGGACTACCCGCTCACACGGCAGGTACGCCCGCTTAAAAAACTAGTCAAGTGTACGACCCGCTGACGTCATTCGGCCCGCGGCGCGCGTTTGTTTACATAATGCGATAGCGGCATAGTTTATAAGAATTCTGTAGCTTCTGTTCATTTCTTAGAAAGCTTTTGACTTAACCTCGTTTATAGTCTGTATTTTGTTTGAATTTGTTATTGTTTACATTTCTAGAAATGGTTAAAAAGACGAACAAAGACAATTTAGCTTCAGATTTCAAAGAAATGGCTCTAGTAAGAAAAAACAAGCGATGACCTATATGTTTTAAGGTTTAAAATGCATGGTGTGTTAATTCTTAACATGAAACATAAATAAACCCACTTACCACAGTACAATTAAACTATTAACTGAGTAAAACACTTTCACAGTCGACGGACCGAACAATGACATGTCAGAGAAAAAAATATTTTTTAATGTCATAGACAAGTCTCAGTCAGTGTTGACGTATCTTAAATCGTTCGGAAATAGATAACGCATCAAATTAAATGCATAGAATTCGATATTAGTACTTAATAGTGATGGAACAACGTTAATAATAAAAAAATATTTTCTTGGTATAGAACTCATACCACGTACAATATTATATAAAATAATCCACGGACCCGATTCACACCACGTTCGTGTGAGCGGCTACAGGAAAAATAAAACGATGTCTTTAAATAGCACAGTTTTTCAGAAATCATCAACAAAAATTACGTATAAAGACGAAACCCTCGGTGCGCGAGTGCGACTCGCCCTTGACCGGTTTTTTTTTATTAGGGTCTTTACCTACACAAATACTCGCGTGTATTTCGAACCTGGAATTCAAATTATCTTACGTTTTTTGCAATTTGCAGGTCAGTGTCAGGTTGTATGTTGATAAAAATATGATACGCGGTTGTAACAAATATGTATGTGTATTTACATAATTTTAACCACAAAAATCATCCATACATCTTTCTACAATAAGTTAGATTTCCTGCGGATTCGTCTGATTTCGGAAATTAGACGAATACGCAGGAATTCTAACTTAGAAAGACTTATTGATTTGGAGAAAATTATGTAAATACATATTGTTTATTGTCGCGTACCATATTTTTATCAACACACAACCTGACACTGACCTGCAAATTGCAAAAAATGTAAGAATATTTGAATAAGCGCGGTCAGGCCAATGATGACTGCTGGACAAGTATGCGTGCGTCGTGAACTCTTGAACGATCGCTGCCAGCATGACCACACGGGGAAAACTTTTTAGAAACATAATAAATTATGCAATCTTTATAATAGGTACATAGAGCGGTATAAATAAACGATAACAGTGCGCGCCTTCTACTTTTGCACGTGTTTGTATACATTTCCACTTTACACTGACCTCTCATTGTAAGGAAATCCTATACAATGCAAGATCAGCTTATACTGGATAAGTATAGCTAGATCTGTAGCCGGCTTACACTTCCCGAATTCTCTGAATTTTGGCGAGGGGGCAGCGCTACAATGTAACGTCGTTTGTGTGCGTGTAGCGCCTAACTGCTCATCACTGATACTATCTCTGTCGGTCACGATGCCAAGTGAGATAGGGTGTGTTTTAGCTACGCCCACCAGTGAGTTCGTGTCGCGGCTTGTTTCACCTTAACTATTACGATCTGAGTGCAGTCGGGGTATGAGGAGCGGGGCGGGTGCAACTCCCCCCGCCCGTCGACACCTCGCCGCGGCCGCCTGTAGTTTAGTGCTGTGCTGACCTTGATGTCTCTCGCTCGCGCGCTTATCGATAGCGTTTTACTCAAAGGGATGGATTAATGGAAGATACCGTAGACCGATTTGTCATTGAGGTCGGCGATGACAGTGATGATAGTTTACAATAATAAACTTGTTTGATTAAGATTTCCGGCTTTCCCACAGTTTTCTTAAAGTAGGGAATAATGCATGATATTTTCTTTTTTTTTATACCATAGCTTGTAATAAAAATATCTAGCGCAAATATAATAAATAAAATGTGTTAAAATACTAACAGATACAAGCAGTTTGAACGTTCACTTTTAAGGTGTCAAAGAAAAATATCGAACTCCGTTCATTGTCGCTAATTATAACTGCACTCAGATCGCGCGCCTACTGTACGTTATCGTTATTCCTTAGTAAACAGTGCCAGTCCGCATACGGATAAGTACTTAGGCCTCTGCCTCGAATTTCGCGGGCAGCGGGGCGGCGGCGGCGGCGGCGCGTCTCGCATTGTCCCGCCCCGCTTCCGCGCCGCTGTTTTCGAGGTCCGGTCCATTTGTTTTTACGCATAAAATCCGGCCGCTCCCGCGCCGCCGCCGCTGCCGCCCCGCTGCCCGCGAAATTCGAGGCAGAGGCCTTACGGACTAATCGTGGTATATGTCGCAACAACAACAACTTTAAAGTAAACGGCAGCCCTTCAACTAGCAGCCTGATTAATAATAAATTATAGGTTTTGGTATAACTAAGCTCGTGGCTAAGTAATAACAGCCGCACGGGTCGATCCATCAGGTTAAGCTACGCTTGCCGGGGTTGGTCAGTGGATGGGTGACCATTCTTTACATACCGAGACTCCTCCGTGCCTCGGAAAGCACGTTAAGCGGTTGGTCCCGGCTGTCATTCGTGGATCTTTGACAGTCGTTACGGGTCGTTAGAAGCCCGAAAGTCAGACAACCAGTCTTACCAAGGGGTATCGTATTACCCAGTTACTGGGTTGTGGAGGTCAGATAGGCAGTAGCTCCATGTAAAATACTGGTATTCAGCTGCATCCAGTTATACCGGAAGCCGACCCCAACATAGTTGGTGTTAACGCCATTACTTTCTTTAGTTTTATATTTCATGCCTAATTACTGGCAACTCTAATTAATTAGTATCTGTGTAACATAAAGTTCCTTCCGCTTTCCTTCTCCCTTCCACAACCCTTATAATGCCTAAGTGAGAGCGAGAAGGAAGATCCGCAATGGCGCGCATACGCTGCCGCCAAGAAGATCCGCCAGTTCTCAACCAACATCGACGCCTGTGGGTAAAATTAATCCCAAGTCGAAAAAGGACTCATATTTTCACCGCGAAGAACGAAGATTGCTATTGAACAGTGCAAGTGCGTGTATGTGTGTTGTGGAAAGTGCAGATTCTCGTCCGTACGTGATATCCTGGACGCGCCAGCCACGTGGCTAAGGAAACCCTTCTCGTCGTGTCGCCATAGCTCACCAGGCAGGTACCATCATCATTTTCCCACACCACCAAAACACCTACTTGTGTCACCGAACCGCCCCTCATACAGTCCACTAAGAAAATTTCGATTTTCACCCCAAGGCTTTAGGCCGCCGCAACATTTTTTGGTCCTACGATCACGGATATCCAACATTTTTTGGTCCTACGATCACGGATATCCAACAGTTTTTGGTCCTACGATCACAGATATCCAACAGTTTTGGTCCCATGATCACGGATACCTATTTTTCTTTATCCTCTTGATAACGGATATCAATATTATATCCGTATATCATCATCCCGCAACTATATTTCATTTCAATCTTCGTTCCTTATACTCTTATACTAAACCGCTTTCATTTATTCATTTATTACAGTACCTACTTGTCATTGCGTACATTCACAGGTATTTCGCATCCCGCTCAACTTAATATTTTAATATACGTAGGTAGAAGCAAAATCTACCGCTCGCTCGCTTCGCTATCGTTCGGTACTATATTCGTAGGTACCACCTACCAATCCCGCACCGCGCGCAACTCGTTGAAGTTTGCGATTTATTTTAGCTATTATAAAAACCTACAAAAATATCGAAAATGCCTAAGAAAGTGACCATGGATTCGGATGATCAGATAGAATCCGCGATTCAAATAGCACTGTCATGTCGTAATATGATTTTTGCCCGCATGCAAATCATTTACGATTTAATGGAAAAAATGAAGTCCGGTATGGAACCGCTAGAGAAGTTCTTGTGTGCGTGTGTCAATGTTGATGCGTTGCGCACCGAGTTCCTCGAGGCATTTAATAAATATAACTCGCTTCTTCTAAGACAAGACCCGGAAAATAATATTGATGATCAGTCGTGGATTAGTTTTGAGGAATTATATTGCTGCGTTAAATATAATTATTCAAATTACTCAAAATCATCAGCCACAACGGCTCCTACTTCTAGTGGTAGTGGTGTCAATAAGCAAACAGTTCGCTTGCCTCCCATTGAAATTATGTCATTCGATGGCGATATTCGTAACTGGCCCCTGTTCTATGCTAATTTTAAAAGCACGGTACACGAAAATAATACATTGACTGATTCGGAGAAATTATATTATTTGATGGGGAAATTGAAAGATAAGGCTCAAACCGCGTTCTCAGGAGTTTGCCCTAATGGCGATAACTACCAATTAATTTTTAATTCACTCATAAACAAATACGAAGACAAACGTATGTTGGCTTCTAGTTACCTTAATCGGATGTTTGAACATAAATCTTTTAATACCGCATCTATTCAAAATTTCGAATCCTTTTCTGATAATTTTGTTTCCGCCGCAAACGCATTAAAAAACCTTAAAATAAATGATTTATCAGATTTGATTTTTTTCCATGTCGCTATAAAAAAGGTTGATTCTGAAACCGCTCGACTTTTTGAAATGAACTCAAAAGACGAAATTCCTAAATTCGACAATTTAGTACAGTTCATTAAAAATCAATCTCGCATTTTACAAAATACTAAAGCTTTAAACAGCTTGAGTTTCACTCAGTCTAATAACAATCCTATAAATAAAAAAACGTTCAAAACTCCGCAACCGCAATCTTACACTGTAATTGATAAATCCGCTAAATGTTTGTGTGATAGCTTTGTTCATGAACATTTATTTAAATGTCCTGCCTTTTCTAAAATGACACCAAGTGATCGTTTCAAATCGGTGAAACAAAACGATGCATGTACTAACTGTTTAAGTATTAAACATAAGGCCAGAGTCTGTCAGTCTGAATCTAGATGTAAATCTTGTAAAAATAAACACCATACGCTTTTACACTTTAATCGCGAATCGCACGCGACTGTATTATCGAACGGTGTTGATGATACCGCACGTACACAATCGGGTTCAAACTCCACGGCTTCGAGCGAGCAAGATGCTCACGCCGCCGCCGCCGTGCCGCTCGCCGCCACCGCTCAGAGCGCCCCGCAATGTAATACATCCATTGCTGCGTCGATCTTTTACGACTCGAACTCAAACTCAAACTCAAAGCATTTATTTCAAATAAACCAATTACAGGCACTTTTGAATTGTCAATGGGTCGGTCAGTCAGAAAGATGAAGCTAGTTGCCCATTCCAAAGCGTAGTAGATCCCCGCGTATCAAAGCCGCAATGTAATACGAATACTACTATTTTGTTGTCAACCGCTACTGTAATAGTTCGAGATTCATTTGGTAAGGAGCATTTTATTCGCTGTCTATTAGACAGTGGCTCACAAATTAATTTTATTACCGCAGAATGTTGCAAACGATTAGGTTTGACTAGACATTCATCTGATACGCCTTCCGTTAAGGGTATCGGTGGTACGGAAAAATCCGTTAAGGGTTCCGTACAATTCGCTTTCTTTTCCCGTTTTAATCCGAACGTTACTTTTAACGTTAATTCGCTAGTTGTCGATGCAATCACCGATAATTTACCTACCGCTCCCGTAGATACTTCCGCCTTGCCTTACTTAAAAGGTTTACCGCTCGCCGACGAATCGTTTGGCAAACCCGGTCGCATCGATGTGTTGATCGGGGCTTCGCTTTTCCCGCATCTTATGCTGCCCCGCGTAGTTAGCAGCAACTCCTCCGCGCCGCCCGCCATGCAGACGGTACTCGGTTACGTCATCATGGGCACTGTGCCCGCGCTGCCTGTACGTCGTAATAAGCCTCCACAGTCTTGTTACTCACATATTTCGCAACCATCCGACAAAGACTCGTTAGAATCGGCGTTGAAAAAATTCTGGCAGGTCGATGAAGCGCCCGTCACTCTTTCGACGAGCAAATCGCTCGACGAACTTGAGTGCGAGTACTTTTATAATTCGACCACGGAACGCGATGGGGACACAGGTAGATACTCTGTAGCCCTACCGTTTCGCAGCGATGTGTTCTCATTGGGGAACTCACTCGATATCGCGAAAAAACGTTTTTTCTGCCTAGAAAAGAAATTAGAATCCGCACCCGAGTTACGTACTGCGTATGATGACGTCATTCGCGAATATATTGATAATGGATATTTATCTCCTGCTCCGCTCGATAGTTCAGACAGTAGTTGTCCTGACTATGTAATTCCGCATCACGCAGTTGTACGTTTAGATAAGACAACAACAAAACTACGCTCCGTGTTAGACGCTAGTGCTAAAACGAGTACTGGATTATCTCTCAACGATATTTTACACAGTGGCCCAAATTTACAGGGTGACTTGTTTACTATAATTCTGAATTTTCGATTGTTCGCATTCGCGCTCTCGGCTGATTGCCGACAAATGTTCTTACAGATTGAAGTAAGAGAAAGCGATCGTCGCTTTCAACGCATCTTATATCGTTTTAGTCCAAACGATCCTCTGGTTCTATATCAGTTTAACCGTGTCTGTTTTGGTCTCAAGTCAAGTCCCTACCATGCGATCCGCACAGTACAACAGTTGGTTCAAGACGATGGTCATCACTTCCCGCGCGCCAGCGCTATCATCGCGGATTCACTGTATATGGATGACGTAGTCTACAGCGTAAGCTCCGAATCACGTGCAGTCCAGGTTTCGCACGAACTGATTAAACTCTTTAGAGGAGGTCAGTTCGAGTTGGTCAAGTGGACCAGTAACTCTCAAACTGTACTAAACAGTATTCCCGCGTCGCATAGGTTGACCGAACAACTAGAATTCGACAGGTCGGTAGAACAAAAGGTTCTCGGCTTGCGCTGGTGTAGGTCAAATGATTGTTTTGAATTTCTTATTTCCGCACCGCCAGACACGTGTACTAAACGTGCTATTCTGTCGGCCGTAGCTAGACTGTGGGACATCATGGGGCTTGTCGCGCCTGTAGTTCTCTATGCTAAACTACTTATCAAAGAATTGTGGTTACTGAAGCTCGATTGGGATGACACTCCCCCGCGTCACATCATAAATATTTGGCAAACTTTTCGCTCTGCCCTGCCGCTTTTAAATGATTTTAAAATCCCGCGCCATTTAGGTATTTTTGAAAATTGTATTCTTCGCCTCATTGGATTTTCCGACGCCAGTGAAAGCGCCTACGGCGCTGTCATCTATGCGCACGTCACTCGCAACGATGACGTAGTCGTTCAGCTGGTTTGTGCCAAGTCGAAGGTATCGCCGGTTAAACCATTGACTATCGCTCGACTGGAGCTCTGTGGTGCCGAACTCCTCGCTAAACTTCTTCGCCGTGTTCATGACACTTATAATCCGCGTTATAATGTTACCGCTATTTACGCATTCACCGATTCTAAGGTGACTCTTTGCTGGATAAATTCTTCTCCGCATCGTTGGCACACGTTTGTGGCCAATCGTGTCGTTCGCATCGTAGACAACGTCCCCGCGGAACATTTCTACCACGTACCTGGTACTGAAAACCCAGCGGACTGTTTGTCACGTGGTTTAACACCTGACAAATTCATTGAGCACCCATTATGGTTGCACGGACCCGCTTGGGCTAAGCGCGACCCTTCCGAATGGCCCATACATAAGGTTACAGACTTGAATTCGGAACCCATTCCGGAAGAAAAGGTCCACGCGCATCCCATAGTCGCGGATTCAAGTTCGGAAAATTCGCTTCTACTCGCACTCGCAGAACGTACGTCGTCGTGGACTAAACTGCTGCGTATTGTTGTTTTCATATACCGCTTCATGAAAAAACTCCCGCGTCGGACTGACGCCGTTACCGCTAGCGACCTCGAGTTCGCTGAAACCATTTTGTGGCGTCATGTTCAAAGAAAACACTTCATGGATGATTATTCCGAGTTAAAAAATAATAAAATTTGTTCACCCGCTCTTATTAAACTCAAGCCATTTGTAGATGGTGATGATTTAATCCGCGTTGGGGGTCGATTAACTCATTCGGCTGAGGCCTATAGTACTAAACACCCGGTAGTGTTACCCCGTCATGATCGCATAGTTGAAATCCTCGTAGACTATTATCATATAAAATATTTACATGCAGGTCCAGAACTCACTATGTCGTTATTGCGCCATAAGTATTGGATTTTGTCCGCTAGACGCATTATTCGTCATAGAATTCACAAGTGTAACGCATGTCACAGGTGGAGACCGCGACCTCATGGTCCGCCGATTATGGGCGATCTCCCTAAATCTAGAGTAAATGTTGCAACCAAAGCTTTTTCTCATACAGGGTGTGATTACGCTGGCCCTATACAGTATGTGCCCGTACGCACTCGAGGTGCGAAGAGTCGCAAGGGTTATTTATGTATCTTTACCTGTATGACTACTCGCGCTGTTCATATTGAATTAGCTACAGATCTTACGACTGTGTCGTTCATAGCCGCGTTGAAACGGTTTTTATCCCGCCGTGGACCGGTACAATGCTTGTATTCGGACAACGCGACCAATTTTCGAGGAGCTAATTCGTTTTTACGCGACTTGTATACTTTCATAAATAAAGAATATCGCCCGCGCTTTGAAGAGGAGCTCGCTGAGCATCGCATTAATTGGCACTTTATTCCGCCCGCGTCACCGCACTTTGGTGGATGTTGGGAGTCCATGGTGAAGGCCGTGAAGACTCACCTTTTCAAGACAATAGGTCAACAACTTCTATCTTATGAAGAATTAGTTACAATTCTCTCTCAAATAGAGTGCCTGTTGAACTCCAGACCTCTTACTGTTCTTAGCGCTGATCCGGAAGAGCCTAAAGCTCTTACCCCTTCGCATTTTTTACATACTGTACCGCTTAACTCATTACCCGCCGCGGAAGTAGGTTTACTGTCTGATCACCTGCTTCAAAGACACTCTCTTATGGATAAATTAGTCCAGTCGTACTGGAAAAAATGGCGAAGCGAGTATCTTCATAGTTTACAATCACGCTTAAAATGGAATAAACCTGATGGAGACATGATTAAGGAAGGCACTGTAGTAGTGATAGTTAATGATAATGCGCCTCCTCTATCCTGGCCTCTAGGTGTTATTGAGAAGTTGCATACGTCTATAGACGGTAGCACGCGAGTCGTTTCAGTACGCACTTCTAATGGGATTCTTGTGCGACCTGTGGTCCGCTTATGCCCCATTCCTACTCAGTAATATCTTATTCAGTCCATTCCCTCTTTAGTTAGATTTAAGTGTAATTTCACTGTATATATTATTATATCATTCTCTTTAAAGGTGACCCTTTAAGGCCGCGAGGAATGTTAACGCCATTACTTTCTTTAGTTTTATATTTCATGCCTAATTACTGGCAACTCTAATTAATTAGTATCTGTGTAACATAAAGTTCCTTCCGCTTTCCTTCTCCCTTCCACAACCCTTATAATGCCTAAGTGAGAGCGAGAAGGAAGATCCGCAATGGCGCGCATACGCTGCCGCCAAGAAGATCCGCCAGTTCTCAACCAACATCGACGCCTGTGGGTAAAATTAATCCCAAGTCGAAAAAGGACTCATATTTTCACCGCGAAGAACGAAGATTGCTATTGAACAGTGCAAGTGCGTGTATGTGTGTTGTGGAAAGTGCAGATTCTCGTCCGTACGTGATATCCTGGACGCGCCAGCCACGTGGCTAAGGAAACCCTTCTCGTCGTGTCGCCATAGCTCACCAGGCAGGTACCATCATCATTTTCCCACACCACCAAAACACCTACTTGTGTCACCGAACCGCCCCTCATACAGTCCACTAAGAAAATTTCGATTTTCACCCCAAGGCTTTAGGCCGCCGCAACAGTTGGGAAAAGGCAGGCAGATTGATTGATTGGTATAACTAAGCCAGCACCCTAATTGCGTAAAACATTATCGATCGGAGTTGGTTTCATTTTGAAACAAATTGCTACCATTGCGTCATATGTTCGAAAAAATTGTCTGCTCGACAACGTAAATAACGCAATGAATGTTGTTGAACTGTCAAAATGAAATCAACTCCCGATTGATAATGTGTTACGCAATTAGGGTGCAGGGCACCAAATAGGTAAGGTTAGATTAGAACTGTGACCAATCACGTGCGAGCCGAGCGTGCGATGTGAGCGGTGCCGCGGGAGCGGCCGGCGAGCATTGATTCCAACGGCGAATTAAACCAGTTGGCTGCGATTGGAATAAGCGTGCTGAACTGTACCTACTAAACTATTTTTAAAAAAAATATTTTAAAGCCATTGGTGCCGATTCTGTTGTGCACAAACTAAACTTAATTTAGGCTATTGCTAACTTTTTCTCTCTATTATGACAAGAAAGGGACGGAAGTAAATTAGAGCTGTCAAATTAGTTAGAACTAATTTTTCCATAGACATTTAGACGACACGTAAAAACATGTCGACTAAAAACATGGTGAAGCGCAAGGCGTGAACTAGTTTGACATCTCCAACTTAGTTCATAGCTATAGCCGTCCTTTTCTCGCGCTGCCTGTTAGTAAAAGATAGCGATTCTCTAATTTTAGTTTAGTGCGTTCACAAGAGAATCGGCACCATTGTTATTTATTTAATCCTACAATAATAAAGTTTAAATATCATTCCGACTTGCTGACGACTCGGACACTACGTACTTATATGCAAAATGACACGTTGTATATTCGGACACAGTGTCCGAATTGACACATATTAATTTCAATATTTTTTTTTTTCACTGACAATTCGGACACTATGAAATTATTGAAGCTCACAGTCGGATAAAAAAGTATTAAAATGTGTGCCGCTGTGTGCGAATATATTGTGTCCAAGTTGTCAGCAAGTCATCATTCCATATTATCAATGATTTTATTAAACTATATCTTTAAAATTCTTGTCAGTGAGGCGCACTTAAGTCAGTAGGTATAGTTTGGAACCACAGGACGCGGTACACAAAATTCGTGTACCTACACATTGTAACCACAGATTTAATAAAAATGTAAAAATAAATTTACTCTAAAAAAAGTAATTAAACCGACTTCAAAACCTAAAACGAATAAAATTAATTTCATAAAAAAACTTAACAGCTTCTGAGGTCGGTGTCATCAATTCTTCAATGCACCTACATACTAGTTTAGTTGCATAAACAATTACATAAGCTCAAGACGGACGAAAATAGGAATCATCGCAATCAGCTTAGAAATGCCGGAGATGCAGTACCTACCTACATTTATGCAAAATTATAATTACCTAATGTATTATATACTAAAACCTTGCTGAAAGTATGTAAATCACATTAGTGAAAGAATCACCAAAATTGGTTCATTAGTTTTTGAGGAAATCAAGGACATACAAACATATATACATACGGGTGGAATACAGAACCACCTTTTTTGAAGTTGGTTAAAAATAGCATTACAATGTATACGCGAGCAGTTTCTTATGGGTGCTTTATGTGGCTTGACCTTGTATTTAATGGAAAGATGCATAGCAGACACGAAACCTATTTTCGTCTAGTGTTTTTGGGAAGCTCGATAATCCGACTGATAAAATACGATGCAGTTGCCAAATTCCCGGCGTAGATAAATGCTGTATTTTATTTTGCAAACACTTGTTCACGTAAATAAACTGTTGTGTTGTATCAAAATATATTGTATGTGTCGCCATCTAGTGGTAGGAATGTGTACTACACTATGCTTGTGGTCGTCCATGTTTAATTAAAAAACTTTTTTACAAAAAAATACAACAGACTTCCAAAAACAACACTACAAAGTGAAAAATAACTTTAATTTCGGAAGTCGGTGTCTGATTAAATGTATTTTCGTTTATGCCACCGACTTCCGAAATTAAAGTTATTTTTCACTTTGTAGTGTTGTTTTTGGAAGTCGGTTGTATTTTTTTGTAAAAAAGTTTTTATTTTTGACTTTTTAGTGGTTCACATGTGCTTACCCCTTCACAGCGTACTGGCGTGATGTTATGTTATGAACTGGTGTGAACAACAAACAGACATGAGATTTCAGCAATCCCAGTCCATTTGCTATCATTTATTGAGGAGTTCCGTTGCCTATCTCAGAAGTTCTTCATCAGATCTTCACCAAATTGAAATGGGACTACTCCAAGAAAGTACGCTTCCAAAAACTATCCAAATCGCTTCAAGTGTGCCTATAAAATTGGAAGAGTTCTCTCTATTTCTCCAGGATCCCATCATCAGATCCTGACTTGATGATCATGGGACCACCTGGAAAGTATACCCTTTCAAACAAAAAAAAAAACCCAAATCGGTCCAGCCATCTTCGAGTAATCGGGGAAAGGTTCCGACGAATTGAGAACCTTTTGTTCCTTTTTGAAGTCGGTTAAAAATAGTCCTTTTATCACCGCACACATTGTTTCATTTTATAAAAGCTGTATTGCAAACACTTCACGTCAAAAAAAAATTAAAACTGACAAAGAAAGGTAGCCAACTGTCCTGTAGTACTATTCTGTAAACATCTCACCGTGATAACTCAGGTGAAGTGAGCGTGAAGTGAGCCGTCATTCCACCCGATGCTAGGGGTTGACAGTATTGACAGCTCACTTTAAGATCACATGGGTGAAGTGATCTTAAAGTGAGCTGTCAATACTGTCAACCCCTAGCATCGGGTGGAATGACGGCTCACTTCACGCTCACTTCACCTGATTTATCACGGTGAGATGTTTACAGAATAGCACTACTGCTCCGATTTGATTTGGTTTGATAACAGCTTCTGAAGTCGGTGCCAAGCTAAGATGCATTGAAGAATTGAGGACACCGACTTCAGAAGCTGTTAAGTTTTTTGTGAAAGTTATTTTATTCGTTTTTGGTTTTTGAAGTCAGTTTTTACTTTTTTTAAAGTATTTTTTTTTTTTTCATTTTTAGTTTAATATACAATTACATAAGTATAAGCCCAAGACGAACGAAAAGAATCATCAAAAACCGGCTTAGAAATGCTGGAGATACAGTACATTTATGCTTATAACTTCGTACATAAGAATAATTAAATAATGTATTATAATACTAAAACCTCCCTGAAATTATGTAGATCACGTTAGTGAAAAAATCATCGAAATTATCATGGTCAGTATCTTGGTCATATCTTATGAGGATGGATGCTTTAAAAGTATCGTGTTGCCTATAGGTACAAAGCTCTCAATTTATTATTCAAAATGGATTTTTTAATCGAAGCGTAAGTTACGCCCAATTTTTCTTCATAACAAAGTATACACATTCTATGTCAATCAATCTGCCTAGCCTTTTCCCAACTATGTTGGGGTCGGCTTCCAGTCTAACCGGATGCAGCTGAATACCAGTATGTTACATGGAGCGACTGCCTATCTGACCTCCACAACCCAGTAACTGGGTAATACGATACTTCTTGGTAAGACTGATTGTCAGACTTTCGGGCTTCTGACGACCCGTAACGACTGTCAAAGATCCACGAATGACAGCCGGGACCAACGGCTTAACGTGCTTTCCGAGGCACGGAGGAATCTCGATATGTAAAGATGGTCACCCATCCACTGACCAACCCCGGCAAGCGTAACTTAACCTGATGGATCGACCCATGCGGCTGTTATTACTTAGCCACGAGGTCCTACTTATTTTAAGTCAATTCTAATGAAATAACTTAATAAAAGTGGTTTCATTTTTTTCAGCGGCCGATTTAGCAGCCCGGGTGTTGCCATCCTGGCTGCGAAATCGGCTGGTACCATCCCAGCTACCGACTACTGAGACAGTAACCCTGATTTTCTCAACGACTCCTCGGCGAAGACAAGGCCCTCCTACCGGTTCCCAGAGTGTGGTGGTTACGTTAATCAAGTTTCTAACAGCAACGCTGTTGGTGGCAGTGATCGTGCTGTTTGTTTTTATTTTGGTGTGCAGACGAGCGATACAGATCATGGTAAGTGATTAATATCAGAGACTAAATGTCTATTTCTGTCACATAAGTCATTTAGAAATGGCTAGAGGTGCTATAAGCCTTATCCTTAAAACTGCAAAATGGAAACGCTGTTTTCACACTCAGTTCTTAGACCAGCTGGAACAATTATAATGTTCTAAGCAGCTTTGACTTGCCCTATAGTAGTGGCAGAAATTTGTATTATGGTGTCTTAAAGCTGATCTAATGATTGAGATGGGTGCTCCGTTAGGAACAATAATAGAGAGACGCGCTGTCAAAAACGAACGAATGACTGCTTGGTGTATAATAATAAAATTGTTTTGTTATACAGAAATGGATGTATACAGATGAAACAGATGATCCGTACAGCAAACAGCTACGAACAAAGCCAGCAGAAATAGCTAACAGGTAAGAAATGGAATATTATTTGGATTATTAGCGATTGATATTTGAATAACTGGGTCAGGAAATGTGGAGTTCAGATAGACAGTCGCTCCATGTAAAATACCGGTATTCAGCTGCATCGGGTTAAATTGGGAAATGGACCCCAACATAGTAGGGAAGAAGTTAGGCAGACGATGTAATCAATATACTTACTAGATCCACAATTTCAGGCGAAAACAATCAGGGAAGTGTGTCCTACCTGCATACCCTGAGCACGGTACATATATAATAACGAATGATCCAGCAGCGAAACCCGATGAGAGCTTCGAGTCACTGACGCTGACCGTCATTTGTCTACCTGGCTATAAAGTCTTGGGAAAAGAAACAGTCATCTGTGACGATGGATTGTGGTCTGATCCTATTCCAAAATGTGTCCGTAAGTACAAAAATATATTTCTTACAAAAATAATGTCTAAAATCCCTTGAATGCGTAGCTTAGCGGTTTTGTTGACTAAAGTGAAGCTTTTGAAAGAGTATGTAATGTTTAGTACCTGTAAAGTAACAAAGTATTGTTACTTACATTAATTGAAGATATTTACATGTACGCTGACAATGCGCATGAATGTTGTATTTGATTCTGCGAAAGTTTCGAAAAATAATGTTATTTCAGAAGTTTTTCATAAGGTGATCCATAAAGGAGCTATATTGGGACCGATCTAAATTAAAAAAAATTACATACCTGGTAAAAAGCATAATATACCTGGTAAAAAGTATAATTCTTACACAATGATGTGTCCTCGATAACTGCATTACAATTCAAATGCTGTTACCATTTGCCATACTAATACATCCTATCCTGTCTTCCAGGTTTCTGCAAGCTAGACAACCACACCTCGGTCCACTACCACTGCCTCGTTACCGGCTCCATCGAGGGCCACCGCGCCTGCAACGCCGACGAACCATCAGGGACAGTCGTGAGACCCGAATGTAACAGCCCAAACTACTACTCAGCCGTCACCCTCCCCTTCATGAGATGCATTGACGGAAACTGGGACTACGTCGCGGTCTGCTCCCCAGGTTTGACCAAAAACGGAACAAATAATATCACTATATTGAAAAAAAAAACTGTCGATGTATTACTGTTGGACTTTTTGTACGCCAGTGGTGAGAAGTGTCATACAGCTAATGTATCAGTGGTTGTAAGGCCGTAGAAGAGAGGGATTGCTAATACAATGTGCCTACGTATATTTAGGTCGCAAAATGTTGTCGTCATTCATTGAGACAATGGCTATATCATGGAAAATTAACGGAATGTGTCAATTTGCTAAACAAATAATTTTCCTGACTGTGCATACCTACAATTCTAAGATCAAAGTTCTAAGTGATCTTTGCAGAATAGCACTAAATAATAATATAATTACAGACCTCTCACCAAAAAGCGTCTAAAAGCGTTTAAATAGTCTTTTTAATAAACTCTTTACCCTCAGAGTGTGGCCGAGTAACTCCAAATGGCGTAGACCTCATGATTGGCGGCAGACCAGCTAAGCGAGGAGAGCTGCCGTGGCACGTCGGCATCTACCGCAAGAAGACGAAACCTTACATGCAGATCTGCGGCGGATCACTCATTTCCAACAGGCTTGTTATTTCTGGTAAGTTGTCCATTCAAATCTATTGTACAGACGCCAGCACATCAAGCTACTACAATCTGTCAAATTTCTTTAATAGATTTTCATCTTTATCGCTAAAGTGTTAGGTTCAAGGTTGATTGGGAAAATTTAGCATTTCGGGTGGCTGGACCTGCTGGCGTCTGTACTTACAAAAGTAGTGTTATAAAGCGGATTAATTACACGTATCGAGTTTTGTTACGATAGGTCAATCGGTTAAACCACAATACCCGGTTGTTTGGTTTCCACGACCAGTCTGCCCCAGCAGCCTTTTTAAGGTCGTCAGTTTACAGGTATAGCTGGGGGGCGACCCACACCACGCATACCGATACGTGGCCTTTGAGGACTTGTCTGCTCCAGCGATTCTATGGGTCCATTGACAGGCATGGCCAGCCCGTTGCTACCTCTGGAGTCTCTGATACAAATACCTAACCTACCCTGTGATTGTGAGTTTCATGATTTTCTCCACAATTTATTGATTCCAGCTGCCCATTGCTTCTGGGACGATGTCATCAAACTACTACCTGCTTCCGAGTTCGCAGTGGCAGCCGGCAAGATCTACCGCCCTTGGAATAACCCCAGAGACGTGCACGCGCAGAAGTCTGATGTAAGTTCTTTATGTAACCGTAAATACGGTAACAAATTCAAATTCGTTTAAATCTGTTTGAAAAAATTACTGCGTTGCTGCGCGACCCGAACTGACTCCTAATGTGCTTTGGCGCAATTTTGCAATTCAGCGCGCTGCGGCTAGGTATTATGTGCTTTATATTGAACTTTAGGGATAAGTAAAAGACATTTATGATCAACAGGTCAAAGAAATTAATATCCCGGTCCGCTTCCAAGGCAGTGCAGCGAACTTTCAAGATGACGTAGCTGTTGTAATCCTGGAGACCCCCGTCGTATACAACCCGTTCGTCAGACCAATCTGCTTGGATTTTGACGTTCACTTTGACAGGAGACAGCTGCAGCCAAAAAATTCCGGGAAGGTTAGTGATGATTTTGACTGTCGAACAAACTATCAACCTTGCGCTTGTTCAAATAGTTTTTCGTCAGTTATAACGCGCCTGAAAAGCGGCTCGTCGGCCGTGGCTGAGAGGGGCTCGTAGCTAAGAAATAACAGCCGCACGGGTTGATCGATCAGGTTAAGCTACGCTTGCTACGGTTGGTCCGTGGATCAGTGACCATCTTTACTTACCAAAACAGGGGCCTTGGTATGTAAGCGTTGCGTACCTGGGAAAGCACGCTAAGCCACTTGGTCGCTGCTGTCATTCGTGGATCTTTGTCAGTCAATACGGGTCGTCAGAAGCCCGCAAGTCTGACAACCAGTGTCCAGTCTTACGCATTTACCAAAGGTTAAAGGTTGGTTGGTAGAAGTTAAAGGTTGAGGTCAGATAGGTAGTCGCTCCATGTAAAATACTGGTGTTCAGGTGCATCCGGTTAGAGTGGGCCGTAATCCACCACGCGGGCCCAGTACGGGTTGGCAGATGTCACAAGTCTTAGAGGATAAAGCGCCTGAAAAATAAGCTTAGCAATTTGTCGCATGAAGCGCGTATGGAGAGACAAAAGTTGCAGGCGCCGACAAATATGAAAATAAATTAATTTAATTTTGTCCGAAAGCATTAACTTAGTTAAAGTTGATTGAAATAAATAAATAATAATAATTAACGTGGATAGAGGTACGCAGTTAAGATTATATATTTTGGACTTTATTTTTAAATGGAGGCAATGTTGATTTAGTTTGGCCGGAAAAACTGCGCTGCACTGCGTTTCGCCCGGTCTGTGCCAGGTCTGAGGTTAAGTTTCACATGTACTGAAGAAAGTCTATGATCTGACAGGCGTACATTCAAGTCTTCTAGATCTTTATTAGTTTTCACATTCTTTTCTTCATCAATAAGTCCAGGATGCATTTTGAAGCTACGGCACTGAGCCTATAAAACTATATTCAATTGCTTAATAACTTTAACGTCAATGAAGTACGTGTTTCAGCAACAGACTGATTTATTTGCCTATAGGTATAATCATAAGTACCAACCTATGGCGACGTCACAATAACAAAGATCAAAATAGAGTGCCACAAACTTATCTGACCAGCACCCTAATTGCGTAACACACTATCGATCGGAATTTGAATCATTTTGAAACAAATTGCTAATCCATTGCTTCATATGTTCGAAAAATTTGTCTGCTCGACAACGTAAATAACGCAATGAATGTTGTTGAAATTTCAAAATGAAACCAACTCCATTGATAATGTGTTACCCAATAGTAGGGTGCCGGTGGCTTTAAGGACGCTGTTACAAATGGGTAGTCAAATCATTACTTTTTTAAACAAAAGCATGTTTATTAAATAAAATGCTTCACATTCTTAAACTGTTTTTGGCCAAATTGTTGATAAATGTGCAAGGTACGATTCTGAACTATAAATATAATTTTAGATAGGTACAGTTTCTCAATAAATGTACCGGACTGAAAAATTTTACTTTGGTACATTTATTGAGAAAATGTACCTATTTAAAATTATATTTATAGTTCAGAATCGTACCATGCATATCTATCAACAATTTGGCCAAAAAACATTTTCAAATTCAAATCATTTAATTCAGACTTTTGGTCCATAGAGTGTTAGTAGTACATCAAAATGACTTAAAGCTATGTTAGTAATACATACAACAAATAGAAAAAACGCCAGTCAGCCTACAATATGTGCAGACCAATCCAATGCCTCCACATAGGACTATGGATGTAGTCTGCAATTACCCTCAGGTAGCTGTTGGGACTGCCCCTAACCCTTCGCATCAGCGATGCTGCTCTCTTACGTATAATGGCGTGAAAGCCGTCTACTTGAGCATCAGCAAACATCGCTGAATGCAAATTATTTTATTTAATAAACATACTTTTGTGAAAAAAAGTCATGATTTGACTACCCATTTGTAACAGCGTCCTTAATTGTAACTAACGAAATCACTATGAAAAGTGACAAAGCTTGTCATATTTTGTTCACCGACAGCGACGCTGATACCGGGTTAGATTGTTTGTGGAACTATAGCTGCTTAGGTAGGTACACTTTTGACCAACGTCGAGTTGTCATCTACCTAAAACCTTTTTATAGGCCTTGCCATTATATAAAATACTAGCTTTTCCTACCTACCAGAAAATCCATCCATAATCCTTGCCTACATTATAAAGGGAACCTCTGTGCAAAATTTCAGCTTTCCAGGTTAGTGTTTGGGCTGGGCGTTGATGAGTCAGTCAGTCAGAACTTCTCTTTTTAACCGACTTCAAAAAGGAGGAGGTTCTCAATTCGTCGGAACCTCTTTTTTTTTTTTTTTTATTATTTTTTTTTTATGTATGTTCCCCGATTACTCGAAGATGGCTGGACCGATTTAGATTTTTTTTGTTTTGTTCGAGAGGGTATACATCACAGTTGGTCCCATATAAAATTGATTGACTTTGCTTTGGTAGTTTTTGAGTTAGCTTCAATAATACGTATTTTTTCCCCACTTTTATATGGATGATGTTCTAGTTTGTTTTGCAGATAGTGGTATTATAATTTGTGTGGGGTAGGTACACAACTAAAAAGTGAAAAATAAAAACTTTTTTACAAAAAAATACAACCGACTTCCAAAAACAACACTACAAAGTGAAAAATAACTTTAATTTCGGAAGTCGGTGGCAAAAAACGAAAATACATTTAACACCGACACCGACTTCCGAAATTAAAGTTATTTTTCACTTTGTAGTGTTGTTTTTGGAAGTCGGTTGTATTTTTTTGTAAAAAAGTTTTTTTATTTATACAGAACATCATCTGCCTAGCTTTTTCCCAACTATTTTGGGGTCTGCTTTCAGTCTAGCCGGATGCAACTGAATACCAGTATTTTACATGAAGCGACTGCCTATCTGACCTCCACAACCCAGTTACTGGGTAATACGATACCCCTTGATAAGACTTGTCAGACTTTCGGGCTTCTGACGACCCGTAACGACTGTCAAAGATCCACGAATGACAGCTGGGACCAACGGCTTAACGTGCTTTCCAAGGCTCGGAGTGGTCTCGGTATGTGAAGCTTAACTTGATCGATTGACCTATGCGCCTGTTACTACTTACCCACGAGCCCCTCGAAGCGAAGCTCTTTATGTGTGACGTTATTATAGGTATCTACCATTTTATTTTTTTCTAGGTGGCCGGTTGGGGCCTCACATCAGAAAATGGCAAGGCCTCCCAAATCCTCAAGGTCGTTGAACTGCCCTACGTGGACATTGCGAAATGCATCACACATTGTCCAGCAGGCTTCAGAGAGTACATCACCAGCGATAAGATTTGCGCTGGCGGGCATGGTGAGTTCAACAAAAATGATGATATCGTAGGTACCTACGTCGACCGTACGTCACGCGTCGGTGGTAACCCTTGACCTGGCCTTTTTTTTTTTTTTTTTTTTATCGTGGAGAAATGCTCATGCATACTGCACTACCACGAGGAGATAGTGCAGTTATGTGCGACTCTAACCCACTAAAACTCCACGGTGTCCTCCTCTGCCGCTTAACGGCGGGAACACGGGCACGCGTTAGCACTCATCCGTGAGCCCGCCACGGCTGTCCGTCACTGAACCCTCCTCTGGGGGAGTACCTACTCCCCATCACCGGCGCACCAGAACACCTTGCACGCCGAGACCACCCGTGGTTCCAAACCAACCCTTGACCTGGCCTAGCGTAATAAGGAGTTTCAGTAGTAGAGAGGTTAGCTTATATTGTTACCACTGACGTGTAGCCTACGGTATGTTTTTTTTTTTTTTTTTGTATCCGTATCTGTCCCTAGACATCACTCCATGTAAAATAATGGTATTCAGCTACATCTGGTTAGTCTGGAAGCCGACCCCAACATAGTTGGGAAAAGGCTAGGCAGATTGATTGATCTGTCCCTAGACATTTAGCTGCTCCTTTGGTCGAAGTTATTCTGTAATTAGTCTTTGAAGCAGTTAGGAATTGTCCATTGACCACCCTCGCCTATTCTATACCACCTACTGTACTACAACCCGAAAATTTTGAGGGTGATACACGGATCGATCCATCAGGTGGTGCTACGCTTGCCGGGGTCGGTCCGTGGATGAGTGACCATCTTTACATACCCGAGACTCCTCCGTGCCTCGGAAAGCACGTTAAGCCGTTGGTCCCGGCTGTCATTCGTGGATCTTTGACAGTCGTTACGGGTCGTCAGAAGCCCGAAAGTCTGACAACCAGTGTTACTAAGGAGTATCGTATTACCCAGTAACTGGGTTGTGAAGATCAAATAGGCAGTCGCTCCATGTGAAATATTGGTACCTATTCAGTTGCATCCGGTTAGACTGGAAGTCTTTTTTTTTTTGTCGGATTGTAAATCCTCATGGATATCCTCCGCCCTGGGGCGAGCAGAGGGGTCTGGTCTGGGGTCTGTATGGGGGGGGGGGTCAGATAATTCTAAGTTTTGACGTTTAACGTCATTCACCTCACCTTTTTCAGGTACAGCGCTATGCAAAGGCGACAGCGGCGGCGGGTTAGCGTTCTCCGAGTCAGAACGAGGCGCAGACCGCTACTACCTCAGAGGACTTGTCTCCACAGCCCCGAACAATGAGAACCTTTGTAATAGTAATACTTTTACTACGTTCACACAGATACTAATACATGAACATTTTATTAGGCCGTATCTGTAGGGTCAGGTCAGACCAAGCAGCAAAATGCTCGAAGAGTTTTTCATTGATAATGAACTTAATCAAAACTGAAATAGAGTTCAAAATTACGAGCAAGATATGATTCTCTGAGGCGTGTGTTCGAGCAGAGGTAGGTAATTATTTTCACTCAAAACTTGACAGCAAGAGAGAGAACGTGTTTTAGCATTTTGCTGGTCTGTCTAGCTGCGCTGACACTTGAAGTGCTACAACGAAGTAAATGTACTTCGTAGGTGCCACACACATTTTCGGGTCGGCACATTCGGCAGTGTTTGCCGAACAGCAATACCCGACACGGAGCAGTTACCTACTACACACATTATTCGTCTTGTGTCGATCGGAAAGCTTCGTTCGGCATCTACACTCGCTTATTCATGTTCGGGTCGGCTTGGCACAATTTGAGCTAAGCCGAACGGCTTTTTCCCGAAAATATAAGTATCTACACTAGCTGTTGCACGCAGCTTCGCTCGAATGTGAAACCAAAAATCCTTTCTTAGTGGATACTTACAACATAAAAGGCATTAACTGCCAAAATTTCAAGATTGTAGCCTCAGCGGTTTAAGCTCTGCGTTGATGTATCCGTCAGGACAAGTAATTAGGTATATGGGTACCATAAAGATAATTATAGGTATTCGGTATTGCCGCCCGGCTATCCCGAATCATGCCGAGCCGAACATGTATGTAGCACCCCACATACGTACAGCGCACGCCTCGTCGAAGTTTTTAGCGTTGTATTATGCATGCCAAAGAGCGATGGAACGCAGCATTCTGGACGTAAAAAGACAGGACAATATTCGGAAGACCACGCTGCGTTCCAAAATGGGTATTAGATATGGACGTAGGCAAGAAGGCTGCCAGGCTCAAATGGGATTGGGCAGGTCACATCAGTCGTTCAATTTGTATCTAGGTGTAACACGCGTGGTATCACTATAGACGCGTACCCGCGCGGGTCGCTTGAACGGAGCAACGCGCACCCGCGCGGGGACTCGTCATGACGTAGTGCGTAGACACCAAAGCCGGTGCTGGCCCTCAGAACGTTGCAAGTCGGACAACTTTAAAAAAAAATAAAGCAGGGTTGGATGATCTATTATTATAATCCTTTTTTCTTTTTCGTGTGATTCGTGATCGTGACTAACCTGGTGTCAGAGTTTTTATGCCACCCATGGTCTCTGACTTGGCTTCACAAGCCAGCGAGAAATATCTGTCATTATTATAATAAATATCTACTATAACAAACATTTATTGATGGTGTCTTATATGAAAATATTAATAACAAAAAAAAAATTAAAAAAAAAAGCATAGGTAAATGTTTCATCCTAAACTTTTTTTTTTTTGATGGAAAGCATCAATGACCTCCCGCTCTGGGTTGGAGCGGAAGGGCGTGTTAGACTTTTACTGACTAAAACCCACCCGTTTTCCTTCAGTTGCCTGTGCTAGTGTGCTAGGGCCACGGGTATCTCTTTCGAACAACCCCCGACCCTGGCAATGATTGCTGTAATCATTATGGCTGTTTTTTCTATTTGATGTTTTAATAAATGTTTTGATACTACCTAACCAGTTTTTTTTTGGCACTGATTATGCTAAATCCCTCTTATTACCTACCTTAAACATTTCGATAGACATTTTGTAAAAAACTTTTTTACAAAAAAATACAACCGACTTCCAAAAACAACACTACAAAGTGAAAAATAACTTTAATTTCGGAAGTCGGTGTCTAGTTAAATGTATTTTCGTTTTTTGCCACCGACTTCCGAAATTAAAGTTATTTTTCACTTTGTAGTGTTGTTTTTGGAAGTCGGTTGTATTTTTTTGTAAAAAAGTTTTTATTTTTCACTTTTTAGTTGTGTACCTACCCTAAACAAATTCAAATACCACTACCTGCAAAACCAACTAGAACATCATCCATATAAAAGTGGGGAAAAAATAAGTATTATTGAAGCTAACTCAAAAACTACCCAAGCAAAGTTATTCAATTTTATATGGGACCAACTGTGATGTATAGAACAAAAGAAAAAAAATCCAAATCGGTCCAGCCATCTTCGAGCAATCGGGGAACATACATAAAAAAAAAAAATAAAAAAAAAAGGTTCCGACGAATTGAGAACCTCCTCCTTTTTGAAGTCGGTTAATAAGAAATATGAAATGAATGAACCACAAAAACTGGCGCTTCTAGGTCGGTAAGTAGGTACCTACTGGTTTGGTCGGGGTAGGGGTACTTTAGCTTATGTTTCGACTTTTAACACAAAATAAATACCTAAGTACATAATAGAACAAAAACAGAAGATTCACTCCGAAAAATCCTAGACATAAATAGCGACTTGGTGCGACACAATAAAGTGCATATGGTAGGCCCTACAATTATATTCACATAAAAGTTGAGTCTCTTTCTACCGCGTAACTCTTATACCTTCTGACTCACTGACCTTAAAATACGCTGGACTGGCTATCGCTATCAATTTCATGTGCCTATTTGAAAATCGCCATTTTGGCGCTGACGGCAGCAGTGTGGGGAATGGAACTAATACTAGTGATGTACAACAAAAGGTTTGTTATCGATAAAAACTTTTCTGATATCGACCACAATGATAGAAATATTACAATTACAATACAAGCTATGATACAATCACTGTCACTATTATAACACTTTAATTTATATCACAATCACAGTAAACACTTTAGAAAACTTTTTATTCCGCAGAGACACTTGGCGTAAAATCAACAAACAACGGCCATTTGCAATCTTATTACACTTCTGGACACATCTATTGGCCCACCTTAGAGTTTAGGTTTCGATGGCCCCTACCGAAATATGATTGCTAGATTGAACAAAAACTGTTGATGCAGTTTTAAACCTGATACATTTTACCATCTTTTTCGATCGTATTGTTTTAAATTTGAATTCAGAATACCATACGACATGGAGCTACGCCTAACAAGTCGGATATGCGCCTTGTTAAAGGCAATTGATTTTTGAATAAAAAACATGTTTTATCAAATAAAGGTTTAATTTAATAACGCGTGTTGCCTCCATGGGCATCTACCACAGCTCTCATACGATTAGG
Source organism: Cosmia pyralina (assembly GCA_946251885.1). Taxonomy (NCBI): domain Eukaryota; kingdom Metazoa; phylum Arthropoda; class Insecta; order Lepidoptera; family Noctuidae; genus Cosmia; species Cosmia pyralina. Next base: position 5,079,976 of record OX276368.1, on the reverse strand, counting down.
CATAGAGTTTATCAACCGCTCTATGAAATTTTGAGGGATCATCTCCCATTCCTCTTCTATGGCAGTTTTCAACTCCTGCATCGTCTGGGCAACTGGCTGACGAGCCCTAACACGTCTTTTTAGCTCGTCCCACATGTGCTCAATGGGGTTCATGTCTGGGCTTCTGGCTGGCCAGTCCATAACTGTGATGTTCACATCCCGAAGATATTCCCTGACGATGCCGGCCGCATGGGCTCTTGCATTATCATGCATAAAAAGGAAATTTGGGCCCACATAGTCCGCGTATGGTATCACGTGAGGTTCTAAGCACTCACGAATGTACCTTTCAGCATTTAATGTTGGCAGCCGTGGTCCTGTAACAACCTCAAGTTGAGTTTTGCCGCTCGCGAATATACCGCCCAGACAGTCCATGAGCCACCGCCATAAGCAACCCTCTCTTCAAAGCAGCATTGTGCGAAACGCTCTCCCTTACGTCGGTATACCTTCTTCCTTCCATCATTGCCATGTAACACAATTTTAGACTCATCAGAAAAGAGTACACGGCTCCAATCTTGCTGTGTCCAATTTAAATGACTGCGTGCGAAATGAAGGCGCGCTGTTCGGTGGGCTCGCGTTAGTTTGGGGCCATTAGCTGGCTTGTGTGGTACCATATCGCGTTCTTTTAACCTTCTCCGAACAGTTCGAGCGCTCACAGATACTCCGTCGAAGTCGCAAAGTTGGTTTTGTATCTCAATGGAGGTAAGGTGACGATTTCTCAAGCTGGTCGTCACGATGAATCGATCCTGCCTTTCAGTTGTGACCCAAGATCGTGGCCTTCCTTGGCGACGAACAAAGCCGCCAGTCTTTAGGTACCTCTGATAAACATTTCGGACCGCAGATCGACTTAAATTAAGTTGAGCACTCACGTTTCTTTGGCTGTGTCCGGCCTGAATAAGTGCCACAGCTTGGGCGGCGACTTCAGGTGAAGTATCCATAGATTATTGATAGAACCTCACCTTAATGTTAAGAATAAGTAATGTTTGTTGCAAAACCAAAGATATCAATCACTTTTTCAAGAATTAAATCCAAGTAAACCAATAAAACCAAGTTTTCTTAGTATTCGATTGTTTGATATCAACAAACAGGCTCCAAATTGTCTTTTGTTTCTTTAAATTCTGTGTTCGAAATTCAAAAAAAGACTATTGAATGAAATTGTGAATGTGCCAGGTTCAAAACTGCATAAAAACTTTTTGCTCGACCTAATATAAAATTTTAGCTAGGACCAAACGAAACTGAAAATACAAGGTGGGCCAAAAGATGTGTCCAGAACTGTAGTTCTCAGAACTCTCACGCCTGTCACTGGGGGCACTTTGAATCGGCACAGCAAATAGCTGTCATTTTTTAAGGGATAGCCAGTCCAGCGTATTTTAATAGAGGTCAGTGTTCTGACTCGTTGTCTTCTTTTACGACGAGGCGCTTGAGTGTGTATCGAACTAACGTGCGAGCCAGCCGGTGCGCGGCAGCCATAGAAATATAAATTCTTTTATCTATGGCGGCAGCCCACCAAAGTGCGGAAAGTCATACCTGGTCTACATACGGAGCGCGCCTAGCCGTGTGGCTGACAGTGGCATGGTCACCATCAGAGATTTTAATTTTGATAACATGAAAAATTTGTCGCTAATTAGTAGTCGTTTGCCGCCAAATATCAGAATTTGTCGGTCACTGGTTCAAAACTTATAAGGGTTCATTGGTGGCCGATCTGGAAAGCGTTTCCCCAGCTTGGCCACATTTATATCTAAAAAACTAGCGAAGATCTGGTTTCTGCCAGATTTATTCGCTAATTAGTCCCAAGTTTTCGCCAAGTCACAGATTTAATCGGGTCTTAGTTTAGAAGATATAATGAGTTCAATTTTTAATTACAGTTCAAGAGCTAGATCGATGAGTTTACGATAAAATCTTTGATCTAGCTCTTGGACTATACTTAAAAATTACCTAGGTAGGTAATTTTTAATACTTACAATTTTTTTATTTTTAATACTTATGTAGGTAGGTACCTACATAAGTATTTTTAGAACCCCAAAATAGGAATTTTATTAGAGGTTCACAAAAAGAGGCTCGTGGCTAAGTAATAACAGCCGCACGGGTCGATCCATCAGGTTAAGCTACGCTTGCCGGGTTTGCCCGTGGATGGGTGACCATCTTTACATAGGTACCAAGACTCCTCCGTGCCTCTGAAAGCACGTTAAGCTGTTGATCCCGGCTGTCATTCGTGGACCTTTGATAGTCATTACGGGTCGTCAGAAGCCTGAAAGTCTGACAAGACTTACCAAGGGATATCGTATTACCCAGTCACTAGGTTGTGGAGGTCAGATAGGCAGTCGCTCCATGTAAAATACTGGTATTCAGCTGCATCCGGTTAGACTGGACGCCGACCCCAACGTAGTTGGGAAAAGGCTAGGCAGATTCATTGAAAAAGAGGCGCAATCATAATATTAGAGTGTTCAATAATATTTTTAAGTCCGCAAAATGGGAATTATTAAAGGATGGATTACACACATGCCTCTTTAAATTCAGGTTAAATGAAAAAAGAAATACAAAAGATCTCAATTCATTTATTACATACAAAAATAATTTAATTACATTTAGAATTATTTTAAATGACTTCATTTCTTTACTTACGAATTAATTTAAACGTTAAACAAATGTATTCTTCACCTACTACGACATTACAGACAAATAAGATGCCACAAATCCGTGGTGCTACACGAATAATATTTACTTCTACTAATACCACGTGCCTCGGAAAGCACGTTAAGCCGGTGGTCCCGGCTGCCATTCCTGGATCTTTGACAGTCGTTACGGGTCGCCAGAAGCCCAAAAGTCTGACAACCAGTCTTACCAAGGGTTATCATGTTACCCAGTTAATGGGTTGTGGAGGTCAGATAAGCAGTCGGTCTATGTAAAATACTGGTATTCAGCTGCATCCGGTTAGACTGGAAGCCGACCCCAACATAGTTAAGAAAAGGCTAGGCAGATAATGACTAATAACAAATTGGCACATTAAAAAATTGACTTTTTCTAAATACATTGAGACCACAGAAAAAATTAGGGCAGGATTTGCGACCGCACTTATGTGACTGACACTGGCATGGCTACCATCAGGGATTTTAATTTTGATAACACAAAAGTTTTGTCGCTAATTATTCGAAATTTGCCGCCAAATATCAGAATTTGTCGGTCACTGGTTCAAAAGTTTTAAATGTGGCCAAGCTGGGGAGATGCTCTCCAGGTCGGCCACCTATGAACCCTTATAACTTTTGAACCAGTGACCGACAAATTCGGCAAATTTCGACTAATTAGCGACAATTTTTTTGTGTTATCAAAATTAAAATCCCAAATGGTGGCCATGCCAATGTCAGTCACACACCGAACTTTGGTATGTAAAGAAGGCGTCACATACGAATGTGCACTTTATTTTAAAAACATTAATATTCATATTCCTAAGAATTGCTCACTTTGGCTTATACGAATATGAACATTACACTCAATAGAAAAGGTTCAAATTCGTATGAAACGCTCACTAAGCAAAATAAAAGTATGTGGGGGTTAGTTTTTAACATTCACAAAACTACAAAATACCAGTCTGTTTTTAGAGCTACATCTCCAAAACTGCTGCGAGGAATTTGATATAATAATAGCCAGTCTATTATTGTCCCACTGCAGGGCAAAGGCCTCTTCTTGCACAGAGAAGGCGCCAGCATTGATCACTACGCTTGCTCAAGACTTGTTGGCAATTTCTGACTTATACTAGCTGTAAGTCCAGGTTTCCTCATAAAGATATAATTATTATCAAAATATTTGAGCGTTTTTAATGGAAGATTATTATCTAATAACTAGTATGTGCAAGGTACTACTTATATACGGGGTGTCTGAGAAAGGGTGACGGTAAGCCGACGTTCGCACGGATGTAAAAATATCGCGACGCTATTTTATGGCGCACTGGATTTTCAACTCTCGCTGTTGAGCCGAGAGCGTTGAGAATCCAACTCAACAACAACAGAGCGCATTCTTGCGCGTCGAAAAAACACATTGTTGGATTTTTCAACTTTCGGCGCTAAACAGAGCGTAGAAAATCCAGTGCGCGAAATAAAATCGCCGCGATATTTTTACGTCCGAGCGAACGTCGACTAAGGGTGTAGTACAAACCATCAAAATGAACAACTTTCTCCCGAGGACCAACATCGTAATCGCGAAAAAATTATCAGTCCTCCCATACATTTTAGTCGAGCAGGTATTGAAGTTTTGTGATTGATTTTTTTTTTCACGATGACGATGTTGGTCCAAGGGGCTTGTGGCTAAGTAATAACAGCCATACGGGTCGATCGATCAGGTTAAGCTACGCTTGCCGCAGTTGGTCCGTGTATGGGTGACCAGCTTTACATACCAAGACCCCTCCGTGCCTCGAAAAGCACGTTACGCCGTTGGTTCCGGCTGTCATTCGTGGGTCTTTGACAGCCGTTACGGGTCGTCAGAAGTCCGAAAGTTTGAAAACTAGTCTTACCAAGGGGTATTGTATTACCCAGTAACTGGGTTGTGGAGATCAGATAGGCAGTTGCTCCATTTAAAATACTGCTATTCAGCTGCATCCGATTAGACTGAAAGCCGACCCTGACATAGTTGGGAAAAGGCTAGGCAGATGATGATTACAATGTTGGTCCCCGGAAGAATGATATTCAGTTTGATGATCTGTACCACACCTTAATTTTCCGACAAATCTTAAACACATTGTTTAAAAATTTCAGTGATACAAAATATAATTAAGTACCTATATAGCTATAAATTCATTTATTAATTTTAAAACATCCATTTCTATTTTGTAACTAGCTGACTCGCCAGACATCCTATCAAAATTTCAATATCAATATTTTTTTTATTTGTCTTTTAAAACACCCCAGTAAATAGGAGCATAAAACAAAAAAAAAATATATTATTCAAATTGGTCAAGTCATTCTCAAGTTATGACGAGACCAAGGGAAATAGGGATTCATTTTATTATAAAATATATATAGATAATTAATAATATTTTTTTTTTTATTGTAATAATTGTCTACACACAATATAAGAAACAAAAAATTTTGAAGAACCAAATTGTGATTATTATTACATAGACCAGTACATAAAATGATCAATAGATAATTAATACAAAATAATTTATAATAACTTATTAATTTATTTTTTTCTTTGATAATTACCTATCTACATTCAGAACAGTTTTTATTACCTGCGGCCACTTTCACTGATATACCCCGTTTACATTCAGCCATTGCCATTGCCATTCGCGCTGCCGGAAATATTTCCCTAAATATTACTGTGGCGTTTCAAGGGAAATGAGTGTTTACATTGCCTCGTCACATGTCTTTCCAACAATGGAGAACGTAGAAATTCGATAGCAAGTATGCGAGAGAGCAATACCTACATAAACAGTCATACGCGCTCTCGCTGCCGGCCCTTTGATGTCAGCAAAAAAAACCACCAGTTTGGGGATCGCCAGGCAAGGCAAGCGGCAAAGTCAATGGCAAGGGAAGCGACCTGTTTACACATTCGCGTTGCCCATTTCATTTCCCATTTCCTTGCAAGTTGCCGTGGAAATAGGCTGAATGTAAACAGGCTAATAGCCTCATGTTATGCCATCTGCCACTGTTGGATTTTCAATGCTCGAGTGTAGACACGCAGTAAAGACTTGTGAGCTTACAACACTGGGAATACTGTAATGGAACTCTAATGATATAAAAAAAAACCTTGAGAAGACTTGTCTAACAAATCCATAGCCTCAGGCATTATTTTTCCAGTCTGCAGACTAGAAAATTCACATACAAAATTAATTATTTACCTAAAACTAAAAAATTCACCACATTATTCGTTGCACATAATCAAAATCTGACCAAATTACTTCTCTCTCAAAGAATATAAAGAATGCAGCTGTATTTATTATGAGATACCACAAAAATTCAGCCATTACCACCGGAAAAGATGGCCGAGCAAATCTCAACCTTAAAACTATGTAAGGGATCAAGAAGTAACGAATTTCTATCAACCTTTGCAATGCTAGAGCTAAAACTAAGCTAACGGTGTATGGCAAAAGGAATGAAATACAGTTCTGATCTTTTAAATTATCATAAATGCTGAATAATAAGAAAATATATATGGGCACCATTGTGTAGATGGCATGGTCATACTTTCCGTACCAGCGGTTCCATATGTAGAAAGTAAAATGTCTGTTGTCTGCTAGTAAGTATGGATGAACTAAGGTGTTATGGTGGACCATCAAAGTGAAGATGATACCGCATAGTAATACTAGACCCTTCTCTCTTAACATGAGTTTTAATGTTGACTGCAGTTTGTATACAACATATGGAAAACCGAATACTCCGTAGAACATAAGAAAATATAGCAACTGTGGTAAGTGGATGGTTGCTTCGTGTGCAGCCTTATCACCTACTACTATAGAACCGTTGATATACACAAATGCTACGAACCCGCTCAGTATAATCATGTGTGTGAGCAGAACAGCAGCATCATGGAATGTTACGAACTTAAAGAAGCTGGAAAGATGAGTTGATACATGGTATTTTGCTGCACAGTATACGTCCCACATACCATAATACCGTTTCAACTTAGACTTATCAACATCTTTGGCTATCAGTGACCGCTTGCTGAGTTTTACATCATTGATATATTGATTACCAAAAACCCTTGAGCTTTTGATCAGTAAATCTAATAACTTGTGACCAAAAACCATTGCGATCCACACTACGTTCGTCTGCCTCATAATTATAGATGAAATACCAAATATTAATATGAAAATTAAGTATCTATTAGATAAGCACAGTCTTGAAAACATTAGAAGAAAAGTTAATGAAAGTACATCAGTATAATAAACGTGAGAAAAGAAATATAAAGGGGGCAGTATAGCTAAATTCAGAGCCTGCAGAATAATCTTCATATGATTTCTGTCGCCATAATACACATATTTAAGAATACTAGAGAATAAAACTAAATTAACGCATGATGCAATGAGATTCACGAAGCGTAGATTGTAGGTATTGCATTCAGCAAATAAACCGATCAAAGAGGAAACCAAATACAAGCCAGGAAGTGTTGTTATTTTTGGGTCCCAGTGTGAGAAGTTACCGGTACAGTAAGATATTCCTTGCGGTATATGGAAGTGTTCATCAATAACTGTCTGCGTAGCTTTGTTGACACTGTTGAATATAAGTTTTGATGCTAAGAAGTATGCAGAAACTTGTAGAGAAAGCAGAATGTAGTATCTCCCTGGCAACACCATTTTGGCTGGCCGCTGAAAAGGAAACATTAACTTTTGTTAAAATTCTTATTTGAATATTAGGTTTGTATTGCATGGGGCTTTAAGATAGCTGGCGAATTTGTAACCCTTCGGGGAATGCTATGTAAAGTAATTTTATATTTTTAGATTTATGGGTATTTTTGTTTGAATAGTAAGTATAATGAGACGCATAGTTGCACGAGAGATTTCATTATCATTTTAAAATTGCATTTACCTACATAACCTTTTTATAATTTTATTTATTGCTTCAGAACGGGTTAAACATATCCACTATCAGCAAAAATACTCTTTAATCAATAACTTATAATAATTAAATAACTTTGTATGCAGGAAGAGTTATAGTTTAATTTGCACATGCGTCCCGTCCCGGAACACTAAAATAAATCGATAGTTTCTAAAAAAAGGACTTACTGCGTAATTCCAGGTTAAACTATAGCAAAATCCGCTCCGTAATCTTGTATATGCTACCTGGAGCTGTATTTAATGATTAGACGTTGTTTTCACATACTTTTTCGTTGATTACAAATTCGCCGGAACGCAAGTGTGATAAAATTGATAACGAGAAATGGCGGCTTTTTTGACAATGACACACACAACACAAGACATTTCAATCACTTGATTGCTAATAAAACGTTTTACTTAACAGTATAAATTATGCACCGTGCTGGGTTTTTACTGTACTAATTTTTATTAAAATTGACCGCCCCTAAGACGACCCACTGATCTGAATATGGTTATGGTGATTTATTTCAAGACTAAACAGAAAGTTTAGTTAAATTGCAAATCATCATCATCTTCCTGCCCTTATCCCATATTACTTGGGGTCGGCGCAACACGTTTTCTTCTTCCATTCTCCCCTGTCAACCGTCACGCTATCATTCACTCCCTTCTCTTTCATATCATTCCTCACACAATCCATCCATCTTTTCTTTGGCCTTCCTCTGCCTCTCCATCCATCAACATCTATATTCATCACTCTTTTAGTCACATGCGTTTTGTCTCTCCTCATTACATGCCCATACCAAGACAAACGATTTCCTTTCAACTTTTCTGTCACTGGCGCCACTTTCAAACTTCCTCTTATATACTCATTTCTCACTTTATCATTCTTGTCACTCCACACATCCATCTCAACATTCTCATCTCCGCTGCATGCAATTTTTTTTCATCCGTCTTCTTCACTGTCCAGCATTCCGATCCATAAAGTACGACAGGCCTTATCACGGACTTGTAAATTTTCCCCTTCAACTTGAGGGGCATCCGTGGGTCGCAAGTTGTTCCTGTAACCTGTCGCCATTTCATCCATCCTGCGTTGATCCGGTGCGTTATGTCTCGGTCTACTTCGCCATCCCCTTGGACAAGCGACCCGAGGTACCGAAAGTCGGAGCAGATCGGTAAGGGCGTTCCGGCAAGAGATATGGGCACAGGACCGGAGAGTCCGCCAAAATCACAAAACAAATACTCTGTTTTGGTCCGACTTACTCTCAGGCCAACGGTCTCCAGTCTTTTCCACCACACCTCCAATCTGCTCTGGACCTCTAAGCCACTCTCGGCAACCAGCACAATGTCATCGGCGAACAGCATACACCAGGGAGCCTCTTCCTGGATATCCGAAGAAAGAGCATCCATTATCAGCACAAAGAGGTAAGGGCTGAGTGCAGACCCCTGGTGCAAGCCGACAGCCACATCGAAGCTGTCAGTAGTGCCCACTGTAGACCGGACTTGGGTACTGCATTAAGTTAGTTAAATTGCAAATAAAGCATTAGTTAAATTGCAAATAAAATTACATTTTCCTTGCTGCTAGTAAAACAAAACGTATAATTTCGTTTCTTTACACGTAGTTGGCAGAGACTGGGTATAATTTTAAAAAATAAATTGGTTGTTATGGTTGGTAGGTATTGAGCTACATCCAGTTAGACTGGAAGCCAACCCCAACATAGTTGGGAAAAGGCTAGGCAGATTGATTGGTTGATATTGGTATGATGGGCTGGGCTGGCTGGGCCATGGGATATTATGATAATATCAGAGAAGTAGGTATGGAAGAAAAAGATATGTTGCGCCCGCTGTACCGACCCCAACAAATAAATTGGAATAACAAATGACAGCAGTATGATGACTATTGATGACACAAAACTGGTGAAGTTTTTCAAAAGCTTTTTTGTCATAACTTCAAGTAATTTTTTATTTCTTTTACGAGAACGAATTCGGAAACGAAACGCAAAATTAGGAATGTTTCCTATTACACTCCCCAATAAAAATTTACTCTTCTTCTGATTGGTGCAAAATTATTACCATTTCTGCTATAGGTTCTCAAATAACAACAATATTATAACAGACTTAGGTAATTTTCGTCCATACTAGGTCCATCCAGTAAAAGTATCGAAAAATACAATCAAAACATCTGTTCCGAGTATCTACTTATTAAGTATTTACCTACTCAAATTCAGATACGACTCGCATACGGTGGGATGTATCGTCTTGTATGGTCCTTGCTTCATTGCGCATAGTTCTTTCCGCCGCGTTTCGATTTCGAAACATGAAATCTCTCTCATGCCTCTATTTTGTTATACACCTATGACCTACATAAGAACAAATTTTAAGTTTTATGCCACACACAACTCTATAGATTCTGTGAACTAAACAACTGAATAAGTACAAGATCAACAAGAGCATTCTTCCATTTATTACTTGCATTTCATTAGGTTTATTTTTACATGATAATTAGACGGGAATAGGTAGATATTCGATACTCGATAGCCGTACGCTATGAACGTAGTTCGCCAAATACTTCAATGGACTCATTAAATCGTATCTCGTATGCGATCCAATGAGTTAGTATTCAGAAAGGATAGTTTTTTGTAAAACCATCTATCATCATTCTCCTGCCCTTATCCCAATCTATTTGGGGTCGGCGCAACATGTCCTTTTTTTCCATACTTCTCTATTATTCGTCATCTCGGTAGTCACCCCCTTTCTAGCCATGTCATCTTTCACACAATCCATCCATCGTTTCTTTGGTCTTCCCCTACTCTTATAGCCATCGACATTCATACTCAAAACTTTCCTCACGACATTTTCGTCACTCCTCCGCATCACATGCCCATACCATGACAGCCGATTTCCGCACAACTTTTCAGTCACCGGTGCCACTTTTAGACTTCCTCTTATGTACTCATTTCTTATTCTATCCATTCGTGTAACACCACACATCCCTCTTAGCATTCTCATCTCAGCTGCATGCAACTGCTTTTCATTCATCCCTTTTGTGGCCCAACATTCTGATCCATACAAGACAGCAGGTCTAACCATTGTTTTATATATCTTCCCCTTAAGTTTAAGGGGAATGTGGGAGTCGCAGATTGTCCCCGTGACCTGCCGCCATTTCATCCATCCAGTGTTAATCCTATGCTTAACCGTCCGATCTACTTCGCCATCGCTTTGCACGAGTGAACCGAGATACCGAAAGTCGGAGCAGATTGGGAGAAGCGCGCCATCAAGCGCTATGCCTCCAGAACTGGAGATACCGCCGAAATCGCAGAACATATATTCAGTTTTGGTTCTGCTGATTTTCAAGCCAACATTCTCCAGTTTCTGTTGCCATTTCTCCAATCTGCTCCGAATCTCAGGTAAATCTTCACCGACAAGAACAATGTCATCGGCAAACAGCATGCACCAGGGTGCCTCTTCCTGTAGATTCGATGTCAGAGCATCCATAATCAACAGGAAGAGGTAAGGACTTAAAGCCGACCCTTGGTGCAAGCCAACAGCCACATTGAACTCGTTGGTATTCCCAGCAGCCGACCGGACGTAGGTACGAGATTGACTGTACATAACACGAATTAACTCTACATACTTCCCGGGCAAACCTTTCTCTTTCAAGGCCCACCACAACACATCCCGAGGTACCCTATCATACGCTTTCTCCAGATCAATGAACACCATGTGCAAGTTCTTGTGTGCACGTCTGTACTTCTCGCACAATTGGCGGAGTGCAAAAGTGGCGTCCGTTGTTCCTCGACCTGGCATAAACCCAAACTGGTTCGGGGTAATTTCACTCTCCTCTCGCAGTCTTTTCTCTATTACTTTCTCCCATACCTTCATACTATGTGACATGAGCTTTATTCCTCGATAGTTGTTGCAGTCCTGTACATCCCCTTTATTCTTGAAGATGGGCACTAGCGAACTATTGCACCATTCTTGTGGGATCCCTCCTTCATGCAACAACTTATTAAAGAATAAAGTCAGCCACATACATCCATCTTCTTTTAAGCACTTCCATACTTCTACTGGTATATCATCTGGGCCCAAAGCCTTTCCATTTTTCATACTTTGAACTGCCTTTCTGACTTCATCCATGCTAATTTCCCTCACCAAACCCATATTTACTTGTACCTCTTTAAGCACACCATTCCATTCATTCTCTTCGTTCATTAGCCTTTCAAAATAAATCTTCCATCGTTCTTTTATTTCGTCATCTTTGGACAGAACCTTACCGGCGTCGTCTTTCATACATTTAATGTGAATAATATCTCTCGTTCTCCTTTCTCTTGCTTTTGTAATCCGGTAGAGCTCTTTCTGGCCTCTAGGGCTGTCCAGTGAGTCATATAACTTCTCCTGCGCCTTAGCCCTCGAAACTGCTACCGCTTTTTTTGCCTTTCTCTTGCACTCTATATAAGTGTTCTTCTTATCATCTTTCAAACTATCATTCCCATTTTCTACACCCTGCCATTCTTTAAACGCAATTTTCTTTTCTTTGAGCATCTTTTGCACGTCTTCATTCCACCACCATGTATCCTTTTTTATCATACCTTTCCCACTCGATTCTCCAAACACATCTTTTGCTACTCTCCTTATGCAATCCGCCATCTCTTTCCAACATTCATTCACAGTTTTTCCTTCCATATCCTTCATTTCTATCATTTTATCTACCACTTGACTCTTAAACATACTTGCAAATTCCTCTTTTTCTATCATACGCCATCTGGTTTTGGGTGGGGGCCGTTCCTTGTTCCTACTGGACGAGACACCGACTTTTACCTCCATTATAATAAGTCTATGTTGTGAGACTAAGTCTTCACCTGGGAGCACTTTGCAGTTTTTGACACTTTTAAGGCTGTTCCGTCTTACCAGCAAGTAGTCAATTTGTGTCGCGTGGCGGCCACTTTTATAAGTTATAAGATGCTCATTTTTTTTTTGAACCACGTATTTGTTATTGCCAGGTCGAAGGCCGAAGCAGCTTGGAGCAGTGTCTCGCCGTCAGTGTTACGGTCTCCGTATCCCCAACCGCCATGCACTCTCTCATACCCATCCTTCTGTCTTCCTACATGCCCGTTAAAATCACCCCCCACATATACTTCTTCACTATCTGGCACATCCATCATTACACAATCGAAATCCTTCCAAAACTTCTCTTTTACACTATCATCACATCCTGACTGGGGTGCATACACACTAACTATATTAATCACCAAACTCTCCACAATTACTTTTACCGCTATGACTCTATCACTCACTCTTTTAACATCCACCACACATTCTTTCAACTGACTATCCAACACTATACCAACACCATTTCGCTTGCCATCGCTTCCACAGTAATAAAACTTATATCCTTCTCCTATCTCTCTAGCTTTCGCACCCTTCCACTTTGTCTCTTGCAGACACACTATGTTCAGTTGTCGTCTTTTTAAAACACCTGCTAATTCCCTTCCTCTTCCAGTCATCGTACCTACATTCCAGCTAGCGCACCTCAATCTAAATTCTCTCATACTTCGGGCTTGCATCTTACGTCGCACCCGCCCGTTCTGGTGCGACAACCCTTGTCCATTTCCCACAGAAGCCGGGTGCTGCCCCTGCGCGTCGCCTGTGGGGTACGCCCTAGCCCTATCACGCATCATATTATTTCCACTCATGTTGCATGTTGGTTTTGGCAAAGTTTTATAGTCGGCCGCCAGCCTGACACCAACCCTCCTTGGGAATGCTTTTGTTGGTGGTTTGCCCGCCACCATGCGGGTGATCCAAGGTGCTTCTGTGGTATGCACTAGGTATCCAGTTCCCTTAGTCGCCTCCTACGACACCCACGGGATGAGATGGGGTGGCCATATTCTTAATCCGGGACCACACGGAATTCGAAATCTATATAATTACGAAAATTGTGTGATGTTTGAGGGTTGACATTAACATCACACAATTTCAGCGCTATTAACATCTTAAAATGATACAAAATTATATTCACTATTCATAAAATTCTCGCTTTGATAGAAAATACTCGATGTAGAACCGCGGTTATGTGGTGAACCACTTCTCTACCTTATTACTAAGGTAGTAAGGTTGAAAATTGGTTTACCGCAAATGTCCGCGATGGTACGTACTTCGTATTTTATGCGTCGTACTAGGTGCGACCTAGTCCAAAAAAATCCTAATGCGCATACCTACTCTAGTAAATACGTCTCACTTATATTCCTTGACGTCCTTAGCTTGACACTTGACAATGACACTGACACCTACGACGAGTCGACAAATGTTATTGGTCGACGCGACGCAGACATTTAAAAATCAAAATATAACGGCCGAAGTACTGAGTTCCATAAAATTTATTTCTCAAGATAATTGTGATAAGCTTATAAGTTTTAATTGTGTGATGTTTATTTAACACACTTGATTAATAGGCACTTTGTTAACATGGAAGCCAATGATTTCCTAGAGAAAATCAAAGTGAATGGCGACGAGAAAGACTTCAGTAACTTGGCAAAAGTATACAACGATTACAAAACGATTGCATCAAAGTTATCTTCAAAAGAAAGAGGTTCTTTCTCGTTGAACGTGCTTTGTTTATTGTGCAGGTAAGTCTTAGTACATAATTCACAAGTTTTATGTGGTAATTTTAAAGTTCTGCCTATAGTAAATCATCTCAATCCAAGGCTGTTGATTACTGAACATAGGCCTCTTCTGAGTCGGAAGATCGTCTCAAATCGAAAGCAAGGATTGTGACCTACCCCTGGTTTCTTAAAACCTATTCACTTTAATCTACTTTACTAAGAAATCTTATAACACCTTTCACTTTTCACCAATTTTTGTGGTTATTCTTATTTTGGTTAGTGGGTAATCTTAGGAGCAGAGGTAATCTTTATAGTAGCGCTAGCGGATGTTCCAATGTTGCCGTTAGGACCATCTAGTTTGTGGCTACATCAAAGAAAAAAAGTTGCTAGTTTTGTAAATAAATTACTTTCGAAATTCCGCTAAAAGTGGCTAAAGTATTTTTGGCGTACTTTATGCTATTTATAATATAATTTTAATATATAGGGATGGGGATAAGTGGATTTAATAGTGTTGTTAAAAAAATATTAGAAACTGATTACAAGTTTATAGTTAAAAACATAAAAATAATTGTTTTTTTAGTAAAAAATTAAAAATCAATTAGAAAATTTACAATGTCTTCTGGAATATCTTCGTTAATGGATGATGATGTGGATGGTATTTCAGTTGGTTTTATTGGTTTGACCTTCCCTGCCTTCAGTTGGCAAAACAGTAATAGAAGTAGGTATGTAATCAAGTATCAATCTGCCTAGCCTTTTCCCAACTATGTTGGGGTCGGCTTCCAGTCTAACCGGATGCAGCTGAACACCATTATTTTACATGGAGCGACTGCCTATCTGACCTCCACAACCCATTAACTGGGTAATATGATACTCCTTGGTAAGACTGATTGTCAGACTTTCGGGCTTCTGACAACCCGTAACGACTGTCAAAGATCCACGAATGACAGCCGGGACCAACGGCTTAACATGCTTTCCGAGGCATGGAGGAGTCTCGGTATGTAAAGATGGTCACCCATCCACGGACTAACCCTAGCAAGCGTAACTTAACCTGATGGATCGACCTGTGCGGCTGTTGTTACTTAGCCACGAGCTCCTCTGAGTATGTAATCAAGTAATAATCTAAAAAGTAGCTGGATTCATTTTGGTGCTTAAACAGATTATTTTTTGGCTAAAACCATTGCAAATCTGCTAGATCTAGCCACAAAGTGGCTAAAACGGCAACACTGGATGTATCTTGACTTGACCGAGTCACCAATCTTTCTATATTCCATTTGCACTAAGATTAGACTTTTCAACAAACCTTTTTTACAGTCCGTTCAACCGATTTTGACTTCTATTACCTTGGTTGCATGACAAATGGCAGCTGCAGTAAACAGTTGGTATTGTAACAACTTTTTTGCCTTTTATGTCATCCTTAAGCCTACGGAATAGAAGTCAAAATCGGTTGAACAAACTGTAAAAAAGGTTTGTTTAAATGTCTAATCTTATTGTAAATGAAGTATATGTTTTTTTTTTAAATCTTCTATTTGTCTGTGTATAAGTACTCAAAATAAAATAAAATAAAATGTATAGTTTTATAAAAGGGCGGAGACCTGAGGGCCAATTCTCGTAATTAAAAACGTTCAAATTCAAGTCGCAATGTCAGCCAGCGACAATCAAATGTCAAAAATGTAGGCAAACTCTATACAATTTTGACAGATTGAGACTGAGATGAGATTGCGAACGTTGTTATAAAAATACGGGAATTGCCCCTCTGGTGTCCTGAAATACAGGCCTACAGCTTAGATTAATACTCAATACTCAATACTCAATACGTTTATTGCATTCCACAATGTGAACTTAGGTGGTAGGTACATAAAAATTACATACAAAATTTTGGAGCATTGTGGGCCCTGTCGGGCATAACAACATAAAAATTAAAAATTAGGAGGAGGGCTACTATAAATATTTGTTTACAACTTCAATAATAAAATACTTTTCGTTTTGTGTAGGTAGGTGGACTTAACTACTAATTGTATCATATAATTTGTACAACTTATATATTTAATTTATGCATTAATATTTATTTAATTTATACATTTATTATTATTGGTATTATATACTAGTATTGCGTTTTTTTGGTATTTTTATTTATTTATTAAATTTATCATTTAAATATTCATGCACATTATAATAACATTTACTGATTAGAAATTGTTTTAGTTTATTTATAAAGATATTAAATTTTTGTTCATTTTTGATGTCATCTGGTAATTTATTATATATTTTAACTGACATGACTAAAGTGCTTGTGGAGTGTATTTTTAGCTTAGAGCCTGGCTGGTTAAGTCTGTTTTTGTGTCGTAGTGTGTAGTGAGTCTGTATGTTTTCACGTGTTGTAAAGAGTTTTTCATTATTTTTAACAAATTTACAAATTTCCAAGATATATATACAAGGTAGGGTTAGAAGTTTATATTCTTGAAAATAGGGTTTGCAGCTGTCTGTGTTTTCTATATTGGCTAGTATTCTAATCAGTCGTTTTTGTAGTGTGAAAAGTGTTGGTGCGTCTGTGCTATTTCCCCATAATATTACGCCGTAGCTTAACCATGCGTATGCATAGGCGTAGTACGTAACCAGAGCAGTAGGGAGATTAGTCGATTTTTTTATTTCACGGAGGGCATAGGCAAATTTTGACAACTTTGTCCTGATTTTTTTAATATGCGATTTCCAATTTAAATGTGTATCTATGGATAAGCCGAGTAGGTTGAATTCTTTTACTGTTTCTATTTTTTCGTCATTGTAAATAAATGTTATGTCTAATGGAGTTTTCTGATGTGGATAGAAGGATATGATTTTAGTTTTTTTGAAATTTAGTTCAAGGTTATGTTCTGTCATCCAAGTTATAATTTTGTTGAGTATACCTGTAAGTGTTTCAGTTAAGTTGGTATTATCGTGACAAGAAGTTAATACTGAGATATCGTCGGCAAACAGAACACATGACTCATTTATGATTGTAGGGAGGTCATTTATATAGATGATAAATAGTAGGCATCCAATAACACTCCCTTGGGGGATTGAGGCGTTAATTTGCTTGCTATCCGAACGAATGTATTGAATTTGTTTTGCGTGTTCGTTGTAATATTCTACTTCGACTTGGTGTTCTCTATTTTCTAAATATGATTTGAACCATTCGTAAGACTTTCCGCGGATCCCTATTCCTTGTAACTTTTTAAGTAGGATGTCAAATTGCACTTTATCGTAAGCTTTTGTCATGTCTAGCAGTATACCTACGGCATATTTTTTCTTATCAATTATATTAATAGCTTCCTGGATAAAATTATATACTGCTAGAACTGTAGAGTGGTTTTTTCGGAAACCATTCTGGGATTCATTAAAAATTTTATATTTTTCGCAAAACGAATATACGCGATTACACATCGCTTTCTCGAATATTTTCGAGGCTGTAGGTAAAAGAGCAATAGGGCGGTAATTAGAGGGGTCGGTTTTTGAGTCTTTTTTATGAATTGGCTTTATAATGGCTTTTTTTAGGTAGTTTGGAAATCTTCCTTCCTCAAAAGACTGATTAACTAGCAAGTAGAAGGGTAGGGTCAGCTCATCTGCACACTGTTTGACTAGGGTTGGTGGTATTTCGTCTATTCCATAGCTGTTTTTGTTTTTAAGGCTTTTTAATATTAAATTTATTTCACTGGGACCTGCTGAACTTAGGAACATGGTATTTTCTGTGCGGTGGACCACAGAGATGATTAGGCACCAGTCTCCCACACTATTAAAATGTTATCTGACTCTGATACTGGTGTATTATGTATTCTGTAATATTGTGGTGAGAAAAATAAATCTTATTATAAACACTAAAATTCTGAACATTTTGCTTTGTGGTATTTTCTGTAAGTAGTAGTTTTCAGAATGTACCTATTAAGATTTTGAACACTGCACTAAGGTTCAGTGTGCCTCTTGGAAAAGGCCTGCTCTTACAGCTTCCACTGATTCCCATCTCTCGCAACTGTTCTCCAATTTGGACCCGCTGTGAGCTTTAATAAAATTCATCTTCCCATCTTTTGTATTGTCTTCCCCTGTTCCTTTTGGCAACTCTGAGGTTACCATTCTGTCACACAAGTTTACTCCTGTTATCTTGAATGCCTCTACCATGTGGCCTATCCACCTCCACTTTTGTTGGTCTATTTTGGTAAAAACAGTAAGTTTCTAAAGAAAAACTTAATGTTTTTACCAAAATAGACTCTAATCGGGTATTTTGTATCCCGTCTTGTTCTTTAATCTCTCTTTGAATATTTAAACTACTATTAATATATTAACTTTGTTAGCTTAGTTCTTAACACTATCATGTGAGCAACGTCATATGACAGCTTCTAGATTGTCATATTTATTACGACTTGGAATGTCTGTGGATGTCTACTTTATGGGCATGGACTTTGTGCTGCAACACATTTGATTTACATAGCTTTAAAAAAAAATCAGCAGGACTTCTTTAGATGTTGCTTAACTTTTTATGAGAAAAAGGTGTCACAAACAATCAGAGATGAGGTTGCTCGCGCAAAGGTGTTACTAACTTTATTGTGCATGCTGTGGTCTGTATAAGTGAAGGAGAGATAGGGACAAAAAGGAAAACATAGGGGCATACAAGTAGGTAATATTTATATTTCTGTAAAAAATCATTGCTTTATGGTCATTAACCAAAAAGAAAACAGGCGATAGCGAGGGGCATACATTCATTCTCATGCCCTTATCCCAATCTATTTGGGGTCGGCGCAACATGTCCTTTTTTTCCATACTTTTCTATTATTCGTCATCTCGGTAGTCACCCCCTTTCTAGCCATGTCATCTTTCACACAATCCATCCATCGTTTCTTTGGTCTTCCCCTACTCTTATAGCCATCGACATTCATACTCAAAACTTTCCTCACGACATTTTCCTCACTCCTCCGCATCACATGCCCATACCATGACAGCCGATTTCCGCACAACTTTTCAGTCACCGGTGCCACTTTTAGATTTCCTCTTATGTACTCATTTCTTATTCTATCCATTCGTGTAACACCACACATCCCTCTTAGCATTCTCATCTCAGCTGCATGCAACATAGGTAATATTTATATTTCTGTAAAAAATCAATGCTTTATGGTCATTAAGCAAAAAGAAAACGGGCGACAGCGTTTCTATGGAGAAAAGAGCACCCGCATTTCTTCGCTTGTATGTTGAAATGAATAAAGATTTATGATTGATTATGGTTTTAAGATATGAAAAAGAATTAGCTCCGCAGCAACACATCTTTGTTTTGTCTGCTTATCTACAGGGTGTACAGAAAGATGTGGTAAAATTTAAGGGTGCGTAACAGACCATCAAACTGAACAACTTTCTCGGTGAGAACAACATCGTAATCGAGAAATAATTATCAGCCGTCCCATATTTTTGCATCGAGTAGGTATTGAAGTTTTCTAGGGGAGAGTTGATATTTTTTTCGCGAATACGATGTTTGTCCCTTGGAGGAATTTAATCAAACTGAACAACTTTGTCCTTTCTCTTCGTCTTTAAAAGTGAGGTACAGACCATCGTACCTCAAGGAAACGTTGGTCTGATGAAGTTAAAAGGATTGCGGGTCCACTGTGGCACAGAAGAACTCAAACAAGAGTAGACTGGAAAGAGCTGGAGGAGGCCTTTGTGTCGCAAAGACACGCTAACGCCTAATAAGAATATATATTTATACTACGAATTACGGAAAATATGTTAGCAATAAAGGCTCAATAATAATAATCACAGGCCATCATCACACCAACCACCCGTCGACCCAAGGCATTTCTTCTCAGAGTAGGCAGATAGGGGAAATAAATATCATTTGATTTGATTAAATTCTGGAGGGAGGTGGGCTGGTTGGAATAAACCCCCGACGGCCGCCATGGCCCACGCACAATGGTCCACATGAAGGACTAAGTGCGGAAACCAAATCCTTTAACATATGTAGATAGAACATAGAATATCATTTGTAAATTGTATATTTTTCAGGAACCTAGAGAAAGCGCCAACATGGAGGGACAGCATAGACACCAAAGACTTGCTCACTTTGACAATAGACTGCATCAGAGACACAAGAGGGCTCAACATGCCAGAACAGGTTAAGACATTAGCCTGTATCTACCATATACATAGATATGTTGTTAGAAAGGTAAGTTATATTGCATATGCATTATTCAGCGGGACACATTGGGCTAGGTCACAAAAGTGACTCAGCTTGAGATCCTGTGTTCTGAGGAAAAAATAACATAACAACACACTTATCCCACATTTCAACCCTTATATTTTGTAATTGGGTTTGTTCCCAGCTCCAGCAGCCGGGAGGTTTGACGTTTGAAATAACTTTATTCTCATAAGATTACTCATTGATTCATGCTCACTTACTTACATGAGAATATGAATAACTAAACATAAATCAATATTGGAAATTAATGTGACTCACATTTATTGATTGGCCAGAGATCTATACCCATTTGTACATACACATGCTTTGTAATACAAAAAAAAAATCTATTTCATTTATTTATTGCCATTGCACGTTGATGGCTTCCATGCCATCATTAGACAGAAATCTGCCTCATTGCTCTGCAGAGTCCGAGCCAGCCCCAACTCCATCCTGAAAATCATAGCTGGGAGATATGACTCTTTGATAATGCATAGCATTATTAAGAGATGTATCTCTCAGAATAATATTGTTGCTAAATAGATATTTAATATTAAGCTTTACTAACATAGTCATAAGATTTCTGTGTACTAACCCACTATGGATGTTACTTGTCCGAATTAAAGGTTATTTTTTTATTTTTTTTTTATTGCTCTCGACTGCCTCGTTGGTCAAGTGGTCACAAGCGCTACTGCTGAGCATGAGGTCCTGGGTTCGATTCCCAGGTCGGGGAAAGTGTTATTGTGTTTTTCCAACAGGAATTTCTCAATAGCCTAGAGTTTGATAGTGTGCCTGGTTGATGGCAATAGGCTCGCTCCTTATTACGTGGGACTTAAACATAACTGACGAAATGTGTAGGTGTACTATAGGTACACTTCTGCTTTACAGGCGTGCTGTTATATTTGCTTGTTATTTATCAATATGTATATTATGTAGTACAGTAGGCGCGCGATCTGAGTGCAGTTCTGAGGAATGCGCTAGTGATGTGACCTAATTAGTGACAATAATATTGTAAACTATCATCACTGTCATCGCCGACCTCGATGAAAGAAAGAAAGAAGAAGAAAGAAAGAAAATACGTTTATTTGCGGTAAACATGACGCAAAGGACAAAAAAAATAATAAAATAAGCAATGTAGAGATGACAAATCGGTCTACGGTATCTTCCATTAATCCATCCCTTTGAGTAAAACGCTATCGATAAGCGCGCGAGCGAGAGACATCAAGGTCAGCACAGCACTAAACTACAGGCGGCCGCGGCGAGGTGTCGACGGGCGGGGGGAGTTACACCCGCCCCACTCCTCATACCCCGACTGCAATCAGATCGCGCGCCTACAATACTATGTTGGAACTTTATAATAGGTAGTCTGAGAAGAATTTATCCTCTTAAACTGTACCTAAATAGCTCACTATATCATATCCTGGAACCATGGAGGGTTGAACGAAGAAACCCCAAAAAACCTGTGGTTTTCTTCTTTAGATGAATCTAATGTTTTATCTTTCAGAACGCACCGGTACCACCAGAATTAATACTCAAACTATCATTCATGGCATTTGAAGCAGACTCAAAGAATCTCCTAAAAGAATACTGTAAAACATACTGGAGTATAATAGCTGACCGATTGATATACATAGAAAAATTAAAAGGCAAAGCAATACACAAACTATTACCAAAGCTAACCGAAGATGTGCTTAAAACTTTAGATATTTACGATACAGCACAGTTTTGTGCAAAAGTTTTAGTGTTTTTTGTAAAGAAGCTTCACTTCATATACAGTGAATCTTATGCGGAACAATTGGACGGACTGTACGGTGAAATATTTGAGAAAATTTCAAGAAAAACGGACTTGGGTGCGTTTAAGAAGATGAATGAAAAGGATACTTTAGACTTGTATGTGAAATTCAATGACTGCCTGTATGTGATCGCTGAGAATTCATCAAAGAATAATTTTAAAGAGACATCTTTGAGTGTAGCTGTCAGGACAGTTATTACATTGCTTGGACATCGATCAGACATATTCCACTGCTTACAAACCTTCTATTTAAGTTCCTTCTGCGATATATTTGTGAACAAAACCACGTATCTGGATGCTGTATTCAAAAACCTCACTGTCTCCTGTGAAATCACTGAAAAACTGGGTCATAAAGACACGTTGGTAGCCACATACCCTTTCATTGGTCAATTACTAAGACTCTTCATTGAATATTCAGTAAATAATTCAATAAAAATCAATTTTAGAGGAGTGATACAAGAAAACTGCCTGAATTTCATGATTAAATTACTGAAAGAGTTGAAAAACTGTGATCAGATTTTAAAATGTGAAAATTGCAAAGTGAAATCAGGTCTTCACGATGCTTTAAGACTCGCGTTTTTATTAAAACATTTCATTACAAACGCTGTGCAGAATGACTCTGATTTAAATAACTTATTGCCTCTATATAACATAGTTATTGCTAAACAATATAATATACTGGATGAATTAAAAAAACTAGGATGCGTTAACTATGAAAAATGCTATCGGAAACTGCAAACCGACACACACAATACTGCTATCTTACTAAATAAAAATCAAAAGTATGAATTTTCAATCAATTTATTCACAATTTACATAAAAAATGAGTTGAGTATAAGCAAAAATGAGTTCGAGCATAAAAATGTAGCGCGAGCATTTTACAACAAAAGCATTTGTGAGTTAGATTACAAGAAGCACGAAAATGCTCTTTTGGATGCTTTTTTGAGTCTAGTATTTTCAAAAGAAATTAATTCGGATAAGTATATGAGTTTGGTAATGGATATAAAAGCTAAGGCATTGAAATGTGTTGAGAAAAATGATGAAATTGATGATGATGATAAAAAGGATAATTTACAACTTCTGTCAGTGCTAGAAGCTTGTAAAATGGTAATGGATCAGAAAATATATGGTGATTTAACACCATTCTTGAAAGATGTTCAGTTCAGGTATGTTGGATTCTTTTATGTTACAATTTTTCTTGCAGGATTGTCGCAACTTATTTCTATTACACCGGGCTCTTCAGGGCAGAAGCCTCTTGAAATACAGAGAAGGCACGATCATTGACCACCATGATTGTTCTAGACGAGTTTTATTATGACATCTACCAACCCGCACTGGCCCGCATGGTGGATTACTGCCCACTCTCTCTCTCACAGAGACGCGGAGAGAGGAGCTCGTGGCTAAGTAATAACAACCGCACGGGTCGATCCATCAGGTTAAGCTACGCTTGCCGGAGTTGGTCCATGTATGGGTGACCATCTTTACATACCAAGACTCCTCCGTGCCTCGGAAAGCACGTTAAGCCGTTGGTCCCGGCTGTCATTCGTGGATCTTTGACAGTCGTTACGGGTCGTCAGAAGCCCGAAATTCTGACAACCAGTCTTAACAAGGGGTATCGTATTACCCTGTAACTGGGTTGTGGAGGTCAGATAGGCAGTCGCTCCATGTAAAATACTGGTATTCAGCTGCATCCGGTTAGACTGGAACTCGACCCTAATATAGTTGGGAAAAGGCTATGCAGATTGTTTGTCCCTCTCACAGAGAGGAGGCCTGTGTCCCAGCAGTGGGAACGTTATAGGCTGATTATCGTTATGGTATTATGGGCATATTATTGGCAAACGCCACATACCTTTCATTTAACGCTCACCCACACACATTCACCCTACAATCAATCAATCTGCCTAGCCTTTTCCCAACTATGTTGGGGTCGGCTTCCAGTGTAACCGGATGCAGCTGAATACCAGTGTTTTACATGGAGCGACTGCCTATCTGACCTCCACAACCCAGTTACAGGGTAATAGGATACCCCTTGGTAAGACTGGTTGTCAGAATTTCGGGCTTCTGACGACCCGTAACGACTGTCAAAGATCCACGAATGACAGCCGGGACCAGCGGCTTATCGTGCTTTCCGAGGCACGGAGGAGTCTCGGTATGTAAAGATGGTCACCCATCCACGGACCAACCCCGGCAAGCGTAGCTTAACCTGATGGATCGACCCGTACGACTGTTATTACTTAGCCACGAGCTCCTCGTTATTAACTAAATCTAAATTATCTAAATTCTCTTTTTGCATGGAACATTTATTCCATTCTGTATCTGGAGAAGGGCGTTGTTAGCTGCGCTACAGTTTATACTCTTGCAGCTATCAACGTTTTACTTGTTTTACTTAGTCTTTTGTTATTGTTCCGTTGTTGTTGTTCTTACCATGGCATGTAAAGCTTAGCTCAGAAGAACCTACAACAGTATTTTATGTTTCAGTTTTCTTCTAAAACATGAGTTTGATATGTACTGCAAGTTATGGCCGTCCATACTTCCTGTGGCTGGTGTTTGGCAGTCACTAAACTCGTTACTAAATGGCAGAAAAGAGAAATGGATGGCAGGTACTGAAAAACTAAAATAAATTTTAGTAAAGTTTCACTAATTATAAGGTGTTAAAAAATTAACTTTACAAAGTTTAAGAGGTGCTTTAGAACAAACTCAAACTCAAAGCATTTATTTCAAATAAACCAATTACAGGCACTTTTGAATTGTCAATGGGTCGGTCAGTCAGAAAGATGAAGCTAGTTGCCCATTCCAAAGCGTAGTAGATCCCTATGGAGAAGAACGGGCAAGAAACTCCACGGACACTCTTTTATATCAAAATATTTTTACAAAATATTGTTTACATTGTTCATGTTGAAAATATACATGTGAGAACAATCTAGAAAGCCACGGCCGTGGCCCACTAGACACAACACCTGTCTGGTCGGAGGATCCTCCCTTTTCTATGGAGGATGAGTGAACTTTACTCCTTGTTCCTCATGCCTCTATAGATAGGACACCTCTTGGACCATCGCAAGAACATTTTCATCGCGGGACGCGCGACAATTAGTACGACGCCTAAAGAACTCCTTAAAGTTTGTAAAGTTATTTTTTTAACCAATAGCGTGCGAGTAGCTGCACTGCAGCTTCGCGGTAGGCCGTCACGCATGCTAGCTCGCACGAAAACAAAATATATTAAATTTACTGGGCGGTGAGCTAGACTGTCCAACTCGCAAGTGCGAGTAACTCGTATGATACGTTCACACAGTGCGAGTAAGTGCACTACAGCTACTCGGTAGGCCGACTCGCACGCTAGCTCGCACTGTGTAAACTAGCCAGTAATGTTGTTAGGTAAGTATTTGAAGTATGATGAATTGAGAAAAATTGTTTTCTTATGTTTTATCGCGATTATATAGGGCGTCCCACGGATATGCCACATGGAGGGAAAGTGCCTTTAATTATTGTAGATGGAACATTTTACTAAAAGAAGACATTATTTGAATTTAAAAAACAATTTAAACTGCATTTATAGATATTTAAATAATTACATAGTTGAACCGGAAACCCTTTACATGAGAAAAATAATCACCCTGTAGCTTTATCATACTGATCGAAAGGCTTCATTATGATGAAGCCTTTCGATCAGTATGATAAAGCTTCATCATAAGGATTATTTTTTGCTAAATAACATAGTGTCACAAATAAAAGGAAGACCATGAATTTTGACATTTTTCATTTTTTCATTTCAACAAAAGAGTGCGACTTTGTATTCAACAGGAAGGGACTCATTTTGTGCATTTGATAAATTAATTAATTTTGTATTTTGTATTTTCTTTCCTTTTTTTTTGTGTTTCCTTTTATTTGTGAAACTATGTTATTTAGCAAAAAATAATCCTTATGATGAAGCCTTTTGATCGGTATGATAAAGCTACAGGGTGATTATTTTTCTCATGTAACGGGTTCGATTTCCGGTTCAACCATGTAATTATTTAAATATGTATGAATGCAGTTTAAATTGTTTTATAAATTCAAATAATGTCTTCTTTCAGTAAAATGTTTCATCTACAATATTCAAAGGTACTTTCCCTCCATGTGGCATATCCGTGGGACGGCCTGCATATCGATACTCATCGCGTTTGCGGAGTCAAGTTAGCTAGAATTTATAAATAACTCTGTATAAGTATACTGCTCTATAAAGATACATAAAAGCACGCCTGCTTCCCATGGGGGTAGGCAGAAACTACAGAACGCCACCTGCTACAAAAACTCAAAGCATTTATTTCAAATAAACCAATTACAGGCACTTTTGAATTGTCAATGGGTCGGCCAGTCAGAAAGATGAAGCTAGTTGCCCATTCCAAAGCGTAGTAGATCCCTATGGAGAAGAACGGGCAAGAAACTCCACGGACACTCTTTTAAATCATAATATTTTTATAAAATATTGGTTACATCGTTCATGTTGAAAATATACATGTGAGAACAATGTAGAAAGACGTGCACGTTAAAAAGCGTCCGTAATAAAAAAATAAAAACTAAAACAACTAAATTAAATATTAAAATTAAAAATAAGCCATGGCAGTTAAGAGACGACCAGTCCCAACTGACGGCGCCCGTTCACGAACATGACGCATGGATCACGATCCTTACATACTCCTTTTGCCTCGTTTACGTGCATACATCTGGTCATAGGTGAAACGACAATGCGCGTATTTTGCGTATGGGTGGGAAAATCGATTATTCGATCCACCCCAGCTCCTCGAAGAAGGCCAGCAGCGCCTTGATATTACTGAACCTCACGGAGGGTACACAAGTCAGAGGGGTCAAGCACATGAGCTGCTGTCTTGTCGTCCTCCATGCAGGCTCTGCACAGCGGACTGTCTGTGACTCCTATAACAAAGAGGTGTTTATTAAATGACCCATGGGCAGTTAAAGCAGCTGTAAGCAGCTGTTCCAGTATAAGCTGATCTCGCATTGTATAGGATTTCCTTACAATGAGAGATCAGTGTAAACTGGAAATGTATAGCTTGATGTGTAGCCGTGCGTACGGTCATACACGCACACCGGTTGCGGGTACTATATAGATTTGCCTACCTTTTCGGGGAATACAGGATTGATGTTATGATATCATTATTTTCAGTTGAAGACCCGGAGACACTTCTGTGGACATTAATAGAAGTGATGTCTGCCACTCCTGCGGCAGTAAGAACGATACACAGTGATTATTTAAAAGTTACAGTCACCGAATTATTGGAAAGGTTCGATAAAATGCCTGTGAGTATAGGTTTGTTATATTTTATTCGAAACGTCAAGAAGCCCTTCCTTGTCAAGGAAAGAAAAAAAACCGGCCAAGAGCGAGTCGGACTCGAAAGCGCACCGAGGGTTCCGTTCGGATTTCTGAAAAAGTGTGCTATTTAGAGACATCGTTTTTTTTCCTGTAATCTTTACATAAACTTCTCAATCAATCAATCTGCCTAGCCTTTTCCCAACTATGTTGGGGTCGGCTTCCAGTCTAACCGGATGCAGCTGAACACCAGTATTTTACATGGAGCGACTGCCTATCTGACCTCCACAACCCAGTAACTGGGTAATACGATACCTCTTGGTAAGACTGGTTGTCAGACTTTCGGGCTTCTGACGACCCGTAACGACTGTCAAAGATCCACGAATGAGAGCCGGGACCAACGGCTTAACGTGCTTTCCGAGGCACGGAGGAGTTTCGGTATGTAAAGACGGTCACCCATCCACTGGCCAACCCCGGAAAGCGTAGCTTAACCTGATGGATCGAACCGTGCGGCTGTTATTACTTAGCCACGAGCTCCTCTTTTACTTTACATAAACTTCTATCACATAGAATAATTTCAGATTTTTTTCTATGCAAACTTCGGGGATAAGGGGGCGATCACTGAGAGTTGAAATTCCAGGGCGCGATAAAATCCCGCCGCGATGTTTTTACGTCCGTGCGAACTTCGGCTTAGTGTTGTTTTGTTGACAGTTCATGTCAAAAAAACTTTTTTACAAAAAAAAACTACCAACTTCCAAAAAAAGACTACATAGTGAAAAATAACTTTAATTTCGAAAGTCGGTATCTTTGGATCTGTATTTTAGTTTTTTGCCACCGACTTCCGAAATTAAAATTATTTTTAGGGTTCCGTACCTCAAGAGGAAAAAACGGAACCCTTATAGGATCACTCGTGTGTATGTCTGTATGTCTGTCCGTCTGTCACAGCCAATTTGCTCCGAATCTAATGGACCGATTAAGTTGAAATTTGGTTCACGTATGAATTTCTGTGACCCAAACACAAAGGGGGGTAAAGTAAATAAATGAATTTTGAATATAGAGGTCACTTTTGGGGGGCAAATAAGAAAATTAAAAAAAAAAAGCTTTGCAAGCTACACCATGTGGCACGTCAAATGAAAGGGCTTACTATGAGGGTCTTAAAAATATTTATTTTATAATTTTAAAATAAATCGTTTTAAAGTTATTTAAGAAAATAGACGAAAATTGACCTTATCTCCGAAACTACTGAGCCTAAAATTTTTCACAAAAATACAGAAAATAGATCATTACCTGTAGATTAAGTACATGAAAACCTATAAGAAGTCTGTGGTCTTAAAATAACATGGTAAATCTCTCAATATTGTGAGTACAAACTTACATTTACAGTTGGAATATATGGGAGAACATGTTTTTCAACTACAATGTTAAGTTTGTTCTTAACATAAATTCATCCCAACTACGGAACCCTTCATTGTGCGTGGTCCGACACGCACTTGGCCGGTTTTTCATTTTGTAGTATTTTGTTGGAAGTTGGTTGTTTTTTTTTGTAAAAAAGCTTTTTATTTTTCACTTTTTAGTGGGTCAATCTGTAACTTATCTAAGTTACAATAGCATAATGTCAACTGCACATCATCTTTTACAAAATATTACTTTTCCCGATACAAGGACGTTAATTGTTGAGGAGTTCTCCCAGTAAGGAACCAGGAGAACTGGAACTGATGGTGAAGTCACCATCAGCTCCACTTCACCATATGTATTGTGACGAGCATAAATTGCTTAGCAATAATCAAATCGCAACCCGTGAAATACGTATTATTGAGCAGTTTCGATGGCCATCAGTGGTCTTCCTCATCAGTTCCACTTCATTAAATGGTGCTTTCCGGGAGCAAATGCACGAGTTACTATAAAAAATACCCAAATTGCTAAAGGTGTGCCGATAAAATTTGATGGTTCCCCTCGATTTTTCTGGGATGCCATCATCAGATCCTAGTTTCCTTATCATGGTACCCTAAAAAAGAATCATCAAAATCGGTTTATAAACGACGAAGTTATCCGTTAGTTTTCAATAACCAGCCAAATTTTCACAGGGTGTTCTATCCATGATTATGAACAACTTTCAATATGGGAGCAACTTTGAAATCACGAAAAAAAAATCAGCTGTTTCATACATTTTGGTCGAGTAGGTATTGAACTTTTGTATGAAACAGCTGTTTTTTTTTCGTGATTTTAAAGTTGGTCCCATAGTTAAAGTTGTTCATTTTCACGGGTAGAACGCCCTGTGAAAATTTGGCTGGTCATTGAAAACTAACCCTGTATATACATACGGTTGAATTGAGAAACTTCCTTTTCTTGAAGTCGGTTAAAAATTAAAACGATTCCGATTGATAACGCAATTAGGGTGCTGATCTGGCTCGGGCTCATAATAAGTTCATGTTGTCGTGTTTTTCAGGAACCTATTTGTTCAGAAATGATGGTGGTACAGACAATATTATTATTCCTGAAAGCTGAATACGATATAGCCGAGGCTAGCAACAAATATGGGTGGAAAGTTACTGATGTTGTAAGTATATTATTTTTTTAAATTAAGTTTTAAAATCTTATATATAAAATTCTCGTGTCACAATGTTCGTTCCCGTACTCCTCCGAAACGGCTTGACCGATTCTCATGAAATTTTGTGAGCATATTGAGTAGGTCTGAGAATCGGCTAACATCTATTTTTCATACCGCTACTTTTTATCCCGGTCTACGCGGGTGA
Source organism: Cosmia pyralina (assembly GCA_946251885.1). Taxonomy (NCBI): domain Eukaryota; kingdom Metazoa; phylum Arthropoda; class Insecta; order Lepidoptera; family Noctuidae; genus Cosmia; species Cosmia pyralina. The sequence goes on along the minus strand of OX276368.1, from coordinate 5,049,782 downwards.
AACCGCGGGGCGCAGCTAGTAATTTATATACTTACATTTTGATGAATAATAAAACTTTTTATACATACAACATGTCCCGGAATTAACGCACAACCTCATAAGGAGTTATTGTACTGATCATTATGAACAATAGTGGCGGATTTGCCCTAAAGCCCAGTAGGCCCGGGCCTAGGGCGGCCAACCTGACAAAAAAATCACTGATGATAACAAGAAATAACTGAAAGTACCTAAATATTCTAAAGGCTCGCGACATTATGGCGGGCCACACTGCACCGCACATCGTACATCTAAATATACAGGGTTACTGGCTATTCACCAATATTCTCTTAAGAGGTCACTGTACTCACCATTATGAACAACTTTTACTGTGGGACCAAACCTGAAATCGCGAAAAAAAAATCGGTAACTAACTAGCATGTAATTAAAGAATTGATTTCTATAAAAGTTGGCGATAAAGTAAATTCATTATGTAGTCTATATGATGGGTGCTGAGGAAGGGGCGGCTGGTACCTAAGTCGCCCTAGGCCCCAGGCCATGTAGTACCTAAGTACTACATGGCCTGGGGCCTAGGGCGGGCAACACTGCAAATCCGCCACTGATGAACAAGTTTTACTACGGGACCAAACCTGAAATAGCGAAAATTAAATCAGCTGTTCCCTACATTTATTTTTATAAATAAAAAGAGAAGTCCTGACTGACTGACTCATCAACGCCCAGCCCAAACCCTAGAACCTAGAAAGCTGAAATTTTGCACAGAGGTTCCAGTTGGCTCGACGTCCGTATAAAAATAAATAAAATAAATAAATAAATTGTTTATTTATCCAAAATAAATACACACAGACACAGTTCAAAACAAATCAATACAATAGAATAAGCATAAAAACATAGCTTGTGAACAGGAGATTTAGTTTTGCAAAAAAGGTCTATGCATACAAAAATAGTGAACCGTGTCTCTTAAACTAGGAAGAAACCTGTATCTTAAGAGACAGTGATCGGCCAAAATTTAAATTGAGTAAAAACTAAAAACTTAGAAGAGTGAATGAAAGTGTGTCGATTACCATTACTAATGCATATTAATATTAATATTAGTGTTAGTGTTATTTAAGTATGTGTGTGTATGTGTGTGTGAGTATGAGATCTTGTGGGTGTTTTTGAAGTGGTTAATTATGTCAAGCGATGTATGATAGCAGTATAGACTCTGTTTTAATGTAGTCCTGCTATATGAGCCAGTCAGAAGTTTTTGATTTGACATTGTATTTATTTAGGTCTATTATTATTACTAATGCATATTAATATTAATATTAGTGTTAGTGTTATTTAAGTATGTGTGTGTATGTGTGTGTGAGTATGAGATCTTGTGGGTGTTTTTGAAGTGGTTAATTATGTCAAGCGATGTATGATAGCAGTATAGACTCTGTTTTAATGTAGTCCTGCTATATGAGCCAGTCAGAAGTTTTTGATTTGACATTGTATTTATTTAGGTCTATTATGTCTTCTTTCTATATCCTTTTAAAAACATGACGACTTAGGACATAGTATTGACGTCTTGCAAATGTGGTTTTGTACTGTACACCTGGGGGAACATACAGTAGGCGCGCGATCTGAGTGCAGTTCTGAGGAATGCGCTAGTGATGTGACCTAATTAGCGACAATGAACGGAGTTCGATATTTTTCTTCGACACCTTAAAAGTGGACGTTCAAACTGCTTGTATCTGTTAGTATTTTAACACATTTTATTTATTATATTTGCGCTAGATATTTTTATTACAAGATATGGTATAAAAAAAAGAAAATATCATGCATATATTCCCTACTTTAAGAAAACTGTGGGAAAGCCGGAAATCTTAATCAAACAAGTTTATTATTGTAAACTATCATCACTGTCATCGCCGACCTCGATGACAAATCGGTCTACGGTATCTTCCATTAATCCATCCCTTTGAGTAAAACGCTATCGATAAGTGCGCGAGCGAGAGACATCAAGGTCAGCACAGCACTAAACTACAGGCGGCCGCGGCGAGGTGTCGACGGGCGGGGGGAGTTGCACCCGCCCCGCTCCTCATACCCCGACTGCACTCAGATCGCGCGCCTACAATATGTACGCTTACTTGGGGCTTGGTATGTCACTGCAGAGATCCAGCAGAATATTAGCGTCAGGTATATTGTCTGACACATGCTGAGCTGGACTCCCATTTGGTGCAACCTTGAGACGCACACCGCACTGTGTATATTCGATGTCAATATGTTTTTTAAGTACTTACGTCATAGTGTCATTTTTTATTTTTTTGTATTTGTTTTTTTTTTTTCATTATTGGCATCTTGTTTTTATATTAATTTACTTAATTGTACATACTTTTGTGTGTTGTGCTATATCTTTTGCACCAAATAAATGTTTTTATCTATCTTTATAATGTTTATAAGGAATAAGGAAGGAATTCCCGCTAGTACGTTCCCGTGGGATATTTTCCGACATCCACGCGGGCAAAAGCTAGTGTAAAATATTTTTAATGTTACATTTCAGAGTTTAGATCCGGATGTTTCGCAGGCGATGCGTACGATTGCGCAAGAGCATGTTGCATTGCAGAGAGCTCTGCGGGCGGTCGAAATATGGACGGAACTGGCTGCTGTTATAGATACAGGTATTTAAAAAAAAATACTTTTAGTGATCACAGAGGAGCTCGTGGCTATAAGTAACACCAGCCGCACGGGTCGATCCATCATGTTAAGCTACGCTTGCCGGGGTTGGTCAGTGGATGGGTGACCATCTTTACATACCGAGACTCCTCCGTGCCTCGGAAAGCACGTTAAGCCGTTGGTCCCGGCTGTCATTCGTGGATGTTTGACAGTCGTTACGGGTCGTCAGAAGCCCGAAAGTCTGACAACCAGTCTTACCAAGGGGTATCGTATTACCCAGTTAATGGGTTGTGGAGGTCAGATAGGCAGTCACTCCATGTAAAATACTGGTTTTCAGCTGCATCCGGTAAGACTGGAAGCCGATCCCAACATAGTTGGGAAAAGGCGAGGCAGATTGACTTACAGTGATCCCAAGTAGTTGCAGGATTAAGCTGACAGGCATAACAGAATCTAGCTCAAGACTCAGGCAAAGTTTAAAACTAATTTTAACCAATGAAATGGCTCTAAATTATGCTAGAGTGGCATACTGTTATATTATTAGTGTTTTTAACCGACGAAAAAAAAAAAGGAGGAGGTCAGGGTGTAAGTGTAAACAGTGACAATCTTTTAAGTATGGGACCAAACCTGAAATCCAGTAAAAAAATCAGCTGTTCAATACATTTATGTTCGAATAATTCTTCAAAATGTAGGGAACTTTTGAATTTTTTTTCGCGATTTGAGGTTCGTCGTTTCGTCTTATTACAAAACTATGTTCATCTTCAAACCCAGGTTTAAACCATGGACTTTTTTTTGAATTTCGAACTTTATTCCGACACATTAAGTAGTCAGTTTTGTATAAAGAACTGTATTTCTATCACAACTAATCTCAGAAATCGAATTCGAGATCAAAAATGTAAACAAAGGTGTTGCCAATTTTAAATAATAACCTCAATTGTGCAGTTTGCCGAAAAGTACTATAACATAGTGCTAAAATTGTAGGCATATCTTAAACAGGTAAAATATAATATTGCACACAGTTTTCAGCTTTAAAGTGACGTAAACTTCGATCCAATAATAAAATATAACTGTTTGAAATAAAATCGTGCAATTATCGAGGCGCGCTCTTATCCACTGTTTGCTACAACTCCCTGCCGCACAAATGCAGGGGAGAGAGCGCCGCTCCAGAGATTGGTGCAGGCCTACAATAATAACTTTAATGATATTGATGTTTTTGCCCTATCTAAATATACATTTAGAGAACAAATTATTAAGCGCCTTGCTCATAAATTTTAATTATTATGTACCTTTTATTTAGACATGTAATAGCTAATTAATTACTGCTTAATTTTCCCAACACTGTATCTTTTTTTTTTAAACTAGTAACACGTGGAAACGTAGTGGATTGTACATTTACTTATAGCATACTGTGTATCTAGATATAATATACAATGTACGATTGTTTGTTTTCCCAAATAAAATAAAATAAAATAAAATTATTTTTGTAATACTGGCAATAACGCAGAAGCTCTAAACATTTGGACTTTCATCAATTATTTTCTATTTATAAAATGTTTTTCCTTCTAAATAAGTGAATCGTAAAAAAAATCGTTAATAATATTGCGTTATCCTAATAATCGATTCAAGTTGAGCGTCCCAACCTGGTCGGCATAGAGGAAAGTAATAGTACTGTCATCCGAGATCAAAATCAAATAATTCGAATGACTAGGGAAATGTTGGCTACCCCTGAGCTGTCACGTTGATAATGACATTTCTTTGTTTACATTTTTGATCTCGAATTCGATTTCTGGGTTTAGGTTCTTATTACTAAAACTGGCTCGATGGTTTATTAAACCATGACAGAAGAAAACCTCGTTTTGTAATAAGACCGATATAGTTTTGAACAGTAGGTAGGTATTAAACTTTAGTAGGTATGGAACAGCAGATTTTTTTCGCGATTTCAAAGTTAGTCCCATAGTAAAAATTCAGTTCATGGTCTAATCTAAAGCATTCAGTAAAGTTTGTAAAGTTAATTTTTTAACACCTTAAACAACGTGTCGTTTTGCATCCCCGTCAAATATCAGGATGTGATACAGAACATTAAACCGAACAACTTTTTCCATGAGACCAACATCGTATTCGCGAAGAAAGTTTAACTGTCCCAAGACAAATCTTTGGGACGGCTGATTATTTTTTCGCGATTACGATGTTGGTGCCATGGAAAAAGTTGTTCGGTTTGATGCTTTGTACCACACCCTTAAAGGAGAATGGGCATTTTGGTACTCGCTCCAATAGCAATCATTGTGGTGTCATTGGATAGGTCTTTTAATCAGGAAAAATATTTACTATGGCGACATGTCCCAAATCCTTGTCTGAAAACCACGGCAAGCCCCCAAAGTTCCAGTTTTAGTTAATATCATAATTGCAAGTACGATAATATTACATACCTATCATGGTTGAAATACGAAAATAACAATGTAAAACAACATTATTTAAAACGAGAAATGTATTGTGTTACTCATAGACTCGTAAAAAAAGGAGGACTCCGCGCCACGCATATCGAAAGTGAAGCACAGTAAGTATGCCAGGACCGTTTGTACAAACACGCCTCACGCACACATTTACATCATAGTATGCCAACCGGACGCCAATACGTGACACAAGCGACGGCGTCTTTGCAGGTACTCATATCACGCACACATAGATCGGTACGGTGCTTCACTTTCGATATGCGTGGCGCGGAGTCCTTCTTTTTTTTATACGTCTATTGTGTTACTATTCATGCATTATATCGTGATATGATATGATAATGGTGAACACTTTTGAAAATATGTTTTTTTACATAAAAAAGTAGTATTATCTTTAACATTTCTGTTTTTTGTTACAACGGTGACTATAGACCTCGGGGATAGGGAACCAGCCGCGGGGTGGGGTAGGTGGTGCGCTGTGGACAGCCTTTTGTGCCGCGACATTCACTAGTCGTTGTATCGTTCTGTGCGTGAAACGACGTTCCGCAGCTGTTTATTCTACCTAGTACTTTGTTATACCGTTTTCATCACTGACCCCGGCGCCCCTTTTGGACATTGTTACCCGCTACAAACGTTTATCTTGGCTAGTGTTGTGGACTATTGTAGTGCTTATCGATTTGGAACATCGTTATGGAAGAAAATCGCAACTGTGTGATGTGTCGGCGAGGCCTACATCATGCTAGATACCAACAGCATGTTTTAACTGATGATCTTCCAAGAATGCACCCCGAGTTTGTGGCTTACATACGAGAACATGCTATTTTGGAGGTTAGTACATACTTCATTAAACTATTTCGAACTTCACCAGCTTCAGTTTTTCTTTTTAGAAGCGGTTTGTTTATATTATTATTGTCTGTTATATTTTTATACCTGAGCTATTACAAACGTGCGAATTGAGCCCTAAATCATTTTAATCGGACCTCTTGCTCGCACTTACAGGTCTTATTGAACTACTCTAGTGTTGTGTGTAAAAGTGCGTTTCCGAACCGAGCTGCAAACTACCAACTGCACGTGTTTATTTTCTATGTAGCACGGCTGTATGGTCCGTAGCTAAGGGTGTTCACTTCATAGAAAAAAAAAACACGTGCAGTACTAGCTACCTGCTTCCGAGCGGCATCCCTTTATATCAGTAATGACTTGTGCAGCTTTCTCACAATCCTTTTATGATTATTTTATTCCTCAGTTCGCACGTTTATAGTTCTTCTTATGAAAACACTTCTCTGACCACCTATTGTGTGTTTGCTATTGTTATCTATTCACTAAGCCGTCACATCGGCTATACATAAGATATATTTTTACTTGCATTACTTAAAATATGAAAACAATACAAGTATGCCATGACTTTAGACCTAAATACCTACATACCGCATTGTTTTAAATGTTTTCATAAAAATACAACATAACATCAGCAAGATCGTATTCTACCATTTTCAGGTAGAGTTCGACAACACACGACGTGTGTGTCACCGATGTTGGCAGAGAATTGACAACGTTGTAGGAAGACCACCTGTCATACCAGAAGTAGAACAGAATGTACGAGAGCTTCAGGTTCCAGACTACACTCGAGCTCCAAACACTCCAGGGCATTGTATCTTTAACACTTGCCAAAACGCAACCCGCCATCGAATACCAGAGACGATCAAGATTCACATTTTCTGTGAATATAAGTTATATATTCCTGACGGTGCTAGAGTATGTGGACAACACCTTGAGAGCAATGCTTGGGAAGAGCTTCCTCAATTCTGCAATGTCACACATAACTTCAATGCGCAACAGTTTAGCGACGTTTGTGACATGTTGAGAATGGCTTTAAATCGTGGACCTAGGCTAGATTTCAACACAAGAGGTGCTTTAAGCAACGAGGATATGTACTTTTGGACAGGACGCAAATGCGAACAGTTTGATTCCATATTAGAACAAACACCCTCACTAAGTGGGAGGTGCAAGGAGCCTCGAACTGCGTTAGGCATATATCTGACGAAACTACGTACCGGAGACTCAGATGAAAGACTAGCGACGTTATTTAATATGTCACGAAGAAAGCTGGAACGTTTACTAACTATTGTGCGCGAATGCCTCATGAATGAATATGTAATATTACACTTGGGAGTGGACCATATGAATAGAAACGACGTTTTAGAAAAGAACCTCACTATACCAAGAGGGTTATTTGGCAATGAAGAAAACAATAAAGCTATCGTTATATGCGATGGGACTTATATATATATCAATAAAAGCTCGAACTTTTTGTTCCAGCGTCTATCTTATAGCCTGCATAAGTTCCAGAACTTGCTGAAGCCGTTTTTAATTGTGTGTTCCAATGGCTATATAATCGATGTTTTGGGACCATACGCTGCCACTAAGACTGATGCGAACATCATGAGCGATATAATGAATGATGGAGAAAACCCATTGCATTGCTTTCTTCAACCGAACGATGTCTTCATATTAGATCGCGGCTTCCGGGACAGCTTAGATGCTATCGAAGCATGGGGATATGAATCCTACGTTCCACCATCTAAAGACAGATGGGAGACACAGCTAACTACTGAGCAAGGTAATGAAGCTCGATCAGTTACACTATGCCGGTGGGTAGTGGAAGTGGTGAACGGGAGGTTCAAACGAGATTTCAAGTTTTGCGGCAAAAATATTTTAATAAAACACTACCAAAAATGTTCATTGATTTTAAAATCGCCGCAGCTATGTTTAATAACTTCCACATACCCATCGATGACAACATTCACGCAGAGGCCTTCCTAAACATAATCAGGGAGAAAATAGATTCCCCGAATCTACTTTATGATTATGTTGAAAGAAAACATTTGAATAACCGAAGAGCGGATTTTCAAAGAATAGAAAGTCACGAAATACAGAACTTCCCACTACTGACGGAAGAACAGATTATTTTACTTTCATTGGGCACCTATCAACTGAAGCTAGCCCGATCCTACTGCAGCGAGCATTTATCAAATGGACTATACATTCTACAAGTATATAGAGAAAGCGCACTCCAAGATTTAAATGAATATGGTATAAACGAAGATGCCTGGCTTTTACGCGGACGCATACAGTCGCGTCACGTACGGTCAAGAACTTATTATTGTTATGTATTAGTAAAAAACAGTGTTAATGAAAACGAAACCAATATCCATAACATTTTATGCAATTATTACTGCACGTGTTTGACCGGACGACGAACAATCGGCACTTGTGCTCATATAGTTTCAATCGTTTGGTATCTAGGATATGCCAGACATGTAGGCTTCACTGCTCCTGCAGCGTTCCTCAACGATGTCATTATTGTTGATAATAATGTTTAAAAAAATAAATAACGTTTCTTACTTTTTCAATTTTTTTTTTATTCCTGAGTGTTTATTCATTTTAGTATCTATTAATCAACAAACACAGGATTCTATAGAAGAAAATTATATAATATCACCATTATCTTAACAAAATGAAACAAAAACAAAAAAAAAAATACTTAACACAAAATAACTCCGTTCCGACAGCAAATGGAGACAAGCGACTCGGTTATCATTAATCCTTGTAAAAAGACCTTTCCAGTGATATATATATTATGGCTATTGGACCGAGTACCAGGCTTCATATATTTTTGCCCATGATCCTTTGATGAGGATGCACAACGATACGTTGTATATATAGTTTAAAATTTTACGTACACAGTAAATATTTTAATTACAGTGGCAAACAAACAACTCCTCCAAGCTGCACTGCAGTTAGCACAGATATTCGTACTTCAGTTACTACATTGTAGCAGGACGGCGCATGCGCTGCAACTTGCACATATATGCTGTCAAGTCGCTAAATATGTTGACGACAAGTAAGTATTGTGATACTTTTCAAATTATTTCCTTTATCAACTCAGGTTGATAACAAACATCAAAATTGCATAACCTATGACCAACGTCGAGTTCAATTTTTGATCAACGTCGAGTCGAGACTATGTTATCTATATAAATAAGAAGAGAAGTCCTGACTGACTGACTGACAGACTCATCAACGCCCAGCCCAAACCCTTGCACCTAGAAAGCTGAAATTTTGCATAGAGGTTCTCTTAATAATATAGACAAGGGCATTAGAGCAAAAAAATCTGGACAACAAAAATGAGTCAAAGGACCATGGGCGGAATCGTCCCCACCCATCAACAACAATGAAATGTAGCTCAATTGATAGATCTTGGCAAGATGATATTTTTTTACTATGGCGACATTGCCCAAATGCATGGGGTTCTCATGGTATCTTACGTTTAAACAAATATCTCGTTGACGAATTATTGATGTATGGGCTCCGTCCCCACCTACCAACAAACATGGAGCTGATACCAATGTGTTCATAAAGTGCTCCCTATATGATCCTTTGTTTTAGATAAGTCTGTGGGAATATAAATAAAAAAAAAAAAACAATTTGTAATTATTAATTAACGTATATTTTTATGTTACATTTGTAAGTTATTTTAACATTATGGTTATATTACAGTACAAAATATGATGGTGTAATTAAACGAAATATACAAAATGTATTTCAACTGGTAGTTAGTTATCTATTATAAGTTGAGTTTATATATATAATCGATATAAATGATTTATATTCTTACAATACTCATAGTAGGCAAATAAAAATAGTGAATGCAAGTTTTACAATCGCTGAGTAAAGTTCTAAATAAGCTCCTTAGAACTCATCTCATATTATATCCATTATATTATGGTACATTTAATTTTAATATTTTTCAATAATTATTTTTACTCGTCAATTATAACGCTGTCTAACAGATACGCTGGCAGATTAAAATCTGAGTGACGACCTATTCCCATGTACCATATAATGGATATGATATGAGCACAACTTCCTACAGTGCGACTGCCCGTCAAGCAAGTACAGTAATAGTGTGCAATAGCATGTCTATCAGTAATATTCCCATTAATTAGCACATACGAATAATATGTGCGCGATCTAACATGTCTAGATTGTATTCGTGCTCTTACTAGCCACGCATTACTTAACATTATATTGCATCTTGGCAAGTCATTCAATGCATTTTCGCGATATAATTCAATAATATATAATCCATTTCGAAAATGTTCTGCACAGTAAGACTTAGCGAGTTTTAAATGATAAGTGCCTAGTGCTATTAAAATGACGTCATCTTGGCTTAATCTCGGAAAGTCTTCGAAGTGAGGCATTTGTGCTTCCATGGCCGTAAAAGTCACTCTATGACGATTGAGATTTTTCATTTCAACGTAATCTCGTAACAGATTAGGCGTGTTGATTTTATCGTGTATGATATTCAGTATTTCTGAGGCAAGCCTGGTGTCAGTAGCAACGCGATAATATGCATTTATGATCGCTGCAGCGATTCTAAAATCCACGAACATATTCGGTAAAGCTCTGTTAAAATATGACTGCCTTAAAAGTTTAAACCTATTTTTAAACTTTCCGTTCACAGCCTCTACCACCCACCGGCATATCGTTACTAACCGCGACTTATTTGCCTGTTCAGTGGTGAGTTGGGTAGCATGTCTGTCTTTTGTTGGAGGTATGTGAACCTCATAGCCAAGCGACTGGATGTCATAAATACTGTCTCTGAACCCTCTGTCTAATATAAATACATCTCTTCTGTGTATGAGCCAATGCAATAAATGTTCGTCTTGGTTCATTATATTATGCATAATCGTCGCATCCGATGTCACAGCAGGATATGGACCTAAAACATCGACTATATAACCATCGCTGGTTACTAATAAAAAAGGCTTTAATAAGTTCCTGAACTTGTGCAGACTATAACTTTTGCGTTGAAACAAAAAGTTCGAACTTTTTTCTATATAAATATATGTTCCGTCTGCTATTAAAATCAAAATAGTATTTTCCTCATTCCCAAAAATAGCTTTTGGTATCATAAGATTTCTTTCGAGAAGATCTCTTCTAGAAACATGGGCTATTCCAAGATGGTTTGGAACAAAATCTTGAGTTAGGCATTCTCTGGCCATTTTTAATTTTCTTTCGAGCTCTCTGCGTGATGTTTTAAAGAGCGTCGCCAGTCTCTCGTTAGGTTCACCAGTTCTCAGTTTAGTTACGTATACACCTAGAACTGTACGTGGATGACGGGCCCTTTCTGATAGACTCGGTGTTTCCGCCAAGATAGCATCGAACTGTTCTAATGTCAAACCGGTCCAAAAATGTAATTCCTGAGCATTAAGTCCAGATTCAAAATCCAAACTAGGGGCATTGTTAATGGCATTTACCAACATGTTTGTCAAGTCCGAAAAAAAAGAAGAATTGAAATAGGACGTAACGTTGATGTTGTCTAATATTTCGTCGATGTTTGTGTTGCTTAAATGATCATGGCATAATCGTGCACTTGGTGGAATATACAGGCGATAGTTACATACCAAATACACTTTCATTGAAGTTGGGATTCGTCTAAGGTTTTCGTTTGTGCACCGTCTGTAACAGCAGCTACGAGAAGAATTTGATGCCCTCACATAATCTCGAACGTAGAAGTCCTGTTCTTGATTTGCTCCATCAGCGTTCAACATCTGATCTTGCTCATCAACACCATGATGATCTTCCACAACGATATTTTGTACATTGACATCACCCGCGTTTCTTTGAATTTCTGGACCTGGGACGTCATTGTCTGCATTTCCGATGCGACCCTGTCGCGTAGCATTGCTAGCTCTTTGCCAGCATCTATGGCACACTGCCATAGTGTTATTGAATACAACCTGGAGCAAAAATAAAAATTGACGAGTATTAGAATCTGCCTTCTGAACTAAGGGTCGCGGAGTCAAATCTCTTAGGGCACAAGTATTCGTATAATGAATATGACGTGTTTAGTATTAACAGTAGTTAATACATAACACGTCATATAAAAAAAAAGATTTTCTTTTACTTTGAATGCAATTTTTACTATTGAAAATGAAGTACATAATTAGAAAAAAACGACCCGTATTACTACTAACTCTGATGGGACTCGAACTCACGACCTTTCACTGCCCGGATCTATACACGGTGACATTTGAATCACAGTTTTGCTAGAACAAATGTTGTTCAGACCATAGTCTACTACCATTCTATAGCACTAAATATGTTATTAAAATAAACAACACTAGGCGTTCTCAAATAAGTCTTATGTTGCTCAAACGTGTCAAACATTGACCGTAACATGAAAGTATTCATTGCTACCATATGGCGTTCAAAACAAAAGAGATAAGAGGAGTCCACGTGCACTACAAGGATGTCCGCGCGAAGTACCGTTCAGCCCATTTCTTTTGTTGACTGCCCCGGTCGGTCGTCAGTCTACCGAAATCTGTCAAGCGGGAACGCGTACGCACCCGTTGTTACCTACGTCACAGCACGTTATTTTTTACTTTAGGAAATTCCTTGAGCAACTTTTAAATAATAGCTAGGTAATGACCATTATGACCAGCAGATGTTAAAAGATCCGGCACACAGAATGTTGGAAATACATTGTTTTATTATACTCTTTTGTTAGAGGTAGTGTAAACAAAATTGTCAGCGTCCATTGATAAAAATATGGTTTTCATAGTTTGCAGTAGGTAGGTATCTACCTAACACCTGGTGCAGGCATTGTCATCTGCACCCAAATGCCTTTTACAAAAATTAAAAATAAGTACTTAAACTAACATAATCTTTAAAATGTATCACTGTAGGCACAATGCTCTGTCTCGTACGTGAGCCCCGCGCCACGCCGCAACTACCTACTATGAAGCGCACGCGAGCGCGGTGTTTGTGTTGTAGGGAGTAACGATAATCCCGACTTTTTTAACTATGTCTTTTTTGTGTTTTTTCAAAAACCAATGACGTATTTTTTTTATTTGATGCTATACATTGGTAGTAAACCATGGTCTGAACAACGTTGGTTCTAGCAAAACTGTGATTCAAATGTCACCGTGTATATTTGTAATACGGGTCGATTTTTTCTAATACTTCATTAGGAGGTGGGTGTTAGCGGCTGTAACACAGTTATAATAAATAACTTTGCAGCCCCTACCTATGTGCATATATTTTTTGTACTGTGCGTTTTTATTTAAATAAAGAATTTATCATTTATTATTGTTTTCTATACATATTCAAATAATATGTATTAATGTAGGTAAGCGTTTTGTTACATAGTATAATACTCATAGTACAAGCTCTGTTTAGTTTAGGGCTAGATAAATAGGTGTAAGTATTCGCCGAAAGTGTAGTCCCAAGTATAAAATGGCAATCAATGTACATATTGTAGGTGTGGCACAGGAGGGTCTACATTATTATAAATATTTTGCAGTGAAAAACACTTATCAGATTGAATTAAGTACATATCAGTTATATTTATTATTTAAATATATAATAAAAGATGTTATTTACCTGTATCTGCGCATTTTGTGAAATATGGTTAACTAATTCAGGTTCACTTTCAATTAACGCCTCTTGTAGAACGTGCCGCCTTTGTCGCAAAACAGATCGCGGACACATAATACACCGCCGTCCAGTTTCCATAATACACAGTATGCAATCCAGTTATCACAAAGTCCTTTATCGTGCCAGGTTCAATCGAAAAGCTATTAATCAGTCCAGTAAACAAAAAGGGGTCGTAGTTGTAAAGTAAATACCGATAACATAGAAAGAAATAACACGTGAACGTACACTGCAGTGAACTGACTGTGACTAAGGTTCGGGCGACTACCTGCGCAAGAGCGTGGGTTGGGGAGCGCTCCCCGCCCCCGCTCCCGGGGGCTATTTTGTAACCGGTTATCTTTATTTGCATGCGCTGCCCGCCGCTGTGCACTAATGATAGATATTTTGGAATTATTCATCAATAAATACGTCAACGAGATATTTGTTTAAACGTAGATACCATGAGAACCCCATGCATTTGGGCAATGTCGCCATAGTAAAAAAATATCATCTTGCCAAGACCTATCAATTGAGCTACATTTCATTGTTGTTGATGGGTGGGGACGGAGCACATACATTTTTGCCCATCCCCCTTTAATAAACTATTTTTTACAGAGAAACCCACCTCCGCAACGCAGGCATACTAATTTCTCACATAGACAAACCTAGCAAACCACTGCAAGATATAATGTCTGAAGCTACAGAGTACTGGCCGCTCGTCATACAAACTGAGGACAGCTTTGAAACTGCTGTTGTGTTCGTGTGTGATGCCGCTGTAAGTACATTAATGTGATATATGTAAAAAACTTTTTTACAAAAAAATACAACCGACTTCCAAAAACAACACTACAAAGTGAAAAATAACTTTAATTTCGGAAGTCGGTGTCGGTGTTAAATGTATTTTCGTTTTTTGCCACCGACTTCCGAAATTAAAGTAATTTTTCACTTTGTAGTGTTGTTTTTGGAAGTTGGTTGTATTTTTTTGTAAAAAAGTTTTTATTTTTCACTTCTTAGTTGTGTACCTACCCCACACAAATTCTAATACCACTATCTGCAAAACAAACTAGAACATCATCCATATAAAAGGGGGGAAAAAATACGTATTATTGAAGCTAACTCAAAAACTGCCGAAGCAAAGTTAATCAATTTTATATGGGACCAACTGTACCCTTTCCAATAAAACAAAAAAAATCCAAATCGGTCCAGCCATCTTCGAGTAATCGGGGAACATACATAAAAAAAAAATATAAAAAAAAAAGGTTCCGACGAATTGAGAACCTCCTCCTTTTTGAAGTCGGTTAAAAAGCGAACTGAGAAAATGACAGAGTCAATTACTTCCACATGCGAAAAAAAGAGAGCGCAACAATGCGCTGGAACCAAAATAAAAGCGCCAGATCAAATAAAAATGAATTAAGCAATCTATCAAAAATGTTATGTATTTGTCTGATTTCCGAAATCAGACCAATCCGCTGGAAATCTAACTTATTGTAGAAAGATGTGTTGATGATTTTTGTGGTTAAAATTATGTAAATACATATTTGTTATAGCCGCGTATCATATTTTGACAACCTAGTACTGACTTGCAAATTCCAAAAAACGTAAGAAAAATTGAATTTCGTGGACTATCCTGGGCAGGCCTTCGTTACTCCATGTACTTGCGCGCTGTAATTACCTACCGGCGGCCGAGCGGTCTCGGGCCGTTTGCGGACCAAATTCAGTGCGGTTTTCGCAAGCGAAGCGCACGCACGTTGTTCAATTTTAATCGTTCCATTCGTTTGTACGCGTACCTACGATGCCGTCTGGTGCCTTATGTGCAGTAGATGGGTGCAAATCAAGTAACAGAAGTTTTTTTTTATTTTACCTACACACTTACCTAATACTACTACTATACTTACTTAATTATGTTTTAAACGTATTCCACAGTCAGCACCAATTTTTAAAAAATATATTTTATAAACGATACAATTTTAAACTACCACCTATAGTCAGAACATATTCACACTTCTCATTAAAATAGACACAAATAGTTATGTCAATTTAATTTTATCGAAGAGGCAGCCCTGCGAGTGCTGTGGGATCGCGCGGTGCGAAGCAATCACAACTGTACGCTTGAGCATTTAGGCACATTTTAGCATGCAGCGGTTGCTGACGCGACAGAGTAGGCAGAGTAGTATTATAGCAGTAGGTATTGGAAATTTTCTACTGAGTGAAGTATCTGTTACATAGTAACTATTTAGTAATCTATGCCCTGGGGCTTTCGCCGTAACATAAAATATATCCTATGACACTCGGCAATACTGTAGCTTCCCTAATGTGAAAGAATTTTCGGAATCTGATCAGTATTTCGGAATATTACCCCCTACATACAAACTTACAAATAACTCTATAGAATATTGAGTAATATAGATTATTTTGTATGCTTTTCGCATATCTCGGGACCATAGGACCTTTGGTAGGCGCACGAGTGGCCGAAGCCAACTCGCATAGGCCGCTTAGACAATTTTAAATGACGAGGAGGCACCAGCCGACGATTATCCCTGTATGTACTATGTAAGTGTACACAAGGACAACCCCCGGTTGGTGTAAGACTATTGCAGAACATGGAAACAAAACATATTGGGCTATGGGTTTGGGTACCTTGAATTATGGAAGAACTATGTCCCTGTCTGACCAATGTTAAATAATATTAGTATAGATTATTATTTATATATTTATTACCCGACTGCGCCAGAAGGAGGGTTATGTTTTTCGAGAGTATGTATGTATAATTGTTTGGCACGCTCTGCGGCCTGAACGGCTCGATGGATTTTAGCTTGACAAGTGTCGTTACATTCGTATTTACTGTGAGTAACACTGGGTATATCAAAATAAAAAAAAAAATAAAAAAAATGTCTTAATTTTTTTTTTTCTCAAAACCTGTCGAGTGGGGTATCAAAATAAAGGGTTTTAAAAGGTGATTACAAAAAATATACAACTTATATGGTTAAAAGTAATTCGAAGTGACAAATCGTAAAAAACACGTACCAAGAACTAAATCCCCTGCGAAATCTTGCGTAATCTTATATTTGTGTGTCATGTATATATAGGTTAGAATAGAATCTCATTAAATAATAAAAATAATAAATAAAAAAAGTAATTAAAAAATTTAAAAAACCCGACTGCGGTCAAAAACTTAAGTTAAAAAAAATTGAAAAGCTAAAAACAAGCCCATTTTAAATTAAATTATTTTTAAATTTTTTTAATTACTTTTTTTTATTTTCAGATATATTACAATAAAATCGGAACAGTGGGTGTTTCAGCCAAGTTGGTGCAGATAGCTCAAACTAGAATATTGAAATCGTACGAGAAATGTCCTGATATCAATCGTAAGTATTCTTTTTTATTAACCTACAGAGGAGCTAAAAGGAAGGTGTTGTGTTTACAGTTGTTTTATCTCACGAAAGCGGGTGAGCCATACTTGTAGTTGTAATGCGTATAGACACGCGCTCTTGTGTGCGTAACTACAGGTAGCGTTAGCAAGCTCATCGCTAATGAACAAAATAATAAAGTTATTAGATTTTGGTATGTATAGATAAGACATTAAGACATTGTACAATAAAATAGAAACTTATATTCAAGAAGCATTTAATTTTAGTAATATTTTGAATACAATTTATATTTTATTTAAATGAATATTTCAAGTAGAATCGTAACTAGACTCTTCTTCAGAGTCAGTTTCTTCTTCACTGTCATCTTGTAAATTTATTATTAATTCAAAATCAGTGTCAAAATATTTCATATAATCAGTTTCTTTTTTAATGACACTATTACAAAAATATATCACAATTTGGTTAATAAATATAAATCACAATAAAGATAAATCATAATTTGGTTCTCGATGAAGTTCCGTGAATTCATATTGTTCTTTGAGAAAATTATAAATATTTGCAATCATTTGACGAGCCTAAAAGAAACAATACATTATTAAAATCTCGTTTAACATGTTCTTATTAAACTAACTAATACATTAATTCATTACACACAACATAAATACACACCAAACATGAACATTTAATTTGCCTTACCTCACTGCGAACAACTTTTCTCCGTTTCTTCGTACTTTCCATGCTGACGGTATTTGATAAATAATTTTGGCGCGAACCAAGAAGCACTACTGACTCGGCCGGCGACTCGGCGACGTCTGGGCGCTCCTGAGCTTACGCACGCAAACACAGTGTGCATGTACACTTACATACACACAAGTATGGGTCACCCGCTTTCGTGAGATAAAACAACTGTACTAAAATATGTATAGTAGAGAGAGCTCGTGCAATCTGAAATGGTATTTTTAGGAAAGAACCAAACAGATTTGAGTCCATTCAGTGCAAGCATTTGTCAGTAATCGTGTAGCTCAACTCCGAAGTAAAGGAGCTCAATAACTCGACGAACAATAGCAAAGAAAAGACATTTGGGTAGGCCGCATAAAGTACTCAAACTGCCAGACTATCATTGAAACTATCTGAGAAAGAAAAAAAATGACCCACATAGTTCTCAACCTCATTGATAATAATAAGTAATAGTTAACTAGCCTTCACCCGCGGCTTCGCCCGCGTGGTATGTCGATAATAATAGCCTAAGATGTCTGGTTGCGCTCCATAATTTATAATTTTTATATTTTATTAAATCACCATATGGCGATTGGGAGGCGTTGGTTTAATAGTTCTATTTATTAAATAAGTGTCGCATATCGTTGGTTTGGTGGTGTTCTGTGCGGAGGCGCGACTGTCAACGCGTTAGAGCTGGCGACACCTGCCGGTTTCCTAAGTCTCGTCTTGATCACGGGGCGGTGCGCACGCGTCCATCGCGACCTAAACCCTGAACTGAACTTACACCAAGTGTTATCTGTATTACCTAGTTGTGTTGTGTATCGCTGGCCAGCATAGTGTACGTAAACTGTGAGCTGTTCCTCCTGAACGCGGCATCCGTCGCCTTCTGCGTGGGGGTCCCTGGTCAAAGGTATGTGACATGGCTAATAGATTGGACTTTATCCATCGCCTTTCGTCCCATTGGTGTTATTTTTTGTCCTTCAAGTTAGCACCGCTGAATCAGCAATTATAGCTTAGATTGCCCTAATAATCAAGATTCACGCGCGTGTGACTTTATTAGTAATTTTCGAATTCATATTTCAAATTCAAAGTGGTTATACGCACCAATGTCTTTCCCTAGGGTTCAAAGTATCCGTGGTGCAAAACTTTTGAGAAATTTATACATCATCATCTTCTTCTCCATGTTACGTGGGGTTGGCGCACACGTTTTCCTGTTCCATTCTCCCCTGTCAACCGTCACGCTAACATTCACTCCCTTCTCTTTCATATCATTCCTCACACAATCCATCCATCTTTTCTTTGCCCTTCCTCTGCCTCTCCATCCATCAACATGTATATTCATCACTCTTTTAGTCTCAACCAAACCTTACTTATTTTTCCAGTGGAGTTAGCAGTGGGCAGATTGATGGAGGCACAGACTCTAATATGCCCTGATGCAGGTCTCAGCACCATGAGTGCCGTCAACGGCACCCAACGGCATTATTTGTCTATTTGTAATACTGGTGAGTGTTAGACTTTTATTATTAAGAGCGTTCATCCCGCGCGGGCTGGCAACGTCGCATTTCTAGAGGTTATTTAACTAAAAAAAAAATAATAGTAAGTATTTTGATTTAAATTTAATAAAAGAAACATAAAAATCTGTAGAAATGTGACGTTGCCAGCCCGAGGGGGATGAACGCCTTAAGTTTATAAGAAAAAAAAAAAACATCGTAAGGAAACCGACATGTCCTAGAACCAAAAATTCGAGGACATGTGAAATCTACCAACCCGCACTGGGCCCGCGTGGTGGATTACGGCCCACTCCCTCTCACAGAGAGGAGGCCTGTGTCCCAGCAGTGGGAACATTATAGGCTGATCATTTGGTGGCCCAGTGGTAACGGCCGCGACTTACGAGTTGCTGAATGGCACTTTGTATAAATTATTTATATATCAAAACGGTGAAGGAAAATCGTGAGGAAACGTTCTAGAACCAAACATTCGAAGACGTGACATTATGGCGTACTCCCTCTCACACAGAGGCGGATTTGCCCTAAGGCACATTAGGCCCGGGCCTAGGGCGGCCAATCTGACAAAAACTGATGTAACAAGAAATAACTGAAAGTAGATAAATATTCTAAAGGCTCGCGCACATTACGGCGGGCCGCACTGCACCGCATCGTGTAACAATAATCTTCCTAAATCACTCGTACATACAGGGTTACTAGTTATTGAGCAATATCCTCTTAAGGGGTCATTGTACTCATCATTATGAACAACTTTTACTATGGAACCAAACCTGAAATCGCAAAAAAAAAAATCTGTAACTCGATTTCGATAAAAGTTGGCAATACAGTAAATTCATTATGCAGTCTATAAGATGGGTGCGGAGAAAGGGGCGGCTGGCACCTATTTTTACTACATGGCCTGGGGCCTAGGGCGGCCAACACTGCAAATCCGCCTCAGCTCTCACAGAAACAACAACGGTTGAGAGTATGTCATGCTCACTCAAATGTCTCGCTGGTGGTGGCGTGTGTATTGGATCATTAAGTTCCCTTCAAAATGGTTGAGCTTATTGGTGCTGATCCATGCGTCATGTTCGTGAACGGGCGCCGTCAGTTGGGACTGGTCGTCTCTTAGCTGCCATGGCTTATTTTTAATTTTAATATTTAATTTAGTTGTTTTAGTTTTTATCTTTTTATTACGGACGCTTTTTAACGTGCACGTCTTTCTACATTGTTCTCACATGTATATTTTCAACATGAACGATGTAACCAATATTTTGTAAAAATATTAGGATTTAAAAGAGTGTCCGTGGAGTTTCTTGCCCGTTCTTCTCCATAGGGATCTACTACGCTTTGGAATGGGCAACTAGCTTCATCTTTCTGACTGACCGACCCATTGACAATTCAAAAGTGCCTGTAATTGGTTTATTTGAAATAAATGCTTTGAGTTTGAGTTTGAGTTAGAGGAGGCCTGTGTCCCAGCAGTGCGAACATTACAGGCTAATTATGTTGAGAATGAAGTAAGTTTTTTACTCAGCAGTTTTTTGTGCAACGTTGTTGCCACATGACACTCATATTCCTTGTGTATCAAGCAAGCTGTTAATCTACTCAGTGGCGTTATTACTCGTATCTATTGCCTGGTAATTAGTGACCGATACTTAAACACATGATTATACTCATGATAACAAACAACTTTTACTAAGGGACCAAACCTGAAATCGCGAAAAAAAAAAACAGCTGCCCCATACATTTTGCCGAGTTATGCGAACATGAATGTATGGGGCAGCTGATTTTTTTTCGCGATTTCAGGTTTAGTCCCATAGTAAAAGTTGTTTGTTATCATGAGTATAATATAATCATGGGTTTAAGTATTGGTCACTAATTACAAGTCACCCTATATATTATTAATCTGCCTAGCCTTTTCCCAACTATGTTGGGGTTGGCTTCCAGTCTAACCGGATGCAGCTGAATACCAGTATTTTACATGGAGCGACTGCCTATCTGACTTCCAAGACCCAGTAATTGGGTAATACGATACCCCTTGGTAAGACTGGTTGTCAGACTTTCGGGCTTCTGACGACCCGTAATGACTGTCAAAGATCCACGAATGACAGCCTGGACCAACGGCTTAACGTGCTTTCCGAGGCACGGAGGAGTCTCGGTATGTAAAGATGGTCACCCATTCACGGACCAACCCCGGCAAGCGTCGCTTGACCTGATGGATCGACCCGTGCAGCTGTTATTACTTAGCCACGAGCTCCTCATCTGTACTATATTATACAGGGTCAAATTAAATTAGCTAGCGAAACTCCGCAGACGTGATGGGTTGATGTTTTTATTTTATTGTGTCTAAATATCGATATATTTAGACACGACAAAATAAAAACAAAAAACATGTTTTGTTTTTTTTGTTTTGTTTTGTCTTAAGTAATGTCAAAGATTTTGTATCATTAAAGTTTTTTTTTTTGTCAATTGAGGAGAGACGAAACGCATTTGACTAAAAGAGTGATGAATATACATGTTGATGGATGGAGAGGCAGAGGAAGGCCAAAGAAAAGATGGATGGATTGTGTGGGGAATGATATGAAAGAGAAGGGAGTGAATGATAGCGTGACGGTTGACAGGGGAGAATGGAATAAGAAAACGTGTTGCGCCGACCCCATGTAATATGGGATAAGGGCAGGAAGATTATGACCGCTGGTAGTTAAGTACTTGAAGTGTGAATTGATAAAATCTGTTTTATCGTGTTGAGATATCGATACGCATGTCTGTGAAGTTTACACAAAAAAAAAAAACAGATTTTTAATCTGACCTTATCAATCAATCTGCCTAGCCTTTTCCCAACTATGTTGGGGTCGGCTTCCAGTCTAACCGGATGCAGCTGAATACCAGTATTTTACATGGAGCGACTGCCTATCTGACCTCCACGACCCAGTAATTAGGTAATACGATACCCCTTGGTAAGACTGGTTGTTACACTTTCGGGCTTCTGACGACCCGTAACGACTGTCAAAGATCCACGAATGACAGCCGGGACCAACGGCTTAACGTGCTTTCCGAGGCACGGAGGAGTCTCGGTATGTAAAGATGGTCACCCATCCACGGCCCAACACCGGCAAGCGTAACTTAACCTGATGGATCGACCCGAGCGGCGGTTATTACTTAGCCACGAGCTCCTCCCTTAAACTGACCTTATATGTGACTATATACAATATCAGCGGTTGATGACCCCTAAAATACACATTTGTTCTCCTATAACTGAAGGAGCACAAATCTTCAAAGTACCTACTTTGTATAATAATGCATGTAATGTGTATCCTTTGTTGGAGTTCCTTTCTGAATAAAAATAAAAATAAAAATTAGTTTTATCATGTTTAGATATTTATACCCATCAGTTTGCGGAGTTTCGCTAGCTATTTTAATTTGACCCCGCATAGAGGTAATCTTTGTGAGTTTGTATGTAAGGAGCATAGATTTATTATGTTCTAATACAAAATCTATGGTAGTGGGGAAACTACTGTATTGCCGTTTGTCATAGGATAACTTTTAAGTTAAAACAAGAAATTTCACGCGGACGAAGTCGCTGACAGTAGCTAGCTTGTAATTCAGGGTGTATCAGATAGATGTGGTACAGACCATCAAACTGAACAACTTTCTCCATGGGACCAACATCGTAATTGAGAAAAAAATATCAGCTGTCCCGTATCAATACAAATATGTATGGGACGGCTAATATTATTTTTTTCTCGATTACGATGTTGGTCCCATGGAGAAAGTTGTTCAGTTTGAATTTTGATAGTTTGTACCATAGCCTTAAATTTGACCACACGTTTCTGATACATTCTGTATAATTGATTTCCTACTTAAAAAGATTCGGGTAAAAAAGTACGCCTGGACACATAAGTGGATAAGCAAATGTTAATATAGCTTCTTGCAGATGTTCTGGAGCATGCAACCCCTAGCGTAGTAACAGTTTCGAGCGGAATACACAATATCACTTTCCTGAAAATAGCTCGAATGATAACGAAAATCTGTCTTAGATTCCATCTTTTTAACCGACTTCAAAAAGGAGGAGGTTCTCAATTCGTCGGAACCTTTTTTTTTATTTTTTTTTTTTATGTATGTTCCCCGATTACTCGAAGATGGCTGGACCGATTTAATTTTTTTTTTTTTTTTTATGTTTTATTCGAGAGTGTATACATCACAGTTGGTCCCATATAAAATTGATTAACTTTGCTTTGGTAGTTTTTGAGTTAGCTTCAATAATACGTATTTTTTCCACACTTTTATAGGGATGGTGTTCTAGTTTGTTTTGCAGATAGTGGTATTAGAATTTGTGTGGGGTAGGTACACAACTAAAAAGTGAAAAATAAAAACTTTTTTACAAAAAAATACAACCGACTTCCAAAAACAACACTACAAAGTGAAAAATAACTTTAATTTCGAAATTCGGTGGCAAAAACGAAAATACATTTAACTAGACACCGACTTCCGAAATTAAAGTTATTTTTCACTTTTTAGTGTTGTTTTTGGAAGTCGGTTGTATTTTTTTTAGGGTTCCGTACCTCTTAAAGATAAAAAAAAAAATTAATTAAAATCTTTATTTTAAACAAAAACCTTCAACAATGCTCAAAAACTAGGTCGCATGAATTTCAATGAATAAAGGTCATACAAATAGAGTAAACCCTGACTTCCAAACTAGGGGATCCTGGATCCTTAAAGGATCACTTCGTTGTCCATCTGTCTGACTATCAGTTAGTCAAGACCCTTTTTCTCTGGAACGCATGGAGGTATCAAGTTAAAATTAATATCAAATACATATATATATAAAGGAATAAATAACAGGTCTACGGTCCCCCGGAGCTCTAAAAAATCAAGCTTCTAGTCAACGCAATAAAAAAATAAGGCCATTTATGCGACATATTTTGATACTCGCAAATAAACCAAAACCTTAATTGTAGGTACTTCCCGTTGACCTAGACTCATGATATTTGGCAAAAAGCAAGGTCTCACAGCACAAGTAAAGGAAAAGTCGGAAATAATAAAAAAAAAAAATAATAGTAATAAAATGTATTTATTTTCTCCCATAAATATTAAAATGGACACAGTATAAAATTACAAAATTTGAATATGGAAGACAGGAGCCCATACTAAGTATAACCTGTGCCACGGGTCTCCTGGTCCCATTATCTCGAACACAGAATTGAGAGCCAAACTAAGGACATAAATTTACAGCATCAGGGAGCTCTTACAGCTATTAAACAATAAAATAAAGTAAACTTTAAAAACAATACAAATAAAGAAAAATAAAATAAGAAGTGGTGTTTTCATAAGTATGTGATTTAGTTCGTGAGTGTATATGTGGGTTTAGTGGGTGTGATGTACGAGTTGTGCTTGTGATGTTATGGGTGTGTGAGGGTGTGTGTGTGTTTGTGTGTGTGTAGAAAATCGTTAATTTGTAGTTAAATCACAAATAAATAAAAAAGAAAAATTTGCAGTTGGAGAATTGACCGTGACGTATGTAAGGGAGTTTGTTTTTGAGATAAATTCATTCCAACTACGGAACCTTTCATTGTGCGTGGTCCGACACGTGCTTGGCCGGTTTTTTATTTATTTTTATTACCAAATGGTCCTTCTCTTTACCTCGATCTCGCCTGACTAGTAAGAAATTGATTACATGGGTTTTTGTATGTAAATTATATTTTTTTCAGCCTCCAAATGGTCTCCCCGCCGTCTGTTTTCCCTAACCTTAAAACAGCGCATCGCTGTGAGCAGCTTGGGCGCCGTGCGCAACTGCCGCGCGCTGCAGCTGTGGCGCCGAGCTCGCTGCGCCTGCGCCGCCGCGCTGCCGGCGAGCGCGGCGCACGCGCAGGCGCGAATGTACGCCGATATTGTTCACGTGCATAAGTTCGATGATGCTCAGGTTGGTTGCACTTGGTTTATGGTTTAAGAGTGATCAATTTCGAAAGCGAATGTCAGAATAACCAATACTCAATACTTACTCATTTATCCATGTCTGATAAATCATACGAAGATTGTCTTAATGCATGCATTCCCATCCATGTCGTACCTATTTCACTGAGGCTAACCATTGGTGACAAAATGTATGTATACAATGTGTAACGTTAAATGCGCAAAACCTCTTAAAAGGTCATTGTACTCATCATTATGAACAACTTTTACTATGAGACCAAACCTGAAATCGCGAAAAAAAAGCTGTTCTGTACATTTTGACGACTTAAGCGAACATAAATGTTGGGACAGCTGATTTTTTTTTCGCGATTTCAGGTTTGGTCCCATAGTAAAAGTTGTTCATAATGATGAGTACAATGACCCCTTAAGAGGTTTTGCGCATTTAACGTTACACGTTGTAAATGAGATAACTCAAAGTGAGTTTGTTATGTCAGCTCTCACATCCAACAATTTACATGGCTTTTTATACATATGTCGCAGTATTTATTTATTTATTTATTACAGACATACATACAGCTATCATTACAGTAACCCAATGCGATAGTGTAGGAAAAAATAATAACGATAATTACAAATACATTTCAATTCAAAGATTATACAATAAATTCAATTCAAATTAACGTTAATAAAACAATACAATACATTTATCAATTTTATACATTCAACTCATTACCATAACATAAAGCATGTAATGTAACTTTTGCGAACTCGCTCAGTGAACAAGAGAGTAAATCTATCTTATGAGCAGCCAGGTTCAGTGTGCGCAATGTCCGCGAGAGCGGGGCCTTGGCCATTAGCTTGGTGCGACCGCGCGGCAGTGCGAACAAATCGGGCCGTCTACGACGCTACACGTACCCATTGGGCACGTACAAACCTATCTCCTGTAGTAGTAAGATGGTTATACGAGTAGCTGAGATATAGTTATATCCCTTAGACGGAAAACTTACTTAAAGAACAATACACGTGATAATTAAATAATAATGTAGGCAAACAAAATCAAATATCTAACCCAAAGTCCAGTCACGAAGCACAACCACTCTCACACACACACCACACACACACACACACACACGCACACACACACACACACACACACACGCATAATACAACACATTAAACATACAGACAAAACACATACCACTCAAGAGCATGCATGTACGTTTTATGATATATTTTAATTTTTGTTGCATAAATTGTTAATGTTTCAAAATCGGGTGAAGACACTGATTCCTGTAACACAGGTACCACCTAGCACAGGAGTTAGGGCTTCAATTGAAAATGTCTCCATTTTTTTATGTCAATAAAATATTTTTTTTTATTTTTTTTTTTATCCCTAGGGATATAATCATCTACTGGAATATAGTATGAAAGCGGTTACTAGGAACATAAGTATCAGGGCACTCCGACCAAATAGGTTAGGTTGGAACAGTGACTCGCGACGCGGGTGTGTGACGCGTGAAGCGAGTGATGTCGTGGCAGCGGCCGGCGCGGCGAGCGCTACGTCGAAATTGGTCGCAGTAGCAAAATTAGGGCACTCCGACAGTTTTCATATAACTATATCCCGGTAGATAGCTGTACCCCTATAATGTTTGCGCTCTAGCATGGTGCGGGTGACACATGTCAGTATGGCATGACTAGGTCAGTGACAATATGCACAATTCAATTTTATCGATAAGGATTCTTACAGCAAAAATCTCGTTCACCTAATAATTTTAAAAATGTGTTTGATATATCATATTATTATGAAATTTATTTTAAAATATGTATTTAATACAAAACATTAAAAAATCACATTCAAAGCACTACCGGTATTTATTTTAAAAAAAGTTTTTTTTCATGGTATAATTTTTTCGGCTAATTTAACTCTATAGATGTCTAACAACATAAATTTTAAAATACGTACAGTAAACTTCTTTTTCTATAAAAATATCGACTATCGATAAAAACCCATAATAGCAATACATCTCATCACTAAACATGTCTATGGCGTTACGTTACACGCCTATCACTTTGCTTCAATTTTCTTTAAATTTGATTTTATTTGTAGATAATAACATTTTGGCAGGATGATTTATTTAATTTACTACAGTTGTTATTGAATCCGTATTTTACGATTATAATATTTAGGGTGCAGCTAAAATATTAAATCATGATTGTAAATCGCGATAACGTTCAAGAGTGAAAAGGAACAGTTCGTCAAATGTCACCCGCACCATGCTAGAGCGCAAAAACTATATCACGGCTACAACCATCTTACTGCGACACATACATACTCTCGCCAATGCATGTATTTGAAACCCGAACAAGCCCGCAGTCGGAGCCTGTAAAATCCTAATCTTAACTAATAATAAATGCGAAAGTGAGTTTGTTTTTACCCGACTGCGCCAGAAGGGGGGTTATGTTTTTCGAAAGTATGTATGCGGCCTGAACGGCTCAATGGATTTTAGCTTGAGAGGTTTCGTATCAAAATAAAAAACTAAGTGGCGGATTTTTGACGCCAAATTATGTCTTAAAAATTTTTTGGGTATCGAAATAAAGAGTTTTAAAAATATAGTGGAGGGGGGGGGGGGGTTAATAAGGGTTTTATAGGGTGATTACAAATAATAAAACTAAACAAATAAAAAAGTTATTAAAAAACCCAACTCCGGTAAAAACCTTAAGTTAAAAAAATTGAAAAGCTAAAAACAAGCCCATTTTAAATTAAATAAATGTTGGAAGCAGGCGGGAGCCATTCCATTTTTATTATATTTTTAAATGGGTCCCGCCTGCTTTCAACATTTATTTAATTTAAAATGGGCTTGTTTTTAGCTTTTCAGTTTTTTTAACTTAAGTTTTTTACCGCAGTCGGGTTTTTTAATAACTTTTTTTTTGTTCGTTTGTTACGCTTTCACGCTAAAATGGCTGAACGAATTTGGATGAAATTTTGCACATGGGTAAAACATGACCTGTATTAGGACATAGGATACTTTTTATCCCGGTAGTATGTTCCCCTGGGATAATTTCCGACCTCCACGCGGGCAAAGCAATTACCAATAAAATCAGTCCTGTGATTTGAAAAACATTTTCCGCGACATGCCGATAATTTTTTTACCTAGTGTACCCGAGGTTTTAATTCCTAAAATCCAAATTTTCTTTCTCAGGTAAAAATTGACAACCGCCTAAAGTACATCCTAGGCCTACCACCACCAAACGACCAGCCTTCCACAGCAGCAGAACCAAAAATTGAAATGTTCGCGCCTAAACAGGACTTCGAAACAATGCTAGAGTGCCAAGCGTTCAAGTCCCAAGTCAGTCCTACGAGGAAATACGTCACTATAACTGGGTTCAAAATGCTAGAGTTTTTCAGGCATAATGCCTGCGACTGTTATGCCTGTATTAATCCTTTTTGCCCGATAATTGCTTATGTAACGGGCGGATTGGAAGCCTCAATGTATTTTCGGGCAAACGAGCTTGAAGTCGCTGGGAATTACTTCAAAGGGGTTATAAATACTTTTGGTTATTTTGAAGCGAAGTTGAAAGATGTGTTGAATTCGTATCTAGAGTTAGACTTCGAGAAATATATTGTAGATTATGTTAAAAGAATGTTTGAAGAACAATTTAGGAAAGTACAGGTAGAGGTTTTGATGGAAGCATCGTTTTATGAGCTTAAAAACTCAAATTTCGAAGCAGCAGATGATTATATAGTTACAATTCACGAAATTATTCAAGATTTAGATGAAAAAGACAGTTATTTGACTAATGAAGTCATGAATTTAATGATAGCGTCGGCTAAAGTAAGAAACGTAGTGAAGAAACAAGAATTTGTCCTAGAAGCCGAGTTTGAAAACTTAAAATTAAGCCCGAAAGTGAAGACTGAAGGAGACAAAACGCCAGAATCGAAGGCGAAACTACCTCAATTATCCGCGAGAAAGGTTAAAGACGAAGAATTACCGAAAAAGCGAAAAGTCATCAAACTAAATCTAGACGAAAACAGCTCAGACGAAAAGGAAGTCGAAAAACCTAAACCCAGGAAAAAGAAATCCGAATTCAAAATACCGGTTCCCGTAACTTCAAAACCCGTTATAGAAAATCTAACACCTAGACCTACCCGAATTCCGGTTATAACAGTAACCGATACAATGCAAACCCCTAAAGTGGACAAAAAAAAACAATTAACCGATTTTTTTACGCCTCTGTCGACTCCAGAACAGTTTTTCACTCCTTTGGACACTGTAAAAACATATTCCAAGTCTGTGAGAAAAGGTATTGTGAAGAATCTTGAACATGAGTTTTGTACGCCTAAGCCTGGGTTGGAGAAAGAGAATGCGAGAGGCTTAGACCTTCCTACTAGGTCGGGAAAGAAGGAGGAAAAAGACAGGGCACTTAGAAGGGCAACCAGCCCAGGGAAGTTGACAGATAGTAGGACCCGCCCGCGGAGGCTAAGGCAAGCTAAGTTGAATGATGAATAAGATTGAATAAAATGTTTTGAGAATATTATTGTTGTTTTCTTTTGCTACATAAAGGCGAACATCCGTGGCGAAGCACGGTATTCTTTGACAAACAAATTTTGAACGAGCAAAGCGAGCTCGAATATGTTACCACCCCGCCTAGGGTATATTAGATTTCCTATTGACCATTCATAATGGAATAGGAGTTGTCAACGTATGCATAACAGCTTCAGACAGAACTAAGAGAGCATAGGGCCTAGACAAATGGCATTCGATTCGGTCGGAGCGATTCTTTTTCTGCAATCGCTACACTTCAAAGTGACATTGACATGATCACGTGACATTTCGATAGCTTATGTCAACCCCAAACATTTTTTGCACAGATTACTTGGCTTTTCTACTACAGTCCTACCAACTTATCTGTGAACTGAAAGAGGACGGCACCGTCGATGCGTCGACACAATCGAATGATTTGACATTTCAACATGACGGCCGTAGTTCCAATTTTCGCCATATCACAGATAAGTTGGTAGGAGTGTAACGTCATCGCTAATCGAATGTTACTTTGTCTAGGCCCTCTGAATGCTAGAGCGAGCTTGATAATTTTAAAATCCCGCCTTGGATAGGTTAGACTCTGTATTATCAACGGCAGCCTTAACTATTTGATTTTATTACTTTACCTTTCCGTTTTGCGTAGATGTGACGCATATTTTCCCCAAAACTTGTTTTTACATTGTTTATTTTATTTTGTTGTCCTTTGCGTCATGTTTACCGCAAATAAACGTATTTTCTTTCTTCTTTCTTTCTATTTCGAGGCTCCAGGCGGTAAATCTTTGCAAGGTCCCTTTGCTTTGCGTAAAGTATGTGAATTGAAAGCAGGTATTTCTGATGATTGATGAGAAATGCCTCGTTCAATCTGCCTAGTCTTTTCCGAGACGAGAAATGCCTCGTTATACAAAAAAAAAAAACCGGCCAAGTGCGTGTCGGACCACGCACAGTGAAGGGTTCCGTAGTTGGGATGAATTATTCCAAGAACAAACTTAACATTGTAGTTGAAAAACATGTTCTTCCATACATTCCAACTGTAAATGTAAGTTTGTACTCACAATATTGAGAGATTTACCATGTTATTTTAAGACCACAGACTTGTTATAGGTTTTCCTGTAATCTACAGGTAAAGATCTATTTTCTGTATTTTTTTCAAAGTTTTAGGCTCAGTAGTTTCGGAGTTAAGGGGGGGGGGGAATGGTCTATTTTCTTAAATAACTTTAAAACTAATTATTTTAAAATTATAAAAAAAAATATATTTGAAACCCTCATCGTAAGTCCTTTCATTTGATATGTAACACGGTATAGTTTGCAAAACTTTTTTTTTAATTTTCTTATTTGCCCCCCAAAGGTGACCCCCATATTCAAAATTCATTTATTTACTTTACTTGTCCGTGTTTGGGTCACAGAAACTCATATGTGTACCAAATTTCAGCTTAATCGGTCCATTAGATTCGGAGCAAATTGGCTGTGACAGACAGCCAGACACACGAGTGATCCTATAAGGGTTCCATTTTATCCTTTTGAGGTACGGAACCCTAAAAAAATCAGAATGTAGTATGAAAATTATATCACCCCGCTTTGGAAAGGTTAGGTTTTCTTTTGACCATTCATACAGAAATAGTCCGATACTTTGGCAAGAGCGTGCGATGTGGGCTCGAAAATATTTGCAACCCGTCATGGATATAATTAATCAACGACAAGAAAGTAGACGATAAATAATTATATTCTTACATACTATAACATATCTATTATAGGGAAACGTCCACAGTTAAACTTTGGACCATCCAATAATCGTTTTTACTAGAAAACGATAAAAACGGTTCGCATTAACGCCCGTCATTATTTAGTTGCATGACAGTTTTAAAAGCCACAGTAGCCAGTCCTTAAAATAAAATAAAAAGTTGTTACGAAAATGTTGAACTGTCAGTCATCTGTCAAGTCAAGTCTGTCAGTGTCAGTCAAGTAACTTTTTTGTATGTTGATTTTGCAATAAATCTTTACTTAGTTTGCATGTGCAATCAATTATTAAAAGTGTACTATCTACCGGTATTCCGTAATAGTTTGTAGTAATTGTTTAGGGACTTATGAACTACCTGGACTATCTAAGAGAGACATCTCTGGCTACTGCCGTCTTGCAGTGGTCCGCAGTTACCAAATAGTACTTTATACTTTACTGAAAACAGTTACTGTGTGGAAGTGCACACGTTATTTACAAGCTTATAATCGCATTCGATGATTATTAAAAGTCGTAATAATTAAATACAAGCCACGCCAGTTATTTGTACGCCACAGTGTTTTATTTAAGCTAAGCTAAATAGCTGCGATACGTTTTGAGTTCAAAGATGGAAAAACTGCCAATGTGTAGAATATGTTTAGTGCATAGTGTTCGAATGTATGTTGTGGCCAACAGGAACATGCAGGAACTGTATGAGAAGCTGACTGATATTCCAGTAAGTTGATAAATAAGATTTAAATTACCATTAAGACATGTTTTATTGCAAATCAAACACAAGGATATAAATTCATTGAACTTTCGGTCAGAGGGCCGTCTTAGGGGCAAATGGAAATCACTGACAAAAATAAATATATGAGTCACCAATCTGCCTTGAGCAAGAGTGGTAATCAATGCTCATACCATCTCTTTAAGAAGCATATAGAAAGCATTGCTGACCACCAACTGTTGACTTTACAATTGAACTAGTTTCAAAATTAATGATGCAAACTAATCAGATGGGGCTGCGGCAGCAACCACTTCTACATGTACCTTATGCAAACACTAATTATAGGCGTAATGCATTCTTTCTGGGAGCCAGTCATAGTTTTAACGAAATTTGTTGTGAGCAAGACATTGACTTTTTCTGCACCAATGCAAGCACACTAAGGAAGCTCTTAGCTAAGCCATTTTTTGTACAAGAGGCACCTGCTTGCACGTGAACCGTTTGATGCCCAGATTGGCTTAAAATTTTAATAAATTAGTTTCACTTACCAACTCTGAGGAAATAACTGAACGGAATAGAATAGAAATTGCTGTTTTGCTTATCATGAAGGTATAAGTAAAGATAAGATGTAACTTGTGACTATGAGGGAGTAATAATTTTGTATTTATCTGTGGAGCTCGTGGCTAAGTAATAACAGCCGCATGGGTCGATCGACCAGGTTAAGCTATGCTTGCCGGGGTTGGTCCGTGGATGGGTGACCATCTTTACATACCGAGACTCCTCCGTGCCTCGGAAAGCACGTTAAGCCGTTGGTCCCGGCTGGCATTCGTGGATCTTTGACAGTTGTTACGGGTCGTCAGAAGTCCGTAATTCTGACAACCAGTCTTACCAAGGGGTATCGTATTACCCAGTTACTGGGTTGTGGAGGTCAGATAGGCAGTCGCTCCATGTAAAATACTGGTATTCAGCTGCATCCGGTTGGACTGGAAGCCGACCCCAACGTAGTTGGGAAAAGGCTAGGCAGATGATGATGATTATTGTTATTATAATGTTATTAGTCTGTAAGCCTTCCGAAAATAAAGAAAATAAAATAAATAATGAATGTAAGATTGGAAGTATTTTCTTCATATAAACAAAATAGTGTAAGACAAGTTTTGTTGCAGTTTGTAACTGAAGACAGGAGACCGATGCTTGCTTGTTTCTTCTGCTGCACTAAGCTAAAGCAATGCTGCCGATTAATGACAAAATGTCTGGAAGCCGAAGAGCTGTTCGCTCAGATGATGAATGAGGATTATGAGGTGAGGTATTCTTCAAAAGGTACTCTTATTCTTATAATTTACAAAAGTGATTTCGCTCACATTGCCTATGTCCAGCAGTGGACGTCTTTTGGCTGAAATTATGATAATGATGATGACTTCTCTCATACTCAAACCTATTGTATCCGGATTTCATGCCAACAATAATATTGGTCTGTGTTATTGGAAGCATGGCTGACTCCCCAAGGTACATTGGACCTACTTAGGTGTCCTCACATGTAGGGGTTCTTTTGAGTGCATAATCAGCCTATAATGTTCCCACTGCTGTGCCAGACCTCATCTCGGTGAGAGGGACTTTTGAGTGACCTCAGTATAATTAAGTGCTTGTCAGTCTGTCACTGACATATTTATGTCACTCAGGCTGTCTGGACAAATCTTCAAAATAGCTCACATTTAACTAGGTCAATAGGGCACTTTATGTGACGGCTAAACACCCTTATTTCAAAATTTGTAATGCTACAGAATCTTAGATAATCAATCGAAAACGTGTCAAGCCAGCTTGAAAAACCACTTTTCGGTGGTCTCTCAATTTCGGTAACGGAAGTGATTTTGACGACTTTTTGCATATCCACGGGCGTCACATAAATTTGTTACAGGCATCGAGCTAAAAGTTTTGTGATACGTACAGCGGTTTAGTAGAAAAATGCAAAAATCAGTGTCCAGCCAGCTTGAATTATTAACGAATAAAACTTCTGGCTGGCACTTCCGAATCTCAATAACGGGAGCGTTTTCGAATATGGTTCCTTTACTAACATTTAGTGACGCAATGTGTAACAGTAATAACATTCGATTTATGGCGTCACATGTAAGGGTTTACGAGAAATCAATAAAAACTTCAGCCAGCCTGAGTTCAAGCTGGCTGGACACATGCATCTCCGCTGCCTGATGATCTACAGCCTTCAAAATGTGTTCAAAATTTTGTAACGGGGACGATAATGATAACCTGAATTCGTAACGGAGAAACTTTGCGTAGTTTCAAAGATATTGATCATTTAAATTTTCCCATACAAACACTGCAGTAGGGCTACCAATATTGTAGGTTTTATGTAGGACTAAGTATATTTTAAGGTGTTTTTTTTAATGGACGAAAATCCGTGTATTGGTGATACTAATACGAACAACTGTAGGTATTTAAATCAATGGAAGACAAAAGTGTAGAAGTGAGGGAAGGGGGGGTAGTGATATACATATTTTCCTAATACTATAAATATCTTTTTACAGCTTAATCCTTTAATAAACCAAGACCACTTAGACTTTTTAGGTGGGTTTATTATATCTCCAGTAGTCCACATAAGTATAGTTGATAAATGTCAAACAGAAAGCATTGCTGTCAAAGAAGAATTTCCAACTGTTTGCGAGGGACTAGATATTATAATTGAGCCAAAGGAGGAACATCAAAGTGATGGTATGTTTTTACAACCAAAAATAATTATGTATTAACACTGTGAAGGATACTAACTATAATAGAGGAGCTCGTGGCTAAGTAATAACAGCTGCTCGGGTCGATCCATCAGGTTCCCAGGCATTGGTCCGTGGATGGGTGACCATCTTTACATACCGAGACTCCTCCGTGCCTTGGAAAGCATGTTCAGCCGTTGGGCCCGGCTGCCATTCGTGGATCTTTGACAGTCGTTACGGGTCGTTAGAAGACCGAAAGTCTGATAACCAGTCTTACCAAGGGGTATCGAATTACCTAATTACCGACTGGGTAGTGGAGGTCAGATAGGCAGTCGCTCCATGTAAAATACTGGTATTCAGTTGCATCCGGTTAGACTGGAAGCCGACCCCAACATAGTTGGGAAAAGGCTAGGCAGATAGATTGACAGAGGCACTAATTTTTTTACTTTTTCACTAATTAAGCACTACGTACGCTTTTTTTTTTATTGGGTATAAAAAAAAAAACTGGGAATTACATCATGTTTACGCTACCATAACAGACACAATGTATGGGACAACTGATAATTTTTTCTCAATTACGATGCTGGTCCCATGGAGAAAGTTGTTCAGTTTGGTGGTCTGTACCACACCTTCCTGATACACCCTGTATATTGATCAAAAATGTTCAAATCAAATCATTTATTTATTTGTCAGAATATGGTCTTAAGATTAGTCACAGATATCATCACATTCTGCCAAATGTGGCGTGAAAATATTAGGTAGGTGCATACATTTATTACAAATTTAAATTTAAATTATGTCAGATAGAAATAATATCATAAACACACACATTTTATTTAGGATGTTTTGAACTAGGTACTTCAAAGTGTTGGTAGTGTTTAGTTAAAATAATTGCAAGTAATACTCTTGACTTCTTTTGCTAACTTACAGAGCTACAACCAGAAAATTTTGACAATTGTGTCTGGGGGATGAGTGACCACTACGACTGTCTAGATGTAGCAGATGTACGAGTACCACCACACAATTCCAAATCAGATTTAGAAGATGATGTACCTTTAAAGGAGTTTAAAACTGAAGTGGAAGAAGAAAAAAAAGTATCTAAGAAGAAACGAAAAGCCAGAGAGACGAAAAGTAAGTATTATTTAGTTAATCCATAGGTACGCAAACAGGCCAACGTTTCACCTGATAGGAAGTAGTTAGCGTTACCTTAAGGGCGTATCCGCTTACATGTGCAATATTGAATTGTATCCATAGGACTAACTCGAAGTCGCAAATGATAGACTAGGACTATCGTTGTTACATCCATTGCCCCCCCATTACACAGGACCCGAGATGGTGGCGCGTAGTGTTCCACGCGCGCCCCTTAAGACGTAACGTGGGAGTTCAACACCTCACTCCCCTCTATGGGACGTCGCGGGCCATCACCAGTCCGGGGCAGCGGAAGTCACATTCGTACCCGCAGCCCCCGACGCAGGTGTACGAGGGAACACCGGGGTGGTTTTAGTCAGTAAGTCTGACAGACCCCTTCGCCCGCACCAGCGCGGAGGACATCCATGAGGATTTCAACCCCGACAACAAAAAAAAAGGACTATCGTAGTCAAATCAATAAAATGTTAATTTCTGATAACAATAAGTCTTTGTTCTATGATATAGGGGTTTAATATCCGCGCTTTTTTTTTTTGTTTATGGGAAATCATCAAATGACTTCTCCCGCTCTGGGCGGAGCGGGAGGGCGTGTCAGACTTTTACTGACTAAAACTCACTCGTGTTCCTTCAGTTGCCTTTTTTTTTTTTTTGTTGATGGGAAATCATCAAATGACTTCTCCCGCTCTGGGCAGAGCGGGAGGGCGTGTCAGACTTTTACTGACTAAAACCCACCCATGATCCTTCAGTTGCCCGTGCCAGGGCCACGGTATCTCTTTCGAACTACCCGCGACCCCGGCGGCATCGGCCCAATTGACCCCGTCACTGCTGACATCTCTTTGAGGCGCGCGTGGAACACAACGCGCCGTCGACCCGGGCCTGGTCCTTACCGGACGGCGAGCTGCCCATTACTCGTCGTCCGCAAGCCCGCGCCTACGGTGGCCGGGAATCGGCAATCGGTTCCCGCCGCCCAGGGCGTCTCCTACGGCGGCTAGGGGCGCGAGGGCGCGGCTGTTGCCTCTCCCTCACGCGTTCCGCTTCCTCCTTCGCGAGCATTACTGCTTCGCAGAAGGAGGTGACGGCTTCCCATGCACTCTCGCTCCGCACCATGGCCTGGACCAGGTTTGGACGTCCTTCAGTTGCCTGTGCCAGGGACACCGTAACTCTTTCGAACAACCCGCGCCCCGGCGGCTAGTTTCCGCGCTTAGTCCTTCAGGTGGACCATTGTGCTTGGGTGATGGCGGCCGTCAGTGGATATTCCAACCAGCCCACCTCTCTCTAGAAGTTGATTACATCTCCTGGTCTGTTGAGAACATCTGCAAAATATCTGGGTGACCCGAGGGTTTCTGTTTTAATCTGGGTGACCCTGTGCATTCAAGCAGCACATGCGAAACGGTTTCCTCAGCCTCCATGCGTGCTCTGTACAGAGTAGGACTTTTGCGCGAAAGACAGTTGCGCGAAAAAGTTGCGGAAATGAGATTTCTTCATAACATCACGCCTGTATTCTTTCAAAGGGTCGGGGCAGGGTGTATGCTGTGAATAGTACACCCAGAAAACGCCAGTTAAGTTTCAATTACAGACTGGAAATAAATAGTCCAATTAGGCGTCAATAGTTTATGTCGTAGTTTTTTTTAGTGTAGGTATTGTAGGTACCTTTTTTTTAGGTTCTTTATATTTATTTTCGCCATGGGTGTCATTTTTATGGTTTTCAAGGTCACTGATAACGAAAGTGGGGTCAAAATTAAAATTCAAGATGGAGCTATTATAAAACCTATTTACCATAAAATAAATTTACTTTAAAAAAACTAAACACCGACTTGAAAACCAAAAACGAATAAAATAACTTTCATAAAACACTTAACAGCTTCTGGTCGGTGTCAAGCTAAAGTGCATTGAAGAATAGAAGACACCGACTTCAGAAGCTGTTAAGTGTTTTATGAAAGTTATTTTATTCGTTTTTGGTTTTGAAGTCGGTTTTTACTTATTTTAAAGTAAATTTATTTTTCCATTTTTAGTTGAATATACAATTACAAGACGAACGAAAAGAACAGTCATCAAAATCGGCTTAGAAATGCCGGAGATACAGTACATTTGTGCATATAACTTCGTACATAAGATTAATTACATAATGTATTATATACTAAAACTTTTCTGAAAGTATGTAGATCACGATAGCGAAAGAATCATCAAAATTGGTTCATTAGTTTTTGAGAAAATCGCGGACAAACAAACATACATACGGGTCGAATACAGAACCTCCTTTTTTGAAGTCGGTTTAAAAATTACACGTACCTATGATAAAAGAATTGCAAATCTTCGTTGGCGCCATCTTGAATTTTGTTAGCGTTCCGTACCTCAAAAGGAAAAAACGGAACCCTTATAGGATCACTCGTGTGTCTATCTGTCTGTCTGTCCGTCTGTCACAGCCAATTTGCTCCAACTCTAATGGACCGATTAAGTTGAAATTTGGTACACATATGAATTACTGTGACCCAAACATGGATGGGTAAAGTAAATAAATGAATTTTGAATATGGGGTCACTTTTGGGGGGCAAATAAGAAAATTTAAAAAAAAGTTTTGCAAACTATACCGTGTGACATATCAAATGAAAGGGCTTACTATGAGGGTCTCAAATATATATTTTTTATAACTTAAAGTTATTTAAGAAAATATACGAAAATTGACCATCCCCCCCCCCACCCCCCTCCTCTTATCTCCAAAAATACTGAGCCTAAAATTTTGATAAAAAGACCTTTATCTGTAGTTTACAGGAAAACCTATAAGAAGACTAGTCTTAAAATAACAAGGTAAATATCTCAATATTGTGAGTACAAACATATTTTCAGTTGAATGTATGGGAGAACATGTTTTACAACTACAATGTTAAGTTTGTTCTTGGGATAATTTCATCCCAACTACGGAACCCTTCATTATGCGTGGTCCGACACGCACTTGGCCGGTTTTTTTTGACAACGAATCCCACATACAGTCTGGTTTTTAATTCGACGGAATTCTGACAGCTATAATTTTTTGACACTTCAGATATCATAAACCTTTTCTATTTTATGACTAGAATTTTTTGGATATAATATAACAAAAAATATGAAAGAGAATGATATCAAGTAAACTATATGACAATGTTTATAGTGTTTGTTCTGTGCATCCAATGCACACTAACTAAAATATTAATTTTACGGACACTGTCCGTGGAGTTTCTTGCCTGTTCTTCTCCATAGGGATCTACTACGCTTTGGAATGGGCAACTAGCTTCATCTTTCTGACTGACCGACCCATTGACAATTCAAAAGTGCCTGTAATTGGTTTATTTGAAATAAATGCTTTGAGTTTGAGTTTGATGTTTGTTTTGTTTTGTTTTAGTCTGTGTCGAATTTAATGGGCCAAAACCTACTTTTTGTAGAATAATTCAGAATAAAGATTAAAACTCACGTATAATGTTTACATAATACGTTATTTAATTTAATAATCGCACCTCTATAACAGAAATAACCTGTATTCTGACCTCTAATAATGGAACCCTCTGTAAATGAGTCAGATATTTATTTATACCTGGATATCTGAGACACTGGGTAAGTGGAATACCTCTATAAATAACTGAGACAAATTTCCAGGTCCCTTGATGTGTCACTCACTTAACCAGGTTTCACTGTAATTATGGTATATAAAATTAAGCAATAATAATAATTGCTCGAATAACATAATTGAATTACCTTTTTTAACCGACTTCAAAAAGGAGGAGGTTCTCATTTTTTTTATGTATGTTCCCCGATTACTCGAAGATGGCTGGACCGATTTGGATTTTTTTTGTTTTGTTCGAGAGTGTATACATCACAGTTGGTCCCATATAAAATTGATTAACTTTGCTTCGGTAGTTTTTGAGTTAGCTTCAATAATACGTATTTTTTCCCCACTTTTATATGGATGATGTTCTAGTTTGTTTTGCAGGTAGTGGTATTTGAATTTGTGTGGGGTAGGTACACAACTAAAAAGTGAAAAATATTTTTTTTTTTACAAAAAAATACAACAGACTTCCAAAAACAACACTACAAAGTGAAAAATAACTTTAATTTCGGAAGTCGGTGGCAAAAAACGAAAATACATTTAACTAGACACCGACTTCCGAAATTAGTTATTTTTCACTTTGTAGTGTTGTTTTTGGAAGTCGGTTGTATTTTTGGCACATTCACATTCCTTTTTGGCACAGCCGTGAGGCACACTTTCCTGCATTGTATTTTTTTATTTTTTGTTGTTGTTGCATCGCAAATGTAGATTTTTAAAATTTTATTGTTATTCTTTACTTTTTTGTTTTGCCTCTAATTTAGACTGTGCTAAATAAATGTGTTTTCTTTCTTTTCTTTCTTTCTTTTCTTTCTTTCTTTCTTTTATAAAAATGGTTTTCAACAATTATTGTTGGAAAAAGTGGTGACATATAATGTTGAAACCTTCTAAATATACCTAGATGTATGTGATAATAATTCCGTTGAACAGGAATTGATTAAATTTTGATCAGGTGGTTTTGGAATAGACCATATTATTATCTTGTCAACATTAGTACAAACCTACAACTTTGTACTATGTCTCTGGTGTGTATTATTCAATGTCACCAAAAAATTGAATTAAATTGCTTGATTCACACTAGGACCGAAAAGGAGGAACTTTTCGGCCAAAGTGTGAATCATGCAAAGTGCTATTATTTTGATTCGTGTGCGTGTCAATCTTATTCCAACATTGTACTTACCAGATTTATAATCATAGGGACGACCGTTGCGAAGAAACCAAAACTAGACACACGAAGAACAAAACTAGAAGATGTAATAACAGCCGAGCAACCGAAACAAGAAAAATCAGGCTTGAAAGTTAAACGGACAACTCAAAAACGTACGTCGAAACCCGGCGCTTATTACAAAAAGCCTTTAACAAAACATATT
Source organism: Cosmia pyralina (assembly GCA_946251885.1). NCBI lineage: Eukaryota > Metazoa > Arthropoda > Insecta > Lepidoptera > Noctuidae > Cosmia > Cosmia pyralina. Next base: position 5,008,967 of record OX276368.1, on the reverse strand, counting down.
CGTATACATGCCCGTGAAAAACCTTCTTATGAGTGTGATGTATGTCAGCGTAGTTTTAGTGAAAAACGTCATTTAATAAGTCATACTCGTATACACACTGGTGAGAAACCTTATAAGTGTGATGAATGTCAACGTAGTTTTAGTCAAAAAAGTGCTTTAACAAAACATACTAGTGTACACACTGGCGAAAAAGCTTATAAGTGTGATATATGTCAGAGTAGTTTTAGGATAAAGGCAAGTTTAATACTTCATATGCGAATACACACTGGTGAGAAGCCTTATAAGTGTGATGTATGTTCAAGCAGTTTTAAGGTAAAAAGTCATTTATCAAAACATGTTCAAATACACACTGGTGAGAAACCTTATAAGTGTGATGTTTGTCTACGTAGTTTTCGTCAAAAATGTCACTTAACAAAACATACTCGTATACACACTGGCGAAAAAGCTTATAAGTGTGATTTATGTCAGAGTAGCTTTAGGGCAAAGGATCATTTATTAGCACATATTCGAGTACACACTGGTGAGAAACCTTACAAGTGTGATGTTTGTCGATGTAGTTTTCGTCAAAGATTTCAATTAACAAGTCATACTCGACTACACACTGGCGAGAAACTTTTAAAATGTGATAAAGACAAATAAGCATAACTTTTAATAAAACTGTTGACTATTTTCAAAAGATTTAAACGGCACATTGTTAATCTCACTTCAGTTCTAAATAAAATTGTAACGATATAATTATACAGAGTGGATACGACAATACAACAATTAATTAAACTTCGTATACCTAATCACGTACCCGATCTGCGTACAAAAATTCAATTCAATTTAACTAATAGTTTAGTCACGGGACAATATTTTTCATTTTCAAGATTTTCAACATGATGTATCTGACAATTGTAACGAATCTACTAAAATAAAAGGAGAATAGACACGTAAACAAAATATAATTTAGGAAAAGATAAAAAATACAAATTATAGTAAAAAAAACACTTTTTTGGGCTTCGCTGCAGTCGGTTAAATAGGTGAAGTACGACCACCAGGGCAGGCCAGATATCAGGCCTCGTCAGCGCTGAGGCCTGATAAATCCAAAGAAGCACGCACGGGTGGGTCGGTATCGTCAGCACGGAGACCCCCGAGTCAAGCAGTAGGGTATAGTTTTGACTTCTTGTCACGGAGATGTTTCCCTCACGAAATTCAGGATCGAAAAAGCCTCGGAATGTGGTGGTCCTTGCTTATAAAGCCTCGTCTCGTATCAAAATTTTTCACCACGTTCTTTTTTAGAGATTTTCCAGTTTTTAAGTCTTTCTTTCAAAAAATCCCACTTGTCAGTAATCGAATCGGCCATAAATATCAGTATTCATTCAAGAACCTCTTCGCTGAATTCTGAGAGCGTGTCAATTATTTTTATAAATCTAATTTAGGATACAGTTATTCAGTAAACGAATCAAAATTATCTATAAAATATAATGTTTGGGCTAACATATTGATAAAAATAATTTAAATAATATAAATCAAAAGTAACCTTCATAGACTAAGCTAGTAATAAACTCTTATGAGAGAAAATTTGAAAGAAAAAGTAATGATAGTTTTGACAGCCTGACACAAGTGTCATAACAATGAAAATTAAAGAAAAATCGTTTTAGACCGATTCGCAAAATATTAATGCAAAATCATAGAAGTATGATATACAGAGTGGATACGACAATACAACAATTAATTAAACTTCGTATACCTAATCACGTTCCCAATCTGCGTACAAAAATTCAATTCAATTTAACTAATAGTTTAGTCACAGGACAATATTTTTCATTTTCAAGATTTTCAACATGATGTATCTGATAATACAGATGTTAGACCAGCCTCGCCTAAAAAAATAAAGGTTAAAGACATTGCAATATTCTTCACACACATGTTGCCAGCTACTTCAATATGGGAATTAATGCATGTTGTACCTTATACTAGAGGCATAAGAGCCATAAAACGTGTCATCAGAACTAGATAATAATGCATACGGAAGTTACATCTACTCACTCTTGTCAATCGAAAATTTTGAATGTGCGAAAGAGATACGTATGTAGACGATAGTTCCTTTATTTCTACGTCGCTTTCTCGCCGAAACAATAACAACCCAAACTTGCAAAAAAATCGTCACAAACAATGGTGTGTTGGGTCGGTCAGTGCCCCACTAGCCAGCTGTGTAAAAATATTTAAAAATGGTGTTCTATTTTGTTTACATTTTTAAGCTATTTAGTTTGTTAGAAAAAGTCACTTTTTTAATTTCAATGTTAGGATTTATTTGATGATTCCTATAAACTGCTATACATTAGTTCTGCTCGTATTTTCATTAATTGTCGTATTGTCGTATCCACTCTGTATACATGTATTAATGAATGTAAAGTGTAAGTAAGATGTAAAATGTCTGTAGTACGTAGATACTATACAATACAGTTATTAGACCAGCCTCGCCTAAAAAAATAAAGGTTAAAGACATTGCAATATTCTTCACGCACGTGTTGCCAGCTACTTCAATATGGGAATTAATGCAAGTTGTACGTTACCCCATCAGAGTCATAAAGCGTGTCATCAGAATTATTTTATAAGAAACGAATGCATGCGGAAGTTACATCTACTCACTCTTGTCAATCGAAAATTTTGAATGTGCGAAAGAGTAACGTATGTAGACGATAGTTCGTTTATTTCTACGTCGTTTTCTCGCCGAAACAATAACAACCCAAACCTGCAAAAAATCATCACAAACAATGGTGTGTTGGGTCGTTCAGTGCCCCAGTCGCCAGCCGTGTTAAAATATTTAAAAATGGTGTTCTATTTTCTTTACATTTTTAAGCTATTTGGTTTGTTAGAAAAATTCACTTTTTAAATTTCAATGTTTGGATTTATTTGATAATTCCTATAAACTGCTATACATTAGTTCTGCTCGTATTTTTATTTATTGTCGTATCCATTCTGTATATTCTTGGTTTGACAGAACATTGGCTTAAAAGCCACTAGTTAATGTTCAGTTTCGGTAATCACCAGTGGTGTAGTTGCGTAATACACACAAACTGACTATTGATCGCAATGAGTTTCATTTTGACAGTTCACTAACGTTCATTGCGTTAGGTATATACCTACGTTGTTGATCAGACGAATTTTTCAAACCTATGAATCAATGTATTAGCAATATCCTTCAAAACCAATCAGATTGTCAATCGGAATCGATTTCATTTTGACAGTTCATCAACATTTATTGCGTTATTTACGTTGTCGAGCAGACAAATTCGAACATATTAAGTGTAAATAGGTGTTGGCACTATTTACACTTCATATGTTCGAATTTGTCTGCTTCAAAAGGTTGGCCTTTTAAGGGGTCATTGTACCTACTCATTATTATGAACAACTTTTACTATGGGACCTGAAATCGCGAAAAAAAAATCAGCTGTTCAATAAGTACATTTATGTTCGCATAATTCGTCAAAATGTAGGGAACAACAGATTTTTTTTTCGCAATTTCAGGTTTGATCCCATAGTAAAAGTTGTTCATAATGATGAGTACAATGACCCCTTAAAAGGTTGACACTGTTTACACTTACACCTTGTATAGCATAATCAGCCTATAATGTTCCCACTGCTGGGACACAGGCCTCCTCTCCGTGAGAGGAGGCCGTTAACCACGCGGGCAAAGTGCGAGTTGGTAGATGTCACATGTCTTCGAATTTTTGGTTCTAGGTCATGTCGGTTTCCTCACGATGTTTTCCTTCACCGTATTGAGAGCAGTGGTGATCGTGATGAAATAATTCAAGTACACAAGCTCACAATGAGTACCTATAACTATCAACATAATTAACGTATCTGTTATTGTTTATTTTTATTGTATTATATAATTTTATTCCAGGTACTTCTAAGTAATTACTATTAATTAAGTAATATCGGGGAAACCCCTGTACAGTTTCCCCAGAGAAGTGCCCTAACAGGCGTTGCACAGACGGGGTTCCGGATTGGTCTTTTGAGAGGTAACGGTGCCCCTTCCATGTGTAAATGGGGACCACCGGGGTGGTTTTAGTTAGGTAAAAATCCCAACTCCCCGGTCTTTTCCCCAAAGCCCGGAAGCCTTTTGAAGGTTCCCCCCGAAAACAAAAACATTAAAATGTTTTGACGCAAGCACATCAAGCTACTACAATCTGTCAAATTTCTCTAATAGATTTTCAACTATATCGCTAAAGCATTTAGGTTCAAGGTTGATTGGGAAAATTTGACAGTTTCGGGTGGCTTGATGTGCTGGCGTCTGTACGTGTCAATGCTGCCAGTCTTCTGGACACGTTTCCGGGTGACAGCGATACGGACGAGTACTTCGACGCCTAAGTTTCCTTTTGTTTTTGTATTTATTTTTATTATAGTTAGTTAATTTGTGTCGATAGTTGTCTGTGTGTATACTGAACAAAAATTAAAATTAATGATTCCTAAAAAGTACCTAGAATAAAATTACTACAACATTTAAGTAATAGAGTCTGTCTATTGAAAGCCGAGTGAAAAATAGCGGCAAATTCAAAAAAAATAGGTTGGGAATCCCCGGATCAACTAGGAAAAAACGTATTTGATACTTGAATATTTTTATGCAGAATATTTATTTTTGTTTATTGCAGAATAATAGGAAAGCGTAATGCAAAAAATTGTGTAGATAAGCTTTTATGATCACAAGATTGTAAGTCGCATAGAAATTAAAATTACCAATAATTTATGTTAAATACTTTGGTCATATTTTTAAAAATATTTGATTACTTATCCTAATTCTGTGCATTAATACTATGTTTCCTTCTATGAAGGTTTCCATAGAATACTGGATTCTAAAAATAGTAACACAGATTTTTATACAAAAATTGTTTAAAACAGAATAATATTCAAAAAGTTACGAATCATAATCGAAGTCTGATTCGAGGAATTCAATGCCACCAAAGGAATCGTCACTGTCATCATCACTGTCACAGTCATCGCGTACGTTAATAATAAACGGTTCTATTTCATTCTCTAGTATTGTCTTTTTTTTTATACTCATTTTCAACACAAACAATATGGTCTGTAGACTTTTTCCAATCATTTGGAGAAATACTAGAAAACGATTCTGTTATTAGTTTTTCCAATTCTTTAGCTGGTACACCTATATTTTTGCTTGCGATCCTGCGTTTAGCTAAACTCCATATTGTTTCGACCGGGTTCAGATCACAATAATATGGAGGTAGCTTCAAAACTTCATGGCCATGTTGTTTAAGAAGCTTCTCTGCTTCGTACTGGGGTGTGGGCTTGTCCTCATTTACCAGGCAAAGGAGCTCAGCCTTTGAGTAACAGTCTTCATATGGAACTCTATTAATTGCCAACCAGTTTTGAATTTCAATTTTACGGTTTTGAATCGAGGGTGGCTTGTTGATTTGCTTGACGTGGTAAGTAGCATTGTCCATTATTACCACACTATTTTGTGGTAAATTTGGTATCAACTTTTCTTGCAGCCATTTCATATTGAGGCGTTCATGTCGTGGTGGTAATCAGCTAGCTTTGATTTTGTACTAAATGTCAAGAATGTATTTGGTATAAAACCATGTTCAGATCCTGCATAGACCACTATAAACCTTTTTCCCATGGAAATCTTGTCTGTAACACCACTCACCGAAGGCCCTTGCCACGATTTGCTAATTTTATCATTTTGATGGACATAAATCTCGTCTAAAAATATAATTGGCCTGTTTTCATTTCGCTTCAGAGCAATTGTTCTCAGATATTTGTGTCTCCAAGCTGCCATATCATGACGTTCAATAAGAACAGATCTCTCATTTCTATTTTTCTTAAATTCAAACCCATTTTTAAATAATATCTGCCTCAGTGTTTCCATACAACCAGAAAATTGAATTGATTCCTGGAGGTCTACTAATAATGTTCTCAAAGTTGGTACTCGTTTTTTAACTATGTAAAACTCGTTGACTTTGTTTCTTATAGCATTCATATCAAAGCTATCTAAATTGGAAACAGTAGGCTTGTGTGGGCGTTTTTTTCCTGGAGTGTGCCATACTTCATTATTTAATGAACCTTCTTTTTTCACACGCCACAGAGTGTTCATACTATAGTATAGTTAAAATCTCACTGCAGACTTGGTCATAAATCATAATCGGAGTAGGAATGTGCGCTAGTTGCGCGCGCTCAAGGCCATTATCGATAACAGAATCGAATTCTAATTTTCTATTTTTAGTTTTATATATACGTTCTTTTGTTTATATATTTAATATGCTTTGTAGTAAATTTGGTAATAAAATAAAAAAAAAATGTGTAATTATTTCTATCACCCATTTATAAATATATAAAACTATCGATATCACTCATCGACTGCAGTAATGCACAGGACTACGTGTGGGCGTGGCCTGCCCATAAGGCCCGTGAGTGGGAAAGAGAGCGAAACACTCGGAATGATTTATGACCAAGTATGCAGCGAGATTTTAACTATACTATAACACCTGAAACAAAAGAAGATACAATTATGCATAATTCTCTTGTCTGTCTGCACATCATAACTTAACTTGTGCTACCAGATCAACAAACCATCATACAAAAGATGACTTAAACCGTGTCTTTACCCGAAATTTATATACAGCATTCATACAATTAGTAATAGGTAATCAGATACACTTTAAGAATACTGACCAGTCATAAAAGAGACTTTTTGAAGGTATTGTGTTTCAGATGGATTGCGTAAAGCTTCTTCGCATCATTAATGCATTCGTCTGAAAAAAAAACACCATGAATGTTACAAACATTTTATTGATGCCACGCGATTTCTCATCGCTATATTCAATTATGATTCTGTTATGTTGATAGACCAGGTCTAATAAATATATTTTTTTTTTTACTTAGTATCAAAACCTTTAAAATAGCTTACCAGTAATTTCTGAAGTTATTGTAAACAATTGTACTTTTTCTTTAATCGCAGCCTCGCGTTCGCTTTTCACTCGGTTGTAATTATTTATTATAGTGTACAACAACTTCCTCGCACTGCTTCTTAAAGTTTTAGGCATTGTTTTTCTTGAAATACGACAAAATATTACACAAATTTTGTTTTGTGTGTGTTTGTTTCTGAAAACATGAAAAAATCACTGTCAGCTTTCATTAGACAGACTTTATCAAAATATTTATTATAGCCAACGCCTGCTCGTTTAGAATGAGCAAATCAATGCTGCGTACTAATTAGTTTGTAATAATATTAGATATCTGTACTTTCTTGTCGTTTTTTCTTCCATCTTAGTTCGTCATCGAGTTAATAAAAGTTTGAGTAAATATCAGCATATTTGGAGTTTCTTTGAAGAGTCACCTAAAATTCCCGAACAGAGTAACTAAGGAGTTTCTTGCCCCTGCGAAATTCAGTCAATGACCTCCAGATGGTAGGCCCCCCAATTTAGGATTCACTGTTTGACATTCTTCTGCGATTTCGTCAGTATCGTTACGTCCTTTCGGGAGATATAGAGAAGATGTATCGCCAAGTAAAAATAAGACGAGTCCGATCGCAACCTCCAGCTCATACTATGGCGCGACAACGACGACGAAAATCTTCGTACTTTAAAACTAAACACGGTGACTTATGGGTTTGCAAGTTCAAGCTTCCTTAGTACTAGGTGCATCTGGCAGATTGGTGAGGAATGTAACGACTCTAGAATCAAAACTGTTATTCAAAGAGATTTTTATTACGATGACCTCTTAACTGGGGCTAACACAGAAGAAGAGCTCCGTTGCATTCAACGAACGGTCTCTGATGAACTTGCCAAAGGCTGTTTCCCACTTCGAAAGTATCGATCCAACTTACCTGATCTTCTATCTTCCGACTCTATCAATTCTGAGGATCTAATTATAAGCAATGCCTCTAACACTCTAGGTATCGCCTGGTGTTCTTAGACCGACTATATTCACTTCCCTCTCGCCTGTACACCTGACACGATCTTCACTAAAAGAAGTATTCTGTCGTCAACCTTTAAAATATTTGACCCCCTAGGCTTATTGTCCCTTTGCACTATCAGTGCAAAAATATTACTCCAGAAACTTTGAGCCGAAAAAGTAGATTGGGACGAACCTGTTCCCTGTCCTATCCAAGTTGTTTGGGAAAAATTCAGTAAACAACTTAGCACTCCATCATGTCTTAAGATCCCAAGACAGGTATGTGCCAATAACTCATGTGAAGTTGAACTTCATTGTTTTTGTGACGCTTCACAGCTAGCCTACGGAAGCTGCGTCTACCTCAGATCACTAGACATGGATGGCAACGTGCATGTCAACCTACTGTGTGCCAAAGCCCGTATAGCTCCCATCAAGGCTTGCACTATTCCTCGCTTAGAGCTCTGTGGTGCTCTGCTAGGTGCCCAATTGAGCTCCGCTGTCAAAAAAGCTCTAAGACTAGAACTAAAGCGCTGCGTCTTCTGGACTGACTCTAGTGTTGTGCTGGGGTGGCTAAAATCGCCTGATAAGACTAAAACTTTTGTAGCTAACCGAATAGCGGCTATAGGTGAACTCACCGACCTTAACGCTTGGCGTCATGTTCCCACTACTGTAAATCCCGCAGACCTCGCTTCACGAGGTGTGGAACCACAAGAGGTAAAAGATTCTGTTATATGGTGGCATGGGCCTACCTTTCTCAAGGAACCGGAATCATCGTGGCCTTCTCTTTCAACCGGAAAGGCAGTTGACCTACCTGAATTGAAAGCGTTGCCCGCTTTGGTGGCGGAGGATGCACCTTTGGTACCCGTAGTAAATTTTAAAAAGTACTCAAAATTATTTACTCTACAAAGAGTATATGCCAGGGTCTATAGATTTATCTATAATTGTAAAAATCCCACTAACAAGCTAACGGGAACTCTTACAAGTTCATGAACTAGAAAAATCTATGAATCTTCTCACTAGAATAGCTCAAGCGGAATCATTCAAAAAAGAAATAAGCGACTTAAAATCTGGAAAACCTCTAAAAACTAATACTCACTTGTGTTCATTAAATCCTTTTGTGGATAATGTACGAGTAGGTCTACTTCGTGTTGGAGGACGCATTGATACTTCTGCCTACCCCTATGAAAAAAGACATCCTATTGTTCTAAAATGTGATCACTATTTAACAAAACTAATTTTTCAATCTAAACACGCTCAGCTCAGCTCTTGCATGCTGGACCACAGCATCTACTCTCGTCTATCCGTGAGCGCTACTGGCCTATAGGAGGCCGCAAGCTCGCTAGAGAAGTAGCAAGAAACTGTTTTGTCTGTCGTCGCTTCAAGGGGACCCCATGAGGGGACCACAATGTCCAATATAATGGGAAACTTACCCACTGATAGGGTAGAACCTGACTTCCCTTTCAGTACTGTTGTTGTTGGGTCCTTTTCTAATAACCGATCGCAAGGGACGAGGATGCAAAATAACTAAATGCTATTTATGCATTTTCGTTTGCTTTCGATATAAATGCCTACATCTGGAAGTGGTAAGTGAACTATCCAAAGATGCTTTCATACAAACATTAAAACGGTTCATGGCTCGCAGAGGAGTGCCCAAGCTTATTTACTGCGACAATGGCCGTAATTTCGTTGCCGCTGCCAAGGAGATTGGCAACTTTCTACAATCTAATCGTGACTCTATTATGTGACTGCTGCTAGCCAGAGCATTGAATTTCGCTTCTCTCCCGTATACGCTCCTCATTTCAATGGTCTTGCGGAAGCCGGCGTCAAATCAGCGAAGTTTCATCTACACAGAACAATAGGTCACTCTCACCTAACATTTGAGGAGTTGACCTCTGTGTTTGCACAGATAGAGGCTATCTTAAATAGCCGACCACTATGTCCTTTGAGCCCATGTCCTAACGATTTCCAGTGTCTTACTCCGGCTCACTTTTTGATGGGTAGGCAAATGACTATGCTCCCCTCACCGAGTTACTTGGATTACAGCACTAATCGTCTCAACCGGTTCCAGCGCCTAGATCAAGCCAAGCAGCACTTCTGGAAGAGATGGTCTTCCGAGTACGTCGCCGAGCTCCAACAAAGGACCAAGTGGCGAGTGAAGTGCCGGGATCTCAAGCTCGACGATCTAGTCCTGATAAAGGAAGCCAACACGCCACCTCTCTGCTGGCGCCTGGGAAGAGTTAGCCGACTCTACATTGGTTCCGACCAGACACCTAGAGTGGCTGATATAGCCACAGATCAAGGCACAATAAAGAGAGCTCTCAATCGTCTGGTGTTACTTCCAACCGCTGAGATAAATGAAGCTTGAAAGCTGCACTAGAGCTTTCAACGGCCGGGAAGATGTTGACGCCGTATTGTGTATCCAAACGCATCAACCGTAACTATCAACCAATGACTATTGTGGAACCGCTGCCAATAGCGTTCCTTCGTCATGACGTTATAATCTGCATCAACCAATGGCGTCACCGCTAAATCACGCCATACTCTCCGCCCGCCGAAGAATGTTCGCGACGCGGCACTTGCTCGACCGCCACCTACCTAACATCTAACATAACGCCATATTTATTTCTGTTCCCCCTTATAAAAATCTATTGTAATATTGTGCCGTTGTCTATTTTATGATTTTAACGCACATTAAACTCAAGTCAACAAGTTTCAAGCCTATTATTTAAAGTTTGTTCCCTATATCGAACACTTATCGACTATGATTACTCCAAGATAATGTTTGTTTACTAACAACATCTACATATAAACCATATATAAACGTTCCGGAATAAATTCTCTAAATGATAGTGAAAACAGCATCAAAATCCATTGCGTAGTTTAGAAGAACAACGCAGCCACACAGACAGACATGAAAAGCGACTTTATTTTATAACTAGCACTTCCCGTGCGGCGTCGCCCGCGTGGATGTCGGAAAATATCCCACGGAAATGAAAATCCTTCCTTATTCCTAGTCTACATTATAAAGGGAACCTCTGTGCGAAACAGGTTTCTAGGTCCAATGGTTTGGACTGGGCGTTGATGAGTCAGTCAGGACTTCTCTTTTTATTTATTTAGATAAATATGGATTGAACGGCTCGTGGCTAAGTAATAACAGCCGCACGGGTCGATCCATCAGGTTAAGCTATGCTTGCCGGGGTTGATCCGTGGATGCGTGACCATCTTTACATACCGAGACTCTCCGTGCCTCGGAAAGCACGATAAGCCGTTAGTCCCGGCTGTCATTCGTAGATCTTTGACAGTCGTTACGGGTCGTCAGAAGCGCGAAAGTCTGACAACCAGTCTTACCAAGGGGTATCGTATTACCCAGTAACTGGATTGTGGAGGTCAGATAGGCAGTCGCTCCATGTAAAATACTGGTATTCAGCTGCATCCGGTTAGACTGGAAGCCGACCCCAACATAGTTGGGAAAAGGCTAGGCAGATGATAGTTTGGACTGGGCGTTGATGAGTCAGTCAGTCAGGACTTCTCTTTTTATTTATATAGATAAGTATAGTTATAAAACTTTTTTTTTTAATTTTCTTTTTCCTCCAAAAGTGTGACCTTCATATTCAAAATTCTTTTAATTACTTTACCCGTCAAATTGTAGCTACAGTCCTACCAACTTATCTGTGAACTGAAAGAGGACGCCACCGTCGATGCGTCGACACTGCGTCGGCACAATCGAATGACATTTCAACATGACGGCCGTAGTTCCAATTTTCGCCATTTCACAGATAAGTTGCTAGGAGTGTACCTGGTATTATTGACTAGTTCACAGTCAGTGCAACGACTATAGTCACATCGCCTTTATTGGAACAAACCTGAAAATAAAATAAAATAGTCGCGAAATTCAAACTTTTTCAATACTTTTTATTGCAATTTGTGGCTCAGTATCAGCACAGTCTATATCATACAGTCGTCCGACGAAGCCCGAGCTGCATACGAAGTTCGCCGAACTACGTAAGCAGCTCGGGCTTCGTCGGACGACTGTATGACTTTGGTACTGGTCAATAAAAGATCTCATTCGATTAGTGCGACGCCAGGTTACTCAAATCAACATCATGGTAAAGTTTTTTTTTTATGTGATTCATGTTCACAATTTTATTTTTTACAAATGAACTATATATGTATGTTAGTCACTCTTGTTCTAAAGTACAGACAGTGATCATCTGCCTAGCCTTTTCCCAACTATTATTACTACTTAACATGGAGCGACTGCCTATCTGACCTCCACAACCCAGTTACTGGGTAATACGATACACCTTCGTAAGACTGGTTGTCAGACTTTCGGGCTTCTGACGACTGTCAAAGATCCACGAATGACAGTCGGGACCAACAGCTTAACGTGCTTTCCGAGGCACGGAGGAGTCTCGGTATGTAAAGATCCCCATCCACGGACCAACCCCGGCAAGCGTAGCTTAACCTGAGGATCGACCCGTGCGGCTGTTATTACTTAGCCACGAGCTCTAAGGTACTGACTGTACTACCAGATAAACATACCATATTGAAATTTAACCACTATGAAAGAAAATTTAAAATTAATTTTATTATTTAGGCTGATTTTCAGCAGATATTAAAATCAAGACCATTATTCCCACTATTAAAAGCAGTCTGTCAGGCCTTTTTACACACATACGATTTTTGTATATAAAAAACTTTTTTACAAAAAAAAAACAACCGACTTCCAAAAAAATACTACAAAGTGAAAAATAACTTTGATTTCGGAAGTCGGTGTCTTTGGATCTGTATTTTAGTTTTTGCCACCGACTTCCGAAATTAAAGTTATTTTTCTCTTTGTAGTATTTTTTTTGGAAGTTGGTTGTTTTTTTTTTTATAAAAAAGTTTTTATTTTTCACTTTTTAGTGGGTCATTCTGTAATGTATCTAAGTTACAATAGCCTAATGTCAACTGCTCATGCCTTTTACAAAATATTGCTTTTGTCGATACAAGGACGTTAATTGTTGAAGAGTTTCCCAGTAAGGAACCAGGAGAACTGGAACTGATGGTGAAGTCACCATCAGCTCCTCTTCAACATACAGTATGGAATTGGCATCTTGGCAATAATTGAAAGCTCAAGGAATATTACTCCATAGAAGTATAGAAAAATTAAATAATAAATAAAAAACCGAAAATTAAAAAAGTTAAATTTTCAAACAAAATAAATATCAAAATAAATTCACTTAAAGTAAACACTCTGTTTAGACAACGTACCTTGACCCCAGGAGCGAAGAGTGGCAACGGTGCACGCGGGCGGCATGGCGGCTTTTTTGTCGGCGCCGGCACTTTGATTCGTTTGACAATGTGCGACGAAAATAAAATCCACTAAGTTCATTTGTACCGCCACGTGTTTATTTCGCGATAATTGAACTGAACTAAATACTTCAATATTACACATTAGTTCCAAAAAGAATAAACTTAAATTTTCTCATTTTCAAAGTGTCCACCACGTTTTTGAATGCACAAGTTACATCGCCGCACAATGTTATCCCGAAGCCTGCTCAGCAAATTTCGTTCAGGATCCAGAGTGGTTTTTAATTTGTCAAAGGGTTCTGCTCGAAATGTTCTAAGACTCGGTGTTCAAAAGAAGATGGAACGTGACGCGGAGCAACTCCTTCATGAGTGTTGGGCACTATCGGCTGATTTTCTCTGATCCTTTGGACAGCTCCCAGGATTGTCCGGACACTAGTAGGGCAGACGCGAGTTGCGCCGTATCTCTCATGATAAGTACGTAGAGTTAAGGCTGAATTTTGGCCGCATTCGCCATACAATAACACCATGTCTGTATACGCTGCAGCACTGTAAAAATGCTGTTGTCTTGGCATTTTGTTAAAAAGACACACGCGAACACAAAAGTCAAGTGGCAATTTCACCTTAAAAAATGTATACAAAAAACTTAAAAACACAATTTACACACACACAAAGTCAAATAACTAATAAACTAATAAGTGTCCATTCCACTGATAAAAAATTAAACTAACTAAGCACTAAATTTACTGGTATTTGCTAATCACGTTTTAAAGCAATGCGCGCAAGTAGACGAAATCTCTGCGCACACACACACTATCCCGGAACACTAGCGGTGAACTGACAAAGCGGAACGCAACTTCCAAGATGGCGAAAAAATATTATAATGTAAAAAAAAATCAAATCAAATCAAATCAAATCATTTATTCGCATAGAATGTAGGTATTGTCCAATAAGTTGTTATAAAAACATATAGTGAGCCGGGTACATTCTGCCTGAGTTTTGGCATGCAAAATTTTACAAATAATGTCACTATCAACAAGTGAGTAAAAATTATAAAATAGTGAAATAGATTAAAACAAAAAAAAAATGATTAAGATACAAATAAATTATTTTAAAAAGTCCAGATTATGCACAAATGTAAATATGTATCAAAAAATGTCAATAATAATTATTAAACTGTCAAGATGTCACACATAGGGTCATTCAAAAAATCACTTAACGAATAATAACATTTCCGTATCAAAAAAACCTTAAGTTTATTTTTAAATTGCTGTAGGGTGTCATTTTTTATGCTGTCCGGTAGTTTATTAAATATTATTGGACCCATGCAGAAAACACTTTTTCTAAGTAGTGCTGTTTTATAGCCACCGATAATTAAGAGATTTTTATATTGGCTTCGCACGGGACCTTTCTTGGTGTCCGAGACCTTAGCAAACAACTTTCCATTTCTTTTTACAAAAAGTGCCATTTCCAGAATATATAATGACGGAAAAGTAAGAATTTTCAAAGACTTGAACAGAGATTCACAACTATCTCTAGGTTTAAGACTACACATAGCTCTAACACAACGCTTTTGGACTTTAAATATGTTATCTCTTAGACTGCAGTTACCCCAAAAAATTATTCCAAACCTCAAAACCGATGCGACCAAACCATGGTATGCTACTAATGACGTCTCTATATCAACTTTTTTTGCCAAGTTGAAAAGAACATAAGCTGCAGTGCTTAACTTTTTGCACACCTCTTCTGCTTGCGGTTTCCAAGTTAATTGATCGTCTATATGAATTCCTAAAAATTTCGCGACCTTTGTTTGATTGATCACTTGTCCATTGTACTGTACATTAACGTTCGGTGGAATTGTACGTTGGTGAAAATGCATCACATTAGTCTTCGTTAAGTTTATTACCAGGTTGTTTCTATCAAACCAATCAATAATATTTCTAAGGTTAAGATTGATATCCTGTTCATAATTATTAATATTTGTACACTTTACCAGTGCTGTGCTGTCATCGTCAATGTAGGGCACATGGTGCAATTATCGTAATTAACGCTTATCGATAACTTTTTACACATAATTACTTTCTACCGAAACAAGGCATTAGAATACAAGTATCTTTGTGTAATTTGAATATTTATTTTTAACAATTAAAAATATTAATTGGACATTAAAAATACGATTGAACAGTTTACGAAACTACCGTTAAGTTAGTGACTTCCTGAGTAATCCTGAGTATCAATCGAGTCTGTCGATCCACCGGGAGCCGATCGGTAACTAACTATGTAACATGCGAAAACAATTCATAAATTGTTGTTGTTTACTTTATGCATTTTATCTCTAAATCTACTTAATAATATTTAATAAGAACACACATAAACAAAAAAGCTGTTTAGCTTTAAATACTCAGGGCATAGTGGTTTTTAGAATTATGACAATAATTCTTAAAGCACCATAGCACCACCTAAGTATTTAAAGCTAAACAGCTTTTTTGATTATCGATCTTTATTCCTTTTAACAGAAGCTAATAGTCGATAACAGGTGTGCTTCCCTACGTGGCGCGAGCGCACCCCGCACCCGCGCGCCCCCCGCAATATTATTTCGCTGAATCGCCTTTGAAGAAAGCCGCGTGGCTCGTGCCGCTCTGTGTAAAGAAGCCGCCAAAACACACCGCTGCCGATGTACACCCGCAAGAAATGTTGGCGCGTCCCAGTGATGGATTATGTTTGTGTAAACAAAACAAAGTTTCGACCATGGCAGGCCAAGGAAGTTGTGCAATAGGAAATTCCAAGTACTAGTATACCGAAAAAAAAAACCACATTAACATTAAATTTCATAGTCAGTCTGTACTGGTCTTGTGTCTGTGAGAGGTAGTGGGCCGTACCGTCACAGTATTAATCGAATGTGGGTGTCGCCGGGCGGCGCGGACCGCGGCTGCGTCTCCCGTACACGCTTAGTTTTGCGCACGCACTCAAATGTTGAATTATTTTTTTTTACATTAAATTCCAGCCTGTCGTGCAGGTGTACCGATTTTACATTTCGGCAAATAAGTAGAATAGGTACGTAACAGCGTCGTGATAGTTTGCACTGAGTGGCAACGTCGCATTTTAAAGGGTTCATTGAATCATTGACCTAGTGATCCAATTCTACAGAGTGTTTAAATTTGTTCAAAATGAAAACTCTACTTTTTGACGTAATTACTGGACCGATTTCGTTCATTTTTTGTATATCGTCAGAAAAGGCGATACCAAGTGTGTCCTAGAAATTATTGCATATAAGCGGTCCCCATACTGTATGTATTGTGACGAGCATAAATTGCTTGGCAATAATAATCAAATCGCAACCCGTGAAATACGTATTATCTGTGGTCTTCCTCATCACTTCCACTTCACCAAATGGTGCTTTCCGGGAGCAAATGCACGAGTTACTATAAAAAATAACCAAATCGCTATAGGTGTGCCTGTAAAATTTGAAGGTTCCCCTCGATTTCTCTGGGATGCCATCATCAGATCCTGGTTTCCTTATCATGGAACCACCCTTGGGATATTTTCTTTCCAACAAAAAAAGAATCATCAAAATCGGTTCATAAACGATGAAGTTATCCGCGAACACACATAAAAAAAAATAGTAGGTACTTCAAAAAAAGGAGGTTTCTCAATTCGACCGTATATACAGGGTTAGTTTTCAATGACCAGCCAAATTTTCACAGGGCGTTATATCCGTGAATATGAACAACTTTTACTATGGGACCAACTTAAAATCACGAAAAAAAAAACAGCTGTTTCATACAAAAGTTCAATACCTACTCGACCAAAATGTATGAAACAGCTGATTTTTTTTCGTGATTTCAAAGTTGGTCCCATAGTGAAAGTTGTTCATAATCATGGGTAGAACACCCTGTGAAAATTTGGCTGGTCATTGAAAACTAACCCTGTATATACGGTCGAATTGAGAAACCTCCTTTTTTTGAAGTCGGTTAAAAAAAGGCGTGGTGCGGTTTATGCGCCGCCGTGTGAAGACAAGACAAGGTCGTCAGTGCTATCGATCAGTAGGGAAGCTTGTTGCAAAACACGTTTTTAAGCTGTTTATACGCCGTACCGTAATAAAACCGTGCCGACAAAGGACATTAGATATGTCTTTTTTGAACTCTGCAGCTCAAACGATGATAGCAGCTCATTTGTTTTTGTTACCACGCACGACAGTAATATGTAAACATAATAATTGTTTGTTATTATACGAGTATGTAAGAGAATGTTATCCTACAACAATTTGAAGCTACGTGTGTATTTCTGGACATAATCTTAATTTTACTTACAATATTATATTATTATGTACCTATTTAAGGGGGATGCGCTGTGGTAGCTCGCGAAATTCATTTTTTTTTTGCGTATTTTGCAATTCGCAGGTCCGTGTTAGGTTGTATCTCGATCAAAATATGATACGCGGCACTAGAACATAAGTATTTACATAATTTTTAGCATACAAATCATCAATAGGTACATCTCTCTGAGTTAGATTTCGTGCTGATTCGTCGAACGAACGAAATCTAACTTAGAGAGATGTATTGATGATTTTTATAGTTAAAATTTATGTAAATACATATGTTTTATTGCCGCGTATCATATTTTGATCAATATACAACCTGACACGGACCTGTAAATTGCATAAAACGCAAGAAAATTTGAATATCGCGGGTTACCACAGCGGGCTAAATTTTGATGATCATCAGTGAGTCAGTGACGAAATCGGGGTTTTTTTGGATATCAATAGAATCTTAAAGTATAAGAGCTATGCAACTGAAACTTTATAAATTTAATAAGTCTACTATTGACATCATATCCCGAGAATTTTGTTTATCTGGTATAATCCAAACTCGATATGATGGATCAAAAAAACGAAGTGCTTCGAGAAAAGGTAGGTAGTGCGCTTCGCTTGGCTCGTCTTGCCGGGGGCACTAGTAGTGCCCCCAGTGATCTTTTAAAGATCAGTAGATAGTGTAGGTACCTACAGCTACAGACCAATGTCACCTTACAAAAGATGTTTTTAAGCAGATTTTTTTTTTACTGCAAAATTTGGATAAGATAATTCAAAACAATTTTTTATGTACCTAAAAATAAACGATTATATAAAAATGAGCTGCATAAATATCTCCAGTCGAAGCTCAGCGTTCATGCCAAGCGCTTGTTTCGTAAACATGTATAAATTTATTGTGTTGTGTCTGTGTGTCAGTTTGAGTGGCGTACTATGTGATCTGAATAAGGAAGAAGGTAGATATTTTCGTAATTCAAATTAATTTTTATTACCAACATAATTTTAAATTCCGAATGCACTTTTTGACGATTTAATTCAGCCATAGTAGTACCACAGTCCATACATTATACAGTCGTCCGACGAAGCCCGAGCTGCTTACGAAGTTCGGCGAACTACGTAAGCAGCTCGGGCTCTCGTCGGACGACTGTATGATGTGGTATGATGTATAGACTGTTGTAGTACGAAGCGATTACATCCTGTCCTATACTATTAAATGAGCAATTATTTGTGTACTTACCTATAATAACATTATATCTCGCATTAGTGCCCAGTTTCTGAGGTATTTAAACGAAATTTTATCCATTCGATAGTTATTATTGGTTCGATATCGTGTTTCTGAACAGGCTAAGGAAGAATTTAGCTTTATGGCGGATGCGCTAAGGTAGCCCGTGAAATTCAAATCTTCTTACGTTTTTTGCAATTTGCAGGTCAGTAACCAGTGATTTCATGAATGAGATTTGAGGTCAATTCTAACTTATGGAGTTGTATTGCTGATTCTAATGATTATAATTCTGTAAAGCCATGTTAGTTACGGGCGCGAATCACATTTTAACCAACATACAATATGACGCTGACCTGCAAATTGCAAAAAACGTAAGAAATTTTTAATTTCGCGGGCTTCCTTAGCGCATCCCCCATAAGGGCATATTTCACGATGTCCGAATAGCCAATACTCAGAGAATAAATTATAAAAATGGAACAAAATTTGTATGAAATTATCTGCCAAGTAAGTTAATAGGAACTTAATCATAGGGGGTGAAACAGGCCGCTAAGGTTTTAAATTCTGACGTTTTCCATGTCAAATACATAATTGATCAAAAATCACCGAAAATAACGAAATAAGTAGTGAAATAAAATCATACTCATGAATGAACACGAAATAGAGTAATTGGACGAAAAGTCGAAGTTTTTGTAGGCTGTAGGGGCCCAGCCATGGTCACGGACTGACTTTCTAAATTACCAGTCCCGCCTGTAATTATCGAAGGAGATGACATTACTCTTATAATAATCACAGTTCTTATTATGTGGTTTAAGGAGCTGATTGCGAGTGGGATGGAGTCAAAGGCAAATGTGTGAAAGAGACGCAATGTTTGACCACTCTTGACACACGGGGCGATAAACATCTCGTAAGTAACGTCAAACAGAATTTTAAATTCATTTTCTTGGCACATTATCTTAGTAGATAATGTGCCAAGAAAATGAAAAAAAAATAAAAAAAAATAATAATAATAAAAAAAACATAAATCAATCTGCCTAGCCTTTTCCCAACTATGTTGGGGTCGGCTTCCAGTCTAACCGGATGCAGCTGAATACCAGTATTTTACACGGAGCGACTGCCTATCTGACCTCCACAACCCAGTAATTGGGTAATACAATATCTCTTGGTAAGACTGGTTGTCAGATTTTCGGGCTTCTGACTACCCGTAACGACTGTCAAAGATCCACGATGAAAGATGACAGCCGGGACCAACGGCTTAACGTGCTTTCCGAGGCACGGAGGAGTCTCGATATGTAAAGATGGTCACCCATCCACTGACCAACCCGGCAAGCGTAGCTTAACCTGACGGATCGACCCGTGCGGCTGTTATTACTTAGCCACGAGCTCCTCAGAATAAAAAAAAAAAAAAAAAAAAAAAAAAAAAAAAAAACAATAAAAAAAACATAAATAAAAAAAATGAATGATAATAAATAGAAAATGTGCGGGACGGGCGTGGTCGTTGGACACGGTGTGTTGAAAGGAGTGTGTAATGCCTATCCAGGTGTATCCCTATATGAGGTTAGGCCTCCTAATCCAAACGGCGCTGACGTCCTGCACCTATAGGCTCATGATATCTGCAGACTGGCGACCAGTAGCTATGTGTGAAGTTTTGACGGGGAAGGGTTTCTTGAAGATGAAATAATAACAGCGATTTTGATAAGTCTTCAGGAGATTTCAGGAGACGATTTGCGTAACTCTTCAGGAACAGAACGATGTCAAAAAGGTACCATGCCGATGACTACGAGTCTATGTTTTCGCTTGCGCGCTAAGATACCTCGAAACTTTACCTTAACGAGAGCCGCAAACCGTCTCCTGATTTCAAGTTTATTTTTATTCAAAAAGTTTTACAAAATTGCTTTTAAGCAGCTGAAACATGGCTATAATTACATCATATTATATACTGTTAAAATCGTCATTAGATTATCCAGCGATTGAGACACCTGCAATTCCTGTAACTTTATTAACTGAAAAGATTTCAGTGTGTAAACACAAAAAAGTTAATTATTTTGATTTAAAATTAATAGGTTGGGGAAAAAGTTTCTTCGCATTTTTTAAGAAAATGCAAAACATTTTTTAATACACATTATTTATATTTATCTAAAGTATGTAGGTACCATTTTGTTCGATAACTTTTTGCCATCTTGTAGGTAGGGACATGATCCCATTGCTATAGAAATTTTGGGACTTCTGATCAAAATACCGCGACAAGTGGTTTTGGCAGTCCTCTCGTGATGTTAACCTGACACTGCCTAAAGAATTCTGAAGAGACCGAAACAGGTGGAAATCTGAAGGTGCAAGGTCAGAACTATACGGCGGATGCATTAACACCTCCCAGCCAAACTCTCTTAATTTTTGCTGAGCGGCTAATGATGTGTGAGGTCTAGCCTTATCATGATGAAAAACCACACCCCTTCTGTTGATTAATTCCGGCCGCTTTCTCTCAACTTCTTGCTTTAATCTCATCAGTTGTTCGCAGTAGAGTTCAGAATCGATGGTCCTGCCTGGTGGTAACAGCTCATAATGAATAATGCCCTTCCAATCCCACCGCACACACAGCATCACCTTGTTGCGAGTTAACCCGAGTTTCGCCACAGTCTGTGCAGCCTGACCGGCCTTTGAACACGACCTTTTTCGCACGTTCTTGTCGTACGTGATCCACTTTTCATCAGCAGTTATCAGCTTCTTCAAAAATGGTCCGGTTTCATTACGTAGTAATAAAGAATCACAAATGAGTACATGGTTCATTAGGTTTCTTTCAGTGAGCTCGTGAGGTACCCAAATATCGAGCTTTTTTGTGTACCCAGTTTTTTTTAAATGCGCCAAAACTGTTTTGTGGTCAATTCCCAGTTCTTCAGCTACGTCGTAACTACTGATATGCCGATCTTGCTCCACTTTTTCAAAAATGGCATCCATTTTATCCGTAATAGGGCGACCAGAGCGACGTGCATCTTTGACATCAAAATTTCCGGATTGAAAACGCTTAAACCAAATTTGTGCTACTCTCACAGACACTGCACTGGGTCCATAAACATCGCAAATTTTTTTCGCGGCTTGCGTTGCATTTTTACCTTTTTTGTAGTAAAATTTTAAAATGTATCGAATTTCTTCATTAGATTCATTCATCTTGACATTACGAAAAACAAATGAAAATCACATGTTTTCCTAATTTGAATTTGGAATTATGTTCTTTAAAATTTAAACTTTCAGTGATACCAAAACCAGCCAGATACAAATAGTATAGCCAAAGAGATTTTATTTTAAGTTCATACATACTATAATGCGAAAAGACTTTTTCCCCAACCTAATTTTTCAAACTATTTTATTCGATAACCTACACACTACATAGTTGAAAACTACATAGAAACTACATAGTTGTAGTTTCACTTTTTTATTGTACAGACGGACGCCAGTACCACAGTCTATACATCATACAGTCGTCCGACGAAGCCCGAGCTGCTTACGAAGTTCTCCGAACTTCACCGAACTTCGAATGCAGCTTGGGCTTCGTTGGACAACTGTATGATGTATAGACTGTGCTGATACTGAGCCATAAATTGCACAAAAAAGGATTGAAAAAGTTTGAATTGCGCAACTATTTTATTTTAATTTCAGGTTTGTTCCAAAAAAGGCGATGTGACTATAGTCTGTTGCACTGACTGTGAACTAGTCAATAATACCAGGTAGCTACAATTTGACGGGTAAAGTAAATAAATTAATTTTGAATTGAAGGTGACTTTAAGGGGGGAAAGAAAATTTAAAAAAAAGTTTTACAAACTACCGTGTGACAAAAAACAAATGAAAAAAAAAAAATTAAAATAAATTGTTTTAAAGTTATTTAAGAAAATAGACGAAAATTGACCATTCCCCCCTTGTCTACGAAACTACTGAGCCTAAAATTAAAAAAAAAAAACAGAAAATAGTTCTTTACCTGTAGATTACAGGAAATATCAGAAATCTGTGGTCTTAAAATAACATGGTAAATCTCTGAATATTGTGAGTACAAACTTATATTTTCAGTTGGAATGTATGGGAGATCATGTTTTTCAACTACAATGTTAAGTTTGTTCTTGGGATAAATTGATACCAACTACGGAACCCTTCATTGTGCGTGGTCCGACACGCACTTGGCCGGTTTTTTTATATCTGTAAGAGCAATGCCACACTGCTCCGTCGCGTTGCGTTGCGTTGTGGCATTTCAATAACGCTTGCTCGGTTCTAAAAGGCATTAAATCCTAATTCTTTTAGAACCGAGCAAGCGTCATTGAAATACATCGACGCAACGCAACGCAACGGAGCAGTGTGGCATCGCTCTAATTCGCATGATATAGGTACTATGGACAAAAGTTAAGCATGCTCACTTAAGATAATATTCCTGTGAGAGCGCAGCAAGTGACAAACGAACATTGTGCGATCGAGTCGTGAGCCGTGCATGCGATTGTCGCCTTTGAGGTGATCATGCGGAACTTTGGCCCATAGTACATATAAAGAGTACCTCCCTATCATATTTTATTCTATCCTATTCTACGTCACACAAGCTGATATTGTGATCATCATGTTTCATCTATTTCTTTCCTTTTCAGAAATGTAGTGATGAGTCCAACCACTGGTTTCTATTGGAAGGATGGCACTAAAGCTAGGGACAGTAAGTTTCATACTCTTTTTAACCGACTTCAAAAAGGAGGAGGTTCTCAATTCGTCGGAACCTTTTTTTTTTTTTTATTTTTTTTTTATGTATGTTCCCCGATTACTCGAAGATGGCTGGACCGATTTGGATTTTTTTTGTTTTGTTCGAGAGTGTATACATCACAGTTGGTCCCATATAAAATTGATTAACTTTGCTTTGGTAGTTTTTGAGTTAGCTTTAATAATACGTATTTTTTCCCCACTTTTATATGGATGATGTTCTAGTTTGTTTTGCAGGTAGTGGTATATGAATTTGTGTGAGGTAGGTACACAACTAAAAAGTGAAAAATAAAAACTTTTTTACAAAAAAATACAACCGACTTCCAAAAACAACACTACAAAGTGAAAAATAACTTTAATTTCGGAAGTCGGTGGCAAAAAACGAAAATACATTTAACTAGACACCGACTTCCGAAAAAGTTTTCTCTAATCCTCTTTCTTTTCTTTCTCTAATCCTCTTTCTTTTCATTCTCTAATCCTCTTTCTTTTCTTTCTCTAAGTCCTCTAATCATGGGGCATTTTTTGTAATTTTTGAAGGGTTATATTTTCTTTACTAATTAGTTCCTGAAAGGAAATGATATGGACGTGTCTACAGCAGACTTTGATTTTATGAAAAAATAATGATTGCTCTAGAGGCATTATTCACAAAGAAAAACGGGGAATTCATTTGTATGGAGAATCGCAGGCCTTTTTCGCTCTTAAGAACCTACAGTAGGTTCTAAGTTCTTCTTACAGCAGGAACCAAGGCGTAACGCTTTGGAATGGGCAACTAGCTTTATTTTTTTGACTGATCGACTCCTTTGTCCTTTGTAAATGGTTTAATTCAATTATATGCTTTGAGTTTGAGATTGGAAAAATCCGTGTTGGTTCCACCCATATCGATGGCGAATCTACTAACTTACAGGGATACATTTTGATAGCCATCGTCATCATTGGTACCCTTGTTCCACGCACTGCAGAGCATAGGCCCTCTCCACTATGTGCCATGCTTCCCTGGTCTATGCAAGTCTCATCCAGGTCTTCCCCGCGATCTTCTGTAGGTCGTCCGCTCCTTCTACCGTTTCTCGGCAACCATTCCGTTAGGGCTCTGCTTCATCTGCCATCACATCATCTAGCCAAGTGTCCTGTTGATAACCAATCAATCTGCCTAGGCTTTTCCCAATTATGTTGGGGTCGGTTTCCAGTCTAACCAGATCCAGCTGAATACCAGTATTTTACATGGAGCCTATCTGTCCTCCACAACTCATTACTGGGTAATACGATATCCTTTGGTAAGGCTGGTTGTCGGGCTTCTGACGACCTCTGATACTTAGCCACGAGCAGGAGCTCGTCCTGTTGATAACCGATTTATAAAAAAAACATCTAAATATTCCAGGTTGCCTCGAGTACCTAGACGAACTGCCGTACAAGTGTCGCGAAGGAGGTTTCTACTCTGGCATCAGCAAGAACTTTGATAAAGAGAAGAAATGCCACAAAATAGGATTGTGGGGCATCGGAGGCGCCCCACCACCAGGGTATAAATCTGGTGCTGAATATCCTCACCAGGTATGTCATTTTAAAATTGCCTCCATCAGTGAAGGTACTTAAATAACAGGTTTATTTAAGTACCTTCACTGATGGATGCACTCTGGGTAGTCAGTCCGTCAGTCCTATCACTACCTTGCTGCTGACTAATACAAGGTCAAATTACATAAGGTAGCGAAACTCCACAGACGTGACTAACTAGACATGTCATATTATCGGTAACTAGATATGATAAAACAAAAATAAATTATTTGCAAATTGTTAATCCATTGCTTCATAATGTTCGAAAAATTTGTCTGCGTGACAACGTAAATAACGCAATGAATGTTGTTGAACTGTCAAAATGAAACCGATTCCGATTGATAGTGTGTTACGCAATTGCCTCGCAGGTCAGGCAGACAAACTGCCCTTTCATTCATTAGTCTTTTATTCAATACCGATAATTTATACACACAACAAATTAATCTCTGCTTGGGACTTCAATATACTTAACGAAATGACGGTGTACTGTACTGTACGAGCAAACCCGTACATATTCTTACGTAGACGCTAACGCCATCTGTTATCGAGCAGCAGAACCACACGAAACGTTGATTTGTGACAGACTTTTCTAGAACCATCTAAACCGAATTTTCTAGATGGTTAAGTGTCGTTTTGCAGCACTCTAGATCATTCCCGTAAGTAGAATGTTCTCGAATTTTGTCCTCGAACTTTCTGGAAGCTTACACTCGTCATATAAGTTAAGGGTTGCCAGCGATGTAAAGCAGTTCAGCTAGGAATGCGATACAGTGAACAACAGTGAACTAACAGTGAGCTACAAGTGATTCTGCATACAGTTTCTGATTACCGTATTTGTGATTATTTAAATATAGTGTTTTTATGGTGTAAATTGGTATAAATTTATTCAACCCAAACCCCAATTCGTAACAATATCAATTTTATGCTGACATCGACGCTCGTGTGTCTGTCTGTCCGTCTGTCACAGCCAATTTGCTCCGAATCTAAAGGAGCGATTAAATTGAAATTTGGTACAAATGTGAACGTTTGTGACCCAAACACGGACTAGTAAAATAAATAAATGAATTTTGAATATGGGGGTTACTTTTGGGAGACAAATAAGAAAATTAAATAAAAAAACATTTTACAAACTATACCGTGTGACATATCAAATAAAAGGGCTTCCTATGAGGGTCTCAAATGTCTTTTTTTTTATAATTTTAATATAAATTGTTTTAAAGTTATTTAAGAAAATAGACGATAATTGACATTCCCCCTTAATCACAAAAACTACCCAGCCTAAAATTTTGTAAAAAAATGCAGAAAATAGTTCATTACCTGTAGATTACAGGAAAACCTATAAGAAGTCTGTGGTCTTAAAATAACATGGTAAATCTCTAAATATTGAGAGTACAAACTTACATTTACAGTTGGAATGTATGGGAGAACATGTTATTCAACTACAATGTTAAATTTGTTCTGGGGATAAATTCATCCCAACTACGGAACCCTTCATTGTGCGTGGTCCGACACGCACTTGCCCGGTTTTTTTAAGATTCCGAACTTAAAGAAACGGAACCGTTATAAGATTGTTTCTCATCGCCAGGCACTGCTGGGTTACGGAGACGACTTGGCATCAGCTAAGTGGCTAGCTGGAGGCTCCATCATCAGCAATAAATACATCCTGACCGCTGCTCATGTTAACAGTTTTGCTGGCCAGAAGTAAGCTAAATTAAACCATAGAATACATAATAGTACAAGTACCTAAGATTCACTCCGCAAAATCATAAAAGTGACTCTTGCTACGACACAATAAAGTGCAATTCAGGTCGCACGGCGTTAACAAAAAATCAATCAAATCAAAAATCAAAAAGTTTTATTTCATTATTACACGTTACATCATAGAAAACAGTTGGAGGCGTCTCCTTTTTAACCGACTTCAAAAAGGAGGAGGTTCTCAATTCGTCCGAACCTTTTTTTTTTATGTATGTTCCCCGATTACTCGAAGATGGCTGGACCGATTTGGATTTTTTTTGTTTTATTCGAGAGGGTATACATCACAGTTGGTCCCATATAAAATTGATTAACTTTGGTTTGGTAGTTTTTGAGTTAGCTTCAATAATACGTATTTTTCCCGACTTTTTTATATGGATGATGTTCTAGTTTGTTTTGCAGATAGTGGTATAAGAATTTTTGTGGGGTAGGTACCTACACAACTAAAAAGTGAAAAATAAAAACTTTTTTACAAAAAAATAACTTTAATTTCGGAAGTCGGTGGCAAAAAACGAAAATACATTTAACTAGACACCGACTTCCGAAATTAAAGTTATTTTTCACTTTGTAGTGCTGTTTTTGGAAGTCGGTTGTATTTTTTTGTAAAAAAGTTTTTTAAGCATATAGATGCCTGTGCCAGGAGGCGCCGCTCTTTCTTAACTCGAGTTAAAGTTAAAGATAATTAATAAGTATTGACATTAGTCTGTTGGTGTGTGTATGTATGTATGTTTGTGTTGGGATGTGTGTGTGTGTGTGTGATGGTGTGAGTGCGTGGTTGAGTTATACGGAAGCGGTTTTATCTTATATTTGATAGAAGATTCTCTACTTCATCGTAGCATAACTTGTTTATCCACTTAATCAGCTACGATTTACATTCCTTAAATGATTTAGTATGTTTATCTATTTGTTTATTTATTTTATTATATAAGAAAGACGAGCGTTTGTAGTTAATTATCTACAGTTATATTCTCCTAGAAGTTGCCTCTTTCTTTTGCGTAACTATTAGGTATATCTTCTGACTCAATATGGTTGTCTTCTTTTACGACGCGGCGCGTGAGCGAGTATCGAACTAACGTGCTAGCAGGCCGGTGCGCGGCAGCCCACATTGAATTTGCCCGACAAGTTGAGCCCGCCGCTTACTTGTAGCTTCATACCAAAAAAAAATTAAATTCAATTAAAATTTAAAACTATTTATTTCATATAATGTAAACTTGACATGGACATTATACATAATAATAGCGCTCAATATTGGATAAAATAAGATTATGTACACTGTTAACTTTATTTAGAGTTTCAAGGCTAAAAACCTACACGCAGACCTCCTCATAGAAATATATCATCCTTTTCGAAAATTATCGATAAAAAAATTATACAAAACATACTGTATCGTCCCATCACTAGTCTAAGGTAATCCAATTTTTATTGGGATTCGCATTGATTTGTGTCACGTTTCTTATATTTTATTTGTAACTCGAATTCGGTTATTCGGATTACATATTGAATACAGGCTAATCGAATCGAATCTTTGAAAATAGTTTAGGTTTTTGTATGATTTTTACTAAGTATGTATTTACAAGAAATCAATGTGATTGCTTTTTAATGCCCAAAATAATCATTATACAGGTAATAGTCGATCATTATTTAACAATAAAGATAAGCAGTGATAGTAAATTATTTTAGTCTGTTTACGTTTGATTTATAATAACAAAATAATGGTTCTTCAGGTGTTAGTCATTATTAATAGTCATATTATTATGATTAAATTGTAATACTGATTGCGCCGTCGAATAGGTAGTTTGTACCTACAGTAAAACTAGCTATAATAGCTAGTTAGTATAGCTTATATTGTTTACAATAACGAGGACTGTCGCATTTTGTCAATTCCTTCATATATCTATGGACCTCCTCCATTCCAAACTTCCCCACGGTAAAGTAGGCTTTTAAGAATCAGAATCAGAATCAGAATCAGAATCAGATATTTTATTTGTAGAACATAGGTAGGTAAAATACAGATGTGATGTCAACATAAAATGAACACTATGTCTTGCCGTCGAAGGCGTACAAATATTCACATTAAAATTACTATGAAATATAATATAATGCAGTCAAAATTAATTAAAACAAATTCAGAACAATGATCAAAACAAAATATTGAATACAACACAAAACATCATTAATAAAATAATTATAAATTCAACATTGTAATAAACATTTAGATTAAATTAGACTAAATAAAACGATTCCTTAATAATAAAATTGTCCTTATAATTGATCTTCCAAGTATTCACTAAGCGTATAATAAGTTTTCTCGCACAATAGATTAAAAAGAGCCTTTTTAAAATGGCGTATGCTGTCAAAATCTTTTAATGTATTTGGTAATTTATTGTATAACTTGGGTGCCATTCCCAGAAAGCTCTTTGAGTATAGTGCAGTCTTGTGTGGAGCAGCATATATCTCTCTATATCGTCTTTTTGATCTCAATATTGGAAACAGATGCATGTTTGATTTTGTGAATACTACTGTCTCGTAAATGTACATACAAGGCAAAGTGAGCAGTTTATATTTGTTAAATAAGGGTCTACAACTATCAGTCTGTTTTAGCTTAAACACAGCACGTAAACATCTCTTTTGGGCTTTGAACGCGATGTCTTTATCAGTGGAATTTCCCCAATACATTATACCAAAACGTATGGTTGATGAGACAAACGCTTTATACGCTGTCAATACTACGGATTCATTGGATATTTTTGCAAGATTATACAGTGCATAAGAATATTGGTTTAATTTTGAACAAACACTTTCTACATGATCTTTCCAATTTAGATGATTATCCAAATAAAGTCCTAGAAATCTGGCACTGTTAGTTTCATGTATTTTTTGGTCTACATATCTTATATTTAAAATTTGTTTTTTTGTTCTTTGTTGGAACGTCAAAACTTGTGTTTTTCCTAAGTTTATTTTAAGTTTATTTGTATGTAGCCAGTTAATAATGCAATAGATGGAATTATTTATTTCGTTTTCATATGATTCCAAGTCTTCACACGGTATAATAGTGGTGCTGTCATCAGCAAACAGGACGGTCTGGTAGCCGGTACATTTTGGCAGATCATTTATAAAAATGAGGAAGAGCAAGGGCCCAAGGACACTCCCTTGGGGTACACCGCAAGTTGTATACCTAACGGACGACTTGTGAGCAACTTCTCTCTTTGATTTGGGACAAATTCTATTTATAACTGTAATTTGTTTTCTTCCATGTAGATAAGATTCTATTAGGCTCAATATATTTCCGCGGACACCATAACGTTCCAACTTACTTAGTAATATTTTATGGTCCACGTGATCGAATGCCTTAGACATATCCATGAGAACCACGGCAATGGGGTTTTTTTTATCAACATTTTTTAAAATTTTTGCAACCAACTCATAGACTGCTTTGTTAATGTTTCTATTTTTCCGAAACCCATACTGTTCATTAGCGAATATATCATTTGTTTCAAAGAACGAGTTAAAGG
Source organism: Cosmia pyralina (assembly GCA_946251885.1). Taxonomy (NCBI): domain Eukaryota; kingdom Metazoa; phylum Arthropoda; class Insecta; order Lepidoptera; family Noctuidae; genus Cosmia; species Cosmia pyralina. Next base: position 4,978,723 of record OX276368.1, on the reverse strand, counting down.
AATTATAAATCACTTTCTCGTAAATCTTTGACAATACCGGTATAAGGGCTATTGGACGATAATTTAAAATAGTTACTTTGTCTCCTTTTTTATGAAGGGGCTTGATTATAGTCGTTTTTAATAAGTTTGGGAAGTGACCATGTTCAATGCATAAGTTCATTATATAACTTAGGACGGGTGCAATTATATGCGACACTAATTTTAAAATTTTTGTTGAGATTTCGTCATACCCCGTGCTGTTAGTATTTTTTAGTTCATTAATGATTTTGTAAATGTCTGTAGCATCCGTCGGTGCCATAAAAAGGGTTTTTGGAAAGTGATCTATAAAAGACATAGCATTACCATTTGCATGATTTTCAGCAGGTTGTACCGAATCAATAAAATAATTATTGAAAGCCGTAGCTATATCTTTAGGATCGTTAATGCTCTTATTATCGATACAAATCTCCCTTACAGATTCCGGGGGAAAGTTAGATTTACACCTATTGATCAATTTCCAGGTAGCTTTAGTTTTGTTTTCTGCGCTATTGATAATATGACTGTTTTGAGATTTTTGTGTCATCTGTATTACTCTTTTTAATCGTCTAGAATACTGTTTAAATAATTGTTTATTTTCTATATTTGGTGAACGCCTATACAGCCATAACATCTCCCTCTTTCGCTTACTACAGTTTTTTATACCTTTAGATAACCACCGGGGAGTTTTCCGAGTGGAAATCTTTTTTCTCACAGTTGGGAAGCACAGGTCGTAAAAAAGTTTAAACATATTATAAAACGAATTAAAAGCTATTTCCGGATTTGAGCTATTGAAAACCTCAGTAAAACTTAAGTTACTTATGGCTTCAATGAACTTAGATACATTCTCAGAGCTATAGTCACGACTCAAAACGAACCAGTGATCAATTGAACATGATTTCCTAACCGGACATTTAAAAAACTGGGCGGTGTGGTCTGATAGGGCCAGCTCTAAAACTTCACCAGTACCACCTCTGACATTATGCATGACATTGTCGATACAGGTTCCACTAGATATACGAGTCGGACAGCGTATACTCGGCTTAAGATTGTAGTTCAGTAGTAGGTGTTGGAATTCAGCGGATATTCTTGTTTTTTGAAGAATATCGATGTTAAAATCACCGCAAAGTATGATCCGTTTTCCCAAGCTTTTACTGCAAAAATTTAAAATATGATCAATTTTTTCAAAGAAAATAGAAGTAGCACCTATCGTGTATTTTGGAGGTCTATAGATGCAAATGACAATCAAATTTTGTGCCACTAATTCAATGGCACAACCCTCTATAAAGCTGAGTACACCAAATTCTTTAATGTCTATGACCTTAAACTCATATCTATGTCTAGTAAGTATACATGTACCACCATTCCTATTGTTTCTGGAAGAATATGTCGCAAGTCTATATTCAGGTATAAATAGGTGCTTGGTATCATCATCTTTCATATTGTGTTCCGTGATACACATAACATCCACTGCTTTCCCATTACAGAAAAGTTCATTAATGTGAAGACTTAGTAAATCAGATTTTCCTATTAACCCATTAATATTTTGATGTAAGATATTTATTTTATTACAAACGAAAAAAATCGTGTTCCGTGTTGTTAGTAGTGCTTTCTGTTTGTGTTGACTGATTGTTATATGTCTTACCCTTATTTTTGACAGATTGGTTAAAGATATTATTGACAGTAGCGTTATTAAAACAATGATGAGAATGACAAGAAACTTCAGTTACTTCTGAGTCTGAACCTAGATAATTAACAAATGCCCTTAAATTCTTAAAAATTATAGCAATTGCTTTATTGTTTACTGTTGCGCTATGTTTTCTGAACATTTCATATGTGTATTCCACAAAGTAATTGGAATCAAAAAGACAAGCATATTCCCACAATTCGTCATCTAGATACATCAAATGGTTAAAAATTTCAATGCGCTTATTGAAAATAGAAAAATAGTCACTTAATTTAAAATTAGGCGAACAAATCACAATATTGGTGTTCATTACATTAACAAGCTGCTTCTTTATGTAGTCGATTAATATTCTGTAATTATTGGAGATTTCGAAATCTCTCTCACCTATATAAATGATACAATAATCATTATGAGTAAAGTTTTGAAGTTTTTTATCTAGATTTGCAAACAACTGCTTTATGCCTCCATTTGGTATGATGTAATGACAGAACTTATATCCTATGAAAGTACATTCTCCTATGTCTAACATTTTGTTCACGTTATTACTCGAGATCATACATATTTTTTTGTCATGTTTACAGATTTCAGGTGATTTTTGGTGGCTGTCAGTGATCGCAGGTAGACTTTGTTCTTTCAGAGTGACACTATTAAATAGCTGTATAACTTGTTGAGGGTCCTGAGCAGATTCGTATTCGCGTGGAGTATTCTTGGATAGTATTTTTCCTGATGCAGGTCTTCCAGAGGTAGTCATAGTTTTTTCCAGGGAGGTTATATCCTGAACAGTTGTTTGTTGTAATAAAGGCTTTGATGGAGTAGATAACTTCCTTATTTTTGAATTAGGTGAGCCTACATCGGTGGTTAATATTTTTGTAGTTTTCTTTAAGAGCTCACATTTATTAGTAATTTCATTCAGTGACGATTTTAAACTGCTATTCTCAATGGATAGTATATTAATCTCTTCATGGGCCGATAATAAGTCCAATTTAAGTTTTTCTACTTGGCATTTCAAGTTTTGTATTTCGTCACTTTCTTTGTCCAACAAGTTTGGCAGGCTACATGTGCTGCCATCTAGTGTTAAGTTTATACTAGATTCATTGAATGTAGTCTCCGTTACTGACTGAGTTCGGGTTCTCCGTAGCGTAATATTCTCATTATTCTCGTAAAAATTCATAATGTCAAAAACAAATTCAATTTATTATAAGTAGAAAATATGAAAAAAAAAGTTGACGAGTGAGCGGGGATCGAACTCACGACCACAGGTTTCGTCAGGGCTATGTTCCCGCTAGGCTAAGCGAACGCTAGTGGTTGTGTTGAAATAGTTGATCCCATCTGGGTTTTGGTTGTTTGACGTGACGAGTACAGTCCAAAGGTCGTTTCTTTGTTGAACAAAACGATTCAATTGACGGTTGACAACACAAAAAATCACCGTTGTTTCTTGATTGAATTCACAAGATATTTTTGTTTAATCTCAAACAGAATTAACACGGAGTTAGTTTATAGGTTTGTCACTAGCACTAGAGAATAAGTTTAGTACTCAAAACTTTAGTACAGTTTTTGATCTATACCACTTTTGTTTTTTCTTTGTTTAAGTTTATTTCCCAAATTGTCACAACAATCACTGCATAACAATGTACCGTGTGTATAATAGTGTCTTTTCACTAATTAGGATGATTTTTCACTTTGTTTACGACTATATTATTTTTAAACAATTTTTACGTACGGAGCCTATGTTTACACGGGTGACTATTCACGGGTGACCAAAGATATTTAGATAAGATATTTTTAATTTGTTGACTATTTTTGTTTTCGAATTTTTTGACAATTTCCTTTGGCAGCTTATTTAGAATGTTAGGAAAGGCGTACGTCCAGGCTCTCTTACCATACACATTATTAACCTTTGGCAGCTTATATAGTCCGGAGGCATAGCGCTTGATGGCGCGCTCCTCCCAGTCTGCTCCGACTTTCGGTATCTCGGTTCACTCGTGCAAAGCGATGGCGAAGTAGATCGGACGGTTAAGCATAGGATTAACACTGGATGGATGAAATGGTCACGGGGACAATCTGCGACTCCCGCATTCCCCTTAAACTTAAGGGAAAGATATATAAAACAATGGTTAGACCTGCTGTCTTGTATGGATCAGAATGTTGGGCCACAAAAGGGATGAATGAAAAGCAGTTGCATGCAGCTGAGATGAGAATGCTAAGAGGGATGTGTGGTGTTACACGAATGGATAGAATAAGAAATGAGTACATAAGAGGAAGTCTAAAAGTGGCACCGGTGACTGAAAAGTTGTGCGGAAATCGGCTGTCATGGTATGGGCATGTGATGCGGAGGAGTGAGGAAAATGTCGTGAGGAAAGTTTTGAGTATGAATGTCGATGGCTATAAGAGTAGGGGAAGACCAAAGAAACGATGGATGGATTGTGTGAAAGATGACATGGCTAGAAAGGGGGTGACTACCGAGATGACGAATAATGGAGAAGTATGGAAAAAAAGGACATGTTGCGCCGACCCCAAATAGATTGGGATAAGGGCAGGAGAATGGTGAGCTTATATAGAGGCAAGTTCGACAGGTTACGAACAAAGTTTGGTCTGTTTGTTTTCTGCAGCTTATTCACAAAAACAGAATAATCAGAGGCCAAGCCAAAACCTTAAATGCGGAGTGCGCCTGGCCCCGTGGCCTGGCCTGACTAAACTCTTTTACAAAAGTATCTGATGAAATTGTAAGCTAATTCCCTTTCGTGAGTGCTACACTAAATGGAATTTGTAACACATTCATTTGTATTTAGAAGGTTTCAACTCTATCTAACCAGTTTTTTTTTAAATTATTGTTTGGAAAAATTACAAAGTGTCCCCGAAACGATAAATTGCAATTGTCAATATTTACGTGATTGATACACATTGATGCGCAAAATGATCGTCTTCAAAATGCAATGGGGAAGGTCGGGTAGAGGCCGTACTATAACGTGAAAAAAGATCATGGATCCGTCATGATTCCGTTGAGAAAAAAGGATGGTGCTATAGCTCCGTCTCTCTCTCACACTGGAACCAAGATCTTTTTTCACGTCAGATTACGGCCCCAGAGTTGCAATTGTAGATGGCGTGATCATAGCTAGGTCCTTAGGGACCTAGCCGGGGCTCTGGGGCCGTAGGCCTTAGGGCCTATAATAAATTTGACATTTCGTTCATGCATGAGTTTGGTTTTATTTCACTATTTCATTATTTTCGGTTATTTAAATATTTTTAATCAAGTATTTGACATGGAAAGTGTGGGAATTTAAAACATTAAATATTTCCTCGTTATCGCTTTCTTTAAAATGTTTCGAACTCTTTTTAATCTTTAAAAAAACTTGACGAATATCCGTAAGTGCCAAATCGAATTGCCGTCTTTTCTAAATAAAAAGTATTATTAAAACTAAAACTGTTTTCCTTAAACCTTGATACGACTACTCTCTACGTTTTAAAGTAAACTTCATTGAATAATTCATAAGCGTTACGCTTTGGTACTCAAAAAAACATAAAAGTGGATAGAACTTTGCATTATTTTTGTATCGAGAAAATTTAATTGTATCGTGTATTCCTTTTCTAGGATACTAGGTCATATAGTCAAAAAACATACACTAAAATATTGAATCCCTATTCCTTAAACCTAATTAGGTACTCGATAACGAAAAAACACATTTTTTTCAGTTTAACACCTTAATCCACACTCTTCTAATTTTATTTTAGGGTCTCTCGGGAAATGGTGGACTCCAATTTTGGAGTACGTTTTTAGAAACACAACAACGCGTCATTTTCGCAAAAATAACAAAAAAAACCATTGCCAAAAAACAACTTTACGGTGATTTTAATGTAGAATTTCGGGTTAATGTATTCAAATAATCAAATCAAAGCACTCAATTTGTTAGTGGCACTACAAATTACAAATGGATCAGAAAACGTACCTAACGTTTTCTGATACATTTGCTTATATTTTCAACAAACACTTTTTGAACAGACGATTTAACATTCTTCTAAAAACTTTCACAGTCATGTCCTGAAATTCGTCGCGTTGGGTGTTGAGAAGCGCTCAGACGGGCCAACTGCCTGGCAGACTCATAAGGTGAAGAGATTCATCGCACACCCAGACTACAAGGCTCCTAGTATGTATAACGACATCGCCCTTATCGAGACAGAGACACCGTAAGTATAGAAAAATGCATCAAAATTCTGGTATACTGCCGTCTTCCTCTCTCCTACTTTGCTATGCCCGTCAGGGTCCACAATAATCATCATCAACTCAGCCTGCCACTGCTGGACATAGGCCTCTCTCCGGCTGCACCACAACACCCTGCCCTCCGCCATTCACATCCAGTCTGTCCCAGCCACTTTCTTAAGGTCGTCCGTTCATCTAGCTGGGGGGCGTCCCTCACTACGCTTGCCGATATGTCTCCACTCCATGACTCGTCTGCTCCACTGACCATCGGTCCTTCGACAAACATGGCCAGCCCACTGCCACTTCAGTTTGCTTACTCTGCAAGCTATGTCGGTTACTCCGGTTCTTTTCCGAATAATTTAATTTCTTATTAAAACAAACGGGATATTTACCATGTTTACTGTTAGATTCGAGTTCCCGATATTTCGGCACTGTTGCAAGCACCACGATCACGGATAAACTGAAGTTTTTGGTGTTTTATGAGCAGACAAAAATTTTCATTTCTGATTTTATCCTTTAAAGAAACACCGAGCATAGCATTATATTGAATTTGTGGACCAGCCCGACTGTCAGTGTCCACGTTTCGGCACCGTTTGTCATAACGGGCAGGACGCACTGGTTGAAGACCTTAGTCGGGATACAATAACCATATCTGTGTAAAACTCTATGTTTACCTTGTGGAATGCAATAAATATATTGAGTACCTATATCTCGATTTCAGGATTACATTCAACAAAAACGTGCTGCCAGCTTGCCTTCACGTTGCAGAAGCCAACGCTGAGACTGCTATCGCCACAACATGGAGAGACCTGAAATTGACTTCTAATAGTAACTTGGCTGACGAGATCCAAACGGTAGGTCATTATCATCATCACTGCCGTGTCCTGGTGGAGGCGATCGGCGGCGGCGATCTCTCGCGTCCGTATCTGGTCCAGGCCATTGTACGGAGCGAGAGTGCATGGGAGGCAGACACCTCCTTCTGCGAAGCAGTGATGCTCGCGAAGGAGGAGGCGAAACGCGTCAGGGAGAGGCAACCTTTGCGCCCTCACGCCCCTAGTCGCCGCAGGAGACTCCCTGACCGTCGGGAATTGATAGCCGATTCCCGGCCACCGTAGGCGCGGGTTTGCGGATGGCGAGCAATGGGTAGCTCGCCGTCCGGTAAGGACCAGGCCCGAGTCGACGGCTCGTTGTGTTCCACGCGCGCCTCAAAGAGATGTCAGCACTGATGGGGTCGAATGAGGCCGATGCCTGCCCGGGTCACGGGTTCGAAAGAGATACCGTGGTCCTGGCACAGGCAACTGAAGGAACACGGGTGGGTGTTAGTCAGTAAAAGTCTGCCACGCTCCCGCTCCGCCCATAGCGGGAGAAGTCATTTGATGACTTCCCATCCACAAAAAAAAAAACATTATCATCATCAGTCGTTATCTCCTCATTTGCCTCCCCTTTTTCCCCAACTATGTCGAGGTCGGCTTCCAGTCAAACCGGATGCAACTGAATGGAGCGACTGCCTATCTGGCCTCCACAACCCAGTTACTGGGTAACGACTGTCAAAGATGTACGAATCACAGCCGAGACCAACTGCTTACCATGCTTTGAAGCACGAAGGGTCTTGATATGAAATGGATGGTCACTTAACCACGGATCAACCTTGGCAAGTGTAGCTACGAGCATCTTGGTTGGTTACGACTACTGAATACTATTCATTATGTCTTTGTTCATTTTCAGATACACTTAGACAAGTTCACCGAAGAAAAGTGTAAGACTGCATATGCTCATCCAAGTGACATTTTAAAGGAGGGAATTAATTCAAACACTCAAATGTGCTATGGAAGCAAGTCTTATGCTCCCGAAGCTTGTAAGGTACGTCTATCGGGGACTAATGTATTATATAGGTACTAAAACCTTTCTGAAAGTATGTGCATTACGATAATGAAAGAATCATCAAAATTGGTTCATTAGTTTTTGAGAAAATCGCGGACAAACAAACATACATACATACGGGTCCAATACAGAAGCTCCTTTTTTTGAAGTCGGTTAAAAATTCCTTCGTATTTTATAGATAGGTACACAAATAAGAGACTTTTTAACGGACTTCAAAAAAGGAAGTTCTGTATTCGACCCGTGTTGTATGTATGTATGTTTGTTTGTCCGCGATTTTCTCAAAAGTAATAAACCGATTTTGATGATTTTTTCACTAACGTGATCTGCATACTTTCAGGAAGGTTTTAGTATATAATACATTATGTACGAAGTTATATTCATAAATGCACTGTATCTCTGGCATTTCTGAGCGGATTTTGATGATTCTTCTTTTGGTTCGACTTGGGCTTATGTAATTGTATATTCAACTAAAAATGGAAAAATAAATTTATTTAAAAAAAAGTAAAACCGACTTCAAAACGAATAAAATAACTTTCATAATACACTTAACAGCTTCTGAAGTCGGTGTCTTCAATTCTTCAATGCACTTTAGCTTGACACCGATTTCCTAAAAAAAAAAAAAAAAAGTAAATAAAAATATACTACTACAATTAGATACTTTAATATTATTCGTTAATTTTATGTAATCATAATATATCTTACATAATCTAGTTTTCAAATAATATACCTAAATAGTTACTTTCTCTTCATTGAAAATATTATATCTTCTTTTTAATTTTATTTAGCTTCTAATTTTATTGTTGTCTTCTTTTTAAATGTTTGATGCCTGAAACACAGGTTTTCATAAACCTAGATCAGGCAGGTCTGCATTACAGTTAGAATTAAATTTCCTCGATTGATTTCAATGTTTTTCCAGACTTTATCCGGTGAACCTCTGCTAATCACCACTCAATTCTCCCGCTGTATTTACACCATCATTGGAGTGACGTCATTCGGCGAATCCGGTTGTAGTAATAACAGGGCTCGGGTTCCTGATGTCTTCACCAGGGTAGCTTACTACAAATCCTGGATTGAAAGTGTGGTGTGGGCTTAAATAATATCTGGCAAATTTTAAATTGATTTGTGATTAAATAAAAATGTTTTTGTAATACTTATAATGTTTTCTTTTAGACTACCTATACTAACCTAAAAATTACTTAAGGCGCGGACTGACTACGATTTTAAACGGCACACAACCGCGTAATCTATTGTCACCATTAGCTGGTTTGAAATAAGGTTGAACATTGAAAATAATATTTGTGTTGCCGAGATGTGACTAAGCTGCGAATTTGCATTTATTTTTCGGGTTTTCTTTAGATTATTCAGAATATACACAATAAATTAAATAATTGTCCGGTTAAAGTTACAAAAAAATGCTAATTCTATTAAATTCTTATAAAAAGAATGTCGTTATCGCTGAAAATACAGAGATGTCCGACGCCAAAGTTTATTTTTGTGGAGCAACGTCCAAAATTTTTATTGGGTGTATCAAACTATTTTTTACTATTCTATTCGCTTAAAATTTTTCTTTAAACCCTTCTCTGTCCACTGTATTTTTGCGCTGGATAGTTTCATTGCGTTAAGTCATACTCGACAATCCAAGAAACCAATTTTTGTGAATATTGAGCAAACTCAAACTCAAACTCAAAGCATTTATTTCAAATAAACCAATTACAGGCACTTTTGAATTGTCAATGGGTCGGTCAGTCAGAAAGATGAAGCAAGTTGCCCATTCCAAAGCGTAGTAGATCCCTATGGAGAAGAACGGGCAAGAAACTCCACGGACACTCTTTTAAATCATAATATGTTTACAAAATATTGGTTACATCGTTCATGTTGAAAATATACATGTGAGAACAATGTAGAAAGACGTGCACGTTAAAAAGCGTCCGTAATAAAAATATAAAAACTAAAACAACTAAATTAAATATTAAAATTAAAAAAAGAGCTACCGCGCCTTCAGTTCATGTAACACAGAAAATAAGTACGAGTCGAACTTATGTACTGTAAAGATTGTCTCCAAAAAGGATCCTTATATCGTTCAGGCTGGTAGAAACATAACTCTGGTTGCATTCGATCACTCAAGCTAATTTAGAATTCGTTTCCAAAATTGATTATTCGGTTTTTGTTTCAAAGAAACAAGATTTATGTATTAGGGCAAATTTTTCAATAGTCATATAACTAATAATTATATAATAAATATTTCAATTTGTCAATTTTTATATAGAAAATATGTCAAACTGTCATATTTATTCTTTAGATAAGAGTTTTTTGACTATTGACACAGAATACATATTAGTACAAATACAGAAGATTCTCTCCGCAAAATCATTTAAATAAATAGCGACTCTTGCTACGACACAATAAAGTGCAATTCAGGTCGCACAGCGTTAATTACCTACAGTTATATTCACCTAGAAGTTGCCTCTCTTTCTATCGCGTAACTCTTATACCTTCTGACTCGTTAGGGTTGTCTTCTTTTACGACGCGGCGCGTGAGTGAGTATCGAACTAACGTGTGAGTCGGCCGGTGCGCGGCAGCCCACACTGAATTGTGTCGACAAGTCGAGCCCGCCGCGTACTTGTACGTAGCTTAAAGCCCGTCACAGACGTAGCTATAATATATATTTATATTACACTAAGAAATTCACAGTATCATCATCATCATCTTCCTGCCCTTTTCCCATATTACTTGGGGACGGCGCAACACGTTTTCTTCTTCCATTCTCCCCTGTCAACTGTCACGCTATCATTCACTCCCTTCTCTTTCATATCATTCCTCACACAATCCATCCATCTTTTCTTTGGCCTTCCTCTGCCTCTCCATCCATCAACATGTATATTCATCACTCTTTTAGTCACATGGGTTTCGTCTCTCCTCATTACATGCCCATACCAAGACAAACGATTTCCTTTCAACTTTTCTGTCACTGGCGCCACTTTCAAACTTCCTCTTATATACTCATGTCTCACAAGAAAGAAATTCACAGTATACGAATATTAATATATATTATAGTTACGTCTGTGACGGGTTTTATACCTAAAATGCAGAGTGGCCTGCTATTGAAAAATCAGCCCTTAGGCACGTAGGAGAGTGCATGCCCTCTTGAAATAAATAGTGATAAATTTACTTTATAAAAAGTAAAAACCGACTTCAAAGACCTAAAACGAAGTTGGTGTCAATTCTCCAATGCACCTAGCTTGGCACCACTTCAGAACCTGTTAAGTTTTTTAATTAAGAAAGTTATTTTATTCGTTTTAGGTTTTGAAGTCGGTTTTTACTTTTTTTAAAGTAAAATTCCTCTATGGCAATGGTACCGATGTCGACAATTCTGCTAATGTCAGATGTGTTAGGAAAAAATTACTATTTAATAAATAAAATTAGAAACTAGATCCAGTACTAGTTAGTTAATGGATACTCGAATTTAGTGTGAACCTTGTTGATACTAATAAACTGAAAGAAACAGATAAAAAAAATGTTAGGTAAATTAATAAATACGAGTATGTACCTATAACCACAAACCACACAAAAATCATCATAATTTGATGTCATTAACGCGGATTCTTATCAAATAGGTAATGTTAAGAAATGACATCTACGTCAGGCAATAATCAAAAATACGTCTGACCTTTATTGTGTGAGGAATGATATGAAAGAGAAGGGAGTGAATGATAGCGTGACGGTTGACAGGGGAGAATGGAAGAAGAAAACGTGTTGCGCCGACCCCAAGTAATATGGGATAAGGGCAGGAAGATGATGACGTCTGACCTACCCTGGGTACCCTACCTGGCTTTACCCTGATATAGTTAAACTAACTCACGAAGTCTTACAAGCCTTTATGGAGTTAATTATAAGGTTTAAATTGCAAAAACTAACACGCCTTCGTGAAATAGTTTAACTACCTATACCACTTTGCTGTTGCTGACTGGCAAATATTTTTTTTTAGGTAAATATGTAACTGATCCCCTAATTTATTGACCTTCCAATGATGGACGCTTTTTGTTAAAATTGAGCCTTTCTTTTACCCGACTGCGCGACGCAAGGGAGGGTAATGTGTTTATCAGCCTATACAGAGTGTAAGTGTAAACAGTGGCAATCTTTTAAGGGGTCATTGTACTCATCATTATGAACAACTTTTACTATCGGATCAAACCTAAATCTCGAAAAAAAAACAGCTATTCCCTACATTTTGACGATTTATGCGAACATAAATGTACTGAACAGCTGATTTTTTTTCGCGATTTCAGGTTTGGTCACATAGTAAAAGTTGTTCATAATGATGAGTACAATGACCTCTTAAAAGATTGCCACTGTTTACACTTACACCCTGCATATTTATGTGTGTGCTTTAGATACCCCAAACGCATAATGTAGTCTATGAGCGTGGGCCCATTTTGATGATTCTTACGTCAATCGATTTGTCTTATTGACATGACAGTAATCAAAATTCAATATGGCGACAACCAGACGCCATACTGTGAAAAAAAAAGTTAATGAACTATGTCAAGTGGGGTCTGTGAAAGTCAACTCTAGGTTTCTCTATTAATTTTTCATTTTGAATAACCATTTTTTTTTAGTAACCATTCTCACTAATACTTTAAAAACTTATAATATAGCTGTGTAAAAGGCATCTTCTTAAATTTATCAATGAATACTTAATTGCCTCCGACTGCATCAGATAAGGCCATCTTGTTTCCATGTTTTATAAAGTTCACTTTTTAACCGACTTCAAAAAGGAGGAGGTTCTCAATTCGTCGGAACCTTTTTTTTTATTTTTTTTTATGTATGTTCCCCGATTACTCGAAGATGGCTGGACCGATTTGGATTTTTTTTGTTTTATTCGAGAGGGTATACATCACAGTTGGTCCCATATAAAATTGATTAACTTTGCTTGGGTAGTTTTTGAGTTAGCTTCAATAATACGTATTTTTTCCCCACTTTTATATGGATGATGTTCTAGTTTGTTTTGCAGATAGTGGTATTAGAATTTGTGTGGGGTAGGTACACAACTAAAAAGTGAAAAATAAAAACTTTTTTACAAAAAAATACAACCGACTTCCAAAAACAACACTACAAAGTGAAAAAAATAACTTTAATTTCGGAAGTCGGTGGCAAAAAACGAAAATACATTTAACTAGACACCGACTTCCGAAATTAAAGTTATTTTTCACTTTGTAGTGTTGTTTTTGGAAGTGGGTTGTATTTTTTTATAAAAAAGTTTTTTACGCAGTCGGGTTTTCGATTTCTTAATTTACTTTTTTTTTAATTTTCTGGCCTTTTCTCACAGTTGATCGCAGTAACTAAGCTAGGACACCCCAACCAAGTGGGTTAGGTTAGGTTACAACTGTGACAGCGCGCGAGTCGAGCGAGCGACTCAAGCGCGCGTTTCGCGGCAGCGGCCGGCGAGCACTACATCCAAATCCAAGTTGGTCGCATAGTATTAGTGGCTATTTAGTACTTTTAGGAGTAATTATTTGAGGTTCACATAAAGAGGCGCAATCATTATATTAGGTATAGTGATCAATATTTTTGGGTAGTTAAAATATAAGTTTCAAAATTGAGTTTTTTTTTGTGTAAAAAACAACGACCATATGACGTGATGGGTAGGTACTTATCGATATCTAGAAACACAATAAAACAAAAAAAAATATATATTTCTTAACTACATGCCTAATGGTACTACCAGTAATATGCTACAAGTAGCAACTCTACCAGTGGTCATTGACCCCAAATAAAAAATCATCAAATCTTTTTTTTTTTTTTTTTTTTGTTTATATATATATAGTACAAAGACACGACAAAATTAAATTTAAAGATTTGGTAGAGTTGCTACTTGTAGTACACAAAATACAAAATACAAAAACAAAAACACCTACAAAACAAACAAAAAAACCTACAGGATGTACCAGGGACATTTGCGTCGAGTAGGTATTGAAGTTTTCCATGGGGCGGATGTGGAAAAATTATTTTCGCGATTACGATGTTGGTCCCATGGAGAAAATTGTTCAGTTTGATGGTCTGTACCATGCCTTTAAATTTGACCACACCTTTCTGGTACACTCTGTTACATATTGTTTAACGATACTTAATACGAAGTTTCGCTAGCTAATTTACTTCAACCGAGTAGATTGTGTAGACACATAAGGGGTGATTACTGAGATGACGACTCAAATTCAAAGCATTTCTTTCAAACAAACCAATTACAGGCATTTTTGAATTGTCAACGTCAGTCAGAAAGATGAAGCTAGTTGCCCATTTCAATGAATGAATGAATGAATGATATTTGAATGATATTTATTTGCAAGAATATAGGTACATAGGTTCTTTATCATCTGTCATGGGTTTGTCATGGGTTGGGTGTAAATATTTGTATGACTGAAATGCCGAGTATAGACTCGGCATTTCAGTCATACAAATATTTAGATTAGAGCATGCAGTACACATTTAGTATTAACGTAAGACATCAACACAAAAATATTAATAATCATTTCATAATTAAAATTAAAATTTAGATTTTAAGCAATTAAAACATTAAAATTAAATTCAATTCTTATCATTCAAAATAATTATTTATCATGTCAATATAAAATAGCAATGTGTCATAATAATTAAGTTTTACATTTTACATTCAAAATATTCATTGATGGAATAAAAACATCTCTCATACAACCAGTTATACAGCTTCTTACTAAATTCTAAATCTGAAGCACTTCTAAATTCTTCTGCCAAGTGGTTAAATATTTTCACAGCCATGGTATAACAATTTTTGTTGCACATTTTTAGTTGATTACGCGGGACTACTAGTGGCTTTTGTACTATTTTCCTCTTTGACTTAGCATTTTCATCTTTTTCAAAAAGCGAATAGTTGTTTCTTACAAAGGACAATGCCCATTTATGTATGGAGTCTGGTACCACCCCCCAATAGCGATAAATTATATATTTTTGGAGAGGTCTTTTCTATTGGAACTACTTTTACTATGGCGATTTTTTTCAATTCATTGTCGGTTCGGAGCTATAGATCGTTCATTCTGCTATTTATAGACGATTTATTATTTCTTTTAATAATCAAAAAGATACAAAAAATATAAAGAAAACACAGTTCTCATTTACTAAGCCATTTATTGTAAACAAAAACAATACCTAGTTATTTATTACTGAGTTTTGAAATGTTATACCTACTTTAATATCAGTAATAATTAAATGTTTTAAGGCTCATCTATGATTACATCATTTAAAAATGAAGCTGGAGCAGTAAATCCCACATGTCTTGCATAACCTAAATACCAAATAATCGACAATATATGCGCGCAAGTGCCCATGGTACGTCGACCTGTCAAACATGTACAGTAATAATGTATTATATTGTTTTCAATATTATTATTTACTATAATATAACAATAGTATGTCCTGGCTCGCACGTGCCGAGATTGGATACGCCCACGTAAAAGCCACGCATCTTCATCGCTTCCATTAATGGGTAAGTTGCGAAGATGGCTGTCTCTATAAACTTCTATTAAATATAAACCGTTTTGCATATGTTCAGCGCAATAAGACCTAGCCAGTTTTAACTGGTATGTACCTAACGCAAGGATAATTATTTGTTCTTCGGACAGCCTCGGGAAGTTTTCTTGTTCATTTGCTTCCAATCGTTGAAAATGAGCCCTTCGGGTATTTAAGCGCGTCCTTTCTACATAATCATATAAGATATTCGACAAGTGTCTTTTTGCTCTTATTTGAGTCAAAAAATCTTCTGCAAGTGCATTATCTTCGATAGGTACGTGGAAGTGGTTTAAAATGGCAGCAGCGATTTTAAAATCCTTAAACATGTGTGGCAGCGATTTATTGAAGTATTTTTGGCGTAAAAGTTTAAAATCACGCTTAAATCTGCCGTTTACTACTTCCACTACCCATCGGCATATCGTCACCGCTCGTGCTTCATTGGCTTGCTCGGTTGTAAGTTGTGTCTCCCCGCGGTCTTTGGTTGGTGGTACATAATACTCATAACCCCAGGCTTCTACGTCTTCTAAACAGTCCCTGAATCCTCGATCCAGAATAAATGCATCGTTTGGTTCCAAAAACCAGTGAATTGGGTTTGTTTCATCCCTCATTATATCTCGCATTATGTTTGCGTCAGTTTTTGTGGCTGCGTACGGTCCTTTTACATCTATTATATAGCCATCGGTGCTTACTAATAAAAATGATTTTAAAAGATTTTGATATTTATGTAGGCTATAAGATTGCCGCTGAAATAAAAAGTTTGAACTTTTAAGGATATAAATATAAGTACCATCACATATCATAATTATTTTAGTGTTTTCTTCATTTCCAAAAAGACGTCTCGGGATTGTTAAGTTTCTTCGTAATATATTGTTTCGGTCGATGTGATCGAATCCTAAATGGAGTCCGATATATTAGTTCGTAAGGCACTCGCGTGCCTTAGATAAATGCCGCTCAAGGTGTACTCTTGACATATTAAATAACGTCGCTAGTCTTTGATTAGGTTCTCCAGTTCGAAGTTTAGTTAGGTATATCCCTAACGTCGTCCTTGGATTTCTGCTTATCTGAGTCAGCGAAGGCGTTTGTTCCAAAATTGTATTAAACTGCTCATTGTTCAGTCCTACCCAAAAGTTTAATTCATCGTCAGTCAATGCACCTTGCATATTAAAATCTAATCTCGTTCCACGTTGGATAGTACCTCTTAGAATATCACAAACGTCACTAAACAGGGCTGGAGTAAAACTATGAGTTACGTTGCAGAATTGTGGGAGATCGTTCCAATTGTTTGAAGCTAGGTGCTCTCTGCATACTCGTGCACCAGGCGGAATGTACAGCTTATAATCACAAAAGATATGGGCTTTGATGCTGTCTGGTATTCGATGACGGGTCTCATTAACACAATAGTTAAATATGCAATGTCTCGAGGTGTTAGGCGCTCTAGTGTAATCGGGAACATTAAATTCTTCTGTATTTTGTGCCTGCACTGGTGGCACGTCCACAACATTAGGTTCTTGTATTGTAGGTGGTCTGGTGTTACTTTCAATTCGCTGCCAACATCTGTGGCATACACGTCGTGTCCCGTCAAATGCCACCTGGAAATACAAAGTAAAATAATTACTATTTCGAAGCTTGACAATCAGGGCCTAAATGTTTAGGTGAACGCAAGTCACTATATGGATATATAATTCTATCAACTTGTTTGTCAACAACAACAAGACAATATTATGCGTACAAAACGACGAATCAGCCTGGATATATATCTGAAGGCACCGTGTGTACAGTGGCGTTACTTTCCGGTCGACCACCCATAAGGCTAAAATCGATTGGCCGTCGCGGGCGGCGTGGCGTCCGTACGCAGACCGCGCCCCGCCCCTTCAAAACTGGTTTTTTCGTAAAACAAAGATGCGCGTTAGTTGAAAGGATAAGCGGTAAGCTATTAGAGTTTATTTCTATTCCTGCGTGAGAATCAGTGTGCGTGCGTAGTGTTTACAAGAAAATATATTTTGTGCTGTTTTGAGCGCCTCACATTTTTTTGTATTTCTCTTTATAACTTCATCTTAGTATGTGAGTAGGTAATGTATATATAAATACAAAATGTTTATATTGTCATTTTTTGTGTTTAATCGGCGTGATAGGAACTTTTTACTTGTGCAGTGCTATTGGAAAGTGAAAAAACACAATTACAGTTATATTATTTGCACCAATACTTGGTGCAGTTCATACAAATGTTATCAGAGCTTTTTGTTTAACTGCCGCAACTTTTGCAGCTGCATTATAAATAAGTTCATTATCTAAGTCCCATTGTTATTTAGTTAGAATGCCCGGAAATTCGAAAACAATAGGACGGCTTAACACAATGGGCCATACGTTGGCGAAAAAATAACCAAATATTTTTAGGTAAGGTATATTATTTTATTACCTTGGATTATCTCAAATGTTTTGCAGTTGTTCCTTGTATTTGGTTTAATACTTTTAACAGTTGCTACACACGCCCTTTACTCACACAAATGACAACTGAATAAACATCGGTTATATTTCTTGCTCTTTCAAACTTCCCTAATTGGCACAAATGAAATGTGGGCGGGGTCACACGCACATACGCGCAATTATGCAACGTGGAGTCGTTCAAAGCATTTTGTTTTAAAAGTATATCACCGTGAAGTAACGCGATTGTACATCACATATAGACAACATAAGTACATACATCATGTTCATCATATTCTTGTTGTCTAATAAATAAGCCTTAATAGTTGAATATAATAGGTACTATCTACTTTATTGTGTCAAGTACACGTCATCATAAGGTAATTAATCTATGATTCTATAGTTATACAGGGTGTTAGGTTAAACGAGGGACATACTTTACCGGTGTGTAGTACTCATGAAAATGAATAACTTTTACCTTGGAACTAACCTTGAAATATGAAAAAAAAAAAAATCTGTTGTCTCGTACATTTTGATCGCGTAGGTTTTGCACTTTGTAGAGAACAGCTGATTTTCTTTTTCATATTTCAGGGTTAGTTCCATAATAAGAGTTGTTCATTTTCATGAGTACTGCACTCCGTTAAAGTATGTCCCTCGTTTAACTGATCACCCTGTATAAGTAAGCGGAAAGATTTTTTGGTTTCATAGTGATAAACTCTGAAACTACTGGATTTATAGAGTACTTTCTTTTGTTTATCCGATTGAAATAAATCTATTTTAAAGGATTAATCGCGGGTAGTGACCTCGATAAATATAAACTGAAACATCTAAAAACGCGATTAATCCGTCCAAAATAGTTATATTTCAATGTGTAATCATCTTGCAAACAAAAAAAAGTAGTATACAATTCAGTCGTTTCAGTTTATCAATAACAAACAAACAAATCTTTCTTTTATTTCATTACTAGATTGATTTTAAAAATTCTTTCGCCAATAGAAAGCTACCTGGGAGGATGATCCCATGGGGATGGAAAAAACGCAACGAAAAAATAAACCTCGGGGAACAGCTAGTGTAAAATAAAAATAAAACTATGAATGTAAATGTTGCTACTTAGTGCTACACGTCATTTTTAGAAGTCACTTTCGGCGAAGTCAGACTTTGTTATTGCGAAAAGGAATTAATAGGTACTTAAAAAAAGTGATAAACTATCTGAGTACTAACCTCTAATACTGCATGTTGTTGTATGTAATCTGCAAACTCTGGCCGCGCTCTTGGAAGGTTCTCAGTTAAAATGTGTTCTTGGTATCTACCGCGGTAAAGCCCTCGTCGACACATCACACAATTGCGCGGTCGTTCCATTTTCAACAATCCAATCGTTAAGCAGTTCAGTTCCCTTGAGATAGCCGGTAAACGTTCAAATAGAGCACAATAATCGCCAAATCCACGAAGAAAACAAAAGTCCGAGAAGATAGCCAGGTCAAAAAGTTGATAAAAAGCAGTGTAGTTAGTAAAACGTAACTTGATCGCGCGCACAAAGCCAGTGAATGACTACCTGCGCGCGCGCCTGAATCACGCCGCGCCGCATGAGTCTATTTTTCACCCCGCCCTACTAGAGGGGACTCTCATGGGGCGGGGAGGGTTGAGACCATCGGTGACTCATCCGTGGTGGAGTATTTTTACGGGCCTAGTGCAATGCTTCCTTGATGTTATTATAACTAAAATAACATGAATGTGTAAAATAACATTAAATAACTATCTACGGCTGTGACTCCGAACGGACAACGAATTCAAAAATGCCGTCATAGTAAATATTGTTCTATTAAAAATTACCTATCCAATGATATATATACTATCGTTATTGAGGGGTGGTACCAAAATGTTAATTGTCCTTTGCAGGTTTCAAATATATGAGACGGGAGGGTAAGCAGCTTTTGCTTAATAAATACAGGTTTACAAGAGTCTGTCAAAGCGTAGTAGGTACTGTAAAGGCCCGGTACTCGCAGGTCCTTTACTGGGGGGTAACAAATAAGTAGCAGGAGGTCGGGAGATGAAAGGCTTATGCCGTATATATTTATAATAATAACTCTATTCCAAGATAAAAATATATCACACTGCCTAAGCGGAGCCCGGCGGAGCCCTAGCTACGATCTATCTGTCATCCTACAAAGAAAAACGAGGTTCATTTCTCCTTCCAGAACACATTCAATATTTAAATAAATAAAAAATAAAAATAATTTATTTCAGACATTTCGTCCATATGATGTTAGTAATACACACTGCTTATAAACTATGTTAGTAAATTAGTGACAAATCTTAGACATTATTATTAATTAATTCATGTATCTGTTGCGCTCACCTGACGCACCAGGCACATGCACATGTACATGTACCCAATGCGCCCTAATGGCGCAACAGGGCTTCTCACAGATGACCTTCAGAATGCCGTTGACGCTCCCACACACTCTGCGCATCATGGACGCAATCCTTTTTCGCAGGATGGTATTAAAACCATCAGTATGAGCTTCGGCAAACATTCCTGATGCACTGCAGTAACGTGGAAGCCCCAACAACATTCTGAAGGCGTTATTATATTGCACTCTGAGGGCGTTGTATGCCCTTTGCGTATATCGAACCCACAGGGTGCACGTGTACAATGATTGGCAAAATGCCTTAAAAAGAGTAACCTTGACCTGTGGTGTACAACGTGCAAACCTGCGGGCCAACATATTGCATCGGACAGCCAACGCCCTCCGTTCTCTTTCCATGTCAGCGTCATCTTTCAAGTCCTCAGTAATTATGTGCCCCAGGTACTTAAAATCTAGCACCCTTTCAAGGGCCACACCTTTTAACATAACCGGTGGGACATGTGCTGGTTTTTTACGCTTTACCCTAAATACAAGTAGTTTACTTTTCTGTACGCTATACACAAGTCCATGCGCTTCAGCATAAGTCTCGCAGACAGCCAACAATTTCCTGAGTGCGCCAACTGACGGACTCAGCAGCACCATGTCGTCCGCATAACTAATACTATTCACAAACAGACCGTCAATAGAACAGCCGACATGTGTGCTACTGAGCTCGACCATCAGCTGGTTTATATACAGGTTGAAAAGCGCGGGCGAGGTCAATCCACCCTGTCTCACCCCGCATTCCAACCTGTACTCCTCAGACAACACATTGGCCCATCTAACATGGTTTGTTTGGTGGCCATACCAATACTGAAACATATTTGTCATGGCGTCAGGCACTCCCGCTTCGCGCATCTTACACCACAACGTGTCATACCTGACTAGGTCAAATGCCCTGGAAAGGTCCAGGAACGCCGCATATACCGGCGTACTTCTGTCTGTATAGTACCTGACAGTATGCTTGAGGGACAGAATAGCACACTCAGTCGATAACTGTGGCCTAAAGCCGAACTGAGCATCGTGTATTTTAAGCTGTTTACTAAGTTGTCTCTCAAACACACCGTCAAGTACTTTAGCCGTAATAGTCGCCAATGAGATCGGTCTGTAATTACCTTTGTCACTGACGTCACCGGTTTTATTTTTCAATATTGGTACAACCACCGTTCTCATCAACTCCGCAGGTAGGTAGGTGTGTCGGATACAGAACGTAAACAATAACGCTAGCAGTCTTGGGAGATGCGGTCCAGCATGTACGAAATGTTCTATGCTGAGGCTGTCATGTCCCGGCGATTTGCCTCGTCTCATCTCTTTAATTATTAAGCTAACCTGCTTAGCTGTAATTCGAGGAGGTACCTCTAACACAACAGCCCCAGCACTGACACTATTAGCATCCGAGTTCACAGGTAGTTTTACTTTAAAATGTTCCATAAACAAGTTTGCGATCTCCCCGGGCGTGCTTACACCATCGACACACACCGGAATGCTAGGCTTAGGGTTTAATTTTTTGGTATGTTTCCAAAATCCACGAAAGTCTTTCTTTCCGTGCCTTGAAGCCAATATGTCCATTTTAATTTGGTCTTGGTTATTTTGACAAAACTTTAGTTTTTGTTTAAAAATCTTTCGGGACTCAACCATCTCATTGTGAATATATCCCGTGATTGGTTTACCATGCCATACCCAATTTGTAAACATTTGCCTAGAAATCCGGTGAGCGTCCCTCACATGCTTATTCCACCCTAGGATAGGTCGACCTCTTCCGACCCCCTCCCTACCGTGACTATCATAGGTAGACTCAGCAGCCTCCCGTAACGATAAAATAATTTTTTTATATAAGTGGTCAATTACTTCCCTATGTTCTAGTTCATTGCACATTTCATCACTACATTGACTTAATTTACTCGGAAAATCAATTTGCCTTAATTTAGAATTACATTTTTTAGTATACAATTCGAGCTGACCTATATTACGTTCACCCCACGTAACTTTATTTATTTTAAACTCATATAGTGAAGTAGACTTCGGCCTGGCCCTCATCATATTACATTGCACCTCTAACGGGAAGTGATCTGACCAATAAATATCGTAATGCACCCTAACGGATGTTACAGTCTCCAACGCGGCCTCAGTTACCAAACAATGATCTAGCCACCGACGGCTACCATGTACATCACTTACAAAGGTATACGAGTCAACCCCCAGCTTAATTAAGTCCGCACAAAACCAATTTTGATCTAAACAAAAATTCAACATTTCTTTTCCAAAGAGTTCCCCTGGGTGTGCATTAAAATCCCCTAGTACTCGTATGAAAACATTTCGGTATCACTACTTTCCACTATGGCCGCTATTTCACTTAAACATTCCACAAACTCTAATAGATTGTCGGGTGAACCAGTAGGCATATATACATTAAAAATCAAGCTAGATCGATCCAACACAAGAACTTTAATAGCAACAACGCGATCGCTGCTGCATGGGATCACAGTCACTGAATCAAATATCGTATTTCTCCACAGTAAGGCCACGCCTCCGAACGGACGACCTTGTAACATTACACCTGTATCCATCGCAGACTTGCCAAAGAAACTAAAGTCTTTGTTTACTTCCCCTAAGTACGGTATTTCACTAGGTTGTAACCAAGTCTCTTGCAGTCCTATCACATCAGCCTCACTGCTTAACATTTTAACACATTCAAATGATCTTTTAAAAGACTTACAGTTGAAACTAATTAGCTTAGTTGAGTTTAGTTGAGTTGTGTCCACATCCATTACTTTTGTTTAGTATTGATAGCACTCGATTGTTGATTATCACTCTTCATCCACTTTTTATTGAACGTAACATATCTCCGGAAGGATATTCCACTTGGCCACAATTTTTCATCCATAAAAATAGATAATGTATCCTTAGGAATCATGAATTTAAACGCCTCATAATCCTTCTTTAATTTCATATTGATTTTTTCTAATTTTACTTCTACCCCCGTTTTACTTTTAATGTATTCGGTTATATCAGTCGAGGGGCAATCCTTGCTTACATTATATATGTAGAACGGTATGTTTATATCTGCAGCCTTGAACTTGCATTCCGTCATAACATCAGCTGTCCCTTTCCTGCCAACGAATTTGTTTCTATTTCGCTTTCTTTGTACCAACGTCCATTCATTCTTATTATCCTGCATTGTTTCTACTAACAACTTTGGTTCATTAGTGTTAGTAGACTTCAAATTATGACTCATGTCTTGATGTTCCCCGTTACTGTGCGTCACTTCTAAAATAACAGCGGCAGCCTCAGCGTAGGAATTTTTGTTGTTATGTTTTGGTAAGCCCGTCGAAACCGCAGTGCCGGCCTCCACGCGCTCCTTCCTTGGCTCCACCGACCCAGTTTTGATAGGCGCCCGCATCTCCGATATGGATTGCGCCGGTGAAACAGTGTTACGCTGCTTTGGTGTAGGTCCGTGCGAAACAGATGTATTTGTGTACCGAGGTACCTGCAAGTTATTATTTGTTACCTCTGTCTTTTCAACAAACTCGTCTACCGAAATATGTGGTAATCCAATAGGCCCACTCTCACAATCAAAGCTGTCCATACGTCCTGCTCCTCGGGGCCGGTAATTTACAAAATCTTTCACCTCAGGAGATGAAACTTTCAACATATCTTTGGTCACATAATTTTCTTTTATGACAGAGATATCATGCTGCAACTTTATAATATCTTTTAGCAGCCTCGTAGCATCCAAATGGTCAAAAGTGACTGGTGGTAGACGCTGAAGTTCTCTTGCAACGAAGACTGGCAAGCACTCAGGGTCAGTCTCCTTTATGATACATATGATGTCCTCCATGTCACGTTTTTCTTTACCATCTCCTTTACGGTTTATGTTGCGACTACTGGTTTATATTTAAATGATTGAATGTCAGCCAGTATAACATTGTCGAGGCTTGACCAAAGCATCAAACCTCTACAGTACCTATGGAGAAGAACGGGCAAGAAACTCCACGGACACTTTTTTCAATCAAAATATTGTTACGAGTAATAGAGGAGTATGGAATAAGACATGCTGCGTTGACCCCAAATTAATTGAGATAAGGAAAAGATAATGATGAGCTAACTTACAACTTTTAATAACGTTATTGAGGTTAAAGTTAAATTAATAAATATTATAAGCTAGATTGTTTAAAATTGAAGCCGCAGATTTGTAGCACTGCTGTGTTCGCAAATACCTACGTCACATTTTAATGAATACAATTAGCAACATGTGTGTAAATATTAGCAGTTTGATAGGTATTCATTACAATAATTACTATTACTAAGCGTATGCAATCTGTTTTATCAGTCCCAAATGGTTAATTAAGCAAATGGTTGCTAGGTGGGTATAATATTGTTACGTAGACGCTAACGCCATCTGTTATCGAGTAGCAGAACTACACGGTACGTCGATTCGTGACAGATTTTTCTAGAACATTCTAATCCCTTCCAGAATGTTCTAGAATTCTAGATGGTTAAGTGTCGTTTTGCAGCATTCTAGATTATTCCTGTAAGTACTAGAATGTTCTCGAATTATGGCCGCGAACTTTCGAGAAGCTTACACTCGTCATATAAATAGAGGATTGCCAGCGGTGTATGGCACCCCCCCTACCCCCTACTCGGTGAAGCTGTGCCTGCTGGGGGCACAGCTGAGCCTGTAGCACTTAACCCCCCCATCATGATCCAGCCTGCCCCGTCTGGCTACTCTATTATTAGCGACGCTCAGTCGCCTAATATTTTACCTTAGTTTGTAAGCCCTTCGCTTAAAGCTCCCACAGGAAACGCTCGATTAAGCAGTCTTGACCCCCAGTGGTCAACTGCGAGATGCCACTCACAAAAACGAAAACGGTGTATGGCAGTTCAGCTAGGAATGCGATACAGAGAAACAACAGTGAAATAGTAATCGCAGAATCACTTGTAGTTCACTGTTAACTACAAGTGATTCTGCGATTACTATTTTTGTGATTATTTAAATATAGTGTGTCTTTGGTGTAAACTGGCATAACTTTATTTATCCCGAACTCCAGCTCGTAACAATATGTATGAAATCAATAAGGTAGGCCCACAGAAATCTAAATAATAAGGCACTTATTATTTAGATTTCTGTGGGACACCACAGTCCCATTACGAAAGAAAGAAAGAAAGAAAGAAAGAAAAATATTTTATTTGGGACACGCACAGGAAATACAGTTAAAAAGGAGCATATAAACGTAACAAAATAAACATTAAAAAACAAAAAAAAAAAAGAAATTAAATTAAATAAAAATGAGACCTGTGCGAGGCCAAAAAGGCTCCCATGTCAGCATAAAGCTGCATATTTAAAAAAATAAATACCGCAACGCTGGTATTCTGATAGGGCCTGTGTGATGTCACGGACATACCCACGGATATCAATTAAAAATCGCAAGGGGAATAAAATCAAATAAAATAAAATACAAACACTAGAATACTTGAAAAGAAAAAACAAAAACCGCCAATAAGGTGTAAAGTTCGACTCACGCTTGACGCCCGACGGTCCAACCTCACTTGTCTATGCTATAGACTATTGTCTATATTTCTATGACATATTTCATTACGAAATTGCTGCGAAATCTGTAGCCTTATATGTTATGGGATTGTGATAAGTTTATATAGAAAATTTATAGCAGTAGCCACGAAAAAAAGTCTGGCTAGCTCAAGAGTTTCCAGTCAGTGAAAAAATTAGATTGAGGATTAACCCTTGTAGATGATTGTTAAAAAATATTGAATATCACTAAAAACGTGCAAAAATCACTGCCGTATTTTTATTACTTTGGCGTAAATAAGAAGTCACTTAGTTAGTAATTTAGTATTATCCATACTAATATTATATAGGATCATGGGCAAAAATATATGAAGCCTGGTACTCGGTCCAATAGCCATAATATATATATCATTGGAAAGGTCTTTTTACAAGGATTAATGATAACCGAGTCGCTTGTCTCCATTTGCTGTCGGAACGGAGTTATTTTGTGTTAAGTATTTTTTTTTTTTTTTTGTTTTTGTTTGATTTTGTTAAGATAATGGTGATATTATATAATTTTCTTCTATAGAATCCTGTGTTTGTTGATTAATAGATACTAAAATGAATAAACACTCGGGAATAAAAAAAAAAAATAGAAAAAGTAAGAAACGTTATTTATTTTTTTAAACATTATTATCAACAATAATGACATCGTTGAGGAACGCTGCAGGAGCAGTGAAGCCTACATGTCTGGCATATCCTAGATACCACACGATTGAAACTATATGAGCACAAGTGCCGATTGTTCGTCGTCCGGTCAAACACGTGCAGTAATAATTGCATAAAATGTTATGGATATTGGTTTCGTTTTCATTAACATTGTTTTTTACTAATACATAACAATAATAAGTTCTTGACCGTACGTGACGCGACTGTATGCGTCCGCGTAAAAGCCAGGCATCTTCGTTTATACCATATTCATTTAAATCTTGGAGTGCGCTTTCTCTATATACTTGTAGAATGTATAGTCCATTTGATAAATGCTCGCTGCAGTAGGATCGGGCTAGCTTCAGTTGATAGGTGCCCAATGAAAGTAAAATAATCTGTTCTTCCGTCAGTAGTGGGAAGTTCTGTATTTCGTGACTTTCTATTCTTTGAAAATCCGCTCTTCGGTTATTCAAATGTTTTCTTTCAACATAATCACAAAGTAGATTCAGGGAATCTATTTTCTCCCTGATTATGTTTAGGAAGGCCTCTGCGTGAATGTTGTTATCGATGGGTATGTGGAAGTTATTAAACATAGCTGCGGCGATTTTAAAATCAATGAACATTTTTGGTAGTGTTTTATTAAAATATTTTTGCCGCAAAAGCTTAAAATCTCGTTTGAACCTCCCGTTCACCACTTCCACTACACACCGGCATAGTGTGACTGATCGAGCTTCATTACCTTGCTCAGTAGTTAGCTGTGTCTCCCATCTGTCTTTAGATGGTGGAACGTAGGATTCATATCCCCATGCTTCGATAGCATCTAAGCTGTCCCGGAAGCCGCGATCTAATATGAAGACATCGTTCGGTTGAAGAAAGCAATGCAATGGGTTTTCTCCATCATTCATTATATCGCTCATGATGTTCGCATCGCTCTTAGTGGCAGCGTATGGTCCCAAAACATCGATTATATAGCCATTGGAACACATAATTAAAAACGGCTTCAGCAAGTTCTGGAACTTATGCTGGCTATAAGATAGACGCTGGAACAAAAAGTTCGAGCTTTTATTGATATATATATATATAAATCCCATCGCATATAACGATAGCTTTATTGTTTTCTTCATTGCCAAATAACCCTCTTGGTATAATGAGGTTCTTTTCTAAAACGTCGTTTCTATTCATATGGTCCACTCCCAAGTGTAATATTACATATTCATTCATGAGGCATTCGCACACAATAGTTAGTAAACGTTCCAGCTTTCTTCGTGGCATATGAAATAACGTCGCTAGTCTTTCATCTGAGTCTCCGGTACGTAGTTTCGTCAGATATATGCCTAACGCAGTTCGAGGCTCCTTGCACCTCCCACTTAGTGAGGGTGTTTGTTCTAATATGGAATCAAACTGTTCGCATTTGCGTCCTGTCCAAAAGTACATATCCTCGTTGCTTAAAGCACCTCTTGTGTTGAAATCTAGCCTAGGTCCACGATTTAAAGCCATTCTCAATATGTCACAAACGTCCCTAAACTGTTGCGCATTGAAGTTATGTGTGACATTGCAGAATTGAGGCAGCTCTTTCCAAGCATTAATAATAATAATAATAATAAATATGTTTGGACATATCACACAACGCCATCTAGCCCCAAGCTAAGCAACCTAATGCTTGTGTTATGGTAACGAGATGGCTGATAAACTACTTATATACATTTTTTTTTTTGTAAATACATACATATTATAGATAGAAAAACACCCAGACTCGGAACAAATACTTGTAGGTCGTACAAATATTTGCTCCGTGCGGGAATCGAACCCGCGACATGCTGCGCAGCAGTCAATCGCTCAACCACTGCGCCAACCGTGTCGTCATTGCTCTCAAGGTGTTGTCCACATACTCTAGCACCGTCAGGAATATATAACTTATATTCACAGAAAATGTGAATCTTGATCATCTCTGGTATTCGATGGCGGGTTGCGTTTTGGCAAGTGTTAAAGATACAATGCCCTGGAGTGTTTGGAGCTCGAGTGTAGTCTGGAACCTGAAGCTCTCGTACATTCTGTTCTACTTCTGGTATGACAGGTAGTCTTCCTACAACGTTGTCAATTCTCTGCCAACATCGGTGACACACACGTCGTGTGTTGTCGAACTCTACCTGAAAATGGTAGAATACGATCTTGCTGATGTTATGTTGTATTTTTATGAAAACATATAAAACAATGCGGTATGTAGGTATTCAGGTCTAAAGTCATGGCATACTTGTATTGTTTTCATATTTTAAGTAATGCAAGTAAAAATATATCTTATGTATAGCCGATGTGACGGCTTAGTGAATAGATAACAATAGCAAACACACAATAGGTGGTCAGAGAAGTGTTTTAATAAGAAGAACTATAAACGTGCGAACTGAGTCATAAAAGGATTAAAGGATTGTGAGAAAGCTGCACAAGTCATTACTGATATAAAGGGATGCCGCTCGGAAGCAGGTAGCTAGTACTGCACGTGTTTTTTTTTCTATGAAGCGAACACCCTTAGCTACGGACCATACAGCCGCGCTACATAGAAAATAAACACGTGCAGTTGGTAGTTTGCAGCTCGGTTTGGAAACGCACTTTTATACACAACACTAGAGTAGTTCAATAAGACCTGTAAGTGCGAGCAAGAGGTCCGATTAAAATGATTTAGGGTTCAATTCGCACGTTTGTAATGGCTCAGGTATAAAAATATAACAGACAATAATAATATAAACAAACCGCTTCTAAAAAGAAAAACTGAAGCTGGTGAAGTTCGAAATAGTTTAATGAAGTATGTACTAACCTCCAAAACGGCATGTTCTCGTATATAAGCCACAAACTTGGGGTGCATTCTTGGAAGATCATCAGTTAAAACATGCTGTTGGTATCTAGCATGATGTAGGCCTCGCCGACACATCACACAGTTGCGATTTTCTTCATAACGATGTTCCAAATCGATAAGCACAACAATAGTCCACAACACTAGCCAAGATAAACGTTTGTAGCGGGTAACAATGTCTAAAAGGGGCGACGGGATCAGTGATGAAAACGGTATAACAAAGTACTAGGTAGAATAAACAGCTGCGGAACGTCGTTTCACGCACAGAACGATACAACGACTAGTGAATGTCGCGACACAAAAGGCTGTCCACTGGCACAGCGCACCACCTACCCCACCCCGCGGCTGGTTCCCTATCCCCGAGGTCTATAGTCACCGTTGTAACAAAAAACTGAAATGTTAAAGATAATACTACTTTTTTTATGTAAAAAAACATATTTTCATAAGGCTTCAAATTCAAATTCAAAATAATTTATTTTCTCTTCACAAACAAATGAAATGACGAATAAATTAAAACATGCTTAAAAATTATATGACAAAGTTTGAGAGAGACTGGTGTCTGCACTAGGAATACCTGTCTTCACCATTATCATATCATATCACGATATAATGTATGAATAGTAACACAATAGACGTATAAAAAAAGAAGGACTCCGCGCCACGCATATCGAAAGTGAAGCACCGTACCGATCTATGTGTGCGTGATATGAGTACCTGCAAAGACGCCGTCACTTGTGTCACGTAATGGCGTCCGGTTGGCATACTATGATGTAAATGTGTGCGTGAGGCGTGTTTGTACAAACGGTCCTGGCATACTTACTGTGCTTCACTTTCGATATGCGTGGCGCGGAGTCCTCCCTTTTTTATGAGTCTATGAGTAACACAATACATTTCTCGTTTTAAATAATGTTGTTTTACATTGTTTTTTTCGTATTTCAACCATGATAGGTATGTAATATTATCGTACTTGCAATTATGATATTAACTAAAACTGGAACTTTTGGGGGCTTGCCGTGGTTTTCAGACAAGGATTTGGGACATGTCGCCATAATAAATATTTTTCCTGATTAAAAGACCTATCCAATGACACCACAATGATTGCTATTGGAGCGAGTACCAAAATGCCCATTCTCCTTTGAAAGTAACTCTGTCTGTCTGTTTGTCTGTTACGTTTTCACAGCTAAGCCACAACGGATTTCGATAAAATTTGGCAAGGCTATAGATGGGAAGTTTGTATGGGAAACCCAGCATTTCTTAAGTTAGGGATATGAAAATTTAAATTTATGCTTTTCAAAATCAAAATCATTTATTTGCGTAAATAAGGTACAGAGGGATCTTAAAGATAGGTATATGATTCTCTTATTCTGCCATTAATGTCGGCGTGCAAAGTTTACACAATTATTGAATGTCAAGAAAATTATATATATAGTGTTAGCGGAAAAGGCGTTGTCAAGCCGTTGCCAGGAGGGGATAACGGAGGGGATGACGGACAGCAGCCACCGCGCACCTTTATAAGCCGCTGCACGCTCATTTTCGGCCCTCAAAGGCGGCATTCGACGCTTGGCTGCCGTTGCGAGTGGTTGTGTGCTGCCGCTCCCTCCCGCTGCCCCGGCTCGCTGAGTCATCGCTCCCCACCCGTCACTGCGCTGCGCTCTCGCGGCGCGCATCGTAGTCGCCCCGACTACGTCCGATCGTTCGACGAATTAATTATTTATTTAATTAATTCCTCGACTTACGATCACCAAAGAGTCTTTTTCAAGACTACTGTTTCTTAATAGTTATTGTCAAAACGTGTGTAGCTGCACTTTTGGCCCCTTACGGGTAAAATCCACAGTTTCGTGGTCCTCGGTGGAAACCTTACGGTGCCAACGTAGCCGAGTGGGGTGTTGACCCAACACACCCGCCGAACCCCTTCCGGGGGAGGCAGACAGTTGGACGGGTCCCAGTGTTAACCGGCCTTGGGGGATCTCCTAGTCGGCACTGGTGTACTGTTTTCCTTCCACAGCTTGCACCTAGTGTCTTTAGGGTGTGTCTACACCCTTCGCGCTAGTGGTAGTTAGGGCCCCGTCGCACAATAAGACTGGCGACGGGTTCACAGCTAGGGCTCGCCAGTAGGGTCAGGCCTCCCTGTCGTCACCGGCAGGGAGGGTTAGGCACCCCCGGGCTGTCCCACCCGGGGTGTTAGGTGTTAGGACTGGTTAGGGTTTTACGTTTCTTTTGCCATGGCAGCGATGGCAAAGTCAGCTGCGTCGGTAAAGGGGTCCATCCTTGAGGATATCCTTAAGGACCCGGACTCCTTTATTAACGCTCTGCTTTCCGTGCCCGACTTCCGAGCCAAAATCGGAGCAAAGCTAGCTGAGTCTCAGCATAGCCCCCTCCCCCCCTCTCCCCCTGCCCCCGTCTCAGACATCGCTACTTTCAGCGATGCTCTTGAGCCCACCCCGCGTCTCCCCGTAGTGGAGGAATGCCCTTCCGAATCCGAGTCTATGGACGCGGAGGACATTCCCCCACAAATTCTATCTGATATGGAGTCGGAGCATTCTGCTCAGGACGCTCCCGCCTCCCCTTCTTCTTCTTCCGAGGATGACGGCTTTCAGCCGGTCCTAGGACAGAAGAAGAAGAGGAAGGCGAAACGCTCAGCCGCCTCCTCCTCCAAGGCAAAGAAGGGGAAGAATCTTTCTTCCCCCCCTACTTCCCCTTCTTCTCCTCCTACCCTTACCCCCCCCCGTGACCTCCTCTGCCCCCCCCGTATCCAACCCGTCCTCCTCGCAGGAGGCGAAATCTGCCCCTAAAAAGTCGGCCCCCCCGCCCCCTGTTTACCTTCAGGACAAGGCGAAGTGGACCGACGTGTCGAAATGGTGCACAGATCTTAAGATCGCGTACACCAACGCCCGCTCTACCCAACAGGGTATTAAAATCTCGATCCCTACATCGAGTGATTTTAGGGAATTAACGAAGCTTCTCAGGGCGAGAGGTGTGTCCTTTCACACCTACTCCCTACCTGAGGAGCGTCAGACTAGGGTCGTGATCCGTAGGATCCCCAAAGAAATCCCGGTAGAGGATATTAAAGCCGACCTTCAGTCGCAAAATATCCCCGTGGACGAGGTCCACCGGATGCATCGCTCCAGAGGGAAGGATGCTTACGACATGGTCCTCGTGGTCTGTTCCCCCTTTGAGGGGTACCACCCCATTTTTAAGGTTAGGACCATCTGTGGTCTCGTGGGTTTCGAGATAGAGAAGCCCAGAAAGAATGGCACCGTTGGTCAATGCCACCGGTGCCAACTCTATGGGCATTCGCAGCGGAACTGCTATGCGAGGCCCAGGTGCGTCAAGTGCCTGGGTGATCATGGCACTTCCGATTGTTCTCGTGATCGCACGGTATCCACGGAGCCACCCAGCTGTGTGCTGTGTGGTGAGGCTGGTCACCCAGCCAATTATCGGGGCTGTCCTAAAGCCCCAAAAAGTTCATCCGGAAAGCTGAACAAGCGTGCGGACGCTCGTCAGCAGAGGGAATGCCCTTCCGGTTTTAAAATCCCCTCATCTGAGTTGCCTACGCGGCTAAGTCCCCAGAGACCTAACCCGTGGTTTTCAGGTCTCCATCAGCAGGCTTTTCCTGCGTTGGTACCCACGCAACCACCCCCGGCTCCCATGGGACTTAGCATCCCTAAACCCCCCCTTGCCCCCCCCCCTAAACCTGCGCAGGCTCCTAAGGCAGCCGTCAATACCGCCGCTAAGGCTACCCCGCCTCTAGCCCCTATCACCACCCCGGTGGCCGGTCCCAGTCAGGTTGACTCGTTCAACATTATCACTGGGACCTTCCTTACTTTTTGCACCCCCCGTGCTATCCAGATGGCTAATGAGCTGACCGCCGCCACTAGCGCCGGCGATCTGCTCAGGATCCGAAATATCTATAATGCGTACCCGGAGATTACGCAAGCCCTTGTCTCCCTCTCCACTAAATCCAACCCGTAATGGATAGAGGAGTTATTGCAAGAGTTAAGCCCCGATCCCTTAAATTAGGGTTTTTTAACGCCAATGGCCTGAAAGGCCAACGCGATGAGGTCTCCGCTTTCCTCCGCGACCACGATTTAGATGTCCTCCTCGTACAGGAAACCTTTTTAAAACCCAGCCACCGTAATCCGTCAATTGCGAATTATCGCGTAATTCGCAATGATAGGACTCGGTGTCACAAGGGCGGTACCTTGATTTATTATAAGTCTACTCTATATTGCATCCCTTTGGATCCCCCCCCTCTCTCACGTTTGGAAGTGTCTGTCTGCCGCCTTGGCATGACAGGTCACCAGCCGATCACCTTGGTATCGGCTTACCTTCCCCCCATTTCCACTACAGAAAATTTTGAAATACTTAACGTTGACCTCGCGATCCTACTTGGCTTGAGTGACTCCGTAATTATTGCGGGTGATCTCAACGCCAAGCATTCCGCTTGGAATAGCAGCGCAACCAACACCAGAGGCAAACGCTTATTTGACCTTTGTTCCCTTTTAAATTTCGACGTCATTGCCCCAATGACTCCGACTCATTTCCCCGGTAACCTTGACCACCGCCCGGATGTACTTGATGTAGCGCTTCTAAAGAATGTCAATCTTCGATTGGACTCTATAGAAGCGATACATGAATTAAACTCTGACCACCGACCAGTCGTCGTTAAGCTGGTCTCCCGCCTTGGTCACTTTGACCCCACCCAACCTTTACCTACTAAAAAAGTGACGGATTGGAGGAAAGTAAGCGAGTGCCTGAAATCCTCCTCTTCCCCCCACTTAGATTCCATCCCCGACCAGTTTGACTCTATCGCTGACACGACGGCCGCGATCGACTCATTTACGGAACACGTACAATCTGTCCTGAACGATTGTTCAAGGGAAGTTCCTGTGATGGATGACCATCGCGGGAAGTTGCCGGACGATGTACGTGAGCTGTTAAATGAGAAGAACGCGGCTGTCCGTGCCTACAGCAGCTTTCCTTGTCGTGCGAACAAAGTCCACATGCGTTATTTACAGAAATCTGTAAAGACTCGTATGGAGGATCTGCGTTCCGCTAGCTGGGATAAGATGCTGAGCGATTTAGAGCCAAACCATCTTGCCTTCTGGCAGCTCCAGAAGAAACTCACGTCCCGAGGATTTACCTCTATGCCCCCTCTAGTCCGCCCCGATAACACCATCGCGTTTGACGATGTCGACAAGGCGGAATGCCTTGCTGACAGTCTCGAGGCGCAATGCACACCTAGCGCTCTACCGGTTGACCAAGCTCACCTCTCTGAGGTCGACGCGGAAGTCGAACGTAGAGCTTCCCTTCCTCCCGTTGAGGACCCTGATTGTCCCCTGCCCCCCGTCACGCCGGACGAGGTGCAGGAGATAATCAAGGGTCTAAAACCCCGCAAAGCCCCTGGTTCAGATGGACTCACCAATAGGGTGTTCCAACTGTTCCCAGCAAATTTAATTATGCTAATGACCATCATCTTCAATGGTGCCATGAGCAATAATATTTTCCCCCAAGCCTGGAAACAGGCCACCGTTATCGGTATACCTAAGCCCGGCAAGCCCAAGAGCGAGCCCACTAGTTACCGCCCCATTAGCTTGCTCAATGTTCTCGGCAAGATCTATGAGAGACTTATTTATAAGCGACTCAGGGATTATGCCGAGACAAAGGGCCTCATCCCGAACGAACAATATGGGTTCCGAACCCAGCACTCCTGTGTGCAACAGGTTCACCGTATCGTCGAACACATAAGCGCTAATTTTCAGCGCAGTTTGATGACGGGCGCGGTCTTTTTCGATATAGCGAAAGCGTTTGACAAAGTCTGGCACAACGGCTTAATTTATAAGCTGTACAAACTCGGAGTGCCTGACCGTCTCGTGCTCATCCTACGAGACTTTTTGTCGAACCGTACGTTTCGTTACCGTATTGAAGGGGCACTTTCTGCCCCCCACCCGATTCGCGCGGGGGTCCCACAGGGCTCCGTAATTTCTCCTCTTATTTTCACACTATTTACTAGCGACATCCCGAAAAGTAAAAAGGCTCAGTTGGCTCTGTTTGCAGACGATACGGCCATATACTGTTCGGGACGTGACCAAAACGTGATAGCTCGTAATCTCCAAACAGCAGTCGATACCCTCGGCTGCTGGTTCCGTCGGTGGAGAATCGAGGTCAATCCTGACAAGAGTCAAGCGGTTCTCTTTTTGAAACCGTATTTCTCACGTTCCATTCCCCGACCAATCACCATGTTTGGTAAGCCGATCCCTTGGGAGAAGCGAGCCAAATATCTGGGGGTGACTCTCGATCAACGCCTCTCCTTTGCGGAGCACATTAAGCTGGTACGTTCACGGGCCGCTTTTGCCCTCGGTAGATTACATTACGTTTTAAATGCACGCAGCAAACTATCTCTTAAGTGCAAATTGCGCATTTACACTGCGTGCATTCGTCCCATCATGACGTATGCGGGTTCGGTATTTGCACACGCCAAACCCCGCTATCTGCATCGGATGCAGACATTACAGAACCGTTTCCTCCGAAGGATAACGGGCGCCCCTTGGTTCGTTCGGAACGCGGACCTCCACCTTGACCTCAGGATCCCCACGATCCATCAATTTTTGAAGCGCGGCTCGAAGCGTTTCTTTGATGCCGCCGCGAAGCATCGCAACCCTTTGGTTGTCGAGGCCGCGCGTTATACCCCCTCTCAAATTAGTAAGACTCGCCGTCCGCGTCATATTCTCACCGACCCTGATGACCCCATAACCCTCCTTCAGGAGAGTAGCAAGGCCACCAGTACGGTTTATAAACGTAGACCACCCCGGAATACATTCCGACCTCGCCGCCGAGGTCGCAATCGTAACCGCCCCCCCCCCTATCCCCTACTCGGTGAAGCTGTGCCAGCTGGGGGCACAGCTGAGCCTGT
The DNA here is from genome assembly GCA_946251885.1 of Cosmia pyralina. Taxonomy (NCBI): domain Eukaryota; kingdom Metazoa; phylum Arthropoda; class Insecta; order Lepidoptera; family Noctuidae; genus Cosmia; species Cosmia pyralina. The sequence continues at coordinate 4,942,611 of OX276368.1, read as the reverse complement.
AGCACTTGTCCCCCCCGTCATGATCCAGCCTGCCCCGTCTGGCTGTCATATTGATATTAGCGACGCTCAGTCGACTAATAATTTACCTTAGTTTTTGGCCTGGCCGGGGGCTTTAAGTTCGCTTAAAGAACCCACAGGAAACGCCCGGTTGAGCAGTCTCGACCCTTAGTGGTCAACTGCGAGATGCCATACGTAACTAACTAACTAACTAACTATATTTTCGGCCCTTTTTTCCGTGGAGTCAACATGTTAAGAGGAATCTCTGCCCGTTTGGATAGCCAATTCTGCCTACCTTAAATTTGTTTCTTTTTAAATTTAGTTTTCTTATTTATTGTGAAATTTAACTGTTAAAAAATAAATCGCCTTTTGATCGTTATCTTTTTTTTTTAATCTGTTTAATGCTATTTTCCTAAGATCAGAAGTGGGATCCCATTCCCACGTGCCCTGATCGTTCTGCACCCTGAGTTAAGGCAAATTGGCTTTTCAAACTTGAAAAAGTTGAAAAAAAATCTGGTGAGTACGTTCCAATTTGTTTATTGAAAAGAAGACGGTAGTGCGTTTATGATTTACATTCCTAAAGAATATTGCCTTGTAGCGTGTTCTCAGTTTGTAACTTTGCTTATTTGGCCTAGCAAAGTTAATTAGCTATCCTTTTTAAGTGTTTTACTAGCAAAGTTAATTAGCTATCCTTTTTAAGTGTTTTGCTCAGTAAGTAAATTTTTAAAGTACCCCCATATCACGCTCGTGCGTTAGTGGAAGTGTAAACATGCCTAATAATAGCCGTAAAAGCAGAAGTCGTTCTAAGAACCGTAATTCGCAATCTAGAAATCGTGATTCGAGTTCTGGCCATCGGAACTCGCGCTCTAGTCATACTCGAAAACGACATAGGTCTTCTAACAATGTACTAACAGAACAAATGCAACAAATATTAGATCGGCTGACATCATTGGAGGAGCAGCGTCGTACGCCTCCGCTGCGACCATGTGAGGCGAGTACGGTCGCGTTCCCAACGACGCCAACGCCGCTGCAGCCGCGGGGGGCAGCTGAGACTACGGCAGGGCGTCGAGAGTCGGCGGCTCCATCCTCGCCGGGTTGTTCCATGAGCGCTATGACTAACGGCGATGCCGGGACGACCGAACGCATCATCGACGCTATTCGGTCAATCAACACGACGGTGAGATCTAACCAATCTTATTACATTTCTAATTTCGATCCAAGTATCAACGATATAGACACTTGGTGCGAAGAAGTAGACCGTGCTAAGGTTTTAAATTATTGGAATGATAATGAGTGTCTGTCTCGTATTGGGAATTGTCTTAAAGGTGATGCAAGGACTTGGCTTAATGAGTGGGTCACTAATGACCGTAGCTGGAGCAATTTTAAGAAGGAGTTTAAACCTTTGTGTCCTAGGAAGCCGGACATTGCCAATATTTTATATGAGGTCATGAACACTAATTCCGATAAATACCAGACATACGCTGATTATGCTCGCCGGTCCCTATTACGATTGCGCATAGTTAAAGGGTTGAGCGACGAGTTAATTGCAGCAATAGTAATACGAGGCATTACGGATCCGCAAATTCGGGCTTCAGCTACGAATGCGAAACTAATGCCGAATAAATTGGTAGAATTCTTTTCGATTTATGTTAAATCAAGTGTGCCTGTCCATAGTAATAAGAAATCTAACGATACGTCACGTAATGATAATTCTTCAAAATCGAGTAGTACACATACACGTAAACGGCGATTTGAAGAAAGCAAATGTTTTTCGTGTCACCAACGTGGTCATAAACAATCTAGCTGTCCTAAGAAATCCAAACCTATTTCTAGTGATGATAATGGTCAAAAAAATAATTCTGATTATAGCTCATCTAAATCAGAACCGTGTAGTTTCTGCAAGAAGCCTGGTCATAAGGTCGATACTTATTTCGCTAAACTAAAAGCTAGTTCTCACAATAGCAACAATGTTAATCTTTGCCAGGAAAATCCTGATAGTAAGACTAAAGATATTGTCGTGGCGGTTATACAAGGAATCCCCGTTGATATCCTTATCGACAGCGGTTCGAGCATATCGTTAATTTCTTCATCCTTGTTAAAACATTTTAGATGTGCACGCAAGCCTGCTTTCAGAGTTTTGAGAGGCATTGGTAGTCAGGAGATCGAGTCTACTTATTTCGTCACATTGCCAATAGAGTTTAATGAAATAACCCTGGAGGTAGACTTGCATGCTGTATCCTCCGAGTATATGAACACGCCTATTATTGTCGGTACGGATGTTCTTAACCGAGAAGGCGTTACCTATGTCCGTACGCGCTAGCAACAATATCTCACTTGCGAAACCCGTCCTATACACGATGTTATGTGCATTTCGCCGCAGGTTCCGATTAAGACTCCTTTAACTGGTCAAAATTTAAAAAAGCTGCTTGCGTTAATTGATGAATTTTCAAAATTTTTTATTACTGGGACTGCAACTTCTACGGTCAATACCGGCAGTATGTCAATTAAATTAAATAGTAGCACGCCGGTTACCTACAGACCATACCGGCTCTCGTATGCTGAAATTTTGAAAGTTCGTGAAATTATTAGAGATCTTCTCGAAAAGAACATTATCCGGGAGTCTGAATCGGAGTATGCGTGTCCTATCCTGTTAGTTAAAAAGAAAGATGGATCTGATCGCATGTGCGTCGATTTTCGGAAACTAAATGAGATCACAGTTAAGGATCGATTTCCTTTACCGCTAATTGACGACCACATCGATCGGTTGGGCAAGCATAGGTATTTCATTAGTCTTGACATGGCTACAGGATTTCACCAGATACCACTGGAGAATGATTCAATACCACTCACAGGATTCGTTACACCAGAGGGGCACTACGAATATTTGAAGATGCCCTATGGTTTGGCGAATGCACCTGTTGTTTATCAACGAATAATGTCAAAAACCCTTTGCCAGCACCTGGAGTCTGGTAGGGTCCTGGTATATATAGATGACGTACTTATCATGTGCCACACAATAGATGAGGGTTTGTTGAGCCTTCGTAAAGTCCTTCAGACTTTGACAGATTCGGGTTTTTCTCTTAATCTTAAGAAATGTTCTTTTCTATCAACAAAAATAGAGTACTTAGGTCGCACCATAAGTCAAGGCCAGGTACAGCCGAGCGAAGGAAAGGTCCAAGCTTTGGTTGAGGCACCTATTCCAAAAACCGTGAAACAGGTCCGTCAATTTCTGGGCCTAGCAAGTTATTTTCGTCGATACATAGCTGGTTTTGCAACTAAAACTGCCCCTATTACAAAATTAACGAAAAAAGGTGTACCTTTTGTCTGGGGTGCTGAGCAAGAAGAAGCACGGCAGGATATAATTTCACAGCTCACGAGCGAACCTGTGTTAGCTATATATGACCCCGATTTACCTATCGAAGTCCACACGGACGCTAGTGCAATTGGTTATGGTGCAGTGCTTCTTCAGACTCACGAAAAGGGATATAAACGGGCTGTTAGTTATTTTAGTAAGCGAACTCAAGGTGCCGAGCCAAGGTATCACTCCTACGAGCTCGAAACCTTGGCTGTTGTTAAGGCCTTGCAAAATTATAGACACTATTTGGTTGGCGTTCATTTTACAGTTATAACTGACTGTAATGCTCTAAAAGCCACACAGCAAAAGAAAGATTTAGTGCCGCGCGTAGCCAGATGGTGGATATATTTGCAAGACTTCAATTTTACACTAGAGTACCGTAAAGGCACCTCCATGTCGCACGCTGACTATTTGAGCCGTAACCCCGTTAATGTTTGTGAAGCACGCAGATATCAGAACTGGGCTCAAATAGCACAAGCTGCTGACGAAGAAACCCAACAGCTTCTTCATAAACTGACAAACGGACAATTGGACTCTAGACATTATATTCAAAAGAATGACCTGCTCTATTATAAATATTCTCCCGTGGGAGAAGATCCCAGACTTTTATGTTTTGTGCCCAAAGGTCATAGACTCAGCTTACTCAGAATTTTCCACGATGAGCATGACCATCCTGGAGTCGAAAAGACATTAGATCTCATCAGGAGACATTTTTGGTTCCCTTCCCTTAAATCATTTGTCCAAAAATACGTGAGCTATTGTCTTATTTGCATAACGTATAAAAAAATCCCTAGAGCCCCTCATCAACTCATACATTCATGGGAGAAACCGTGTAATCCTTTCGAGGTTATACATGCAGATGCATTAGGTCCATTACCTCAGTCTAATGGTTATAGGTATGTGCTAATTGTTGTAGACGCTTTTTCTAAATACTGTCTTTTGTACCCAATGTTTAGTCAAGATGCTAACGAATTAAAAAGACTCTTTACCAATGTAATTTCTTTGTTTGGCACTCCAAAATTAATTGTAGCAGATCGTGGCCGTATGTTTCAAAGCTCAGAGTTTACAAAGCTTGTAACGGAGTTAGGCGTTGACGTGCACCTCATCACTCCTGAGATGCACCATTCCAACGGGCAGGTTGAACGTTATTGCCGAACGTTATTAAACATGGTTCGCATAGAATGCAACCATCGACAAAACGAATGGTCAGACGTTATGTGGCGATTGCAGTTGGTTTTGAACATAACAAAACAAAAAACCACCAGGTTATCCCCCTTGAACCTTCTAGTCGGCATAGAAGCGGCTACACCACTCATACGTCACCTTGTCCGAGATGTCGCCCTAGAAAACTGTCATCCGAACCGCGAGGCATTGAGAGAAATGCAAAGGCAGAGGGCTTCAGAGCGTTTGAGGGCTAATCAGCATCAGCAAGATGTAAAGGCTAACGCTGATCGTAGAACTCCTAGGTTGTTCGATATTAATTCATTTGTTTTTGTTATTAAACAGGCACAAGCATCTGGCAAGCTCGATTCGGGTATGCGCGGGCCGTACCGTGTGGTCAAGGTGCTTCCCCATGGTCGATATGAGCTGCAGCTATTGGCAGGCTCATATGGAAAATCGACCCAGGCTGCGGCAGAGTATATGGTGCCGTGGCGAGGGGAATGGACTCCTGACGCGTGTGCTGCGTTTTTCGAAGGTAACTTTGTGCTACACTTGCTGATAAGCTAACGTCGTGCCTATGCCATGCAAGTGTAGACTACGTGGTATGCTAACGTCGTGCCTATGCCATGCAAGTGTAGACTACGTGGTATGCTAACGTCGTGCCTATGCCATGCAAGTGTTGATACTGTGTGGTATGCTAACGTTGTGCCTATGCCATACAAGTGTCGAAATCATGTGGTATGCTAACGTCGTGCCTATGCCATGTGGGGTTGTGAGAAATATGCTAACGTCGTGCCTATGTTTCTTACACTTTTTTTTTTTTTTTGTTTGTGTTCGACAGTGATAGTGCTGCTGAAATGTCTGCAGCGTTTCAGTTGCATTATTTCTGAAAGTAAAAAAAAAAAAAAAATAGAAATTACGTGTAGTTTTTGAAAATCAGAATAGTAAAACAAGCTGTTTGTGTTTTCAGGCGCAGACTATAATATCGATGACGTGGAGTCCACGCCTGAGCGAGCTGTCAGATGGAACAATGTGCCTTCTAGTGAGATGATGCCAGAGCCCGTACCAAACACTTCCAGTACTGCAGAAGCCCTGCAGCCTGAGCCACAGGAGTACGAGGACGTCCTCCAGTCAGGAGAGGCCGTGTTAGCGGAAAAGGCGTTGTCAAGCCGTTGCCAGGAGGGGATAACGGAGGGGATGACGGACAGCAGCCACCGCGCACCTTTATAAGCCGCTGCACGCTCATTTTCGGCCCTTTTTTCCGTGGAGTCAACATGTTAAGAGGAATCTCTGCCCGTTTGGATAGCCAATTCTGCCTACCTTAAATTTGTTTCTTTTTAAATTTAGTTTTCTTATTTATTGTGAAATTTAACTGTTAAAAAATAAATCGCCTTTTGATCGTTATCTTTTTTTTTTAATCTGTTTAATGCTATTTTCCTAAGAATAGAGTATTATTTTGAATCATGCATGCAGTTAGTAAATTGTATTAAATCGATTCTTATTTCATATTTGATCACAATCAATTATTTATAATGGGACATGATACTACAATGCAGGACTTACAACTTATAATCTAGGAACTCATGTACACTATAAAAGCATTTATCAATCAATATTTTTGTCAATTCACGCTTAAATTTAAAAAATGGGAGTGACTTATAGTATTTGGAATTTTATTATACGATTTTATACACATGATATAACTGTTGTTCGATGTGAGTGCGAGATTCGTCTTGGGTTTATATAACTTGTTGGCATTATGAGATCGAGGGGCATAGTAGCTTGTCGCTTGCTAAAAAAGACTCATGCTTGGAAACAAATATACAAGATTCCAAAATATAAATGCACGGTAAAGTAAGAATCTTATATTTTCTAAAGAATGTGTGACAGGAATCTATTTGTTTCAACCCAAATATAGCCCTTAAACACTTTTTCTGAATTACAAATGCTTGATCAATTTCCACACAGCGACCCCAAAGAATGATACCATATCGCAAAATGGAGGATATATAGCCGAGATATGCGGTAATTGCAGCGTTTCTAGATACCTCGCAGCTAATACGCCTCAGAGGGTAGACAAAACTATTCATTTTACCACAAACGTCATTGTCTTTTCCAAGAACAAAATTTATCTATATTCCAAGAAATTTAACTATATCAGTTTCTGTCAGGGCGTTCCCTTCCGTTCAACGGTTTTGTTCGGTAAGTATGAAACTGCATAAATTTTGTTTTGCTAATGTTGACCTTTAAATTCCTCTAGCCACTCTACGGACTTTCCTGCTCATAGGTGCTTTTATCGGTGCCTTTTAATAGAATCACAGATTAGATATTAGTAGCAAGAATATAATAGTGGTATCGTCCGCAAATAGGACATATTTATGACTAAAGATATTTACCAAATCATTAATATAGAGCAAGAATAGTGGCGGACCTAAAATACTGCCTTGACGCACGCCGTAACTATTTAATAAAAATGAAGACTGAAATAACTCTCGCGTTTTGGATTGATCATTATAACTTGATACTTCCACTGCCTGTACTCGACTGGTTAGATAAGACTTCAGCCAGTCGTATACTTTTCCTCTTACTCCGTATCGGGAAACTTTTTCTAATAACCCTTTGTGACTGACATGAGTCATGACTTCATGAGACATGAGAGACATCTTTTGGTAAGAAGTAGACATGCTGCGTCGACCTCAAATTAATTGAGATAAGGAAAAGATAATTATGAACGTTACTGAGGTTAAAGTTAAATTAATAAATATTAAAAGCTAGATTGTTTAAAATTGAAGCCGCATATTTGTAGCACTGCTGTGTCCGCAAATACGTCACATTTTATTTAATTAAATTAGCAGCATGTGTGTAAATATTCAGTCTGCTAGGTATTCATTAGATTTTATAATGTATGCCATCTGTTTAATCAGTCCCAAATCGTTAATTAAGCAAATGGTTGCTAAAATGTATATAATATGTATGAAATCAGTAAGGTAGGCCACAGTCCCAATACGAAATTTTTTTATGTGATAGAATTACAAATTAACATTTTTCAGACTTTTTCCTTTACTTGTGCTGTAAGACCTTGCTTCTTGGTACTAGGTCAACGGGAAGAACCCTATACACCACTAATTTTTAATTAGTACAAATATTTAAAGGGCTTATTAGAGAAGGTCTTATTAATATATGTAAAGTCTCAATAAATAATATTCATAAACAGCAAAGTTATTAGCGTTTGTTTATATCCCAAAATGTCACTCAGTTTATGGAAATATTGTACAGGCTATGTAGTGGTATTCATTAATCATGGAAAAGCACTGCGCGTGTTATTTTCTAGTACCAATTGTTATGAATGATTGATTCAATTATGAATTTACCAATTATGACAGATTTTCATAAACAATTTTGGGATTTTTTTTTTTTTACTTTTGACTATACTAATAATATCATCAGTAACGGGTACGGATAGAGCCCCATTTTTTTTTGTACTAATTAAAAAATAGTAGTGTATATTTTGATTCTTATATCTATGCTTGCGACAGTTACGAGTATCAAAATGTGTCGCAAAATGGCCGTATTTTTTTATTGCGTTGACTTAGAAGCTTTATTTTTAGAACTCTAAGGGATTATAGACTTACGTATTCGATATTAATTTCAACTTGATATCTCCACGTGTCCTTGAGAAAAAGGATCTTGACAGACTTGATTTTTTTTTTTATATGATATAATTACAAATTAACAATTTTCGGACTTTTTCCTTTAGTTGTTCAGTGAGACCTTGCTTCTTGCCAAATTTCATGATTGTAGGTCAACAGGAAGTACCCTACTAGGTTTTGATTTACTTACGAGTATCAAAATATGTCGCATAAATGGCCGTATGTTTTTATTGCGTTGACTTAGAAGCTTGAGTGTTCTAGGACTCTAAGAGACCATAGACGTACTTTACGTATTTGATATTAATTTCAACTTGATACCTCCACGCTGAGAAAAATGGTCGTGACAGACTGACAGACAGACAGACAGACGGACAACGAAGTGATCCTATAAGGGTTCCGTTTTTTCATTCTGAGGTACCTACGGAACCCTAAAAAATATACGTGTCGACTTGAAAACCTCCTTTTTCTTCGTCGGTTAAAAATACGGCCATTTATGCGACATATTAGGGGTTCAATCAATTCAGATCCTATAAGGGTTCCGTTTTTTCATTCTGAGTTACCTACGGAACCCTAAAAAAATATACGTGTCGACTTGAAAACCTCCTTTTTCTTCGTCGGTTAAAAATACGGCCATTTATGCGACATATTAGGGGTTCAAGCAGATAAGGGTTCCGTTTTTTCATTCTGAGGTAGCTACGGAACCCTAAAAAATATACGTGTCGACTTGAAAACCTCCTTTTTCTTCGTCGGTTCAAAATACGGCCATTTATGCGACATATTAGGGGTTAAAGTATGAAATTCCAGATTTGTACTGAAAAATTGAAATTCGTTTTTTTTTTAATTTAACATATTTATTTAATCAAAATAATTACCATTATTATCTATACATTGCTGCCATCTAATAGGAAGGTCATATAAGCCTTTGCGATAGAACTCTCGTGATCTAGATTCGACAAACTGTGTGAAAGCATTTTGTACTGCCTCCTGAGAAGAAAAATTTTTATCACGTAGAAAATTGTCAAATCACGAAAAAAATGGTAGTCCGTTGGAGCAAGGTCTGGCGAATACGGAGGGTGACGAATGGTTTCTAATTGCAGTTCCTGTAGAGTTAAAACGGTTTCTCGTGCTGTATGAGGTCTCGCGATATCATGGAGCAATAATGGTGAAGATCGATTCATGAGTCGAGGCTGTTTCACTGCTAGTTTTGCTATCATTGTTCGGAGTTCGGCACAGTAGACATCTGCCGTTATTTCTTGACCAGATTTGAGAAAGCTATAGTGAATAACACCATGCTGAGACCACCAAACAGTTACCATTACCTTTTTATTGGTAAGCTTTGCTTTAGGACACTGTTGCGGCGTTTGACCTGAGGTCAGCCATTGCATTTTTCGCTTACGGTTATCGTAAAGAATCCACTTTTCATCACATGTCACAATTCGATCCAATATTCCTTCATTTCTGTATCGATTCAACAAGGCAACACAAGTTTCAACACCCGTTTCTTTCTGCAGATCAGTCAAATCATGAGGCACCCATTTCTCATATTTTTTTATTGTATTGATTTGACGCAAATGAGTCAATATTGTTGGTAAGGTAACGTTAAACCATGCCGCTAATTCCTGGGTAGTTTGGCTCGGATCGGCTTCCACCATCTCTTTCAATTCATTGTTATTCACCTGTGTGTGCGGTCTTCCACGTGGTTCGTTCTTCAAATCAAAGTTTACATCACGAAAGCGTTTAAACCAAAATCGCACGGTGCGTTCATTAGCAGTCCCCTCTCCAAACGCAACATGGATATTGCAAGCTGTTTCTGCCGCGTTAGAACCGCGTCGGAACTCATATTCAAAAATAACTCGAATTTTCGAAGTATCCATCTTTCTTGTCTAAGCTGAATAAAAAAAATAACTGAAAGTAGATAATCGAATGTTGCACATCTTTTTAAAAGAAGAACTTCATAGGTACCATGTGAAAAAAGTTTCACTCAAAAATCTCAAACCATGAAGGTTCTATGTTAATTCAAAGTTCCTAATACAATAAACGGCAATTTCAAACTTTAACCCCTATTATTTTGATACTGACAAGTAAATCAAAACCTATAGGGTAGTTCCCCTTGACCTAGAATCATGAAATTTGGCAAGAAGCAAGCTCTCACAACACAAGTAAAGGAAAAAGTCCGAAAATTGTTCATTTGTAATTTTACCACTAAAATTAAAAACTGGACTTACAATGTTTTTGTTTTTGGGATAAATTATTTTCAACTACGGAACCCATAATTTTGCGTGGTCCAACACGCATTTGGCCGGTTTTTTTTTTAATGGCCATGTTAGAAATCCTACGACCTCAATCAATCTGCCTAACCTTTTCCCAAATATGTTGGGGTCGGCTTCCAGTCTAACCGGATGCATGTGAATACCAGTATTTTACATGGAGCGACTGCCTATCTAACCTCCACATTAACTGGGTAATACGATACCTCTTAGTAAGACTGCTTGTCAGACTTTCGGGCTTCTGACGACCCGTAACGACTGTCAAAGATCCACGAATGACAGCCAGGACCAACGGCTTAACGTGCTTTCTGAGGCACGGAGGAGTCTCGGTATGTAAAGATGGTCACCCATCCACTGACCAATCCCGGCAAGTATAGCTAACCTGATGGATTGACCCGTGCGGCTGTTATTACCTAGCCACGAGCTCCTCCTTCGCTTCTTTCGCTTTTATTTAATCGAAATAGGTCGTAGGATTCGCATCCTACGACCTATTTCGATTAAATAAAAGTTACAGCCATTAGATGAACAAAATGGGTAGGTACAGTCAGCAACAAAAGTCGATTAACAGTTGAGTTTTCTAAATCTTAATTATTGAGAAAATACTTCATTAAAATCGGAACAGATGTAAATTTTAAAGAAAATTAACTCTTATCTAATAAATGAAATGCTAAAAAGCAGGTTATCGTATCATTTTGTGTTAATTTAGAATTTAGATGATGTCAAAAAATAGCAGTGTTATCCGACTTCTGTTGCTGACCGTACTACTATTACTAGGTACTACAGGAACAGGCACCCTGGTGCATGCTCTTTGCTAACGACATTGTTCTTGACAGTGAAGATGGACCTGAGCTCCAGAGTGGATTGGAGAAATGGTAACGGAAGCTGGAGAATGTTGGCTTGAAAATGAACAGAATCAAAACCGAGTAATATGCTGGGCTGGGGCCATAGCGCTTGATAGCGCGCTTCTCCCGGTCTGCTGAAATCTCGGTTCACTTGTGCAATACTATGGCGAAGTAGATTTTATTTTATTTTATTTTATTTATTTGGCTCACCAACAATTGAATACACTGATACAAAGATATGAGATACATGCAAAATAATTATTAACTAGTGTACCAACTTCTAATAGGTAAGCACAACATGCTTTACTTATTTGACGATAAATAATGGGCACCTAGGTACACACCGAGCATAAATTATGTTAGAGACCAATTTCTAAATTAAAATCAAAATAAAGCCAAAATTAAGATTACATAGAAATAAGTTAAAATTAAAATCAGAATCATAGTCAAAATCAAAAACAAAATCATTATTAAACATAAAAAATAAATTAAAAAATCAACACTAAAATTCATCAGACTGTTAGGCGTTGTCCTAATACAAGGCGATGGTCGCGCGAATACGCGGTCCACTGACTTGCTCCAGCCTGTTTCTTTGCTTTGCTGTTCTCCCTCTATTAATGACAACGACGCCCTAAGTCGAGGTCCGTACCCTACAGGGGATGCCCTTAGTGCGCAGTCGTTTAGTTTATAAGTTTAGTTAGTATATTATGCCCCTGGCTGGAGGCTTTGAGCTCGCTTACGGCAACCACAGGAAAGTCCGGTTCAGTAGCGCTATTCTGTAAATATCTCACCGTGAAAACATGAGTGAAGTAATCTTAAAGTGAGCTGTCAATAGTGTCAACCCCTAGCATCAGGTGGAATGACGGCTCACTTCACGCTCACTTCACCTGAGTTATCACCGTGAGATGTTTACAGAATAGCACTAAAATAGTCGAGACCTCTCATGGTCACACTACGAGATGCCATTTCCGAAAAAAAAAAAAAATAATACTCGATCGCGATCACATTTTGTTCGGAAAACCGGAAGGCTGTCAGCGCGACCACGTGTTCCGGTTCACCGAACAAAAAGTGATCGCGCGACAATTGTTTCATATTAGGACGACGCCTTAAGCACAGAATGTTTGTTAGTGCTTCACGCTCAAACGGCTGGACCAATTTTGATAAAATTTGGTATGGAGATAGCTGACACCCAGGATTTATACATAGGCTGCTTTTTATACCGATATTCCTACGGGTTCGAGACTTACGCGGGTCAAACCGCGGGGCGCTGCTAGTTTTTAATAAAGGATAAACAAAGTACCTCACTTATTAGGGTTCCGTACCTCAAAAGGAAAAAACGGAACCCTTATAGGATCACTCGTGTGTCTGTCTGTCTGTCCGTCTGTCACAGCCAATTTGCTCGGAATATAATGTTGAAAGGTATACATATGAATTTCTGTGACCCAAACACGAACGGGTAAAGTACCTAAATAAATGAATTTTAAATATTGGGATCACAATAAGAAAATTTAAAAAAAAGTTTTGCAAACTGTACCGTGTGATATATCAAATAAAAGGGCTTACTATGAGGGTCTTAAATATATATTTTTTATAATTTTAAAATAAATTGTTTTAAAGCTATCTAAGAAAATAGACGAAAATTGACCATGCCCCCAAATCTCCGAAACTAACGAGGCTAAAATTTTGAAAAAAATACAGAAAATAGTTCTTTACCTGTAAATTACAGGAAAACCTATAAAAAGTCTGTGGTCATAAAATAACATGGTAAATCTCTCAATAATGTGAGTACAAACTTACATTTCCAGTTGGAATGTATGGGAGAACATGTGTTTCAACTACAATGTTAAGTTCGTTCTTGGGATAAATTCATACCAACTACGGAACCCTTCATTGTGCGTGGTCCGACACGCACTTGGCCGGTTTTTTTTTTTGTTACCACCCACGTCAGTAAATATGTAAAAATCACAATCGTAAGTTTAACGTAAGAGAAAGATAACCTACAAATAATTGAAAACTATTTCTGGACATAATCTCCATTTTACCTAGAATTTTAGACCTTAGTATATTGATACTAAGGTCTAAAATTCTAGGTAAAATGTTGATTGCAAAATTACATAGCTATGTGGACTACTCGTACCAGCAGTGTAGCGTTCTGCAGAATTGCTTCCCATCCCTATGGGAGAAAGGTGTTTTTAAGTTTGTAAACCACATGTACAGGAGTGCATTTGTGCGCTTATTTTTAGAGAGTACGTTTGGTTTAATGAGAGTCTGTTGAACGTTTCACAAGTTTGTAATTAGTTTTAAGTTAATAATACATAAAAATCTACTAGTTTTACACTATTATAATTAGGATTAGAAATAGAAGTTAAGATGTTATGCTAAATTATTCACACATTAGGTATACTTTAGGTATACCTAATACTCCCTTTCACAGAGAGGAAGCCTGTGTCCCAGCAGTGGGAACATTATGGGCTGAATAAAACCCTATCAATAATAAAACAAATTACCAAAAAACGAATTTATTTACTTCTTCGTATCGAAACAAACCAAATCACGTCAAAACAGCAGACATATTTGTTATTAATTCAATCTTAAAACTAGATTTTCAAGGAAAACATCTTATAAACTAGTTTCAAAGAATTTGTGGTAAAGATGGCTGACTACGTGCGTCTTATGTATGTCTATGTTACGGTAAGTGTGATTAATTGAAAATTATGAATAATTGTCTATCATTATTAATAATTACTGAAAGTCGAGGTAAAATTAAGAAATTAATCACATTTACCGGTGATTATTAATAATGTAACCTTAGTACCTAACGATAAATGTAATAATTTTCAACGTTTATTTAATATTAAAATTCAGTACCTTTTTTTTTTTTGTTTTTTTTTTTTTTTGGTTTTCGGGGGGAAACCTTCAAAAGGCGCCCGGGCTTTGGGAAAAATACGGGTGAGTGTGGGATTTTTACCTCACTAAAACCACCCCGGTGGTCATCATCTGCACATGGAAAGGGCACCGTTACCTCTCAAAAGACCAATCCGGAACCCCCCTCTGTGCAACGCCTGTTAGGGCACATCGGGAGACTGTAAAGGAATCTCCCCGATAATTCAGTACCTGTATGCATTGTGGTACATATTATATAATAAAACAGTAAAAAAACTGTGTCTGTACATTGAATATATTAAAAAAAAAAAAATAGTTGAGGGGGGTTTAGAAACAGTAATAGAGCACGAATCAAAAAAAAAAATTCTGTCTGTTTGTCTATGTGTCCGTTTGTTTGTACACGCTAATCTTCGGAACTACTGGACGGATTTGAATATTTTTTTTTGTTGTATAGGTATTAAGTCTAGGCAACATATAGGCTATAATTTATCTTGGAAACTTGAACACCTGATTCAGAACCGCAATAGACCAGCTAAACTATAAGAGATACAAAAATGGTACCATAGCAAAAATTGTTCCACGTGATGAGCATTTTTTGTTGAAAGAATAAATTTGAAGATCTGGAACACCTGATGTGGAACTCCAAGAGCCCAGCTACACCATAACACATATAGGAATGACGTCTTAGCAAAAGTTGTTCGGTTTGATGGACATTTCCTGTTGACTTATAAAAATCGAAGATCAGAAACATCTGATGTGGAAATCAAAGCTATCACTTATTTCACTGTATATCAAAGCTATCACTTATTTCACTGTTTATTACCTCCACACGGTGAAGGCGGTAATAGTTTAGGACTACTGGCCAAAACTCCCATTTATTTTTTTATTTTATCGAATAAATATGCCTTTGGGCTTATGTTATTTGAGTGTTTAATTTCCTTTTCCATTTATCTTCGTGACACGGTAGCCTACCCGGTAACGCAGGGGAGCAGTCACTTAGATTTTAATTGATCAGGTATCTTCTTCACAATAAAACTATAACCATGTTTAGAAAGAGGTCAAATTTTTCCCAATGTTCTAAAGGAGCTAAAAAATTGAGGGTCATAAGATCCCAAGAATCTACGGAAGAGCGTCAGGAGAGACTTGATGCTGTTCGAGAACATCAGGCTGCAACTCGCTCCGTGGAAACCTCTTCAGATCGCGAAGCACGCCTGCGTTCTCAGCGTATTTACGCATCTACATCCAGGTCTCTAGAGACCAGTGAAGAATATGATGCGCGACTGACTGCTGATCGTGAACGTCATGCATTGTCTCGCGAGTCGGAGACGTTCACGGGTAGAGAATTGCGCTTGAGTTCTCAGCGTATATACACATCTGCTTCTAGGTCTCTAGAGACAAGTGCGGAACGTGATGCGTGACTGTCCGTTGTTCGTGAGCGACATGCATTGTCTCGCGAATCGGAAACGTTTACCGATACAGAATCACGCTTGAGTTCTCAGTGTATTCGTGCATCTACTAACAGGTCTTTTGAAACGAGTGATGAACGTGATGCGCGACTAACTGCTGATCGAGATTATCATACATTGTCCCGAATACGCACACAACAAAATATTCATAATCAGTTAGAAAGTGAGAGCGAAAGAATTGCTGGAGTACGGCATGAAGACACAGAAGAAGTGCGCAACGAACGTTTGAATTCTGATCGACTCTGACATTCTCTGAACAGAATGTCGATATCATCTGAAGAATCGGGTGTGTCTCAAGATATTTGTGCTCTCTCGGACCCTTTGAGATTGTGGGAAAAGTACAAGACATTTTTCTCTGAAGACTTTTTACGCATTCTGAGGTGCAATGCGGAAGACATTATTAGTCCAACAGATGACAGAGTGTTGAATAGTTCCCTTTGTTCTATACAAGATACTGTTCATTCAATTGGAGGCAACTCTCTTAGCACTTACGGCCTACCTGTTCCCCAAGCAGACCCTAATCAGCCACGCATTAATCGGGAGTATATGTCGCTGAAACAAGCTACCATTCTACAGAGTTATCCACCGTAGTTAATGACAGCAGGATAAATTTTACAATAGAGCAGAGGGAAATTTTTAATCAGCGGTCCAAAGTGTCTTAAACAACAAAGGGAAGCTGTTTTTTTCAGATGCTTCAGGAGGCAAATAAAATCGCTCTTGTTGTAGCATCATCAGGTATTGCTGCTACATTACTTCCAGGTGGAAAGACGGCACATACAATGTTTAAAATCCCAATCGATCTGAAACACCAACCTGCTCTGTAACACAAAACTGTGACACAGCGAGAGTGTTTCAGGATTGCTGTCTAATCGTCTGGGATGAGTGTACTATGTCAAACAAAAAGGCAGTAGAGGCTGTTGATAGCACACTACGAGTCATTCGTAGAGATGACAGGCCGATGGTTAACGTAACTCTTTTGTTTTCGGGAGATTTTCGACAAACCCCTCCAGTCATAAGCCAGGGAACTAGGGCAGATGAGATTAATGCCTCATTAAAACATTCACATCTATGGCCTCAAATACAAAATCTCAAATTATCCATAAATATGAGAGCCCAGCTTGGTGGTAATTCACATGCCCAAGAGTTTTCGGGAGTATTATTGAAAGTTGGGGACGGTCTCCTTCCTGAAGAGAATGGTCTGGTGAATGTTCCTGAAATACTTGGAAAAAAATTGGTTGAAGATTGTTGGAGAGAGTTGATTGAGGAACTGATACGATCGGTATTTGGGAACATTCAGAGTATACCAAACCAAGAAAATTCATGGTTATGCGAACGCGCCATATTGACCCCAAAAAATGATCAAGCTGCAAAAATTAACCCGAAAATTTTGGCGGATATTGTAGGGGATGAAGTGGTTTACACTTGTTCCGACAGTGTTGTCGATCAGGACGACGCCACTAATTACCCAGTTGAGTTTCTCAATTCACTTACAGCGAGTGGTCTCCCTGCTCATAAAATAAGACTTTAAGTCTTATTTCGAGTATGTTCCCATAATGCTGATGCGAAATTTAACTCCGCCAAAACTGTGCAACGGAACCAGTCTTATTGTCAACGCTTTACAACGTAATATAATTGTTGCTACCTCACTGGGTGTGGTGCCGGTGAGACTGTGTTCATACCGCGCATACCACTCATCCCCAACAATTTTCCCTTTAAATTTAAGTGCAAAAAGTTCCCTGTGACTACATGCTTTGCCATGACAATAAATAAGTCACAAGGGCAGACGCTTAAAGCCGCTGGCGTTGACCTGACAACCGGCTGTTTTTCTCATGGCCAACTTTATGTTGCTTTTTCAAGGGTCAGCAACGCTTCCGGTCTTTATATATTAATATAAATCAGTACAGTCAATCAAAGAGTCTCATTGTATAGAATCATCAAAAAGAATCCTACTAATATTAATCTTTTAGCTCCTGAAGGAAAAAAAAATTAGATAGTTAGATAGTTTAAAAAAGAAAATTTAGAAGAAGAAGAAGAAGCTAGTTACTAATAATTACCGAAAGTCGAGGTAAAAGTAAGAAATTAATCACATTTACCGGTGATTATTAACTAATAATGTAAATGTAACCTTAGTACCGATGAATGTAACAATTTTCAAAGTTTATTTAATATTATGATTCAGTACCTGTATGTATTGTGGTAGGTATTAACAATAAATGCCTATTGAATAATGAAATGGAAGAAAGATTTTAATTTTTAATGTTGATTTTACGGAGTCTATGATTGTAATTAAACATATTTATAATCAAAACCAAAGATTTTGCATGTAAGTTTCTTTTAGTTAAGTATTTGAAGGACTGTGGTATTATAAATAAATACTTACTGGACAAATAACTTCGAGTCTTATTTTATTAACCGACTTCTAAAAGAAGGAGGTTCTCAATTCGTCGGAACCTTTGTTTTTTTTTATTTTTTTTTTATGTATGTTCCCCGATTACTCGAAGATCGCTGGACCGATTTGGATTTTTTTTTGTTTTATTCGAATTTGTTTTATACATCACAGTTGGTCCCATATAAAATTGATTAACTTTGCTTCGGTAATTTTTGAGTTAGCTTCAATAATACGTATTTTTTCCCCACTTTTTAACCGACTTCTAAAAGAAGGAGGTTATCAATTCGTCGGAACCTTTTTTTTTTTTTTTTTTTTTTTTTTTTTTTTTTTTTTTTTTTTTTATGTATGTTCCCCGATTACTCGAAGATGGCTGGACCAATTTGGATTATTTTTTTTTTGTTTGAAAGGGTATACTACCCAGGTGGTCCCATGATCATCAAGTCAGGATCTGATGATGGGATCCTGGAGAAATAGAGAGAACTCTTCCAATTTTATAGGCACACTTGAAGCGATTTGGATAGTTTTTGGAAGAGTACTTTCTTGGAGTGGTCCCATTTCAATTTGGTGAAGATCTGATGAAGAACTTCTGAGATAGGCAACGGAACTCCTCAATAAATGATAGCAAATGGACTGGGATTGCTGAAATCTCATGTCTGTTTGTTGTTCACACCAGTTCATAACATAACATCACGCCAGTACGCTGTGAAGGGGTAAGCACATGTGAACCACTAAAAAGTAAAAAATAAAAACTTTTTTACAAAAAAAATACAACCGACTTCCAAAAACAACACTATAAAGTGAAAAATAACTTTAATTTCGGAAGTCGGTGGCAAAAACGAAAATACATTGAATCAGACACCGACTTCCGAAATTAAAGTTATTTTTCACTTTATAGTGTTGTTTTTGGAAGTCGGTTGTATTTTTTTGTAAAAAAGTTTTTATATATGGATGATGTTCTAGTTTGTTTTGCAGATAGTGGTATTAGAATTTGTGTAGGGTAGGTACACAACTAAAAAGTGAAAAATAAAAACTTTTTTACAAAAAAATACAACCGACTTCCAAAAAAAACACTACAAAGTGAAAAATAAAAACTTTTTTACAAAAAAATAAAACCGACTTCCAAAAACAACACTACAAAGTGAAAAATAACTTTAATTTCGGAAGTCTGTGGCAAAAAACGAAAATACATTTAACTAGACACCGACTTCCGAAATTAAAGGTATTTTTCACTTTGTAGTGTTATTTTTGGAAGTCGGTTGTATTTTTTTGCAAAACAGTTTTTTTTAAGTAGGTATTACTTTTACCGACGAGAGTAGTGATGAATTTCAATTTTATAATCACATTTACCAAATCATGAGCTAATTATTTATAATGATGGATAATTATTTATAATTTACAGTTAATCACTATAACCGCATCTTAGATACGATCTAGCTGTCGGTCTCGGCTATCATTTGTAGGTAGATCATTGACAGTCGTTATTGGCCAGAAGCCCGAAAAACCGACAGCCAGTCTTACTAAGTTACCCAGTAACTGGGTTGTGAAGATTAGATAGGCACTCTCCCCATGTAAAATACTGGTAGTCAGCTGCATCTGGTTAGACTGAAAGCTGACCTTAATGTAGTTGGGAAAAGGCAGGCAGATAATGATCAATTCAGCGAGATTCATGCGGGGACGAGATGGCTTAGAGAATATAATAGAATACCTACACTTTAATATGTACCTGCACCATAAAAATTACAGTTATAAATGTAGAAATATTCCATAAGGAGAAACAATGGGCGGTTTTATCGCTAAAAGCGATCTTTTTTAAGCTTGCCGTGGTAGCGTAGCAAGGGTAGAACTTCCAGTGTCACACTCCAATCTGCCTAGCCTTTTCCCAACTATGTTGGGGTCGGCTTCCAGTCTAACCGGATGCAGCTGAATACCAGTATTTTACATGGAGCGACTGCCTATCTGACCTCCACGGCCCAGTAACTGGGTAATACGATACCCATTAGTAAGACTGGTTGTCAGACTTTCGGGCTTCTGACGACCCGTAACTACTGTCAAAGATCCACGAATGACAGCCGGGACCAACGGCTTAACGTGCTTTCCGAGGCACGGAGGAGTCTCGGTATGTAAAGAATGGTCACCCATCCACTGACCAACCCCGGCAAGCGTAGCTTAACCTGATGGATCGACCCGTGCGGCTGTTATTACTTAGCCACGAGCTCCTGCTCCAGTGTCACACTGTGAATCTCTATTTTGCATGGACTTGAGAAGCGGGGTTGTGGGCAGTCAATGTGTATATACCAGTAGATATTAGGTAGGTACACAGAAAAGATAAATCTATTTATCTGTTCTGTGGGTAGGTACTACGGACCAATGTCACCTTACAAAACATGTTTTCGGTTTTTTTTTGTAGTAATGAGAATTAAAGCGAATTTTATACCTAAAACTAAAAGTATATATATCACGATGTGATGTGTAAATCGGTTCAGTCGAAACTCAGCGCTCATGCCAAGCGCTTGTTTCGTAAATATGTATAAATATATTGTGTTGTGTCTGTGTGTCACTTTGAGTGGCGTACTATGTGATCTGAATAAGGAAGAAGGTATTTTTTTTATTCAAATTAATTTTAATTAAAGTTATCGTCGCGTAAAAACTGTTTTACATAAAAATACAACCGATTTCCAAAAACAACACTACAAAGTGAAAAATAACTTTAATTTCGGAAGTCGGTGTCTGGTTAAATGTATTTTCGGTTTTGCCACCGACTTCCGAAATTAAAGTTATTTTTCACGTTGTAGTGTTGTTTTTGGAAGTCGGTTGTATTTTTTTGTAAAAATGTTTTTATTTTTCACTTTTTAGTTGTCGTACCTACCCCACACAAATTCTAATACCTACCACTATCTGCAAAACAAATTAGAACATCATCCATATAAAAGTGGGGAAAAAATACGTATATTGAAGCTAACTCAAAAACTACCCAAGCAAAGTTAATTAATTTCAAATGGGACCAACTTTGATGTATACCCTCTCGAATAAAACAATTTTTTTTCAAATCGGACGACTGTAAAAAGTTATGCGTGGTCACATATATATAAAAAAAAAAAATATATAGGTGTCGAATTGAGAACCTTCTCCTTTTTTTCGTCGGTTAAAAAGAACGCTGAGCGACAGTGGAAGGGATGTGTCTGCACACGGGTACAGTCGCGTCCCAAAGTACTAGGCTATTGTTTTAATAATTCGTTCATGGTTTTATAATACTGTATGGACCTGTTTCACCACCTAAGATTGAGTTCCTATTAACTTACTTGGCAGATAAGTTCATACAAATTCTGTTCCATTTTTGAATTTATTCGGTGAGTGTGGCTATTCATTTATTTCACGATGTCCAAGTAGCCATTATACTTACCAAATAAATTCAAAAATGGAACAGATTTTGTATGAAATTTTCTGCCAAATAAGTTAATATGAATTTAATCATAAATGATGAAACCGGCCCTAATTGTTTTATTGTAGAAACCTACAGGTAGGAAATGCTTACATCGCTCAGTGAACAGGTAAACGGTCAACGTTCTTTTTGGAGTCTCCTAACACAGGCATTGTTTGCTTAAAAGGAGGCTCCAAACCCTAATATCCTGTTTTATAAACAAAAGCACTAATAAACTTCTTTTTTTTTTTACGTGACGGGACTTACTTATTTTAAAATTCGAAATGCACTTTTTGACGATTCAGCCATAGCAGTACCGGGACTACAATGTTTTTCAATAAATCGTAAAAATAACAATTCATACCGTAATCGCATTGAGTAAAAGGAGCAATTCAACAGCTGCGCGTGCGCACGCAGCAGTGGATCTGCGTTTTTAAAATCAAATCAAATCAAATCGTTTATTGCTAAATCCATAATGTACACGGGTGGTAAATAAAATAAAATAGAAACAATTATGGACCCTGTCGGGCACAGCAAATCTTTGTAAATATGTAGAGAGGAAGAGCGCTTTATTCATTTTCAGTTTAAAATGTTTTATATCTTATTAAGTATTTTCTATTTCCATTAATTTATATTATAGTATTTACATAATTATGTACGGTCAGCAACAAAAGTCGGTTGACACTGCTACTTTTTGAAATCATCTAAATTAACACAAAATGATTCGACAAACTGCTTTTTTTTCGTTTAACTGGTAAGAGTTAATGTTCTTAAAATGTTAAGTACTTCTGTTCCGATTTGAATTAAATTTTTCGCTTAATAATTAAGATTTAAAAACTGCAAGTGTTAATCGACTTTTTTATGCTGACTAATACATATAATAAATTAATTACTACGGAAAGCAATTAGGTACTATCAAAATGTCGCTGTCGTAGCTAGTTCCCAAAACATGCCATACAAGGCGTGAGGAGGTGGTTTTATTTTATTTTTGCGAAAATGGCTCGTTGTTATGTTCGAAATAAAATTGGAGTCCAATATTTTCCGAACCCGATATTCCGAAATTTTTTAAGATTAATAGATTGTGGCTTACTTAAAGCTTTATAATCGTAGATTTTTTTTAAAGGAGAATGCCAATGGACCGTCCCACCTTGCAGGATAGCGGGTCATAACCAAATGAAGTTCATAAAATGACCTACTCATATTTTTTTAATTCGATTTACGTTTTTGTTATGAAAAAGATTCCCGGATTTCGGACATCAAAATTAGCAGTTTTTTTTTTACTTTTGTACGCATCTACCATTTAAATGTCACGGCCATTGCACTTATTTTCCGAATGTTGCTAACTTGCTACTAGGTACGTAAAAAAATTAAAGCAATGTAATATAGCTGCCAACTGGAGATATTAATTAGTACATAACTACATAAAATATATTAGGTACTAGCTGTTGCCCGTGTCTTCGTCCGCTTTTTTATGTACAGACAACAGCATGTAAAATAATATACAAGGTTGATATGAGCGAGAGGCATTAAATTAAACCATATATACTTTGTATCATTTTCAGCCTCTTTACTAAAAATAAATCAGATCAGTTAAATAGAAGCAATAGTTTAGTCACAGGATTATTTTTAAGTTTTTCTTTGTTGAAACACGACGTATCTGCCCTAACAGCTGACTAAGTATGTTGTTGAAAATTCTGTCGTTTAAAGGTGTATGACCCTAGATAACTATGCGTAGGTACCTACGCATAGTTATCTTGGGTCATACACCTTAAAACGACGGAATTTTTGACGCGACGTTGCCGTTTTGTTACGCACGTCAGTGGAAATGTCTACAAAGGATGTTTACATTATAATTAGATCATTAAGCTATTTTATTATTTCGAAAAAAGTTTTTTCTCATTACTTTTTTTTAATAGTTCCGAGTTAACACTATGCATCTATAGTATATGTGGTTTAATTTAATGCCTCTCGCTCATATCAACCTTGTATATTTTTGTTTGATGTTTGACAGGTATCTTCCGTGCTAGTGGCGCCAACTGGTGGCTATTATAAAAGTAGAACACATTTTTTTGTAGGCCAAAGGGACATAGCCATGATCACGGCCGACTTTATAAATTACCAAATTCACGCTTGTATTTATTCGAAGGAGGTGAAATAACTCTTTTATTAATCATTTTAATTATGGTTTAAGGAGCTGATTGCGAGTGGGATGGAGTCAAAGGCAAATGTGTGAAAGAGACGCAATGTTTGACCACTCTGGACACACGGGGCGATACACATCTCGTAAGTAACGTCAAACAGAATTATAAATTGCACT
Organism: Cosmia pyralina; assembly: GCA_946251885.1. NCBI lineage: Eukaryota > Metazoa > Arthropoda > Insecta > Lepidoptera > Noctuidae > Cosmia > Cosmia pyralina. Next base: position 4,918,866 of record OX276368.1, on the reverse strand, counting down.
CTACTTACTAGTTTTTTTAGCTAGCCTAGCAACAAGCATTATTTTCGTAATTGGGACGAAATATGTTTTCATGTAGGTACGAGTAATACTAATATTTTCAACTAAATGACAGGTAATAAACTTTTATTATCCATGAATATTTACATAATTTAAAATCTAACAATCTTAAAAACAAAAAATATGTACAAGTATATAAAAAAGGAGGGGAAATAATCATAGGGCATCAAAAAATTCGTCCGCATCGCTGTCGACAGGAAAAGTGCCCAAAAGGCTGGCAGCATTGCCATGTTGTATGGCAATGCTAATTCTTTGGCCAAAAAATAGGCCAGCCCTTTGGTCATGTGTAGAGTCGACCAACCGCTTGGCGATATCCCGAAAAACTAAAAGGGCACTCGGACCCCATGGCCCTAGTGTTTCAACCCCAAACGGCTCAAACATATACTCGTAAGTCCCAATAAGATTAGAGTATTTGCGCCATTTGAGGTTTTCCGCACCCGCAGCAGCCGCCCCAGCACAGCCCACCGTGCTAGGAAGATGGGATGGCGCAAGGGTGTCAATACACGTTGCATCCCACACCAAAGGCCTACCTACCTTCAAAGGCATTATGGTCATTCCGTCTGGTCTCTTCCCATCGTCGCGTGCCAAGCCAATGGGTTCTAAAACAGCTGGCACCCCGGCGGTGACAAGAGCACGACGGATGATGTCATTAATGCTGGCGTGCCGTGCTATCCGGCCTGCGCTCTTACTGCAGGATAGGCCATGATGTCCGAGGCAGTCGACAACTACGCCGCATCGGCAGCGATGCGGAGCCACGCAAGGAGCGCCCAAACGTAGACAGGTAGCGAGCCGGAAGGTGGTGTCACCCAGCATAGTTCCTATGTTGGGTGACGGTAGTGCCTGAAGCCAGAGGCCCGACTCCCACTCACCTACAGCCAGCAGGCGGGCACGCTCAGCAGTATTGGTGGACGTATTAATAAGACTATTCTGTACCAACCTGCAGAGCGGCTCATCCCACTGCCTCTGGGAAGATGGGTTCACGGGCCGAACTGTATCCGGGCAAGCCACATTCCAGGCGTTCACTGCGTCGGTCAAGCACGGCACTTCAGAGTGAACCAGAGAGGGGGCTAAAATTTTCTCAGTCAACTTTTAAGTGCTGTGGACAGAGGACAGGAACGCCGGTAAGCTAATACTGGTAATTTTGCGGACGCCGAGGCCACCAAAACGGATAGGTAGTGTGGCTTGCAACCACGCCCGGTCGTCCAAGGCCACGTTTAAAATGGATGTTAACGTGCTGCGAATAATTTGGTCAATTTTGCCCAAGACGTGTGTCAACTAAATTACATTAAAAAAAAAAAAAAACAAATCAAATCAAATCATATAGTACTTTGCAAACATGGGTAATATTGGTAGGTACAGTCAACAAAAGAGATATCTAGGCAGGGTAGAGTAACATATTTGTATGTGAATTGTTTCATGTTCAATTTTATATATATTACTTTGTTTTTGCAATTCATTGTAACACACCAACACAAAATTATATATTTTCCGAAATTGAACATGAAGCAATTCACATAAAAATATATTATGTAAGTATACCCTGCCTAGATATCTTTTTTGTTGACTGTACATAGATGTTCTTTTTTTTAATAAGGTTCTCCATATTTTACCGACACGGGCATGCAAAAAAAAGAAAGAAAAAAAATATATATATAGGGTGACTGGTAATTAGTGACTGATACTCAAACACATGATTGTACTCATGATAAAAAACAACTTTTACTGTGGGACCAAAACTGAAATCACGAAAATAAAATCAGCTGTTCCCTACATTTTGACGAGTTATGCGAACGTAAATGTAGGGAACAGCTGATTTTTTTTCGCGATTTCAGATTTGGTCACATAGTAAAAGTTGTTTGTTATCATGTGTAGAATCATGTGTTTATCGGTCACTAATTACCAGCCACCCTATATATAATAATAAATAATATAATATATAAACATAATGTCGGATCCGGTCAATAGTACGGACGCGTAACGAATCGCAAGGGCGCCTCTGGCGACATCACGTGAGGTGCCCGCCCACGCCTACAGCGCGCTTCTACAGAGTCGTGATGTTTTAACCTGATGGCGAGAAGAACAGTCTAGTGTCGGATCGCATCGGGGTTACTACGCCACGGAACTGTATTCGATTCGTTGTGCTTTGTGATTGTGTTAGATTGTGATTTTAAACACCGTGTATCGCACCCAGTGTGTTTTCATTGCACGAAACCCATCTTCTGCCCACGTGTCTGTCTAAATCTAACTGAGTACTAAATCATGAAGTTCCGACACATATATTTATTTATTTTTCATTTAGAAAGTTGTTCTTGATTTTAATGATCATAATTTTTTAATTACATGTTCATTATACTCTCGCGAATCAGATTTTGATCACATACAACCTGATACTGATAAATTGCAAAAAAGTTATTGAAACTTTTAATTATGCGGGGCTACCTTATTGCATCTTCCTTAAATTATTTTATTTTAATTTCAGGTTTGTTCCAAAACAGGCGATGTGAATATAGTCTGTTGCACTGACTGCGAACTAGTCAATAATACCAGGTAGATATAATTACACTTACACTATTGTTTAGTTTAGGTGATCCAAATTTTACCCAATTTGCTGCGTCTAAGACTGTAACAAAACGCAGAGTTGTCGTTTGCATCTGCATCTTATTGCTGCGACTAGACGCAGAGCTGTCGTTTGCGACTGCGTCTAGTCGTTACGACAAATACCCTACCTAGATATCTCTTTTGTTGACTAGTTGGTCATCGCTACACCCCGTCATGGGGGTGCGATTGGCGGTGCCGGGGCGTGGCCCCCTCTCCGCAGCAGCTATACGTTGGCCCGTCAATACGGGCCCCTCATTAGCTCGGCCTACTGCGGCCTAAGGATGATGGGACGCGGATATGCGCGTCCCTGTGAATGAATGCTATATCTGTGTCTGTAGGCACGCCACGACGCTGCTAGCCAGCGCCGCTTTCTTCACCGTATCCCGGCGGTCAACCCCTACCAGGTGGAACCCCCACCTACATGGGGGAAGCCCAGCAGAAGGCGACCTGCGACAGAGATACGGACTCGACGTTCCTACAGAAGGGGTGAACTCTTTTGTTGACTGTACATGGTACCTATATATAAATGGAGGGGAAATAATAATAGGAATGGGGGGGATGTCAGGGCATCAAAAAATTCGTCTGTATCGCTGTCAACAGGAAAAGTGCCCAAAAGGCTGGCAACATTGCCACGTTGTATGGCAATGCTGATTCATTGGCCAGAAAATAGGCCAGCCCTCTAGTCACGTGAGGAGTCCACCAACCGCTCAGCGATGTCTTGAAAAACCAAGTGGGCACTCGGACCCAATGGCCCTAGTGTTTCAACCCCAAACGGCTCGAAAATATAACTGTCAAAAATATTTGATTATTTTCGCCGATTGAGGTTTACCGCACCTGCTGCAGCCGCCCCAGCACAGCCCACTGCTAGGAAGAAAAAAAACAAATGGTGACATTCACAAACCCGCGTGGTGGGTCATAATCCACTACGCGGGTTCGTGAATGTCACCATATGTTTTTTGCCCACTCCTCTCACAGAGTCCCCGCAGTGGGAACATTGTAAGCTGATGCGCTGTGGTAGCCCGCGAAATTAATTTTTTGTTTGTGTTTTATGCAATTCGCAGGTCCGTGTCAGGTTGTATCTTGATCAAAATATGATACGCGGAAATAAAAAATATGTATTTACATAATTTTAACCATGAAAATCATCAATACATCTCTCTAAGTTAAGATTTCGTGCAGATTCGTCGAACGAACGAAATCTAACATAAAGAGATGTATTGATGATTTTTATGGTTAAAATTATGTAAATATATATGTTTTATTTCCGCGTATCATATTTTGATCAAGATACACCCTGACACGGACCTGCAAATTGCATAAAACTCAAGAAAATTTGAATTTCGCGGGCTACCACAGCGCATCCTCCTGAGTAAACACGCAGTGAGCAAACGTGTTAGTATGGTCATCATGTTTCATCTATTTCTTTCCTTTTCAGAAATGTAGTGCTGAGTCCAACCACTGGTTTATATTGGAAGGATGGCACTAAAGCTAGGGACAGTAAGTTTCATGTTATTTTTGTTTATTAATCTTACGTTTTTTTCATCCATGTTCGTTTAGCTTCCAGTCTGACAAATGCTGCTTAACTTGAGTAATTAACCGGTGCAACACTAGCCATGTCCACAATCCCACAAATCGTTAATTAACTTCTTGCTGTATCTTATAGGCCTCTGCCTCGAATTTCGCGGGCAGCGGGGCGGCGGCGGCGGCGGCGCGTCTCGCGTTGTCCCGCCCCGCTACCGCGCCGCTGTTTTGGAGGTCCGGTCCATGTGTTTTTACGCATAAAATCCTGCCGCTCCCGCTCCGCCGCCGCTGCCGCCCCGCTGCCCGCAAAATTCGAGGCAGAGGCCATAAAGTTATAACTGTTAGATGTTTTAGAACACTTGGTTAGGATAAAAACTTTGTAAAAATAAAATAGCATTAAAATTTATATTTAATTACTAATTTTTGGGTAATTTTCAGAAACACACAAATCTTGTATTTTCTCGAATCCCATGGATTTTCGCCTAGGCTCTATGAGGTACTTGAATGTTACAAAAGAGTTACACTGTCACGTCCAGCACCCTAATTGCGTAACACATTATCAATCGGAGTTTAATTTTGACAGTTCAACAACATTCATTGCGTTATTTACGTTGTCGAGCAGACAAATTCTTTGAACATATGAAGCAATGGATTAGCAATTTGTTTCAAAATGAAACCAACTCCGATCGATAATGTGTTACGCAATTAGGATGCTGGAAGGAATTTGTCAAATTACAGTTCACTTCACCCTGTATAAATTCCTCCTTTCTGCCTCGTTTGAGGACGTAAGAGCCTAACTGTATGCGGTCCTGAGTTTGAACCGCAGGTCGGTCAGTGTGGTTTTTTGAATAGGAATAATTTTCAGTAGTAGCCCGCAGGATAGATTGGTGCCAGGTTGATGGCAATAGGTTCGCACCCTATTACATAGGACTTAAACATAACTGACGAAATAGATATCTACACCTCTGCATTACCTTTTGTGGAATTGAATTTATTCATATACATGTCGGAGGAGAATGTCAGCGTTCGTTGCCGGACTGGTCGCCGTCCATTGTTGTAGCCGAAATAAGACTCAATATGCACTCTACAGTTTTAATTAGATCGATTTAACAAACAATCGGTTAGAAAGTAGCACACACGAATCGGATGGAACTGGATTCGTATCGGAACGCGGCGAGGTCGGGGCGAGGTTGGTAGCGCATGTCCATTCAGTTCGGTGTCTAATCACGAAGTCCTCGTCTGGTACAGGAACAGGAACCTTGAATGACAGCCGTCATCTGTCACTGTTATTTTCCCCCGCTAACTCAAAATGACATTGACAGCTCGCACAGTGATGCCAACCCCCGTTTCCAAACACACCCAAATCGGTACAACTTGACGTTCCGTTCAGAATCCACGACATACATATATAATACTTAGTACTTTTCTACGGTTTACGTAGAAAAGTAGGTACTATATGTAGTATATGAATAAATTCAACCTGAATCATGCAATTAATGTTTTGGAACAATCATTAGTCTAAAGGCGAAAGTTTGTGAGTGTGCGTGTTTGTATTTTTGTTACTTCTTCACGTTCAAACGGCGGGACCAATTTTGATAAAATTTGGTATGAAGGTAGCTGACACCCTGGATTTACACATAGGTTACTTTTTATCCTGGTGTTCCTACGGGAACGAGACTTATGCGGGTGAACCGCGCGGCGTAGCTGGTATAATTTAAAACAGGTTCCATGGAGTTTCTTGCCCGTCCTTTTCTCAAGGAAAATAGTTGGTTCTTAAGAACCTTTAAAATGGGCAACTAGCTTCATCTTTTTGACGGATTGACTACTTGAAATAAATGCTTTGAGTTTGAGATTAGAAAAATCAGTGTTGGTTCCACCCATATCGATGGCAAATCAACTAACTCACAGGGATTACATCCATTTTGATAACCATCATCATCATCATTGGCACTTGGCAGCCTTGTTCCACCAAACTGCTGAATCATTTTTGAAGAATTTTATTGGCGCCCGTCTCATTTATTTAGGTAGCAGTCTCATTTATTACACGACTGCCCAAAGGAGTGTAATGTTTTCAGGGTTGATGTATGTTTATATGTATATGAGATTCTTTATTCCACCATATCTTATAAATGTCTGAACAGATTTCGATGTATGGGGTACCTATCGTTAGAATCCTTACATCATCCCGAGTGTCACTGGCTATATTTTTTTTTGGGAAAAATTCAATATGGCGGCAGTATGGCTCCATTTTGAAATAAGAAAAAAAATTTTTTCTTCAATTACGAGTATTACAATATGGGTATCAAAACTTTTTAGTTCGTTTTTTGGCAGAGTAGTCGTGTTTTTTAATTTTTGAACATTATTGTTCCTATAATCTTTACCTAAACTTTTATCAAAAGTAAAAAGTAAGTAGGTATGCATACACACATTGCAGTATAAAAGTGATTTACATTCATTACCTCACACTTCAGTCCAGTTGAGAACTAGCGGCAGGCACTAGTTGTCTGGCATTTTTGCTAAACAGAGCCTTTTTGGCGCAGCCATTCCTGCATCGCTCTGTTATTGTTATCGCACATGTTGGTTTTTTTTTATAACTTTTTTTTATTATTGTTATATTATTTTGTGTGCCTTTTAGTCTGTGCTAAATAAATGTATTTTTCAATACACTTCCTCGAAAACTAGTTCATATCGCACTACGATTAGGTTCACAATGCAATATATTTCACACGCGTGCGATTTTTCATTTTCCAACACGTGTGCGGGAATAAAAATTGCCACAGATAACTTATACCTATACATAGACCAAATTGGTTCAATGCCTCTATTCACACCGTCTCTATTCGGAGGTGAATGTTTTTTTTTTAATCTCGGCAAAGAGTTACGGCGTTAATATTTTTTGAATATTTAAATAATGCTTATAAATAGAATATCATCAAAAACCATGATTATTACAATAATGATTGTTCAATAGTCAGATAATTTTTATTTGAGGAATAAATATGGCGTTTTGACAGCTTTTGTATTGAAAATATGTCAAACTGTCACATTTATTCTTCAGGTAAATGTTATCTGCCTATTGAACAATCAGCCCTAAAAAAAAACGTTTATGAACAAATTAACATTTATTTGTGTTCTAAACTCATAAATATTTGAATTTTCTATTTTTCATATTAGGCTGTTTATCGGCTTTATGCCTTTGCTTCTCCTTCAACCTGGCGAAAGCAAAGTGCGGAAAAAAAAAGAAAATCTTAATCATAGTTTCCTAATAATTCATGACAAAAATATTTTTCGTTATTTTATTTTATTTCTTCAAAAGTGTATTGAAAAACATCGTTTGATACAAGTGTACACTTGTTATTGCAGTTCTCGGCTCAAAAACAACCTCGCCTACGGCTCGGGAGTTAATTCCGCCTCGAATGTAATAACAAAAATTCTCCACTTGTATCAAAATGTATCTTTCTTTCTTCTTTCTGAGTATAGAGCTCCTCCCCTATGTGCCATGCTTCCCTGGTCTATGCAAGTCTCATCCAGGTCTTACCCGCGATCTTCTGTAGGTCGACTCCTTCTACCGTTTCTCGGCAACCATTCCATTAAGGCTTTGCTCCACCTATCATTACAACGCGTCTATTCAAGTGTCCTCTTGATAACCAATTAAAAAAAAAACATCTAAATATTCCAGGTTGTCTCGGGTACCTAGACGAACTGCCGTACAAGTGTCGCGAAGGAGGTTCCTACTCTGGCATCAGCAAGAAGCTTGATAAAGAGAAGAAATGCCACACAATAGAATTGTGGGGCGTCGGAGGCGCCCCACCACCAGGGTCTAAATCTGGTGCTGAATATCCTCACCAGGTATGTCATTTTAAAATTGCCTTCACCAGTGTAGATACTTAATTGAACGTGGGATGCACTCTGGTTAGTCAGCCACGCTACCACCTTGCTGGCTGGCTAATACAAGGTCAAATTAAATAAGATAGAGATACTCCCCAGATGTAATGGGTATCGGTAACTGAGGATGATAAAACAAAAATAAATTATTTGAACCCCAGGTCAGGCACACAGGTGCCCGGTTACAAACCGTCGCCCAAGTGCTTGAATGGCGAACCGACCATTTTTTGGGAAAATTAGTTTTAATGTATTAACTGTAGAAACAGTCTCTTTGTACAGTTATAGGTACATTAAAAACGAAATTTACCAAAAAAAAAAAAAATGGTCGGTTGGCTATTAAAGCACTAGGGCGGCGAAACAATATAAATTTTACAAAATTAATTCAGTTTCGTAAATCATACATTAATTCTAAATAATTCAATAATCAGATAGGAACTACAAATTTTCAATGGCGTTTTATACAACGTGCCGCTGCAATGACGACATTTATTTGACACGGTTCCGCGTTTTCATTTTATAAATATATTTTAAATTCAATAACAATTTTTTTTTAATAGGTTCTTGGAGCAACCTGTAGCGATAAAATTAAAACGACCAAGAAAAAAAGGCCACGCCACTCAATTTCCTTGAACCTACTTACCAACTGGGTCAGAACAATAGACAAACGATGAACAAAAAAAAAAGGTGTCGGTTAACGGCCTTTTAACAGCTGGCATAGAAAAACAGCTTGATGAATGAGTCTTTTGCATAGTGTTCCTAATTTTGGTTGTTTTATTATTTAGTTTGTTGGATTTTTTTTTCAATTTATGATTTATTATACCTTATTATAATTTTTATGATTACTGGCCACTAGCTCTACCCGCGTGTCGAATTAATGTCGCCATTAAAGCGACGCGCTGTATAGACATTTGTTCAATAGGATTTTTTTGGTTTTGTTTTAAAAGAACTACTGTGGACCCGTGCTTTTCAGATCTAAAGGTAACCTGAAATAATTTTATTGATTGTTATCGTGGACTGTGTTTCACAACATTGAAATTCGGATTGATCATAATTTTTAAGGTCTTTTCTACGGGTGCCTTCCCTTACCTCTCGTTCTTCTATTGTCTCAATTGAAGGTATTATATATACTAAATATACTTACCTGGTATAAGGTAAATAATATATAAGGTGACTGGTAAATAGTGACTGATACCTAAACACATGATTGTGCTCATGATAACAAATAACTTTTACTATGGCACCAAACCTGAAATCGCGAAAAAAAACAGCTGCTCCCAACATTTTGACGAGTTAGGCGAACATGAATGTATGGGGCGGCTGATTTTTTTTTCACGATTTCAGGTTTGGTCCCATAATAAAAGTTGTTTGTTATCATGAGCACAATCATGTGTTTAAGTATCGGTCACTAATTACCAGTCACCCTATATAAGTATAAGGCTTTATTATAACCTTATCACAATTTATTTGGGGTCGGCACAACATGTCACACACATATTTTATTTTATTTTTATTTTTATTTTATTCATAAGGCAACTACAACAGGTAACAATCACAGTGGGTATACAACTAAATAAACATTAGGTTTCGACCTGATTATCACCCAAAGCGTAATCGCACAACATGTCCAGCACCAACAATAGTTCAAATTACAGTTACAAGGTCATCTGCCCTCCGACACACTCCAACTTAGGCAGGGAATGTGTAGGAGACCAAACACACCAGGTAAAGTACATTACATAATAGACACAAAGTTACAATATTAAAAGAAAACAACATTTAAAACATTACAAGATTAAAAAGAAAGAGTACAAACATGTATTTTGAAGATGTCAATACTGTTATTGTCTTTTGAAATTTCATTGTAAAGTCGGCACATTCTAACGATAGGGTTGTAATATGAGGTGTTATTTGTAAAGACCAGCAGTGCGAAAATTTTCGGTGTACGGTTAATACGGTGTACATATACTCGTATGTGTTCGGTTAATGGAAATAGGCTCGCCCCGCTGTTACATGGGACTAGGGATTTATCTCTCTGCATGGAACTTAAATATACCTAACTGGTGAAATGACGGCCCTTCTCACGACGTTGGTTTCTAAAACGGCAGCAGGTGGTAATGTTGCTATCTACGTAAGCGTTTTCAGGGAATCACATAGAAACTGTCATTGCCGCTGCGGTTGCCTTCAGAGATACAAGCGTGCTATGTTACGTGTTTTCGAACTTAAGAAATGGTACCTTTATGATCACTATGTTTCTCATCACCAGGCACTGCTGGGTTACGGAGACGACTTGGCATCAGCTAAGTGGCTAGCTGGAGGCTCCATCATCAGCAATAAATACATCCTGACCGCTGCTCACACTAATTATGCTGGAGAGAAGTAAGCTGACTAAATCTATACCGGATGACTTTTTTTACCGTCTCGAAAAATATTCGGTGAACGGAGTAGAAGCCTATGGCATATCTAGTTTTTTTTTTTTTTTAATTTAATAAAATTGAAAATCAAATCATAATGCAGGTTGCATATGATTTGAATTTCGATATTTTTAAAGGATCTATTATTTTTTTTTTTCAAAATGTATGTTTTTATTGTTCTAAAATGAAAAGTTTACATAGAATTTGTAGTATTTATTGATACTTAGATATTTTTTTCTGACTAAGCTATTAAAAAAAAAAAAAAAACTATTTATGCCATACGCTTCTACTCCGTTCACCTAATACACCCTATTTTTTTCGAGACGGTAAAAAAAGTCATCCGGTATAAATAAAAATGAATCCCTATTTCCCTTGGTCATCGCATCACGCATGAACGGATGGAACAATTTCGCTAATTCTTTATTTGTTGTGTTAAAATGATTGTCAGAAGGTTCTTATGAAAAAAAAAATAAGAAAATTTCGCAGAAAATTGGAAAATTTCAGAAAATACATTTTAACTTCACGCGTTTACATTAGAATTTTCATAGCCAAGACAGGACAACGTCTGTCGGGTCAGCTAGTGCACAATAAAGATGATGCCTGGATAAAAAAAAAGAAATTCTATTAATTAAGTCCGTCAGTCAGTTATTAAAAAAATATTGGACACGTATTTTTTGCTTTATCATATTAACTAGCTGCGCCCCGTGGTGTTACCCGCGGTTTATGAGATACACTAAAACGTGTATTATTTAATCGGTGAGAAAAGTATTCACAAAAAAATTGCTCATCCCACGGGAACACTACATTTTTTCAGGATGTTAAGTAGCCTATGTGTGTATAAATCGGTCGAGCCGTTTGAGTTTGATGGAGTAACAAATATATTTGAATTCCTTGCTCATCCCACGGGGGCACTACATTTTTCCGGGATAAAAAGTAGCCTATGTGTTAATCCAGGTTATAAGCTGTCTACATACCGAATTTCATCCAAATCGGTCCAGCCGTTTGAGCGTGAAGAAGTAACAAACATACACACACACACACACACACACTCACAAACTTTCGCCTTTATAATATTAGTGTGATGATAAATAAGGGTTCCTTTTGACTACGGAACCCTAAAAATGGCATAGACCAGGGTTTCCCAAACTATGGGTCGCGAGCGAATATTGGGTGGGCCTTGAAAAATTGATTTTCAACTATATTAACACTAAATAAGTACCAAAATAAATTGGACGTAAAATCATTGCAATTAAAAGTAACTAAAACTGAAGTTGACGCTAAAGCTTTAATGACAAAAAATAGGAAACAATAATATATCCTTCTCATTGAAATAACACTCCTTATATTAAAATTTGACTTTTTTTTTACTCTTACTTAATACCATGATATTCAAGAGGTGAGTCCCGAATTTGGAAGTTTTTGTTAGATGGGTCGCGGTCCAGTCAACTTTGGGAACCACTGAAAGTTGGGGAGTGGGGGCTCGCTACATCACTTCTACGTATAAAAATGTATCGCCGTAATATTTTGATTACGTAAAACGTGTCCAAATTTTTTTTTAAAACTAAATGACGGGCAAAAAGAAATTCTAGCCATCATCCCTATTCCTTGCTGCTCAGGATGTGCACGGATAGGCTAAGCCAATTATATTATACTATACAAGCAGTAAGAGGTACAATGTATGCCACGAAAGACGAGTCTTAACACACAGTACGCAGTAGATTATAATTCTCTGATTCTGATTTATAGGTCTCTTTAGCGGTATGAGGTGTAAGACGGGAAGGGACCGGGCGTCATCGGGGCGGCGGAAAGAGCGCGATACTGAACTCGTCAAGTCTCATTTTTCGTGGCACGCTTTGTAGATAGGCTATCTTCTAACATTCGATCTTCAAAACCGGCATAATGTCACACTAATAGGGCTCACGCTAAAATTCGCGAGAGTGAAAGCTCGAGTGTCTGTATTAAAAAATTGTATGCGTAGCGCCAGCTAGCGCGGGCATGTGCGACGGGTTTACACATGCGCGGTGGCCGGCGAACCAACGACGCGGGAGCAAGTGACGGAATGGGCGCCCGCTCGTAGACTTGTTTCTCCAAATCAGTAGAGCGCCGCTTTGTACCGCGCGCGCGGGTCACCCGCGTCAGAAGCTACAGCAATAAAAAAAAAAGTAAAAGTTAAGGTTACGATTTCTCCAATTAGTAACCTACTTCTCACGAACGGGGACATCAGGTGATATTGACGCCGACATTTTTTTTGCTAAATAATAATTAAGGTAGTCTAACCAACACAACTTTACATGCTCGTAGCCAAAATTGTACCAGCGGTGCTACATGAAGCGTGGCGGCCGCCCGCCTTGGGTAGGCCCGCTGACAGCGTGCACAGCGTGAGTTTTAGCGTAGATGACACGTGGAAGTAGGATAGCATGTCTTAATTATCGGAAGCAAAACTGAGACAAGACGAAGAAAACTGTGCTATCCAGCCAAGTTTGGACGTGTCACTTGCAGAGTGCGTTTAACTCTACCTCTTATTCTCACACACTTCTTGCATTGAGCTAAGCACGTTTAGCTGCGCGGGTTCACATGGCTGCCCGCCACGCATTCATAAGTAGTGTAGCTGCGGGCAGCAATGGAACAGACAGCGTCTTTAGCCTTAGTTCCTCAAACCTTATCAAATTTAATTTATATCCAAATCGAAAGTGTTCGATGGCTGATGATATTTAGGGCATCCAATTACAAAATTTAACAAAAGATTTTGATATTATAATATATATCTGTTTTGAAAAATATCTGAAGAAACAAACTCTATTCAGGTTCTTACGCCAGCACTCACTAAAGGGTAGTAACACATTCATCTATATTTAGAAGGTTTCAACTTCATATCTTACCACTTTTTCCAACAATTATTTTTGAATAACATTATTAGGCATATTGTCAGGGTTACATGGGGGGTCTGTGGATGAACTATACCAAAAGATCGTATTAAATTGGACGCGTCTACTAAGACGCGTCCAATTTAATAATATTTTCAGAATGCTCTTGAGACTGCCCCGTTTCTGTAGTGCGTCAGAAATATTTGCACAGAATCGAACTGACGGATTTCATGCGATCATCCGAAAAAAAATTCGCATCATTAGTAACTATAACCCGGGGCAGTAGCAACAGCATTCTGAAAACAGTGACTGAGAGTTTCTATTCTCCCATTTTGAGGCATCTTGTGGAGAGGATGGCCAGGTGAGGAACTTGTACCTTACTGGGCATCTTCTGTGCAAAATGCTTCAAACTCAATTCAAAATTACCTATAAATAATAATATTACTTACTAACACCAGCTATACGATATTACTAACACTGGATCGTTTGTTGTCCGATTTAATAAAATTTTGATTTGATTTAATTTTAATTGAAAAATCATCAACGAAAATTGAGGTTATAAAACTAACCTAGAAATTGTCAAATGAAAAACATTTTTAAAGTGATTTAAAATAGAGTTTCGGGTTAAAGTAGGTAAACAATCAAATCAAAGTACTTAATTTGTAAGTGGCACCACAAATTGGCATCCACACGTACCTACAGTATCTGATACACATTTGTTTACATTTTCATCAGTTACGTACTTTTCGAAAAGAGCATTTAACATTTTTCTAAAAACATTCACAGTGGTCCCCCGAAATTCGTCGCGTTGGGTGTTGAGAAACGCTCAGACGGGCCAAGTGCCTGGCAGACTCTTAAGATCAAGAAATTCACCGCACACCCAGACTTCAAGGCACCTAGTAAATACGCCGACATCGCCCTTATTGAGACAGAGACACCGTAAGTCAATAACCAATCTACCTAGCCTTTTCCAAACTATGTTGTGGTCGGCTTCCAGTCTAACTGGATGCAGCTGAATACTAGTGATTTAACATGGAGTGACTACCTATATGACCTTAACAACCCAGTCACTGGGTAACGATAATAACAACTTGGCAAGACTAATTGTTAGACTTTAGGGCTTCTGACGACCCGTAATGACTGAAAAAGATCTACTAATGACAGTCGGGACCAACTGCTTAACGTGCTTTCCGAGGTACGAAGGGGTTTGGTTGCTTATCCTTGAAGATCAACCCGTGTGGCTATTATTATGTAGCCACGAGCCCCTCGAGCCCCCGCAGAGACATCGTGAGTATAGAAACTAAGTACAATAAAATATTTTACCATAGATGTAGGTAGAACGCAGAACGCTTCCTGCGCTACGATCCTTGCATACTCTTTTTGCTTCATCCACGTTGTAAATCATTAATCTTGCCATTGGAGCCTTGAGTTAAACTCACCAGGCAGTCCTCAGTCATTCGGAGCTCAACTCTGTCATAAGCAGCTCAACGATCCGTCACACGACGCTACCAGATCTGAAAGACATTAACGACGCAACGGCTAGTTTAAATACACACAAGACCCTATGCACGCCGGACTTGCAACCTGCGAGACGAGGCGGGGAGGGGAGGGGAGTACGCGTTATGTCGCCGGAGCAGCACTGATCAGTTGTTTGTGCGGCAGAAGAAAAGGAAAGAAATCTTTATACATACTTATACTCACGCCTTCTTCCCATGGGGGTAGGCAGAAGCTACAGAACGCCACCTGCTACGATCCTTACATACTCCTTTTGCTTCAGGATTACATTCAACGAGAACGTGCTGCCAGCTTGCCTTCACGTAGAAGAGGCTGACGATGAGACCGCCATCGCTACAACATGGAGAGATCTGAAATCAGACTCCTACGCAGAACTGGCTGACACAATTCAGACGGTAGGTCATCATCATCTTCAGTCTATTGAAGTCCAGAGATGACAAATGCCATCATCTGCCTGGCCTTTTCACAGCGTCTATGTTGGGGTCGGCTTCCAGTCCAACTGGATTTTCAGTCGACTGCCTTTAAGACCTCCATAACCCAGTTACAGGGTAACACCACACCCGTTGGTAAGACTGATTGTAAGACATTCGGGTTTCTGGCGATCCGTAACGACGGCAAAAGATCTACGAATGGTAGACGGGACCAACGGCTTAACGTGTTTTCTGAGGCACGGAGGGGTTTCTAAGTATCACTCAACCATAGACCGATATTGGCAAACTCAAAGCATTTATTTCAATTAAACCAATTACGGGCATTTTTGAATTGGCAAGGAGTCAGTTAGTGAGAAAGATAAAGCTATTCGCTCATTTTAAAGCTTAGTAGGCCATGGTAGGAAAGCGTACCGTAGCTAATACGAATTTCTTGTTTGGCTACGTCTACTAAATCATTATTCATTATTTCTTTGTGCATTTTCAGATTAACTTGGACAAGTTCACCGAAGAAGAGTGTAAGACAGCATATCCTCCAAGTCGGCTGATAAAGGAGGGAATTAATTACAACAGTCAAATGTGCTATGGAAGCAAATCTCCTTCTCCTGAAGCTTGTAAGGTAAATAAAACATACACATTTAAATCGTAAGCCTAATTATAGGTAATAGGCCCTTTTTTATCGTGGAGAAATGCTCATGTATACTACCTCGGGGAGATAGTGCAGTTATGTGGGACTCTAACCCACTAAAACTACATGTTGTCCTGCTCTTCTGCTTACGGCGGGAACACGGGCACGCGTTAGCACTCATCCGTGAACCCGCCGCGGCTGTCCGTCACCGGACCCTCCTCTGGGGAGTACTCCCCATCACCGGCGCACCAGAACACATTGCACGCCGTGACCACCTCAGGAAACAAACCAGCACATGAGCGCCAGACGACCCCGTGTCTGGGCACCCTTGTTCCCCCTGCGATGGGTCAGGTCATTTGGCCCCGCCGCCTGCTAATTTTCGGCCGCAGAGGATAGGGAGAGCGGCCAACATCATACCGACACTCCTCCTCCCCGTGCGGCCCCACCGCGTCCGCCATCAGACGGTGACAACCCCGTCAAGACCGCGGAAGGTAGGAAGAGCGGCGCACTGCAATACCGGCACTCCTCTCCCGCCGCGGCCTCCAACCCTCAGCCGCGATGCCTCCTATACGACATCGCGGCCCGTCTCAGTTGCGATGTCGCCCAAGCGGCACCGCAACCTACTTGTTGGCCGCTACGTCGTCGGCTTACCGGGAAAAGCCCTGACGAGCGGCCCCTCCTCGGGTTTGCATGCAAACCACATGTATGGCAATGCATGGGCATGTTTTACTCAAATAAATATTATTTCTATTTCCTCTTCGCTTCAACGTTCACAAGCTTCCTCTCTGTGAGAGGGAGTGGACTGTAATCTGCCACGCGAACTCAGTGAGGTCTGGTGGATGTCACATAATATGTTTGGTTCTAGCACCATGCCGGTTTTCGGACAGTCATGTCATAATACTTTTAAGAATCTTTTCCACTCACTACATACATAAATTTTAATGGATTTAACTGGTTTCACTTTTAAGAAAGCCTATTTGATTTAATCAAAAATCAATCGGCTTAGCCTTAACCAACTAGTTAGGTTTGGGTCGGCTTACAGTCCAAACGGATGCAGCAGAATACCAGTATTTTACTTAAAGCCTATTCAATTTGAATATCAAATGTTATTTGACTCAAACAATCCCAATTCATAACAGATGTAAAAAAAATGTGATTTTTGGTTAGATCAGACTTTCTAAAAGCGAGTGTCAATTTTGTCCAACCTCCAACACACAGAGAGCAAGTGAGAATCTTCTACTTCATTTAATAAAACTCTTACAGAAAACACAAAGCCTAAACCGCTGCGTCTAGAAGCATTAATTATTTATTACATAATCACGGTGAGCATTTTTGAAAATTCATCCCCTAAAGGGGTTAAATAGGGGATGACAGTTTGTGTGGAATTTCGTCAGTTTTGTCGACGGTAGATCGCATCGAGCACGTAGCTTGTTATAACATAAGTTGCTACACGCGAGTGTTCTACGAGTATACCGCTTTGGAGAATACAGAGAAATAATGTTTTTTATCTTGTTCTTAGTGTCGATGCCAGTATAAAATGACTCGGCATAAAATTCGGCTACGTGTTTGGCGCCATCACTAGCGTCCATCAGTTAACGTTTTTTAATTTTTTTCCAGGGTCTATCCGGTGAACCTCTGCTAATCACCACTCAATTCTCCCGCTGTATCTACACCATCATTGGAGTGACGTCATTCGGCACTTCCCATTGTGGTCCTAATACCAGCACTCCTGATGTCTACACCAGGGTGGCTTACTACAAATCCTGGATTGAAAGTGTCGTGTGGGCTTGAATTATGCCTGGCGAATTTTTTTATTGGATTGTGATTAAATACAATTGTTATTGAAGTATAATATTTTTTTTTCTAGACTACCCATACTAACCTAAAAAACTGGCCAAGTGCGTGTCGGACCACGCACAATGAAAGGTTCCGTAGTTGGGATGAATTTATCCCAAGAACAATTTTTGTCACATATCCGAAAACAACCATTTACTAAAAAAGATTTTATTTTACTTCTTTGTTGGCATGATTAATATGTATATACCTACCTACCCATGCCAAATAACGTCTAACCGGATGCCGCTGAATAGTTACCAGTATTTTACATGGAGCGACTGTCTATGCCTCCACAACCCAGTAACTGGGTAATACGATACTCCTTGGTAAAAGTTGCCAGACTTTCGGGCTTCTGACGACCCGTAACGACTGTCAAAGATCTACAAATGACAGCCGGGACCAACGCGAGGCAAGGAGAGGTCTCGATATGTGATAGATGGCCACCCATTCACGGACCATATAACAATTTTATAGCAAACAATTTTTTGTTATGTTGTCAAACTATTTGATTGATATGGCTGTTGTCATCTCAATTCTTTATTGCATTCCATAATGTAAAACGGTTGGTAAGCTTAAAATTAATGACACAATTATGGACCCTGTCGGGCACAGCATAGTAGGAGAGAGGAGGAAGAGCAGTCTGCAAGTCACAGCAGGTAAGAGGACTGTCGCATTTTGTCACCTCTCTCGCTCATCTATGGAACCAAATTTTTAAGATTGTTAAATGAAATGCTAATGATGCTTTTTTTGAAAAATGTAATCAATTAGCGAACTAAGTAGTAAATAATATTAATTTAATAGGTAGGTAGGTAGGTTCAAATCCGTATGGGAAATGAATTTCATTGTGTAATTTGTTCATATAGTTTGAAATTTTCAATGCGCCACTATAAAATTGTGATTTAACCTGTGTACTATAATTTAAACAATAGTTTGTAAAAACTATTAATAGTTTATTAAAAGAAGAAGAAAGAAAGAAAGAAATTACAGCAAAAGTTACTATTAAATATATTACAGCAAAAGCTTGGAAGCTTTTGCTGTAATATATTTAATAGTAACTATATGTTATGGAACCAAAAATGAACCACAAAATTGTTAAATAATTTAAAAACGGAATTATATTTAAAGAAAATATTCTAGTCACAACTGGTCAGGAAGTTACTAGATTATGTCGACATATGTCGACGTGAAACCAGAAGTAGTTACAAAGTTACCGAATTCACAAAATGGTTTATTGCTTCCAGCGATTCTCAAACGTTTGGACAGGCCTCCATATTATCAAATTATGTTTAGTATATTACTAACTAAAGGGGGCTCGTCCCACCTTATATCGGTTGTGCCTAGTACATGGGTACTGGGCAACAACAAAGACTCTGTCCTGTTTTGGCCAAGGACGAGAAAAAACAGCGAAGCGAACCTTGAAATATTAAGGAGAGATGAAAAAAGTGTGCCTTCGGAGAATTGGGGAAAATTAAAATGTGTCGTGAAACTACAAGGCATAGCTACTTTTGCATAGCTACTTTTGCTGAAGGAATTCGATTAGAGGAACTATATTCAAATTTTGAGGAAACTGAAGAAGAGGAGAGGTAAGTTTTACGACGTGTTTTATTCGACAATAATTCGACGAAGTGACGCGCCCCACTACCGCAGTTTAAAATAACCTACCTATAATTTTAAAAACACATTTATGTTGTGTTATCCATTTAATAAACTCAGCTCAAAAATTACCTATCTGTTTTTGAGTTGAGATGTTTTTAATAATTAGACTTAAGTACATAAAACTAACTTTACAAACTTTTACTTTACATCGATGATACACTTGTGTTTTTAAAATTGATTATAGGAATTTTAAAAACACAAGTTTATCGATGTATCCCCGTTAAGTAAAAGTTTAAAAAGTTCAAATTTTCAATTGATACTAGCTACGAATTATACACTGGTTTACCTTTAGGTTCATATAAAGCTACTTGATTTTCTCATTTTGATCTTCGTCGGACGAACACAAAACTACAATTTTATGTATTTCTTCTCATAGCTACTAAAAACACAATAAGTAGGTGTAGGTAGGTACATAAATCACAAAAAAACCAATACTTACGTTGCACGTAAATTGTTGATAGTGTACGGTGCACGTACATGGTTTTTTAAAATGATGTAGTAAGCAATGAGTTGTGCGATAAGTAGGCTAGCATCTTTGCACTTATAGGTATGCGCGACCTACATTAGAAAGCATGACAATCATGCAGCAGCAGCATGCAGGGCACGGATGATGCTTTCTGTACCAATATTTAATTTAGTGTTCAATTAGACGCGGTTTGGGTCGGACAACTTGCATTTTTATTTCCTGATTCGAGCCCGTTGGCACTCATTGACAATTGCACTGACATTCTAGAATTAATGTTAGGGTGTGTTTGCATTTGCACCCTACAGATAGTTTTTTTGGTGATTAAAGATTTGAAGTTTAAAGATGAAGAAGACGAATAAAATAACATATTTCGATATTTTCAGAAAAACTAGTACCTACTTAAGTACTTAAATGATAATACCTAACATACTTGTAGCGAGGAGCTCGTGGCTAAGTAATAACAGCCGCACGGGTCCGCTTGCCGGGGTCGGTCCGTGGATGAGTGACCATCTTTACATACCGAGACTCTTCCGTGCCTCGGAAAGCACATTAAGCCGTTGGTCCCGGCTGTCATTCGTGGATCTTTTTCGTGTTACCTACGGGTCATCAGAAGCCCGAAAGTCTGACAACCAGTTAAGACTATTACCCCTTGGTAAGCCAAGGGGTATCGTATTACCCAGTTAATGGGTTGTGGAGGTCAGATAGGCAGTCGCTCCATATAAAATACTGGTATTCAGCTGCAACCGGTTAGACTGGAAGCCGACCCCAACATAGTTGGGAAAAGGCTAGGCAGATTGATTTATTGAACATACTTGTAGCCGAGATCCAGTTCCGCTGTGTAGGTAAATAAAAAATATTTAATGACGTAAAGACCACAGAGTAGATAATCTAACAGAGACCAAACTTCATAGAATCTTGCGGCGATACCTAGCGATCTAAACAAGCGGTTCTGTATGTGACAGCTTACAAATGATAAAAATGCAGCTTATGCATTCGTAAATTATAGTTAGCAGTCATTATTGCTGTCCTTGTAACAATTTATTATGGCATCTGTTTCCTCATGTTTAGCTTTCGAAATTAAGGGAAATTCATAAAAACGCGCAAACGTCACAAGCCATTATACAGTGCCGCCATTATAGTTGTGCTTATTTTTTCCACAGTCTATGTGGATGATGTTCTAATTTATTTTGCAGGTAGTGGTCAACATTCGAATTTGTGTGCGGTAGGTACAACAGACGCCAGCAGGTCAAGCCAATCGAAACTGTAAAATTTTCCCAATCAACCTTGAACCTAATGCTTTAGCGATAAAGATGAAAATCTATTACAGAAATTTGACAGATTGTAGTAGCTTGATGTGCTGGCGGCTGGACTCTGGACCACAACAAAAAGTGAACACAATTTTTTTTTTTCAAAAAAGAACAATTTACAAAAAAAAAACACTACCTACTACAATTATATTACATAAATAAAGAGGTAGATATGGCACTAGCGCGCGCAAATTGTTGCAGACAAATTCAAAGTTTCAGACAATTGTTGTACCTAATTTGATTTAGTCGGCTAATGGCAGCGAACGAAACAAAGCGTGTCCGCCGTGGCTTAGTAATAAATCTTAATAAAATACCAAGCAATCTCTTTCTGCATCATACGTTCCGTATTATCTATCGCAGTCATAGTTGAAAACTACTGTTCATGTAAGTACCTACAATTGTTAAAACAACGCAACGATATCTGAATGCCACTCGGTATGAACGTAGCGTATCTTTCCTTCATAACATCATTGACCTACTAAGTGAAAAATAACTTTAATTTCGGAAGTCAGAGGCAAAAAACGATAATACAAAACGAAAGACACCAACTTCCGAAATTAAAGTTATTTTTCACTCTGTAGTGTTTTTTTGGAAGTCATTTTTTTTTTTTTTTTTTAAAGTTTTTATGTTGTTGACTTTGCTCGCACCTTGATATTCTGTTGTTTATGTAATCTGTGGCCACAGGTATGTGAAATGACGTCAGACGGTTCGGGAGTTCACCTACAAGCTTTGACCTTAATCTCAGTGTTGGTATTGACCAGCTTTGCTGGTCACAATGATGTTTATAATATGTCATTGATTACTCCTAGGAGACGTTTCCAGGCAGTTGCACTTTACCTATGCAATTACTAGCTTTTGTCCGAGGCTTCGCCCGCGTGGATGTCGGAAATTAGCCCACCGGAACTTACTACCTGTATAACACATGTGTTAATTCAGGTTATAAACTATCTATGTGCCAAATTTCATCCAAATCCGTTCAGTCGTTTTTGCGTGATTCAGTAACAAACATCCAAATATAATATTAGTAGGATTTCATCACCGTAGCTGTTAAACAAAACGGTCACGGAAAACTTCCTTGTAATGGGAAACCTCTTACGATAAATTAAAATCAAAAACTTAAAGGCTCCCGCAGACAGGCGCGACGCAACTCTAGTAGAACAACTATGAAAACTTCATGGAAAGTGTTCTATCAGAGTCGCGTAGAAAAAAGAAAGCTTGACTATTTAATTACTCATACCACAGATTATTAATGTGTGCTCATACATAGATTCTTAGGCAATACATTAATGGCCTATTTCACGATGTCCTAATAGTCACTACTCACCAAATAAATTTAAAAAAAAGCGGCCAAGTGCCTGTCGGGTCACGTGCAGTAATAGGGTTCCGTAGTTGCACAATTATGCGGACTAAGAAGAGGGCTTTTTGTTGTTTCATGAATATTTGACTATTACTCGTAAACTTGAAAAGCTTACTTAGCTGTGGTAGTTTTCCTTTTAACTTCGTTATAAATATTACTACCGTGAATTTTTTCACCCATTCAAAAGTAACCGTTTACCTAGCGGGGAGACACTTCGACTCTAAAAAAAACTTGCACTTTAAAGCTTAACATTTCAGAAACTGATTACTAAATCGAAAAATTGTTTTCAAAACCCGCAATATTTTTGAAAGACCCATCCAAAGACACCCCACACCATGAGGTAGACGAGGAAAAAAAAAACGTCCCCACTTTACGTGTAGGTACCCTAAAAAATGTTTTTGAAGATTTTATTTTACCACTTTGTCTGCGTGATGAATATGTATGTCCATGCCAAATTATAGCTTTCTAGTACTAAGGAATGGAATAGAATTTGTATGAAATATCTGCCAAGTTATTTACACCTCGGATCCGGATTTCACTAACATTTGTTTACAAAACTAGTTTTTTTTCTGAAACTCCTCAATGAATGAAGTAAGAGATAGTAGCCCAACAGTTGAAGCGCCGACTGACAAGCGTGAGGTCGTCAGTTCAAACTCCATACCAATTTCTTTATTCTTCAAAAAAGTATAATAAAAAGGATACAAAAAAATAAAAAAACAAAAATAATATTTAGTTGAATTTATTTAAATAAAACATTGTATAATTAAAACTTGAATCTCCTATATCTAATAATGATAAAGTATTCGAAGAGTACTAATCTAGTGGCGAAAATGTCACGCACAGATTGCATTTCAGGGGCGCGCGTCTGTCATTGTAATTTAAACCTTATTTCAATGTTCACAAGTCACATGACGCACGCTCCTGATTTGAAACGACTTTACTTTTTTCTCTAGCCTGATACATCGACTTTTTCTTTACAAATATTGTCAAATGTTCACAGGTTTTTTTTTAACGTGCGTAACAATTGTTACAAGAGCGCTAAATGAACAGTAAATATCGTTTTCCTAACAGTATTGTATATTATAATGATATCCTTTTATTGCCTACATCTTATTAAGAACAATCCAAACTATTTTCTAGTTGGCAGACTTTAAGAAGTCTGCCAACTAGAAAATAGTTTGGATTGTACAGAGATCAATTTATTTCTTACCGGACGTCGAGCTGCCCATTACTCGTCGTCCGCAAGCCCGCACCTACGGTGGCCGGAAATCGGCAATGGATTCCCGCCGCCCAGGGCGTCTCCTGCGGCGGCTAGGGGCGCGAGGGTGCGACTGTTGCCTCTCCCTCACGCGTTCCGCCTTCTCCTTCGCGAGCATTACTGCTTCGCAGAAGGAGGTGACGGCCTCCCATGCACTCTCGTTCCGCACCATGGCCTGGACCAGGTTTGGACGCGAGAGATCGCCGCCGCCGAACACGATACCCCTCGGTAGACTGGTTGTCAGGCTTTCGGGCTTCTGACGACCCTTAACGACTGTCAAAGATCCACGAATCGTCATAAAATTCATCTTTAGGATAACGACAGAAACTGTTCACATAACGCCCGCCTTATATTTAGTTGCATGACGGTTTTAAGGAGGATGCGCTAAGGTAGCCCGCGAAATTCAATTTTCTTACGTTTTTTGCAATTTACAGGTCAGTGTCAGGTTGTATGTTGATTAAAATATGAGACGCGGCCGTAGCTAATATGGCTTTACAGAATTATAATCATTAGAATCAGCAATACAACTCCATAAGTTAGAATTGACCTCAAATCTAGCGATTTCATGAAATCATGAGGATCAAAATTTGAATTTCGCAGGCTACCTTGGCGCATCCCCCTTAATGTTAAATTAATATAATAAACTACATTATATTTGACGAATCTACCACACATTCAAGTTACATTGACATCTAGTATAGAAAACTGTATCTGTTGGTCGCGCATGCGCAATGGAATCTTTTTCAACCCGCACTGTGTCCACGTGCTGGAACACGGTCCACTCCCTCTCACCGAGAGGTCTGTGTCCCAGCTGTGGGGACCTTACAGGCTGATTTTGCTTATATTAGCTGTCAATCAAACCTTAGTTAGATCACCTTAAGTAAAATAGAGCCTAGTTTTTGCTGAGCGACGCATTGTTCTTGTTATTTGTAAAAATAAAAGTTATTGATTTTTCGACTCTACAATTCGGCTTTTTGTTGCCGTTTTGATTGTTTGATATCATTTGCCAGTGGCGAGCGTAACGGCGCCTCTTCACAATCGGCAATCATAAACTTTCATTCCGTTTAGGATAATTTTTGAGACAAAAAGTAGTCTATGTCCTTCTCCTGGATGCCATCTATCTCCATGCCAAATTTTATCGAAATCCGTTCAGTGTTTCAGGTAATCATCTATGATCGCCGATTGTGAAGAGGCGCCATAACACAGAGGCGATGTAAATTGTCTTTGGTCCCTGGCCCTGACTTAGGCAATGGACAAAATTTATTATCAACTTGACTGCTTGAATACGAGGCTTTTGCCTGCTTTGCATGTATATCTAATAAACTCAGTTCAAAAATTATTATCTGTTTTTGAGATGAGTTAAATAAATGTCACAATAAAAATGCGTTTTAAATAGTTATCTATTAAATTAACATATTTACTAGTCCTCTAATTGATTACACTTTTAAAAAAAGCATCTTTTCATTTAACATTCTTAAAAATTTGGTCCTGTGTGAGCGAGAGGTGACAAAATGCGGCAGCGCGCTTCCCCTTCCGGGAGTACATGTTCTTTTTATATTACGCGCGACCAACAAATTAGTTTTCTTATTTATATTACACACATAATAATAAACGGTATACAAAGTGTATTGTTATGATAATATAAACTATTGCTCTGTACCAGTATCGCCATTGAGTTAAGATGTTACATCTCTGCCGATACCTTTAGAGGAATGGCATGGCGATAATAACTATGATTGTAGTCTTCTAGTTTGATTAGCCATCGATTTTCATTTACGAGCAGTCGAAAACTACAATTACGAAGACACGACAATCACCTTTGAATCTTGCGCAAATGTATGGATTTATGTTGGTGATTGTACATGTCAGTATCGGACAGATCAACAAATGGTTACTGAAACTAGATGACTGTAGTTAGAGAAAGATATGTTACGCGCTAACATCGCAATCACTAAACCTGGACTCTACGCACGACTACATGCACCGAAACTAGCACATCTGTGATCACAGTCGCAAACCTACAGTTACCGATAGACAAGGAGATAGGAGCCGCCGCTGTCGTGCAAGCGAAATCGCGTTAGCCGCCAAATGTTTACGATTATAAATGATGTCCATCTCGCTATAACAAACATGGCGAAACAAACATTACATATTATTATAATTTTTCAACAAATTAACATTTTTGGCTGTACTTACGAGTGAAAAGAAAACCCGTGAAACTTGTTTTTGGTTTTTGAACAATTTGAAAATACAGGACGGCATTTTTGCTGCTTATTAAGACGATTACGGTAATTTTACTGAACGTGCTACACAAACGCCAGTTCGATTGTGACTAAGGTCAATTGTGTGCGTATAACACAATTTATGCGGTCCACGTCAAGGAGCGCGAACCATATCTTCCTAATTTAAAAATCAATGATTACTAGACATACAATCACATACAACACACACTACTATGTTAAAAACTATTAATAATTATGTTCTCAAGTGTTAAATAAATATAATTAAGATATTGTACTTCAAAAGACATGGTTAACACAATATAAGGTTTTGATACAACATTGTGTTTCTCGAGAAATCACATTATTTCTACACGAGTGTACTGCCCTAGAAATGTCGAGCTACCTACGAGGCGTTGTGTCCTAGGTTCTATGCCCGAGTGAAACAGCTTTTAGAGGACGCAACGTATCTGTCATTGCAATAGGGTACACCCCAATTAGACAGATAAAATCGGCAAAATTGATAAGTATAATAAAGAACTTCCGATTTTTCTTTCTCTAAATAATAAAGTATGTAGGTTACATACATACTAACATAATTTATAGTTGTTTTTATTTACAATATAAGCCATGATACTCCAAAGTAAATAATGTACAGATAAAGTGATTCTTAGACTATGTGTACCTAATAATAGTCCAAGAGTCAGTTTTGTTTTAAGATTTTAATAAAATTATCAACTTATGTTAGATTTTAAGTTAATTATTTTGATCGTTAGTACAGTTTTAAAATATTTACACATTTCTATCTAGCATTTTCCCAAGAACGAGGATCAGCTTCTAGTCTACCCAGATGCATCTGAATATCAGTATTTAACATGGAGTGACTGTCATCTGACCTCCACATCCCAATTACTGGGGAATACTGATCAGACTTTCTGGCTTCCGACTACCATCATAATAAATTACAACAGGAACCATAAGGCCGTGATATTCACCCATTCACAAGCTAAGTATAGTTGCCAAATGACTACACAGATGAAATTATATTCTTGATTTAAGATAATAATATTAAAATCGACTACAGCTACGTTATAAGAATTAGTATAGATTGTATTAGTACCTATAATATACTTTCATAATGATTACATAGCAAGTGTAGTAACGTTATAATATCTAGTTGAAATTATGTCTAACATTTAATGCAGTACAATAATGCGATTGAAGTAAGAATATGAGCGACTGGACAGTCGACTCGTGGTCATTTGTGGTGACGTCATATGTGACGTCACTACAAATGAGTCGCGTTCTACACATTCTATTATGCCAATACTCATCAAAGTTAGTCTAGTTTTTCTTATTCCAATCGCATAGTACTTGAGACTTGTTTAAATTACGTATTTTTTTTTTTAATCAACCTCTTTTCGATAATTCTACAACTACCTTCTTTCCTGTATCATTTATCATCACATTTTTTTTCTTTTTTTCTATCCATTATTAGACTTTTAATAACTAAATTACAACATGTTATGCCCCGGCCACACTAACGTCAACGTCAGAGCTCATCATCGCCATAAACATCGCGGAAGTTAAATTCGGTCAAATTATCGCGGTACGTGGTGGCTACACCTCTACGACCAACGTAAGGACTTTGCATATTCCGTCAATGTGGCCGCGGCATTAGAGTTAAATATACAGACTGCAGTTAGACCTGACGATGACGCGGCGCTAAAGCAGCGTACACGTTCGACGAACGTCTACGAGACGACGATGCCGTACGATTATAATTTAGTCCTTTATTCTAACATCTAGCAGGCTTATGACGCCGTCAGTCCTACGCCTGATCTTGCCACGACCGGGAGCCTCCCTCTTGCCCAATGAGAGCGAGGGAGTGCACCTGAGTTACTTGTGCGCTTGATTTCCTGCGTCTATGGCTAGTCTACGTTAAGATTGGCCGCCATGACCAATATACAGTCTATATGTAAAACTCATTGATTTTTTCACTCTATCTGGAGCAAATCCTATCATACTGATCTTGCTAGTCATTCTGACAGCAATAGATCTTGTATATTAAGCTGATCAACATGTTTTAATTACATTTGACGATTAATCTCACGCTAATAGCGTCGTATTTTGTTATCACGAATTTCTCATCCCCACAATTTACTAAAAATCCTCCGTTTACGCGCGAATCTGTGACAATGGATGGTTATTTTGATCATAAAGCCTTCTGTTACGCCAAATATCTCTATTGGATCTTTTTTCAAACTATCTGGATTATTGATTTTTTAATGAATATTAGTAATTTTTAACTATTACATTTATTCACAGTTATCAATATGTTTAGATATCTAAATCCACTTTTTTGCACATATTCCACAGAAACAATTTGATTATTGTAAAACAGTTTTTATTATTATTATAGAATATACATAGTATCCATGATTGTACACAGTTGAGTCGGTCAGCAGCATTGCTGACTGGCCAGAGTGCGCCAGACACACGTACAATGCGTGCCACGAAAGAAGACACTTGACACCCCACGTAGTCAGACTTGCGCAGTAGATTATAATTCTCTGAATCTGATTATTCTGATTTATAGGTCTCTTTAGCGGTATGAGGTCTGAGACGGAAAGGGACCGGACGTCATCGGGGCAGCGGAAAGAGCGCGAGGCGCGACACTGCGCTCGTCAAGTCTCATCTTTCGTGACACGCATTGTCAGTATCGCCACTCGTGTGGCTGTTCGCCATTTTGCGATGTAACTTCAAAGATAGAATCGCGTTCTAAATATTAGAATATAGCTAACTCATCAAAGTCGTTACGCGGACATTAACACTAAGTTCACACTGAGTGTCCATGTCTGTTTGTTTATTTATGCTGTGACAGTCGAGTCGCGGGATGACAGTCGAGGCTAAGTTTTGCGCCATATCTTCGTTAAAAGAGTCGCGTTCTAAATATTAGAATATAGCTCACTCATCAAAGTCGTTACACGGACACTAACACTAAGTTTCACACTGAAGGTGTCCATGTTTGACAGTTGAGGATTCTAAACCATTTGATTAGCCGCTGAAAGTTGCTTGTTTTTTTCAGTTGCCACTATAAAAGTAGTTTGATCAACGTCTAAGTGATTTTTTAATTGGAAGCTCTCACTTTGCGAAGATTGGTCTTTGCGCGAGCACGTAAAAGATTTCACATGACGCACATAGTGTCATAGAATCACTGTTAGACTCGTCACTGTTCAAAAGAAATTGAATTTTATCACTTATACTAATCACTTCAGGTATAAAAATATAAATATTTATTGTGTTGCAGAAAAATTTGTTGAGAATTCGAATTGGAAACTGTTTTTGCACTGTATAGTGCCTTTGTACGACGTTCCGACATGTTCCTTATCACAAGGCACCGCAATTGGGTATACACACGTATTTTTCCAGCAAAGCGTCACATGTCTGACCCTGCATGTCACGTCACACATTTTCAAACACTACAACGGCACACATAGTGTCCTAATAAAAAATTTCCCTTACTGACTAATAATCAATGTTTGATTTTTGTTCATTTGAGTTTGATTTTATCACTTCATTTTTTTAAGTTTTGACCACTCTACACTGCCATATATTTCCGGATCTATCTCGGTATATCGTCCAGCGCGTCTCTACTGGTGTAATGAGACACGCGTCTCCCCTCGCGCGCACGCCGCACTCAGGCGTTTACAGCTCGGAGAGAGCCCCCGCCGCCAGGTCCACGGACAGGACGGCGGCGGGGGCAGCGCGCCCTCAGCTGCGGCGATGGCGCCCGCCGCGCCGGCGACGCTCGCGGCGCACCTGTAGATACATACATATTAGAGCCATTAGAGAGTGAAAACTTGTGTGGAAATCGCTTGTCATGATATGGGCACATTCTACACATCATACAGTCGTCCGACGAGCTGCTTACGAAGTTTGGCGAACTACGTATCCAAATCAGGCTGGCTCTCGTCGGACGACTGTATGATGTATAAGACTGTGGTATGGGCATGTGATGCGGAGGAATAAGGAAAATGTCGTCAGGAAAGTTTTGAGTATGAATGTTTGAAACAATGGATGAACAGTGTGAAAGATGATATGAATATGACGACTAATACAACAATCAATCTGCCTAGCTCTTTTCCCAACTATGTAGGGGTCGGCTTCCAGTCTAACCGGATACAGCTAAATACCAGTTTTTTATATATAGAGCGACTGCCTATCTGACCTCCACAACCCAGTAGCTGGGTAATACAATAGATACTCCTTGGTAAGGACTGGCTGTCAGACTCTCAGGCTTCGGACGACCAGTAACAACTGTCAAAGATGACAGCCGGGACCAACAGCTTAACATGCTTTCCGAGGCACGGAGGAGTCTCAGTATGTAAAGATGGTCACCCATCCACAGACCAACCCCGGCAAGCGTAGCTTAACCTGATGGATCGACCCATGCGGCTGTTAGTACTTAGCCACGAGCTCCTCTACTTTAGACCATCGAACTTCTAAAGCACTCCTTAAAGTTTTATTTTTTAGCACCTTATATTATCATCAAAATTCATTAATTCAAATGTGCTGGACTTTTTCTGAAGGTTAAAAGTTACCACAGACATCCACCTTCCTGGTGTATAAGCTGGATTAAAATAAGTCGAATTCCGTCAGCTAAACTGGTCGGCGAAAAAGTTCGCGTAGATCATCAACGAATAACAGTAGACAATATATTAGTATTAACTATAGGATATTCACAATGGGATGAGACACCGAAACAAACCCCTTTTACAGTCCATCCAACCAATTTTCACTTCTATTCCGTAGGCTTAAGGATGGCATTAAAAACAAAAGAAAGTGATTACAATACCAACTGTTTACTGCAGCTGCCATTTGTCATGCCACCAACGAAATACAAGTCAAAATCGGTTGAACGGACTTTTATGGTTTGTTTACCTTTTATCTAAGGCCTCTGCCTCGCATTTTGCGGGCAGCGGGGCGGCAGCGGCGGCGGGGCGGGAGCGGCCGGTTTTTATGCGTAAAAACAAATGGACCGGACCTCGTAAACAGCGGCGCGGAAGCGGGGCGGGACAATGCGAGACGCGCCGCCGCCGCCGCCCCACTGCCCGCGAAATTCGAGGCAGAGGCCTTAGGGTTGACCCACATCTGTCAGCACGGAATTGCCTTTTTTCGTGCTTTATCCTTTTCTATCTCTTAGGATCATCATTTCCTAGAGCGATAAAGATAGAGACCGCGCGGTGGAATCGGCGATGCGCTCGACACCACGGCCAAAATGGCTGAGAGGCGCTGGAGTGCTGACGAGTGCTATCGAGCGCGATATCATGCTTCCATTGCATTGCATGATCGTATTCGACAACACTCAACGGCGACGGCGTGCGATCTTACGCTGAAGCACGCGATAGCACGCTGCAGCACACACGGCATAAATGCTGTTCCGTGCTGACAGATGTGGATCAACCCTTACGGCTCCCTGAATAATATCGGTGATATTTTGGTTTTTCCGATACATCGGTATCGAAGATATTTATTTGCCGATACACCGATAATTCAAAATTTCGTGCGTTTAAAAAGCCGTAGTAACCGAACCGACCCCTCTGATCATATTCTCTCAAGCTCTTCTAATATTTACACACTAAGGGGGATGCGCTGTGGTAGCCCACAAAATTCAACATTTTTTTGGGTTTATTGCAATATCAGGTCGTATCTTGATCAAAATTTGATACGCGAACCATAAAAATCATCAATACACATCTCTCTAAGTTAGATTTCGTGCATTTTCGTCTCATTTCCGAAATCCGACCAAGCTGCACGAAATCTAACTTAGAGAGATGTATTGATGATTTTTATGATTACAAATATGTAAATACATATGTTTCATTGTCGCGTATCATATTTTGATCAAGATATAACCTGACATGGACCTGCAAGTTGCATAAAACGCAAGAAAATTTGAATTTCGCGGACTACCACAGCGCATCCCCCCTAATATCATGACTTACCGTGCCAACCTCGCCCTCTGCCCACCGTTCGTACGCACGCTCGTGTTTCAGCCACTCTTGATACTTGTACCACCATTCCTCCCACTTCACGTAGTCGCCTAGAGTTAACCCTGTTAACAAAACGTATGTTGTAACAAAGTATTCATCTTTAACTAACTTTTTAGACCTATGTATAAAAAAAAAGAAAAGAAAAACGCGTTTAACTGGCATTACAGCAAAAAATAAATACACCTGCAATGTATCCTGCTTATGCGTATGAAGTTTCATTAAAATCGGTTCATTCATTTAGATAAAAAAACTTTTTTACAAAAAAATACAACCAACTTCCAAAAACAACACTACAAAGTGAAATATAACTTTAATTTCGGAAGTCGGTGTCTAGTTAAATGTATTTTCGTTTTTTGCCACCGACTTCCGAAATTAAAGTTATTTTTCACTTTGTAGTGTTGTTTTTGGAAGGTTGTATTTTTTTGTAAAAAAGTTTTTATTTTTCACTTTTTAGTTGTGTACCTACCCCACACAAATTCTAACACCACTATCTGCAAAACAAACTAGAACATCATCCATATAAAAGTCAGGAGAAAATACGTATTATTGAAGCCAACTCAAAAACTACCAAAGCAAAGTTAATCAATTTTATATGGGACCAACTGTGGAACCCTCTCGAATAAAACAAAAAAAAATCCAAATCGGCCCAGTCATCTTCCGAGTAATCGGGGAACATACATAAAAAAAAAGGTTCCGACGAATTGAGAACCTCCTCCTCTTTGAAGTCGGTTAAAAAAGGACTTGGAAAGTTTGTATGGAGCCAACGCTCTTAACAGTACAGTAGGCCCCGCGCGTGAGTGGTAACAAAACCAGTTATCAGCTGGCTTATTCTTTTAAAATCGTACGCACTAAGCCAGCTAAAGGTCGTAGCGTTACCAACGGCGTGCGGTCGAGTGAACGGCCGCAAGGCAACAGGACGAATCGTGTTACTTACCTCTGAGATAGCCACGTTTCTTATAGTAATCATATCTGACACGCACGTCGTCCCAGGACGGTAAGCCGGCCGGCGCTGCAAGCAGTAGTTCTTCGGGATAGCTGCCTGCCGCTGCGCCTTCTAACGCCCTGTAGAGCAGATGATTTATTAGTAAAATAGTGATGAAACTTGTGGGTTTAATGTGAAGGAGTTTGTTGCGCCACTTCTTCTTCCCAGCTAAAGCATTAGGAAGTGGTGTAAGGCGGGCGTTTTGGAAGACTGTCTTATGTAATTTTGACGTTCGATGCCTGCTGATTCATAGCCTAGTTTCGAGTAAATGACTTGATTTTGAATGTTTATAAAAAGACCACAATTATTGTTACAGAGCAGTGGTGGCTCAGTGGTAATGTCCTCACCTAGGACCTACAAACCCAGGCAACTCAAAAACAAATTGTAAGTTTAGATATTTAAATAAACGTATAGTTTCGCTATGTTCGTCCTTCTGTCCGTCCGCACCTTAGCTCAGAGAATCTTAGAAACCATAATCTTATCTTATCTTAGAAAGCTATAATTTGGCATGGATTTACATATTCATCACGCCGACAGTGGTAAAATAAAATCATGAAAAAAAAAATGTTTTATGGTTCGGGGATGTTTTTTTTCTCGGGTGTTGTTGGATGAGTCTTTCAAAAACATTGCGGGTTTGTGAAAACGATTTTTCGATTTAGGGATCCGTTTCTGAAATATTAAGCTTTAAAGTGCTAATTTTTGTTAGAGGCAAGTCTCCCAGCCCTGCCAGCTAAACGGTTAAATTTAGATGGGTGAAAAATTTCACGGTAGTAGTATTATAACGAAATTAAAAGGAAAACTATCACAGCTAAGTAGACTTTTCAAGTTTACGAGTAATAGTCAAATATTCATGAAACAGCAAAAAGCCATGTTCTTAGTCCGCATTATTGCGCAACTACGGAACCCTATTACTGCGCGTGGCCCGACACGCACTTGGCCGCTTTTATTTACAGTCCGTTCAACGACCGATTTTGACTTCTATTGCATTGGTGGCATGACAAATGGCAGCTGCAGTAAACAGTTGGTATTGTAACCACTTTTTTGCTTTCAATGCCATCTTATGCCTACGGAATAGAAGTCAAAATCGGTTGAACAGACTGTAAAAAAGGTTTATTAATTGTCTATTCTTATTTCAAATGGAGTACAGGTAAATTTAATTTGACCATCACTTCTCTCAAAACGGCGAAAGAAAACAGCGTGAGGAAATTGGCTTAGCCTAGAACCCCACATTCAATCCGCGTGGTGGATCATGACCTGCTCCCTCTCACAGAGAGGAGGCCTGTGGGTTTAGTGCGAGTTTTTATACTTACTCTATCGCGTTTACGTTAACGTTACCTTACGTCAATTTGTATGAAATAATTGTGCTTCCCATTATAGTCACCAGACGGCGCTTATTTAGTTTCAGTACAAATTGAAGTTTACGTTAACGTGATTGAGTAAGTGTAAAAACTCGCACTAAGACCTCTGTGTCCCAGCAGTGGGAACATTATTAGCTGATCTAAGACATTGGTGGCTAGGCTTCACAGCCTGGCTCATCATTGTAATGTTTCTTGCCTGTCGGTTTTCTACAGACTGTACTTCGGAGAGTGCGCAGGAGCTCCGTGACCTGATCCCACCTTTTACTACCGGACTACCAGACGTAAAGTAGTACCCAACTGATATGGCTTACCGATGTACCTGCGCAGAAGAAGAGTTTTCAAAGCGCGGGAAATGCTATTGACCAATCGGCACGCTCCACGCACCGCGCTTCTTTTTCCTGTACCGCTATTGGTCGGCAGCTGCCGCCATGTT
This sequence comes from Cosmia pyralina, assembly GCA_946251885.1. Lineage (NCBI taxonomy): Eukaryota > Metazoa > Arthropoda > Insecta > Lepidoptera > Noctuidae > Cosmia > Cosmia pyralina. The sequence continues at coordinate 4,884,031 of OX276368.1, read as the reverse complement.
AGCCGCGCGCCGCGTGGCACGTTAGTCAGCCGTGTATTATGAACCTTATAGCAAATGCTATAAGGCTAACGGCTAACTTCTAGATAACTATCTAAGGTTGATTGTAAGTTTTAAGCATTCTTTCGTTAATCTTCGGGGCCTTATTTTATTTTCTGTAAGAACGAAGATTCACGACGCGCCTTATCAGTTGGTTACCATCCGCACTAGGCTGATATCCCGACCAGTCGTACTCAGAGCGATTCCTCCACATTTACTGTGCGCACAGCCAAAGTGTGGAACGAGCTGCCAGTGTCTCTGTTCCCTTTCAAATATAACCCGTCTGCCTTCAAAGCCAGAGTGAACAGGCATCTTCTGGACACGCTCGTTCCATCATAGACTTATCCATCGCTTTCCATCAGGCGCGATCGGGGACAAGAGCAGACCCAATAAGCAATAAAAAAAAAATCATGCCCAATGCCAAATTATAGGTATATGTTATAGTACTAACGGGTAAGGCGAGGGAGCGGTGGGCGCAGGTGCAGCGTTCTCGTCGCGCTCGATGCGCACGTGCAGCGTGCTCTCGCGGCGCGTTATGCGCATGTTCTCGAGGCGCGCGGAGCGGTCAGCTGACCATTGCGCCATCTTGCCGAAGCGCTCTGAGAGGGTTAGTCTGTGGAAGAAAGTGTGATTTTAGTGAAATATTAAGGGTGTATATCGAAGAACTTTTTCTTCCATATTTCCAGTACGCTAATCAATTTAGATGCATGAACTTATAACCGTTGTTTGAAGTAGTAAGCAATAAAATTAAAATATAACGAAAGTTACGTTAATGTGGGTCCCACGGATTTGTCACATGGAGGGAATAACCTTAAATGCTGTAGATAGAAAAATTTACTGAATGAAGACTTCATTTTTATTTTAAAAACAATACGAACTGCATTCAAAGAATAACAGCCGCATGGGTCGATCCATCAGGTTAAGCTACTTTTGCCGCGGTTAGGCCGCGGAAGGGTGGTGATGGTGATCTTTACATACCGACTCCTCCGTGCCTCGGAAAGCACGTTAAGCCGTTGGTCCCGGCTGTCATTCGTGGATCTTTGACAGTCGTTACGGGTCGTCAGAAGCCCGAAAGTCTGACAACCAGACTATCGTACCAGGTATCGTATTACCCAGTTAATGGGTTGTGGAGGTCAGATAGGCAGTCGCTCCACGTAAAATACTAATATTCACCTGCAAAGGTTGGCAGATTGACATTATAAAATAAGGATTCACATTTACCTCTGCGGCTGCGGATCCGAACTAGCATCGGACTCAGAATCCGAGTCACTATCGTTCAAGGCGGCCGCTATAGCCGCGGGCGACACTGCTCGCGGGTCCCTTGGGTCCCGGCGCGCGGGGCGCGGGACCGCGGGGCCTGGCGGCGGCGCGGGGGCCGCGGGCCTGCGCTCGCCCTCGCGCTTGATGTGCGTGGCGGGGACGGGCGGCCGGACGGCCATTTGGGAGCGTTGCCATTCTAGGACCTGGTGAGATGGCATTATGGCATATTTTAAAATGGCAGCTTTTTTTTCTGGGACCGCGTGATGGAATTCTGCCTACCAAGAGAGCCAATAAAGAGAGGCCTGTGTCCCAACAGTGAGAACATTATAGGCTGATTATTTTTAGGGTTCCTTACCTCAAAAGGAAAAAACCGTTTAAAAATCCTTAATAGGATTACTTCGTTGTCTGCCTATCTGTAAGTCTGTTAAGACCCTTTTTCTCAGAAGGTATCACGTTGAAATTAATACCAAACACGTAAGTCTTTGGTCATTTGAAGCCCTAAAAAAATCAAGCTTCTAAGTCAACGCAGTAAAAAAATAGGCCATTTATGCGACATATTTTGATACTCGCAAGTAAATCCAAACCTATAGGGTACTTCCCGTTGACCTAGAATCATGAAATTTGGTAAGGAGCAAGGTCTCATAGCACAAGTAAAGGAACAAGTCCGAAAATTGTTCACATAAAACTTTTTTTTTGTGATTTCTAGTTTTTCAACTACAATCATCATTAATTTTATTGAAAATAACCGATGTTCGACTAAACTTTTAATTTACACCGAATGTTCGGCCCAAGTTCGTATTCTGTTCAAACGACATTCGGCCCATCCCTACATTTAAGGATGCTGTTACAAATGGATAGTCAAATCATTACTTTTTACACAAAAGTATGTTTATTAAATAAAATGCTTTGCACTCTTAAAATGTTTTATGAGCAAATTGTTGATAGATGTGTATGGTACGATTCTGAACTATAAATATAATTTTAAATAGGTAAGTACAGTTTCTCAATAAATGTATCGAAGTAAAAATTTTCAGTTTGGTACATTTATTGAGAAACTGTACCCATCTAAAATTATAAAACTATAAATCATACTTTTGTGTAAAAAAGTAATGATTTGACTACCCATTTGTAACAGCGTCCTTAACTTACAATAATTATGTACACCCGAAAAACTTATCTAGTACATGCACCCATAAAATCGCCTGGCAAGAATCCAAAACCAAATAAATCAAAATAACATACAAATTGTACATACATTAGGCGCACATACCTTCTCTTCCCTGGTCCGCTTGCTGGCTTCCCGCGCTTTTAACAGCTCGCGGGTCGGTTGTACTGCTCGAGCTGGTGGGCGGGCCGGACGGTTTGGTGAAGCAGCACCGGTGCTAAGGAGATGAAAGGTAAAAATTAGTAAAGAAGCATATTCGAGTTTGATACTAGGTAGAAGATGAGACACAGGCGTCCTCTCGGTGAGAGGGAGCGGGCGTAAACCATCACGCGGGCCCAGTGCGGGTTGGTAGATGTCACATGTGTTTGTTTTCTTTGTATTCACGATTTTTTTCCTTCATGTTTTTTTCAGAGCAGTGGTGATGAAATAATTTACACAAAGTAAACGCCTGTCTGGATTCGAACCTACGACGTACAGTTCGTAAGTCGCCGCCTTTACCACTAGGCCACTACCGCTCTAAAATAAACGCGTGAGAAAAACATTACCGAAAGTTAATATTTAAAAAATCGTTATCAGTTTATGGTTTACCTCAATAGCCTATTAATAACAGTTAGATTTTAAAATACAATTCAATAATGATTTACGGCGCGACTTTACTGGAATTCAAACTATTATCATTGCTGATGCCGTAGCAGATCTTTGTTAATAATGAAAAGTTCAAAAATGCCTAAAACTTCAGCAAAGATCACTAATTACAATTTTTATTTTTCGTAATTTATATTTTTGTTATAAAATTAAAAAAAAAAAAACCTGTAAGGAATCAAGGAATACGTCGAATTACAACTAACCCTGAATACGCGTCGACCTGACAACCTCCTTTTTTTCGTCAGTTAAAAAGAAAATATTTTTTGTTGGAATGCCACTTATCTTATCGCCATCCATTTTATACACTTTATTGTCTCATTCTCAAGTTTAAGAGGAGTTTAAGAGGAGCTCGTGGCTAAGTAATAACAGCCGGACGGGTCGATCCACCAGGTTAAGCTACGCTTGCCGGGGTCGGTCCGTGGATGGATGACCATCTTTACATACCGAGACTCCTCCGTACCTCGGAAATCACGTTGAGCCGTTGGTCCCGGCTGTCATTCGTGGATCTTTGACATTCGTTACGGGTCGTCAGAAGCCCGAAAGTCTGACAACCAGTCTTACCAAGGGGTATCGTATTACCCAGTTAATGGGTTGTGGAGGTCAGATAGGCAGTCGCTCTATGTAAAATACTGGTATTCAGCTGCATCCGGTTAGACTGGAAGCCGACCCCAATATAGTTGGGAAAAGGCTAGGCAGATTGATTGTCTCATTCTCAAGTTTATTGCTTGATACATACATACATAAACTCACGACTTCTTCTCATGGGGTAAAGGCAGAAACATAGAACGCCACCTGCTCGGGGTCCTTACATACTCTATCTTGTTTGATATTGATAGGTTGTCAGCAGCAGCTTGAAAAAATAAAGTCATTTAATTACTTACGTTGGTTTAACACCCTTGGGGGGCTGCGGCGGTCCAGTCTTCTTGTTCTTGGCAGAGCAAACGGAACAGGACTCGTCGGAACAGCTGCTCACTGATGAACCAGAGCCCGACGACTGGAAAAGACATTTTAGGTATGAAGCTACAAGTACGCGGCGGGCTCATCTCACTGGGTCAATTCAGTGTGACTGCCGCGCACCGGCCGGCTCGCACGTTAGTTCGATACTCACTCACGCGCCGCGTCGTAAAAGAAGACAACTCTAACGAGTCAGAAGATGTAAGAGTTACGCGATAGAAAGAGAGGCAATAGGTGAATATAACTGCAGGTAATGAAGCGTTGTGCGACCTGAATTGAACTTTATTGTGTCGTAGCAAGAGTCGCTTTTTATTTAAATGATTTGCGGAGTGTCCCATCTGTATTAATCTGTGGCTTGCGTCTCCTACATACATTACTCCACATAACGTTATATTAGTATGTTTTTACTGTTTACTATTTCATTCTATTTTTGTATTTGGGTACTTTGCCTAGGAGCTCGTGGCTGAGTATTAACAGCCGTACTCGATCCATCAGGTTAAGCTACGCTTGCCGCGGTCGGTCCGTAAATAGCTGACCATCTTTACATACCGAGAGTCCTCCGTGCCTCGGAAAGCACGTTAAGCCGTTGGTCCCGGCTGTCATTCGTGGATCTTTGACAGTCGTTACGGGTCGTCAGAAGCCCGAAAGTCTGAAAACCAGCCTTACCAAGGGGTATCGTATTACCCAGTAACTGGGTTGTGGAGGTCAGATAGATGTAAAATACTGGTATTCAGCTGCATCAGGTTAGACTGGAAGCCGACCCCAACATAGTTGGAAAAAAGCTAAGCAGATTGATTTTGGGTGCTTTGACAGCAATAAAATACAATTTATTTCATAACTAGCTTTTGCCCGTGGCTTCGCTAGCGTTAATTTAGAATTTGACAATCAATTCGGGTTGTACTCTGCTTGTAATATTAAATAATTCAGTCATGATTCGAAAGAAACGTGGCGCCATCTATTATCATAAGAACGTTATTGTTGTTTTCCTCGGGAACACTACTTTTTTTCGGGATGAAAGGTACCCTATGTCCGTTTCTGTACACCTGACAACGTATATGCAAAATTTCAGGATGATCGGTTCAGTGGTTTAGGCGTGAAAAGGTAACAAACTTCTTTCGCATTTATAATATTAGTTAGGAAATACTAGCTATTGCCAGCAACTTCGTCTGCGATCCAGGATGAAAGTAGCCTATATCCTTCTCCAGGTCATGGTATACCAATGTGGCAAATTTCATCCAAATCCATAGCCTATAACGTTCCCACTGCTGGGACACAGGCCTCCTCTCGGTGAGAGGGAGTGGGCTGTAATCCACCACGCGGGCCCAGTACGGGTTGGTGGATGAGTGGAGTGGACCATCCAAATCCGTTCAGCCGTTTTAGCGTGAAAGCGTAACAAACATACTTTCGCATTTATGTAATGGATTGACATGTCTTGCGTTATAAATATCTGGCTACTCAGATAACATTCCCTATGCTTACCTTTCTAGGGTCAGGTGGCGAGGGCGGGCGCACAGGTCTCGCGGGCGGAGGCCGGCGCGCGTCCCGACGAGGAGGTGGCACTGCGCGCGGGGAGCGGCGCCGCGGGCTGCGCGCGGGGCTGCGTCTAGGTACAACAATAACCATTATGTCTTAGAACACTAACATTCCCCCATTTATGTTTAAGTCAGTCAGAAAGGCAGTTGTGTTGTTTGTATGTGGGTGTACTAACTCAAACTCAAAGCATTTATTTCAAATAAACCAATTACAGGCACTTCTGAATTGTCAAGGGGTCGGTCAGTCAGAAAGATGAAGCCAGTTGTCCATTCCAAAGCGTAGTATGTTCCTATGGAGAAGAACGGGCAAGAAACTCCACGGACACTCTTTTAAATCATAATATTGGTTATATCATTATGTTGAAACAATGTAGAACGACGTGCACGTTAAAAGCGTCCGTAATAAAAAGATAACAACTAAAAAACTACTAAATTAAAACTTAAGCCGTGACAGCTAAGAGACGACCAGTCCCTACTGACGGCGCCCGTTCAAGAACATGACGCATGGATCAGCACCAATTAGCTCAACTATTTTGAAGGGAACTTAAGGCGATACCAAAATAAATTGGGGGCTTTTTCGTAACCATTTATTTCACTATTGCAGCGTGTATGGATTTAATTTTTGGATATATGTTTATTGACTATTTCATTAATACACTGACTGAAGGAAAACGCAATTGGGTTAAATTTCTTTGACAGAATTTAATTCCGAAAAGACCTCTACTTTTTAATATTTTTTTCTCATCATCATCTTCCTGCCCTTATCCCATATTACTTGGGGTCGGCGCAACACGTTTTCTTCTTCCATTCTCCCCTGTCAACCGTCACGCTATCATTCACTCCCTTCTCTTTCATATCATTCCTCACACAATCCATCCATCTTTTCTTTGCCCTTCCTCTGCCTCTCCATCCATCACTCTTTTAGTCACATGCGTTTCGTCTCTCCTCATTACATGCCCATACCAAGACAAACGATTTCCTTTCAACTTTTCTGTCACTGGCGCCACTTTCAAACTTCCTCTTATATACTCATTTCTCACTTTATCCATTCTCGTCACTCCACACATCCATCTCAACATTCTCATCTCCGCTGCATGCAATTTTTTTTCATCCGTCTTCTTCACTGCCCAGCATTCCGATCCATAAAGTACGACAGGCCTTATCACGGACTTGTAAATTTTCCCCTTCAACTTGAGGGGCATCCGTGGGTCGCAAGTTGTTCCTGTAACCTGTCGCCATTTCATCCATCCTGAGTTGATCCGGTGCGTTATGTCTCGGTCTACTTCGCCATCCCCTTGGACAAGTGACCCGAGGTACCGAAAGTCGGAGCAGATCGGTAAGGGCGTTCCGGCAAGAGATATGGGCACAGGACCGGAGAGTCCATCAAAATCACAAAACAAATACTCTGTTTTGGTCCGTCTTACTCTCAGGCCAACGGTCTCCAGTCTTTTCCACCACACCTCCAATCTGCTCTTTTTTCTGAAATTCTAAAATCCCAAGTAATTTCATTGCAAAATTACATTCAAAACTCATTATGTAATTAAAAACTCTGACTGAAAATATAAGATAGCGTAATTTATTTTTAAACAATTTTTATTTGGTTTTTTGGCGCTTTTATTTTGGTTTCAGCGCTTTGTTGCGCTCTCTTTTTTTCGTATGTGGAAGTAATTGACTCTGTCACTTTCTTATTCCCGCCTAGTTCACTTTTTAGGGTTCCGTAGTCAACAAGGAATCCTTATAATTTCGCTATCCGTCCGTCTGTCCGTCCGCACCTTAGCTCAGAGACTCTTAGTACTAGAAAGCTATCTGACATGGATATACATATTCATCACGCCGACAAAGTGGTGAAATAAAATCGTGATAAAAAAAATTTTTTAGGGTTTCTTCTGTACCTACACGTAAAGTGGGGATGCTTTTTTTTTCTCGTCTACTTCATGGTATGGGGTGTTGCTGGATGGGTCTGTCAAAAATATTGCGGGTTTGTGAAAGCAATTTTTCGATTTACGGATCCGTTTCTTTAAAGTGCTAATTTTTGATAGAGTCAAGTGTCCCCCCCCCCCAGCTCAAAATCAAAATATTTTATTTCACATAAACCTACATGGGCACTTATGCAACGTCAGAAGCTAGGTGCCCGGTTCCAAATTGGTTGTTTCCTATGGAGAAGAGCCGGCAAGAAACTCCATGGTTGCTCTTTTAAAAATAATGGGCTTTTACAATATTTTCAAATAACAGTGTAAATCTGTTATGGGAGGACAATGTAGGCCTTTCAAAAACTACCAGGTACTTAACAAAATAGAAAATAGTCAACAAATGTACAGTCTACTAGGCCTGCAGCTAAACGGTTAGTTTTGGATGGGTGAAAAATTTCACGGTAGTAGTATATATAACGAAGTTAAAAGGAAAACTATCACAGCTAAGTAGACTTTTCAAGTTTACGAGTAATAGTCAAATATTTATGAAACAACAAAAAGCACTCTTCAAGTCCGCATTATTGTGCAACTACGGAACCCTATTACTGCGCGTGACCCGACAGGCCGCTTTTTTATTACATATCACTTTAATGATCCACACAATACGTGCGCCTCTGCCTAATCCTTCCGGGTATACCAGGCGTGTTGTATTTTTTCGTCTTAGGTCGAGTCCCGCTGTGTCATGGCGACAGATAATGTCACTGTTTAGGACGGAGAAAATTTTAAAGTCATAGCTTATATCAGTAAGTTAGAGGGGCTCGTGGCTAAGTAATAAAAGCCGCACAGGTCGATCGGTCAAGTTTAAGCTATGCTGCCACGGTTGGTCCGTGGATGGGTGACCTTCTTTAAATATCGAGACCCCTTCATGCCTTGGAAAGTTACGGGTCGTCAGAAGCCCGAAAGTCTGACGACCAGTCTTACCAAGGGGTATCGTATTACGCAGTAACTGGGCTGTGGAGGTCAGATAGGCAGTCGCTCCATGTAAAATACTGGTATTCAGCTGCATCAGGTTAGACTGGAAGCCGACCCCAACATGGTTGGGACAAGACTAGAATAGTAACATACCTAGCAATCGGGCTCCTCCTAGGGCTTCTCCGGGGACTGCGGCGGGCGGAGCGCGAGCGCGATTTGCGTGGCGAGCGCCGGCCGACGGGCGAGCGAGAGCGACGCACCATTGGCGAGCGGGAGCGACGACCCGGGAGTGGTGTTCTGGGGGGGAGAATGGATAAATTGATAAGTGATTTTGGTTAACCTCCGGGTCCATAGTCAAAACTAAAAGTAAAAAAAAAAAAAAGTCGGGAGGTGTCGTGGGACACGGTTGGAACGAAGTTTCTTTCGCTGTATATAATGTATTAATACAGAGCCATCTAGTATGGCCTCAAGTTCCAAGTGCCAAAAAAGTTTTTGTTTTTTAATACAGAGCCATCTAGTATCGGCGGCATAAAGCTTTTTCGTTATGTCACAATTTCTGCCAGTTTCTACCACAAGCCGCGTTAAAGAACTTAGTTCCAAATCAATAAATAGATTCGTCGAACGAACGAAATCTAAGGACTCTGCACGAAATCTAACTTAGAGAGATGTATAGGTATTGATGATTTTTATGGTTAAAATTATGTAAATACATATGTTTTATTGTCGCGTATCATATTTTGATCAAGATACAACCTGTCACGGACCTGCAAATTGCATAAAACGCAAGAAATTTAGAATTTCGCGCGCTACCACAGCGCATCCTCCTTAACTCTTTGAGTCACACTTTTAGGCAAACAAAGATTTTGATTTTTTAAATTTATTGTCGTATTAATTATCATTTCAGTAGCATAGAAAAATAGGAAAAAAGAATCTTAGATTTAACGTTCAAATTCAAGTAAAATGAAATGGCATTCATTCAAAATATCGCCAATCGGTTGATATGTAAAGCAAATTGTGTTTGTTAATTATACTTCAACCATTCATCACTAGATGGCACGGATCTTAAGAGGCTACCGACCGCGCAGTGGCGCCCTCATCGTTTGTTTTGGTTATTTCTTTTATTTTAGAATGAAAATGCAGAAAATAAGCCGGAATAATTGTGATCCACATCGTTAAAACGGAAAATTATTTTCCGTTTTAATGATTATAATAAAAGTAAACAATATAAAGCTACTATTTGTAATAATAATAACGTATAGTCTTGTGGAGCACAATTATTCCAACTTATTTTCTGCATTATCATTCTAAAATATAAAAGAAATAACTAAACAAACGATGAGGGCGCTACTGCGCGGTCGGTACCCTCTTAATAAAAAAAAATCTGAAAGAGGTGGTTAATAACACTAACCACCAAACTGGAAAGAGAAATAAATACATAATGTTCTTAGCCACCTAACACATATCTTTGTCATGTTTCACTACCCAGCTAAAGGTTTTATTAAAGTTTTTTTACGAGATGTTATATAAAGTATTTGCTTCATACATTAGACACAGTTCTGGAAGTAATGTGTATTGTGACAGCTGCTTAGAATTACTAAGGATCTAATCTGAGCAATTTCTGTAAGGGTTGATTTTTCAATAGGTAGGTAACTTTTATCTGAAGCATAAATGTGACAGTTTGACATATTTTCAATACAAAAGCTGTCAAACCGCCATATTTATTCCATAAATAAAAATTACCTGACTAATGAACAATCAGCCCTAAGTAAAATATTTTTTTATTAAATAATTGAATTTCTATTCTATTCAGAACAACACCACTACCTATTGTATGCTACACCGATTTATAAAAGAAAAAAAAAAGGTGAAAAAAGCGATGTATACCTACAGATTTCTCAAAATGTCAAATATTTTGTTAGGTGCAGCCTCAACACCATGCCGCCAGGGTCGCGGGTAGTTCAAAAGAGATACCATGGGCCTGGCACAGGCAACTGAAGGAACACGGGTGGGTTTTTAACCGACTTCAAAAAGGAGGAGGTTCTCAATTCGTCGGAACCTTTTTTTTTTAATTTTTTTTTATGTATGTTCCCCGATTACTCGAAGGTGGCTGAACTGATTTGGATTTTTTTTTGTTTTATTCGAGAGGGTATACATCACAGTTGGTCCCATATAACATTGATTAACTTTGCTTCGGTAGTTTTTGAGTTAGCTTTTTTTCCCCACTTTTATATGGATGATGTTCTAGTTTGTTTTGCAGATAGTGGTATTAGAATTTGTGTCGGTGTTAAATGTATTTTCGTTTTTTGCCACCGACTTCCGAAATTAAAGTTATTTTTCACTTTGTAGTGTTGTTTTTGGAAGTCGGTTGTATTTTTTTGTAAAAAAGTTTTTATTTTTCACTTTTTAGTTGTGTACCTACCCCACACAAATTCTAATACCACTATCTGCAAAACAAACTAGAACATCATCCATATAAAAGTGTGGAAAAAATACGTATTATTGAAACTAACTCAAAAACTACCGAAGCAAAGTTAATCAATTTTATATGGGACCAACTGTGATGTCCCTCTCGAATAAAACAATAAAATCCAAATCGGTCCAGCCATCTTCGAGTAATCGGGGAACATACAAGGTTCCGACGAATTGAGAACCTCCTCCTTTTTGAAGTCGGTTAAAAAATACAACCGACTTCCAAAAACAATACTACAAAGTGAAAAATAACTTTTAATTTCGGAAGTCGGTGGCAAAAAACGAAAATACATTTTTAACACCGACACCGACTTCCGAAATAAAAGTTATTTTTCACTTTGTAGTGTTGTTTTTGGAAGTCGGTTGTATTTTTTTGTAAAAAAAGTTTTTGTCTTTTGCTCATCAATTTTTGCCCAGCTACCACACTATTCATGCGCATTCCCCGCCGAATATTTGCGCAATAGTCTCCGTTTCTGCGCAGACACACCAAAACCTGAAGCCCCAATCACCGATACTCATGTACTGCTCAATATTATGACAAGATTCACCTGGAGCGTCTAAGTGCCGGGGACCTGGATCGCCGCGGTGACGGCGACCGCGACGCATCAAGATACAGCTGTTTGTATCCAGTGTGACGCCATCTGTTCAAACGGTGTGACACAATTTATATAAGCTTTGAGTTTCAGGAAAGCGGTGCCGTCATATAGGGTGACTGGTAATTAGTGACCGATACTTAAACTCATGGTTTTGTTTGGTTACCAAACATGAAATCGCAAAAAAAAAACTGCTGTTCCCTACAATTTGAAAATAAAATGTAGGGAACAGCTGATTTTTATTTCACGATTTCAGGTTTGGTTCCATAGTAAAAGTTGTTTGTAATCATTAGTATGTTTGAGTATCGGTCGCTAATTACCAGTCACCCTATTATAACGCAGCAAAATGACGGCCGTTCAGACACGGTTATTATGTCAAACACCCAGAATATTTGTCATGACTGCCGTCATTTAGCGGCCGCTATTATGACGGCACCGCTTTCGTAGGAAACCTAAGCTTTATAGGATTATTGACTACTTTTTTTTGCAAGAGATTTAAAAAGAAGCAATACAAGTAGGATTCGCTTTATGTCCTACGTGGATCAGTAGAAGTTTAAATCCCTTTCAAATTAGTATTTTCTTACAAAAAATAATAGTAAAAAACAACGTTCTCTTGGAAAGGACGGAAGGAAAGGCCAATTGTATATTTTTTTAGTTATGTACATTCGCCTTCATAATACATTATTTAAAAAAAAATCAATAAAATAATTTTAGATCGTATCATTAAGTTTTTTTTTTTTTTGTTAAATGTGTTTAATACAATCATTTCCAATAGATTCCAGCAATCAGCTGTTTTTCATAATTAAAACAAAATAAAGGTGTTAAAAAGTTCTTTAAAGAGTGCTCGAGACCAACTTTTATTATGGGACCAACATAGAAATCGCGGAAAAAAAATCCGCTGTTCCGTACATTTATGTTCGCATAACGCGTCGAAACGTAAGGAACATCTGATTTTTTTGATCAAGTTGTTCCCATAGTAAAAGTTATTCAGTTCGATGGACTAAATCTAAAAGCACACCTTAAAATTTTTCTAGTTAACTTTTAACAACTTGCATACAAAATGGTGGCAATACAGGACGCCAATATTATGTAACTTGCAACAGTGAAAACAAAAGAAGATGTGCAAATGTTTAGTGTTTCACGGAAAGAAAAACTATTCAGATGTTCAAAGCGTCATTCATTCCATGTTAACTTCATCTTCACAAGACAAACAACTTTAAAAAGTGTAGGTAGTTATTTTTTTAAGTGACTACCTTTTTTTTTTACACAAAATAAAATAATAAAAGTAGTCAACGACCCAATCTATTATGTTCACATCGTTGAACACAATAGGCTACACAAATATGAACATTATGATCGTCAGAAGCAGACTATGAGATGGATGACAAGGAACGAATGGAGTGCCAACTTGCAGAGCAACAACTGATGAATAAAGTTAAAGTTTTTTGTTAGTGTGCGCGCAAGTGCTAGTCACCGCCCGAGGAATGTGAGCGGTGAGACGGGGGAGGTAGACAAAGGTGAAGCTAACTCAGTCTGTCAATCTTGTCAATCGCACCCTCCCCCGTCACCTCACCGCTCACATACCTCAGGCGGTGACTAGCACTTGCGCACACGGCCTATAACGTGTCCGACAGCTGGGCAAAATCCTCCTCTTTTTACTGACATGGTTCTCTATTTTGTGCGATCTCTGTTCATGTTGTTGTTGTGGTTGGAAAGTCAAAGGTAAACCATTTGTTTCAAAAAGCACTTTTGACTGTCAAAATTTACAAGAAAATAAGAATTGATACTAGTCCCCGTTTAAAACCTAGTTTCATATGGAGAAGATGAAATATTTTGTATATGTCACGTAATAACAGCCGCACGGGTCGATCGCCCAGGTTGTTCACAGCAATAAGGGTTTGTTTCTTTTGCACTTTCTAATGTCTGCTGATTAAAACACTTTTTACGTCTTTACTCGTAGAATATTTATTTTGAAAGAGAACTCAATCTAATGACAGCTGTCAGAGGTTACATTTGCACAGATATATAAAAAACTTAAACTACATGAGTGGACTGTATAGAATGTGTTTGTTAGTAAAGGTATGTGTGTAGTAAGTCTGTACAAAATGCTATTCAAATTGGACACAGGTTAAGCTACACTTGCCGCGGTCGGTCCGTGGATGGGTGACCATCTTTACATACCGAGATTCCTCCGTGCCTCGGAAAGCACGTTAAGCCGTTGGTCCCGGCTGTCATTCGTGGATCTTTGACAGTCGTTACGGGTCGTCACAAGCCCGAAAGTCTGACAACCAGTCTTACCAAGGGTGTATTACACAGTAATTAGGTTGTGGAGGTCAGATAGGCAGTCGCTCCATGTAAAATACTGGTATTCAGCTGCATCCGGTTAGACTGGAAGCCGACCCCAACATTGTTGGGAAAAGGCTATGCAGATGATGATGTCATCGTATAATTATGAACTTCGTTAGTTTATAATCTATCGGTTTTTTTTTTGTTTCCGTTAGATTATTGTCGAAAAAATTTCTGCAAGAAACCATTTATAATTGAAGCGCATTATTTTTCGACAGTTTATAATCAACTGAAATAATACCATGTTTCGATCCTGGAGGAACTAAAAGTCAAGCAGATATTATCGTCGACTGAGCAAACACGAATTATCAAATATTTCAAATCAAATCAAATCAAAATATTTATTTGCTAGAATATGGTACATAGGGTGTTAGGTTATTTAATTTCAGCATATCCTGCCATAACGTGGCGTGCAAATGTATTTAAAATCATGCGATGTCAATTATTCTAAGTTACAAATTCTATTGATTTGTCTTCTAAGTAGTCCTTAATGGTATAATATCTTTTCTTTTCTTTTTTTTTTTATCTTTTTTTAACCTTTTGAACGCCAGAGCGTAAACGCATCGGCGCCCCTTCCACGCCAAGCCACAAATTCAGCGAAAATACCTACAAAAAAAATAGGGATTCCAACATCTTGTCGACAAGTTATCGAAAACCCCTTTTGAACGCCACGGTCGTGTATAGCCGACAAATGAAAACGTGCCCAAAACGCCACCGTCGTATATAGACGACAAGAAAACGACATTTTTAAAGTACAAAATAAATATACTAAATTAAGTTTTCTGTGTTTTTTTTTCCTATTATTTAAAACTACATTAATGAAATATTGTAAAATGGCACAAACATATATTTATTGGTTACATTTCACTAGAAAAAACAATCATTACAAATTGTTAATCGAAATCCGTAAAAAAGTGTTCTTCCTCACGCCACAGTCGGCAAGACACGACAGCTAGTGATGGGTAAGTAAGGTAACTTAAATTTTAAATATATGAAATATTTTATTAAAAGTAGCTTACTATTACTTTGACAATTATTTTTTAATGACAATTAATCGTATCTGAACATTCCTAATGCATAATTTTTATAGAATTGTGTAAAACATCCTAATTGATATCTATCGATTGATAATTTACTGAACGTTGTTAGAAAAGTGCGACATCAAAAGGACTTGGATGACATAAGTTTGCCAAGTTACGAGGAATCCGATTAATAATAATAAATTGTTATAAATACTATACGATTATTATTTATGTCCCACAATGTCACATCCCTACTCGCATGCGAGGAAGTTGTCAAAAGTCTTGCCAGCCACGCCACAGTCGGCTCTTCCCGACAGCGGATGACGTCATGAACGAGCTTAGTGCTGTACCTTATTATTATTTGATTTATTCGTTTGTAGTTCTAATGTCTGCTTTTAGGTTGTTTAGAACTTTGTAACCGGTGTTTAATAGAATAGAATAGAATAGAATAGAATCATTTTATTTCGGACACACAATATCCATATAGTGTTAGTAACATACAAAAATAACTTATTGCCTAGTGTTAGTAAAAATGTCGGTGCTAGTTTCAAATAAATTATAATAATTTATCTTAACAAAAATACATATTTCAAAAATATATAAACATAGCAAAGGTAGAATTTTAAGTTTTTGAAATCGGCCAGGTGGTTTGTAACGAAGACTCCATGGAACGACTCATTGTCCAGGAACGTGGAGGGCAAGCGGTCACGCGGTCGGTCACCTACGCGTTGGACAGACCTTATCAAAGCGTCAACACAAACCTCCATAGTTCATAATTTTCGAGACGCGGAAGACCGGAATAAGTGGAGGAGCATCGCAAGGGCTGCTTTGGCCAAAGAAAATGCAGAGCCATCAACCACGACCACTCTGTCAAGAGTGAACGACTAAGGAGGAGGAAATAATACCATAAAAATAAAAAAGAGTTCTCACAATCACATTCATATATTATAGGGTGACTGGTAATTAGTGACCGATACTTAAACACATGATTGTACTCATGATAACAAACAACTTTTATTAGGGGACTAAACCTGAAATCACGAAAAAAAAAAAATCAGCTGTTCCCTACATTTTGACGAGTTATGCGAACATAAATGTAGGGAACAACAGGTGTTTTTTTTTTTGCGCGATTTCAGGTTTGGTCCCGTAGTAAAAGTTGTTTGTGAGTACAAATAGTACAATCATGTGTTTAAATATCGGTCAATAATTACCAGTCACCCTATATACATTTGTCGTTGCTCAGAGGGTGTATGTTAAATGATACTTGTCGTTTTTCAGCTAGAAGAATGAAAACAAAATAAAATAGGCGATGTTACTAATGAAAACGTAACTAAAATCAAAGATAATTTTCGCGAGCATTCGCCGTCGTCTCAATATGGCTCCGCGCCTGCGCCCGGCGACGAGGTACCATCGACAAACGCTAGGCCTTTCCAATTTTGAAACAATTTTACTTGCAAGATGCAATTGTACTTATGACGAAGTAAAACAAAGGACCATAGGGGCAGGGTTTTTTCTATAAATCAGTGTATACAAAAAAGCAACATTAAGGACGCTGTTACAAATGGGTAGTCAAATCATTACTTTTTTACGCAAAAGCATGTTTATTAAATAAAATGCTTCATATTCTTAAAAAGTTTTTTTGGCCAAATTGTTGATAAATGTGCATGGTACGATTCTGAACTACAATTATAATTTTAGATAGGTACAGTTTCTCAATACATGTACCGGACTGAAAAATTTTACTTCGGTACATTTATTGAGAAAATGTACATATTTAAAATTATATTTATAGTTCAGACTCGCACCATGCACATCTATCAACAATTCGGCCAAAAACATTTCATGAATGCAAAGCATTTTATTTAATAAACATACTTTTGTGTAAAAAAGTAATGATTTGACTACCCATTTGTAACAGCGTCCTTAACTTAATTAATTAACTTGCGACCCACGGATGCACCTCAAGTTAAAGGGGAAAATTTACAAAAGGTCTGTCGTACTTTATGGATCGCAATCGCAATGCTGGGCAGTGAAGAAGACGGATGAAAAAAGATTGCAGCGGAGATGAGAATGTTGAGATGGATGTGTGGAGTGACGAGAATGGATCAAGTCATAAATGAGTATATAAGAGGAAGTTTGAAAGTGGCGCCAGTGACAGAAAGGAAATCGTTTGGCTTGGTATGGACATGTGATGGGGAGAGACGAAACGCATATGACTAAAAGAGTGATGAATATTCATGTTGATGGATGGAGAGGCAGAGGAAGGGCAAAGAAAAGATGGATGGATTGTGTGAGGAATGATATGAAAGAGAAGGGAGTAACTGATAGCGTGACGGTTGACAGGGGAGAATGGAAGAAAACGGGTTGCGCCGACCCCACGTAACATGGGATAAGGGCAGGAAGATGATGATACAAAAAGCAACATTAAGGTGTAAAGGCATCTGTTTTGTCGATAGTACACACCTCACGCGGCTGATAACGGTGCACCTATGTTAAGTGCGTTCAAATATGGTGCGTCCTTCGAAACATGCGCGAGATCACACATTAATTCTGTGATTATAAATGTATGTGGTGGATTACCACTGCCTCTAACCGAGAGTGAGTGTCCGTGGAGTTTCTTGCCCGTTCTTCTCCATAGGTACCTACTACGCTTTGGAATGGGCGCCTAGCTTCATCTTTCTGACTGACCGACCCTTTGACAATTCAAAAGTTTGAGTTTGAGAGAAGGCCTGTATCTCTATAATTGCTCTTTATAGTTCCTATTGTTTAGGCAGTTTAGGTTGTTTTTCGTTTGAAGGATTGGTAGTTAACAGAAACAACGTCCTTTTCTTATGCTCTGTATATTGACACTAAAAAATCAATTCCTACGAATATGTGGACTGTATTAACATGTAGTTAGCTATAGCTAGGTAGATACACGCATACATTGCTAGGTACACACCCAACTTGTGAGAATCATTTGTACACCTATTCATTGTTGCCTCTTTCATTGTATTATTTGTGTTTTAGAATATCTTAATGTTTTAATTATTATTTTTTAATTATTTTTTTTTTAAATTTTACTCGTCAATTGTTTACTATTTAACCCGTGTTTTAATTTCAAATGTTTAATTTAATCTTATGTTCATGTGTTGTTTAATTTAATATTGTTTAATTTTTCTTTGATTTAAATTTTATTATGTTTAACTACTTAAACTCAAGCCGTCTTATTACAAAACAAGGTTCATCTTCAAGCCTAGGTTTAAACTATGGACCCTTTTTTGAATTTCGAACTATATTCCGACACATTAAGTGATCAGTTTTACAAAACTGACAACTTAGTACCGGACTAAGTTGTCAGTGTTGTATAAAGAACTGTATTTCTATCACAGCTAGGTTCTTATTACAAAAACTGGCTCGATGGTTTAAACCATGACAGAAGAAAAACCTCGTTTTGTAATAAGACCGATACAATTCTAAACTATGTTTAAAATGATGATGTATGCATGATGTGTTCTCCTATAACTGAAGGAGCACAAATCTTCAAAGTACTTTGTATAATAATGCATGTAATGTGTATCCTTTGTTGGAGTTCCTTTCTGAATAAAATAGAATAAAATAAAATAAAATCTCAGCAATGGGAATGGGAACATTATAGGCTGAATATTATAAATATGCAGCAGTTACTAAATCTCACTATTTACTCTCCTTCGATTTTATTAAAACCATAAAATGGAGCCAGAGAGAGGAAGTAATTAACAGCAAAGATTTTATTGTTAGCTTCTAGAGCAGGGTTTCCCAAACAACGGGTCGCGATCCACTGGTGGGTCGCGAGCGAATATTGGATGGACCTTGAAAAACTGATTTCCAGCTATCAATCTGCCTAGCCTTTTCCCAACTATGTTGGGGTCGGCTTCCAGTCTAACCGGATGCAGCTGAATACCAGTATTTTACATGAAGCGACTGCCTATCTGACCTCCACAACCCATTAACTGGGTAATACGATACCCCTTGGTAAGACTGATTGTCAGACTTTCGGGCTACTGACGACCCGTAACGACTGTCAAAGATCCACGAATGACAGCCGGGACCAACGGCTTAACGTGCTTTCCGAGGCACGGAGGAGTCTCAGTATGTAAATATGGTCATCCATCCACGGACCGACCCCGGCAAGCGTAGCTTAACACACTTAACCTGATGGATCGACCCGTGCGGCTGTTATTACTTAGCCACGAGCTCCTCTGATTTCCAGCTATATTAACACTAAATAAGTAACGAAATAAATTGGTCGTATCAAAATCATTGCAATTAAAAGTAACTAAAATGACTTTAGTCTTACATTGAAAAATTTATTTTTTACTTTTTAGTTCAGTTTAATGGTATTAAAGCGTGTTTTTTTTTTAGTTTTTTAAACTATAATTTATTTTTAATTTTATTTGAGATAAGTTGTTAATCCTGTTGATCCTGATCAGGATAATGGGACAATTTTTTTAAATTATTGTATTAACATCGGGCCCTGATAAGTGTACAAAATTTCGAATTAATCTGACCATTTAAAGTGGGTAAAAATCTAGTTCAATGATTCCATTACATACAAACATACATACAGGTGAAGCTAATAAAAGCGTGCTAAAAATAGGAAACAAATATATCCTTCTCATAGAAATAGCACTCCTTGTATCAAAATTTGACTTTTTTTTTCTCCATGATATTCAAGAGGTGAGTCTTGAATTTAGAAGTTTTTGTTAGGTGGGTCGTTCACACAGTTGTTCAGTCAACTTAGGAAGGTGTACAAGGGGTCGAAGCCAACTCGCAGAGGCCCGTTAGACGCATTCAATGAAATGAGGCACCAACCAACGATTATCCCTGTACGCACTATGCAAGTGCACACAAAGCACAGGTTAATATAGATAGGACACTCCGCAAAATAATTTAAATAAAAAGAGACTCTTGCTACGACACAATAAAGTGCAATTCAGGTCGCACAACGCTTCATTACCTAGTTATATTCACCTATAAGTTGTCTTTCTTCATCTGCTTAGCCTTTTCCCAACTATGTTGGGGTCGGCTTCCAGTCTAACCGGATGCAGCTGAATACCAGTATTTTACATGGAGCGACTGCCTATCTGACCTCCACAACCCAGTTACTGGGTAATACGATACCCCTTGGTAAGACTGGTTATCAGGCTTTCGGGCTTCTGACGACCCGTAACGACTGTCAAAGATCCACGAATGACAGCCGGGACCAACGGCTTAACGTGCTTTCTGAGGCACGGAGGAGTCTCGGTATGTAAAGAATGGTCACCCATGCACTGACCAACCCCGGCAAGCGTAGCTTAACCTGATGGATCGACCCGTGCGGCTGTTATTACTTAGCCACGAGCTCCTCCATAAGTTGCCTCTCTTGCTATCGCGTAATTCTTATACCTTCTGACTCGTTAGGGTTGTCTTCTTTTACGACGCGGCGCGTGAGTGAGTATCGAACTAACGTGCGAGCCGGCCGGTGCGCGGCAGTCACACTGAATTGACCCAGTGAGATGAGCCCGCCGCGTACTTGTAGCTTCATACCTAAACTGCGGAGTGTCCCATCTCTCTCATCTATGCCCAAGGAGAACCCCCAGTTGGTGTAGGTCTATTGTATTTTTCCTAAACATATTTATGATACCTAAAAAAAAAATGAGAAGGGAGTGCAACTCAAGAATGAAGGAGAGTGTGTGTGATGTATGTAACTGCACATCCAAATGGTGAGTGTGGGTGAGTGTAAATTTGAGTGTGCAGCGAGAAATAGTTATTATTATTAAGTAACAAGGCAATGCTTAGACAAATCACTATAGCCGAATACGGCCTCTAAAAATGCAGAATGCCCTAGTGTCAGAGGCAGGGTTCAAAATCAATTGTAGTTTCTTGCCCATTCTTCTCCATAGCGGTCTACGTTTTGAAATTTGGAACTAGCTTCTTTTCTAACTAACTATGACCGACTCCTTGACAATTCAAAATTGACATCAACACTTTGAGTTTGCTTGGTAAAAGATTTTCAGAAAATTGGTATGTATAAAACAACTTTCTCGGATATAAACTCAGGCCTATACGAGATAAATACATGAAATTGCCACATACAAATATTAACTTTAAAACTCAAGTAATCCAAGTTGATTTTTGAGCTTATTCCCGAAATCCCCTTTGACAATCCCGTTCAATAGGGTTTTATGAACTGTTTGTCCACAAATCCCCATTGATATCTTGATCAAAATATGATTCGCAACAATAATAAGTATGTATTTTCATAATTATAACTATAAGAAACATCACTCTAATTAGATTTGCCCCGGATTCATCTGATTTCCGAAATCAGACCAATCCGGGAGAAATCTAACTTAGATAGATGTATTGAAGATTTTTGTGATTAAAATTATATAAATATATATTTTTTATTGTCGCGAATCATATTGATCTAGATATCAATGGGGATTTGTGGACAAAAAGTTCATAAAACCCCATTGAAGGGGATTAGCGGAATAAGCCGATTTTTTAATGAAAAAGCATCGATAAACGTCATAAAATAATTTTTGTTGCAATGGAAACTGAAGCATACGCAATTAAGTTAAAGTTTTTAATCTAAAAGCATCTCATTGTGTTGGCTTTAGTACAGTTTATAACAAATTTTCTGCCTCTCGTACAGGTCGGTCACTGCTACAAGAATCTTTAGGAGCTCAAATGACTTTGACAAGGGGGCGCGGTTGGTAAATATTTGTGCAATTGTTTTGTGAATTGTTTGGAAAAAACAAGATGGCGGCTATAGTTCCGATTTTGGCCAAAAAGTTATTGTACATCTATCTATACACTCTAACGCACATCAGTGGAAAGAATTTATTATTGACAGTGCCTTTATGTTGCAATAAGGGCGATTTTCGAAAACAAATATACAACATGTCCTGTAATTAACGCAAACCCTCTTAAGAGGTCATTGTACACATCATTAAGAACAACTTTTACTATGGGACCAAACCTTAGCGTGTCGATGGCAAAAATAACTAGACAAACTAAACCCTAAGTCATCAATTCAGATAATTTTAGTAAACAAAGAAATGTCACTGTCAAAATGACAGGACAGTGCTGCAAAACAATTTATCAAAAACAAGGAAATACAAAAACAAGGAAATATAACAACTAACAACAAAATGAAACACTTAACACGATGATAACAAAGCACAATTAACAAACACGCAGCGAATAATATGATCGGAGAAAAGAACACGAACGTATTGAAAAGACGCGAGTTTGCAAATTATGTCAAATGAAATTTGAGAATGTTGGGAACTCCTGTAGTGTTACCAGTATCATAATATTTTTTATACCACAAAATTTTCTTTTTTTAATAACTTTGTTTAAAACCGAAAACTTATAAAAATTAACACGGTATGATAATTGTTTAATTATTATTTCTAAAATAAGTACATAAAAGCCAATATAGCCTTGTTTTCCGCCATTTTATGTGAATTACCATTATGACGATATTTTTTTGATCTGTTATCACCTTTGTTTACATAAATTATCTGAATTGATGACTTAGGGTATATACAGTTTTTTTAAATTTGTTTGGCCCAAAATACCAAACTGAAAATTCTGCTGTTTCATACAAAAGTTCAATACCAACTCGACCAAAATGTATGAAAAAGCTGATTTTTTTTCGCGATTTCAGGTTTGGTCCCCTAGTAAAAGTTGTTCATAAGCCCTTACGATACACAATGTACAATGGCTCCTTAGGGTTTGCGTTAATTACGGGACATATTGTATAAAAAGACGATAAAGCACGTTCGATTTTTCGCGCATTGGATTTTCAACTCTCGATATTGAGGCGAGCATTGAGAATCCAACAGATCGCATCCCAGCGCGTCAATAAAGCTCACTGTTGGGTTTCCAACTCTCGGCGCTGAGTAGTGCGTCGAAATTCCAATGCGCGATAAAGATCGTCGAGTTAAAAAAAACGTGCTTTGTTATTTTGGTGCCTAGTCAAAAAAGTGTGTGTATGTAAGCTCCGACGCACGACGGGAGTTTACACCTGTTTTTTGTACCGTTCCCACTTTCTACTGTTGGACGAAAACAAAGGACCATAGAGGCAGGGTTTCTTCAATGAATCAGTGCTATACAAAAAGCAACTTTAAGGTGTAAAGGCGTTCGTTTTGTTTTCCGTTGGATAGAAAAAAGTAACACCGTTTTTGAGTTAACATTTGTAGTTCTATCCTCATAAAATTTCCATACCGGGAGCCTAAATCGATTCTTAAGGGGGATGCGCTGTGGTAGCCCGCGAAATTCATTTTTTTTGGGTTTTTTGCAATTTGCAGGTCCGTGTCAGGTGGTATCTTGATCAAAATATGATACGCGGCAATAAAACATATGTATTCATAACAATTTAACCATAAAAATCATCAATACATCTCTCTAAGTTAGATTTCGTGCAGATTCGTCGAACAAACGAAATCTAACGAAGCTGCACGAAGTCTGACTTAGAAAGATGTATTGATGATTGTCATGGTTAAAATTAGAAATGTTTTGCATTAAAACAAAACAGTTATTATGTTATGAAAAACACAATAATACTCTTTGAAGAAAGCATCTCAATTATTGCCTTATATACTATAAATAGTTAAGATATACGTACTTACATTCCCTTTTAGTTACCTGTGTTCTTTCAACATGTAAGAAATCTTGCGGTGACTATGGTCTTAGCGAGCTAGAGTTGTCACTGTCAAGTGTCATTCATAGAAGTCTTCAAAATTCAACAGCAAGCGCCTTACTCGAGTATTATTGTGTTTTTCATAACATAATAACTGTTTTGTTTTAATGCAAAACATTTCTATTATGTTTCTTTCAAAACACAATAATACTCTTTGAAGACCTGTTTGATATCTGCTGGTGAAAGAATACCTGAAGGATGTAGACGCTATGTGAATTATAATATTATAATGGAATGATCGAATATTTCGGTCTGTAGGTATTCATTAAATATTCAAATAAATAATTAAGAGTTTTCCATCTATTTATCCTAGAAACTGCAAAAATGAACAAATCCCATGAAATGTTATAGAAACGTTCAACTGACATGCTATGAGACACAATTTAATCACTATATTGTTGTTACCAACCTCTATGAGGTTGGTCGACAGTTGAATCAAATCTATTTAAGTACCTTATTTAAGGTGAACATGAATTATCAAGCTTTAATGATAATCCAAAATCAATAAGATCTAAAACTGAATTAAAATCATAATCTCATTACTAAAGGATAATTGGATCACTCATATACTTAATTAACACAAGTTAGGTAATGTTGGATATGAGTACTTGGAAGTTATGAGATCAATCAACAAATATTTCTGAATCTCATAATTTTATAAAGATGTGGAAAAACAAAATCAATGTCATTCATGACACAGTTAAAATTCCATTGAAACTAAAATATATTTAGGACCCTTCTTTACACTAAGTACTTTGGTCAACAGATTAGTCTAAGTAGTAGACACATGTAAATGAACTAAGAAGGAATTCTAGTATAAGTCTCTTCATTTATCAATTAAAATGTCTTGAAATGTGAATCATGTACCTCTACACAAATATATTTAATAAATATTATAAATATTTTCATAGGGAATTAATAATTATCATAATGATAAACCCTATTCTCTCACAGAGAGGTGACCTTTGTCCCAAAAGTGGGAATCTTATAGGCTGGGCATTCTAAATTATCTTGAGAGGTAACCATCTCCTTTACTACTTTACAAAAGTAATAATTCTGTAAGCCTAGTGGCTCTTCCAGTTTGATTTCATTTGATGAACTATTCTCCAGTCAGCCTCCCGAAGGCTACCACAGACTACTTTATGTACCTCCAGAAGGCTTTTCGTAACTTAGTCTGTTTAAAAATATTTCAAGCAAGCTTAGCCACACACGTTATTGTAAATCAAAATCAACAACGATTATGGTAGATTTTAAGTAAACTTCTTGATTGAACCACACCTTGGTTGCACTGTTATTCAACATTTAAAAGCTGTGACTTACAATATTAGAGTAGGTATGTAAAACTCTTCTGGCAGCCTCATCATTCTGGAATTAATTTCATTTCATGACTTTCTGGGTAGTGGTTTAGCTAAGGATAATGCTTTTGAAACAATGGACACAAAACTGTTTAGATCTAACATCTGTTGGTTGGTACCATAATTATGTGCTTTATGCGTAAATATAAATAAATTGGGATCAGATTATTTAGGACTAATGCCATGCACTATGACATTCACCTCTGAATAGGAGCTTTATAAGTAATTACTGTAGATTATCTCCAATTACACTTTAGCAAGGTTCTTGTCTACCAAGCCTTGCAACCTGATTGCCCCCCTCCCCCCAACTTTCCAGGGTAGGAGTTGCAGCTTATCAGGTCTCAGACGATCTTACATAGATCTTATACTGGTACTGACTCTCCGAGGCCTCGTCTCCAAATACGGGAGCCAGTCACACTGGGTTCAGTATGGGGCGATTTCTACATAGTACGTCCCCGTCCCATTTCCGAGTTCACATGACTGAGCACTCTCTCTTAAGTCGGGCGAAGAAAAACCCATGCTAGTTGATGCTGTCACCTCTGACTGAAAGCATCGCAGAAGCTTGCCAAGCCATCATTTGAGTCCCATATGACGTACTGTCGCACAAACGGCCGACTTATCTGACGTGAAAACGTCGACGCCGGGGACGCCCCACTTTGTAACATGGCCTCCGAGGCCTGGGGCCTGGAGCAACAGGAGCCACTTCTGCTGGTCTGTTCCTAGATAATTCAAATTTTTCAAAATTCTTTTATTTGGGACAACATAGGAACCATTTTTGTTAGTAAACAACTTATACACTAGGATTAGTAACAAACTTATAAATAAATAAAAACCAAGTTACTGAGTCATGTACCTTGGAGGCACTTCATGCGGACAGTGAATCCGCATGAGATGCCTCAGCACAGGAGCTCTCGGGTCCTCAGCCACGACTTTCAGGATGCTATTGCTACTCCCTCGAATCCTCCCCACAAGCGATGCCACCTTTTTCCTGATGACAGCATGGAAACCATCTGTACTCGATTGGGCGAACATCCCCGAGGCACTACAGAAACGAGGGAGTTTCAACATCATCCTGAAAACATTATTATATTGGACGCGCAGTGCATTTAGCGTCCCACGAGAACAGCTGAACCACAGACTTCCCGTGTACAGGCCTTGACAGTACGCTTTAAACAAGGTTATTTTGACCTGATCAGTACAACGAGAAAATCTGCGCGCCAACATGTTCCCGCGGACCGCCAACGCCCTGCGCTCCCTCTCCACGTCATCATCATCTTTAAGGTCGTCGACAAGTATATGGCCCAGATATTTAAATTTGGTCACCTGCTTTATATTAGCGCCGTTCAATGTAATTGAGGGAATGGTGTCTGGGCACTTGCCGGCGGCCTTGAAGACCATGAACTCAGTTTTTCGTACATTATATATAAGACCATGTGATGCGGCGTATCTTTCACAAACCTTAATCATTTCCCTGATTGACCTCGCAGTCGGGCCCAGCAACACCATATCGTCCGCGTAGCTGACGCTGTTCACACAAACACCCCCCACCCGGCAACCGACACGCATGCTGCTGAGCTCGACTAAGAGGTCATTAATATAAAAGTTAAACAGCTTTGGAGAGGACAGCCCCCCCTGTCTCACTCCGCACTCCAACCTGTATGACTCTGATAGGCAGTTTGACCACCTGACACAATTAGTCTGATTGGAGTACCAGTATTGAAATATTTTCAATAGTTCCGCCGGTATACCCCTGTCCTCCATCTTTCTCCAAAGCACTTCATACGAAACGAGATCAAAGGCTTTGGAGAGATCCAAAAAACAGGCGTATACCGGAGTCTTCCGTTCAGTGTAGTATTGGACAGTGTGCTTAAGAACTAGAATCGCGCTTTCAGTTGACAGTCCAGGTCTAAACCCGAACTGTGCGTCATGTATGTTTATGTACTTATCCAGGCAAGACTCAAGCACACTATCCAACACTTTTGCTACAGTTGTCGCGAGAGAGATCGGGCGATAGTTTTCCCTGTCCGCTATGTCCCCTGTCTTGTTCTTCACTATGGGCACCACTGTAGTTTTCATCAAATCCTTCGGTAAGTAAGAATGACTCACGCACATATTGAAGAACATGGACAGGATCCTCGGCACGTGTACGCCAGCATATTTTAGGTGCTCAATACTGAGCCCATCGTGGCCAGGAGATTTACCTTTACGCATACTGTTTATCACTTTTTTAAGTTGTTTCGCTGTAAATTTAAGTAAATGTTCCTCTCCCGCCACGGTGGGCCCACCATCTGGCATATTGGTTGAAGGACCCAGAGGAGAGCGTACTGTAAAGTGCTCCATGAACAAATTAGCTATCTCCTCTGGGTCATTTCGGCCATCAACATTCGCAGGGAGGCCAGGCTTAACATCAAGCTTACCAGTGGACTTCCAAAATTTTGTGAAATCTTTATCGGCTCTTTGTTTAGCTATTACGTCCATTCTAATTTGGTCCTGGTGTTTCTGACACCACTTTAGCCGTCCTTTAAAAATTTTACGGGACACGCACATCTGGTCGTAAGTGGGACCAGTACTTGGTCTACCCAGAACTATCCAGTTTTGGTATTTTAGCCTAGCCTCCTGATGCGCTTCCCTCACATGCTCATTCCAGCCACACACACGCTTGTTATGTCGTTTACGTCTCACATTGTTTTTTGATTTTACAGACGCATCACTTAACACGTCAACGAATGCCTTATACATTTTATCTACAACTAACTTATGGTCATATAAATTACAAGACCCAAAACTACAAGTTTCAAATTCTGAGGGGAAGTCAATGTCTCGCAGGCCCTTATTACACAAATCTCGATATTTACTCACTTGTGCCTCATCTCTTTCCCCCCAGATTACATCACAACGCGATGTATTTTGGATCGCGACACTAGGACTAATTGAACCCAAATTGCACTCTATAAATATAGGCAGATGATCAGAAACAAAAATATCCTCAATTATTCCAACGTTAACTGTTGATTGCCAGGCCGCTTGTGAGACAATACAATGGTCCAACCAACTGCCCCTACGATGAAACGTGTCAAAATAAGTAAACGTGTTCGACTCAGTCCCCAAAAATTCAATGTCTGCGCACACCCAAGATCTGTCCGTGCAAAAGCTGTTAAGCTCACTAAAGAATAATTGTCCAGGTTGCGCATTTAAGTCTCCTAAAATAATAACAGTTTGAACATCACTACCTTCTTCAATTGAACTGATTTCACTCAGAATATCTGTGAAAATAGGTAAGTTTTCTCTCGCTTTTACTGGCATGTATACACAAAAGACTAGTATAGAGCGACCACCTACAGTAGCTTTGATAGCTAACAGTCTGTCACTGTTGCAATTTATAACAGAAACACTATCAAAAATGCCCTTTCGCCATAGTATGGCCACACCGCCATATGGCCTACCGACCAGTAATTCGCCGCTGTCTACTGAACTCTTACCCATGTACTCAAAATCAGGAGATACAGTCCCTAACAGTGGCAGGTCGTGATTAAGTAACCACGTCTCCTGGAGACAAACTACATTCGCCGTTTCACATAATTTTCTCACATCATCTATGGAAGTTTTATAATTTTTACAATTAAAACTAATGAATTTACAATTATTGTACGTTATTTTGTGATTATTATTCATACTGTAACACAATTAAACTTTAACATTACAATCTCCTTGCTTCGGCCCGTACATAAAGTACACAAAACGCCGAAACGTAATGCCATCAGGCCAAAAGTCGTCATTTAAAAACAAATGCAAATTGCGCTTTGAAACAAATAACTTATAAGCGTTATATTTTCGATTCGTTTTCATTTTTATCATTTTTAATGACACACCTTCACCGGTACTATCTTTTATGTAGCTAACAATGTCATGCTCACAAGTATCCTTAGAGACGTTAGAAATAAACAAAGGTACTTTTATGTCGGCAGCTTTAAACTTGCTGTCCGGCGCTATAGAAGCCCGTCCTTTTTGACCGATAAGTTTATATCTTCTGGCAGTTTTTGACTGAACAACTTGCCATTCAGACTTCTCTTTAGTCACTTGCGAGCCGTTCTCAGCAACCTGACTGTCGTTTTTATTTAATAACAAAGAAGGCAATACAGTAGTAACAGCTGTTTTCGCATTTACGCTGTGCAATACAACCGATTTGTTGACCGAAGCGCGCGCGCAATCGAGTTCACTATCCGGTGCATTCGAAACCGCAGTACCTCGTGGCTGGGCCTCACCGCCCGTCGCTGTCCCGCTCTCGCCGCCGCGCCTAGGTCTGGACCCAATACTGCTTTCACTCACACCGCTCGCGTTGTTCGAAACCCCCGTCCGTGCCTCCACGTGTCTGCTAGCTTTAGTCTCCATCTCGTTCGATTGCTCGCATTGAAAAGAGATAGACTGCGCGCTTGCGGGTGATGATTCATTCTTTGTAGGCGTTGAGTGATGTTTTGCTCCGGACGACGACGATGACGAAGCATTATTAGCCTTTATAGGAACATACTGCAAGCCAACAGGGCCGCTGCACATTTCATAGTAGCTCTCCTGCAGACACGCTCCTCTCCTTTTATTGACAAATTGATCTTGAGATGGACAGTTATCAACAACAATTGACGCGTGCCTCATGTCCTTTTTAAACGCATCTAACATCTCTTTTGTTACGACGTTTTCTTGTAACAAACTGACTTCATTCCGAAGTTTTGATATGTCTTTTAGCAAACGAGTGCAATCAATGTGGTCGAAACTCACACTAGGCACTTTATGTAAGTCCTTTGCCACGAACACTGGGAAGACTTCGGCATCCATTCCTTTCATGAGACAAATTATGTCATCCAGGTCTCTAGACATTCTCTTCTTCCCATCCTTACGCCTCACCGGCATTTTTCTTGCATTAGGTACGGATTCAAAAAGCAAACATTTTGCCTGTGAAATGCTTTCTACGTTGAAAGACGATGTTACCAGCTGGTGTATGCTGTCTTCATCCATATAATCAAGCACGTTCGAAAGAAACGCTAAAAGTTCATTAATCACTACATTACAGTTCGAACACTTCACAGTATACGAGGCCATTGCCCTTGAAACGCCCTTGAAACGCACGAGTCACCCGGCTGCTAAAAAAAACGCGACCGTGCTCCGCAGTGTACGGTGCGCGACTGATAAGCGGTCGGCTAACCCGTTGTTACACTTTTAACCTCCCCGGGAGGTAAACCGCTAACAGAGTGTTCAGCTAATCTGCTAACTTCCATCTTGCAAATTAGGTTCAGAAACGCTAGGGGACGTATCCCTCGCTCATCTTAAATGTGCGACAAATGGTCTGTTGTCGGATTGAACTCTGAATCTAATATGTGCACTCTGAAAACTGGCTTTTTGGCAATACTGCATATATGGCAAACATCTCTCGCAAGTTCAAGTACAATTTTTTCTGGTTTGGTCAAGTTCCTGACTAGAGTAGGATATAATAGAATATTCTTTATTATGTACACCCTACCACTAGGGTGACACAATGGGCAGTCTTATCACTAAAAGCGATATTTTAAAGACATCCTTTGGACTCCCTTTGCATGAATATATTAGCCCGTTCATGTAGGCTCCTTACCCTTCCTCCACGGAAAGTGTGGACAGGAAGTGGGTTACTCTACCCCTGTGTAAGTGAACTGAGCTGTGGTCTATCAGTAGCCTCTGGCCACCACATTAACTATGCAAACCAGCGGGGCAACCTTTTTCCATTTGTCCTGGTCTGCCCTTCTCAAATATTTGTCTGGCAACAAGCATTCCCATACAGGGATAACAACATTTTTGTGTTAATGAACTATGAACTTGTTTCAGGGAACAAAGTGTTGATATTATTATCTTCCTTTCAACCTTGCCTGCAGGCCGGGCCTTGTGATTGGTAGCAGTGCTCAAAAGAAGGCCTACATATTGTAGCTCCTGATTGAGGTTTAGAATTGACTTAGGAAATTCACTCGTCACCCAAGCTTTGTTAGGACCCAGAGTCTCCGGGACAGAAATCAAAAATGCATCTTTTCCTAGTGGACCAGTAGGAAATTATCTAAACTAAATAAACAAGAATGCAGATACCACAGGCTCTCAAATTCTCTGTCATTCAGTTGCCCACCGCTTCACATAACCAGGGCACTGAAGAAATGTCAAAAGGGTGTTCTGTCAACTCGTGTGAACAATTTCCCTTCATTAACATATCATTGCTTCCGTCTTACTTTTTAGTAATAACAGAGTGTAAACAATAGGCTATTTGATTATGATCATAATCTTAGATTTCTGCATAGACTATTATAGATTTAATTTGTATTAATTATTTTAACTAGTAGCTTTATTACTTAATATATATAGCTCAAAGTAGAATTGTATTGAATGTTAATATTTTCAGTATTTCATTTCCTGTTATGATCTTCAGGAACAGAAACAGGTTTGCAGTCTTTATTCCCAAGCTTTTACATGGTTCCTTAGGCAGCCTGAATCTTGTCAAAATTATGAATCTTGGCCTAGTTATTGTTGCTATGATCCAATTTATCATATTTTTAAAATAATCAAAGAACTATTCCTGCTCTAAATAATATCTTGTCAGTTTTAAATTGTTTGGTGGCTGTATTTGTTCCATTTCTAATTTTGATAGAGCACTTATGATCCTGCTCATAATTATAAGATTTCCATAATTATTACAAAATATAGACAAAATATACAGTATACCATTTTAAATTATATTTTTTTTATTTAGTACTGCTTATTAGTTAAGTACCTATAAAACTTGATGTAAACTTTATTTAGTAGTATTTTAATGTTCTAATTGCAGATTAGAGTTCATAAGAGGTGCTGAACCTCTTTAATTAATTTATTTATTTATATATAGGTACTCCAACAACTTATGCATTAATAACATATTACAAAAGAACTTTATTTTATTAGTGTGGTGAGTTTGTCACTTAAAAAGTACACAGCTTAACCAGAAATAGTAAATATATACAAATAATTATTTTAAAGTGATTTAAAAAACTAACTTATCTTTTGTTACAATGAAAGTAACAATTGCATACCACCTGCGAGCATAAACAATAAAATTGTAATTTAAATACACTTCTCGATGGGAGTGTTTGGACTTCCGAAAGGGAAAGTAGGATACAATTGTAGTGGGTAGGTTGCTGCCCAAATAACAAGTCCCTGTAGACCTTACTTTAGCAGCTAGCTCTGCCTGCTCTAGACCTACATTAGAAATCCCAGCCAAAACTCCCTCCGCGGGGGCTAAATAGTAGGATTTAGTTTTGTTGAGTGGCATAAGTACTCATTTACTTCTAATGCACAGTGTGAAACACATGGGGTGAGTGAGCATAAATGTAAGGTTTTCTTATAACGGATTATAACTTTTCATGGTTGAATGTCAAAAACTGCTTGAATAGCTTTAGCTCCTCTAGACATTCTGCATTTGCTTTAGGAATTACTACCTAATTATCATAATTTGCACTGAAATCTTTAAGTTGTAATATTTCTGTCTATTTAGTTAGACACAACCGGGTTGTTTAGAAAACAACAATGCGCTTCTAATGTAAATAATAGCAAGAAGCCGGTTAGAAGTTTATTGATAATGTGTCTGAGTAAGGTCAGTGGGTCGTCTTAGTAAGGTTTGGTGATATAATGTGGAAATTGTGTCATGTTAGCAGAAACCACTTACTTGGCTACTCTTAGTACTCATTCGGTTGTAGGTAAGTGCATAGAGTAGGTCGGTCTTACAGGAAATCATTTCGATCTCATTACCCTGGTTTTAGCCGGTGGGAAGAGCGTTCTTCCCCATTGCAGCACTTAGGAGAATCGAAATACAAACGGTTGCTCTCCAAAGGCACTGGCGACCATGTATATCTTTTGAGGTATCGATCTCCACTTCGGCACTTCGCTGACTCACGATCAGCGTAACACTATATATCACTTACCACAAGCACTATTCTTATTCACTTTTAATAAAGTTTTAACTGAAACTTTACTCATTTTCGATTAAAATTATCGAGCGAAAATATTTTACGTATACATTGGCGGCAAAAATTTAGACGCTATGAATGACACTTGACAGTGACAACTCTAGCTCGCTAAGACCATAGTCACCGCAAGATTTCTTACATGTTGAAAGAACACAGGTAACTAAAAGGGAATGTAAGTACGTATATCTTAACTATTTATAGTATATAAGGCAATAATTGAGATGCTTTCTTCAAAGAGTATTATTGTGTTTTGAAAGAAACATAATATATAAATACATATGTTTTATTCCCGCGTATCATATTTTGATCAAGATGCAACCTGTCACGGACCTGCAAATTGCATAAAACGCAAGAAAATTTGAATTTCGCGGGCTACCACAGCGCAACCTCCTTAAGGAGTAAACTCCATTAAAAAAAAAGCTAATAGAGATGTATAGAAGAAAAATACATGTTACGCCTTCCCCAAATAAATATTGTGATGAGAACAAGAAAATTATGACAATAGATTATTATTAATGCTCACCGATTCGGGTCCTTTTCCTCGACTTCCAGGAGCTTCCGATCCCAGCTACCCGGCGAAGACTGGCGAGCTCTCTTCATGACATTGTCTATCTCTTTCCGGCGGCCTGCCGGATTTGATGGATCTGTTGGAGATGAATACAGTGTTACCATCAATTTTGAATAATAAAACATCTTGCCTGGATGTTTTCCTTTTTCTGGCTCGGGAAACGGCCATTTTACGCCGATGCGGGTACTGTAATAGTCGTTTTCCTATGGCGCAATGCAGGTTGCGCTCTGCTACAATTCTGCGCGCGCAGCTGTATTATATCTCCCGTTGCATAACGCGTTATTGATTGGTGTTCGCATAGAATATTTTTGTAGGTAGGTAGGTTCCTAGGTAGGATAGCTAGATTAGCTCGCGAAGATGTTGGAAATTAGGTCACGGGAAAGTGAAAATAAGTTTCGTAACGCCAGCAACGTGGATACCTATACTCCATTTACAATAAGGTTTCGACATTTAAACAAACCTTTTTTACAGTCCGTTCAACCGATTTTAACTTCTATTCCGTAGGATTAAGGATGGCATTAAAGGCAAAAAAGTGGTTACAATGCCAACTGTTTACTGCAGCTGCCATTTGTCATGCCACCAACGCAATAGAAGTCAAAATCGGTTGAACGGACTGTAAAAAAGGTTCGTTCAAATGTCTAATCTTGTGGTAGACTAGCTGACCCGACAGACGTTGTCCTGTCTTTGCTATGAATATTCTAAGTAAACGCGTGAAGTTAAAATGTTTTTTTCTGAAATTTTCCAATTTTCTGCGAAATTATCTTAATTTTTTCTTTCATAAAAACCTTCTCCTGACGATCATAAACACAACAAAAAAAGAATTAGCGAAATTGTTCCATCCGTTCTCGCGTGATGCGATGACCAAGGGAAATAGGGATTCATTTTTATATAAATACTATATAGGGTGAGTGGTAATTAGTGACCGATACTTAAACACATGATTGTACTCATGATAACAAACAACTTTTATTATGGGATCAGACCTGAAATCGCGAACAAAAAAATCAGCTGCTCCCACATTTTGACGAGTTATGCGAACATAAATGTAGGGAGCAGCAGATTTTTTTTTTTTCGCGATTTCAGGTTTGATCCCATATATAGTATAAGTTGTTTGCTATCATGAGTACAATCATGTGTTTAAGTATCGGTCACTAATTACCACTCACCCTATAAAGATGGAGTATAGACTTCTAGATTTTATTTAGGTACTAGCTGCGCCCTGCGACTTCATTCGCGTGAAGTCGTAAGATACACAATATACTAAAATAAAAGCCACATTTTAATAAAACTCCCTTCGTCCCCCGCCCCGCCGCGTTGCATCGCTCGCCCGCTCTAATTCGTTTTCGCTTATCATTCTTTCAGACTTTTTTCTTTTTGCTCGGCTCCTAAGGATCATAGCGTGATGTTAAATAGCCAATAACCATCTTCGAGAATTGGGCTACCAAATGCAAAAAAAAAAAAAATTCAAATCCGACTTTTTCTCACAATTTCATAGGCTTTATTTTTTTTTTGCGCGGAACCCTAATTCTTTTGCCAAAATAAAAGTAGTCTAAGTACTCCTTATAACATCAGCTATCTGCCAGTGAAAATCCCGTAAAAATCGGTCCAGTCATTACGGAGATTAGCCGGAACAAAAGGCAGACGGAGAAAAATTTTAAATTTGTTTTTTTCGTTAATCATCATCTAGATTTTTATATGCATTCAATAGAAACTGTTACTTTTGACATTTCAATTTTTTTTATTTATCCTCCAACTGAAACGCCATACAGCAATTACACCAATGGAGCAAAAAATTACTTCTTGTACTGCTTTCCATCCATCCTGTGCGCGGTGGACATCGAACGGGCAGCCATGGGTCACCCACGCTTACGCTGTCACGCAGCGTCAAGACAATTCTCCTTATTTCCATAACTCCATCCATATTGCGCAGATTCTTTGCGATATGATTGACTCAATGAATTTTTCAAAATAAATACATTTAAAATGAAAAGAAAGAAAGAAATCTATATTATAAAGTTCTGTTTACGTTTTTATTTCTGCTTGGGTATAGTTTTCAATGTTTTTGTTGGTAATATTGACGTGTGCTAGCTAACATAATCCCTCCCCCCCTCCCGTGCCTGTAATACTGATGTTGTTGTTGTAGTAGAAAAAATTTAATTGAATGTTCTGTGTATCAATAAAATATTGGGCGTTCGACAACCCTACTACCCGGCTGGCTGGTCGTGGGCGTGGCTTAGTGAACTGGGCTTCGGGTGCTGGGGCATAGGGGTCCCGTTACGTAACCATCGCGCCCATGGACTCGAATGATGGGTTCTTATAGATTTGCGAGACACATTATATGGCATGTCAAAAGTATGTACTATTCTATGTACTTGGCAGTGAAAGTGTTAACGTTAATTATTTTACATACTATTGTATCAGAATCAAGTATTTTATCAAAAGTAGCGCAATAACCTCCCCAGCAGCACAGCTGGGGAGTTTGTTGCGCCACTTCTTCCTGGCTAAAGCACTAGGAAGTGGTGAAGGGCGGGCGTTCTGCGGGTCTTATGTAATTTTGACGTTCAAAAAGTGCTTTTGATATTAGTAAGTGCAGCTATTTGCGACGTTACCAACTCAGCATTCCGACAGAAGGATCCAGTTGGGTTGGGCAGCGTTTGAAAAACTTCATAGTCTTCTCGTCGCCAATCCCGCAGTGTTTGAAACCTAAGGTCTTCAAGGGTCGCGGGTAGTTCGAAAGCGATACCGTGGCCCAGGCACGGGCAACTGAAGGAACACGGGTGGGTTTTAGTCAGTAAAAGTCTGACACGTCCTCCCGCTCCGCCCAGAGCGGGAAAAGTCATTTGATGATTTCCCATCCACAAAAAAAAAAGGTCTTCAATCAGTACGTTCTGCCCCTTTGCCGTACGGGGCCGAAACTTGGACACTGACAAATGAGCTGGTCCACAAATTCAAGGTCGGTCAGCGCAATTATGAAATTTCTATGAAGAATAAGATCAGAAATGAATCAGAATTATCCGGAATTCCGGAAAAGAACCGGAGGGAGTTATCGACATGACTTTCAGAGTGAGGAAGTTGAAGTGGCAGTGGACTGGCCATGTTTGTCAAAGGAGCGATGGCCGATGGAGCAGACGAGTCCTGGAGTAAAGACCGCGTGTTGGCAAGCTTAGTGTGGGACGCCCCCCAGCTAGATGGACCGACGAGGCCTATGCCCAGCAGTGGAAGGCGATAGGCTGAGTTGATTGAACTTTCAGCATGAACGCTCAGCCCTGTATTTATTAGATATGAGCGCCGCCGCCGTCAACGTCGCGGTGAGTTCATGTCAACGCGTCGTCGCGACGATTCGCGACTTGTGGCTAGTTTAAAGTCGGCCTACCGAGTAACTGCAGTGCAGCAACTAGCACTGTGGGCGTATCATACGAGTTAGTCGCACTTGCGAGTGGGACAGTAGCTCGCATCCGAGTGACTTCAACATTTTTTTTTTAAATTAATTAATTTAATTTATTTATTTACTTTGGAGAACAATACAGGGTGTACGTGTAAACAGTGGCAATATTTTAAGGGGTCATTGTACTCATCATGAACAACTTTTACTATGGGACCAAACATGAAATAGCGAAAAAAAAATTAGCTGTTCAGTACATTTATTATGTTCGCATAATTCGTCAAAATGTAGGTTTGGTCCCATTGTAAAAGTTGTTCATAATGATGAGTACAATGACCCCTTAAAATATTGCCACTGCTTACACTTCTGTGATGAGGTCTATGACCACAATACTAAGATTTGAATTAGAAAATGCTTCAAAAAAAAAAAAAAAAAGAAGAATAAAAAAAATGTTGATTATAGAGATTCGACTGACTAGCGAGCTACTGCCGAAAGCATCCGAACGATGCGAGAGATGTGCGAGGTACTGCCATGCGAGTGCAATGGCTAGTTTACACAGTGTGTTAGCGTGCGAGTCGGCCTACCGAGCAATGTGCCGTGCCACTTAACGGGGTCAGAGTACAATGAACCATAATTCTTTTCCATTGTTTTAACATTGTCAACTGGAACTCAGCGTGCCAGACCGATATGTGTGGAGGCGGCGACGCCCGCAGCTGTTAAAAGTGCCCGTGGCCAGAACGAATTTACTGACGAAAGCACCCCTCACCCGAACAATCCGGTTGGTGAACGAAGTCCATGAGAGACTGGATATTTTTTCGTGTTCTTTGAGTGAATTCGCAAGTTTTATTAAATGTAGTTAGTTATGTAAGGTAAATAATATTACCTATTTGTTGTTAGGCATAAAAGGTTACATAAGTTATTTTTTAAGTTGATGACTACACTGTCGCATTAGATTAAGGCCTGTAATGATAGTTGTACGGATGATAAATAAATAAATGAAAGAAAGAAAGAAAGAAAACGTTGCTTTTGTGTTTCACGAAGAAAAAAGAAATGAAAATAATGTTTTAAAACAATAGAGTGCCTCACGGCTGCGCCAAAAAGGTTCATTTCAGCATTAATGCCAGACAGATGCTGCCTGACGTTGGTTTTCTAATGAACCTAGGGACAAGTGACGGGGAGTACAAACAGTTTCAACATACCTAATAGATAATTTATATAAATTATACTTATAAATAAATAAACTAGTAATCAAAATATAATTACAAAAAAAAGAAATAAAAATAATAATTTTGTACTTGATCTAGATAGTTAGGATGTTTTATTATATTATATAAGCATTTTAATGTATATGAAATATAGTAAAAATAGGTGGAGACTACAAAAACAACAAGAACTGTCTCAGCAAACCCTGTTCTTAGCAATTGATCTAGATTGACCCGACCCGATGCATTCATAAATCGCTACAGACCCCGCTGAGCGTTGAGCGCGACGGACAATACACCGAAAGTTATTAATTAATTTAGTGATTGGGAATTATGTTTCAATCTAAGTACAGTAGGCATTTCATATAAGTGAAATATTTAGTGCGACCATATCTAGCTTCTGTTGCGAATCAATCAGATACTGCCGTAAGCGTGTTCGGAACGTGTGGATACTGCCCAGTACCCTTATGGGTGGCGGGATATTTTAAATAACTATTGTGCCTGGTAAAGTTTGGGAATTCTTGAGGCTTTGTTACATCTCACGTCTCTTTCATTGACAGGTAGAAACTACAGAATGCCACCTGCTACGACCCTTAGCCTCCGTTCCCTCGGGCGTAATAAAATCGCGGCGGGATTTTATCGCGCACTGGATTTTCAACTCTCGTTGTTGAGCCGAGCGTTGAGAATCCAACTTAACAATAAACCCCCGATCCCACGGACGTAATAAAATCGCGGCGGGATTTTATCGCGCACTGGATTTTCAACTCTCGTTGTTGAGCCGAGCGTTGACAAACCAACTTAACAATAACAGAGTACATTCTAGCGCGTCGAAAAAACACACTGTTGGATTTTGCACTCTCGGCGCTAAGCAGAGCGTTGAAAATCCAGTGCGCAAAAAAAAAATCGCCGGGATATTATTACGTCCGTGCGAGCGTCGACTTACCAATACTCCTTTTGCTTCGTTTGCGTTCAGACATTCATTCATCGGTCATTATACAACATATCCCGGAATTAACGCACAACCTCTTAAGGGGTCATTGTATTTATCATTATGAACTACATTTTGCCGAG
Organism: Cosmia pyralina; assembly: GCA_946251885.1. Lineage (NCBI taxonomy): Eukaryota > Metazoa > Arthropoda > Insecta > Lepidoptera > Noctuidae > Cosmia > Cosmia pyralina. Next base: position 4,844,833 of record OX276368.1, on the reverse strand, counting down.
TTATGCGAACATAAATGTAGAGAACAACTGATTTTGTTTCGCGATTTCAGGTTTGGTCCCTTATTAAATTTTGTTCATTATTATGAGTACAATGACCCCTTAAGAGGTCGTGCGTTAATTCCGTTACAAATGTTGTATACGCATGCACTTGCAAGTCTTCAGAATGAAGTTGCACCTGACTATTCTGAAGAACATCACCAAATAAGATCAGTGTGCCCTTCTAGTGTCCTTGTATTTACATTTGATAGGAAAAATTAAGTAATTTTCACTAACCGTTGATCCGAGAATGTTGCGGATTCCTATCCATATGCAGGCGGTTCTTCGAAGCCGCCTCCGCAGCTCGGGACACCGACCCGTTGCGACGGGAAGACATCCTGCAAAATGGTGATACACTGATAAGATACCTGATTGAAACCTTGTTATCATGTTCAGCTGCACTGAAAAGAAAAAATGCTGGCGACTTCGTGATTAGCGCGGGTTTTCGTGGTAACTTCCGTGACATCGTAGGCAAGCTTTTGGTCTTCGATCGGTTATAGACCGTTAAGAGGGCCCTTCCCGGTCGTCTATCGTCAACGCGAGCATGATCGAAAAGCTTGTTGTTTCTACTAACGAGCAAGTGAGAACACGATAACATGGAATGGAAAATGGTGTTCGAAAATTTCATAAAACTTACTCCAAGAAATGCGTGTTTTTGAGGCCTTACAAGTTTGTGAAACAAATGTTTGTCATTTAGAATCTCTATTAGACACGTGCAAGGTTTCTACGAAGATGTTTTCTTTACTTTTACAATTTATGATTACATTATGAACAGCCAAAGTTCAGGTAAAATTTGTGCAAGAAAGCAGATTTTTGGATGCTTATACTGAATTTGTTTCTCCATAATCTTATTTTTTGCCTTCATAGAAACCTAGATATAGTGTACAAGATACCTATTAATTCGAACCTTTTAAAGAAAGATGTGGTAAAACGCCATAATTACGTACGAGCGTTTGTATGAAATGCACAACGGGTTGGCGGCCCTAAGATATGTTTATATCTCAGAATTTTTTTGTCATCCGTAAACTGGATAACATATACTAAACAGCAGGTAGTCCTTAGCTGACTGCCATGAAGTCTCTGAGGGCCTAGACAAAGTAACATTCGATTATCGATGATGTTAGTAGAAAATCAAAAATGTATGGAATTGACAATAAAGCTATCGAAATGTCACGTGATCATGTCAATGTCCTTTTTACCAGCTATTAATTTGACATTATATTTCTTTGTTGACATATTTTAAATTAACCGAGTCTTATACTAAGCATTTCACATCAATTTTAATTAGGCTTTTAATGTATTGTTTCTGCATGTGATGATTTTATTTAATATGTAATTTTCCACACAATGTAAATTTTAATGAAAAATAAATGAATGAATGAATGTCACTTTGAAGCTAAAGTATTGATTTGACTACCTATTTGTAACAACGTCCTTAAGTGACATCACTGAGTAAGTGCATACATTAACCAAATAAATTCAAAAATGGAACAGAATTTGTATGAAATTATATGCCAAGCAAGTTAATAGGAACTTATCGTAGGTGATGAAACAGGGCCTAACACTCCTAAGAGTACCTTTCTGCCTATTTTGTCTCAATGTAAATGACCAAGTGTTCATTATGATGAAGATTACCTCTGGCTGGTGATCCATGTAAGTGCAAGGTATTAGAAACGGCATGAGGCAGGTTAGTCAATCAATCTGCCTAGCCTTTTCCCAACTATGTTGGGGTCGGCTTCCAGTCTAACCGGATGCGACTGAATACCAGTATTTTACATGGAGTGACTGCCTATCTGACCTCCACAACCCAGTAACTGGGTAATACAATACCCCTTGGTAAGACTGGTTATCAGACTTTCGGGCTTCTGATGACCCGTAACGACTGTCAAAGACCCACTAATGACAGCCGGGACCAACAGCTTAATACGCTTTCCGAGGCACGGAGGAGTTTCGGTATTTAAAGATGGTCACCCATCCACGGACCAACCCCGGCAAGCGTAGCTTAACCTGATGGATCGACCCGTGCGGCTGTTATTACTTAGCCACAAGCTCCTCACCTACCGGTTGGTAACAATCTATACTGGATGACTTTTTTTACTGTCTCGAAAAAAATTGGGTATATTAGGTGAACGGAGTAGAAGCATTATGGCATACCTAGTTTTTTTTTTTCAATAGCTTAGTCAGAAAAAAATATCTAAGTATCAATAAATACTACAAATTCGTTGTAAACTTTTCATTTAAGAACAATAGAAACATAAATTTTGATGAAAAATAATAAATCCTTTAAAAATATCAAAATTCAAATCATATGCAACCTGCATTATGATTTGAATTTAGATTTAAAAAAAAAAACTAGATATGCCATAGGCTTCTACTCCATTCACCGAATATACCCTATTTTTTCGAGACGGTAAAAAATGCCATCCAGTATAAATAAAAAAAGAAACGAGTCCTGACTGACTCATCAACATAAAGCTTAAATTTTGCACAGAGGTTCCCTTTATCATGTAGAAGGAATAAGGAAGGATTTCCCGGTAGGGCACGGGTAAAGCCGCGGGCAAAAGCTAGTAGAAATTTAACTGTCTCATTATCATGACTGTTGAAAGTAAAGGTAAAGGTATTCACCATGTTTAAGACTGAAGTTTCATGAATTCATTATGATTGAGGAGAATGATAATGCTTTGTTTGATATTTCTTCTGAATGTTATTTGTTTTATGTTGTGTTTGACCCTATGAATATAGGTTCAAGCAAAAGGATACTTTAGTGTCCGCTGTAACATTTGATGTGATGTCATGAATTTAAGATCAACCAACTAAGTACTTGGTCAGTGGGTCGTCCTAATTCTTTGTTAAGTGACTTATTTATAATATTGTGGGCCATATGTTTTCTTTATTTGTTGTCTTTTGCTTGCTTTTAACAAATTCATGGTTACTAAGTATATTACGATGTTCCGAGACACACCTCCATGAAACACGAGTTCGACTTTCACATTCAACACGATATTTTGTTCATGTAGGTATTGATTTGTAGTAGTATTGTCTTGCCTTTTTCTCACTGAAAAGGTATGCTGACGTCATTATAAGGAGTTTTAACGAGTAGATCTGTTGTTATTTACGATTTATCTCGTTACAGAATTGATTTACGAGTAATTATAAGTTTATTAACCGCTAATAACTGTTCGGCCTTAATCTATTTATACTCAACAAAATGGCTGACTCGATCGATTTTCATCACCTGCATTTAAAACCATGAAAAACTTACCTGAGCGACTCCGTTCAAGGATCGGATGGAGCGAGGGCTCCGAACGCGCGCGGCGGGACGCGGGGGGCGAAGCCCCGGTGCCTGGCGGCGGGCAGACGCGAAGCCCGGCAGCGCCGCTGTAAAAACCGACATACTTAGAATACGCAAGCGGCGCGCGGGCGTACGAGAGCTTCGCGAGGGGCGAAGCGACCGCGATCGACACAGGCCCACGCGAGGCGAACATGCAGCCTCCGGGCACACGCGGCGAGGCCTCACGGTCACGGTACAGGCCGTACGCGGCAGCATAACATCCTCCATAATGCAGGCGATGAGGCGACGCTCCTCGAAGACAGGCTGAACATCCAACATCAAATACTATATTCACCTTATATTAATCACAAAACAAAGTTACGAACCAGTATAAAACACGTAAACTTTTCACTGAAGTTCAATGGTATCCGAGATTTCCGAGAAGGCGTAATTCGCTAGGAGTATCCGCGACACGCCTTTCTACGTTCAGCGGCCATTTTGTTTAGCAATACATTGACCTTTCTCTTTCTCTTCGACTTTTTGCGTTTCATCCTGTGATGAAGTGAAAGGATGACAATAATTAACTGCTTGTAAAATGTTTTTCCTCCTAAATAATAATTTCCAATTTTATTTTATTGCAATTTTGTGTATTTTAATATTAGCATCATTTATCAAGATTTCCTTAGTAAATTCTGTGAATATTTAAATAAACAAACATAGTAATGTTTTGCTGTAGCAACTAGCAATAACAAAACGAAGACCACAATGTTTCCAGTGTAATAAATTTCTAGCATTTAGTAGCGTTACGTAACTTTTAGTTATTTGTTTAATTTATTTGAAAATTATGTAAGACTATCTAAACTATTTTGGAGTTACCTTGCAAATAAAAAACTTTGTAAAATCTACCAATTATTTCAAAAAATCTTCACAAGATCACTCTTCAAGCAACAGATCAGCTTTCTAGTTTTCATGAATACTACAACTATCCGACTTAGCAACACCGATGCATTCCAGTTTCTATAAAAAAATAGTGCAGTAACAACGTCCAACGGGGAGGGATGTGTTACTTTGCACTTTAATTTTAAGTTTTAAATTGTATCGATAGTTATAGAACATTAAAATTATACTATAATATTCATGTTCACAGTTCTCTAACATAAAAATAGTCATATAAGTTCGTATAACTCGTTTTAATATTAGTTTTATCGAATTAAACTGAATAGAAGCTAGTTACCTGAAAGAGTAAATAAAAAAGTGAAAACTATAAACCTTTCTAGATAAGAACCGGTTCTCGTAAGAAAAAAACGACCTGCCCAAGGAATTCAAGGTATGCATGTTCCCTATTTTATTTAACTCTCTAACTTTAGGAAATAAGTCTAAATAAATGAAAAATTCCGAGCGTAAATGGAGGTAGTTGACGCCTTCTATTTGAATGCACCGTTATCATAATAAGTATATAAACTGCCGCCATAAAATTGATTGAATGTTGGCTGCATTACTGTGTAGTTATGACAAAAATCTAGGCATAATAACTACCTACGTACCATCGCGGACAGGGGCTCGTGGCTAAGTAATAAAAGCTGCACGGGTCGATCGGTCAGGTTAAGCTACGCTTGCTGCGGTCAGTCCGTAGATGGGTAGTAATATACCGAGACCCCTCCATGCCTCGTTGGTCCCGGCTGTTATTCTTGGATCTTTGACAGCTGTTACGGATCGTCAGAAGCCCGAGTCTTGACAACCAGTCTTACCAAGGGGTATCGTGTTACCCAGTAACTGGGTTGTGGAAGTCATATAGACAGGCGCTCCATGTAAAATACTAGTATTCAGCTGCATCCGGTTAGACTGGAAGCTGACCCCAATATAGTTGGGAAATGGCTAGGCGGATTGACCATCGCGGACATTTGCGATGAACCACTTTTCAACCTTATTACCGAGTTAGTAATTACCTATTCTACGAAGGCATAGGCAGCAGGGGCTCGAGATGTGTTACATTGTAGTAAATAGACTATATTTCTATGATAGTAAATGTAGACCCATATAATTTGTCCCAAGCATAAAAACTTTTTTACAAAAAAATGCAACCGACTTCCAAAAACAACACTACCTACAAAATAAAATAAAAACTTTAATTTCGGAAGTCTGTGTCTAGTTAAATGTATTTTCGTTTTTTGTCACCGACTTCCGGAATTAAAGTTATTTTTTTACTTTGTAGTGTTGTTTTTGGAAGTCGGTAGTATTTTATTTGTAAAAAAGTTAATTTTTCACTTTTTGGTTGTGGTACCTACCCCACACAAATTCTAATACCACTACCTGCAAAACAAACTAGAACATCATCAATATAAAAGTGGGGAAAAAATACGTATTATTGAAGCTTACTCAAAAACTACCCAAGCAAATTTATAATCAATTTTATATGGGACCAACTTTGATGTAACATACCCTCTCGAATAAAACAAAAATTTTTCAAATCGGACGACTGTAAAAAGTTATGCGTGGTCATACATAAAAAAAAAATAAAAAAAAACACGTTTCGAATTGAGAACCTCCTTTTTTTTTGTCGGTTAAAAACACATTACCTACCTTGTACCTTGCTTTGCGCCGCGCAGTCGGTTAAAAAAGGTGCTACGTGCCTATTGCCATGTCGGCGGCATCTCATAGATTCGTCGGCAGAATGAATAAAAAAAAGATTCTTGATAAATGAGAGCATTCACAAGAATTTGGACACAGATACCTACATTATTTATTCATTTTTGCTTTATGTACTGAAACTGATACCCAAGTTAAGCCAGGGGCTTGTATTTTAGGAATCAGTTTTCAAACATGGAGCATTTACCTACAGGAAGATTGTGTCAACGTGAATGTCGTGACGTAAATTTTGATAACGTAACTAATCACACTAATATTATAAAGGCGAAAGTTTATGAGTGTGTGTGTTTGTATGTTTGTTACTTCTTCACGCTAAACGGCTGGACCGATTTGGATGAAATTTGGTATGTAGATAGCTTATATCCTGGATTAACACATGGGCTACTTTTTATCTCGGTCTACGCGGGTGAAACCGCGGGGCGCAGCTATTATTTTATAAGCAAAAGTATGTTTTTTTTGTTACCTTTTCACGCCTAAACCACTGAACCGATCATTCTGTTTTGCAAATACCTACGTTGTCAGGTCATCAGGTGTACAGAAACGGACATAGGGTGCCTTTCAACCCGAAAAAAACTACTGTTCCCGAGGAAAACGACAATAACGTTCTTATGATAATAGATGGCGCCACGTGTCTTTCAAATCATGATTGAAACATTATTATTACAACGGCTACACATCACGCTATACATTTCCAGTTTCCACTGACCTATCATTGTAAGGAAACCCTATACAATGCGAGATCAGCTTAGACGGAAATGTATAGCTTGATCTGTAGCCGTGCGTACAACCCGCACCTTAATTACGTAACACATTATCAATCGGAGTTGGTTTCGTTTTGACAGTTCAACAACATTCATTGCGTTTACGTTGTCGAGCAAACAAATTTTTCGAACATATGAAGCAATGGATTAACAATTTGTTTCAAAATTAAACCAACTCCGATTGATAATGTCTTACGCAATTAGGGTGCAGAATTGATTGTCAAATTCTAAATTAACGCGAGCGAAGCCGCGGGCAAAAGCTAAGTAGTTACAGCATATTAGTTTGTTACTTGTGTTTATGTGTGTGTGTGGTGAGGTGCCAGTGTAAGTTTGAAAGAAGTGTGTGTTATTGTTTTATGATATTACTAATATTTTGAGTTTAAGTTTTTTTTATTTTTTTTTATTAGCCTACATTGTGTCCCACTGCTGGGCAATTTTTTCCTTCCAAACCTCCCTGTCTTGTGCGATCTCTGGCCATGTTGGCCCTGCAAACCTTATCAGATCGTCACACCACCTTCGCCGTGGCCTGCCTCGACGGCGATGTCCTCCCTCAGGCGTCCAGTGGGTGACGATCTTTGCCCATCTCTCCGGGTGCATTCGTGCGACGTGTCCGGCCCACTCCCACTTCAGACTGGCAGATTAGATTGAGATTAGAATTAAGATTAAGAATTTATTCATAACCAGCTATTGCTTGTGACTTCGTCTGTGATCCATGATGAAAAGTAGCCCTCTTTATCTAGGTCATGATCTACCCATGTGCCAAATTTCATCCAAATTCGTTCAGCCGTTAGAGCGTGAAAGCGTAACAAATACAGGATATTTTTTTATCCCGGTTGTACGCACGGCTACAGATCAAGCTATACATTTCCAGTATAAGCTGATCTCGCATTGTATAGGATTTCCTTACAATGAGAGTTCAGTGTAAACTGGAAATGTATACCTTAATGTGCAGCCGTGTTTACGTTCCCGTGGGAAAATTTCCGGGTCCGTCCGTTATGCTCCCAGTTTCATTTGTCTTCGTTCGTTTTGCACCCGATTTTGTTTAGGTACGATCCTATTTTTAATTAAATGTACTGACAGACCCAAAAGTGCTTTTACTATAATAATAAAATATTGTATTTTTAATGCCTGCTATAGAAATAATATGAACGTCACAAAAAAAAGAAAATGGTTTGGCACACTGGATCAATTATTTACTCTCCTACCAACTTATCTGTGAAATGGCGAAAATTGGAACTATACGGCCGTCATGTTGAAATGTCATTCGATTGTGCCGACGCATGTCATTCGATTGTGCCGACGCATCGACGGTGTCTTTCAGTTCACAGATAAGTTGGTAGGACTGTACCTACAGACGCCAGCAGTTCAAGCCACCCGAAACTGTCAAATTTTCTTAATCAACTTTGAACCTAATGCTTTAGCGATAAAGATGAAAATCTATTAAAAAAATTGACAGATTGTAGTAGCTTGATGTGCTGGCGTCTGTACGCACGGCTACAGATCAAGCTATACATTTCCAGTACCTATAAGCTGATTTCGCATTGTATAGGATTTCCTCACAATGAGAGGTCAGTGTAAACTGGAAATGTATAGCTTGATGTGTAGCCGTGTGTTCAAGTCAAAATTCTTTTAACTAACAGCAGTGATTGCCTAGATTATTATTTTAGTAGACAATATACCTAGTCAAATAATACATATGGAAAATCTTAACGATTTAACCATATACATTTTTGATTTTCTAAGAATTAAAAAACACATAATTACCTAATAATTATCGATTGCTTGGGGTTGGCTTTAATATTAAAAAAATACTGCCGAATCGATTGTGCCCACCGACCCGAACACAGAACAGATTTCTTCTACACCCGAACATGAGTGTAGGTATATCGCGGACATTTGCGGTAAACCACAAAATAAATGTCCGCGATGAAGGTAGTTACTTAGTATCCCTTTGCTGTGGAATGCCACACAAATTAAACGCGTTGTTTTGCAATTGCTTTGCACCGATTTCGCCACGCATTGCCTAACAACGACAAACAAAAACAATAAGGCCATATGGCCGACGTTCGCACGGAAGTAAAAATATCGCGGCGATTTTTTTTCGCTCACTGGTTTTTCAACGCTCTGCTTAGCGCCGAGAGTCGAAAATCCAACAGTGTGTTTTTGGACGCGCTAGAATACAGTCTGTTGTTGTTAGGTTGGATTCTCGAAGCTCGGCTCGACACCGAGAGTTGAAAATCCACTGCGCGATAAAATCCCGCCGCGATATTTTTATGTCTAATCTGTCGGGCTACACCAACGGGAAACGCCGTTGATTATCGCGATGATGGACGTAGGCCGTAGGTGTAGCCACATACTTATCGCGATAATTATACAACGGCATACACATTGCGGCGGCGGCGGCGTTCTAGTGTGGCCACTCAATTTACCGCGATGATCATCGGACTAATTACCGCGGTGTTTATGGTGATGATGGGCATTGACGTTGTCGTTTGTGTGGCTCCGATGTCACAAATTTGACGACAAAGGGCAGAGTTCACCGACTTTTAAAACGGCTATTTTAGTTAGTTAGTTCTTAGGAAATTTGACATAAATCAACTGTTTAAATACTTTAGGAGGATGCCCTGTGGTAACCCGCGAAATTCAAATTTTTTTGGGTTTTTTGCAATTTACAGGTCCGTGTCAGGTTGTATCTTGATCAAAATATGATACGCGGCAATAAAACATATGTATTTACATAATTTTAACCATAAAAATCATCAATACCTCTTTCTAGGTCAGACTTCGTGCAGCTTCGTTAGACTTCTTTCGTTCGACGAATCTCCACGAAATCTAACTTAGAGAGATGTATTGATGATTATCATGGTTAAAATTATATGAATACATATGTTTTATTTCCGCGTATTATATTTTGATCAAGATACAACCTGACACGGACCTGCGAATTGCAAAAAACACAAAAAAAAATTGAATTTCGCGGGCTACCACAGGGCATCCCCTTTAACCGGCGGTAGTTTGAATGTTGGTGAACATGCGTATAAAGATGATGTCATTACTCGAGCCGCCATTACTGTGTGCCCCGTTTCGACTAAGATTATTTTTTAAATATATAAATGAAAAATTTGTAAGCTATTGTTAATGTTAATAATGTTATGAATTAAATATTCATGTTTTAAGGAAAATAGACCACAAGAATTTTTTTTTTTAAAACTGTCAAGTGTCATCTAGCCTATTACAGAAACAATTAAAAAGCCATTGTGTCTCACGTAGGAGCTCGTGGCTAAGTAATATCAGCCGCACGGGTCGATCCATCATGTTAAGCTACGCTTGCCGGGGTCGGTCCGTGAATGGGTGACCATCTTTACATATCGAGACTCCTCCGTGCCACGGAAAGCACGTTAAGCCGTTGGTCCCGGCTGTCATTTGTGGATCTTTGACAGTCTTTACGGGTCGTCTTACAGACTTCACTGCACACAGTGTCAACAGTGTGATAAAGAATCTAATTTGAAAACCGATACTTAAAAAAAAATTGTCTGCGACTGTACCTATTCTGTCATTATTTCTGTCATCATCATTCTCCTGCCCTTATCCCAATATGTTTGGTGTCGGCGCAACATCACTTTTTCTTCCATACTTCTCTATTAGTCGTCATCTCTGTAGTCACCCCCTTTCTAGCCACATCATCTTTCACACAGTCCATCCATCGTTTCTCTGGTCTTCCCCTACTCGTATAGCCATCCACATTCATCATACTCAAAACTTTCCTGACGACATTTTCCTCATTCCTCCGCATCACATGCCCATGACAACTGATTTCCGCACAATTTTCTGTTGTTATGTGTAACGTCATTTTAGTTATTGTTAAAATGATTCAACCCGTATTTAGCTTAACCGGAGATTTGACTGCTGGCAAGGCATTGGATATCTTTAAAGTTACTTGGTGCACTATGATATGCCACATGGAGGGAAAGTACCTTGTATATTGTAGATGGAACATTTTACTGAAAGAAGACATTATTTGAATTTAAAAAAAACCGGCCAAGTGCGTGTCGGACCACGCACAATGAAGGGTTCCGTATTTGGGATGAATAAACTAAGAACTAACTTAACATTGTAGTTGAAAAACATGTTCTCCCATACATTCCAACTGTAAATTTAAGTTTGTACTCACAATATTGATAGATTTACCATGTTATTTTAAGACCACAGACTTCTTATAGGCTTTCCTGTAATCTACAGGTAAAGATCTATTTTCTGTATTTTTTTCAAAATTTTAGGCTCAGTAGTTTCGGAGATAGGGGGGGGGATGGTCAATTTTCGTATATTTTCTTAAATAACTTTAAAACAATTTATTTTAAAATTATAAAAAAATATATATTTGAGACCCTCATAGTAAGCCTTTTCATTTGACATGCCACATGGTGTAGTTTGCAAAACTTTTTTTTTTCAATTTTCTTATTTGCCCCCCAAAAGTGACCTCTATATTCAAAATTTATTTATTTACTTTACCCGTCCGTATTTGGGTCACAAAAATTCATATGTGTACCAAATTTCAACTTAATCGGTCCATTAGATTCGGAGCAAATTGGCTGTGACAGACGGACAGACAGACAGACAGACACACGAGTGATCCTATAAGGGTTCCGTTTTTTCCTTTTGAGGTACGGAGCCCTAAAACAATTTAAACTGCATTTATAGATATTTAAATAATTACATGGTTGAACCGGAAATCGAACCCGTTACATGAGAAAAATAATCACCCTGTAGCTTTATCATACCGATCGAAAGGCTTCATCATAAGGATTATTTTTTGCTAAATAACATAGTGTCACAAATAAAAGGAAGACCATGAATTTTAACATTTGTTGTGAAATTTTGCTCAGAAAAATGAAAAGCTGACATTGCCGTAAGGACATACAACTGACATTATCATAAGTACCTATTACTAATAAATGTACCCACTTGAGAAGTACTTTCCCTGTTATAATTTAAGTGCATGATAAAATGATAAAATAAAATGTACACGAGCTACAAGCAGAACTTAGACGTATTATTCTAAATATCCACCACAACAAGATCAAAGAATCGACAGCTAGGGAGCGAAATAATCAAAAGAGTGCGACTTTGTATTCAACAGGAAGGGACTCATTTTGAGCATTTAATAAATTGATTAATTTTGTATTAAAAATGTTCAAATTCATGGTCTTCCTTTTATTTGTGACACTATGTTATTTAGCAAAAAATAATCCTTATGATGAAGCCTTTTGATCGGTATGATAAAGCTACAGGGTGATTATTTTTCTCATGTAACGAGTTCGATTTCCGGTTCAACCATGAAATTATTTAAATATCTATGAATGCAGTTTAAATTGTTTTTTAAATTCAAATAATGCCTTCTTTCATTAAAATGTTCCATCTACAATATTCAAGGTACTTTCCCTCCATGTGAAATATCCGTGGGACGCCCTGCATACGTACACACGGCTACACATCAAGCTATACATTTCCAGTTTACACTGACCTCTCATTGTAAGGAAATCCTATACAATGCGAGATCAGCTTATATTGGAACTGTATAGTTTGATCTGTAGCCGTGCGTACCTATCATTATAATAAGTAAGTATACATAAATCATTATGATAAATCGGTCTTTTATCGAAAATAACATGACATGAGATATATTATCAAACCGATAGGGAGTTCGCGTTGGTCTGATATAAGTCAGTCCTTTCACAAATAATTTTACCTCTGTCAGCAGCAACCTAAAAGCAACCTTATTGTACCGCAAATAAAGATAATAATAATAAGGGGCTTGTGTCGGTAGAGTTTACTTTGCCGAAACAGGTCTAGGGTGAGGAGCCAGACCAAGAGAGATACAGATACCCGCAGGGCAGCATGTGGTGAGCTGTTGGGCAGTAGCGAACCCACGGACTCTATCTACCGGGAGAAGTCTTGTTCCTCATCTCTGGCATGCCTTTATTGGCCGGCTGGAGTGAACAATGATGGGAACAGAGCTCCCAACTCATTCTTGCCTGTATTGGCTGGCTTGAGTGGAGATTCGCAAGAGCAAAAGTGCTTGGAGGAAGGAAGTATTCCAGTAAGTGCTTGTAGGGATCTTGACCATCTTCCGGGCTCTGGGATTGTTCTGAGTGCCGTGGAATACCTCTCCACTCCTCAAGCACCTCGTGACAGCCCCTTGTCGCTACGTCACTAAGGGCTGGCGACAGTTTCCGGGGGCCCATTATTGAGTGTGCAAGTCACCCCCTGCCATTTTTTCCGTGTAATAAAACATTGATCAGGCAGGGGCCATAGTCCTTTCATAGTTCTAGGTAACCAGTCCACTTTAGCCACCCAAATCGATAGTTCAATGTCTTTGTTTCCATATCCTGCAATAGTCCTACACCAACCGGGGGTTGTCCTTGGGTGCACTTGCATAGTGCATACAGGGATAATCGTCGGTTGGTGCCTCATTTCATTGAAAGCATTTAACGGGCCTCTTCGAGTTGGCTTCGACCCCTCGTACGCCTTCTAAAGGTCCGGGACCCCAGTCACGAGATATGGCAATGACAACTTAATAATAAAAATATAATTAAAATTGTATATATTTCCAACCGTCATCATCTGCCTACCCTTTTCCCAACTATGCTGTGGTCGACTTCCAGTCTAACCGGATGCCAGTATTTTACATGGAGCGACTGCCTATCTGACCTTCACAACCCAGTTACTGGGTAATACGATACCCCTTTGCAAGACTGGTTGCGAGACTTTCGGGCTTCTGACGACCCGTAACGACTGTTAGCCACCAAGAATGACAGCCGGGAAAGCAAGGAGGAGTCTTGGTATGTAAAGATAGTCACTCATCCACAGACCAACCGCGGCAAGCGTAGCTTAACTTGATCGATTGTCCCGTGCGGCTGAATACCACCATGAAATGTTATTTATTTGTTGAATGTTTATGAGTACTTACTTGTGGATAGTGCAATAAAATACTATATTGTTTGTTTCAGTTATCCTACGAACAAGAACCGAAGTCGTAAATGCATGGTAAGTTATTCATATTTTTCTGAGGGCATGTTTTTCAATAGTCAGATACAGTCAGTCCTACCAACTTATCTGTGAACTGAAAGAGGACGCCACCGTCGATGCGTCGACACAATCGAAGACATTTCAACATGACGGCCGTAGTTCCAATTTTCGCCATTTCACAGATAAGTTGGTAGGAGTGTAACTTTTATTTATGGAATAAATATGGCGGTTTGACAGCATTTCAACAGAAAATGGTGTCAAACTCTCATATTTATTCTCAGTGTTGCCCTTGTAGCCACTTTGTGGCTAGATCAATGATATTATATGTAGAAAGAGGTAGATAGGTTACACACGCTCCGCAAGTGGCACGTCAAAATCTGGCTAATTAGCCACATTTTCGTCGTCTTGTCTCTTTTTCGCTCCCGATAATTAAGACATGCCGTCCTACTTCCACATGTCATCTAATCGTACGAAATTGTGCCGTTTTTGAACACCGAATGTTGGGTCGGTAACCTATCTACGTGTTTTTACATATAATATCATAGATCTAGCGGATTTTCAACGGTTTTAGCCAAAAAATAATCTGTTTTAGCCACCAAAATGAATCTAGCTACTTCTGGCTACTTTTTAGATTATTACTACATACCTACTTTTATTACTGTTTTGCCACCTGAAGTTTTAAAAAAGTCACAAAAACGGTCAAACCAACTGAAATACCATCCATAACATCATCCATTGACGAAGAGATTCCAGAATTTCCAGATGTCATTGTAAACTTTGAAATTGATTTTTAAGTTTTTACTACTTACAATAAAAAACTTTTTTACAAAAAAAGAACAACCGACTTCCAAAAAATACTACAAAGTGAAAAATAACTTTAATTTCGGAAGTCAATGTCTTTGGATCTGTATTTTAGCTTTTTGCGACCGACTTCCGAAATTAAAGTCATTTTTCACTTTGTAGTATTTTTTTGGAAGTCGGTTGTTGTTTTTTTGTAAAAAAGTTTTTATTTTTCACTTTTTAGTGGGGCAGTCTGTAATGTATCTAAGTTACAATAGCCTAATGTCAACTGCTCATCACCTTTTACAAAATATTGCTTTTCCCGATACAAGGACGTTAATGGTTGAGGAGTTCTCCCAGTACGGAACCAGGAGAACTGGAACTGATGGTCAAGTCACCATCAGCTCCACTTCAACATAATGTATTGTGTTCGCGACGACGCATCATCAAAAACATGAAAAGTTAGGCGTTTCCATAGTGTCAGCTGCGAGACCCTATCTGGCGCACGCTAGCGCAAGTAGCGGAGGGACCGCCATCGTATAACGTACCGAGTCGCGAATGAGCTACGTTTTTGTTCGCTACGATGCGTCACCAAACAGTTGTTTATAGTTTAATTTATTAAGAATAACAGTAAAATCAGTTTAAATAGTGTTTTATAGTTAGAAAACAGTGAAAAATAGTGTTTCCTAAGGAAAACGTGAGTACCACCCCTATAAACTCCAATTAGGTGGGCTACATAGCCGAAATTATAGTTTAATTGGTGCGTCCAGGTACCCTAGACCGAGACCTAGCCCTGGACGTACCATTATAGTCCTGAAAAGCCTACTTGATTGGATTTATAGGGGTCGGAAACTTTAATTTGCTGTTTTTTGGTGACTCGTTCTAGCAATTTAGGTTTTCAGGGCCTGTCACGCCCTGAAAAATATAGATGTAATAATGAATTTTTCATAGTTTTTTAGGTCATTAGACCAGCTTGAGATACCTGCTTACCCCGTTGAAATATCTTCTTTGGTTATCGAATAAAATAGTTTGAAAAATAATTTAAAATCAAAACAATTAACATTTTTGTATTTACACGCTGAAATCTTTTCAGCGAATATAGTTACAGGAAATGCAGGTGTCTCAATCGCTGGACAATCTAATGACGATTGTAACGGTGTATAATATGATGTTATTATAGCCATTTTTCAGCTGCTAATAAGCACTTTTGTAAAATTTTTGAAATAAAAATAAACTCGAAATCAGGAGACGGTTCGCGGTTCTCGTTAAGGTAAAGTTTCGAGGTACCTTAGCGCGCAAGCGAAAACATAGAATCGTAGCCATCGGCATGGTACCTATTCATCGTTCTGTTCCTGAAGAGTTACGCAAATCGTCTCCTGAAATCTCCTGAAGACTTATCAAAATCGCTGTTATTATTTCATCTTCAAGAAACCCTTCCCCGTCAAGACTTCACACATAGCTACTGGTCGCCAGTCTGCAGTTATCCTGAGCCTATAGGTACAGGACGTCAGCGCCGTTTGGACTAGGAGGCCTAACCTCAAGCAGGGATACACCTGGATAGGCATTACACACTCCTTCAACACACCGCGTCCGACGATCACGCCCGTCCAGTACATATTGTATGAGCATAAATTGCTTAGCAATAATCGAATCGCAACCCGTGAAATTCGTATTATTGAGTAGTTCCGATGGCCATCTGTGGTCTTCCTCATCAGTTTCAGTTGACCAAATGGTGCTTTCCGGGAGCAAATGCACGAGTTACTATAAAAAATACCCAAATCGTTATAGGTGTGCCAATAAAATTTGAAGGTTCCCCTCGATTTCTCTGGGATGCCATCATCAGATCCTGGTTTCCTTATCATGGCACCACCCTTGGAATATCTCCTTTCCAACAAAAAAAAAATAATCATCAAAATGGGTTCATAAACGACGAAGTTATTCGCGAACAAAAAATAAAAAAAATAATATACAGGGTGTCTGTATTCGGACTGGCGAAAATTAAGGGGGTGGTACAGACGATCAAACTGAACAACTTTCTCCCGGGGACCAACATCGTAATCGTGAAAAAAAAATCAGTCATCCCATACAAAACTTCAATACCTACTCGGCCAAATGTATGGGACGACTGAAAATGTTTTCGCGATTATGATGTTGGTCCCCGGGAGAAAGTTGTTCAGTTTGATCGTCTGTACCACCCCCTTAATTTTCGCCAGTCCGAATACAGACACCCTGTATACGGTCGAATTGAGTAACCTCCTTTTTTGAAGTCGGTTAAAAACTGTAATTTTAATGTTTTTAGCTATAAACTTGTAACCAGTTTTTAACAACACTATTAAATATTGTTTAATTAAATCCACTTATCCCCATCCCTATAGCCAAAAATACTCTAGCCACTTTTAGTGGAATTTCGAAAGTAATTTATTTACAAAACTAGCAACTTTTTTTCTTTGATGTAGCCACAAACCAGATGGTCCTAACGGCAATTATTCTTCAGATAAAATCTGACTTTTGAAAAATCAGCCTTAAGTGCGATTTATGGACATGATTGCTAAACTCAAACTCAAAGCATTTATTTCAAAAAAACCACACACACAGGCACTTTTGAATTGTCAATAGGTCGGTCAGTCAGAAAGGTGAAGCTAGTCGCCCATTCCAAAGCGTAGTAGATCCCTATGGAGAAGAACGGGCAAGAAACTCCACGGACACTCTTTTAAATCATAATATTTTTACAAAATATTGGTTACATCGTTCATGTTGAAAATATACATGTGAGAACAATGTAGAAAGACGTGCACGTTAAAAAGCGTCCGTAATAAAAAGATAAAAAGTAAAACAACTAAATTAAATATTAAAATAAAAAATAAGCCATGGCAGCTAAGAGACGACCAGTCCCAACTGACGGCGCCCGTTCACGAACATGGCGCAAGTTACATAATTATAGAATTATACCAAAATCAGAACTCAGAAATCATTCCAAACCACGGCAAATCTAACTTAGAGAAATGTATTGATGACTCTTAAGGTTATAATTGAGTAAATACATGTTTTTTATTGTCGCGGATTATATTTTGATCAAGATACAATCTGACACTGACCTGCAAATTGCAAAAAAGCACAAGAAAATTTGAATTTCGCGGGCTACCACGGCGGATCTACCTTACCTTCAGTTATGAGTTGAGTACTGACAAATGCGTGCACTGACTGGACAGGTCCACTCAAATCTGTTTGGTTCTTTCCTCAAAAGGTCACTCTGTCAGTCCACTCTGTAAAGAAATATGCGTGGTTGGATTCAGGTGTTTGTTCTGGTACAAGAGAAGCAGTTAGAGCCCCTGACGCAATACAATATGACACGGCCCGCAAGTCAAGCCAACCTATTTAAGTACCCTTCGCCCTAATCTCTTTACTTACTCGAATAGTACTTATTTAAATAATCTCCCTTTTCTTGAGATTGTGTCAACGACCTCTCAAAGATTTAATTAAAAATGTCGTGACCCTTTTATCTCAACTAATTTCAATTGAATATATTAAATAATTGAATTAAGATAAATTTTGTTGTGATGCTGTTAGCTGGTACATTGACTTCAAGATAAGTGAGGTACAGAGAGTCTTTCAATATGAGAGAGAGCTTTGTCTTAAATTGTTTTAATTATTTATCATTATAATACTTCGATACCCTTGTCTTTTTGTAAAGGAACTCGTGGAGTCGTGGGCACTCGTGGCTATGTAACAGCCACACGAGTTGACTGATCACGCTGTGGTAGCCAGCAAAATTAAAATTTTCTTGCGTTTTATGCAATTTGCAGGGCCGTGTCAGGTTGTATCTTGATCAAAATATGATACGTGGCAAAAAAACATATGTATTTACATAATTTTAATCATAAAAATCATCAATACATCTCTCAAGTTAGATTTAGTGCAGAGTCGTTAGATTTCGTTCGTTCGACGAATCTGCACGCATGGCCCACTCTTCTTTAGGGATTTCTTCCACATTTTCCAAGACAACTGGTAAACAATGACTGACATACAATAACCTGCAGTAACAGTCTTTTTATCTTCTAGGACAATTGTTGCGAAATGACTCGTCCGTCCAAAGAATGAGGTAATCGTCTTTTCCCTTGACTTTTGCCCTTCTTTACTTTTGTCGGCAAATCTTCGAATGGAAACATCCATTGCGCGGATTGTCTTTTGGTTTCGGGTTCGTAACAATATATGAATACATCCAGCTTTCAGCACGTCCTGTGACGATGTCGTATACAGCGTTCGAATCACCTCCGTCATACTTTTCAAGCATTGAGCGGCACCAATCCAAACGAGCGTTTTTGATCTTCCGTCAAATTATGAGGTATCCATCTAGTACAAAGCTTTCTGACGCCTAAGTGTTCATGTAAGACTTTTTGTAATTGACTCATACCAATGCCTAAAGCTGCCCGAATCTGTTGATATGTCACTCTTCTATCAGCTTCTGTCGTTAGCCGCACAGCACTCACATTATCTTCAGTAGTCGCCGTAGAAGGACGTCCTTCTCGCGAATCATTAGTGAGTTAGTTTTGACCACGTTTAAACTCATGAGACCAGTTGTAAACAGTGGCACGGGATGTTGCTTCGTCGTGAAATGCTAATCGAAGTATATCGTAACATTGTTATTGAGTAAGACCGCAATAAAAATTGTAATAAATCATTGAACGAAAATTTTCTCTAGTCAAATCCATTTAGATGCACGAGTTACACTTAAATTGCCGCCAATTTGTAAAAACAAATGACATATGAATTCATTATACCTTGGCGGCAGGAATCTATCGCCGATTCCCGGCCACCGTAGGCGCGGGCTTGCGGACGACGAGTAATGGGCAGCTCGCCGTTCGGTAAGGATCAGGCCCGGGTCGACGGCGCGTTGTGTTCCACGCGTGCCTCAAAGAGATGTCAGCAGTGATGGGGTCCAATAGGGCCGAAGCCGCCGGGGTCGCGGGTAGTTCGAAAGAGATACCGTGGCCCTGGCACGGGCAACTGAAGGAACATGGGTGGGTTTTAGTCAGTAAAAGTCTGACACGCCCTCCCTCCCGCTCTGCCCGGAGCGGGAGAAGTCATTTGATGATTTCCCATCCACAAAAAAAAAGGTTACAGATTCCCAAAGAGTTCCTGATTCGAAATTTAAATAAATTTTTCTTCGGCTGCTTTTCTTACTGGCCTATTCGTATGATTTTTAATTCGACGGAATTCTGACGACAGCTGTAATTGTTTGACACTTCAGATATCATAAACCTTTTCTGTCTTGTCCTTTTTATAAGTTATGACTAGAATTTTTTGGATATAAAATAACAAAAAATATGAAAGAGAATGAGATCAAGTAAACTATACGACAATGTAAATAGTTTTTGTTCTGTGCATTCAATGCACACTAACTAAAATACATATTAATTTTATATGGCTAAATGGAAAAAAAGAGTAAAAGAACATATTTTTAAAATTTTTAAATATTTATTTAGTGCAGATAAGTAAGTCACACTAATAATCATCATCGTTTTCTGTCTGTAGCTACAAGAAGCGAAGATTTTCCAAAAAAAAAAATGTATTCCTAAAAAAGGTTCGTAACCTATGGATTAGTGGACAGGGATTCCTGTGAAAGAAAAATAATTACCTTCCTAATTATTGTAATTTCAATAATTTGACAATAAAAAATCTGATTACCATTTTAAAATTATCAGACAATTTTTAAGTTTTAGTTTTTCTAATTGAAACCTTAACTTCAAGAAATATTTTTTTTTAATTCTCTAAAATGCGTTCCATTTTTAGTAGGACCGTTTTATTATTGGCAACACTTCTGAAATGTCAGAATTCCGTCGAATTAAAAATCAGTCTGTAAAAACTTTCAGTGTGACCTCCGTAATTGCGAAAAAGCTAGGCAGATTGATTGACTCGTGGAGGCTAGTATAAAGCAAATGTCGAGAGAAGAATGTACGCCACATTATGTCACCCTTTACTGATAAAAACGTATTTACTGATAAGCGGTCCATTTTAATTACAGCCTTTTCCATTGTTTTGAACTAAATTGTCGATGTAGCCTTGATATTGTTATAGGCAATGGGCTATGCTTGTGAATTTGTGATCAATGTAGCGCATGCGTATCGGGTCAGGCGTTTGGAGTGTTTTTTTAGTAAACAAAATCTGCAAGCGCTACTGCTGAGCATGAGGTGAGGTTCGATTCCTGGTCAGGTAAAGTGCTATTGGGTTTTTAGGGTTCCGTAGTCACTGCTTACTAAAAACTTTTTTACAAAAAAATACAACCGACTTCCAAAAACAACACTACAAAGTGAAAAATAACTTTAATTTCGGAAGTCGGTGTCTAGTTAAATGTATTTTCGTTTTTTGCCACCGACTTTTTTGAAGTCGGTTAATTAAAAATACAGCATGTCTTGTGAAATGTGTACCTACAGGCCTTGCTTGAATTACGACACGACACGACACGACACGGTTGGCGCAGTGGTTGAGCGATTGACTGCTGCGCAGCATGTCGCGGGTTCGATTCCCGCACGGAACAAATATTTGTACGACCTACAAGTATTTGTTCCGAGTCTGGGTGTTTTTCTATCTATAATATGTATGTATTTACAAAAAAAAAAAAAAAAAAAAATGTATATAAGTAGTTTATCAGCCATCTCGTTACCATAACACAAGCATTAAATTGCTTAACTTGGGGCTAGATGGCGTTGTGTGATATGTCCAAACATATTTATATTTATATTTATATTTATATATATTTATATATTTATACCTTTCTTGACTGAGGTGTGAATGTTTGCGTGCCGGCCTGTAAGTACAGCGAGCTGGCTGACTCCGACAGACACAGTTTTTTGTTAGCGAGAATCTGTCCGCCTTTTTTTTAAGTCTATGTTTGGTACCCTGCCGACGATGTGAAGTTTAAATTATTTAGACATGCAAATGTTGATGTGCAAACAGTATATTTGATGTAGTTAAGTATTCTGTTGGGAAAAGTTGCTAATTTTTGATGTGCGTTTAAATACTACCCTTTTACAATTCCCAAACTATAGTCAATGGCGACAAGATAACGAAGTCTAAACTTAGCTTAGTTACAGGCCGGGGTTGCCAGATAATAATAAAAAAAAACTACTATCAATGTTATTTTTATTGAAAACGTAGCTGCCAATGCGTGGATGCACACGTGAGATCGACAAGGTCACTGCGACAGTCATACAATCTATTTATTGCTAAACTTTACGTTTTTATCTCTTTCACACTATCGTAAAACTTGGCGTATCGTGAACGACTGTCATTAGTACGTACGGGTGGATAGAAGAAATTCTAGGACAGTAACCTACATGATTTTTTTTCGCGATTTCAGGTTTGGTCCCATACTAAAAGTTGTTCATAATGATGAGTGCAATGATCTTTTAAGAAGAAAACAACCATTATGTCACCCTGTATAAGTACTTTCAAACAAAAAAAGAATTTTCCAAATCGGTCCAGCCGTCTTTGAGTTATCGGGGAACATACATAAAAAAAAAGTTTCCGACGACTGGAGAAGCTCCTTTTTTTTGAAGTTGGATGATGAGCAAAAGGAGTGCTTATGTTAGAATCGTAGCAGGTGGCGTTCTGTTTAGACTGAATCAATCGCTTATTTCGATACAATTGTCAAGCAATTCAATCAATTGACCTGTTCACCGATGCGTCAACGCATTCGTGAAACTCACATTCCATGTCTCCATGCATACGACGATTGCATGACGTTTAATATTGCGGAGGGTAATCTTCGTAACCACACACACACACACACACACACACACACACACACACACACGGAAAAAATATTTCACCATTTGAAAGGCACTTTATTCCAGATGGATATAGGCTACATATTTTGTAAATATACAATTTTTTACAAAAAATACAACCGACTTCCAAAAACAACACTACAGTGTGAAAAATAACTTTAATTTCGGAAGTCGGTGTTAAAATATATTTAAATATATTTTCGTTTTTTGCCACCGACTTCCGAAATTAAAGTTATTTTTCACTTTGTAGTGTTGTTTTTGGAAGTCGGTTGTATTTTTTTGTAAAAAAGTTGTTATTTTTCACTTTTTAGTTGTGGTACCTACCCCACACAAATTCTAATACCATGAAAACAAACTAGAACATCATCCCTATAAAATTGGGGAAAAAATACGTATTATTGAAGCTAACTCAAAAACTATCGAAGCAAAGTTAATCAATTTTATACGGGGCCAACTGTGATGTATACCCTCTCGAATAAAACAAAAAAAAATCCAAATCGATCTAGCCATCTTCGAGTAATCGGGGAACATAAAAAAAAAAAAAAAAGGTTCCGACGAATTTTGAACCTCCTCCTTTTTGAAGTCGGTTAAAAATCACATACAGTAGTATCTGTAAATTATCACCATCGTCATCATCATCATTGACAGCCTTGGTCCAGCCACTGCTGGGTATTGTGCCATGCTTTCCTGTTATATTTCATAATTACTTTCTACTTTATTTTTGGAGAGAGCTTGACAGAAACTATAGAAACACAATTTAAAAAAAAAAGGAATAGTTAATTTAAAAATCGAACAGAATGTCTACACGGTTGTGGACGCGACACGCATCAGGCGGTTAAACCGTGATGATTCTATTTTGAAATTCAAATATATTTGTGTAGCTGTAGTAGACTCGGCTACCATTCTTTTTCCATAAGTCATTGAACTGGCACGTCAACGTGGATTGTCTATGTAGATTTATTTATTCAGTTGTTTAAAATTTTCTCCAAAATAATTATAAGGTCTGCAGAATAGGAAGCATAAGTTTTCTACATTTCTGGTTTTCACGGCTATTTGCTAGTTTTTTTTTTTCAAATAGGTAGGTACAGTTCTTTGACCGCTCCTGTATTTTTTGCCATAGCTACAATAATTTTCGGCCTCGGCCGGCAGTCCAAAAAAAAAAAAAATTTTCACTGACAGACAGACTACGCACAACCTAAACCACTGAAGATAGATAACGTTATGGGTATCTGCAAAGGCACCGCTCGTCGCGCGACACGCATAATTACAGTACCTTTCATTTTATCCATTCGACAACATTCATTGCGTTTTTACATTGTGGAGCAGACGAATTTTTCAAACATTTGAAGGATTTGTAATTTCGTGTGTTATGCAATTGGGAACAGTAGGAGCTCGTGGCTAAGTAATAACAGCCGCACAGGTCGATCTATTAGGTTAAGCTACGCTTGCCGGGGTTGGTCCGTGGATAGCTGACTATCTTTACATACCGAGACTCCTCCGTGCCTGGTCCCGGCTATCAATCGTGGATCTTTGACAGTCGTTACGAGTCGTCAGAAGCCCGAAAGTCTGACAACCAGTCTTATCAAGGGGTATCTTATACCCAATTACTGGGTTGTGGAGATCATATAAAATACTGGTATTCAGCTGCATCCGGTTAGACTGGAAGCCGACCCCAACATAATTGGGAAAAGGCTAGACAGATTCGATGCAATTGGGAACAGTCGTTACGGGTAGACAGGAGCCCAAAAATCTGACAACCAGTCTTACCAAAGGGTATCATGATACCCTGTAAATAACTGGGTTGTGGAGATCAAAAAGGCTGTCGCTCCATATAAAATACTGGTGTGGACCCCAGCATAGTTGGGAAAAGGCTAGACAGATTGAGCTTGACGCAACTGCGGTTCTGTTTTGGTAGGTGTGGAGGTGCACTAAACGCAGGTATTCAGAAAACTCACGCTAGGAGTGAGGCGTATTTATCGAAAAAGTTAAAAAAAACAGGTTTATAAAAGTAACAACATGGAACAGATATGACAAAACCGAAAAAACAGTTCCAGCCTGTTTCGCCTGTTCCACAGCCTACAACAGCCATTGCCGTAACTGGTGTGTGTAGGTATCTGTGTAATATACAAGCTCTTCTCTGTCTAGCTTATGGATGTTTACTTTGTTAGAAAGAGATACAAACGAAACTGACCTGGAACAGTTTGGAACAAGCTCTTTTCTCTTCCAAGTTAATGTAATAGAAAGAGATAACATCTGTTCTCTGGAACAAACTCTTAAAAAAATAGAACTTAATAAATATTGTAATCTGTTACAATCATAGAGTCTTCGGTTGCAATGTAGCAGGATGTTATTTTGGAACAGGATTTTGGAACTGTTATTTCCCTGGAACTGGAACAGATGAAACAGGTTTCTAATTTTACCTGCCATGAGTGGCTGGCCAGCAACTCTCCGTTTGTTTCACGCAAATGTCGCGGGCAAATGAATAATTAGTTTTGTGTGTAAATCTGGATGACTCATTTTAAAAGCAATTTTTCTGGTTATAACTGGTTTTCCCAATTGATGTAGAAGCTCGAGTGTTTGGCAAAAGTCCAAGAAAATCTCAGCAGCTCTAATGAAAAACTCGCGGTTTTTTCCTTAATGTCTGAAACAGCTG
The DNA here is from genome assembly GCA_946251885.1 of Cosmia pyralina. Classification (NCBI taxonomy): domain Eukaryota; kingdom Metazoa; phylum Arthropoda; class Insecta; order Lepidoptera; family Noctuidae; genus Cosmia; species Cosmia pyralina. The sequence continues at coordinate 4,819,873 of OX276368.1, read as the reverse complement.
TTTTTTCAAGTATACAATTAACATTTTCTTCTTTTGTATCGGTAGTTCGAGGAGCTCGTGGCTAAGTAATAACAGCCGCACGGGTCGATCCATCAGGTTAAGCTACGCTTGACGGGGTTGGTCCGTGGATGGGTGACCATCTTTACATACCGAGATTCCTCCGTGCCTCGGAAAGCACGTTAAGCCGTTGGTCCCGGCTGTCATTCGTGGATCTTTGACAGTCGTTACGGGTCGTCAGAAGCCCGAAAGTCTGACAATCAGTCTTACCAAGGGGTATCGTATTACCCAGTTAATGGGTTGTGGAGGTCAGATAGGCAGTCGCTCCATGTAAAATAATGGTATTCAGCTGCATCCGGTTAGACTGGAAGCCGACCCCAACATAGTTGGGAAAAGGCTAGGCAGATTGATTGTATCGGTAGTTCGGTACGAACTTAAATAATAGTTCATCCCGTGGTAAAAATATTGTCTAGAGAGAACGATGAGCTGGGCCTGAGTGACCAGGATGTCCTGGTCCTATCATTATCTTGTGCCTAGCTTTTAAGAGTTCCGAAGTCAGCAAGGAACCCTAAAGCCGAGCGTTCACTGGGCTGTTTTAGGAAGAAATGAAAATGCGGGCGGTACCGTTATTGGACGCAGTGCTATATATATATGAATAGAGACGATGCCTGGGTAAAAAAAAAGAAATTCTATTAAGTCCGTGAGTTGTATTTTTTTGTAAAAAAGTTTTTATTTTTCACTTTTTAGTTGTGTACCTACCCCACACAAATTCTAATACCACTATCTGCAAAACAAACTAGAACATCATCCATATAAAAGTGGGGAAAAAATACGTATTATTGAAGCTAACTCAAAAACTACCAAAGCAAAGTTAATCAATTTTATATGGGACCAACTGTGATGTATACCCTCTCGAATAAAACAAAAAAAAATCATATCCGTCCAGCCATCTTTGAGTAATCGGGGAACATACATAAAAAAAAAAATTTTAATAAAAAAAAACTTTTTACAAAAAAATACAACCGACTTCCAAAAACAACACTACAAAGTGAAAAATAACTTTAATTTCGGAAGTCGGTGTCTAGTTAAATGTATTTTCGTTTTTTGCCACCGACTTCCGAAATTAAAGTTATTTTTCACTTTGTAGTGTTGTTTTTGGAAGTCGGTTGTATTTTTTTTGTAAAAAAGTTTTTATTTTTCACTTTTTAGTTGTGTACCTACCCCACACAAATTCTAATACCACTATCTGCAAAACAAACTAGAACATCATTCATATAAAAGTGGGGAAAAAATACGTATTATTGAAGCTAACTCAAAAACTACCGAAGCAAAGTTAATCAATTTTATATGGGACCAACTGTGATGTATACCCTCTCGAATAAAACAAAAAAAAAAAAAAAATCAAATCGGTCCAGCCATCTTTGAGTAATCGGGGAACATACATAAAAAAAAATAATAATAAAAAAAGGTTCCGACGAATTGAGAATCTCCTCCTTTTTGAAGTCGGTTAAAAAAAGAAAAAATACGTGTCTAATATTTTCTAATAATCTACATGTCTTTGAGTAATCGGGGAACATACATAAAAAAAAAATAAATTAACCGACTTCAAAAAGGAGAAGGTTATCAATTCGTCGGAACCTTTTTTTTTTTTTATTTATTTTTAATTTTTTTTAATTTTTTTTTTTTTATGTATGTTCCCCGATTACTCGAAGATGGCTGGACCGATTTGGATTATTTTTTTTTTGTTTGAAAGGGTATACTTCCCAGGGGGTCGCATGATCATCAAGTCAGGATCTGATGATGGGATCCTGGAGAAATAGAGAGAACTCTTCCAATTTTATAGGCACACTTGAAGCGATTTGGATAGTCTTTGGAAGAGTACTTTCTTGGAGTGGTCCCATTTCAATTTGGTGAAGATCTGATGAAGAACTTCTGAGATAGGCAACGGAACTCCTCAATAAATGATAGCAAATGGACTGGGATTGCTGAAATCTCATGTCTGTTTGTTGTTCACACCAGTTCATAACATAACATCACACCAGTACGCTGTGAAGAGGTAAGCACATGTGAACCACTAAAACGTGAAAAATAAAAACCTTTTTTACAAAAAAATACAACCGACTTCCAAAAATAACGCTACAAAGTGAAAAATAACTTTAATTTCGGAAGTCGGTGTCTGATTAAATGTATTTTCGTTTTTGCCACCGACTTCCGAAATTAAAGTTATTTTTCACTTTGTAGTGTTGTTTTTGGAAGTCGGTGTATTTTTTTGTAAAAAAGTTTTTATTTTTCACTTTTTAGTCGTTCACATGTGCTTACCCCTTCACAGCATACTGGCGTGATGTTATGTTATGAACTGGTGTGAACAACAAACAGACATGAGATTCCAGCAATCCCAGTCCATTTGCTATCATTTATTGAGGAGTTCCGTTGCCTATCTCAGAAGTTTTTCATCAGGTCTTCACCAAATTGAAATGGGACCACTCCAAGAAAGTACTCTTCCAAAGACTATCCAAATCGCTTCAAGTGTGCCTATAAAATTGGAAGAGTTCTCTCTATTTCTCCAGGATCCCATCATCAGATCCTGACTTGATGATCATGGGACCACCTGGAAAGTATACCCTTTCAAACAAAAAAAAAAATCCAAATCGGTCCAGCCATCTTCGAGTAATCGGGGAACATACATAAAAAAAAAAAATAAAAAAAAAAATAAAAAAAAAAAAAAGGTTCCGACGAATTGATAACCTCCTCCTTTTTGAAGTCGGTTAAAAAAACAGGTTCCGACGAATTGAGAACCTCCTCATTTTTGGAGTCGGTTAAAAAAAGAAAAAAATATGTGTCCAATATTTTCTAATAATCTACATGTCTTTGAGTAAGTAATCGGGGAACATACATAAAAAAAAAATAAAAAAAAGATTCCGACGAATTGAGAATCTCCTCCTTTTTGAAGTCTGTTAAAAAAAGAAAAAATACGTGTCCAATATTTTCTAATAATCTACATGACGGACAAAAGAAAAATGTTTAGTCATCATCCCTATTCATTCAAAGCAAAGCGAAATCGGTTGCGTGCCGTGCGTGCTTTGCGGCCGGCGCGGACCAGTGGACGCTCACCTATAGTTTCGCCATGTTCGTCTGTCTGTCCGCGGCTTAGCTCAGACAGTCTTAGGACTAGAAAGCTATGCGCTTAAGGTAGCCCGCGAAATTCAAATTTTCTTAAGTTTTTTGCAATTTGAAGGTCAGATATTTTAATCAACATACAACCTGACACTGATGTCAGGTTGTATGTTGATTAAAATCGCGGCCGTAACTAATATGGCTTTACAGAATTATAATCATTAGAATCAGCAATACAACTCCATAAGTTAGAATTACCTCAAATCTAGCGATTTCATGAAGAAATCATGAGGTTTGAGGTCAATTCTAACTTATGGAGTTGTATTCTATTATATTATTATATTGTTCAGCAATACAACTCCATAAGTTAGAATTGACCTCAAACCTCATGATTTCTTCATGAAATCGCTAGATTTGAGGTCAATTCTAACTTATGGAGTTGTATTGCTGATTCTAATGATTATAATTCTGTAAACCCATATTATTTACGGCCGCGTCTCATATTTTAATCAACATACAACTTGACAATCAATCTGCTTAGCCTTTTCCCAACTATGTTGGGGTCGGCTTCCAGTCTAACCGGATGCAGCTGAATACCATTATTTTACATGGAGCGACTGCCTATCTGACCTCCACAACCCAATAACGGGGCAATACGATACCCCTTGGTAAGACTGGTTGTCAGATTGTCGGGCTTCTGACGACCCGTAACGACTGTCAAAGATCCACGAATGACAGCCGGGACCAACGGCTTAACGTGCTTTCCGAGACACGGAGGAGTCTCGGTATGTAAAGATGGTCACCCATCCACGGACCAACCCCGGCAAGCGCAGCTTAACCTGATGCATCGACCCGTGCGGCTGTTATTACTTAGCCACGAGCTCACCAACATACAACCTGATGCTGACCTGCAAATTCTAAAAAAACGAAAGAAAATTTGAATTTCGCTTGCTGCCTTAGCGCATCCCCCTTATTTTGGTGTGGGTATACATATTAATCGATCCGACAAAGTGGTACTTAAAATAGAATCATCATCTTCCTGCCCTTATCCCATATTACTTGGGGTCGGCGCAACACGTTTTCTTCTTCCATTCTCCCCTGTCAACCGTCACGCTATCATTCACTCCCTTCTCTTTCATTAGAATATTGAAAAAAAAAAGTTTTTGAGGGTGCCTCCCCTACACGTAAAATTGGGTTGTCTTGTTTTTTCTCGTCTATCCTATGGTGTGAGGTGTCGTTGGATAGGCCCTGTATATGGCGGGTGTGTGAAAACCATTTTTAGATTTAGGGATCCGTTTGAGAATATTAAGCTTTAAGAGCGCTGTCGCATTTTGTGACCTCTCTCGCTCACACGGGACCAAATTTTCAAGAATGTTAAATGAAAAATTGCTTTTTTGAAAAATGAAATCAATTAGCGTGCACACACACGGCTACACATCAAGCTATAATTTCCAGTTTACACTGACCTCTCATTGTAAGGAAATCCTATACAATGCGAGATTAGCTTATACTGGAAATGTGTAGCTTGATGTGTGGCCGTGCGTACCAGTAAATAATATTAATTTAATAAGTAAGTAATGATTAAAAACACATTTTATCTTAGCGTATAATAACTTTCGTTTCTAAAGATCTATACTCCATTTACTATAGCATTAGACAGAAGTTAAAAAAGGCTATTTTAGGGGCACACTTTGTAATAAAAGTACAACAAACATTATTACAGTAAAGATTGACGTGGAGTTAAATATAATCAATTTAAATAACAGCTCTCACACTTAATTGTACTTATCTAACCTATCTACCTTCTGAAATTACAAGGCTTTCATTTACTATTATTTATTTTTTACATAAAATATTGTCGTGTCAATGTTTAAAATCTAAAAGAAGCAGGGGCGGTCAGTACCGGGAACGTTTTTCATGTTACTACAACTCTACCAAATCTAAAATGTTACCCATTCCCTTCATAAGTTGTGGCAGCACGTGTTATTTTATTTTGTCGGTTTATGATGTCATCCATCCGTCAAATTGCGTAAATAATCTGCAGTTTTCAATTGTCATTCACTTGTGGATACTTTTGAATGCTACGCCTTTTTTCGTTGTTATTGCTGAATTTTCGTGGTTTAGTTGTTATTTGTTACTGTTTTTCTGTTGTTATTGTTTTTTATCGTTATTTGTGTTAGTTTTGTTTTGTTTGTACAAAACGGTACGTTTTTGGAACTATGGATAGGGACGATCCCGGTGCAGGCCCGAGTGGCTTGCAAGCGCAACATGTACGCTCTGAAACTGCTGGTAGCGCTCTGATCAGCGTCAACAGCGAAAAAAACGTGGCCCCAACATTGATCACGAGGTTAAAATATTGTCTCCCAAGAAAAATAGAATAAAGCAAACACCGCTTCGTTCTACAGAAAAAAGAACAGTGATAAATATTTATAAAGATGTTAAGGAGTCCTGGCCCGAAGGTACTCCTGGTTATAGAACGCAGTTAATTAACAAAACTGCAGAAATTGCAGGTAAGGATCATAAAATTATTACCATAAAAGATAAATGTATTTGAAAGTGACATGCATTGTGAGGTAATAACATACATTTTACATTGGTGTAAATTAAGTTTGTGTATCGCGAGAAGTTTGTTGATTCTGTTATACAGTTTTTGACTGAGGTAAGAGAACTGGTGTTCAGCAAAGGTGGAATTATGTCTTACAGGTGGAAAAACAATATCAGCTCGACGGTTATTGGTAATTTTTATTAGCACGCGATGTTTTCTTAATATACACTGAAGAACAAACAGTTTCCTCACTGAAAGCACTTCGCTGTCCCTGTAAATCTGCTCTGTGGAGTATCTGTAGGGCCTGCAAAACATTACTTTCAGAACTGCCCTTTGTGCTCTCTCTAATTTAAGGAAGTAGGTCTTACAGGCTCCACCCCATGCTGGCAGGCAGTATGCAAGAAGTGATTGACAAAGTGTCAAGTAGACCAACCTGAGAGTATTTGTATCAGCTGAGTAGCGTAGTTTCTTAAAAATATAAATAAGTTTCCGAGTCCTTGCAACCAAGTTGTCTATCGTCGTGTATTTAAAGGTTAAGATGTATTTCCAGCGGTCAAGTACCTAATCTATGCCACTGGTAACACAATTATTGATTTGCTTTTTATTTCATTTCACATGATCAACAGAAGGGTTTTTAATGGATGGTGAATTAATATTTGAAGCCTAAAAGGGTGACGGAGACTACCATTCTGAAATGGATGCACACAATTTTGAAGTGGTTCAAGTTAATATTGTCAAAAATTGAGAGTGGTGCTGTTATTGTTATGGATAATGCGCCATATCATTCGAGGAAAGTGGAGAAGCTGCCAACTACAGCCACACGAAAGGCAGATTCAGGAGTGGCTAAAAAACAAAAATATTCCTTTTGAGGAAACATATCTTAGGGCCACTTTATTAGAATAAGTAAAACATTTGTACCAAAGTTTGCTGTAGATGAGATGGCTAAAGAAAAAGATATATTAGTATTGTGCCTCCCACCTTACCACTGCGAGCTCAACCCAATAGATTTGGTATGGGCTCAAATGAAGGGGTATGTAGCCCAAAACAATAAAAGTTTTTAATTAGAAGAAGTGAAGCGGTTGCTCCCTTCAGCACTCATAAGCATAACTGCAGAGAAATGACAATCTTGCATTGCTCATACAATTAAAGAAGAGAAAAGGTTTTGCCAACTTGATGGTATGATGGATAATGTTGTAGAAAGATTTATTATTAATGTTGGTGAAACTTCATCCTCATCATCAGAGGATGATGAATAATTATGATTGAAACATCTATCATCTCCATTATATCATTAAGGTGGCAAAATCTTTTCTCTTCTTTAATAGCAATAAATCTCATCTCACACTTCTGTCTCTGGAAAATGTTTTTATAGTTGGTATTTAGCTTGCGAAAGTGTATTTTTGCTAATCCTCTGGCATTCTAAATTATTATAGGTAGGTAGTTAAAATTATGACTTTTGTTACCACCAATGTCAATTAATTATTATCATTTGTGATGACTGATGGTAGCAGTGACTAAATTGTTAAGTGGTGTTTTGTGTCGTATTTATTTGGTTTGTTGAAAACATATTATGGACATGCCATTATGATAAAGATGTTTTTAATAAACTGATTGTTACTAAAAATTGTTTAATTTATGTACCTATCCAAGCATCGTGACGAATAGATAGATAGAATATGCTTTCTTGTATGCCATACATTGTTACTTACAAAAAAGCACATACATTATTTATAGAAAAAATTTGAACTTAACTTGAAAATAAAAGGTTTCGTACTCCTGCTTCTGCGAGCTTCTTTTTTCTAATGTTATAATAAATGGAGTATAGGTACTTTAGAATAGACACATCTCTTTCTATACAAAGTGACACTTCGTTTCTCCATTTTTGACGTCGCACCGTACAAATCTTTCAACAATCTGTCACTTTGTCTTTCGTTTCTAACGATCTTTTTTTAGGTACTATTTCGGAAGACAGCTTTCTATCCCAACTGTAAAAATCACACTGACAATTGACAATTATCTAAGGTACAGTAAGTGCGGGTGACTTTGACTCTAGGGCATAACTTTGGCCCAAATCGAGACAGATGTTTACTGTCATTAAATCCACACGAGGTTCCGCAAGTACGCGTCTATATCACCATGTAATAGTTACCGAAGGACATACGACGTTCGGTTGTGTGGTCGTGACACTTCGGGCGTTTATACAGTTGTCTCGATTTGGGCCAAAGTTATGCCCTAGAGTCAAAGTAACCCGCCCTTGCGATAGTGAAGACAAATTGATTTTGTAATCGCCATGTTAAAGACAATAGAAAAGTTTCTTCTTGACGGCCGCATAGTATACACGTTTATCAACAAAATTATGATTTTACACACGGACTAGAAAAAAAAGAAGGACTCCGCGCCACGCGTACCGAAAGTGAAGCACCTTACCGATCTATGTGTGCGTAATTTGACAAAGACGCCGTCGTGTCCAGTAATGGCGGCTGGTCGGCATACTATGATGTAAATGCGTGCGTGAGGCGTGTTTGTACAAACGGTCCCGGCATACTTACTGTGCTTCACTTTCGATATGCGTGGCGCGGAGTCCTTTTTTTTTCTAGTCCGTGATTTTACAGGAGAGTGTTTTAAACGCAAAACTGTGCATTTAGTTACTAGGGCGCCCGCATTACCAAGAAAATGTTTTAGGTTTAGGTTTAAGAACAACTTTATTTCTCATAAGAATTGCATACATAATTCACTTACTGAGAAACAATGTCTAAAACTAAGATTGATAATTAGAGCGCACAGATGTACGTATGTAAAATAACAAAACAAAATAGCAAAGAAAAAAAAAGGAATAGAAAAAAAAAAGAATGTGGGTAAACAGATAACATACAAATCGATCGTAAGTTAACCAAGCACAACATGGATGTATGAATTTGATTTTTACTAGATGTGGCATTGATGGCATAGTTTGTTATTAGCAAGTTTATTATTATAAGACTATTTTATTTTTAGTTTATTTTTATATTTGTATATTTTGGGTACATACATGGCTTATAAAATATTTTGAATGTTAAGACCAAATACTGTAATATATTTTTTTCCCCAAATTACGGTAGGTGTACGGTACTTTTACTTTAATTTATCGTAAAAATTGAGAATTAAACAGGAAAAAAAAAACCCAAGAAAAAACATTGAATTCTGAGTCGAATTATGTAAGAAAAGTGAATTTCCTAAAAAGTGCAGATACAGTCCTACCAACTTATCTGTGAACTGAAAGAGGACTCCACCGTCGATGCGTCGACACAATCGAATGACATGCGTCGGCACAATCGAAGACATTTCAACATGACGGCCGTAGTTCCAATTTTCGCCATTTCACAGATAAGTTACTAGGTGTGTAACTCATTCTACTTTGCTGTAGTCGTACTATCTACATGGAAACGTCATTCTGTCTATTCTTTCGTCAACAAAACCCGCTTTATGGTGCTCATGCGTGCTGGTGTTACACGCGATCTCCTGAACAACCATTTCACTTCATCGTCAATAAAGCTTCCAAACGTGTCAAGTACACACTACATAGCAACGACAATGTTTGATCAATCACAGTTCAAACAAGTTGTGTTGATTGTAACAACGACACTTTCACTTCTGCCTAGGTAGTACCTAGTAGGTACCTAGTACCAGTTACCTCACCTCCTCCTTGTCACCTTACCTGTTCTGAAATTGTACTTAAATGGTGAGAATAAACTATTTTTGGAACGAAGTTCCTTATCGCGCGTTGTGAAAGGGGGCTAGACGGAAAAAATTCTCACGAAAAGTTGTAACGACACTTTTTGCTATAGTAAGCTATTGTAAGCTGTGCGACGTGCGCATGTTTCTCTGTCTGTCTCTCTCTCTCTCTTATAGAAAGATTAAGTTTATATTACATTATATTTGTTAATAATAAAAAAAATATTACAATTCCTTCACTAATTAATCGAAAGGAACTTCGTTCCATCCGGGTGTCCCTTGACACCTCTCAACTTTTATTTTATTTTTAGTTATTAGCAAGGAGGAGCTCGTGGCTAAGTAATATCAGCCGCACGGATCGATCCATCAGGTTAAGCTACGCTTGCCGGGATTGGTCAGTGGATGGGTGACCATCTTTACATACCGAGACTCCTCCGTGCCTCGAAAAGCACGTTAAGCCGTTTGGTCCCGGCTGTCATTCGTGGATCTTTGACAGTCGTTACGGGTCGTCAGAAGTCCGAAAGTCTGACAATCAGTCTTACCAAGGGGTATCGTATTACCCAGTTACTGGGTTGTGGAGGACAAATAGGCAGTCGCTCCATGTAAAATACTGGTATTCAGCCGCATCCGGTTAGACTGTTAGCCGACCCCAACATAGTTGGGAAAAGGCTAGGCAGATTGATTTATTTTATTTTTAGTTATAGCAATTAGCTGACCCGCCCTTGCATAAATGGTTGAGATTTTTTTGAATACAAATCGATAGAATTTAATAATTGTTTTATATTTTATTTATTATAAGTACCTTTTAAAAGCACGAGATCCGTGAGAAAACGGGTGACTCCCGCTCCGGCTTGTTCTTGGTGCAAAAGTTAGCCATTGCCATACAACGCTGCAAGTGTTATGGGCAATTTTGTGCCAGGAACAGTTAGGGACGGGTTATTTGATGTGTTGTTATGATTACTTTTTCTGTGATTACTTTTAAAATTATAAAAAAAAATATATTTAAGACCCACAAAAAAAAAAAAATTAAAACAAACAAACTGTCAAATTTTCTCATTTTTAGATTTGAACTTAACCGTCAACATTTTAATGTTTAAAATCATTTGGAGAAATTTGACAGATTGGTATAACTTGATGTGCTGTTGTCTGTACAATCAAAGCCAGAACATAAATTCCATGACATACTTAATCATTTTTAAAACAATTCCAGAGGTCTCCAAAATGATTGAAATGGTTAGTATTCTGAACCTTAACTTTTACATGTTAAAGCTTATTTTCGTGCGTAAATTGAAACTGTACACTGTAAGTACGTTGTTTTTTAAGATTCAATTGATTTGAAGTCTTAAACTGCGTTCAGCGTAAGGTTCATTTTTGATTGTAGAATAGAATGTTGATTATGATCAAACAATTTTGTCACTTCCAAGCATGTTGTAAGGTGTATTTTTGATTGCATAGGGCTAAGTTTGGTCAATTCGTGTCAATATCCCTTTTGTGAAGGGCGCATAAATCATATTTTGATGGCTATACGGTCATGGTGCGTCTGACAACGGAGTGAAGACTTTTTGGGAGTTTAAGGCGCTATGACCCGAAAGAGACCGCGCTTACTAGTTTTTTGAATGCCTGGGAAACAAAAAAACTAGTGTTATAAAATTCTGAAAAAAAAAAAAATCTTATTTAAGGATCTGGCGGATAGCCAATCGCTTTTAATAACACGATTAGATTTACTTTGCTGAATAGAAAAGAATGCCAAAGTTACCCCTTTTCGTAATGTTTAATCAATCTCGTAGCTACAAAATATTATAGATGTTTTTTTCTTATTTTTTATATAAATGAAAAGGTAGTAAGATAGTTTAGCGCAATTCGCTGAGTTTGTCGTGATAAAATGATTAAAATAATTACTATGTTTAAATACCTACCAAATGCGCGAGGCAACCGCTCGCGAGACTACTTCGGTTCAGTACGCGGCGGAGATTTCTTGAAAACGGTCAAAAAGGTGGTTTTTAGGGTGCCGTACCTCAAAAGGAAAAAACGGAACCCTTATAGTATCACTCGTGTGTCTGTCTGTCCGTCTGTCACAGCCAATTTGCTCCGAATCTAATGGACCGATTAAGTTGAAATTTGGTACACATATGAATTTTTGTGACCCAAACACGGATGGGCAAAGTAAATAAATGAATTTTGAATATAGAGGTCACCTTTGGGGGGCAAATAAGAAAATTAAAAAAAAATGTTTTGCAAACTACACCATGTGGCAGTCAAATGAAAAGGCTTACTATGAGGGTCTCAAATATATTTTTTTATAATTTCAAAATAAATTGTTTTAAAGTTATTTAAGAAAATATACGAAAATTGACCATCCCCCCCCCCCTTATCTCCGAAACTACTGAGCCTAAAATTAAAAAAAAATACAGAAAATAGATCTTTACCTGTAGATTACAGGAAAACCTATAAGAAGTCTGTGGTCTTAAAATAACATGGTAAATCTATCAATATTGTGAGTACAAACTTACATTTACAGTTGGAATGTATGGGAGAACATGTTTTTCAACTACAATGTTAAGTTAGTTCTTAGTTTATTCATCCCAACTACGGAACCCTTCATTGTGCGTGGTCCGACACGCACTTGGCCGGTTTTTTTATAGCCGTGTATCTCATAAACCGTAAATAATATTGACAAATAAAAAAAGTATGATATTTTCAAGTCCTTTTCGCATACAGTGATGGAACTCAAAATATAATTAAATATACTTTAATGCAAAAAAAAAATCTTCAAACATACCTATGAATAATAATCTTTAAAAGCAGTGTATCCCTTCATTAACATTTATAATTATAAATATACCATAAAATTTCAAATGCCAAACTGCATTGATGATTGATGGATCATTTATTTAACCGACTTCAAAAAGGAGGAGGTTCTCAATTCGTCGGAACCTTTTTTTTTATTTTTTTTTTATGTATGTTCCCCGATTACTCGAAGATGGCTTGACCGATTTGGTTTTTTTTTTGTTTTGTTCGAGAGTGTATACATCACAGTTGGTCCCATATAAAATTGATTAACTTTGCTTCGGTAGTTTTTGAGTTAGCTTCAATAATACGTATTTTTTCCCCACTTTTTTTTTGGATGATGTTCTAGCTTGTTTTGCAGGTAGTGGTATTTGAATTTGTGTGGGGTAGTTACACAACTAAAAAGTGAAAAATAAAAACTTTTTTACAAAAAAATACAACCGACTTCCAAAAACAACACTACAAAGTGAAAAATAACTTTAATTTCGGAAGTCGGTGGCAAAAAACGAAAATACATTTAACTAGACACCGACTTCCGAAATTAAAGTAATTTTTCACTTTGTGGTGTTGTTTTTGGAAGTCGGTTGTATTTTTTTGTAAAAAAGTTTTTGTTAAATAGTTAAGTTCTAATTTTATACAATTTTATTTGCACTTTTACGACATAATTCCAGTGCGTGTATCTCGCGCGTCAAACTAGACAGTCATAACGACATTTCACTTATACACCGAGCTAAACCACGCTTGGATGAAAAATTAATTCCAAAATCAATGTTCAAGTAGGTAGGTGTTTTGTCACTCATTTGGTAGGCAGACACCATTCATTTTCCTTTTGTTTTTAAATTCATAAGTAATAGACGTATTTGAATCATGACAACTGAGCATTGTCATTGGTGTTGAATAGAAATAGAATTGGAATTCATTATCATGATGAAATATGGACATGATATCTTAGCAATGATCTGTAATGATTCGTTTTTTAGGGTTCCGTATCTCAAAAGGAAAAAAAACTTTTTTACAAAAAATATACAACCGACTTCCAAAAACAACACTACAAAGTGAAAAATAACTTTAATTTCGGAAGTCGGTGTCTAGTTAAATGTACCTATTTTCGTTTTTTGCCACCGACTTCCGAAATTAAAGTTATTTTTCACTTTGTAGTGTTGTTTTTGGAAGTCGGTTGTATTTTTTTTGTAAAAAAGTTTTTATTTTTCACTTTTTAACTGTGTACCTACCCCACAAAAATTCTAATACCACTACCTGCAAAGCAAACTAGAAACATCGTCCATATAAAAGTGAAAAAAAAATACGTATTATTGAAGCTAACTCAAAAACTACCAAAGCAAAGTTAATCAATTTTATATGGGACCAACTGTGATGTATACCCTCTCGAATAAAACAAAAAAAAATCCAAATCGGTCCAGCCATCTTCGAGTAATCGGGGAACATACATAAAAAAAAAATAAAAAAAAAAAAAAAAAGGTCCCGACGAATAGATAACCTCCTCCTTTTTGAAGTCGGTTAAAAACGGAACCCTTATTGGATCACTTCGTTGTCCGTCTGTCAGTCTGTCAAGATCCTTTTTCTCAGGAACGCGTGGAGGTACCAAGCGTTTATGTACCTCGCAAGTAAGTCAAAACCTAGGTTACTTCCCGTTTACCTAGAATCATGAAATTTGTCATGATGCAAGGTCTAACAGCAAAAGTTAAGGAAAAAGTCCGAAAATCGTTAATTTGTGATTTTAATTGTCGCTTTCATTATACAGGGCGTAAGTGTAAACAGTGGCAATATTTTAAGGGGTCATTGTACTCATCATTATGAACAACTTTTACTAGGGGACCAAACTTAAATAAAATAAAATAACACCTGAAAACGCGAAAAAAAATCTGCTGTTCCCTACTACATTTTGACGAATCATGCGAACTTATTTTATATGTACTGAACAGCTGATTTTTTTTCGCGATTTCAGGTTTGTTCCCATAGTAAAAGTTGTTCATAATGGTGAGTACAAAATCAATCTGCCTAGCCTTTTCCCAACTATGTTGGGGTCGGCTTCCAGTCTAACCGGATGCAGCTGAATACCAGTATTTTACATGGAGCGACTGCCTATCTGACCTCCACAACCCATTAACTGGGTAATATGATACCTCTTGGTAAGACTGGTTGTCAGACTTTCGGGCTTCTGACGACCCGTAACGACTGTCAAAGATCCACGAATGACAGCCGGGACCAACGGCTTAACGTGATTTCCGAGGCACCCATCCACGGACCGACCCCGGCAAGCGTAGCTTAACCTGATGGATCGACCCGTGCGGCTGTTATTACTTAGCCACGAGCACTGTTTACACTTGTCTTACACTCAGTATATCTATCTCCGCTCACAGCAGTACCACGCCTTACTAGACCGGTTGCTAAGCCCTCGGCATCCGGTATATTTATTTGAAGCAATACATTACATTATGTGTGATATACAGGGTGTTTGGTGCATCGTTTGCCAAATTGAATTGGCCGAAAGAAGAGGTCATTTGCTATCGCTTCAGGCTCAAGTACTCATTTTTGGCCACACCGGTTTTTTTATTACAACTTTCTAATTTTTATTTTGAAAAAATCCAAAACTCAGCATTAAAGCTTAAATTAAAAAAAAGTTTTAAGTGTAGTCGTCAAATTTCATTTTTATTTACATATGTACTGTTGTATGGCTCTATCAAATTTAAAATTACTTGCCAGTTACATCTAGTTTTTTTTTAATAAATCACAAAGTTTTTGGAAAAATAAAAAATGAACTTAAAACTCAACTTTAAATAGCTATAAAAAAAAAACTAAAAGCGATCGGGATCTTCGAATTATTTTAAAAAGTTCTCTAGTCTATCCCCTTTCCAACGGTATGCAATGTGTTAAAAAACTCTTTTAATATCTTTAATAATTAGCTAAATGTGTAGTCGAGACACATCAGGCTGATATTGGATATTACGTTTAAAACACTAGTTTTCGCATAAATTACATGCTATTAGTAGATAGATACTGTTATCTCACGTCTTACGTAGTCTCTTATCTCGTTCTTACATAGGGAACTTTCCTCGAAATTGAAAAAAAAATACATTATTACAAAAATAATCATTTATTAATAAGTAATTTAATTACATACTAATCTTACAAGTCTTGTTCAAACTGTCTACCACTATTGCGTATGCACGCGCGACATCTTCGTCTTATCTCAACTGTAGTGGTGCGTAAACGCATTTCTGCTTTGATCGTCATGAAAGCCGCCTCAATGCGTTGGACTAAATCATCTCTTGTCTCAACTTCCGTGGCGTAGACGAGTTCTTTGGCCCGTCCCCAGACGTAAAAATCCAACGGAGTTAAGTCTGGAGAACGTGGAGGCCAAGGAATAGGGCCATCCCTCCCAATCCATGAGTCCGGGAATGCATCATTCAAGTACTCCCTGACGGTTATTCTCCAATGAGCGGGACAACCGTCATGTTGGAAAACAAAAGACCTGTCTTCACTGAAAATTGGCAAATCAGCTAATAATAAGGGCAACTCTGTTTGCAGAAATTCTAATTCTTGTAAGATTAGTATGTAATTAAATTACTTATTAATAAATGATTATTTTTGTAATAATGTATTTTTTTTTCAATTTCGAGGAAAGTTCCCTATGTAAGAACGAGATAAGAGACTACGTAAGACGTGAGATAACAGTATCTATCTACTAATAGCATGTAATTTATGCGAAAACTAGTGTTTTAAACGTAATATCCAATATCAGCCTGATGTGTCTCGACTACACATTTAGCTAATTATTAAAGATATTAAAAGAGTTTTTTAACACATTACATACCGTTGGAAAGGGGATAGACTAGAGAACTTTTTAAAATAATTCGAAGATCCCGATCGCTTTTAGTTTTTTTTTTATAGCTATTTAAAGTTGAGTTTTAAGTTCATTTTTTATTTTTCCAAAAACTTTGTGATTTATTAAAAAAAAACTAGATGTAACTGGCAAGTAATTTTAAATTTGATAGAGCCATACAACAGTACATATGTAAATAAAAATGAAATTTGACGACTACACTTAAAACTTTTTTTTAATTTAAGCTTTAATGCTGAGTTTTGGATTTTTTCAAAATAAAAATTAGAAAGTTGTAATAAAAAAACCGGTGTGGCCAAAAATGAGTACTTGAGCCTGAAGCGATAGCAAATGACCTCTTCTTTCGGCCAATTCAATTTGGCAAACGATGCACCAAACACCCTGTATAGCCGTACTTGAAATATCTGGTAATGGTATGTAGGTATTCAAGATAGTTGATAGATTGTGCCTCTGTGTACAACGGTAAGATAAATATGATTGAGCGATAGGACTCTGAAATCAATTAATCTGAGCATAGATTGAAAAACTTTTTTACAAAAAAACACAACCGACTTCCAATAAAAACACTACAAAGTGAAAAATAACTTTAATTTCGAAAGTCGGTGTCTAGTTAAATGTATTTTCGTTTTTTGCCACCGACTTCCAAAATTAAAGTTAAAGTTGAATTTATTTGTAAAAAAGTTTTTATTTTTCACTTTTTAGTTGTGTACCTACCCCACACAAATTCTAATACCACTATCTGCAAAACAAACTAGAACATCATCCATATAAAAGTGAGGAAAAAATACGTATTATTGAAGCTAACTCAAAAACTACCGAAGCAAAGTTAATCAATTTTATATGGGACTAACTGTGATGTATACCCTCTCGAATAAAACAAAAAAAAATCCAAATCGGTCCAGCCAACTTCGAGTAATCGGGGAACAAAAAAAAGGTTCCGACGAATTGAGAACCTCCTCCTTTTTGAAGTCGGTTAAAAACTAGGTAAGTACGTCACAACGTGTCATGCCTTAGCATAATCGGCCTATAATGTTCCCACTGTTGGGACACCGGCCTCCTCCCTTTGAGATAGGCAGTGGCGGATTTGCAGTGTTGGCCGCCCTAGGCCCCAGGTCATGAAGTAAGTACCAGCCGGCCCTTCCTCGGCACCCATCATATACCTAGACTATATACGTGGGGGGATCAAAAAGTAGTGAGAATGAGATAGAATAAAATGACTATTGATAACTTAATAATTTATTTTAAGTCTCCGAGTCTCTCTATACACCGAGTCCAGCGCTTTTCCAAGAGTTCAATCCCGTTCAAAAAAAAAGTTTTGTCTTGGTCCTGCAAAAAGCTCTCCACGGCATCCATCACCTCGTTATCGTCTTCGTACCTGTTTCCCCTTAAGTATTCTTTCAATTTGAGGAACAGATAAAAATCGCTAGGCGCCAGATCTGGTGAATAAGGGGGGTGGTCAACCAATTCGAAGCCAGCTTGCTGAATGGCAGCCATCGCAACTGCCGACATGTGCGCGGGTGCGTTGTCGTGATGAAACAGCATGCCCCTTCGAAGTTTCCCTCTCCTTTTCTCTTTGATGGCATTCCTCAACTTAAGAATTAAAGCTGCATAATATTAGCCTGTAATAGTGATTCCACGCTCCAGGTAATCAATCAACAATATCCCTTCTGAGTCCCAAAATATTGAGGCCATAACCTTGCCAGCCGATGCCACTTCACGAAACTTCTTCGGGGTCGGTGATGATGGCCGCTTCCATTGCGAAGATTGCTGTTTTGTCTCGGGATCAAAATGATGGGCCCATGTTTCGTCCATTGTTACGAAACGAGACAAAAAGTTTTCAGAATCTCGCGATTTCAGGTTTGTTCCCATAGTAAAAGTTGTTCATAGTGACCCCTTAAGAGGACATTGGTCAATCAATAACCAGTAACCCTGTATATTTAGATGTACGAAAGTGATTTAGGAAGATTATTGTTAAGTATATACGATGCGTTCAGTTAGTTAGTTAGTCCACTCTGCCCAGAGCGGAGAAGTCATTTGATGATTTCCCATCCACAAAAAAAAAAAAAAAAAAGGCCCGGGCCTACTGGGCCTTAGGGCAAATCCGCCATAGTGGGCTGTAATCTACCACGCTGGCGCAGTGCGGGTTGGTAGATGTCACGTCTTCGAATTTTTGGGTCTATGACATGCCGGTTTTCTGACGATGTTTTCTTTCACCGTTTTGAGAGCAGTGGTGATGAAATTATTTACACAAAGTAAAGCGCCTGCCTGGGTTCGAACCCATGACCAACGACTCGTAAGTCGGAACCGTTACCTCTGGGCCACCACTGCTCCGTCATGAGCTTCAGTGATCTTGTACTTCGGTTGTACTTGTACTAATACTTACGAAGATAATCATTTCTCTGGTTAAGGCGCGGTAGCTCAATATTCACAAAAATTGGTTTTTGGATTGTTGAGTATGACGTAACGCAATGAAACTATGCGACGTAAAAAATACAGTGGACAGAGAAGGGTTTAAAGAAAGATTTTAACCGAATAGAATGGTAAAAAATAGTTTGTTATAAAAAAAAATCTACACCTTACTTACTCATCAACATCATCTGCCTAGCCTTCTCACCAATGTTGGGGGCGGCTTCCAGTCTAATAGGATGCAGCTGAATACCAGTAGTTTACATGGAGCTACTGCTTAATTGACCTCCACAACCCAGATACTGGGTCATACTATAACCCTTGGTAAGACTGGTTGTCAGACTTTCGGGCTTCTGACGACCCGTAACGACTGTCAAAGATCCACGAATGACAGCCGGGAGCAACGGCTTAACGTGCGTTCCGAGGCACGGATGAGACTTTATGTAAAGAAGGTCACCCATCTACGGACCGACCCTGGCAAGCGTAGCTTAACCAGATGGATCAACCCGTGCGGCTGTTATTACTTAGCCACGAGCTCCTCAATCATACTTTCGAGACTACAATTTTAATTTGAATGCTGCCGGCATTATATTTCTCTGAGGGACCAGGACGGGTAACAAAATTCCCCGTGGTCCTTTGCAGGGACTACGGCAGGTGGAACTTGTCGATATTTTTTCCATACAAATTTCGGGAGGGTATTACTCCACTGCTTAACATTGTGCATCCAAAGTTAAACTTGATGTCGTTTTGTCTCATTATTTATATTGTCTGTGCGGAAACAGAATAGTAAAATAAAAAGCCATTAAAAAGTTATAAGCCAACAAAGATTCGTTTTTCTTGCTAATTTAACGCAACTTTGGGCGTAAATAAGTAACAAAAGACGTGTAAAATCTCCAAAACAAAGTCAGCACCGACAAAGCTCAATTATCGAAGAGTTCAATAAACTTTATTTGTAATTGATATAAGCAGTGGTTTTTTCATAAAACTCGATCTTCCAAAGGACTTTTCGTAAATTTTTACGCGCTCGTTTCACTATTATAGTTTTACTTTGCTACTAACTGCTCATCAATTATACTATCTCTGTCGGACACGGTGCTAAGTGAGACAGCGTGCCTTTTGGCTAACCCCACCAGTGAGTTGGAGCCCGCGACTAGTTCAACCTTAACGGAAAAATCCTATAACACTTTTGTGACCATTTATCGTTTAGCTATTATCTTCAGTACTTTTCCTCTCTATCCAAACGGATGTCTAGCATAAACAAGTACTTCTTTGATCATCTTGATCAACAGTGACATCATTGACATCGATATATTATTGATCTTTGATCAAGCTGATTGTGAATTATTAGCTATCACTTTGCAAGAACAAATTATAAGTTAAATTGTTTGTCCTTGTCACCCACTGTCTGGTCTTCGGACCCATCTCCTGTAGGTACGTGTTTTAGATATGGAGTCGGGGGCCGAGGGAGTTTTATAAAAATCATCTGCCTAGCCTTTTCCCAATTATGTTGGGGTCGGTTTCCAGTCTAACCGGATGCAGCTGAATACCAGTATTTTACATGGAGCAACTGCCTATCTGACCTCCACAACCCAGTTACTGAGTAATACGTTACGCCTTGGTAAGACTGGTTGTCAGACTTTCGGGCTTCTGACGACCCGTAATGACTGTCAAAGATCCATGAATGACAGCCGGGATCCACGGCTTAACGTGCTTTCTGAGGCAAGGAGGAGTCTCGGTATGTAAAGATGGTCACCCCACAGAACAGATGATCTATTCTGTGGGTTACCAATCCACGGACCAGCCGTGGCAAGCGTAGCTTAACCTGATCGATCGACCCTTGCGGCTGTTATTACTTAGCCACGCTAAGCTTTGCTTTGCTTTGCGTGCTTTGCGCGCTTAGCTGTGTAGTACTGTAACTGACCAGTTGATTTTTTTTCGCGATTTCAGGTTTGGTCCCATATTAAAAGTTGTTCGTAATGATGAGTTCAATGACCCCGTAAGAGGTTTTGCTCATACACGTTGTATATACTTACCATAGCTTACTGCCCAAGTGCGTGTTGGATCATGCACAATGAACCCCGTAGTTGGAATGAATTATTTATCCCAAGAACAAACTTAACATTGTAGTTTTAAAACATGTTTTCCCGTAAATTCCAACTGCAAATGTAAGTTGGTCGACTATGACTCGTTAACTTGTAAACCCTACTTAGCTGTGATAGTTTTCCTTCTAACTTCGTTATATGAAAAAGGTATCTGGTATATAAAAGTTGTAAACGAGAGTGCATTATTAAATGCTTACCATGCTTATGTGGGATCCACGCTAAAATATGGCATTCTGTTTTGGGGAAATTCTCCTGACAGAGAAAATGTTCTTAAAGCCCAAAAAAAATGTGTGAGAAGTTTAACCGGACTTAAACAGACTGACTCATGCAAAGAAGCGTTTAAGAGGTTAAAAATTTTAACTCTGCCTTCATTATATATTTATGAAGCGGCAACAATGATAAAAAGCAATATAAGTAAATATGAAACACTTAAAAGTGCACGACATAAAAATGAGCTATCCGGAATTAGATGTAGAACAGTTAAATTTAAATCTAGTATATTTGGAATAGGAGTGAAAATTTATAACAAACTACCAAACTGTATTAAAAGTATTTCTGCCATCCATATTTTTAAAATTAAGCTAAAGGAATTCTTGATAGATAAAGCATACTACACAATAAATTATTTTTTTAATGACAAAACTTGAATAGATAATATACGACTATTGAATTTATGAGTTTATTTTAATGTATAATTTGAATAATGCAAAAATATTTTAATATATAATTTGACTAAGCATAAATATTAATTTTTATAATTTTTTTAAGGTATAATTTGAATAATGTAAAGGATGATTAGACCAAGTAAGAATGTTTATTATAATAATAACCTAATATAATATTGTACGCCTTATAGGTATGTTACAGTGCTACTATCATTATTAACTATAAGATCTTTTTATACATGTAACAAACAATAAACTTATTTGAATTTGAATTTGAATTTGAATATAAAACTATACAATATGAGCCTCCTCGAATACCATGGTTTGCTATCACAGAAATGAGTAGGTATCATATTGTTCTGCTTCACAGATTACGCTCTGGTCACTACCCATCCCGCAAGTTTGGTTATTTGATGAATAAAGTTAATTGGCCCAATTGTGAAACATGCGGAATGGTTGAAGATGTTCACCATATACTTATGGAGTGTACTAACACAAAGAAGGAAAGAGAGACACTGTTGGGTATGGTTGAAGTACATAAACATGATATTGGTCCACACGTAAAAGTTTTAGCGCAACCTTCGCCTGAGATAGCAGACCTACTTACATTTTTTTTTAGGAATTAATTTTTTTTTTTTTGTATTTGTAGTTTATAATAGTTTAAGTTATGATGAGGCTGACTTGCCACTGTGGATAAAAGCCTCTTATAAAAATACCTACTACTACTACTACTTACCTATTACTTACCTGATTATTGGGAATACATATCTAAATATAAAGTTATTTGTTATAAGTCCTGGAAACAACACTTTGATAATATCAGTCAGGAAAAAGGTATATGGTATAGGAGCATACAAGGCGAGCCCCCTCGTGTGCCTTGGTTCGATGTCGATCGGCTTAGTAGGAACTATGTTAAATTAATTTTAAGACTTCGCTCTGGACACTATCCATCAGCGAAGTTTGCATTCCTTATGAAAAAAACTGATTCACCGAATTGCGGAGAATGTAATCAGATTGAGGACGTGCAGCATTTGCTGATGGATTGTGTCCGCAACAGGCGCGAGAGGGAGTCACTTTTGAGAGAATTAGACTTAAATAGGCTTAACGTGGGATTGATACAATCCATTTTATCCGAACCAACTTCAGAAGGTGCCAAAAAGTTAAGTAATTTGATCACAGTCCTTCATCGGTGACTTCTATCTGTAAACAAAGTGTTTTATATACTATTTAAATGTTTAGTGTAGTTTGTGTGTAAAGTTACAGTAACAGTTTGTGTGTTAAGTGTTAATATTATAATGGTAAAAGGCACGATGGGGTTGACATATCTGTCTAGATAAAAACCCCAAATCAAATAAAGAGAAAAAAAAAAAAAAAAAAATTAAGAATAAAAAAAAAAAAACTTCGTTATACATGTATAGATACTAAGTACTGCTATTTTTTCACATATCCAAAAACAATCATTGAGCTGGCAGAGGGGAGGGGGACACAAACCTATCATACCAACTTTACGTGTAAGGGAGGTATCCTACAAAAATTCTTTTTTTCAAGATTTTATTTTACCACATTATTGCTGCCTGGCGTGATTAATATGTATGCCAAATTACAGCTTGTTAGTTGGTACTAAGAGTGTCTGGACTAAGCCGCGGAGATACAGACAGACGAACTGAACGACGGACATTGCGAAACTATAAGGGTTCCCTTCCTTGTTGACTACGGAACCCTAAAAAAGATGTATTACAAATAGTTTGAACTTGTGACCCCTTCTTGTTTTTCGATCGCAGAAAACCCCGAGCTTATCAAATTCGTTTAATTAGTGGTCATTAAAATCTTTATTTGGACACCACGACACGATACATGCGCTCGGCAAGGCTGCAACATGACAATCCACGTGATAAATATCAGTCTACAAATTGTTAAATGAGTTAGTTGTCGAGTGATATAACCCTGTTCCGGTAACCGGGGTTGTCGACAACCCAATATATGTAATCTATGGCAACCCGCTGATAAGGATCGTCTGTGGTGTGTCTGAGTGATTGTGTTCCTAGAATATTAATAGAATACTCTGTTTTGTTTTGCTCTGGGAGTATACTCCTGACATGGTGTCCAGCTGTAACCGGTAAGAATGGAAGTCGACCTCAACCTCCGACCTCAAAAGGCTAGGCACATGATGATTTGGTTGAGGTAGATTTGGTTAATTTCAAAACGAGAATTCTATTGCTGATTTATATTTCGCGCCAAGCGTCGAGGGGAAAGGGCGGGAAGCGTCTCATTCGAAATACGAAATCATGAAGTTTTGTTATAGTCAGTTGGCCCACACAGCGCGATGTTCAATGGAACTTCAGTCAAAGTGTGTGAAGTCAATTTGCTAATTATTTTGTTCAAACTAAGGCCTCATGCTCAACAGTAGGTACCGCTTGCGACCACTGGATCAAAAGTTTACACTATTTTTTTTTTTTGTGGATGGGAAATCATCAAATGACTTCTCCCGCTCTGGGCGGAGCGGGTGGGCGTGTCAGACTTTTACTGACTAAAACCCACCTGTGTTCCTTCAGTTGCCCGTGCCAGGGCCACGGTATCTCTTTCAAACTAACCGCGACCCCGGCGGCATCGGCCCAATTGGACCCCGTCACTGCTGACAACTCTTTGAGGCGCGCATGGAACACAACGCGCCGTCGACCCGGGCCGGGTCCTAACCGGACGGCGAGCTGCCCATTACTCGTCGTCCGCAAGCCCGCGCCTACGGTGGCCGGGTATCGGCAATAGATTCCCGCCGCCCAGGGCGTCTCCTGCGGACTTGGCTAGGACCTATACAGGGTCAAATTAAATTAGTTAGCGAAACTCCGCAGATTGATATCTAAATATGTTGAAACAAAAAAAAAAGGATGTCTTTTTTGGGGCGAGTTTTTGGGGCGAGTTTACACCTCTGTTGTAAATAACTTCATATTTTATGTGAGATTTTCCTTTATACAGGGTGTTAAAGAATATTGCATGCCATAGCTTCAGGGTGAGTTCAGTCATGGGAGGCCGTCACCTCCTTCTGCGAAGCAGTAATGCTCGCGAAGGAGGAGGCGGAACGCGTGAGGGAGAGGCAACAGCCGCGCCCTCGCCCCCCTAGCCGCCGCAGGAGACGCCCTGGGCGGCGGGAATCTATCGCCGATTCCCGGCCACCGTAGGCGCGGGCTTGCGGACGACGAGTATTGGGCAGCTTGCCGTCCGGTAAGGACCAGGCCCGGGTCAATAGGGCCGATGCCGCCGGGGTCGCGGGTAGTTTGAAAGAGATACCGTGGCCCTGGCACGGGCAATTGAAGGAACACGGGTGGGTTTTAGACAGTAAAAGTCTGACACGCCCTCCCGCTCTGCCCAGAGCGGGAGAAGTCATTTGATGATTTCCCATCCACAAAAAAAAGGTGCGTTCAGTATCGATAAAGGAACCCGTAAAAAAATACCTTTAAAAAAAGTAAAAACAAAAACTGAAAATTATCATAAGATGAACCTAATGTACTTATTACCTACTAATTAAATAGCAATCGTTTAGAATTTATTAAAAGATTGCTTAAAATAAGTTTTTATTTTGTTTATAGGTATGCTAATTAATCATTTCCTTGGAATTGTAATTTACATACCGTCGCGTCGTAGCGCGGGCGCACATCTTGCGCCATTTGTCGCGCTCGCGAGCCGTTTTCAGTAGCAAGTAATGCGGCCGGCCCTTAGTATATTCAGACGCCAGAAGTGAAGGACAAAATGACAACGCGTTCGATAGTAGGTAAGTAATAAAAAACTTTTTTACAAAAAAATACAACCGACTTCCAAAAACAACACTACAAAGTGAAAAATAACTTTAATTTCGGAAGTCGGTGTCTAGTTAAATGTATTTTCGTTTTTTGCCACCGACTTCCGAAATTAAAGTTATTTTTCACTTTGTAGTGTTGTTTTTGGAAGTCGGTTGTATTTTTTTGCAAAAAAGTTTTTATTTTTCACTTTTTAGTTGTGTACCTACCCCACACAAATTGTAATAACACTACCTGCAAAACAAACTAGAACATCATCCATATAAAAGTGAGGAAAAAGTACGTATTATTGAAGCTAACTCAAAAACTACCGAAGCAAAGTTAATCAATTTTATATGGGACCAACTGTGATGTATACCCTCTCGAATAAAACAAAAACAATCCAAGTCGGTCCAGCCATCTTCGAGTAATCGGGGAAGGTTCCGACGAATTGAGAACCTCCTCCTTTTTGAAGTCGGTTAATGACCCCTTAAGAGGATATTGGTCAATAACCAGTAACCCTGAATAAACGAGTGATTTAGGAAGGTTTTTGTTATACGATGCGGTGCAGTGCGGCCCGCCATAATGTGCGCGAGTCTATAATATTTAGGTACTTTCAGTTATTTCTTGTTACATCAGTTTTTTGTCAGATTGGCCGCCCTAGGACCGGGCCTAATGTGCCTTAGGGCAAATCCGCCTCTGGTTGTAACCTACAAGTGTCGTACTTTTAACATCGGACAGTACTTACTTGTGCCTACACTAACGCGGTGCCGTGTTGATGCTTCATTTTGGAACGGGTATTTTCTTTAAAGTGGTTTATTTTAATTGGGGGAACTCATTTTATGAGTTTTTTAGGGGCCTGTGGTGTAATAACAGTCGCTCACTTGCCGCTGTTGGTCCGTGTTGGGTGACCATCTTTACATACCAAGACCCCTCCGTGCCTCGGAAAGCACGATAAGTCGTTGGTCACGGCTGTCAGTCGTGGATCTTTAACAGTCGTTACAGGTCGTCAGAAGCCCGAAAGTCTGACAACCAGTCTTACCAAGGGGTATCGTATTACTCAGTAACTGGATTGTGGAGGTCAGATAGGCAGTCGCTCCATGTGAAATACTGGTATTCAGCTGCATCCGGTTAGACTGGAAGGCGATCCTAACATAGTTGGGAAAAGGCTAGGCAGATGATGATGATGACTTGATGAGACATGAAAAATGTGAGAATAGCTCATTATTTTCAATTGCTGGACATACGCCTCTCCCAAGCGTCTCCACCTCGACCGGTTCAGTGCTTCTGGACGCGAACAGCTCAAGTCGTAGTGGTGGGTCGTATGACGATTGTAGGTGTCGTTTGAGTTTCCGCACTAGCAGACCCAATAAAACCTCATCTGTCTTTCGGTTTGATGGGTAGGTGTACCTGTGCAATTACAGGGGCATAAGACAACCCTCTCCCTACATTTCATGAGGGCCCCCATTGCTCAATAAGGGTGTGTACTTTCGTAGTCTCTAGAAAACAGTTTCAGAAGACAAGAATAACCTTAAAATCCGTCAACAAAACTTCGTAATCCTAGCTACGCCGAGTTTTTAGGGTTTTACCCTACTGAAAAGTAAGGTTATGTTATGTTTTTGGGTATCGTTGCAGAAGCTATCTTTTGTAATTTAAACGACCTATACTTATATAGAATATTTACTGAACCAGAAATAGAAACTATCTCCCACCGCCATCTATCGCCCATTTCCACGAACTACGTTCATTATCAACTTGTAAACGTAGATGGCGCCTATTGTCTGCGGTCGTATGTCCCTGAGCCGTACGTTTTGTATGAAATATCATAACATTGCAGGAAGACTATCGGATGGCCTGCGGTCAGTGTCGTGTCTGAGATCACCTGACTACTGTTTTGTTGCTATTAGAAGGTTGGAAATCCTGGATTTTATTAATTAGGTCAGCCTGAGTAGGTAGCTGTAAGTATTGTATCAATGCTGAGGCATTAGCAATCTCAGACAAAGATAGAACGACCATTGATCGCCATGCTTACGATTTCATACTATTAAAATGTCCATGTTTTATTACATAAACGACCTGTATTCCCCGAAGGGAGATAGAGGTGTACCTATAGGCGTATAGAAGGTAGAGGTAAGTATATCAGTGGCGGATTAAGTCATTCGGTGGCTCGGAGCGGCAAAACTAAATATTTAGCATGCTGCCTCGAAAAGATTAGTTTTTCTTTTAACAATTGATACAGAAATAGGAAATGCTTTGTCGACAACAAAAAGCTAGAGCATCAGACTAATAGAGGATGGTGGTAGAGCGAGCGAAGCGAGATCGAATATTTTTGCACCCCGCATAGTTTAAATTTTCTTTTGAACATTTATACACAAAGAGGAATTACTTTTTCAAACAGATAAGACTGAAAATGTTGGATGCGCAAGCGAAGCGAGCTCGAAAGTTTTAGCACCCCACCTCTGATAGGTAAGATTTCTTTTGACTATTCAATAGGAGTTACTTTGTTGACTTATACAGAGAAGTCTGAGAAAAAGAGAATATAGGTTGCAAAAGCGAGCGAAGCGAGCTCGAAAATTTTAGCATCCTCCTGTATTTTAGCAAGCGTAGGGGGGGGGGGGGGGGCAACTAATTACTGCCTTTTACTTACAGAACATATTTTGGTCTTGTTTGGGATTTCATTAAAAAGTATTTCTCTAGCTTTGGGAGTCTCTCAGGACTGGGGGCCCGGGGCGGAACGCACCTGCCTTGGTCCGCCAGTGAGATACACATACATAGTGCCAGTTATCTTTAACTTTCAAGTTATAGAGCGAGACTAACCGAGCAAAAATCCAGGCTCTAGATTTAGGCAATGTAGAGCTCGTATTGTATTTTTGCTCGGTTAACACTACCCGACCCGGGGATCGAACCCAGGTCTAGACATTTATCCGAAGCGCTTCCGAAGTTGCGAATAGTTGCGATCACTAAACCAGGCTGTAATTTTTTTTTAATTAAGTAGTTTTGTCAAGTTCCCATTTATTTATTACAATATCGACAGCTCTTTAACAATTTTAATTAAATAGATAAAACCAATCTTACAGCCAATTACGGATTTACAATTTATAGCAACACTGATTAATTACCCATTGCTCCTATTGCCTTGACCCCTCTGACCTGATTGACAAATTTTTGTCTGTTTGTTTACCAATGAAGACTAGAGTAGGTTTATGAGGTGTAGGTTCGTGAGCGTGAGAACAAGAATACAAGATCTACTCTACAATCTAGCTATGATGAAGACACACCCACGGAAAGACAAACTCAACCTATTTATATCCTCAAATATTACGCATTATCAATAACAAACAGTTGAGAATCTTTATGCAATGACGTACACACGTAATGGCGCCTGGCGGCCATTTTGATGACGTCATTTTGGCGGGAACCCACATTATAAGCATCGTTTTATTTCTGTCCCTCCTATAAATAAAATACGTGAGACTTTTAAAGAAAATGTTAGGGAAAATTTGTGTTTAATTGAGCATAGTACGCACGGCTACAGATCAAGCTATACATTTCCAGTAAGCTGATCTCGCATTGTGTAGGATTTCCTCACAATGAGAGGTCAGTGTAAACTGGAAATGCATAGCTTGATGTGTAGCCGACCTGACTCATCATCATCATCATCTGTTCCTGCCCTTTACAGAATTCACCACAAATTTTATATCCAGCCTATCACAGTACGACTGCCAAAATCCGTTCTTCATGTCGAATTCATCAAACTCTGCCATCCTCGTCGCCATTGTAGAATTAAACAACGATATAGTTCACACAACAATATTTTATTGACTGGCGTGCGCGTTCGGCCAACAGTACATTTATACGACGAACTTATATTAACTCAGGAATACCCTACATTACAGTCCAATGTTAATTGGGGTCGGCGCAACACGTTTTCTCTTTCCATTCTCCCCTGTCACTCATTCACTCCCTCCTCTTTCGTACCTACCATTCCTCACACAATCCATCCAACTTTTCTTTGGCCTTCCTCTCCCTTTCCATCCATCAACATTTTTACTCATCACTCTTTTAGTGACATGCGTTTCTTCCTTCCTCATCACATGCCCATACCAAGTCAAACAATTTCCTTTCAACTTTTCTGTCACTGGCGCCACTTTAAAATTTCGTTTTCTGGACTCATTTCTTACTTTGTCCACTCTCGTATTCCACACATCCATCTCAACATCCTCATCTCCGCTGCCTGCAATCTTTTTTCATCCGTTTTCTTCACTGCCCAGCATTCCGATCCATATAGTACGACAGGACTTATCACCACGGATTGAGCAATTCCTATAAAAATCAGCTTTCAGTCACATTTGACGCTTTTGCGAGTGATGATTCATAAATCGCTAATCTCTGGAATTACCAGTCAGATTTGAAAAATTCTTTTTGCATTTGATAGCCCAATTCTTGAGGACGGCTTTAGGCTATTTAACATCATGATAGGACCCTGAGGAGCTGAGCAAGAATTAATGCGACGGAGTGGGTTGGGGGACTAGAAATTTCACGCGGTTGAAGTCGCGGACAGAAGCTAGTCATCGATATGAAGAACAGCTGTTGACCCATCTTTATCCCCACCTCAACACTTAACCCACCCACCTCTACCAACATTCAGGGTCATCCTTGACAGCCTTATCAACCAGATAATGAGTAAAAACAATATTTATTTTAATATTAGGTTATCAACAATCGAGGTCAGAGAAAGTTATCGATATTTATTTACTGGAGTGTATTGTGTTAAGCAAGTACTTAATGTTATATTTAACTTCACTTAAGTAACTTCATAATAAGGCCAAAGAAAAGATGGATTGTGTGAGGAATGATATGAAAGAAATGGGAGTGAATGATAGCGTGACTTGAGAATGGAGGATGAAAACGTGTGCGCCTACCCCACGTAACACGGGACCAGCACCCTAATTGTGTAACACATTATCAATCGGTGTTGGTTTAATTTTGAAACAAATTGCTAATCCATTGCTTCATATATTCGAAAAATTTGTCTGCTCGGCAACGTAAACGCAGTGAATGTTGTTGAACTGTCAAAATTAAACAAACTCCGATTACGATGTGATACGTGTGTGTGTGTGTGTGGTGTGTGATATGTATGTGTGTGTGTGTGTGTGTGTGTGTGTGTAGGGTGCAGGGCTGGAACATCTTCCAGCCCTTTTTTTTTTTTTTTTTTTTTGTGGATTGGAAATCATCAAATGACTTTTCCCGCTCTGGGCAGAGCGGGAGGGCGTGTTAGACTTTCACTGACTAAAACCCACCCATGTTCCTTCAGTTGCCCGTGCCAGGGCCACGGTATCTCTTTCGAACTACCCGCGACCCCGGCGGCATAGGCCCAATTGACCCCGTCACTGCTGACATCTCTTTGAGGCAGCCCTGGTCCCATTTTACGTGGGGTAGGCGCACACATTTTCTGATGATGAAGTAACTTTCTATAAGAAAGAATACCGTCCCTGTTTCTGATCCTTGTCATCATTATTATCAGCATCAGCTACAGCAGTCCACTGCTGGACATAAGCCTCTCCTATTGCACGCCATTCAGCTCGATTCTCGGCAACTCTCATCCAGCTGCTACCAGAAACCCTGCGAAGATCGTCGCTCCACCTAGCCTGACGGCGTCCTACTAATTGACTCATGCCTGTGCTCCGTGAGTGATGACCCATTGGTAACGGCCGCGACTTACGAGTTGTAGGTCGTGGGTTCGAAACCAGGCAGGCGCTTTGCTTTGTGTAAATAATTTCATCACCATTACTCTCAAAATGGTGAAGGAAAACATCGTGAGGAAACCGGCATGTCCTGGAACCAAAAATTCGATGACTTGTGACATCTACCAACACGCACTGGGCCCGCGTGGTGGATTACGGCCCACTCCCCTCACTGAGAGGAGGCCTGTGTCCCAGCAGTGGGAACATTATACTAAACTTGAGTTTTATATGCAGGGATTTCAACTGATTCCACATTCATCCCAGCCTGGCAATGACCCAAATTGACTGTGACTTGACATTATTTTATTTATTTTGATAACAGATAAAGTTACAAAAGCGGATTCTAGAGCCCTGACATACTTTGAAAACCTTTAATTTAATTACTTAGGTACTCATCTTTTATAGCAAAAGAAATCCATTCTTCCATTCTTTTAATATTATGTATTTAATATAATAATAGCTTTAGCTCGTGGCTGAGTGTTACCAGCCGCACGGGTCGATCCATCAGGTTAAGCTACGCTTGCCGGGGTTGGTCCGTGGATGGGTGACCATCTTTACATACTGAGACTCCTCCGTGCCTCGGAAAGCACGTTAAGCCGTTGGTCCCGGTTGTCATTCGTGGATCTTTGACAGTCGTTACGGGTCGTCAGAAGCCCGAAAGTCTGACAACCAGTCTTACCAAGGGGTATCGTATTACCCAGCTACTGGGTTGTGGAGGTCAAATCAAATCAAATCTTTTAATTGTGGGCATAGGTTATACAGACAGATGTTAGGTAAGTTACAGTTCAGGTCAGACAGTTACTGGGTTGTGGAGGTCAGATAGGCAGTCGCTCCATGTAAAATACTGGTATTCAGCTGCATCCGGTTAGCCTGGAAGCCGACCCCAACATAGTTGGGAAAGGGCTAGGCAGATTGAATATAATACTAGCTTATGCCCGCAGCTACGCCTGCTTGGAGGTCAGTAATTATCCCACGGGAACGTACTATCACAAAAATAAAACTAAAACAAAAATCATCTCTCGCTTTCCAAGTTAGATTTCTTGCGGATTGGTCTGATTTCGGAAATTAGACGAATACGCAGGAAATCTAACTTACAAAGATTATTGATGATTTTTGTGGTTAAAATTATGTAAATACATATTTGTTATAGCCGCGTATCATATTTTTAAAATTTGAATTTCGCGGCTACTACTGCGGATCCCCCTTAAGTACTATGTTTGACAAAACTCGATTCCATAAAATTTTCTCGAAAAAAAAAAATCAAAGTTACTTCCAAACCGAACAATAAACCGCTGGTATTAAAAAAATACTACAAATTAGATCATGAAACTTTACATACTAGCTGAACTATAAAGCAGGTCTTATGTATTTTTTTTAATTTTTTTTCAAATTAACGTAATTTTCACCGTAACAAGCAATTACTTAAACTATTGGCGCCCAGCACCACACACAGTCTCGCTCTCACTCAGTCCGCGAGCATATCGTGCGAGCGAGATAAAAGGCTGAGGCTCTTAAGATTCAAATGTGCTTCATCTGTAATCTAATGGGTTATTTCTTTATTACAGATATTACGAGGAAAACTGAAGATTTGCTCCAGAGATTACAAAGCTGAGGTAAATATCACAATAATTACTTTGTCACTTTAATTTATTATAAGTAAGTTCTCCGATCCTCTATTAACAAATCGGGTATCGTGGGTGTGTAAACTTACAAGTCTAACATACACAAATAATACACAGAACATATGGATCCGCGATTGTACAAACGTCAGCACATCAAGCTACTACAATCTGTCAAATTTCTTTAATAGATTTTCATCTTTATCGCTAAAGCATTAGGTTCAAGTTTGATTGGGAAAATTTGACAGTTTCGAGTGGCTTGACCTGCTGGCGTCTGTGCCTAACCAAAATTCTTCGATACCTGTACGGTATTTTATAAAGGTTTTCGGTCCCTGCCGCTGACAGATAGACGGGCGGACAGCGGAGGCTAGGGTAGGGTTTCAAACGGCCTTTTGCTACTTCAGACAGCTTATTATACTGTGGGCTATGCCAGCTATGTCGAATACTTTCGTTCTAAGTAGGATTCAATTCAAATTTAAATATTTATTTTTAATTGTAGAACATAAGTAGGTAAACAAAAACTATGTCTTGCCGTTAATGGTGCACAGATATTCTTATTATAATTTCTAATTAATTAGTAATAAATACCACAATGCATTCTTATTTAATAATTAAAACTAAATTATAACAATTAAAATTAATAAGTACCTACTTACATAAAAAAAATATAAACATTCGTTATCACATTAAAATATCATAACAATACATTAAACCAAATTAAAAACATTAAAATTGATAACAAATTAAAAAAAATACTTATTAAAAAAAAAGTCAATAAATTATAATTTGTCGTCCAGGTACAGACTCTTTGATTGTGTTAGCCTTTACATTTAATAAATTAAGAACAGCCTTTTTGAAATTGTGTACATATGTCAAGATCTTTTAGTGGATTGGGTAACTTGTTATTATCTTTTGGGTGCCATTCCTAGAATTCTTTTTGAATATCACCTCGCTGATTCAGTCTGTGTGACGCGCCTTTCATTCCATTTTGATTAGAGTTTATTATTATTATGTCAACAAACGACATCGCACGATGTTCAGCTGTCACACGAGGTTAAAA
Source organism: Cosmia pyralina (assembly GCA_946251885.1). NCBI lineage: Eukaryota > Metazoa > Arthropoda > Insecta > Lepidoptera > Noctuidae > Cosmia > Cosmia pyralina. The sequence goes on along the minus strand of OX276368.1, from coordinate 4,786,494 downwards.
AAAAGAACAACAAAAAACATCAACATTAAAACATTCGCCAAGATTACATTTGCCAGATAACGTCGTTAAAAAAGAAAGTAATGTTGAGTCCTCTTTAAATTGTGTAACCTCTATCTGACAGATAGACACAATACTATCTGAAAGTCACACTTTTCTTATAAAATAATTGCTTTTGATATTAAGAGGAAAACAAACTAGTATTTAAATGTAGCATTTCTCACGTAGGCGAGTCTATTATCAGCAGGGCAAGTTCATAAGAGCTTCCATCCGGCGCACCCTGTACAATCAGCCCCGCTATCAATTTTTCTGACTGACCAAACTCGACCAGTGCAACTGCTACGTACCAGGGATGTTGCGGATATTCACATCCGCATCCGCAATAGGGTATTACACCCATTTTAGAAAAGTGTCTCAATTAGATTTTATAGTATTAACTCTTAAAATGTCGATTGTACACCATGTGTACAGATAACAATAGAATTTCAATTGTGTCTGCTAATTGGCGCGCGACGGGTTAATAAGCCACTAAAAAAAAAAAAAAATTTTACTCAATCGATAACTGCCATAAAAATGCATTTAAATTTTACATTTTCAAATTTCGCGCGAAAACGCTGGACGCGGTGGACGCTATATTGCTCTATGGTTATGACGTCGGTTGGCTGTGCAAACAAACACTTTTTACACGCTGAACAGTTGACAGGTATGATGTAATAACGTGACGGCTACAGTCCTACCAACTTATCTGTGAACTGAAAGAGGACGGCACCGTCGATGCGTCGACACAATCGAATGACATGCGTTGGCACTATCGAATGACATTTTAACATGACGGTCGTACACTCCTAGCAACTTATCTGTGAAATGGCGAAAATTGGAACTACGGCCGTCATGTTGAAATGTCTTCGATTGTGCCGACGCATGTCATTCGATTGTGTCGACGCATCGACGGTGGCGTCCTCTTTCAGTTCACAGATAAGTTGGTAGGACTGTAGTTCCAATTTTCGCCTTTTCACAGATAAGTTAGGAGTGTACATTCATGGTGTTAGAAAACAGATTAAAAAAACTGAAAACTTTGAATTGAATTTTTAAATTTATGTTGTTAATTTATTAACTAAACCTAACATTTTCTGACTGCTTCTTTCCTAATCTATCTAAATAATATATTTTTAGATCATTTAAATCATCATAGCTCTAAATCGTTACATTTTTACGAAATAGTCTTACTTATATCCATTATTTATAACACAATTAATTTCGAGAGATAAGTTGATGTTTAAAGTAATTAGGTAAGTACAAAAAAAAAACATTGATTTTGATTTAGTATTTAATTATTTTATTATAATTGCCGCGAATTGAATTATGGTTAACGTACAATGAAACAGCGCTGGAATTTGCAAAAAAAAAAAACCGTCCAAGTGCGTGTCGGACCTCGGACCACACACAATGAAGGTTTCCGTGGTTGGGATGAATTTACCCCATGATCAAACTTAACATTGTAGTTGAAAAACGTGATCTCCCATACATTTGAACTGTGTTCTAACCTATGAATATGACAAATTTCACTATGGAACTAACTGAAATCACAAAAAAAAAATCTGCTGTTTCCTTCGATCAATAATACTAGATTCCCGATAAGCGCTTCAAAAACGGCCCGAAAAATAAAAGCACAAATACTTTTGTGGTTTTATTTCAAACATCGACTGTTCTGGAACAGGGAAATGCATGGAGTAGTAACAATACTTTATATGTTATTTTTGTTTGTAGATTTCCTAGTGATATACTTGCTTTCTTATTAACATATAAACTCAGCCAAGACCACGTCGAGCTATTTTTTGGGAACATACGGAGTCAAAGTGGACATAATAATAATCCCAACACTAGACAATTTAAAGCCAGTTTTAAAAAGCTGCTGTCTCATTTGGAACTGAGCTCCAAATTTACCGGAAATTGCAGTCGCTCCATGTAAAATACTGGTATTCAGCTGCATCCGGTTAGACTGGAAGCCGACCCCAACGTAGCTGGGAAAAGGCTAGGCAGATGGAGAGAACATACCAATTTTATCCGGATCATCATCACTAAACAAAATTAATAACTTGTCGATAGGTTACCGTTTTGAAGAAACCGAGGAGAAAAATTTAAGTTCTGCAGAAATTTTAAAAAATAAATCTATAGAACAAAATTTCGATAAATACCAGACAAACTGCACTGAACTGAGTGAAAAACTAGATCATAATCCAACTTCAGATATTATTGATCGAAGGCTGTTTCATACAAAAGTTCATAATGTATGAAATAGCAGAATTTTTTTCGTAATTTCAGAGTTGGTCCCATAGTGAAAGTTGGTCCCATAGTGAAAGTTGTTCCTATTCTTGGGTAGAACACCCTGTGAAAATTTGCGCACTGCTTAAAAACTTTTCCTGTACTCGTAATAGGGACGTCATTATAGAAATAAACGAAATACTTTGAAAGCGATATCCACTTCTCTAGACCCTCAGAACCAGGGAACGTACAACCCCGGTTAAGAGTTAAGTTTTTCGAAGGGGTAAGCCGTTTATGAGGTTACCTTTATCATGTGTAACTCCTTGAATTGGTTTTAGCCCTGAAACCCAGTAAAAGGATTATCCTTCAATATGGATAACCCATTGAATGGGTTGTATACTTGAAACCCAGTGAAAGGGTTACCCCTTCATTAAGATAACCTATTTTAATATAAGGGTTTAGTACGGATAACCATAATTAGCAATTTGCAATGTATGCCCATCATCGAGAGATCATTTTACATTGCTTCGAGTCGGAATGTTACACTGTTATCGTTTTAAAGAGAGTTGAAGCTTATTCCTTTTGAACCCATCTCGGTACCAACCCATATAATAATAATAATAAGCTTTATTTCATGAAAACAGTACTTAGATTACATTAAATTACAGTAAAGTGCTATAATAAAACAAAAGTACAAAAAAGTTTTAGCATCTGGAGCCGAACTAGGAGGAACCTGTATTTCGGCTAACAGCGCCAATCCCCTCGAGTTACAATATATAATAATAATATAGTTCTTAAATGCCAGCATTATACAAAACAAAGGAATAATAGTAGTCTAAGGTTTTATAGTTGGTTTGCACCTCTCTTTGTGTTATGTGATATGGTGAATGAGTGAGTGTGAGAGGGTGTGTCTAATTGTTAGTGTGGTTGTGATTTTTATAGTGAGCACATGAAATTAGTGAGATACGCGGATGAAGTGAATATGTATATAATTATATATGTATATTTATTTATTAGGTACAGAATGTTTGCTAACATTAAACATTATGTACTCATTAGTTACTGTCTAACTTGGTACAGTTAGAAGTTGCTCAGTCTCATCATATGTAAGACGTTGTAGGTATTCCGATACCTTTTTCCTGCAACGATCTGTGTTGAGTGGATAAATATTAAGAATTTTATTAAGTTTATTGTAGATGTAGGGACCAAGGAAGTTAAAAAATTTAGTACTAAATATCGTATGGGTTTTTGTTTAACTGCTTAGAAAAACCCTATCGAAATACCTTTCAATGGATAATCAAAATGGTCCTTTAAAGCCATTCAAAAGGGTTACCTACATCGTCTGGGTTTTATTTTATTTATTTATTTAATAAGGCACCAAGTCCCATAATACACATCACGAACACATACAATTAATTCATCATTAAAATAAAATACATTAAAAGTCATTAGATCATAAAAATAAATAAAATACTCACATCAAAATAAAATACAATAAAATTCAATACAGACACAAAATAAAAAACACTAAAACTTACTATACAATAAAATTAAATCACAATAAATCATCAGTATCAAGTAACATCAGTATCAGTAATCAATAATCGATAGATGCCGTCGAGACAGGCCACGGCGAAGGTGGTGTGACGATCTGATAAGGTTTGCAGGGCCAACATGGCCAGAGATCGCACAAGACAGGGAGGTGTGGAAGGAAAAAGGGGAGGCCTTTGCCCAGCAGTGGGACACAATGTAGGCTAATAAAAAAAAAATAAAAAAATAAAACTACTGTGATACTCTGCCCCATTGCTACTGATTCAGTAACAATTATAGGTACCCGAGAATAATAATTAATGTGTCTCTATGTCTATAGTTTTAAGTGTTCTATATTGTTTTGTAGAGTATAGGTATGTAGTTTATAAGTTAGGCTTTATGCCCATGTGCACATACTATTGTAAATATTCGTATGCCGCTTTTAGCGGCGGATGTGTCCTGAACACAATTATTTTATATACCAACATTGTTGCTACCATATCCGACGAATAAATGTCTTTGTCTTTGTAACAATAAAACAAAACACCCCAACAATCATCTACCGACGATTGGCTCTCCGATGGACTCCAAGCCAATACCTGTGGATCGGACTTTGGTGTTTTTAACCGACTTCAAAAAGGAGGAGGTTCTCATTTCGTCGGAACCTTTTTTTTTTTTTTTTTGGATTATTTAACAGAGGCTGTAAGGACATATTGTTCTCAGAAATAATAGGTCTTTACCTATGAAATTGTCGTTTTGTATGAAAAAATTTAAACGAATTTTTTTCATGCATTTTTTATTTGTATTAATCGAAGTAATCACCCATGCAATCAATGCATCTTTGCCAACGCAGTGGCAGTTTATTGATGCCCTTCTTAAAGAAATCAGCTGGACGGGAGGCAACAAATTCTTCAAAGGCATTTTGTACTGCCTCTCGGGTATTGAATTTTTTTCCCGCCAAGAAGTTATCCAAATTCTGGAAAAGTAGTAGTCTGTAGGCGCAAGGTCTGGTGAGTAGGGCGGATGACGGAGAGCTTCCACCCCAGTTCTTGCAACTTGGAGACCGTCTGCTGTGCAGTATGAGGTCGCGCGTTGTCGTGCAGAAGCAGCGGAGACGAGCGATTGACCAATGCTGGTTGGAGATGTGCCAGCTTCTCCATCATTGTGTTCAGTTCTTCACAGCGTCTGCTGTGCAGTATGAGGTCGCGCGTTGTCGTGCAGAAGCAGCGGAGACGAGCGATTGACCAATGCTGGTTGGAGATGTGCCAGCTTCTCCATCATTGTGTTCAGTTCTTCACAGTATACATCTGAAGTAATGCTCACCCTGTTTGGTAAGAAGCTGTGATGAATCACACCGGCGCTAGACCACCAAACAGTGACCATCACTTTTCTAGGGGTAAATTTTCGTTTAGGGCATTGTTTAGGTGCTGAACCAGGATCCAACCAACTTGCTGAGCGCTTGCGGTTATCAAACAGAATCCATTTTTCATCGCAGGTAACAATGCTGTTCAAAATTCCTTCATTTGTGTGTCTGTTGAGCAGTGCAAGGCACGTCTCGAAGCGTACTTCGCGCTGGCGATTATTGAGTTCGTGGGGCACCCATTTGTCAAGCTTTTTTACCTTGCCAATTTGACGCAAATGGACCAATATTGTTTTGACGCTAACGTCGAAAGCTGCTGCTAATTCAGCCGTAGATTGTGTATCATCAGCTTCCACAATCGCCTTTAATTCGTCATTGTCGACCAAAGTCTTCGGACGACCGCGAGGTTCATTTTTCAGGTCGAAATTTCCAGAACGGAAGCGAGCAAACCATAGAAATATAATCATATATCTATGGAGCAAACCAATAACAAGTGGTGCGTTGGTTTGTAGTGTTAGCTCCGTAAACGTCGTTGATGTTGCGTGCCGCTTGTGCCGCGTTGCTGCCACGACGGTACTCATATTCCATAATTACTCGAATTTTTAACGTATCCATGATGACGAAAAAGATTGAAATGCGATGAAAATGTAACACTAATCAATAAACAAATGACTACTTTTGGAAAAAAAATCCATGTTTTTAAAATAAAATTAACTTGAAATTAGAATTCTTAGCCAAACAAAAATTATTTTGATCTGAAATGGCCAGTACTGCAGAACGGCAATTTCATAGGTAAAGACCTAATATTATTTGCCATGATGAAATGATCAAAATTGTTATTGTCTAATTATAAATTATTATTGCAAATAATTGTAGGTATAACAATGTGGTACCTACAGTTTAAACCTTGACATTAGCATGCCTCAAGGCGTAATATGGTTGAACTATGCTCTATTTTTTAAAAACTTTATGTAATTACCCATATTAGCAAATAAACGATTTTGAATTTGAAAAAAAAAAAATTGAATTTGAATTTTTTTTTTTATGTATGTTCCCCGATTACTCGAAGATGCCTGGACCGATTTGGATTTTTTTTTGTTTTATTCGAGAGGGTCATCACAGTTGGTCCCATATAAAATTGATTAACTTTGCTTCGGTAGTTTTTGAGTTAGCTTCAATAATACGTATTTTTTCCCCACTTTCATATGGATGATGTTCTAGTTTGTTTTGCAGATAGTGGTATTAGAATTTGTGTGGGGTAGGTACACAACTAAAAAGTGAAAAATAAAAACTTTTACAAAAAAATACAACCGACTTCCAAAAACAACACTACAAATTGAAAAATAACTTTAATTTCGGAAGTCGGTGGCAAAAAACGAAAATACATTTAACTAGACACCGACTTCCGAAATTAAAGTTATTTTTCAATTCGTAGTGTTGTTTTTGGAAGTCGGTTGTATTTTTTTGTAAAAAAGTTTTTATTGATTAACTGTTTATAAAAACCCTATCGAAAACAGGTAACCAAAATGGTCCCTGCTCAGAACACAGCAAAGCGTTCGACGGAAAGGTATGATGTATGTTCCCGGACGAGCTCTAACCTAATATTAGTAATTACATTTTTGTAATTAATCACATTCTCAACATTATCACCTGTTTTTCCAACCACAATGTTATTAATAACTCTCTGACCTCCTGAACTGTTTCCTCGTTGGACTAGATTGTTGCGCAACAACTGATCGCCGCGTGCGCATGTCGTGGCGCTTATTTGTGCGTTTGCACATGTTTGAACTCTGTGTACGCAAACTCAAACTCAAACTCAAACTCAAAGCATTTATTTCAATTAAACCAATTACAGGCACTTTTGAATTGTCAAGGGGTCGGTCAGTCAGAAAGATGAAGCTAGGCGCCCATTCCAAAGCATAGTAGGTACCTATGGAGAAGAACGGGCAAGAAACTCCACGGACACTCTTTTAAATCAAGATATGGTTACAAAATAATGGTTACATCATTCATGTTGAAATTTCATATGTGAGAACGATGCAGAACGTTAAAAGCGTCCTTAAAAAAAAACAATTCAAATATTTAAATTAAATTAAAATAAACCCTGACCGCTAAGGTATGCCCAGCCTTCACTGACAGCGCTTATTCACGAACCTGACGCATGGATTGGCTAAATGATCCAACACGCGCCACCATCAGCGAGACATTAGTGTGAGCGTCACATACTCTCAGTCGCCAGGGCACATTCAAGTCAAACAAAGACGTACCCAGTAAATGGTAGCTTTAGAGTATGTACATAGTACTCACACATGTGCTATGCAATTATATAATACAAAGGAGATTGAGTCTATACAATGCAATGATAGTCTTACAATCTTCAGCATCTCCAACAGTATCTTCAAATGTTAATTAATTAGTTGTGGTTGTGGAGCAGGACCAGCATTGAGCCAAGCATTTTTATCGGTTATGTAATCCCCAAACTTATAATATGCCTGCCTGCATAGTGTGCGTTTTATACAAGTTTTGAATTTAGTCTCATTGAGCTGAAGTATGTGTGGAGGTATTTTATTGTAACATTTTAAACAGTATCCCATGAACGACGTGTCTACTTTAGCTAGTCTGAAACCTGGTTGAGCTAATAGGTCCCTTTTTCTAGTACTATAATTATGCCTTTCACCTCTTTTACTAAAAAGATGTAAATTTTTCCTTACGTACATGATATTTTCGTAGATATATTGACAAGGTACCGTCATGATGTTAATTTCCTTAAACAGTTCCCTTAGAGAATCGCGCTTGCGGAGATTATATATGGCTCTAATGGCTCTTTTCTGCAGAATAAAAATTGACTCGATGTCTGCAGCCCGTCCCCAAAGTAAAATACCGTAAGACATGATACTATGAAAGTAACTAAAATAGACTAGCCGCGCAGTATCTACATCAGTAAATTGACGGATTTTTCTGACAGCATATGCTGCTGAACTTAGCCGTCCTGCAAGTGATGTTAAATGAGGACCCCATTGTAGCCTAGAGTCGAGCGTGATCCCCAAGAAAACGGTTTTATCGACGAATTCTAGTTTCTCTTGATTCAATACTATCTCACAATCACTACTTTTTACATTTGGTAAAGAAAATCTAATGCACTTAGTTTTTTTCCCATTTAATACTAAATTATTAGCAGTGAACCAATTTTGGACCTGCAGTAGGGCGTTATTAACTTCGTCAAAATTTGTATCACGTCTACCTACCTTAAAAATCAAGGAAGTATCGTCAGCAAATAACACCATTTGTGGTTGATTTTTTAATAAATGGAGTAAATCATTAATATACACTAAAAAGAGGAAAGGACCCAATATTGAGCCTTGTGGAACACCCATTTTTACATTTAAACCAAGTGAAGTGATACCATTTATTTGAACTTGCTGTTGTCTATCATTTAAATAAGATTTTACTAAACTGAGCGCAAGTTTTCCAAGTCCGTAATGCTCAAGTTTCAAGAGTAGGGTTTCGTGATCAACGCAATCAAATGCCTTGGAGAGGTCACAAAAAATTCCTATGGCGTCTTGGGCCTCTTCCCACGCGTTAAAAATGTGTTTTAATAAGGTTACACCGGCGTCGGTCGTACAACGTCCTTTGGTGAAACCAAACTGTTGATCGTGAAGTATTTTATTCGTGTTAAAATGATTGAGCATTTGATTAAGCATTACTTTTTCAAAAACCTTGCTGAAAACTGGCAACACGGATACGGGTCTATAATTATTTGTGTCCTTACTGTCCCCGGATTTAAAAAGTGGTATTACCTTACTGTATTTCATTAAATCCGGGAAAACTCCCTGATCCACACACAAATTAAATATTAAGGCTAAGTAAGGCGCTATAGTCTCAATTATGGAGGTACAGACTTTAATAGACATTCCCCAAAGATCTTCGGTCGGTTTGATCTTAATTTGCTTAAAAGCTTTTATTACTGTTATGGGGTTAATGTGCTTAAAGTTAAATTCAATCAGGCAGGCCGAAACGTTCGCCTTTACTAAATTAAAAGAAAGTGAGGGCGAGGAGTTTAATATTTCAGTAGTTTTAAGTGGGATACTGGTAAAGAAATTTACAAATTCTTGAGCAACTTCTTTGCTATCGCAAATGAGACCACATGACGTCTCCAGTGTGTAATCAAAATTATGCTTTTTGATCCTATTAGTTTCATTATTGATAATTTTCCAAACTGTCTTAATTTTATTCTCTGCTGATTTAACCTTGTTGCTAATGTATAAAGCTTTAGCTGCCTTACAAGTATTCTTAAAAATTCTAGAGTAAGTAGAAACATACTTATTAAAAGATTCCGTGTTAATATAAGGCTTAAGGCCATACAGCTCGAAAAGTCTTTCCCTACTTTTCCTGAGTCCTCTAGTTGCCCAGTCACTAAATAAAAACTTAGGGCTTATAGTTTTTGTGATCTTCCTAAAAGATTTATCGAACTCTGTTTGGACTACCGAAAAGAATTCTTCATACAAAATATTAACATTGTTCATTGTTAGTTCTTGGTCATTTAACTTACCAATTAAAGTGCTATTAAATTTTTTTAAATTAGCAGATGTTATTGGTCTGGATTGTATCTGCACTTTTTGTATTGGTATGTTGGACTCAAAAGTTACAGTTTGACCGCTGTGATCAGAAGGGAGATAATTAACGATGGATTTATCTAAATAGTCACAGCAACAAAAAACATTATCAATACATGTAGCAGTAGTCGTAGTAATTCGGGTTGGTTCTACAAACACATTTGACAAATTGAATGATTTAAACAAATTTAACAATCTACTGGTATTTGAATTGTTTTCTAAAATATTAATATTAAAGTCACCACAGATAATTACTGACTTATTACCAGCTGCAAGTTTTGCCAAAACTTCTTCCATTACTGACTCGAATATGTAGTAGTTTTGATAATTTGGAGGTCTGTAAACGCACACTATGACATGCTTATCCAGCTCAACACAGGAAAGTTCAATGCTATGTTCAACCGATAGTTCAACTATGTCTGTACGAGTTTTTGATTTAATACAATTTTTAATTAAGATTAGTGAACCACCTCGCATCATTGATGTTCGATTAAAACAACTGGCCACACTATAATTCTCATAATTAATTAACATTTCGTAATCTTTTAACCAATGCTCAGTTAAACAAATAATGTCAAACATTGTTTTTTCTAAAAACAATTCAATTTCCAATTGTTTGGATGAAAAACCTTGAATATTTTGATGAAATAATTTCAAGGATTTCTGCTTAGCCCCTTTTCTGCAGTTAACAATTTTAGTGCTAGAAAATACCTTTTTGTTATTAAGTGTAACTATACTGTTAGTGGTACCTTCTGTTGTCTTACAAACTAGTTTAAATTATTGACTACCTTAACATTAGTACTATTACTAACTGTGGTGCTAATTATAGATGACTTCGACATACTAATTATGTCTGAGTTAATATTAAAAGCTAATAGCCTAGCTATTTGACGTCTAAAACTACTGGGCAGATACACCGTATCCCTAGTCGAGCGTAGCTTATCAACAAAAATGTTGGTGTCAAAAAATATAAACTTGTCACCATGGTGACTAACCAAGAATTGCATGTGACTATTTAACATATGAATGTAGTTGTTTTGTCTGTTTGACAAGTATTCAAAATATGGAAAAGCACACATAATAATTTTTTTACAATTTAACTTCAATAGCTCGGTGACACTATCTTTTTGTGTTCTATTATTGCAATTAGATTAAAAGTATATTGTTAATTCACTACATAAGTTTCGTTAACCTTTAAGTAGGTACGTACTGATTATTTCTAACAATCCAACCAATAATATCATGAATAAATGATACGTAATCAATAAGCAGTAATGAGTGTATTTTTTGTGAAGTAAATTATGTAGTATTTCTTGTCTGAGCGAATGTTTTTGTCATCAATTTTGCTTCCACTAGTTGTCAAGCAAAACGAGACATAAACCATGCCAATGTGTGATGGACGCAAGGTTGGGGTCAGATTTGTGGGAGTAAAGGTACTTCGCTACACGCAACATGCTTTGGGATTTGCGTGGAGACTTGACAGGGTTTTTAAAACTGAGTTTCTGATAGTCTTCGTGTTTTTGGAAAGCCTTTTTTTTTGTGGATGGGATATCAACAATGACTTCTTCCGCTCTGGGTGAAGTAGGAGGGCGTGTCGGGCTTTTATTGACAAAAACCCACCCGTGTTCCTTCAGTTGCCTGTGCCACGGTATCTCTTTCGAACAACCCGTGACCCTGGCAGGCATCGGCCCTATCAGACCCCATCACTGCTGACATCTTTTTGAGGCGCGCGTGGAACACAACGCGCCGTCGACCCGGGCCCTGGTCCTTACCGGACGGCGAGCTACCCATTGCTCGCCCGCCCCGCATAGCTCCGGTAAGGACCTTTGCAAAGCTTCATGGATAGATATAGTAGGTCTTGGCTACGAGAGGATGAAGGCTTCTGATACAGTAGACTGGAGTAAAACAACACTGTGACCTTCCAAATACTTTTGCAGAGGGACATTGGTTGAAGGAGGTTGAAAATTTGTGTGGGAAAGTTTTGAGTATGAATGTCGATGGCTATAAGAGTAGGGGAAGACCAAGGAAACGATGGATGAACTGTGTGAAAAATGATGTGGCTAGAAAGGGAGTGACTACTGATCTCAGTACGCCGACTAATAGAGAAGTATAGAAGGAAAAATTTTTTACAAAAAAATACAACCGACTTCCAAAAACAACATTAAAAAGTAAAAATAACTTTAATTTCGGAAGTCGGTGTCTGGTTAAATGTATTTTACGTTTTTGCCACCATGTATGTTGCTAAATGAAAAACATATTTAAGGCGCGGTATGCTCAGTGTTCATAAAAATTGGTTTCTTGGATTGTAGAGTATGACGTAACGCAATGAAACTATCCGACGCCAAAAATACAGTGGACAGAAAAGAGAATTTTTAGCCGAATAGAATAGCAAAAAAACTGTTTTTACAACACAACCGACTTCCAAAAACAACACTATAAAGTGAAAAATAACTTTAATTTCGGAAGTCGGTGTCTAGTTATATGTGTATTTTCGTTTTTTGCCACCGACTTACGAAATTAAAGTTATTTTTCACTTTATAGTGTTGTTTTTGGAAGTCGGTTGTATTTTTTTGTAAAAACAGTTTTTATTTTTCACTTTTTAGTTGTAGTAGCTACTCCACACAAATTCTAATACCACGACCTGCAAAACAAACTAGAACATCATCCATATAAAAAATGGGGAAAAAATACGTTTTACTGAAGCTAACTCAAAAACGACCGAAGCAAAGTTAAGCAATTTTATATGGAACCAACTGTGATGTATACCCTCTCGACTAAAACAAAAAAAATCCAAATCGGTCTAGCCATCTTCGAGTAATCGGGGACCATACATAAAAAAAAAAGGTTCCGACGAATTGAGAACCTCCTCCTTTTTGAAGTCGGTTAAAAATAGTTTGATATTCCCAATAAAAAAATTGGAAGTTGGTCCACAAAAATAAAATTTGGCGTCGAACATCTGTATTTTTTAAGAATTTCATAGAATTAGCATTTCTTTAAAACTTTAACTGGACAATTATTTAAATTATTGTGTATATTCTGAATAATCTAAAGAAAATCCGGAAAATAAATGCACACTCGTAGCTTAGTCACATCTCGGCAACACAAATATTATTTTCAATTTTCAGCCTTATTTCAAGAGCTCATGGTGACAATAGATTACGCGGTTGTGTGCCGTTTAAAATCAAATAATCAAATCAAAGCACTCAATTTGTAAGTGGCATCACAAATTGGCATCCACAGGTACCTACGGTTTTTGATCCGTTTATTTACATTTTCATCAGATACTTTTGGAATAGACTATACGCTCACAGTTGTGGCGAGGTGTGAACAAAAGTAAGAGAGAAGCCGGTTTCAACTTACATACTCACCAATAAAGTAAAAATTAATAAAGTCTTTTCTTTACTGAATTAAACACCATCTATCGTCAAATAGCAGAAACAAAAAGAAGCTATCACTACACAAACAAAACTTTCAATGTTTTAGAGAAATAAACTCAACTAAATTAGATACTATCATTCTAAAATTATTATAGGAATATAAAAGATGGAATACATACAATACAGTAAGTTGAACAGGTGAAAACTAAATAAAATGTGCAATATTCGTTCATCTCGTTCTCGCTGTTGCATTTCTCCTATATCTGTCTCTATCGTAACCCGTTGTACATCGGCTTGCTCTCGTCCATTATCAAGCGGTGCCACGTGACCTAGAGTGACGTCATGACGGGATCGCTATTGTATTAATTTTTAGTTCCCGATTAGGACGTTTTGGCGCCGAGTTATTTTAGTTTTTTTTTTTTTTTTTGTAATTCAAAGCTAAATAAGCGTTTTTGTTGTTTAAATGTTATGGTGAATTAAATATCCACAGTGTAACTCTTCTTTTTGGCAATATCATTCTCCTGCCCTTATCCCAATCTATTGTTTTTGGCATTTTTCAATAGCGGTAGACTATCAAACCTCCGAAGGGAAGCCGGTAGGAATCGTGTTATTAGGCGCTTTCACCACTACCAGCCACACACTGTAGGTTATCAGTTATCACTGTTATCAATCACAGTGCTCAGTTAAGCCACCTACTATTAAACGCACGTATTAATCTTTGACTTCCACACTAATCTTAGACACAAGTAAACAACAAGTTTTTATCAAGATGTCAGAAAGGTCTACAGTTAATTGTAAGATTTACTAATTGGTATTTACGCATTGCCTCTTATTACGATTTGTAGGAGAATAGCTCGTGATGTGGAAAAATTGCCAGTTGTACCCGGATACATGTCATGTGTAACTGTGAGTTAGTACTGGCGAAACATTCACAAAAAGACATGTTGGAATCTCCGTTTCTATGGTTTCCTGTCAATGTATCAACTCGCGTTCGCATTGTCACACAACTTGCTGACGTGAAACATGTTTCCGCCACATTTTCACAACAAATCTTGACATCTGTCTTAAGACTTAGGTACTCATGTTTCGTGCAGTACGAACGCAAATTCAACAAAACAAATTGTGAGATTTGTTTGACATGACATGTATCGAAACATTTCATGTTGAATGTTTTCTAGTGCAAATGCATATTAACTTACTCACACATGACATGACACAGATACACATCACCATCATTTCACTATTCTCCTGTGGTCCTGCCCTTAACCCAATTTATTTGGGGTCGGCGCAACATATCCTTTTCTTCCATACTTCTCTATTAGTCGGCATCTCTGTAGTTACTCCCTTTCTAGCCATGTCATCTTTCACACAGTCCATCCATCGTTTCTTTGGTCTTCCCGTACTCTTATAGGCATTGACATTCATACTCAAAACTCTCCTCACGACATTTTCTTCATTCCTCCGCATCACATACGATGACAATCGATTTGCGCATAACTTTTCAGTCACCGATGTCACTTTCAGGCTTTCTCTTATGTACTCTTTTCTTATTTTATCCATTAGCGTTTCATCACACTGCACACACAACTTGCACAAAAGTTTGGAAACGGCTTCCATGCTATTGTCCCACAGCTTCTAATTCAATTTCTTTATTCAGTAACAATTCACATTGCGTTCAAATATAATCCAGCATGAAACATAAGTATTAAATGTTCAAATAAAAAAATACATACAAATCAGTTTAAATTAGAAAACATTATATGTAGATCAAAAAATAAAAGATAAAAATTGAAAAATTTCTATGCAAGCTTAAATTAAAAAACCATGCAAACATAAATTATAAAATCTCACGTCAATTAAATTAACAATTTAAACGAAAAACAATAATAAAAAAATAAAGAAAGTCATATGAACACAACATAATATACATTTTCATGTCAGTTTTAAGAGCTAACCCAAACACAAATCATTACATTACAAATCATCTAGGGAGTAGAGACATTTATCCAACAGGAATGTCTTGAGCCTTCCCTTAAATGAGCCTGTCTACGGTATACTTTTTAACTCAAGCGGTAATTTATTAAATATTTTAACTGCCTGATACTGTGGACTATGTTTGACTATACCCAAAGCCGGGATGATTTTGTTTTCTTCGCGTTTTTTACCCGACTGCGGCGAAGCCCAAAAGGAGGGTTATGTATTTGACCTGTGTGTATGTAAGTATGTATGTATGTATGTCCGTTTCTTTGTTCCCTCGTAACTCCTAAACGAATGAACGGATTTGGATCAATTAAACGTCTTTAGATTTGTCTTGGTAGCGCGAGTGTCACTGGCTACATTAAAATCAAATACAAAGTAAAATGGCGGATTTGGGGTGCCATATTGTGGAGTTTGAAATTTTTTTTCTTCTAATACCATCGAGTGGAATATCAAAATGAAGGGTTTCAAAAGGTGATTACAAAAATATATGCAACTTACATTGTTAAAAGTAATTCAAAGTGACAAATCGTAAAAACGTGTTTACTTTTTATGCAGTTGATTCTGCTATTTATTTTGTTTGAAAATTGCAATTTTTTAATTTTCCATTAACTACTAATCTTCGTGTTTTAAAATGTTTCGATGGACTAGTACTGTGCTCGTTTTAATTTAATGTCGTAGTTCCAGTTCCACTTTGTATAACGAAATTAAAAGGAAAGGAGTAATAGTCAAAAATTCATGAAACAACAAAAAGCCCTCTTCTTAGTCCGCATTGTTGGGCAACTACGGAACCCTATTACTGCGCGTGGCCCGACACGCACTTGGCCGCTTTTTTAGTTTGTAAGCTTACAAATTTTTAAGTTATTTTTGCTATTTTTTTATGGATTGTATGTACTAGTCCGAAGTAAAGAATTTATGTATTTACTATTTGAGCCGTGGAATCGGGACGTCTCGGGTCAAGTGGGACGGTTGGCTACCCTAGTTAGGACACACATGTTTCTGTTGAATCTTCGAGAGATAGACGACCAGTGATAAAATTTATTATGACATCTAAAAGGTCTATTTGTAAACAAGATAAGAGCACACAAAACTAGATAAACCTACGTTATTATTGTATTTCATCGCTCTTTAGGTTAGAATAGAATAGAATATAGAATAGAATAGAAGGGTAAAGTTAAAGTAAGTGGATTTGCGTTCAAGGCACAAAAAAAGTGTATTAGATCAATATGTGGGATACACCAAACAAATTCATGTAAACCTCATTTTGTAAATCTCAAGATATTAACCCTCCCTGCTCTGTATATCTACGCGGCCTCAATTTTAGTTAAATCAAACATCAGTAGCTATGACACATTAACAAGCAGTAGACTCAAAAATACATTACGCAATAAAACATCCCACACTGCAGTATATAGCAATAGCATTTTTTGTATGGGCATAAAGATATATAATAAGTTACCTATAGACATTAAGAACCTACATTCAATTGGTATTTTTAAAAGGAAGCTAAAAGACTTCCTGATTAAAAAGGCATATTACTCTGTAACAGAATTCCTTGAAGGAATTAATTATTAAATATTAAAAGATTGTTGAATAATGTAATGTAAATTGTAAGAATAGTCTATTAAAATAAAAAAATAAAAATTTGAATAATGATAACTAATATAATGTAAATTGTATAACTATAATACTGAGTACCTACGTATTACCTATGTTTTTAAATATTTATATCAATTTAAATTGCAATGCCTTAACAGGCAACTAAGTTCTAAGAACCTACTATTGTTAACATCTTCAAAGTTATACACTTAGTTCGCAATAAAGAATTTGAATTTGAATTTGGATTTTGAATATGGGGGTCACTTTTGGGGGGCAAATAAGAAAATTTAAAAAAAAGTTTTGCAAACTATACCGTGTGACATATCAAATAGAAGGGTCTCAAATATATTTTTTTATAATTTTAAAATAAATCGTTTTAAAGTTATTTAAGAAAATAGACAAAAATTTACCATTCTCCCCTTTATCTCCGAAACTACTGAGCCTAAAATTTTGAAAATAATACAGAAAATAGATCTTTACCTGTAGATTACAGGAACACTTATAAGAAGTCTGTGGTCTTAAAATAACATGGTAAATCTCTCAATATTGTGAGTACAAACTTACATTTACAGTTGGAATGTATGGGAGTACATGTTTTTCAACTACAATGTTAAGTTTGTTCTTGGGATAAATTCATCCCAACTACGGAACCCTTCATTGTGCATGGTCCGACACGCACTTGGCCGGTTTTTATTTTGCTACTTCATTGAGACTATTTCAATGAGCCCAAACACCCAGCCCTGCTGTAAGTTGGTGAGGAAGTTAGGTATCCAAATTCCAGGTAATGCTGCAGCATCAGTTCAGGGTTACATGTTATTCTAATATCATTGAAGTAACAGAATACCGAATTGCGACTCGATCAGACCTGTGGAAGATGATCACACCTATTCTTCAACTAGAAAAGAGCTGATCTTCAAACGGCTGAATAGATTTTCTTGAATCAAAGCTCGACCAAGTCACCTTTTAACCCTTTTCTTGACAATGTATCTCGTGAGATACAGTCAACTTTAAAAATTCATAGTTTTGAAAATATTGTGAGTGAAACGAAACGTCATTCGTCAATTTATTTTATGCATATTTCAGAATGATTTTTTGTTTATCATGATAATCTTGTTGGTACCGCTATTTTTTAAAATCAGAAAAGTTTAGCTGGTACGACACGATCCACGCAAAGAGGTAAGAATATATTTTTTTTTTTTTTTTTTTTACTAATTTCTCTGGGTGTGTTGCTTGTTTTTAGGCACCTAAGAAAGTAAACAATAGTTTCAAGTGTGGTAATCAAACCAAATGTTTAGTATTTTGTAAGAAACTCATCGTGTTTGTGCATGTATCTCAAGGTGCACACTGCCAAGTTATTACAGAATTACTTGTTCCATGTTATGTATCTCATGGTGCACATTGCCACATTTAGGGAATATCATGAACTAGTTTATGTATATGTCTCCGCTTGCTGTACTTGCTTATTGTTCGAATGGTTTTCCCTTAGTAATATTAGTGAGGATGTTAGAAATGACCGGTTCCTTATGCCACAGGAAGATTATATTAGTTCTGTGCTTATGCTTGGTGTAGGTGGTGAATGTTTCATTTCTTTGCAGATTATCTTGCAACCATTCGTCATTGTTTGCAAGATGGGTAGAGAGAGTACCAAGAGTGGGTACCAAGCGAAAAAAATCCTAGCTTTAGTACCCAAATTCAGCCGAAAATCAGATTTAGATGAGACTTCAGATTCAGATACTGAAATACATCCCGTCTCCGAAGCAAGGTTGGACAGTCTTTCATCGTCCAATCCGCCTTCGTTGCCGTTGTCGTTTGACAATCTTAATTTATTATCCGATAAAGAAATAACTCCCATTCAAGCAGCAATAACCGAGTCTACATTTTTACCGCCGCCGATTATTCAACAGCCATCACCAATAATTGTTACACTACAGCGATCGACATCAGAATTTGAATAGTAAAGTGGCTTGGTAATAAAGGCGTGACATCTGCAAGCAGCTACTCATATGTTGAGGCACATCCAGTGTCAACAATTCAACGCTACCGCAAACAAACAAAGAAGAAGTGTGCAGTGCCCTGTGCTGAAATAATCAAGCATTACAACTCGCAAATGGGTGGCGTAGACCTTGCGGACATGCTCATCGCCTGCTTTAAAATAAACTTGAAAGGTCACCGTTCTTATTTGCCCTTAATTTCACAATGAATGCTGGACATGTGTGTCAGTAATAACTGGTTGCTCTATCGCAGGCACATAAGATTTGAAACATACATGCCTCTAAAAAAAAATTCGTTACCAGTTGGTACAAAGTGTACTGATGCACAAAACGGAGACTGCATTATATGAATTAGACGTGGCAAGGCCTACTCCAGCTAAAACAATTAAAGCCCCTGTTATGCCAAGAAGCAGACCTTGTGTGATATGAGCAGATTGGACATTCCCCAATATTCAGTACCAATGGGAGGTGCAAGTCATGCATAAAAGGACAATCCCCTGCTATGATTTCTTACCCAATAGGAACTGCTTTTTAATTTTTCACACCGGAAATTAACTAAGGTTAAATTGTAAAGGCTTTTAATGTTTGTGTTTTATTTTTATCGGTAAATCTAATTAAAATTTTATTTAAAGTTATATGTTGAGTTTTATTTTATTTGAGCATTGTATCCTCTCAGATACATTGACTCAAGTCAACAAAAGTACAGATACTTGGCAATGTATCTCATGAGATACATTGAATATCTCCAAAAGTAGACACCCTGCATTTTTTTTTCTATTTTACCAAATCATCAATACTTGTCCTCAAAACAAAATAAAGAAAAAAAAAACGTTCATACATTTTTTTTGTTTTTGCCAAGAAAAGGGTTAAACTAAACAAAAAAAATCTAAATCGGCTCAGTCTTTTGGGAGCTACGATGCCACAGGCAGATACACACGTTAAATTTATAACACCGCTGTTTCCGTCGGGGATTAAAAAATGCTTTGTGTAGAATCGAAACTCACGCTCCGGACATGTTCAAAATCACTGTGTGTGTGTGTGTGTGTGTGTTTTGAACCAGGTACAATCCTGCCTGATTGAACTTTTTGCACGCTTCGAAAGTGTTCAAAATGGTGTTATAAGCCTCATCTTAGGGTGTGAGTCACGTCCAGTTTCAATTCTTTACGCTTTGGCTTATATGGTATAGGACCTATACCACCATATGATGATGATGACCTTACTATAGGTCATCATCATCATTATTTCAGCCGAAAGACGTCCACTGCTAGACATAGGCCTCCCCCAAGCACCGCCACTTCAACCGTTTCTGTGCTTCCCGCATCCAGCGGATTCCTACGGCCTTTACTAGTTCATCGGTCCACCTTGTGGGTAGGTCTTCCAAAGCTAAGTCTTCCAGTACGCGGCTGCCACTCCAGAACCTTTCGGCCCCATCGACCATCTGTTCAGCGAGCAATGTGCCCTGCCCACTGCCACTTAAGTTTGCCAATTTTTCGGGCTATGTCGTTTACCTTGGTCCTTCTGCGGATCTCTTCATTTCTGATTCGATCACGTAGGGAAACTGCAAGCATAGCCCTCTCCAATGCCCTTTGGGTGACTTTTAGCCTTCTAATAAGGCCCTTTGTGAGCGACCATGTTTCAGTGCCGTAGGTCATCACTGGCAACACGCACTGGTCAAAGACTGGCTGCTATATGCCTCATATTCTAGAATTTTATTTAATAGAAGATTAACTTGGGGGAGCATGCGGTCGATATTTATTTATAGCACAATGTACACACAGTTACAGGCTTTGCTTACAACTAATGAGTACATAACCCCGTTGGGGCGCGGCAAGACAACTTAAAACTACAATATTGTGTCTGTAACATTATTAAATAAAAAAAATATATTAAGTCTAGAATTTTATTATGTTATTAAATATTTATATTAAATTGTATTATAAGTATTATCATTATATTCTGGTATTATTACATTTATAGTATCATTATAATCTGTAATCTATTATTATCTATATTATAGTTAAAATCTCGCTGCAGACTCGGTCATAAATCATTCGAGTGTTTCGCTCTCTTTCCCACCAGTCCTGTGCATTACTGCAGTCGATGAGTGATATCGATAGTTTTATATATTTATAAATGGGTGATAGAAATAAATACACATTTTTTATTTTATTTTATTACCAAATTTACTACAAAGCATATTAAATATACATTAAATATTTTTATGTAATTAAGAACGTAAAAACATATTAGTTTTTATATAATTACCTTCTGTTTATATAATTAACTAATTGATACTAATGTGTTCTTACGAGAAGGAAGTCTCGTAAAACCACATTAGTACTCATTAGTTACCCTGCATACTTAATGAATGCAGTATGTTTTATTGATAACCTTAATGATTCTGTTATCGATAATGGCCTTGAGCGCGCGCAACTAGCGCACATCCCTACTCCGATTAAGATTTATGACCAAGTCTGCAGCGAGATTTTAACTATACTATAGTATATGTACTGTAGAGGTTTGACGCTTTGATCAAGCCTCGACAAAATTATACTGGCTGACATTCAATCATTCAAATATGGAATGTATTCTATTAAGAAAACGATTCTCGTTTTCTTAATAGGATGACAGATAGAATCTGTTGAGGGCTCCGCGTAGAACCAATTTAGTTAAGGAGTGTGAATTATAATTTATCTGAAGCTGAAAATAAAGAGGGCATTAGCCCCATATAACTAGAGTCCCTCTCGTTCTATTATTAATTCAGTAAATCTCCTACTGTGAGATTCGAGCCTCACAGTACCTAATATCACATAATTATATAAAGTTTAGGAACTTTGACAAACATACATTTAATTTGTATGTTATTAATTAAACTTATATCTAGCTTTATAACGAAGAAAAAAAAAAAAAGTAATTATAATTCTCATATTCTAAGGGTTTTTATCATCCATAAATTCTTGTATACTATCAAAACATTTTTCTATGAGTAATGACTTTAGCCTAGCTTTGAATACACTTGAGTGTTTTGGTTGACCGTATACTTTCGGGCAATTAATTATACAGGGTGGAATTTTGTAATGCCACCTGAAGGGAAAGTGCTCTTAATACTGTAGATAGAAAACTATACTCAAAGAAAACATTCCTTTATTTTTGAATAGAATGAAAACTGCATTCAAAGATCTTCAAAAATTCGCTTGCCACACCTGGGTATCGAACCGACTAAAATCTGTAAAAATTACACCCTGTACTTTTATTGCATTGAAGGAAAACCATGAAATCTGGACTTATTTCTGGACCATTTTTTGTAAATAATTAAAATAATTTAAGATTTCATGGTTTTACTTTCATTTAACTTATCAAGTGTCTTAGAGAGATTTCATCCTTATAATTGATCCTAACGATCAATGCAATAAAAGTACACGGTGTAATTTTTACAGATTTTAGTCGGTTCGATTCCCAGGTGTGGCAAGCGAATTTTCGTAAATCTTTGAATGCAGTTTTCTTTCTATTCAAAAATAAAGGAATGTTTTCTTTGAGTAAAATTTTCTATCTACAGTATTAAGAGTACTTTCCCTTCAGATGGCATTACAAAATTCCACAAACCATATTTAAATGCTACGGTATTCACGTGGCATCCAATGTGTTTCAAAGATAAATAAGTAGTAATAATACACGTATGTAATCACTAATTTCCGGTACTCATGTACTCATGTAAATATATACCTACACAACAGAGTGAACCGAAATTGTTGTTTTTACAACATTTGTTTGTACTTAGATTATTATTGCATTTAAACGTTATAAATAACTAGTGAATGACACGCCTTTGTAAGTTCGAGCTGTTACAGGGGGGAACAATTTTTTTTTTTTACATTTTTCATGAAAAGTCGAAAAATATGCGGCCTACAAAAAAGCAAAAAAAAATTTGAGAATGTGCAAAAAGTGCTGTTTCATATATATTATTATCTAGTAGTCCCAATTCGAATTTTTAAGACACACTTTCAGTCTCCTGTTGCAAAAAAAAAACTTATTTACAAAATATTTGGGCAAACGTCATCTAAACTTTTCCAAATTTCAAGATGATAGCATTAGTAGTTCTTGAGATATCCAGCTGTGACAGACGGACAAACAGACAGACAGACAGTCTGAGTCACACCATAAAGGTTCCTTTTTAGCATTTTGGTACGGAACCCTAAAAAGTAGCTCATTCATTATTAGATCATAATTTCATAATTGAAACTATCTTTCATGATGTGCAGAAATACAGGGTTACTGGTAATTCGACGTACGAGGGTCATTCAATAAATACTTAGCCTACAAAAAGTAAACGAAAATTTTGGAAAAGTGGCAATTTATTTTTCAACATAGTCTCCTTTTAGTTCGATACACTTAGCCCAGCGATGCTCCAACTTTTTTAACCCGTCCGAAAAATAGTTTTTGTCAAACTCTGCAAAATAGGCCTCCATGGCGGCGATGACCTCCTCATTCGATCCATATCTATTCCCGGCGAGTGATTTTTTCAGATTAGGAAACAGAAAGAAGTCACAAGGGGCCAAATCTGGAGAATACGGTGGATGGGGCAGCAATTCGTAGCGTAATTCGACCAATTTGGCCATGGCAACGGCAGACGTGTGAACCGGTGCGTTGTCGTGGTGAAACAGCACTTTTTTCTTCGCCAGATGGGGTCGTTTTTTCTTTAATTCGGCGTCGAATCGGCCCAATAAATCGGCATAGTAAAGCCCTGTAATTGTTTTACCCTTCTCGAGGTAATCGATGTAGATCACACCTTGTGAATCCCAGAAAACGGTGGCCATAACTTTTCCGGCCGATTTTACAGTTTTCGCCTTCTTTGGAGCACGTTCCCCGGTCTGGATCCATTGTTTTGATTGCTCCTTGGTCTCTGGTGTGTACCAGTGGATCCAGGTTTCATCGACGGTCACAAAACGACGTAAAAACTCCGCTGGATTCCGCTTAAACAGCGCCAATCACGTCTCCGATGTGGTTTCACGGTTGCGCTTGTTTTCTGGTGTGAGTAAACGCGGCACCCATCGCGCCGACAGCTTTCTCATGCCGAGTTCCTCGTGAAGAATATGATGCACTGTTCCTTCTGAAATGCCTACAGTCTCAGCTAGCTCCCAAACCTTCAATCGGCGATCTGCCAATACGAGATCATGGATTTTTTTAATGTTTTCCTCCGTAGCAGCTGTTTTCGGTGCACCTGGACGTGGTTCATCAAAAACCGACGTACGGCCACGTGCAAACTCGTTGAACCAATTCTTGACGGTGGCCATCGATGGAGAAGAGTCACCGTACACAGCATCCAAGCGCTCTTTGATTTCGATGCGCGTTTTCCCTTCCAAAAATAGGAATCGAATCACCGAACGATATTGCTCTTTTTCCATTTTTGTAAAACCGATCGACACGTTCGCTTCCATAAGTTGTCAAATTAAAACAAATGAAGGGATTGGAATGAAAATTTGAAAAAAGAATTAAAAAAGAATGTGCTACACTGTGGTAAAACTCTTTTGAAACTACAGCGCCCTCTGGCGATGAGGCTAGGTACTTATTGAATGCACCTCGTATATCCGTCAGGGGCTGATAAGGGGGCCAAAATGCAACAAATTGACCCCCCCATATGTATGGCCGAAATTCAATAGTTTTCGATATATTTGAATTTTAAGTTTTTCGATATTTACCCAAAATTTGACATTTAATTCCAAATAAAAAAAAGTACATATTTGAATGGGTACCATTAAAAATGAAGTTGTAGCTGGCACTTTAATTAAGCTATTGACATAATTAAAACTACTTAATTTAACAAAATAATTATAATAATGAGCGATTTAAGAATAATATGTTAATATTTTCATTTTACGCTTCAAAAATGTTGTCTCGTCACAAAAATTACTATAACATTAATCGTACAAATAACTAAAACAACTTGCCTATTCTGTAAGCTTTCCAAAAAGGTATAAAAGTCAATTTTAAAATACATAATTCGTGGCATGGCATGTGTTTTCAATTATGTCCATAGCTTAACTGAAGTGCCAGCTACAACATCATTTTTAATGGTACCCATTCAAATGTGTATTTTTTTTTATTTGGAATTAAATGTCAAATTTTGGGTAAATATCGAAAAACTCTTAAAATTCAAATATCTCGAAAACTATTGAATTTCGGCCATACATATGGGGGGTTCAATTTGTTGCATTTTGGCCCCCTTATCAGCCCCTGACGGATATACGTCGAATTACCAATAACCCTGTATAGTATTTTAACTGTAAAATCACGTAAATCAGCGAAGTCGGTAAAATTTCGTATACGGCCTCGTAAGGGGCCAATATACTCATCATTATGAACAACTTTTACTATGGGACCAAATATGAAATAGCGAAAAAATCTGCTGTTCCCTACATTTTGACGAGTTATGCGAACATAAATGTAGGGAACAGCTAATTTAAAAAAAAATCGATTACGATGTTGGTCCCATGGAGAAAGTTGTTCAGTTTGATGGTTTGTACCACACCTTTAAGTTTGACCACACCTTTCTGATACACCCGGTATGTACCACAGCCATCAACTGAGCACAAATCCAATCCATACCTCTACGTTGCTAATATGAAGTTCTTGCTGTTCATCATCTTCCTGCCCTTATTCCATATTACTTGGGGTCGGCGTAACCCGTTTTCTTCTTCCATTCTCCCCTGTCAACCGTCACGCTATCATTCACTCCCTTCTCTTTCATATCATTCCTCACACAATCCATCCATATTTTCTTGGGCCTTCCTCTCCCTCTTCATCCATCAACATGTATATTCATCACTCTTTTAGTCACATGCTTTTCGTCCCTTCTCATCACATGCCCATACCAAGACAAACGATTTTCTTTCAACTTTTCAGCCACTGGCGCCACTTTCACACTTCCTCTTATTTACTAATTTCTTACTTTATCCGTTCTCGTCACTCCACACATCCATCTCAACATTCTCATCTCCGTTGCATGCAACCTTTTTTCATCCGTCTTCTTCGCTGCCCAGGATTCCGACCTATAAAGTACGACAATATGAAGTTTTTGCTGCAGACAAGTTTGTTGTTTGGAGGAGGTTCGTGGCTAAGTAATAACAGCCGCAAGGGTCGATCCATCAGGTTAAGCTCGCTTGCCGGGTTTGGTCCGTGGATGGGTGACTATCTTTACATACTGAGACTCCTCCATGCCTCGGAAAGCACGTTAACCCGTTGGTCCCGGCTGTCATTCGTGGATCTTTGACAGTCGTTACGGGTCGTCAGAAGCCCGAAAGTCTGACAACCAGTCATACCAAAGGGTATCGTATTACCCAGTCACTGGGTTGTGGAGGTCAGATAGGCAGTCGCTCCATATAAAATACTGGTATTCAGCTGCATCCGGTTAGACTGGAAGCCGACCCCAACATAGTTGGGAAAAGGCTAGGCAGATTGATTGATTGCTGAAGACAAGTTTGTCTTTGATACGCTATCATTTCTTTTACAAAGTCAATAATTAAACGATATCGCTGACAGCACTATTTCGCTGTTTTATGCTCACAGTATAATGCGTACCGTATCGGTAAACTCTAGTTATGTCATGGTTTATCGCTTCAATGCAATCGTTTCTTACTGTAATTATTATGTTTTTTAATTGCAATTGGAGTCAAGTTTAGAAAGTGTTTGTAATTGGTAACATGCCTGCGTAATAACATAATTAGAATTGGAAGAGTATTGCAGTAATTTCACAGAATAAAAATTTACAGTACCTAGTACATACACAGATACTTTAAGCGTAGACAGGTAACGTAGTAACGCTGTGCACTCACACGCGATTTGAATTAATTAAATTATTTTATTTGTAACGTTTTATATTTATCTATTTCATTATTGATAATTATTTATGTATGTTTGTATATCTGCCCGTGACATCACAGCGGGCCCTATCAGAATACCAGCGCTGCGACACTTATTGTAAATGTCACAGCATCATGCTGAGATAGCCTTTTGGCCTCGTACAGGACTTTCAGTTTTTTTATTTTTTATTTAATTTTTGTTTTCAAACTTTGATTATTGTGTTTTAGTTTAGTTGGTGATCTTCCTGTGCGAGTCACAATAAATACTTTTTCTTTCTTTCTTTCTTTCTACATCTTCACAGAAAACGGGCGAAATGACGACGCGCTTCGAAATCACAGTGCATAGGCAACAGTTCATGTGCACGGCAGTTAGATTGCTTTTCTACCAGAGTTGTGCTATGCTAAGTTGCTCTGGATGCGTTTGATATCCACCAATCATATTCATCGGTCCACATAGCACTGGTGGAAGCGGGTTCAACTAAGCTACGTTTCTTATATGGAAGGATGCGTGCTGTGGATGGAGCTATGAATGCGCGAGTGGTGTAGCTGCCGCTCCCCGCGCCTTCCCTTCTGTCGATGCATCGCATAGCTCGAGCTGCGCATCTTCCTCGCACAGCTACCTCGCGGCGGCGCATCTTCATAGCACATCTTACTCGCTCCGCTACATCAGTGGAAAGGGCCACATAGTTTCATAGCTTAGCTTTCACATCCTCGCAACATAGCTGCATAGCACATCACTGGTGGAAAAGCAGCCTTAGGCTGTGTTTCCACCAGAGATTCCTTCAAAACTTCCTTCTTTGGTTCGACTTTTAAATAAAAGATCAGGTGCTTTTCTTTTTTTTAGGGTTCCGTACCTCAAAAGGAAAAAACGGAACCCTTATAGGATCACTCGTGTGTCTGTCTGTCCGTCTGTCACAGCCAATTTGCTCCGAATATAATGGACCGATTAAGTTGAAATTTGGTACACATATGAATTTTTGTGACCCAAACACGGACGGGTAAAGTAAATAAATGAATTTTGAATATAGAGGTCACTTTTGGGGGGCAAATAAGAAAATTAAAAAAAAAAGTTTTGCAAACTACACCATGTGGCATATCAAATAAAAAGGCTTACTATGAGGGTCTCAAATATATTTTTTTATAATTTTAAAATAAATTGTTTTAAAGTTATTTAAGAAAATATACGAAAATTGACCATTCCCCCCCTTATCTCCGAAACTAGTGAGCCTAAAATTTAAAAAAAAAATACAGAAAATAGATCTTTACCTGTAGATTACAGGAAAACCTATAAGAAGTCTGTGGTCTTAAAATAACATGGTAAATCTATCAATATTGTGAGTACAAACTTACATTTACAGTTGGAATGTATGGGAGAACATGTTTTTCAACTACAATGTTAAGTTTGTTCTTAAGATAAATTCATCCCAACTACGGAACCTTTCATTGTGCGTGGTCCGACACGCACTTGGCCGGTTTTTTTGGCTAGTAATACGAGTAACAAGTCGCCATCATCTTCCTCTTCCATCAAAAGACACATAAGTAAACTATCGGTAGCGTTGTCCGACATTCTGTCTCGCACGAAGGTACTGGAGTGACTGAGGCATGGTTCTATGCCAACACGGCATGCCGCCGCACTTGGAATAGAAGCAACCGCGACCGCAGGCAGCACTGCGGTCAACCGCAGTGTCGTCTGCGGTTGCAGTCTGCAGCCCATCTCGGACTTGAACCTTTACGTTCATACAATATGGTCATACACGCACGCCGGTTGCGAGTACAGACTACGCACTAACGCACATAACCTTTCATCACTACTAAGGGCACTATTTGTCCTAGGGCATCCCCTCTCGGCGTTTGTACTCACATCTGCCTTGTAAATAACTTACATACTCAACAAAACAAACATGTAATTCCGCTATATAAATGATATATTTTTAAAAACAACAACACAGTACATGGCATATGGAAACAGTAGGTTGTACTACCAAGTTTAAAATTATAGTCAGCTTTCCGTGCTCCTAAACTAGGTACGCAGACCTGTATCTTAGGAGTCGGAGATTTTACGGTTTCAATTTATAAAATACAACCGTGACTTTACTGTTAGTTCATAGTGGTTGTTAACACAGCAGATGGAGTGAAAGATTGTGTTTGTGTAAATAAGGATGTGTTTATGAGTGTAGTGTGTGTGTAGGGAGGTGTGTATGTGAAGTGTGATTGTTTGATAAGCTTTCTTACAAGGTAGGTTACTCGTTAAATACATAACCACATTCTTTTGACTTCGCAGTAGTCGGATAAAAATTAGGCCACTCAGGCAACACTTCCCTAATCTATCAATAATATCATAGACAAAAAAAAATATTATTGTGAAATAGATAAATTTTTAAATAATTCACAATAATAAGGCCTTGACATTCGAATTTTAAATGTGTAATCCCGATAATGAGTTCGTTCACACCGCTTATCGTATCACGTTCTTATTTTGAATTTTTAAATATTGATTATTCCATATTCGTATGTTCCATAGATAAATAATAGATTGGTTATATTTGTGGATAAAGTATAAACATTATGTGTCCGAGGTGTATTTTATCACTCAGTTGTTGGATGTTTATGGTTGCAGAGTCATTATTGATAATTCTGCTTTCGTTTTGGGACGAATACGTATAAATATGCAGTTTTACGTTTAAGTTTTCACTTCTGTCGGCAGTTCCCCATGACTGGCAATTTTTTTTACTGTGTTGTAACAGGAAAAAAGAGACAATAGGTACTATTTGGTTACATATCGTTTCTTGATGGCGAGTCAATAGTAAATACTTACACATTGATAATAGTAGCAAGCTGTCAATATTTTTTTTTAATTTATGTTTAAAAAAAAGCGGACAAGTGCGAGTCGGACTCGCCCATGAAGGGTTCCGTAGTAGCAAGTAACATAATACGACACTACTATTTTTTAATTAGTACAAAAAAAATGGGGCTTTATCCGTACCCGTTACTGATCATATTTGTGTAGTCAAAAGTCAAAAAAATTAAATCCCAAAATTGTCCACGAAAATTAGTCATGATTGGTAAATTCATAATTAAATCAATTACTCATAACAATTGCTACTAGAAAATACTACGTGCAGTGCTTTTCCATGATTAATGAATACTACTATGTAGTCTGTACAATATTTCCGTAAACTGAGTAACATTTTGGCATAACAACAAATGCAAATAACTTTGCTGTTTATGAATATTATTTATTGAGACTTATAATATATAATATTTTATTATATAATATATATATAATAAAAAGACCTTCTCTATAAGCCCTTTAAGTATTTGTACTAATTAAAAATTAGCGGTGTATAAAAGTTCTTGCAGTTCGTTGTAACTTTGATCGATGTTTTAATAAATGAGTTGATTCAAATTCAAAATTCAAATTCAAAATAATTTATTTTCTCTTCACAAACAAATGAAATGATGAATAAATTAAAACATGCTTAAAAATTATATGACAAAGTTTGTGAGAGACTGGTGTCTGCACTAGGAATACCTGTATAGCAGATCACCAGATTGAATGAAAGGTAAATTGCGGTTTATGATTTATGACGTATTAAAAAAAAACTGCTTACTAGATCTCGTTTAAACTAATTTTCGGTGGAAGTTTACATGGTAATGTACATAATATATTATTTTTTTAGGTTTCTCATTCACTTATTTTAGAAGTTACTTGGGGGGGACATTTTACCACTTTGGAAGTGTCTCTCGCGTAAACTATTCAGTTTAGAAAAAAATGATATTAGAAACCTCAATATCATTTTTGAAGACCTATCCATAGGTACCCCACTCGTATGGGTTTGATGAAAAAAAATTGTTGAGTTTCAGTTCTAAGTACGGGGAACCCCCGAAGTTTATTTTTGTCTATTTTAGTGTGAAAATCTTAATGTGGTTCACAGAATACATCTACTTACCAAGTTTCAACAGTATAGTTTTTATAATTTCGGAAAAATGTGGCTGTGGCATACGGACGGACAGACAGGCAGACAGACATGACGAATCCATAAGGGTTCCGTTTTTTGCTATTTGGCTACGGAACCCTAAATATGATAAGTTAGTACTTAAATGTACTTTAACCTTGGTATGTACTTTAAATAAGTAATAATTTCGGTATTTTTTTTTTTTTCACTACTACGGTCGTCAACGTATTCTCTTGTTTAATGTCACCCATTGTTGCCACATATTATCCTTAGATTAAGAGATATTTGTAACATTTAGTGATGGAAATAAACTATTCTATTCTATTCTATTCTATACAGTAGAAGCACGGTTGAGATGATTTAAATCACCTGATTAAAATCGCGATTAAAATCAAGTGATTTTTTAAAAATAAATCGTTGATTTAAAAACAATGTATGAATCACTTTTTAAAACTTTCATGTAAAATTTTTGAGTAAAAAAATATTTAATGTAGTCAATTTTAGAGAAAATGGGCAAAGAATTGCTGTTAATTTTGGCTACTTAGAACTCGCGTTCATAAAATCAAAACAGCAAAAATAATCTTCAGTTCAAAATTAATCAATTTCCTGAAAAAAAAATGCAAAAAATTGCAATAAAAAATCTTTTAAAAGAACCTAATTCTCGCATTGAAAAACTCGACGGAAAATAAAAAAGTATCTCATTCATTAGATCATAATTGAAATGATCTTTCATGTAGAAATTCAATATTTTAACTGTAAAATACTGGTATTCAGCAGCATCCGGTGAGACTCGAAGCCGACCCCAACATAGTTGGGAAGAGGCGAGGCAGATTGAATATTGTTAGAATAATGAATGAAATACTTTTTTATTTTGCGTCGAGTTTTCAATGCGAGAATTAGGTTGTTTTAAAAGATTTTTTATCGCCATTTCTTTTCAATTTTTAACCGACTTTAAAAAGGAGGAGGTTCTGAATTCGTCGGAACCTTTTCCCCGATTTCTCGATGATGGCTAGACCGATTTGGATTTTTTTTGTTTTATTCGAGAGGGTTGGTCCCATGTAAAATTGATTAACTTTGCTTCGGTAGTTTTTGAGTTAGCTTCAATAATACGTATTTTTTCCCCACTTTTTACATGGATGATGTTCTAGTTTGTTTTGCAGGTAGCGGTATTAGAGTTTGTGTGGGGTAGCTAGTACAACTAAAAAGTGAAAAATAAAAACTTTTTTACAAAAAAAATACAACCGACTTCCAAAAACAACACTATAAAGTGAAAAATAACTTTAATTTCGGAAGTCGGTGGCAAAAAACGAAAATACATTTAAATAGACACCGACTTCCGAAATTAATGTTATTTTTCACTTTATAGTGTTGTTTTTGGAAGTCGGTTGTATTTTTTTGTAAAAAAGTTTTTTGTTAGATATAAGCAAACAAAACATGAAATATTATAAAATATTTAAGTATTTAGTTTTGTGCATACATGAGATGTCACTTTTTAGAAAAAGAAAATAAAAGACGATATAAATTATTTAAAATTAAGAATAATAATAATGAAATCTAAAGAGGTTTTATATCTTCTTGTTGGCTCTGAATATTTTAACTGTAAAATCAACTAAATGAGCAAAATCGCGAAAAATTCGTATACGGCCTCTTAACGTTTCCTTCCTGTTGAGAAAGATGACATAAGTAGGCAGACCGGTATTCTAAAGATAGATTAGACACGTTGTCAGATTTCCGCACTTCCATGTGACCCTGATATTTGCACGATAGCTTAATTTATGTAGGCATGTACGCCTGTATCTCGTGAGGAGCTCATGGCTAAGTAATAACAGCTGCACGGGTCGATCAATCAGGTTAAGCTACGCTTGCCGGGGTTGGTCCGTGGATGGGTGACCATCTTTACATACCGAGACTCCTCCGTGCCTCGGAAAGCACGTGAAGCCGTTGGTCCCAGCTGTCATTCGTGGGTCTTTGACAGTCGTTACGGGTCGTTAGAAGCCCGTAAGTCTGACAACCAGCCTTACCATGGGGTATCGTATTACCCAGTTAATGGGTTGTGGAAGTCATATAGGCAGTCACTCCATGTAAAATACTGGTATTCAGCTGCTTCTTGTTAGACTGGAAGCCGACCCCAACATAATTGGGAAAAGGCTAGGCAGTTGAGATTGTACACCTGTATCAACCAATCTGCGTAGCCTTTTCCCGGATGCAGCTGAAAAACTTCGTAAAACTTTACGATATCCCTTGGTAAGACTGGTTGTCAGACTCTTGTGCTTTTGACGACCCGTAACGACTGTCAAAGATCCACGAATTACAGCCGGGACTGACGGACCACGGAGGGGTCTTGGTATGTAAAGATGGTCACTCATTCACGGATCAACCGCGGTAAGACCTGATCGACCGTCTCGTGCGGTTGTCATTACTTAGCCACGAGCCCCCAACAACACAAGAGAAAACTAAATACATTATCTTGAAAGGTCGTAATTAAAAACAACTGTCACGGAATCAACTGATCAAAATATTTGATAAGCCGACGTTCGCACGGACGTGAAAGTATCACGGCGATTTTTTTTCGCCCACTGGATTTTCAACGCACTGCAATCCAACAGTGTGTTTTTTCGACGCGCTAGAATGCAATCTGTTGTTGTTAAGTTGGATTCTCAACGCTCGCCTCAACACCGTGAGTTGAAAATCCAGTGCGCGATAAAATCCCGACGTGATATTTTTACGACCGTGCGAACGAACGCCGGCTTAGAGGCTTAATATGTTCCAAATTAATATCATTCGGTTACCACGTCTCGACTCGACCTATCCTTATCACCACGCCAGCAACACATGATATGCCAGACGGTCGTATCTGCTGTTATCATTGAACGGGAAACATACTATGCGCCAGACATTTTTTGTCTCATTATCTGTTTGAGAGCAGTGATGGCCCAGTGGTAACGGCCCCGACTTACGAGTTGTAGGTCGTGGGTTCGAACCCAGGCAGGCGCTTTACTTTTTGTAAATAATTTCATCACCACTGCTCTCAAAACGGTGAAGGAAAACATCGTGAGGAAAACGGCACGTCCTAGAACCAAAAATTCGAAGACGTGACATTACCAACCCGCGCTGAGCCCGCGTGGTGGTGGATTATGGCTCACTCCCTCTTGCAGAGAGGATTATTTCGCTTTTTCTATGTTGGCGATAAGGTTGGTTGGTTTGGTTGGTTTTAAGGCAATTTTTCTAGAGAATGGGAAGGTTAAAAGTTGTTCAGTAGCGTCCATAATAAATCAAATTAGAATAGTTGTATGTCGAATACGATTTATGAGAAAACAGTCCGAAAAATGGTGCGCTGTTCATCACGTCCTAGTGCGTAAGCTGAGTTTCTACGTTTCTAGAAACAGGGCGCAACAAACTCTCCAGCAAGATGTTTATTTTTACACTATCACACAGGTTTAATTATTTATCTTAATTACAATGTACAAGCTAACACTAAAATATACATATATTATGTACAAGTATATAATAAAAAATAAAAAGGGGAAGAGCTCATAGGGCATCAAAAAATTCATCCACATCGCTGTCAATGGGAAAACAGCCCAAAAGGCAGGCAGCATTGCCACGTTGGATGACAATGCTAATTCTTTGGGCTAAAAATAGGCCAGCCCTCTGGTCCCGTGTAGAGTCGACCAACCGCTTGGCGATGTCCCGAAAAACTCTATGAGCACTCGGACCCCAACGCCCTGGTGTTTCAACCCCAAACGGCTCAAACATATAGTTCCCAAAAAGGTTGTTATATTTGCGCCGTTTGAGGTGTTCTGCTCCTGCAGCAGCCGCCCCGGCACAGCCCGCCGTACTAGGAAGATGGGATGGCGCGAGGGTGTCGACACAGGTTGCGTCCCACACCAAAGGCCCTACCCAACTTCCAAGGCATAAGTAACTATCACACTAATATTATAAAGGCGAAAGTTCGTGAGTGTGTGTTTGTATGTTTGTTTGTTACTTCTTCACGCTCAAACGGCTCGACCGATTTGAATGAAATTTGGTATGTAGATAGCTTATACCCTGGATTAACATTTAGGCAACTTTTTATCCCGGTCTACGCGGGTGAAACCGCGGGGCGCGGCTAGTAATTAAAACAAAACGACTATGTAAGAATCATTGCATGTGTAAATTGAATGAGTCAAAGCTCAACGGTTATCGGGAAACTGTGTTGTCATATATATTTCTAGTTTTACTTTCGCGTGTGATCGGCTCCCAGTTATAGATTAGGGGGCGTTCATTAAGAGGTTACCGACCGCGCAGTGGCGCCCTCATCGTTTGTTTGGTTATTTCTTTTATTTTAGAATGTAAATACACAAAATAAGCCGAAATAATTGTGCTCCACAAGACTATACATTATTATTAATGGCCACTTTTTTCCGTTTCAACGATTATAATAAAACTTAACAATATAAAGCTACTATTTGTAATAATAATAATTATGTATAGTCTTGTGGAGCACAATTATTCCGGCTTATTTTCTGCATTTTCATTCTAAAATAAAAGAAATAACCAAACAAACGATGAGGGCGCCACTGCGCAGTCGGTACCCTCTTAATTACACGAGGCATTTTTGGTGATTTTTCGACCCCCCCTTGGTGAGATGTCTTGAGATTTGGCTCGTCCCCCTCTAATCTCACGTGAAATTTTTAAGAAGCGTATTTTTAGTGCAAACACGATAATCTGTGTTTGAATGCGTTGGATTTATTTAAATAATCATAAATACCTGGTATTTTTTTTTTATAATAATTAATTAAGTAGGTACCCAGTTTTTAGGTACAAAGTTACGTGATATTTTCGGAGACCCCGATATGGTCTTATTACAAAAGATTTAAACACATGTTCAGCGCGTGTCTAACGTCAAACTACATAAATAAAAAAGTAAACACGCGTTGAACATGTGTACGTCTAGCCAAGACGTGTCCTGCTCGCCTCCATTTCAGAGCTGCTATACCCATAGTCCTACGTCTCCTCAAATGGCTTAGCATGATCCTCCGTTATGTCGAAAATACTGCAGTTACCTCCAAACCAAACCGAACAATAAACCGCTGGCATCAAAAAAATATTTAAAATTAGATCATGAAACTTTGCATACTAACTGAACTAACTATAAAGCAGGTATTATGTTTTTTTTTTTTCAAATTACCATTTTTTCACCATAAAAGCAATTATCTAAACTAACGGCACCGCACTCAGTCTCGCTATCACACAGTCCGCGAGCAGTATGTATCGTGCGAGCGAGATAATAAGCTGAGCTAGTATGGGCTCTTAAATAGTCCTTATAATAATAGGGTATTATACCCATTTTTTAAAAGTGTCTTAATTAGATTCTATAGTGCTAATAAGCCTAAAAAAAAACACAAAATTTTTATTCAATCGATAAGTGCCATAAAAATGCATTTAAATTTTACATTTTCAAATTTCGCGCGTAATTTGACGAAAACGCTGGACGCAGGGGACGCCATATTGCTCTGTGGTCATGACGTCAGTTGGCTGTGTAAACAAACACTTTTTATACGCTGATCATTTGACAGTTGACATTGACACTTGTTAATTTACACAGCCGTATGACGTAATAACATGGCGGCTACTTTCATGGTGTTAGAAAACAGATTAAAAATACTAAAAACTGAATTGAATTTTAACATTTATATTGTTATTTTATGAACTAAAACTAACATTTTCCGACTGCTTTTTGTCTAAGCTATCTAAATAATATATTTTAGATTTTTTCTCATATGGATTATAATACCGTATTGTCGTACTAATCAATTATCATAAAATTAGCACAGTGAGTAACACAAGGAGGCATGTAACATACCATTGATAATACAAATGCTTGAATGAATCGTAAAAAATGCGTAACTGAATTTCACACTGATTATGACGTCCAATATCATTGCTATTGATAACTTTGTTGATACGTGTGTGCTAAAACTTATGAGTATGTACCTAACATACGTCACTTTGACGTTTCATATTTTGTAAATAATGCGACGTAAAAAGACGTAGGTAATTGACTAAACGAATGTGATGAAAATTACTTAACACGTTAGATGCTAAAAATGTTATAAATAATGTATAATCTATTGTAAAATGGGGTACACTCCTACCAACTTATCTGTGAAATGGCGAAAATTGGAACTACGGCCGTCATGTTGAAATGTCATTCGATTGTGCCGACGCATGTCATTCGATTGTGTCGACGCATCGACGATGCCGTCCTCTTTCAGTTTACAGATAAGTTGGTAGGACTGTACTCCTATCTTGTATAAACATGTGTCACGCTTGTGTCTATTTAACCGACAAAAAAAAATGAGGAGGTTCTCAATTCGACACGTATATTTTTTTAATTTTTTTTTTATGTATGACCACGCATAACTTTTTAGTCGTTCCGGTTTTAAATTTTTTTTTTCATTCGAGAGGGGACTTCAAAGTTGGTCCCATATAAAATATATTAACTTTGCTTGAGTAGCTTTTGAGTTAGCATCAATAATACGAGTACGTATTTTCCTCACTTTTTATGTGGATGATGTTCTAGTTTCTTTTGCAGGATTGCAGGTAGTGGTATTAGAATTTGTATGGGGTAGGTACCACAACTAAAAAGTGAAAAATAAAAACTTTTTTACAAAAAAATACAACCGACTTCCAAAACCAACACTACAAAGTGAAAAATAACTTTAATTTCGAAAGTCGGTGGCAAAAACGAAAATACATTTACCAGACACCAACTTCCGAAATTTAAGTTATTTTTCATTTTGTAGTGTTGTTTTTTGAAGTCGGTCGTATTTTTTTGTAATAAAGTTTTTTTTCACAAATATAGCTAATTACTAGCTGTTGCCCGCGGCTTCGCCCGCGTGGGTGTCGTTACTTCCCATGTATTATTAATTCAATCAATCTGCCTAGCCTTTTCCCAACTATGTTGGGGTCGGCTTCCAGTCTAACCGCATGCAGCTGAATACCATTATTTTACATGGAGCGACTGCCTATCTGACCTCCACAACCCAGTAACTGGGTAATACGATACCCCTTGGTAAGACTGGTTGTCAGACTTTCGAGCTTCTGACGACCCGTAACGACTGTCAAAGATCCACGAATGACAGCCGGGACCAACGGCTTAACGTGCTTTCCGAGGCACGGAGGAGTCTCGGTATGTAAAGAATGGTCACCCATCCACTGATCAACCCCGGCAAGCGTAGCTTAACCTGATGGATCGACCCGTGCGGCTGTTATTACTTAGCCTCGAGCTCCCCATGTATTATTAATTATACAATATAAACCTTCCTCTTGAATCACTCTATCTATTGCTGAATTGCTAAGATTAGACATTTAAACAAACCCTTTTTACAATCCGTTCAACAGATTTTGACTTCTATTCCGTAGGGTTAAGGATGGCATTAAAGGCAAAAAAGTGGTTACAATACCAACTGTTCACTGCAGCTGCCATTGGTCATGCCACCAACGCAATAGAAGTCAAAATTGATTGAACGGACTGTAAACAAGGTTTGTTTAAATTTGTTGCAAATGGAGTTTAAGCGACCAGACAGCGGAAGCGACTTCATTTTATGTACTATGTAAAGATGAATCATGAGGAGACTCATCAGGAGCTCGTGGCTAAGTAATAATAGCCGCACGGGTCGATTCATCAGGTTATGACGCTTTGGTTAGTCCGTGGATGGGTGACCATCTTTACATACCGAGACTCCTCCGTGCCTCGTGGTCCCGGCTGTCATTCGTGGATCTTTGACAGTCGTTACGGGTCGTCAGAAGCCCGAAAATCTGACAACCAGTCATAACAAGGGGTATCGTATTACCCAGTTACTGGGTTGTGAAGGTTAGATAGACAGTCGCTCCATATAAAATACTGGTATTCAGCTGCA
Source organism: Cosmia pyralina (assembly GCA_946251885.1). Classification (NCBI taxonomy): domain Eukaryota; kingdom Metazoa; phylum Arthropoda; class Insecta; order Lepidoptera; family Noctuidae; genus Cosmia; species Cosmia pyralina. The sequence continues at coordinate 4,748,072 of OX276368.1, read as the reverse complement.
TCCAGTTAGACTGGAAGCCGACCCCAACATAGTTGGGAAAAGGCTAGGCAGATTGATTTTTTGGCTGTTATTTTAGTGCTTATATTGTGTGTCTTACGACTTCCTCGCAATCGAAGTCGAGGGCAGAAGATAGTTTCGGTGCAGTGTTTGACCGCCTCATACCAATCCCAACCCCCAATTCCAATACCTTATACCAATCTATTTGGGGTCGGCGCAGCATGTCCCTTTTTTCCATACTTCTCTATTAGTCGTCATCTCGGTAGTCACCCCCTTTCTAGCCATGTGAACTTTCACATAGTTCAGCCATCGTTTCTTTGGTCTTCCCTTACTCTTATAGCCATCGATATTCATACTCAAAACTTTCCTCACGACATTTTCCTCATTCCTCTGCATCATATGCCATGACAACCGGTGTTTACCCCCTATCTGTTAGAAAAAAGTGATTATTATGTAGTTCTGTTCGGATTTTTTCGATAATGACATGATATGGATTGTAAGCAGCTCGTCATCAACATTTCTGACAATACGGCGAAGGATTAGATGTTATCGCTTTATAAATCATTTTGTGGTGACTTCAGTTGCTTTTTAGGGTTCCGTACATCAAAAGGGAAAACCGGAAACTTATAGGATCACTTCGTTGTCCGTCAGTCACAGGCAATTTTCTCAGAATCTAATTGACCGATTAAGTTTAAATTTGGTAGTATGTAATTCTGTGACCCAAACACGGGACGTGTAACGTAAAAAAAGTTATGCAAACTGTACCGTATGACACATCAAATGAAAGTGTGTGACATCAAATGAAAGAAGTTACTGTGAGGGTCTCAAATAATTTAGTTTTATAATTTAAAAATTCATTGTTTTAAAATTATTTAAGAAAATAAACGCAAATAAGCCCCCCCCGCCTCCCTTTCCCTAATCTCCGATACTCCTGAGCCTCAGAAAAAATTACAGAAAACCGTTCATACCTTTTTTTCTGTGATAGGAAATCATCAAATGACTTCTCTCGCTCTGGGCGGAGCCGGAAGGCGTGTCAGACTTTTACTGACTAAAACCCACCCGTGTTCCTTCAGTTGCCTGTGCCAGGGCCACGGTATCTCTTTCGAACAACCCGCGACCCCGGCGGCAATCAGTTCATACCTAAGTATAGATTATAAGAAGTCTTAATAAAATCTTAATCTTCTTCTTTCTTCTTTATGGTTTTCATATTTTTTCTCATGGTAAATCTCTCAATACTGTACGTACAAACTTACATTTGCAAGTGGAATGTATGGGAGAACATGTTTTTCAACTGCAATGTTAAGTTTGTTCTTGGGATAAATTCATCCCAACTACGGAACCCTTCATTGTGCGTGGTACGACCGCACATGGCCGGTTTTTTTACGACACTGTAATATTGTCATTATGGAAGTGTTTTGGAAGAATCATAAAAAACGTACCTATGTTATCGTAATCAGCTTATACGTAATGGTCCCACTGCTGGGACACACAGGGGCTTGTTGCTAAGTAATAACAGCCGCACAGGTCGATCTATCAGGTTAAGCTACGCTTGCAGCGGTTGGTCCGTGGATGAGTGACCATCTTTACATACCAAGACCTCTCCTTGCTGCCGTTGGTCCCGGCTGTCAATCGTGTATCTTTGATATTCGTTACGGGTCGTCGGATGCCCGAAAGTTTGACAACCAAGGGGTATCGTGTTCCCTAGTTACTGGATTGTGGAGGTCACATCGGCAGTCACTCCATGTAAAATACTGGTATTCAGCTGAATCCGGTTAGCCTGGAAGCTTTGGGGTCGTCTTCCAGGCTAACCGGATTCAGCTGCGTTTTTTTTTTTTGTGAATGTTTGAAACAATGGATGGACTGTGTGATGATATGGATATGACGACTAATACAACAGTCAATCTGCCTAGCCTTTTCATAGTTGGGAAAAAGCTTGATTGCTGGGACACAGACCTCCTGTCTGCGAGTGATTCGTAATCCACCATGTCGAGTGAGTGTGTCTGTATAGTTATATCTTCAATTTTTTTGTGTGTTTGTAGAGTGTGTCATGAACTCATGACAATCAGGTAAAAAAATGCATTTGACACTGAAAAACTTCCACTTGTATAGTATTGCCAAAAAAAAGTTTGGCTGCCAGCATAGTCGAATTTTATTAAATAAAACCGGTCAAGAGCGAGTCGGACTCTCGCACCGAGGGTTCCGTTCCGATTTCTGAAAGTGTTAGTTGGAAACATCGTTTTATTTTTCCTGTAATCTTTTTATAAACTTCTATTGCATAAAATAATTTCAGATTTTTCTCTATACAAACTTCGGAGATATTTTTTTTTACATTTTTCATCAAAAGTCGAAAACAATGCGACTAAAAAAAAAGTTGAGAGGTGTCAAGGGACACCCGGATGGAACGAAGTACGAAGGGTGAAAAAATTCGTGGTAGTAGTACTTATATAGTTCTATAAACGTAGTTAAAAGGACAACTATTACAGCTAAGTAGGCTTTTCAAGTTTACGAGTAATAGTCAAATATTCATGAAACAACAAAAAGCCCTCTTCTTAGTCCGCATTGTTGTGCAACTACGGAACCCTATTACTGCGCGTTGCCCGACACGCACTTGGCCGCTTTTTATTTATTTTTGTTTACCTTTTTTTTTCCCTAAATCGATCCATCGATTACCATATATCACCCACCATATATCCACCGATATACTCCAGTATATCGGTGGATATATGGTGGGTGGAGTGTAATGTAGTGCTCGTGTCAAGCCATGGGTAGTTAATTAATTTGTAATACTTTACAACCACAGAAAAGATAAAATATCTGTTCTGTGCTTACAACCATCATAATATTGATAAGTTGAGGCACGTTTATCAGATATTCACCTACGCGATCATCCCTTTTGGAAAGGTATTAAAATTAGACCAGATTATAAATATTAAGTATTAGTATTATATTAGTAAAAGGAGTGGTAGATAAAAATGTCTACCACGAGTTGTACGCGTGTGACGTGCCTGATTCTTTTGTGTACTAGTGAAGTATTTATAAATCGTATGAGCCTAACTGGTTAAAACCGCTTTAACGAGTAAATCTACATAGTTTGGAGAAATCTAAAACATTGACTTTCGCATTTATTTTTAGAGCAGAGCATTGCTCTCTCAATCTGCCTAGCCTTTTCTCAACTATGTTGGGGTCGGCTTCCAGTCTAACCGGATGCAGCTGATTACCAGTATTTTACATGGAGCGACTGCCTATCTGACCTCCACAACCCATTAACTGGGTAATACGATACCCCTTGGTAAGACTGATTGTCAGACTTTCGGGCTTCTGACGACCCGTAACGACTGTCAAAGATCCACGAATGACAGCCGGGACCAACGGCTTAACGTGCTTTCCGAGGCACGGAGGAGCCTCGGTATATAAAGATGGTCACCCATCCACAGACCAACCCCGGCAAGCGTAGCTTAACCTGATGGATCGACCCGTGCGGTTGTTATTACTTAGCCACGAGCTCCTCCATAATCATAATATACACGGTGAAATTTTAATGGTTGTTTTCCTCTTAAAGGGGTCATTTTACTCATCATTATGAACAACTTTTACTATGGGACCAAACCTGAAATCGCAAAAAAAATATCTACTGCTCCCTACATTTTGACGATTACGGTGTAGATAAATGTAGCTACTGAACAGCTGATTTTTTTTTCGTCATTTCAGGTTTGGTACCACAGTAAAAGTTGTTTTACAGGAACAACTTGCGACCCACGGATGCCCCTCAAGTTGAAGGGGAAAATTTACAAGTCCGTGATAAGGCCTGTCGTACTTTATGGATCGGAATGTTGGGCAGTGAAGAAGACGGATGAAATAAAATTGCATGCAGCGGAGATGAGAATGTTGAGATGGATGTGTGGAGTGACGAGAATGGATAAAGTGAGAAATGAGTATATAAGAGGAAGTTTGAAAGTGGCGCCAGTGACAGAAAAGTTGAAAGGAAATCGTTTGTCTTGGTATGGGCATGTTATGAGGAGAGACGAAACGCATGTGACTAAAAGAGTGATGAATATACATGTTGATGGATGGAGAGGCAGAGGAAAACCAAAGAAAACATGGATGGATTGTGTGAGGAATGATATGAAAGAGAAGGGAGTGAATGATAGCGTGACGGTTGACAGGGGAGAATGGAAGAAGAAAACGTGTTGCGCCGACCCCAAGTAATATGGGATAAGGGCAGGAAGATGATGAGTAAAAGTTGTTCATTGTTCATGAGTACAATGAACCTTTAAGAGGAAAACAACCATTAAAATTTCATCCTGTATAATACCCTCCTCCTGTATATACCGGATGACTTTTTTTACCGTCTTGAAAAAAATAGGGTTAGGTGAACAGAGTAGAAGCGTATGGCATATCTAGTTTTTTTTTTTTTTTTTTTAATAGCTTAGTCAGAAAAAAATATCTATACACATACAAAAAATATCTATACATAAGTATACAAATTCTATGTAAACTTTTCATTTTAGAACAATAAAAACATAAATTTGGAAAAAAAATAATAAATCCTTTAAAAATATCGTAATTCAAATCATATGCAACCTGCATTACGATTTTAATTTAGATTTTTTTTAATTAAAAAGAAAAAAAAAACTAGATAGGCTTCTACTCCGTTCACCGAATATACCCTATTTTTTTCGAGACGGTAAAAAAGTCATTCAGTATAAATGACTGAGATTCACTCTAGAATCAAAGCCAAAAAGATAAAAGATCATTTTATTTTGCAAATATGGGTATAAAGGATAACAAAAATCATAACAAGTTCACCCATATTTTACCATATAGGCATGCAAAAGATACAAAAAAAAAATACACTAACTTAAAAATCTTTTTCATTCAGGAACTCACATTATAATAACCTTTCACCACTAAAAAGCTACGAAGTCTTTTTTTAAATAAAGTAAGCGGAAGCTCTTTCCAACTCTTTGGTATTTTGTTGAAAATTACTGGAGCCATGCAGTAGACACTTTTGATAAGTGCTGTCTTGGCTGACTTTAGACATAGCACGCTGTTATCCCGTCGATTGCGAGGAACTACGTCGGCTAGACGTCTCAAACGACTCGGGTTTGTCTTCACAAACACAGCTACTTCTAGTATGTACAGACAAGGCAATGTTAATATTTGCTGTTTTAAGCATGTAATTTTTGTTATAACTAGGTGTAAACAATTGTTGGTGAACCTAATAAAAATAAAATAAAATAAATATTTTGTACTTTTTAAAGTACTGTACACAACTATCCGTGGTTTTGAGTTTAAACATCGCTCGAATGCATCTTTTTTGTGCCTTGAAGGCGGTTTCAAAAGGATCTAAATGCGGGTGAATTTCATACGGACGTACAATATTCATTTCTTCTACGACCAGAGATATCTAACTCCGATAATCCGGTGAGATATACAGGGTTATCTGTAATTCGACGTATTCCTTGCAGTACGTCATAGCGGGGTTAAAATGCAACAAAAATTAAGCCACCAAATCTTCTACCGAAATTCAATCGTTTTTGAGTTAGTTAGATGTTTAGATTTTTTATGTGAAATACAATTCGAGGAGCTCGTGGCTAAGTAATAACAGCCGCACGGGTCGATCCGTCAGGTTAAGCTTCGCTTGCCGGGATGAAAGCACGTTAAGCCGATGGTCCCGGCTATCATTTGTGGATCTTTGACAGTCGTAACGGGTCGTCAGAAGCCCGAAAGTCTGACAACTAGTCTTACCAAGGGGTATCGTATTACCCATTTACTGGGTTGTGGAGGTCAGATAGGCAGCCGCTCCATGTAAAATACTGGTATTCAGCTGCATCCGGTTAGACTGGAAGCCGACCCCAACATAGTTGGGAAAAGGCTAGGCAGATTGATTTTTTTATGTAAAATACAATTCAAAAATGATTTACGGCACGACTTTATTGTAATTTAAGTTATTATGACAGCTGATGCCGTAGCAGATCTTTTTTTTTTTCTCAGAGATTTCTCAACAAAAACTAGTGTCAGTCCCACCACTTCAGGAATGCATTGTAGTCAGTTTTAGTTATTTTAAGTTAATTTGGTAATTAATAATGTAGTGTGTAATTTTAATTCAAATTGGTATTCCCTTGATTTTAATGTTATTTTCGTTCATAGAAATCTGTTATTGTGTCTATAATTTTATTGTATGATAAGTTGATAACTAACTAAATATTTGCATGCCATCACGCCATGGCGGAATGTGTCTTCGCACTAAATTTTATATGTTACACCTTTTGTACCTACCACATTTTATGCAAATAAACGAATTTGATTGATTTGATCTTTGTTAAAAATTAAGTTGAAAAATGCCTAAAATTCTGGCAAAGATTTTATTTTTCGTAATTTATATTTTTCTTAGACAAAAATTACAAAAAAAAAAAAAAATACTGAATTTCGGTAGAACATTTGGTGGCTTAATTTGTTGCATTTTAACCCTATTGTGACGTCTTGCAAGGAATACGTCGAATTACTTACAAGTAACCATGTGTATAACTCGGCTATTCCGGGCTCAGAATGAACTGCGCAGTTTGATCCAGCTGCTGCTGTAAGCCGTCTAAAGATTACATCAGATAATTATATCGGAAGTTCGAAACACGTATTACATCATGGTGGATACGTGTTCCAAAATTCGATCGTTTACGTTGCTTGTAGTCGTAAAGTCGCCATTCGGTTCTTTTTGTTGCAATAATAAATTTACTTTAAAAAAAAAAAAGTAAAAACCGACTTCAAAATCTAAAACAAATAAAATAACTTTCATCAAAAACTTAACAGCTTCTGAAGTCGGTGTCAAGCTAAGGTGCATTGAAGAATGGAAGACACCGACTTCAGAAGCTGTTAAGTTTTTGATGAAAGTTATTTTATTCGTTTTAGGTTTTGAAGTCGGTTTTTACTTTTTTTTTAAGTAAATTTATTTTTCCATTTTTAGTTGAATATACAATTAGGACAATTACATGAGCCCAAGACGAACGTAAAGAAGAATCATCACAAAATCCGCTTAGAAATGTCGGAGACAGTACATTTATGCGTATAACTTCGTACATAAGAACAATTATCTAATGTATTATATACTGAAATCTTCCTAAAAGTATGTAGATTACGGTAGTGAAAGAATTATCAAAATTGGTTCGTTATTTTTTGAGAAAATCGTGGACAAACAAACATACATACATACGGGTCGAATACAGAACCTCTTTTTGTTTTGAAGTCGGTTAAAAATAGTTGGATTTTCCTGTTAAAAATGTTGATTTGTAACTTTGTACAAGCTTGCATAATGTAATCAGCCTATAATGTTCCCACTGCTGGGACACAGGCCACTTCCCTGCGAAGGATGCAGAACTTCACTTCATACGTGATGTGTAAGTATCGATATCTAAATACGATAGAACAAAAAAAAAACCGGTCAAGTGCGTGTCGGACCACGCACAATGAAGGGTTCCGTAGTTGAAAAGAATTTATCCCAAAAACAAACTTAACATTGTTATCCCAAAAACATTTTTTTTTTTTGTGATAAAATTACAAATGAACAATTTTCGGTCTTTTTCCTTTACTTGTGCTGTGAGACCTTGCTTCTTGCCAAATTGCATGATTCTAGGTCAACGAGAACGTGATTTACTTGCGAGTATCAAAATATGTCGCATAAATGCCCGTATATTTTTTTTATTGCGTTGAGGTAGAAACTTGATTTTCTTAGAACTCCAAGGGAACATAGACCTACGTATTTGATATCAATTTCAACTTGATACTTACACGCGTTCCTGAGAAAAAGGGTCTTGATTGATAGACAAAAAGACGGACAACAAAGTGATCCTAGTATAAGCCGACGTTGGCACGGACGTAAAAGTATCGCAGCGGGATTTTATCTCACACTGGATTTTCAACTCTCGGTGTTAAGCCGAGCTTCGAGAATCCAACCTAACAACAACAGAGTGCATCCCCAGCGCGTCGAAAAAACACACTGTTGGATTTTCAACTCTCGGCGCTTTAGATTCGCAATGAAAATCCGGTGCGCGTAAAAAAATCGCCGCGATATTTTTGTCTGTACGAACGTCGGCTAGGGGTTCCGTTTTTTACTTTTGAGATACGGAACCATAAAAAATGGATTTCTTAACTCGTACTCCGAGTAACAACACTAGTACAAAAAAAAAACATCAAATCTTTTATATTTTAGTCGTGTTTAGAACCCATTAAATCTGCGGAGTTTCGCTAGCAAATTTAATTTGACCGTGTATAATATAAATTAATTGCCTAATGGCATCATAGAGAACCAGACCTTTATTAAAAAAAAATATTGAAAGATTTTTTATTACTTACTGACTTACTAGCTTTTGCCCGCGGCTTCGCCCGCGTGGATGTCGGAAAATATCCCACGGGAACGTACTACCGGAAAATCCTTCCTTATTCCTTGTAGTCTACATTATAAAGGAAACATCTGTGCAAAATTTCAGCTTCAGGTCCAAGAGTTTGGGCTGGGCGTTGTTGATGAGTCAGTCAGGACTTCTCTTTTTATTTATACAGGCTGTAAGTGTAAACAGTGGCAATCTTTTAAGTGGTGATTGTACTCATCATTATGAACAACTTTTACTATGGGACCAAACCTGAAATCGCGAAAAAGAATCAGCTGTTCCCTATCAATCAATCTACCTAGCCTTTTCCCAACTATGTTGGGGTCGGCTTCCAGTCTAACCGGATGCAGCTGAATACTAGTATTTTACATGGAGCGACTGCCTATCTGACCTCCACAACCCAGTAACTGGGTAATACGATACCCCTTGGTAAGACTGGTTGTCAGACTTTCAGACTACAGCTGTTCCCTACATTTTGACGAATTATGCGAACATAAATGAAACAGCTGTTTTTTTTTCGCGATTTCAGGTTTGGTCCCATAGTAAAAGTTGTTCGTAATGATGAGTACAATGACCCCTTAAAAGATTGCCACTGTTTACACTTACACTGTGTATTTAAAGATTTAAAATACATACCAAGGTATAAAGTACATTTAAATACTAAACTATCTTATCATTTTTAAACATTAACAAATTAAAAAGAAATATTGACAGCTGGCTGTTATTAACAATAGTACCTAATTACTATTGACTTGCCATCAAGAAACGATATGTACACTTACTTTTTAGGGTTCCGTAGCCAAATGGCGGAACCCTTATGGATTCGTCATGTCTGTCTGTCTGTCTGTCCGTCCGTATGTCTCAGCCACTTTTTTCCGAAACTATAAGAACTATACTGTTGAAACTTGGTAAGTAGATGTATTCTGTGAACCGCATTAAGATTTTCACACAAAAATAGACAACAACAATACATTTTGGGGATTCCCCATACTTAGAATTGAAACTCAATATTTTTTTTTCATCAAACCCATACGTGTGGGGTATCTATGGATAGGTCTTCAAAAATGATATTGAGGTTTCGAATATCATTTTTTTCTCTAAACTGAATAGTTTGCGCGAGAGACACTTCCAAAGTGGTAAAATGTGTGTCCCTGTAACTTCTAAAATAAGAGAACGATAAAACTAAAAAAAAATATATGATGTACATTACCACGTAAACTTCCACCGAAAATTGGTGTGAACGAGATCTAGTTAGTAGTTTTTTTTTTAATACGTCATAAATCGGTCTATTATTAAAACATCGATCAAAGTTACAACGAACTACAAGAACTTTTATATTATGTTACTTGCTGCTACGGAACCCTTCATGGACGAGTCCGACTCGCACTTGGCCGCTTTTTTCCTGTTAACCCACACAGCACAGTAAAAAAAAAAATATTTGTGTATCTAGTATCAACTATTTATGAGTACGTTCTTCATAAGTTCGTGCTTGTATTTATGTTGATAAGTGATTTGTATTCTTGATAGGAGCTTGTGGCTAAGTAATAACAGCCTCACGGGTCGATCCATCGGTTCACGGGTCGCATCTTTACATCCAAGCAAGACTCCTCCGTGCCTCGGAAAGCACGTTAAGCCGTTGGTCCCGGCTGTCATTCGTGGATCTTCGACAGTCGTTACGGGTCGTCAGAAGCCCGAAAGTCTGACAACCAGTCTTACCAATTGGTATCGTTTTTACCCAGTTACTGGGTTGTGGAGGTCAGATAGGCAGTCGCTCCATGTAAAATACTGAGATTCAGCTGCATCCGGTTAGACTGAAAGCCGACTCCAACATAGTTGGGAAAAGGCTAGGCAGATTGAAGTGATTTATATTCTTTTTGAGGAATAAACAATGTCTTAAACCGTATACGAAATATGGGAGTCCTCATAATAAGCGCCTAACTGCTCATCACTAATACTATCTCTGTCGGACGCGATGCCAGGTGAGATAGCGTGCTTTTTGGCCACGCCCACCAGTGAGTTCGAATCCGCGGCTAGTTGCACCTTAAGTGTAAATCTCTGCCTACCCCTTCAGATAATACAGTCATGTTATGTAAGAACATCTTGTCCCACCTGCCACCTGCCATTTTTAAACCGACCATAAAAAGGAGGAGGTTCTCAATTCGACACGTATATATTTTTTTATGTATGACCACGCATAACTTGATACAGTCGTCCGATTTGAAAAAAAAAATTGTTTTATTCGAGAGGGTATACCTCAAAGTTGGTCCCATATAAAATTTATTAACTTTGCTTGGTTTTTGAGTTAGCTTCAATAAGCCGGCGTTCGCACGGACGTAAAAATATCGCGGCGGGATTTTATCGCGCATTGCTTTTCCAATTCCCGGTGTTGAGTCGAGTGTCAAATTCCAAATAAAGCTAGTACGAACATAAATGTAGGGAACAGCTAATTTTTTTTTTTCGCGATTTATGGTTGGTCTCATAGTAAAAGTAGTTCATAATGATGAGTAAAATGACCCCTTAAGGAGGATGCGCTAAGGTAGCTCGCGAAATTCATATTTTCTTACGTTTTTTGCACTTTGCAGGTCAGTGTCAGGTTGAATGTTGATTAAAATATGAGACGCGGCCGTAGCTAATATGGGTTTACAGAATTATAATCATTAGAATGAGCAATACAACTCCATACGTTACAATTGACCTCAAATCTAGAGATTTCATGAAATCATGAGGTTTGAGGTCAATTCTAACTTATGGAGTTGTATTGCTGATTCTAATGATTATAATTCTGTAAAGCCATGTTAGTTACGGCCGCGTCTCATATTTTAATCAACACACAACCTGACACTGACCTGCAAAGTGCAAAAAACGTAAGAAAATTTGAATTTCGCGAGCTACCTTAGCGCATCTTCCTTAAGGACGCAGTTACAAATGGGTAGTCAAATCAATACTTTTATACACAAAAGTATGTTTATTAAATAAAATGCTTTGCATTCTTAAAATGGTTTGGGCCAAACTGTTGATAGATGTGCATGGTACGATTCTGAACTATAAATATAATTTAAGATAGACGTACAGTTTCTCAATAAATCTACCGGAGTGAAAATTTTTACTTCGATACATTTATTGAGAAAATGTACCTATTTAAAATTATATTTATAGTTCAGAATCGTACCATGCACATCTATCAACAATTTAGCAAAAAAACATTTTAAGAATGCAAAGCATGTTATTTAATAAACATACTTTTATGTAAAAAAGTACTGATTTGACTACCCATTTGTAACAGCGTCCTTAAGAGGTGCGGTATTTAAGTTACACCTTGTATAAAACAGCACATTGACAGACTAACATGACTTATGAAGTCTGTTCTTAAAATAGGTGATGTGTGTGAGCACGTGCTTTGCTTTGTGTATCAACATACGTCATTGGCTGTTTATTTAGTAAATAATAAACGTCAATCATATTCTTATGCATATTTGGTTAAAAATAAAACTAAGTCGCAGTAAGATGATGAGGTTAAAGCTATCTACCGGGGTATAGTTATATGAAAACTGTCGGAGTGCCCTAATACTTATGTTCGGAGTAAGATAGTTATGACCCGTTTCATATAACTATATCCTGGTAGATAATTATATCCCTAGGGATATAATATAACTGTGTCACGGCTACAACCATCTTACTGAAACATATTCTATCTCCATTTTGCTTTCTTTGTGCAAATGGAATTTATGTTGTTTCAGTGTTTTCTTAGTAGTCTTTTATAGGGTGTGTAACAGTTGATATAATAACAAAAAATCTAACGTTCACTTGACCTAATTTCAGTTAATATACTTTTGTTTAATATAACGATCAGTTGAGATAATGAATTGTTGATATAATTTCATTTTATCTAATTTCTTATGATATAATAAACATTTCCTATAATGCACATTTGACATAATATTCATGTAGTATATTATTCATTTACTATAATATTCATAATCTATAATAACTTTTAATATAATTTAGAAAATCTGATACGATTTTAAACGCCTGCTAGTATGGTGCTAGCAAAAATGCATCGCATAAGCATTAATTGCTACAAAAGTACACACCTACCACCCTCAACTATTGTAACCAGTAGAAATTGTATGCAATCTGGACTTTAGGGCACCCCGACTCGGACAGGTTAGGTTAGAAGGGGATGGCGAGGTCGTGTGAGCGAGCGAAGCGAATCATTTGTGGTGAATCATTTGGTTTAGGTTAGGTTAGGTTAGAACAGTGACCATTAACGCGCGATGGCGAGCGAGCGAAGCGAGCGTGCCGCGGCAGCGGCCGCCGAGCGCCAGATCCCCTCTATTGTTGGTGAATCATTTGGGTTAGATGAGGCGGTGAATGTCTCGTACATTAGACGATGAAAGCTTGACCATTGACTTTTCGAGGTCAATGGTACTGGTACTTTAAAAAAGCGATTCTTTTTTCCATTAGTTTAAATAAAATAGTAATAGTAGATAGTGAAACATTAGTTTAAATAAAATTAGCTCCGTCGACCAAGCTCACCCTCAACCATGCATTGAATATTTTAAGATTTGGTTAGGTGCCATTTGAGTTAGGTAAGAACTGTGACCATTAAACATGAAAATTAGGTCAAAATAACATTAGGTCAAATGAATGTTATATAAAAAGAATATTATACATATTGAAAATTATATAAAATGAACGTTATACTAAATGTTTTATATTAAATGAAAATTATATCATATAAAACATTAGGTCATATGAAATTAGGTTATATGATTTTATAGCATATGAAAATTATATTATATGAACGTTATTTCAAGTGAAATTAGAGCATTTGTTATTATATCATACATTACACACCCTCTTTTATAATATAATCATTTGTCACCATTAGGCTCGTCGTCCACTGCGCAAGCGCAACCAATCACAAACGGCCTATGTCCGGCCGTATGTCTTTCTGGTACGTTTTTATGGCTCAACGACAGAAACTATTTAGAAAAAAGATGACCCTACGTAGATAGCGAGATCGGTTTACGACCGAATTCGGTCGCGTCGTAATAAAAAAAAAAAATCGCTACTAATAGGTAAATATACAGGGTGTAAGTGTAAACAGTGGCAATCTTTTAAGGGGTCATTGTACTCATCATTAACTTGAACAACTTTTACTATAGGACCAAACCTGAAATCGCAAAAAAAAAAAAAGTTGTAGAGTACATAAATTTATGATCGCATACATAATTCGTCAAAATGTAGGGAACTGCTAAATTTTTTTTCGCGATTTTAGGTTTGGTCCCACAATAAAAGTTGTTCATAATGATGAGTACAATGACCCCTTAAAATATTGCCACTGTTTACTAAAATTGTAAAATAATAAACCTGAAAAGTTTGTTTTTTTGTTTATTTGTTTAAACGCGCTAATCTTTGGTACTACCAGTCGGAATTGAAAAAGTATTTATGCATTTGATAGCCCTATTCTTGAGCAAGGCTATAGGCTATATAACATCATGCTAGGACCATTAGGAGCCGAGCAAAAAGAAAAAGAAGTCAGAAGGAACGCTAAGCAAAAACGATGTAATAGCACGGGTAGGTGATGCGACGGGGTGGGTCGGGGGAACAAGAAATTTCATGCGGACGAAGTCGCGGGCAGAAGCTAGTGATAGATAATTCTAATTATAATGTAGCAGCCATTCAACTTGTCAAAGGCAATCAATTTAGTAAACAAATGCAAGCCACATCTGACGCATACAATGTTGTATGCGTCAGATGTGCTTCGTTGCCAGCAAATACCCAAATTCGTCGTCGTATTTTCCCTCTTAGTTACAGCATCAGCGTACAGTAGGTACTGTTTACAGTGTTTACACTTTGACTGTCGCATTTGTCACCTCTTTATCTCACACGGAACCAAATAAAAAAAAAATGTTAAATGACAAGATGTTAAGTTTGTTTTTGGGATAAATTGTTTTCAACTACGGAACCTTTCATTGTGCGTGGTCCGACACGCACTTGACCGGTTTTTATTTTTTTTGGTGTTTAGATATCGATACTTACACATCACGTATGAAGTGAAGTTCTGCATCCCTCGCAGGGAAGAGGCCTGAGTCCCAGCAGTGGGAACAATATAGGCTGACTACATTATGCAAGCTTGTACAAAGTTACAAATCAACATTTTTAACTGGAAAATCCAACTATTTTTAACCGACTTCAAAAAAGGAGGTTCTGTGTTCGACCCATATGTATGTATGTTTGTCCGCGATTTTCTCAAAAACTAGCGCACCGATTTTGATGATTCTTTCACTATCGTGATCTACATACTTTCAGTAAGGTTTTAGTATATAATACATTAGGTAATTATTCTTATGTACGAAGTTATATGCATAAATGTACTGTATTTCCGGCATTTCTAAGCCGATTTTGATGATTCCTCCTTTCGTTCGTCTTGTAATTGTATATTCAACTAAAAATGGAAAAATTAATTTACTTCAAAAAAAGTAAAACCGACATCAAAACCAAAAACGAATAAAATAACTTTCATAAAACATTTAACAGCTTCTGAAGTCGGTGTCTTCAATTCTTCAATGCACCTTAGCTTGACACCGACTTCAGAAGCTGTTAAGTGTTTTATGAAAGTTATTTTATTCGTTTTTGGTTTTGAAGTCGCTTTTTAGTTTTTTTTAAAGTAAATTTATTGAAAAATGTAATGAATTAGCGAACTAGTAAATAATATTAATTTAATAGGTAATGATTAAAAACACATTTATAGTGTGGCATTTATTTTTGAGATGAGTTTATTAGATAACACAATGGAAATTATTTACTAGTTCGCTAATTAATTACATTTTTCAAAAAAAAACATCTTTTCATTTAACCGCTCAGGCGAGCGCGGTGCGAATCTGGTCCGTGGAGTCATTTTACCTAATATTGTATGTGGTGTGAGTTCTATACCAAGAAAATATTTTTTTATTATTACTTAATAGTGATAGAACAACGTTAATACGATAACGTGATACGATACGTTAACGTGTTTTCTTGGTATAGAACTCACACCACGTACAATATTAGGTAAAATGACTCCACGGACCCGATTCACACAAAATTAAAGTGGACAGCCCTCATATTACTTACGTAATATTATCCAAGTGTCAACGATATGCCGTGAGTATTGTCTCTATAATTATTTATTCAACCAAATTTGTCACGCCGGGGTATCGTGGTTCGAGCTTGAGGCCATGTAGTCGTTGGTTAAATACTTCTTCAACTCCTCAAAACATAATCAGCATAAAATGATAAATGATTTTTTTTTTGTAAGTAGGTTTTACAAACACTTTTACACGTGTTTCGTGAGCACACAAGTATAATTTACGAAACAATTCTCCCTACATGACTAACATACGCGAACATACCTACAATACATGAGCTCGATGTATATTAACCTATTCCGATGCGCGAGCGCAAGTAACCTTGTGCAATGACATTTATTATTTACCATATTTGTGCAGTTAAACGTATGTTAGATTGTTGCAGGCTGCCATTCTTCACAGATATAATTATTACTTTTGATTAAACTTTTTTACAAAAAAATACAACCGACTTCCAAAAACAACACTACAAAGTGAAAAATAACTTTAATTTCGGAAGTCGGTGTCTAGTTAAATGTATTTTCGTTTTTTGCCACCGACTTCCGAAATTAAAGTTATTTTTCACTTTGTAGTGTTGTTTTTGGAAGTCGGTTGTATTTTTTTGTAAAAAAGTTTTTATTTTTAACTTTTTAGTTGTGGTACCTACCCCACACAAATTCTAATATCACTACCTGCAAAACAAACTAGAACATCATCCATATAAAAGTGGGGAAAAAAATACGTATTATTGAAGCTAACTCAAAAACTACCAAAGCAAAGTTAATCAATTTCATATGGGACCAACTGTGATGTATACCCTCTCGAATAAAACAAAAAAAATCCAAATCGGTGCAGCCATCTTCGAGTAATCGGGGAACATACATAAAAAAAAAGGTTCCGACGAATTGAGAACCTCCTCCTTTTTGAAGTCGGTTAAAAATAATTTCCAATATTAAGTGGAAAGTGAGTGGAAAGGGGCTTGTGGCTAAGTAATAATACTTAGCCACAAGCCCCACCCACTTCAGCCAGCCCAGCCCTTTTTCCACTCACTTTAGCCGCACGGGTCGATCGATCAGGTTCGCTACGCTTGCCGCGGTTTTGGATGAATGATAAATTTTTGTTTTTTTTTTTCTATATTTTACTTACGAATAACGCAATGAATGTTGTTGAACTGTCAAAATTATGAGATTTGAGGTCAATTCTAACTTACGTAGCTGTATTGCTAATTTTAATGTTTATAATTCTGTAAAGCCATATTAGTTACGGCCGCGAATCATATTTTAATCAACATACAACCTGACATAGACCTGCAAATTGCAAAAAACGTAAGAAAATTTTAATTTCGCGGGCTTCCATTGCGCATTCACCTTAAGTTACAACATAAATGGTGGTTTGTATGGTCACCAATACGTTGCGGGGTATTTAACGCGTAATATAATTTATATTATGTACAGTTAACAAAAGAGATATCTAGGTAGGGTATACTAACATATTTGTATGTGAATAGGGATGATGCCTGGATAAAAAAAAAAGAAATTCTATTTAGTCCGTCAGTCTGATAATAAAAAAAGATTAGACACGTATTTTTGCTTTATTATATTAATAGAAAATGACTTATATTTGGTCTTTACCTATGAAATTGCCGTTCTGCAGTACTGGCCATTTCAAATCAAAATAATTTTTGTTTGGCTAAGAATTCTAATTTCAAATTAATTTTATTTTAAAAACATGGATTTTTTTTCCCAAAAGTAGTCATTTGTTTATTGATTAGTGTTACATTTTCATCGCATTTCAATCTTTTTCGTCATCATGGATACGTTAAAAATTCGAGTAATTATGGAATATGACTACCGTCGTGGCAGCAACGCGGCACAAGCGGCACGCAACATCAACGACGTTTACGGAGCTAACACTACAAACCAACGCACCACTTGTTATTGGTTTGCTCGCTTCCGTTCTGGAAATTTCGACCTGAAAAATGAACCTCGCGGTCGTCCGAAGACTTTGGTCGACAATGACGAATTAAAGGCGACTGTGGAAGCTGATGATACACAATCTACGGCTGAATTAGCAGCAGCTTTCGACGTTAGCGTCAAAACAATATTGGTCCATTTGCGTCAAATTGGCAAGGTAAAAAAGCTTGACAAATGGGTGCCCCACGAACTCAATGATCGCCAGCACGAAGTACGCGTCGAGACGTGCCTTGCACTGCTCAACAGACACACAAATGAAGGAATTTTGAACCGCATTGTTACCTGCGATGAAAAATGGATTCTGTTTGATAACCGCAAGCGCTCAGCAAGTTGGTTGGATCCTGGTTCAGCACCTAAACAATGCCCTAAACGAAAACTTACCCCTAGAAAAGTGATGGTCACTGTTTGGTGGTCTAGCGCCGGTGTGATTCATCACAGCTTCTTACCAAACGGGGTGAGCATTACTTCAGATGTGTACTGTGAAGAACTGAACACAATGATGGAGAAGCTGGCACATCTCCAACCAGCATTGGTCAATCGCTCGTCTCCGCGGCTCCTGCACGACAACGCGCGACCTCATACTGCACAGCAGACGGTCTCCAAGTTGCAAGAACTGGGGTTGGAAGCTCTCCGTCATCCGCCCTACTCACCAGACCTTGCGCCTACAGACTACTACTTTTTCCAGAATTTGGATAACTTCTTGGCGGGAAAAAAATTCAATACCCGAGAGGCAGTACAAAATGCCTTTGAAGAATTTGTTGCCTCCCGTCCAGCTGATTTCTTTAAGAAGGGCATCAATAAACTGCCACTGCGTTGGCAAAGATGCATTGATTGCATGGGTGATTACTTCGATTAATACAAATAAAAAATGCATGAAAAAAATTCGTTTAAATTTTTTCATACAAAACGGCAATTTCATAGGTAAAGACCTATTATTTTATCAATATTTCCCTAGTACACATACTGGGAAACGTTCTTAGATGCACGTCCACAAAAATCACCTGATTTCCTTCCTAACCTAAACATGAATGAAATAAATAACACCTCATATTTTCCCCACTACGCATTTGTGACGTCATATTATAGTAAAATAAGCTACCTTCGTATAATATGTATGTGTACCTTCGTAATATAGGTATTTCATAATGTGTATTAAGTTTATTATTTACCTCATTGTGGTTTAGTGACTAGATACAAGGGATTTGGTAGAACAACACAAATTTTTGACACGAACGGGATTTTGTAGCAAGATACCTACTCTTAGTATGCATAATATAGATTTTTTTCATAAATATGTATACTAGCTTCTGCCCGCCACTTCGTTCGTGTGTAGTTTCTTGTTCTCCCAACCCACCCCGTCGCATCGCATCGCCTGTCCACGCTATTACTTCGTTTTTGCCTAGCGTTCTTTCTTACTCTTTTTTTTTCTTTTTGCTCGGCTCCTGACGGCCCTATTAAATTGTAAGTCTCAGTAAGAACTTGAATTCTAAAAACGTAAAAATATCGATTAGTTAAATGTTTTATTTACATTTTTTTCTTAATATGTACAGATGTACTAATGATATTTACATAATGATACCAAATATTGGTTAAATGTTGCGTTGTTGGCAGGAATGCACTCTATTGACGAAATTTTGCTGTACGTTTAAGATTACCTAATCAGTGATATTTAAAATGTACTCGAGGATTTTTCCCTTTGGTAGATTGTAAGGGCTGCTGGATTTCACGAATTTGGCGTGCAATTTCTTCTTTCAGACTTAACTGTCACACTGTACGCGAAACTCTCTCGTTTTGGAGACAAAAACTAGTCGTCTAGAAGTTGCAATTCAACTTCTTTGGATTATTTTTTATTTCGATGTTTTGTTTCATGTGTAAATGTCATTACTTCCTCAGTACATACATTATTAAGAAAAAAATTAAAATAAAACATTAATCAATATTATATTATTTTTAAGTTTTTAAAATTCATGTTCTTATTGAGACACCCTTTACATTTAAACAAAGCGCGTTTAGTTCCGGTGCGCGTGAGTCTGTCAAACTAGACAGCCATATCGCCATTTCACTTACACACCGAGCTAAACCACGCTACGATTGTATCCTCTTCAATGGTGGTTCTTTTAGCCCACAGCTTATGACATGCGACAGACATCCCCCTCCCCCTCCCGCCCCCTCCCTCCCCCTCCCCCTCCCGCCCCCTCCCTCCCCAACCCCACCCTACTAATCGCTCTTGACAACCACGTTTGCTTACGCCATTAATACATCTTATATATAAAATTCTCGTGTCACAATGTTCGTTCCCGTACTCCTCCGAAACGGCTTGACCGATTCTCATGAAATTTTGTGAGCATATTGAGTAGGTCTGAGAATCGGCTAACATCTATTTTTTCATACCGCTACTTTTTATCCCGGTCTACGCGGGTGAAACCGCGGGGCGCAGCTAGTTGTGATCTAAGAATGTGACTATTTCAAAATATATTTCTAGTACAAGTTACATTTTTCCTGTACTGTACCTAATACAATTGTTTTTATCTGAGTAATACAAATTCTTTCGTCATCCCATTCTTAATGACGTATGGGTAACGGGCAACCACGAAAAATGTTTTTACCTACCTGTACTCGTAAAAATAGGAAATATATTATTATGTGCTAGTAACTCATAGACATGATTCTTGTTGCTAGGAAAATACGAAAGACACATATATTTCTACACATAGTTCTTCTAACTGAACAGACAGCTGTCGTGCTATTCTTTAAATATCTCACCGTGAAAACATGAGTGAAGTGATCATAAAGTGAGCTGTCAATAGTGTCAACCCCTAGCATCAGCAGTGCGATTCTGTATAACCATCTCACCGTGAATACTTAGGTGAAGTGAGCGTGGAGTGAGCTGTCAATAGTGTCAATTCCTAGCAAAAACAAACTCACTTCACCTAAGTTTTCACGGTGAGATTTTTACAGAATCGACCGGCAGGTGGGATGACGGCTCACTTCACGCTCACTGCACCTATGTTATCACGGTGAGATGTTTGCAGAATAGCACTACTGTGCTGCTGGGGAATGTGTTGCGCCACTTCTTCATCCCAGCTAAAGCACTAGGAAGTGGTGAACGGGCGTGCCGGGGGACAAAGTGCTGATTCTGAGCCTACAATAGTTTGAATGAAGCATTCGGCTTTTCTCATCAATATTATAGTCTATGCTATTTTTATAACACTGCTACTCACAAAAAAAAAGTGTGTGTGTGTCAGCTCTGACGCACGACGGGAGTTTACTCCTGTATTTGTGCCGTTCCGACTTTCTACTGTTGGACGAAAACAAAGGACCATAGGGGCAGGGTTTCTTCAATGAATCAGTGCTATACAAAAAGCAACATTAAGGTGTAAAGATGTTCGTTTTGTTTTACGTTGCGCAGAAAAACGTAACAACGCTTTTGAGTTAACTCTTGTATTTCACTCCTCATAAAATTTCCATACCGGGGGCGTTATATTAAAATCGATTCATAAGGAGTAAACTCCAACAAGGTACGTTAGAAAATAAGTTGGTGTTTTCCTAGGGAGCGTTTAAAGTCAAACCCCGCTGCCATCATTTTCATGACAGCCGTCATTGCGGCCGACATGTGGCGGCCATATTGCAGACTTAAGGTCAGTTTTCACCAAAGGGAAAAATCCTCGAGTACATTTTAAATATCACTGATTAGGTAACTGTATCAATATTGATACAGTTACTTATTCAGTGAAATTTACCAATGAGCTATGACATTGTGATTGTGACATTATAAATAGTAAACTATACTCGGCCCTTGGCATATCACACGCATACCTCTGCCAAGCTCGTGGTTATAGTAAAAGCATCAGTTCCGCGGTCCGCCATCTTGGCACTAGCAGCCATCTTTGATACGAATTTGTCAATCAGCTGATTAAGTTTTCATTAGCTGATGTTGTTGTTGATAAAACAATGAAACCACATGCTTTTGATTTGGTACTATTCTCTGTTTTTTTATCAAACGAGTACCGGGAATTTTTACTGCGTTGCTATTGGTCCACGTAATTAACATAAAATCCGTTCCACACAAACCAAACGCCTGTAGTTACATGTACATTCAGTTGAGTCATCGGCTACCTGCGCGTCGCACGTGTTTTAGTGAGTGAACCAGAAGATATTGTTTGTGCGTGAGTCATGGCGGACATGTCTCCTGTACCGTAAATTTTAGAAGTATTCAATATGAACGGGCCTTAACAATATCAAAACAAAACAAAGGCATTGGCCCCACCCCGACCAATGACCCATCTCACTCTGTCAATATCCGAAATGTGCGAGAGACAACTCAGTACTCGTTTGTTAAAAAAAACAGACTATAGTAAATAAAAGACTGCGTCGTTGTTATAGATTTTATATTTGTATTCGTCCATTCATTTAATTTATTCCGATGTGTTATGGGGCAGTATTGTGAAATTTTATTTTATTATGTAACAGTTATGGGTTTTTGCCTGAATTAAATGAATTTTTTTTTTTTTTTTATAGGGTCCTAGGGTCCGGAAGACCTCGGTTCGGTTCGGCTAGGTTCGGAATCTTGGGTCCGGAAAACTTAATAGTTTTAAGAACTCAATAATTTGAGTTCTTCCTGTATCTTCTTCTACCTATAATATTGTGCCCGATTTATGGCAATAGTCTCGCTCTGGCTCGAGCTCAATTACATTTATAACTTTTTAACATAATGTTTTGAAGAATACTGACACTATGCACTGTTTTCATCATAACTTCAGCCGAAAGACGACTGCTAGATCTGATGCAATGCAATTTTTAATATAAAAAGTAACTTTTAACCTTTACGTGTTGCCAATATGCGCTACATATTACATCTGCATATTATACGAGTATCATAATAGCTCTCCGTATCACCTTATCACACTACTCAACCTTAACTTCTATTGTTTACATCTTGATCTGAATGCAACTGACATTTCAGGGATTATCTGCGTGATAATACTTTATAGTAAATAGATGAAGCTCTAGTGTTGGTATCACTATCATAGTGCATGTGTTATCAGGTGACATCCCGTTGTTATGAGAATACGTATTTTACACTATAAGAGAAAAAATCTAAAAATATATCATTTAGATAACTTAGGCAAAAAGCAGTCGGGAAATAATAACAACATAAATTTTAATTTCAATTCAAAGTTTTCAGTTTTTTTAATATGTTTTCTAACCCCATGAAAGTAGCCGCCATGTTATTATGTCATACGGCTGTGTAAATTGACTTAACGACATAAAGACCGACTTAAACACTGTATCTGTGCTATTGTGTGTTATTGTATTTTATTTTGTTTTTATTATTATTTGGACATCTTAACGACATCTAGACCTAACAAAATATTTTTCCGAAATTATGTTAATTAATGTTACTAATTTTATTTTATGTTATCTTATTTAATTTTTATGTTAATTAATTAATATCTACAAACTCGACAGCAAACCAACATTGTGTTTTGTAGCGCCCAGACAGGGTTCATGTACAAAAACCGACAGTAATATTGTAAAATGTGTGATATGCATGAGAGCAAATAAATAAATTAATTAATTAAAAAGTGTCAATGTCAACTGTCAACTGATCAGCGTATATAAAGTGTTTGTTTACACAGCCAACTGACGTCACGACCACAGAGCAATAATGCGTCCACTGCGCCCAGCGTTTTGATCAAATTACTTGCGAGATTTGAACATGTAAAATTCAAATGCATTTTTATGGCTCTTATCGACTGAATAAAAATTTTGTGTTTTTTTTTAATGGCTTATTAGCACTATAGAATCTAGTTGAGATAATAAAAAATAAAAATAAAAATGTTTATTTCAATTACAGAGTGGTTTGTCACAAATGTATTGGAGATCTCCTTTTAAGCAATAGTTGCTTGTGTTAGGAGACTCCGCTCTTCCGCTAGGATTTTAACTATAATTGCAATTGAGCACATGATAAACAAGAAAGAAAAATAAAAAATCTAAATTAATAAACATTTTACGAAGAAAAAGGTAACAATGCGCGTGTATGTGTGGTGTAAACAAGTGAGTGTGAGTATATGAGAGTGTGAGGATGTATACTGTTTGAATTAAAAATTCAAATATTTAGCACGACTATAGAAATAAAATTAAGTGTTAGTATAAGTATTAGTTACACATCCCTCTTAGCATTCTCATCTCAGCTGCATGATTCTTCCCTTTGTGGTCACCACCAACCGGCTGCTATATTTGCTATAAAAACTTCGTGTTTCTGGAAGATTGATCAACTCGTTGATTAGTAAATCTGCGGCCAAATCGCTCTCTCTCTTTCTCTGCATAGCCTTATCCCATTTCATTTGGAGTCGGCTCTCCTCGTCATTCTGAACCATCTTCATCATCATTATCCCACGCTCTTGTGCCAGCCTCATCTAGGTTTTGCCCGCGATGGCAACAATGTCGTTCGCCCATCTCGCTGCCCTCCGGATAAACGACACCTCGTCTTCCAGTCCTTGGACGCCACTCTGTCACAGCCTTACTCCACTTGTCATCACAGCGCCTTGCCAGGTGTCCTGCACGCGACTTTTGAAAGTATACACTTTTGTAGTATGCCACTCACTACAAATGCTCAGAAATTATATACGATTTGCGCGTATACTGGTTGCGTATACTTTCTAATACTAATGTAGTGAATTATTTGGGAACTGTACAAGGCTAGGACCAACATATTGTACTGACACTGTATAGATTTAAAGTTGAACTTTACGACATTTTTTCCTTACACATTTCGGAGGGGTATTACTCCACTGTTTGTCATTGTGCATCCAAAATTAAACATGATCTCGTTTTGTCTCATTATTAATTTTGTCTGTACGGAAACAGAATAGTAAATAAAAAGCAATTAAAACCTTATGAGCCAACAAAGATTCGTTTTTCTCGCTAATTTTAACGCAACTTTGGATGTAAACGTGTAAAAAGTATTCGTAAAATATGTCACCGTATAATAATTATGAACTTCGCAAACAATGTTAGCTAACGTTATTGGAATGTATAGGTAAGCGATAAGTACCATGCCAGCCATGTATACTTTCTAAAAAATCGATGTGCGTTTACAGTTTGAAACTATACGTGAGCAGTCCCACCCCACCCTGTACGTTCTAGCATTGTATACTTTCAAAAAACCGGTCAAGAGCGAGTCGGACTCGCGCACCGATGGTTTCGTTCCGATTCCTGAAAAAGTGTGCTATTTAGAGACATCGTTTTATTTTTCCTGTAATCTTTAGATCGATATATATAGATAGTAATCTGTAGATTTTTCTCTATGCAAACTTCGGAGATAAGGGGGGGGGGGGGGGTTTGTACGGTATTTTTTTTTTCATTTAAAGTCGAAAACTATGCGGCCTAAAAAAAGAAAAAAAAATGTTTGAGAATGTGCAAACTGCGCTCTTTCATATCCCACATGCCCTAGTATCCCCACTTCGAATTTTTAAGACCCCCTCCCAGTCCCTGTTGCAAAAAAGAATATATATGTTTTTATTTCTTTCTTATTTGCAAAATAGTTGGGCAAACGTCATCTAAAACTGTTCCAAATTTAAAGTTGATAGCATTAATAGTTCTTGAGATATCCAGCTGTGACAGACGGACAGACAGAAAGACTGAGTCACACCATAAGTGTTCCTGCTTTTTACCATTTTAGTTCGGTACCCTAAAAACGCATCCTGCACAACTCCACTTGAGTTCCATAATACGTTTCCCGACCTTTATCTTTTCAAGTGTCCTTTCGTCACCTTATCACTACGTCAGCAATCATAAAAACTAACAATTCGTTTCAAACGTGTTTCGTTTACAAACATACCTATTATGTAGATACCTAGTCATGCCATTAGGTAATGAAAACCAGTTGTCAAGCGTGCAAGCAGCCTAGTATAATTAGCATAAAGTGTTTCTTTTGAGTTAGTAGACAGTTTGTGTTGCAGCTGACTTACTGAAGTTAGGGCTGCCATCAGCTAAATTACGGACCCAGGACAAAAACTTAAAAAACCCGGATATTCCCGGTGAAATAAAGATTTTTACCCGGACTCCCTAAAAAAAATTACAATAAAATAAAAACATAGTTAGGTATCATATTTTTATTTACTGCAACGAATTATTAACTATGAAATGCTGTAATTTATTGCAAATCATTCCATTTTATTAAGTTAATCGGATTTCCCCTGACATAAAAAGTGTCCAGGTTTCACCGAGACACTTTTTAAAAACCCCGCCCGGACGCTCCCCGGACGCCCTCCAAACTACACAACTACTACTACCACAACACAAACACAACACTACACACACAAACACAACAAGTACACACACACACACACAAACACAACAATTAGGACTACGACAAATCCGGGGAAACTCTAACTGAAGGATGGCAGCCCTAACTGAAGTCGATATTGTAATTTATTTCAGGAAAATTAAAAAGAAAGTTAGTCATGCTAAGTTGTGTTAGCGTATACACAGAGTAGTTTAAATTGCCTTCAATTTAAACAACGTGGGTGCCTATGCCTACAGCCTAACGAGTTACAGCTTTGTGTGTAAGACTATAAGATAGCATTTTCTTTGCTGATTCCGATTATGTTAATAACTCATTTTTGTCAACAAAATTGTCAGTTACGGCTTTCTTTCTTATGGACGGCAGTATACTGTTCCCACTGCTGGGACACAGGCCTCTGTGAGAGGGAGTGGGGCATAATCCACCACGCGGGACCAGTGTGGGTTGGTCACATGTCTGAAGGGTGCTTTGATTGACCTAAACATATTTTAATTTGTTACAAACCTATCAGTACGTCGATTCTGTAAAATTTGAACAACAACTCGCATCTCACATCGCTATTCACTCTCATTCGTAAAATATGCTTTTATTTGATACTTTAAATTGGGTTCGAGTGCGAACTGAGCATCGAAGTGACCTTACTGAATGCCAATTCTTACGTCACCTCATACTTATCTTGTCAAAATCTTACGGTCAATTTAGTTCAACTCGCTGACACTATCGCAATGGTAGCGCTAGTGTAAAGTCGAATTATCAAACGAGTTTTTAGAATGCCAATCAAGAAACTCACAGCGGATTCAGATTCGAAGTTTAGAATGAGGTCTTACAGAATCACACGGCAAGTTCTAAATAACTATTGAAGTTTTGAATAAAACAATTCTTACATCTTATCTAAAAATTCAATCTGCCTACCCTTTTCCCAACTATGTTGGAGTTCCAGTCTAACCGGATGCAGCTGAATACCAGTATTTTACATGAAGCGACTGCCTATCTGACCTCCACAACTAGTAGCTGGGTAATACGATACCCCTTGGTAAGACTGGTTGTCCGACTTTCGGGCTTCTGACGACTCATAACGACTGTCAAAGATCCACGAATGACAGCCGGGACCAATCCGAAGCACGGAGGAGTCTCGGTATGTAAAAATGGTCACCTATCCACAGACCAACCCCGGCAAGCGTAGCTTAACTTGCTGGATCGACCCGTGCGGCTGTTATTACTTAGCCACGAGCTCCTCGTCATAACTAATAATAAGTAAAAAAAAACCTAATTTCTTCTTTATATGTAATAACTAATGTATTTGACTCCGTAAGAACACGTACTGCATTTGCCAGACGTCAAAGGCGTTTTCTTTCTGTGTATATTTACAATAAAATTAATAAAATATTAAACATTTACCCGCTTTCTTTCCATGAATGCAAGTCCTTCTTGCTGGCAACAACTGCAAGCAAGTGGCTTCTTACTCTTAACTACGAAGAAACGGAAAAATATTTTATTTTGTAAAGTGAACTCAACGTCACACACCCACACACACGCCCCCACCACACATCCACCCACACACACCCCTAACTCCACATCCACACACTACTTTCACACTACATTATAAATAAGTACCTTAAAAAAACCTAGTACCTTAATCTCTCAATTGTAATTTTTGTAATTTCTGCATGCTCAAAAAAATTAATTAAATTATCGTGTTCATTGAAATATTAGTTGTATAAAAATATAATGTAATAATTGGGAGAATGCGCTGAAATCTGACATACAGGTTCTTACCTAGTTTGGGTTTCAGAGGCTTCATATTTTTGTAACTCAAATTTATTTCAATAAAGAATTTATTTATTTATTTATATGTACTATCAACGATTTTTGTCCGTCACCCCCATAAGGGCACTTTTCGTATGCACAGGCCAGTGGCTGCATTGTTTTCGTCCACCAATAGCGCTTCGACGCATATTATAAAAATAAAGTTTAGAACCTTTTTTTTTTTGCGAAGTTAAGAAAAAAACAGCTATTAACGTTTAAGAAAAGGGACATTGTTTATTTTAGGGTCATCCTTCTTAGGCGACATTCTTCGTTCATTGGTCAAACTAAAAAAGGGCGTTACAAATTACAATTTCAACGTTCAACCGAAAAAGTTTTGAAAAGGGTGAGGCACAACGTCTTTCGATGGTACATTATCTTGGGTGGGTAGGTATAGTAATAGGTTGGGGAAAAAGTTTCTTCGCATTTTTTAAGAAAATTTAAAACATTTTTTAATATACATTATTTACATTTATCTAAAGTATGTAGGTACAATTTTGTTCGATAACTTTTTGCCATCTTGTAGGTAGGGACATGATCCTATTGCTATAGAAATTTTGGGACTTCTGATCAAAATACCGCGACAAGTGGTTTTGGCAGTCCTCTCGTGATGTTAACCTGACACTGCCTAAAGAATTCTGAAGAGACCGAAACAGATGGAAATCTGAAGGTGCAAGGTCAGGACTATACGGTGGATGCATTAACACCTCCCAGCCAAACACTCTTAATTTTTGCTGAGTGGCTAAAGATGTGTGAGGTCTAGCGTTATCATGATGAAAAACCACACCCCTTTTGTTGATTAATTCCGGCCGCTTTCTCTCAACTTCTTGCTTTTTTCTCATCAGTTGTTCGCAGTAGAGATCAGAATCGATGGTCCTGCCTGGTGGTAACAGCTCATAATCAATAATGACCTTCCGATCCCACCACACACACAGCATCACCTTATTGCGAGGTAACCCGGGTTTCGCCACAGTCTGTGAAGCCTGACCGGCCTTTGACCACGACCTTTTTCGCACGTTCTTGTCGTACGTGATCCACTTTTCATCACCAGTTATCAGCTTCTTCAAAAATGGTTCGGTTTCATTACGTCGTAATAAAGAATCACAAATGAGTACACGGTTCATTAGGTTTCTTTCAGTGAGCTCGTAAGGTACCCAAATATCGAGCTTTTTTGTGTACCCAGTTATTTTCAAATGCGCCAAAACTGTTTTGTGGTCAATTCCCAGTTCTTCAGCTACGTCGTAACTACTGATATGCCGATCTTGCTCCACTTTTTCAAAAATGGCATCCATTTTATCCGTAATAGGGCGACCAGAGCGACGTGCATCTTTGACATCAAAATTTCCGGATTGAAAACGCTTAAACCAAATTTGTGCTACTCTCTCAGACACTGCACTGGGTCCATAAACATCGCAAATTTTTTTCGCGGCTTGCGTTGCATGTTTACCTTTTTTGAAGTAAAATTTTAAAATGTATCGAATTTCTTCATTAGATTCACTCATATTGACATTACGAAAAACAAATGAAAATCACACATTTTCCTAATTTGAATTTGGAATTATGTTCTTTAAAATTTAAACTTTCAATGTTACCAAAACCAGCCAGATACAAATAGTATAGCCAAAGATATTTTATTTTAAGTTCATACATACTATAATGCGAAAAGACTTTTTCCCCAACCTAATATTTCATGAGTAATAAAACCACACATAATTATTTCATGCAGTACTAACACTTTCCGTGATAAATTGTAGTTCTACTTTACATATGAACTTGAACAATGTCATTCATGAATACAAAATAAGAATGTTATTAAGTTCATGAATGTCAAGGCAGTTTGACTCATCGTAGGTAACCTTAGCTTTTCATGCTGTGGTGTCTGTCTCATGTACCTACAGGCATAGCTCTGTTGCTATGCCTGTAGGTACATGCGACAGACAAAACACACACACAAAACATGAGACTTGACTTTGCAAGATTTTTTAGTTTTATCTCTAGGATGGCAACTCTAACTCATACTCAAAGCTTAGCCCCCGTTCCCACGGGCGCAATAAAATCGCGGCGGGATTTTATCGCGCACTGGATTTTCAACTCTCGTTGTTGAGCCGAGCGTTGAGAATCCAACTTAACAATAACAGAGTACATTGTAGCGCGTCGAAAAATCACACTGTTGGATTTTGCACTCTCGGCGCTAAGCAGAGCGTAGAAAATCCAGTGCGCGAAAAAAAATCGCCGCGATATTTTTACGTCCGTGCGTACGTCGACTTACAGGCACTTTTGACGCCTAAATACTACCACAGTCTACATCATATATATCATACAGTCGTCCGACGAGAGCCCGAGCTGCATACGAAGTTCGCCGAACTTTGTATGTAGCTCAGGCTTTGTCGACTGTAATGTGGTTGAGCTTGAGCTCAACCATCCAAGTTTTGACTGATGTAACAGTCAACTGGTAACGCTGCTGGCAAAATGCCAGCGTTATCAGCGCTATCAAGCGCTGTTATTAACGCTGCGGTCGAGATCGAGACGCAGGCAGTTTTCATACAACCAAATCAGGGCGAACCGTCGCCGATAAGCGCTCACAAGTTCCTATCTGATTAGTCGGCGCCGGTTCGCGTTGATTTGTCAAAAAAGTATGAAAACTGCCTGCGCCGACCAGCGTTGACAACCAGCGCTTGCTGGCGCTGAGAAACGCCTGGCATATCGCCGCCGCCGCTGGCTCCAGCGTTCGGCCCTGACTCCACCGAAGCTGTACGGAGATGCGTACTGGCTAGACTGGAGCGGAACTACTCACATTTCTTCTCGTCTCCGTTGCGCGCTGTCGCCAGCTTGCGAGGCACTGCTCACATCTCTTCGATCGCGCCATACTAATATGATACTTTTCCTCTCGGTAGTCTCCCCCGAAGCTGAGTGGAAACGAGATATGTGCATAACGAAATACTATTGGTTGTTTAAAACACATCTCCTCTCCTCTCGTCTCGTCTCCGCTATGGTGGAGATCGGGCCTTCTACATGAATACACCCTTAGCCGACGTTCGCACGGATGTAAAAATATCGCGGCGGGATTTTATAGCACACTGGATTTTCAACTCTCGGTGTTGAGCCGAGCTTCGAGAATCCAACCTAACAACAACAGAGTACATCCCAGCGAGCAGCAAAAAACACCACTGCTGGATTTTCAACTCTCGACGCTAAGCAGAGCGTTGAAAATCCAGTGCTCGAAAACAAATCGCCGCGATATCTTTACGTCCGTGCGAACGTCGGCTTCGTAGGTACTATTTTATTTATTCGGTGCCCTTAGTAACAGTCTCCTATCGAAATATTAACCCGTGGCAATGTAGCTTAACCTCGTTGGTACAATAATAGTCATATCAACGATGCTATCGCTATGAGAGGGGAGGGGCTTTTTATTATTTATTTATTTTATACTTGATTGTATAACAGTGATAAATAACACAATAAAATAACAGTAAAAAATACACACAGCGATAAAGAAAAATTTAAGCCCAAATTTTTTATACAGTTGATCAGTAAAATGTTACTTAGTAAGCACAACGAAAAGCTTCGAAAAAAAATCCGTTCAAGGTATAAAACGAAAAACGGATTTTTTCGAAGCGTCTTCTTAATTTTGTCACCTATACCAATAAAATTAGCACTAATTAGAGCTTTCTAGCTTTAACACCAACCAATACTAGTTCCTAAAGAAAACAAAATCAGGGGAAAGCCCGTTTTTTTTTTGGATCACCCATCCGACACCTGACCGCGCGAATGCGCGATTGCTTAACCACGTATGCGCCCGCGGCGTTGTCAAGTAGTATTTAATATTAATATCGATCACGCAGAAGCGCCAGCGCCGTGTTTGAGCGAGACGTGTTATCCAGTGTAGCCATGTAATATGTTGATTTGCGGACAGTCCCGAAATTAAAGGTAAAAACTTATTGTAATTGAATTTTTATTTTATATTTAGTTTCAATTCTGTCTTATCTTAGAGTTGCTTTTTGCGTCCATTTTTATAATTAGCGTATTTAATTACGTGTTTTTTTTTTAATTTTGAAACCATGACGTTCTGATGTTAAACGATGTTGCTGCAGATGGTGTTCTTGATATTTGATAGGTGATTTTTGATAGGTTTTAATTAATTATATAGATGATGCAGGGAACCATGGGGCATGGTAGTGGGATACATGATTTTGGAAACCCTGCTTTGAAAATTTTCGTTGGTTATTAAAAAAAAAAAACTGCTGTTTCCTACAAAAGTGCAATACCTACGTGGTCAAAATCTATGGAACAGCATTTTTTTTTCAAATAACCTATGAAAAATTTCGACGCAGTAGGTCCAGCTGAACGGAATCCTTGGTAATAGGTTGACGGTTGATGTCCCTGCCACCCTGTATAGTTACTGCCCCCGTAAAAATCCTTTTTTTAAATCACTACCAATCAATCAATCAATTTGCCTAGCCTTTTTCAAACTACGTTGGGGTCGGCTTCCAGTCTAACCGGATGAAGCTGAATACTAGTATTTTATATGGAGCGACTGCTTATCTGACCATCACAACCCATTTACTGGGTATCACGATACCCCTTGGTTTGACTGGTACTCAACTAAATGGCACACAACATTATTGTACTCAAAACAAGCAAATAAAACTAATTAGATTTAACGAGCGGTCATAATTTGTGTTCATAAAGATCACTTAACGTTTCAGAACTGAGTCATATGAGATCATAAAGCTGTGAAATATATGTGAATAAAATGACCGGGTCACATGTATTTGTGTCGAGGAAAATAAAGACTTACACAGCTACACATCAAGCTATACATTTCCAGTTTACACTGACCTATCATTGTAAGGAAATCCTATACAATGCGAGATCAGCTTATACTGAAAATGTATAGCTTGATCTGTAGGCGTGCGTACAGTTGCATTCGACTGGCAGATTTTGTATACTAAGGATTAGCATTGGCTTTTATAGGAAAGTAACAAAACAGTTGAATTGATCATCAACATCAACATCTACCTAGCCTTTTCCCAACCTTTTGAGATCGGCTTCCAGATGCAGCTAAATACCAGTATTTTACATGGAGCCACTGTTTATATAACCTCAACAACCCAGTTACTGGGTAACACGAAACCCCTTGGTAAGACTGGTTGCCAAACTTTCGGGCTTCTGTACGAATGTCAAAGATCTATAAATAGATTAACATAGCAGAAAACAACTGATTATCTATAATAAAGTCACTTGATTATGTTCGCGTGTAATATAGTATTGAAAGCAACCTGCGTAGTTTGTAGGTCTGAAAAAAGTGTTACAGTTTTATCTTATCAAAATTTTGCATTAACGTTAATCCCATTTTTCCTCTGTACTTAATGCTTTGTTAGATAAAGTATCGAAATATGTAATTTTATCGATTTTCCCTCTAATGTTTGCGTTGGATTTTGCATTGCATTTTGGTGCATAGCAAAAATTCTCATCCGACTTGGAAATAACTGTAAACACCGTATTAACGGTGATAACCAAGAAAGTACTAAATCTCTAAAGAAACAATGTACTACGTACGTATAATTTACGGTCACATACCGATTTCAATACCATTTCAAAATCATTACCACTTCACTCACTTTTAATAAAAACAAAAATAATAAAAAACAACAAAAATATCCTACACACCCACGAACACACACACCCTGACCCAATAACAGAAATAGTCTCCCAAAATATTCCACAACAAACATTGTCACCCTAACCCAGTGGAATCGTTCGCATGGCTTGCGCATGCTCAAGACCGGCTGATCGCGATAAATGCCTTTCAGTTTGCGACGAACGCTCGCTCAATACAGACGTGTGTTGTTACAGAAATGTGTGCGGCAATCGACATGTTAGCATCGGAGTCGTTCTACGGGCACAGTCCGCCCGCCGGCTTCCTCTCAGACTACAGTATACAAGCCCCTAGAAGACCGACAAAACTGACAACAAGAGGATTCTCAGCGCCTTGTCTAACGCCTTTGAAACCAGTACAGCTAACTTTGAAATCGGCTCCAAGATCGTGTATAAGGATACCAAATGAAAGGAAGAAGAAAAATGTGGTGTTTGCGGATGATCGGGGATTTGCGTTGGAACAGATTAAGTTTATGACAGAGCCTTCGCATCTGCCTCCTCATTGGACGCTGAAGTTTGAGTCAAGCCCACCTCCAGAGAGAAAAACACCACCGAAGCCCGTAGTAGACTTATGGGAAACAAGATTCGTGCAACCAGCGTCGAACTACCTGGAATTTCGTCGACGAGTGACCCAAGATTGTGTATCGTTAGAAAATGTTATAGTAAAACAGAACGAGTGTGCGGTCGACGGGACTGTGAAAGTGAAAAACCTGGACTTTGCAAAAGAAGTTTACGTTCGAACGTCTTCTGATGGTTGGTTGACGAGTGAAGACACATTTTGCGCGTTTGTGGAACCTGGCCCTTTGAACCAGAATGGAGTGTCTACCTACGATACTTTTGGGTTCAGACTGCAGCTACCAATTCACTCCAGAAGATTGGAATTCTGTGTCGCCTTCAGATGCATAGGAGATGAATTCTGGGACAACAACGGAGGCGTAAACTACTGCATAGAAAAGGCGTCAGTCAGGAGCGCCCCAGGAATTTCTTGTGCCAGAATTAAATACGGGAACTCGTGGACTACTAGGTCAAAAGGAGATGGAAATGTGCCTTACTGGTGATATGTTACTAGACCTTAAATGAATTAGTGTCGAAAGCCTACGGGCTGGTGATATGTGCCATAGTTGATTCCTAGTGATTTTGAAGGTCTGTATATTTTTTTGTTATTGATGTCTATGGCAGATGAAGCTAGTAATGCCTAATTCCGCTCCTATGGCTGTAGAAGGGTAATTATGGAAATGTTATAGCTATTTCCTATAAGAAATTGCCAATTTTATAGTATTGGTGATCAAGCCATTAGCTTATATTTCCGCCCTTAAGTACCCAAATGCCAATGTTAGTCCATGGGTCAAATGGTGATTAATATCTCCCCTAAGTTAAGAGAAGAGTACATGGTGATATTTCAGCTAATTGCCTTAAATTAGTGTATTTTTAAAGGTGTCTTGTTGAATGCAATCTTTGTAAATGATTAGGTTTATATATAAAGAGACATACATGATTGTCTCGATCAACAGTCTTTCTCTTTCTCAATGAGGTATTTAGAATGAGAGGGAAGTCATACGAGAGTCAAACTCTTGAAGATTAGTTTTTCGTCTCGAATAAGATATTATGCAAACCTCTATCTGTGTATAAACCTTTTAGGTGAAATCAGAAAGCCGAAAGCCCCAAACTATAAAGTCCAATCGTTAATGTGTGACAAAAAAGAGAAAAATTCTATAAGGGGTGCAGATGACCATGAATCTAAACAAGTTTTAATAAGCGAACAACTTTTAATTCGAGAAAACGATGGCTGTTACATAAATTTTTTTTTTTTTTTAGAATTCGGGGTTGTTGTCATGGGAAAAGTTGTTTTTATCTATGTTTGTTTTCACCCCCCTCCATATAATTTTTAACTTTTCTGTAAAATAATAAGCAGTCACTGAAACCTATAATAATTTATACAAAAGATTCCACTATTCAATTAATTTTAATAGCGACGAAAGCAATTTGAATATTTAATTATTAAAACAGCTGCTTTGTCACTATGCAGTGTCGTGATTTTAGACTCGTTTTTCCGGCTAAGAGTTTATTTTTCTACCTAGAACCATTGTACCGTTTTGTAAAGACTGGCTTGAATATAAATGAGTATTTTAATATTTAATAGATCTATCTTGAACTATGAATATTCAAATGATGTTCGAAAAAAGTTTTGCACCACTTCTTAGTACCGAAAAATGTGGTAGTAGATAGTGGGACTCACGGGTGGATTTGGAACAAAACTTTGAAATGAATTTGACATTGAATTAGTCAAGTTTGTTGCCAATAAGGACTTCTGTTATTATAAATAATCTAGTTAGAACTTTGGATTCCTTAACGAGAACAAAATATATTGATTTAATATTATATCCCTTCAAAGTATATTCCCGATTCACCCTGCATAATTTGAACTAAACTTATTGCTAGTGATATTTCTGTATAGTGTTATTCTACAGATTTTAGTAGCTGCAAATTCATGTTCCTAAAAAGACTAAAATGTCCACATTTTTTTGTCTTAAAGTGTGGCTAAAATAATAATTGTGCCAAAGTTTTGACAGCTGTCAAACTAAACTCTGATCTGACGCGACTTTGTGAAGATTGATTGCAATTTTTATTGCTATTGTGAACCGATAGTCATAATACTATAAATGCGAAAGTGAGTGAGTGAGTGTTTGTTTGTTATGCTAAAACGGCTGAACGGATTTGAATGAAATTTGGCACATGTCTCCATACTAAAGTTAGTTTCAAATAAAACAGAAAAAGTAATTAATATTAATTAAGTTTACAAACACACTCTGTAATCTTGTTTTGTCTACATTTTTCCGCCATCTTGAATTCTAGTGTGATAAACACAGTCATACTTTGTTTATTAATTTAATCCTATCTAATCGGTTCATAATTTTTGTAATATTATTATTTATTGCAATCAAACTCTTTCATTCTCGAAAGGTCATATTGACAGATTAAATGGCGGCTTTGTTTATATGTCATTTTACAAATATATTAGGTAGTTGTTTATTCATAAGATTTTAAGCAGAGCGTCTGATCATGCTTTTCTGTTGGGGTTGAACCAAATTGCTAGTAAGTATTTCGAAAGATTGAAAATTAAATGAATGGAAGCTTGAATTGGTACTTTTTGGTACCAAACTAAGCCAGTACGAGTGGTTTTCAATATGTGGTTTGTAGAACTTATTTTTGATTCCCGGAATAAAAAATAGTAATACACTTTATAGTTTAGAAAAGGTCAGGTATCTACTAACGCTCAAGAAACATTCTCCAATTTATGATTTTCAAAAAATATTAATTATATTACTTATATGGAGCACCAAGTTTTTTTTTTTAAACTTGAGCCTCATTTTTACCTCTGCTTTCTCCGTAAGGGACAGAAGCGTGATGGTTTATTATTTTTATTAAATTTATTTATTATCAGCAACTGGTATACCTACTGATATTTTTTAATTCCTAGTTTGGCAGAAGACTGAAATTCTGGCCAGCAATGAATGATAAAAAGACTAGAATATCAGTTGCTTTTTAACCGGCGCACGAAAGTCAAATGGGAGAAATTTTCAATAGTGTTTTTAGACCGCGAAAAGTTTTAAAAATGGCGACATTGCATTTTGACAATTTATGTTTTGGTTGCTTATTACAAAAAATGTGTTTTGGTAAGGATGAAAAGAAATTGTCAAATTGGAATGCACTTTTTATGATAAGTACTTCAATCTGTTGGTGAATTTGTTTGTCACAGTATAATTGAGTCTAAAAAGCTGATTTCTGCAGATTCAGCTGTCTCAAACAAAAAAAAAAACAAATGTTGCCACTGTTTGGCATAAAATCATAACATAAAAAAAAACAATTTTAATTTGCGAAAAACAATGCCAGATCGTTGATTAGTTTTTTTAACGAACTTGATAGATGTTTCGTCTTATTACTACTATTCTTATTATTATTATTACTATCTATTATATTAATTTGTAAAATGACTTTATTTTTTGTTAAATCAAAGAATTTAGAATACCTTGGTAAATGTCTGGAGGATTTTACAGCATGTATCAAAAAGGTGTCTATGTGAGGGTGTGGTGCAGACCATCTAACTGAACAACTTTCTCCATGGGACCAACATCGCGAAAAAATAACTAGCCGTTCCATACGTTTGGGTCGAGTAGGTATTTCATGTTTTGTATCCAGGACAGTTGACAATTTTTCCATACCTACCTTTCTGATAAGCTGTAGGTTTTAAAACCCTGGTTTTATAGGGCTAGGAGAAGTAGAAAAATAATCGTCTATTATAGGCGGTTTTACCGCTAGTAACGATTTGTTGTTTGTTGTATGAATGAAACCAGGTTTTTAAAACTAATTGTTTTAAACTCGATTAAAAAAAAAAATTTTATGAAAACTGAAATGAGAATGAAAAATATTTTTAAAATGAGATAAATAAACCAGCTGATTAAAAGTTTATTTCGATAAAAAAGTACATTATATTATTAACAGAATACATAATATAGGTACATATAGCTGCATACTGCGATTCTTGAGTTTATTTTGTTTAAACAAAAATCGTATTTGTATTAATTTTAGTCTCGACGGCCGTGTCAGGTATGCTGGTGATAGAAAAATAATAGAAGAAAAAATGGAAAACATTTTTTTTTTGTATTTTTTCTTATTTTTGTTTTTTTTTTATTCAAAGTGCTGTTTCTAAGGGTCAAGTGTTAATTGTAAATACATATTTTTCAAAATAAATATTATACCTGATAATTTTTTATTTGTAAGAATTATTGTTAATCTTTCCGCACTAGAATTTTTATTATTGACACCAGCAAATCTGTAAATTACATCACGACATTTTAATTTGTAATTATTCAGAAATATTATTATTTTAAGTTAGAATTGAAGAATGTAAGTAATTTATTGTGAATGATAAATAAACAAATGTATAATAAATAATATTTTTTCTATTTTTTATAATCAAATAGTTACTAAAATAGGGTTGTACGAATTTTTAATGAAAGAACTGATTATTATGTAATAAATGTTTAAAATTAAGAGTTTATTGAATTTTATTGTTTTTGTGTAAAATTGTTTAAAACTCAAAATGAAGCATGGATGACAGAATATTTTTTTTTCATAATATAATAATACTGATTACTACATATTTGTTTTATTTTAATTTTCAAAAGATCATTGTTATTTTTAGGGTTCCGTACCTCAAAAGGAAAAAACGGAACCCTATAGTCTGTCCGTCTGTCACAGCCAATTTGCTCCGAATCTAATGGACGGATTAAGTTGAAATTTAGTACACATATAAATTTCTGTGACCCAAACACGGACGGGTTAAGTAAATAAATGAATTTTGAATATAGAGGTCACTTTTGGGGGGCAAATAAGAAAATTGAAAAAAAAAGTTTTGGAAACTACACCATGTGGCATGTCAAATGAAAGGGCTTACTATGAGGGTCTCAAATATATTTTTTTTTATAATTTTGAAATAAATTGTTTAAAGTTATTTAAGAAAATAGACGAAAATTGACCATTCCCCCCCCCCTTATCTCCGAAACTACTAAGCCTAAAATTTTGAAAAAAATACAGAAAATAGATCTTTACCTGTAGATTACAGGAAAACCTATAAGAAGTCTGTGGTCTTAAAATAACATGGTAAATCTATCAATATTATGAGTACAAACTTACATTTATAGTTGGAATGTATGGGAGAACGTTTTTCAACTACAATGTTAAGTTTGTTCTTAAGATAAATTCATCCCAACTACGGAACCCTTCATAGTGCGTGGTCCGACATGCACTTGGCCGGTTTTTTTAGGACGAAACACAGCTGAAATCAAGCTAAACATTTACATACATTTCTAGTGTATGCTGCCCCTTAGCATAATCAGCCTATAATGTTCCCACTGCTGGGACACAGGCCTCCTCTCGGTGGGAGTGGGCTGTAATCCACCACCAATAAAAAAAACTTCTCCGGTCACTTTATTGTGTCGTAGCAAAAGTCGCTATTTATTTAAATGATTTTGCGGAGTGAGTTCTCTACTTACATAAGTGTCGATGTGAGATGATGGTGATGCTAGTGGTCACAAAGTGCACGAAGTCTTGGGTTCGAATCTCGGATCGGGCAAAGTATTAAGGAATTTTTCCAACTGAAATTTCTCAGTAACAGCCTGAAGTCTTGCCCGGTTGATGGCAATAGGTTTGCCCCATATAACTGGCGATATGTAGGTGTACTATAGGCTCCTCTGCCTAACACATCTTTGACTACCGGCAGCGGCGTGATGTTATGTTTTAGTATGATGATACTCATCAGTATTTTAAAACTCGGATTCCTGAATCAATAACATCGGGCATCAGTCAATTCATTCGCCACTGGCAACAACTACTATACTAGGTATGCTATCATAAGCCGACGTTCGCACGGACGTAAAAATATCGCGGCGATTATTTTCGCGCACTGGATTTTCAACGCTCTACTTAACGCTGAGAGTTGAAAATCCAACAGTGTGTGCTTTTCGACGCGCTGGGATGCACTCTGTTGGATTATCGAAGCTGTGCTCAACACCGAAAGTTGAAAATCCAGTGCGCGATAAAATCCCGCCACGATATTTTTGCGTCCGTGCGAACGTCGGCTAATACCATGAAAATACTTCGGTATTATGGATGTGTATTGTAATTTGAGTCCTGTCCCATCCCATCTTAGGTCAAATACACCCCTTTGTATGGCACCCCCTTTGATGTTTGATCGTATGTATGTATCTTGTTGTGTGATTTCACGAAACTGGTGTCTCAAATTAAACACGGAAAGGGAAATATGTAGGTATTATCAACAACAATCAGTACCTACATTTCTACATACCCTTTGCAAAAGCAGCCACAATGTGGGAAAAATTTAAATCGAGAACGATCAGCGCCATCTATGTTAATATGTGAAGACTATTGAAGTGTAGAAACTAATGAGCATTAGATGGCGCTGTTATCAATTTACAAACATCACGCTCACGATTGGTTTGCCTAGTTTATTTGGGATAAACTAGCGAAACGTACAGTCAGCGTCAAAAATATCGGGACGAACAGACTGTTCAAAATGATATCAAGAACTAAGAAAACTAAACTTTATCTCAATTGGATAAAGTTTTTGTCAGACTGACAGTTGCCGTGTAGTGTAGCCATTATGAAACATTCCTTGTGTCATTGAATTATTATTTCATTTTCATAGTTGTTTAGATCATTTCGAACAATATGTTCGTCCCGATATTAATAGGTATGAAATTGCCGTTTTGTATGAAAAAATTGAAACGAATTTTTTTCATGCATTTTTTATTTGTATTAATCGAAGTAATCGCCCATGCAATCAATGCATCTTTGCCAACGCAGTGGCAGTTTATTGATGCCCTTCTTAAAGAAATCAGCTGGACGGGAGGCAACAAATTCTTCAAAGGCATTTTGTACTGCCTCTCGGGTATTGAATTTTTTTCCCGCCAAGAATTTATCCAAATTCTGGAAAAAGTAGTAGTCTGTAGGCGCAAGGTCTGGTGAGTAGGGCGGATGACGGAGAGCTTCTAACCCCAGTTCTTGCAACTTGGAGACCGTCTGCTGTGCAGTATGAGGTCGCGCGTTGTCATGCAGGCGCAGCGGAGACGAGCGATTGACCCATGCTGGTTGGAGATGTGCCAGCTTCTCCATCATTGTGTTCAGTTCTTCACAGTACACATCTGAAGTAATGCTCACCCCGTTTGGTAAGAAGCTATGATGAATCACACCGGCGCTAGACCACCAAACAGTGACGCATCACTTTTCTAGGGGTAAGTTTTCGTTTAAGGCATTGTTTAGGTGCTGGACCAGGATCCAACCAACTTGCTGAGCGCTTGCGGTTATCAAACAGAATCCATTTTTCATCGCAGGTAACAATGCGGTTCAAAATTCCTTCATTTGTGTGTCTGTTGAGCAGTGCAAGGCACGTCTCGACGCGTACTTCGCGCTGGCGATCATTGAGTTCGTGGGGCACCCATTTGTCTAGCTTTTTTACCTTGCCAATTTGACGCAAATGGACCAATATTGTTTTGACGCTAACGTCGAAAGCTGCTGGTAATTGAGCCGTAGATTGTGTATCATCAGCTTCCACAATCGCCTTTAATTCGTCATTGTCGACCAAAGTCTTCGGACGACCGCGAGGTTCATTTTTCAGGTCGAAATTTCCAGAACGGAAGCGAGCAAACCAATAACAAGTGGTGCGTTGGTTTGTAGTGTTAGCTCCGTAAACGTCGTTGATGTTGCGTGCCGCTTGTGCCGCGTTGCTGCCACGACGGTACTCATATTCCATAATTACTCGAATTTTTAACGTATCCATGATGACGAAAAAGATTGAAATGCGATGAAAATGTAACACTAATCAATAAACAAATGACTACTTTTGGAAAAAAAAATCCATGTTTTTAAAATAAAATTAATTTGAAATTAGAATTCTTAGCCAAACAAAAATTATTTTGATTTGAAATGGCCAGTACTGCAGAACGGCAATTTCATAGGTAAAGACCTAATATTAACGCTGACTAGCACGCGTAGCATGACGATTTGACGATCGTTTTGTCGACGGAAGAATAGACTAAAGTACCTACACATTGCCACGCTTAATCGCGTAAAATATATAAAAAATAATATAATATTTCTACTATCTGCCATTTTGTCTATTCTTCCGTCGACAAAACCCGTTTCTCTATCGGTCATGCTAAGCGTGCTGGAATTTGAAAATAAAAAGCACTGAACATACCTCAGCGACTTCACTGCTACACTCTCTCGCTCTTCACTTATGGAAATGACAGCCATCTTAGGCCTCATACTTTACGCTGATTGGTCGTGACTTTGATTAACATAAATCATGGCAATGGACATACCGGGATAATTATGAAAGAAATTATTGATTTATAACCATTATTTTGGTATTGTTTTCAGAGAAGACTTACCTTGATTTGGAAAACACAAACATTTATGGTTTTCATTCACAGTTCAATTTCGAGTAGGGGTGTGCCGTGTGACTTACCGGGGTTTTGATTGTATTTAGCCGACCTCAACATGATTATGCGAGGATAGATCCCCAATAAAGTTTGCTGATTGGAGCGAGCCAAATGAAAGCCGAATATGTGTAGCAATGGCTTCGAGTCGGCTTTTTTATTCAACAGATACTGCCGAATCGAATGTGTTAAACCGAAACATGTCTTAACACCCCTAAAGCCTACGGTTACCTAGAATAGCGGTGGCCGTCACAATATTATAACGGCCGTCATGAAAATCTGTCTTTTTCATCAGTATCTAGGCGCGGAAAGTGGTTTTCGCTCAAGGGGGTCAAATGTTTACCTTTTCAATCAATTTTAATTGGGGGGATGAGGGGGGAGGGGGGAGGGTTTGTTTCCCAAGCCGTGATAGCCCTTTTAAAAAAAACCTTCGGCACCTATTTTCCGAAAACTCAACAATGTGCCCCTCTTTTCGGGGACGACTACGATTTATATCTACATAAGTACTAATATCTTTGTGATGTACTGTGTACAAAGTAAAAATACAGATTACAAAACTATATTTATGTCTAATTTAGAGTTAAGATGTGTAACATCTTTCCTCTCGCTTTCCTGCAATCTGTGGGAGTGATTTCGTGAAAAGGGACGGAAGTGTGTAACAGGAAGTGAAAATATTTTTCTAATAGTTTTGAGTGACAGATTGAAATGTTGCCGCACCTTTAAATGTTGTTTATTTGGTATGGAACTAGAAAGTACTTTTACCAAGGTGAGATGTCAGATGTGACACATCATATGCGGCTACTGCTACAGTGTCCCATATGATGTGTGACATTTTGATTCATCTTCATGTGTTGTGTGTGTGTTCTTTGTGTGTGTGTTGAGCCTTAGCTCGCTCTTTTTTTTTAATGTAGGTATTTTTGCCTACACTGTCCCACTGAAAGCAAAGCAAAGGCCTCCCCCAAATCCTTCTAAGCATCTCTTTCCAGGGCCACCTCAATGCAACCGTTGCGGTAGTCTATATTTCATATACAATAAGTCGACGTAGCACGGACGTAAAAATATCGCGACGTTTTTTTTTCGCGCACTTGATTTTCAACGCTCTGCTTAGCGCCGAGAGTTGAAAATCCAACAGTGTGTTTTTTCGACGCGCTAGAATGCACTCTGTTATTGTTAAGTTGGATTCTCAATGCTCGGCTCTACACCGACAGTTGAAAATCCAGTGCGCGATAAAATCCCGCCGCGATATTTTTACGTCTGCGCGAACGTCGGCTAAGATTAGACATTTAAAATTTTAAACAAATCTTACTTACAGTCCGTTCAAGCGATTTTGACTTCTATTGCGTTGGTGTCATGACAAATGGCAGCTGCATTAAACAGTTGGTATTGTAATCACTTTTTTGCCTTCAATGCCATCCTTAAGCCTACGGAATAGAAGTCTAAATCGGTTGAACGGACTTAAAAAAAGTTTTTTAAATGTTAAATCTTTTTTTAACCGATTTCAAAAAGGAGGAGGTTATCAATTCGTCGGAACCTTTTTTTTTTTTTTTATTTTTTTTTATGTATGTTCCCCGATTACTCGAAGATGGCTGGACCGATTTGGATTGTTTTTGTTTTATTCGAGAGGGTATACATCACAGTTGGTCCCATATAAAATTGATTAACTTTGCTTTGGTAGTTTTTGAGTTAGCTTCAATAATACGTATTTTTTCCCCACTTTTATATGGATGATGTTCTAGTTTGTTTTGCAGGTAGTGGTATTAGAATTTGTGTGGGGTAGGTACACAACTAAAAAGTGAAAAATAAAAACTTTTTTACAAAAAAATACAACCGACTTCCAAAAACAACTACAAAGTGAAAAATAACTTTAATTTCGGAAGGCGGTGGCAAAAAGCGAAAATACATTTAACTAGACACCGACTTCCGAAATTAAAGTTATTTTTCACTTTGTAGTTGTTTTTGGAAGTCGGTTGTATTTTTTTGTAAAAAAGTTTTTTTAACTCTTAAAATGTCGATTGTACACCATGTGTACAGATAACAATAGAATTTCAATTGTGTCTGCTAATTGGCGCGCGACGGGTTAAATGGAGTATAGGTCGGCCGGCACTGGCGGCGCAGCGCCGCGCGCCGTCCATCCTCAGGCAGCCATCCTTGTGGAGACTGTTGCTCAGCGGTCACTGCATGCGGCTGACATGACTCACCCAATCCCATTATAGCTTGGCTGCCTTTTTGTCTACGTCAAGGATCCCCGTTTGTTTTAGTAAGTATATAAAAGTTGTAAGATTTTATATTCTTTGGAGTTTTATTTG
Source organism: Cosmia pyralina (assembly GCA_946251885.1). Classification (NCBI taxonomy): domain Eukaryota; kingdom Metazoa; phylum Arthropoda; class Insecta; order Lepidoptera; family Noctuidae; genus Cosmia; species Cosmia pyralina. The sequence goes on along the minus strand of OX276368.1, from coordinate 4,703,520 downwards.
TATAAAATATCTGGCTAGATTATTTTAATGAAGCTAGCTGATAATCTAGCTTCTAGAGCCACACGCAGGTATCTTTTTTTACAAGGGAGTCACAAAAAATTACAACATGTAAGGCCGGCCACATAGGTACAGTCAGCAACAAAAGTCGATTAACGCTTGCAGTTTTTTAATCTTAATTATTAAGCGAAATATTTAATTCAAATCGAAACAGAAGTAAATTTAATTTAAAAAAAAAGTAGTTTACAGAATCATTTTGTGTTAATTTATCTATCTGTTGCTGACCGTACGCACGGCTACAGATCAAGCTATACATTTCCAGTATAAGCTGATCTCGCATTCTATAGGATTTCCTTACAGTGAGAGGTCAGTGTAAACTGGAAATGTATAGCTTGATCTGTAGCCGTGCGTACGGTCAGCAACAGATAGATAAATTAACACAAAATGATTCTGTAAACTACTTTTTTTTTAAATTAAATTTACTTCTGTTTCGATTAAAATTCCGTTTCGGTGTTCCCTTTCGAAAGAAGGAAATCCATACAAAATCACGCACAGACTTTTGAATTTCGATTCGGAGAAAATTTCGAACGGAGAACTGGATTTTGAATGGATTTGCTGTTTTCGAAACGGAATTCCGAAACGGAATTTCGCCGGCCGGCACACAAGGCCGGTTTGCCAATTTACGATGTCAAAATTAAAGTGTTGGTTTTTATTTACTTTCTGACTTGGTAATTATGTATTATAACTATTATAAGTGTTAGAAGGTGAAATAAAATTTTGAGATGGTTCTATAATATTAGTATAAATAAAAAAAGTAAAAAATGAAAATACAAGCTTTATTTAAAGTATTAGGTATGTAAAAAGGTCCTTAAATTAGGTTCTATGCGACCTACTGATCATCGTCATCCACATTATCGGAGTCATCGGAGTCTTCATTTTCTCTGCTTTCAACGTCTTCGCTACAAAGATATGTAGGCATCCGTAACATTCCTACAACAACGTCATTGGTGCCGATTCTGTTGTGCACAAACTAAACTTAATTTAGGCTATTGCTAACTTTTTCTCTCTGTTATGACAAGAAAGGGACGGAAGTAAATTAGAGCTGTCAAATTAGTTAGAACTAATTTTTCCATAGACATTTAGACGACACGTAAAAACATGTCGACTAAAAAACACGGTGAAGCGCAAGGCATGAACTAGTTTGACATCTCCAACTTAGTTCATAGCTATAGCCGCCCTTTTCTCGCGCTGCCTGTTAGTAAAAGACAGCGATTCTCTAATTTTAGTTTAGTGCGTTCACAAGAGAATCGGCACCATTATATACCTCTCCTCGTTTCTTTGGTTTTCCCTGTGATTAGTCACGACAGGATCCGACATTACAAGCATCCAGTGAAGAATATCAGTATTGGTGTTTATTCTGGATGTTTTCGGGAGTGATACTGTCGCAATTTTTTGTAGTTTTAGTGACTTGCTTCTATCACATCTTCTGATAATTGACCTACGGGCAAAGCCAGAGATTTAATAATGTCAGCACCGTGAATTAAAAGTGTATGTATGTACACTTGCACTCATTTTGTACCATTTATATAAATTGATCGCCATTTCAGCAGTGCCGATGCAATATGTCCTAAATTTTTCTTCGTCTATGAAATGACACACAAAATATTTGCAAATCTTTCAATCAATTCTTTGGACACACCTGTGATTTGAGAAACCAGAACATGGTTTTTAAAAAAAATTCTTGCTGTTTTGCCATCGTTACTGTTGCCCCCTCCTTGTTTCGGTTGGACAACAACAAGTCCCATTTCTTTTTAAAAATCTTTACAAATTTTATTTTTTCGCACTTTCACTTTTTCCTGTGCTTCTTTGCCTTTAGCTTGCCATTGCTGCAACTCCAATTTATATGATATATGCAATAAATATTCGTAGCATGTAAAACAGAAATACCAAATTTGTATGTGTCTTCGTTAGGTACTCTTTTTTTATATTTGCTAAGTCGTTCAGTTGCGTAGGTGTAGCTTTACAGACGTTACAGGCTTGTGTACTTTTGGTTTCTGTTAAAACATTCACAGTTTTACCATCTAGCATTGTGCAAATAGGCATATGTTTAAAATGTATTGTTCTGTCTCCTAGAATAATGTTTGTGTGCTGCAACTGCCTTATTTGCTGCTCAATCTCGTGGTAGTCATCTTTAGTATTCTGGTCAAATTCTTTTTTTAATTTAAACGAGATTGGACGACAGTATCTGGTGGAAGATGGAGTCTGATTTTTCCAATAAATTATTTTCTCCTTTTCTTTCATTTCTGATAACTCCAAGGGCAAAATTGTACATAATATTATGTTAGAATCAGCGTACATTGAATTGTTTGAAATGTTTTGCTTATATGTACTGTGACCTCCACTACCATCTAGGCCCCACTTATAATAGACTTTTAGAGTGTCGTTATTGTCGTCAATGTTTGACAAAATTATCTGTGATTGAACGTGTGCTAGTCTCCGTATGGTGTGGTCTAAAAGGTCTTGTAAAGGTACTACAGCTTCGTTATCAGTAACGCGGATAACACTTCACTTTTGCATCTGCCACCACATGGTAAGAGGGATATAAATCAGCACCTCTTTTCTTTGCACCTAGACGCATCGTCCCGTATTCTGTTTTGGTTAAATTAAGGTCAACTAAAAGTCCTAAGGCTTCTTCAGCACTATACTGCATTACATTTGCGGAACACGATGAGTGAACCTTTTCGGAGTCGAATTTATCGCAAGTTTTAGAACTTGAGCTGCCTTTCTTTTGCCAGATTTCACCAAACTCGTTTCAGTAGCTAAACAAAGCTTTTCAGGAGTAAAACGCGAAACAAGAGACTTAAGTGTTCTCTTTCTGCTGCGTTCAGAGCTAACTTCAAACAACTTTTTTGGCCTCCCTCGACGCTTCTTCTCCGAAGAAGTAGGTGGTTCTGCAGTTATTGATTGTATCTCCGGGAGCTTAAGTTCTTTACTGAGCCAATTGGTATGCTTAACTTTACAACGATCGAACATAAATTTAGATTCACGCCATTTAGCTAACAGCTTTGACACAAACACTTTAACAATATCTTTTAACAGTTTTATTAAAGTCACAGACGGGTCCACTATGCTTAACTTGTTCATTATATATTGTAATAATCGTTCGTTACACTTGGATGACGAAAAACTAAAAAAACGTTCATCTCTTAACAGTAAAAACAGTTCATTTCTATACAACTTCCCCTGCTGTGAAACAGGATCAACGCAGCTACCTGAAAATAAAGGGCTCAATTTATCACAGGTGGAGATACGGGGACGAGTTCTTTGCTTGTTTTGAATCCTCACAAATCGTAGTTTCTAAGGAATTATATAATACAATGGAACTATGCGGAACATTTTTTAAACGTCTATAAACTCAAGTGAATTTATAAGATTTATCTATAAAATTTGTCTTCCAGGTAAAGTTAGATTACTGCTCGATTTACAAAAAAAAATTGACAACTAAACAATGATAACTAGAGTACATACCTGACGCTTCAATCTCCATGTTAAAAACTCACGATTTTTAAACACTGCGGCACAAAACAAACGTAGTCACTCCGTCAAGCTTTCGAGCGTAACTGTTTCTTTTTTTTTTTTCTTTTTTTGAATGGTATCTCGTAGTGTGACCATGAGAGGTCTCGACTACTTAACCGGACTTTCCTGTGGGTGCCTTTAAGCGAGCTCAAAAGCCTCCAGCCAGGGGCATAAATACTAACTAAATTATAAACTAAACGACTGCGCACTAAGGGCACCCCCTGTGGGGTACGGACCTCGGCTTAGGGAGTCGTTGTCATTGACCAATGATAAACAAGGCAAAGCAATAGGCTGGATCAAGTTAGGGGAATTATTATTATCAGGGGAGTTTAAAGCTACAGGCTCGGCTACGCCACCAGCTGGCTCGATTAAACCGATCAAGGGACATGAATTTACATTTACGTTAGATGGTCTTAAACGCGATGGGCCTCGGCGGCGAGGCCGGAATGTAGATCTGTGTTTGTGTTGGACGGTGCTAGTGTCCCTACTACTTTCCTGGAGGAGGGTGATAGGGTCATCGGGTTCAGTGAGGGCATGTCACGGACGGCGGATACTACTGATTCTACTGGGGACATAGCTAGCGGACTCGACAACCAAGGGGTTGCGATGTTTCACGGCGGAATCAAAGAAACGCTTGGAAAGGCGTTTCAAGTACTGACGGATGGTCGGGACTTTAAGGTCAAGGTGGAGGTCCGCGTTCCGAACGAACCAAGGGGCTCCCGTTACCTTTCGGAGGAAACGGTTCTGAAGGGTCTGCATCCTATGGATGAAGTGGGGCTTTGCGTGCGCAAAGACTGGGCCCGCATAGGTCATGATAGGTCGAATGCACGCTGTGTAAATACGCAACTTGCACTTAAGGGACAATTTGCTGCGTGCATTCAGAACGGAGTGTAAACGGCCGAGAGCAAAGTAGGCCCGCGAACGAACCTGCTTTATGTGCTCTGAAAATGTTAAATGACTATCGAGCGTCACACCTAAATATTTGGCTCGCTTTTCCCAAGGGATCTGCTTGCCAAACATGGTGATCGGCCGAGGAGGGGCGGTGAGCCGATTACGCCGTCTCGTAAAGAGAATGGCTTGGCTTTTATCGGGATTGACTTCGATTCTCCACTTTCGAAACCACTTGCCGAGGGCATCGACTGCGGTTTGGAGGGTGCGAGCGATCGAGTCAGGGCGAATTCCCTTGGAGAAAATGGCCGTATCGTCTGCGAACAGCGCCAACTGCGCCTTTTTACTCTTCGGGATATCGCTGGCGAAAAGGATGAATATAAGGGGGGAAAGCACAGAGCCCTGAGGGACTCCTGCGCGAATAGGGTGGGGGGAGGAAAGTGCTCCTTCAATGCGATAGCGAAAGGTGCGGTTTGACAAAAAGTCTCGTAAGATGAGCACGAGACGATCTGGCACACCGAGTTGGTACAGCTTATATAATAAGCCGTTGTGCCAGACTTTGTCAAAGGCTTTCGCTATATCAAAGAAGACAGCACCAGTCATCGCACCGCGTTGGAACCCAACGCTGATGTGCTCGACAATACGGTGGACCTGCTGCACGCAATAGTGCTGGGTTCGAAATCCGAATTGCTCGTCGGGAATGAGACCCTTTGTCTCGGCATAATCTCTGAGACGCTTATAAGTAAGCCTCTCATAGATTTTGCCGAAGACGTTGAGCAGACTGATAGGCCGGTAGCTAGAGGGCTCGCTCTTAGGCTTGCCGGGCTTAGGGATACCGATAACGGTAGCCTGTTTCCAGGCGTGAGGAAAGATATTATTACCCATGGCACCATTGAAGATGATGGTCATGAGCATAATCAAACGGGCAGGGAAAACGTAACTGTTTCATGTTTATCGTGCGAGAAAAAGGGACACAAAACGCGCTTACACAGACTTTCGTGGTATTTTAATGAGCTTTATTATTTTATGATCCTATTGTTCGATTATCGAAGAAGCTAAACAAAGTAGCATTGATAAGTTTCTGGACATCGCAACAATATGTTTTTGTCATCGTAAATTGGCAAACCGGCCTTGCGGCCTAAAGGGATTAGCACTATAAAAAAGATTGGGAACTCCTGCTGTAACCGTTTACCGCTCTCTTATGAAACCAAAGCTTTGGTTCATAAAATCACAAGGGTTAAATAAAAACGAAAAATACGCATAAATAAACCTGTATTTGTTTTAGTAAAATATAAACATTGCTTAAAAACATTTTGTCCAACTAAATCTAAAATATACATCGTTTCATATTAGTTTTTTTTTATTATTATATTGTGAGTTTTAAAACATTCATATGTGTGTACATAAATAGTAATATAAATAAATGACTAAAAATTAATAAAATAAATCAACATGTAGGTAAGTATAGTACATTTTTATCAAATGTCCCAAGGATGTAAACAAATCAACATTTTACAAGTGTCTCGGCAACGGCTTTCTAATGAAACAATTATTTTGTTTTGTGTATCTAACAAATAAGTAATAAGTTAAGGATTTCCCCGTTCTGAATAAGAAGAATCGGTTCACAGAGGTGAATTTGCAGTGTTGGCCGCCCTAGGCCCCAGGCCATGTAGTAAAAATAGGTGCCAGCCGCCCCTTTCTCAGCACCCATCTTATAGACTGCATAATAAATTTTCTGTATTGCCAACTTTTATCGAAATCGAGTTACTGATTTTTTTTCGCGATTTCGGGTTTGGTTACATAGTAAAAGTTGTTCATAATGATGAGTACAATGACCCCTTAAGAGGATATTGCGCAATAACCAGTAACCCTGTATATACGAGTGATTTAGGAAGATTATTGTTATACGATGCGGCGCAGTGCGGCCCGCCATAATGTGCGCGTGTCTTTAGAATATTTAGGTACTTTCAGTTATTTCTTGTTACATCAGTTTTTTGTCAGATTGGCCGCCTCTAATATCTGGCCGCCCTAGGCCCGGGCCTAATGTGCCTTAGGGCAAATCTGCCTCTGGGTTCGGTAAACAAACACTGGTGGTCAATTTAATTGGCACCATATCTAGTATTTGTGTGTACTCAATATACCATTTCAGACACTGATCTACACATATAATCTTGCTCAGGACCATCATCATAATGATTTGACGAATATTATGTCTGGACTTAAAAAGAGACTGACCCCTGAGATTTTTTCGCCATTTCTTCTCAGGGGACTAAATGTCGACTCCATCTAGCTCATTTTTAGGGTTCCGTACCTCAAAAGGAAAAATCGGAACCCTTATAGGATCACTCGTGTGTCTGTCTGTCTGTCCGTCTGTCACAGCCAATTTACTCCGAATCTAATGGACCGATTAAGTTGAAATTTGGTACACATATGAATTTCTGTGATCCAAACACGGACGGGTAAAGTAAATAAATGAATTTTTAATATAGAGGTCACTTTTGGGGGGCAAATAAGAAAATTAAAAAAAAAAGTTTTGCAAACTACACCATGTGACATGTCAAATGAAAAGGCTTCAAATATATTTTTTTTAAATTTTAAAATAAATTGTTTTAAAGTTATTTAAGAAAATAGACGAAAATTGACCATTCCCCCCCTTATCTCCGAAACTACTGAGCCTAAAATTTTGAAAAAATACAGAAAATATATCTTTACCTGTAGATTACAGGAAAACCTATAAGAAGTCTGTGGTCTTAAAATAACATGGTAAATCTATCAATATTGTGAGTACAAACTTACATTTACAGTTGGAATGTATGGGAGAACATGTTTTTTAACTACAATGTTAAGTTTGTTCTTAAGATAAATTCATCCCATCCCAACTACGGAACCCTTCATTGTGCGTGGTCCGACACGCACTTGGCCGGTTTTTTTTTTATAAGTATGACGTCTATAAGTGATTCCAAATCCTATTTATAGAATAAAAAACGTTATGAATTTTACATAGACTACAGAACGCGTCCTGCTACGATCCTTACATACTTCCTTTTGCCTCGTTTACGTTGTTAAAACGTTCAGTTAATTTTATTCGTAACCGCCCACTGTTTGTTTACCAAAACGAACACATATTTTTGCACATGCTATAGTTTACAGAATTATGTTAAAATAATGAAGGTAGGTACAACAACATTTATTTATTTAGATGTGTTTCGTAGACCTGTTTATTCGCTAGTTAAATCTATTGAAAATATGTTTATTTAAGTTCCAACAGTTATCCGGTTAGAGCTTCTGTCTATGAAGTAGACAGTGTTGCAACAAAATTATCAGAATTTATTTATTTTGAAAATAATAATGACCCAGTGGTTAAAGGCTCTCATACACAGGTTGTGGGTTCAAATCCGGGCAAGTACCAATTTGACTTTTACAATTCATAATGTACAGCTACTACAATCTGTCAAATTTCTTTAATAGATTTTCAACTTTATCGCTTATAAATTAGGTTCAAAATTTGACAGTTTCGGGTGGCTTGACCTGCTGGCGTATGTACTTTCTGAGTTTATCTTGGATATTACTGACAATATTAAATCGATGAAGGAAACACATCGTCAGGAAACGTTTTTTGCAATTAATATTGCTTAATTGCTTAGATAGTTAGATTTGCCGTGGCTAAGTACTCTTGCCGGGGTCGGTCCGTAGATGGGTGACCATCTTTACATACCGAGACTCCTCCGTGCTTCACTGCTGTCATTAATGGATCTTTGACAGTCGTTACGGGTCGTCAGAAGCCCGAAAGTCTGACAACCAGCCTTACCAAGGGGTATCGTATTACCCAGTTAATGGGTTGTGGAACTCAGATAGGCTCCATGTAAAATACTGGTATTCAGCTGCATCTAGTTAGACTGAAAGCCGACCCCAACATAATTGGGAAAAGACTAGGCAGATTGATTGGTCTGATTTCGGAAATCAGACCAAACCACGGCAAATCTAACTTAGAGAGATGTATTGAAGATTCTTCAATCTGCCCGCCTTTTCCCAACTATGTTGGGGTCGGCTTCCAGTCTAGCCGGATGCAGCTAAACACCAGTATTTTACATGGAGCGACTGCCTATCTGACCTCCACAACCCAGTTACTGGGTAATACGATACCCCTTGGTAAGACTGGTTGTCAGACTTTCGGGCTTCTGACGACCCGTAACGACTGTCAAAGATCCACAAATGACAGCCGGGACCGACGGTTTAACGTGCTTTCCGAGTTGTACTCATCCACGTACCGACCCCGGCAAGCGTAGCTTAACGTGATGGATCGACCCGTATTGAAGATTCTTGTGGTTACAATTATGTAAAAACATATTTGTTATTGTCGCTAATTATATTTTGATCAAGATACAACCTGACACTGACCTGCAAATTGCAAAAAAAAACGCAAGAAAATTTGAATTTCGTGGGCTACCACAATCTCCAACCCGTCTCGAGCAAGCGTGGTGATCAATGCTCGTGACTTCTCTGCATGAGAAGAGGCTTTTGCCCAGCAGTGGGACAGCAATAGGTATGGCTAATATTACTTCAGGTTTCTAAAATTGGCCACAAAACTTGACCGATTCTAAAACCACATCATTTTTAAGTTTGTTGAATCTCCGAAGTCCTTCCTTCATTGGATGAATATAACGGAAGAATTGTGCGCGAAATTCAAATTTTCTTACGATTTTTGCAATTATGAGCTCAGTGTCTGGCTGTATGTTGATTAAAGTATGATTCGGGAACATAACTAATATGGCTTTACAGAATTATAATCATTAGAATCAGTAATACAACTCCCTAAGTTAGTATAATCCTCAAATGTCAAGATTTCATGAAATAGTCATTCAATAGGGTAAAATGAAATTAGAGATATGTATTGAAGATTTTAATGATTATAATTCTATAAACAAAGATTTGTTACGGTCGCGAATCATTATTCAGACCAATTAAGAACCTGATACTGACCTGAAAATAAGCAAAAAAACGCAAGAAGACTTTCGTGGACTACCCACGCAATGATCACCCTTTCTAGTTGCAACACTCTCTCAAGACTGAAGTTTCATAAGCATTTAAATAACTTATGTTTATGTTATTCGTATTAAAAATAAGTTAGATCATACTTTTAAACATCAAGGGTTTAAATTTCTCTTGTGGTCATAAGCTAGACTTTTTCTGTGACTGACTGACTGACAACACAAAGACAGACTCACTAATTGAGTCACTAAACTCGCTACAAAATAATAGGTCACTTTTGACAGCCCATATCGTTTCATATGCACAAAAAGAGAGACAAACATAGCGGGGCAAAGAGGGACACCCTCATGTCAAATCGGACTTCTTAGATTGACCAAACTTTACCACACGGATTCTATTAAAAATAGTCTGTCAAACTCAAGTTAAGCGTCTGGTGTGATTTCAGGAGCTAGACCACCACCTCTTAAGCAGTATTATTTTAATCTTACATGAGTGTGGGAAAGAGATGGAGCTAGACGTCCTGTATAGCTCCATCTCTTTCTCACACTGAAGTAACATTAAAATAATACTGCTTTAAGAAGTGGTGGTTGGCCCCCTGGTAGCCAATGACAGTAGTTAACGCGAGTTTGATAGTCTCTTATCAATGTTTGCCTTTCCGAAAATGTGAAGATAGAAATAATGATTAGTACCTTTTCATAAGTCCCGGTTGCCGAGTAGCCGGTGCCGGCTACTCGACGGCTATGTGTATGGCATCTTTCACACGCACCAGCGCAATTTTCCCGGCAACCGGGACTATGAAAAGGCACTTACTCTGTGAACGAAATCTTAAATTTGAAAGAAATGTTCCTAAAAGGTGTAAAGGTCCAGATTTGTTGAAACTCAAACCCTGAGGTGTTCCAACAGTGGATTGTTAGTTATCTGTTTTCGCTAGTACAGTCATAAATAACTCTCAAGTGTAGGATGCCTCGTTTAAAAGTAATAAAGTCCAACTTATGACACAAAACAGTGCACATACAGTGGTATAAAACTCTATATTTTATTTTTTTATAATATAAATTCAACTTTTGATATACACAGTAATTTTAATGTAACACTTTATTGTAATTAGAGCTGTTTTAGAAATACTACAGACGTTTCAATTTTATATTCAATCTGAACTGTATTTGACTAACATAAGCAACGTCCATCGACATTCTCGGATGCAGTATTCGTGAAAGCAAGATTTATTCATGAATAGCGCCTTGATGGAAATGTAGATCCTCAGCAAAGTAGTTTAACTGATAAAAAACTGAATTTTGAAAAGCTGACGCTTCCAGAAACCGAGAAAGAGTCTAACGTACATGAAAGTTTGTTGCTATTCTTGCGTTGTTTTCGTCTTTCAGGTGGTATATAACATTGAGACGTCTATATACACATTATTTTTGAGAAAGTGGTAAAAGGTTAAGACGCAAACAAATGACAAATAACCAAAATTACTAAAAACAAATGGGTCAATGGGTCATGTTATTTATAACTATAATTTGCCATTGACATATCTCGGGACCCTGGGGTCCCAGCCCTTTGGAAGGCGTACGAGGGGACAAAGCGAACTCGCAGAGGCCTCTTAAACAAATTTAAATGACGAGGAGGCACCAGCCGACGATTATCCCTGTATGCACTATGCAAGTGCACCCAAAGACAACCCCGGTTGGTGCAGGACTATTGCAGAACATGGAAACATTATTTATAATTATTGTTAAAGAAGAATAAGCTATATAATATATAATAATAATAATAAGCGTTTGTTACAATGTTACTATAATTGCATAAAGTGAAGCTAAGCTTGCAAAATCACAGCATCAATAAATTGTGCCAACACGTTTAAACGTTTGATCTAAGTAACGCTTTTGAGACAGCGCTGCATTCAAATATCTATTGATATAGATAGATGTTATATATTTGTAAGTTACAGGAAATACGCATTTGTTAACTTTATTTATTCAATTTCCAATCTTTTTTTTAACTTAATTTTTTCGTGAATAAATAATAGTAAACGAAAATCATGTAGTATGGGATACCCCAGGGTAGAACTTTGGGGCCAATACTTCCTACTCCAGAAATTCTCTTCTACCACTTTCTTCAAAATATTATCCTTGGCAATGTATTCTTCTATTCATTTATATTTTAACTGAACAAAGATTTTGTATATTTTATGATATTTTGTAGATATGTAATAAGTTTCTATGGGAATACGAGTAGATGATTATCCAAAAATAAGTTAACTGGTGTTGTCGGATCAGGTTGATAAAACTCTATAGTTTTCCAAAGATGACGCGAAGTTGTTTTTATTTAGCAATGGTTATTAAATAACGTCTACGCAAGAATTTTGTATCTGCACTTCACAATGAAAAGTTCTAGAAAGTTTGTGCAAGATTTGGAGCCAAACCAAGGCATACTGTATGTTTAAGTGTGAAATGGCCAACTTTAAAGAAAGCTGTTGAATTCCTAACTTTTGGTAGTCGTGAAAGTGAGTGAACATTCATGGTACTTAAATCTTTTTAAATTCTTGGGAAGCAAGTAAAAAGTCCAGTCAAATTATAAATGAACAGATTATAATAATTACAACTATTAAAACCTATTAATATTATAATATTTTATAATAAAATTTATTATTTTTTTATAAAATCTCACTATTTGGTTGCGCATCACTAAAAAGTGACAGATAATCTAACGATTAATATTGTGTAGTGCTTTAAATAACACTTTAAGTACTAATGTGTCAGTTAAAGTGACACTTTTGAAAGATGTTTCTTCATTTCTGACAATTTAGAGCCCGAAATGTGGGCTGATGTTGTTATCGACACACACAGAGCAGGCGTGGTGATCAATGCTCATGCTCTCTCTGAATGAGACAAAGCCTTTGCCATGCACTGGGACAATAATAGGCTGGTATTCTTTCGTTTCATTCCGATGTTAAGCTAAAATATTTTTTTCAACTTTGCTGTGGTTTTTCTGAATGTCTGTGTTGACGAAGTTAATCTATGTTAAATTCTTCCAATGTCATCTTCAATCTGTGATCGTTTTGATTGATTCGTTTAGTCTATTTTCTCGCCTCATACATCAGTTTTAGAACCCTTTGAAGACATTATTATTTATCACCGAATTGGGTTCTTTATTTTCTTTTAAACCGAAGTATGTCGTACTTTACCTTTAGTGGCCACTTCCGCTTCTTCACACGTTTCATCTACTTCAGATAAAATAGTTGGTAATTGATTTCCTTGAATTTCTACGACAGAATTATCAGTTTTAGTTACAATCTCTTCAGATTCAGTTTGATTTTTACTTGCTTCTGCACTTACTGCTAATCTGTATTGTTCTTTAATCTCTTGAATTTCTTCAGGCGATGGACTCCATTTTTTCATATCACGATCGCTGTCAATAACTTGACTATCATCATCATCATCATCATCATCACTAATGTCTTGAATCTCATCAAGGCTTTTACTAATTTTACCGTCAACTTCTTTGATACTTTCTGATCTTTCTTCACCAGATTTGGCTATTTCAATATCTTTATCAATTGACCGGTCAATGACTCCATCGCCACAGGCCACATTGGCTCGGTCGTCATCTTGTATGTCCTCAATGTCATCTAAACTAGCTTGTCCAGCTTTATAGTCATGACCGTTACTATCGCTTTCAGAAGTCCTAGGCTTTGGACTTTTATGTTTATCTAATTGCTCTTCACTTTCTTCAATAATCTCTAAACGAGACCTTGAAAAGAATTTATGTAAAGACTCTAATTTGTCCAAAGCTCTTGCACTTTTTTCTGAACTTGATGATAACGTTGTATCTTCTGTCATGCAAGCTGAATCTATTCTTTTTGACATATCAGATAGAGAATCTGATATCTCAGTTGTTGATGTCGATTTATCAACTTTCACGACTTTAGGTTTGATAATCATACTTGGTGGTAAATCAGGGATGTTTCTCAAATCGATTAAGCTAATCGATGATCGTTTTAAACTGTTACTTATATCAAATTCATCATCAGAGTCTTCATCAAAATGTTTAGCTACCTTATATTCTATGTAGTTAACTAAATTTTCCGCGGCTGCTCTTATTTGAGAATTCCGATCATCCAAATACTTTCTATCAAGATCTCTAGATGACGGTTCATCTTCTTCAATAATATCTGAAAGCTCAACACTATATGGTAGATATTGTATGTACGATAACATAGGAGGTTTCGTATATGATTCGTAATTCTCAGAATCTTCTGCTTCTGTCATAGTATCATCTTCTAGCTTTTTAATTTCTACAACTCTAGTAACTGCTTCATCAAATATCATTTCTAGATCATTCTTTATGTTACTAAGATCGATAACAGTTTCAGAAATTCGTCTATCTGTAGAAAAATCTTCACCTCTGTCTATTACTGTATCTTGAGTATGTGTTAGTGTCGAATCAGATTTTGTCTTACTAATATCGCTAAAAGTTTCAAGTTTACTTATAGTTATATCCGATTTAGATTTCTCAGACAACGATGGCGTCAAAGACTTTGAATTGAATTTATCTTTCGTAGTATAATTTTCCATGTACTTTATTAGCATTTCAACTAAAGTTTCCGCTTCTTCTTCTGGCGTATCATCAATATATGATAGGTCTGTAACATTAATATTAGCCTCATTAAGACCTGTGTCTGTTTCTATTATTTCTATACTAGGTTTCGGGTCTTCCGGTCCGAATAGGAACTCCATCAGGGTTATTTTATTGTCACCGACTTCGTTCTCCTTTTCCATACATCCTGTAGTAGCTAAAAAGTCCATTAAAGTCTCCATTTTTGCTTCCAATTCAGTATTCATCCTACTTGGAACGAACTGCTTAGTACTTTCTTCAGGAGTGACTTCACTTTTGAAACAGCTACTTGTACTGTTCTTTCGTTCACCTCTCTGACTTTTAACAATCGTAAAAAAGAAGTCAATTAGGTTAGCAATTCTTCGTTCAGTACCTTCTTCTCCATCAGAACTGAGATCAGATTCTTCCTTAACCAAAGGACATTTTCTCGGAGATTCTTCGTACTTCTTAGAGAAGACTGTTTCTTGGATAACTTGGAGTAAGTCTCTAGCTAATCGTACAGGCGATCGTGTGTCGGTGTGTATGGCTTCGTAGGTGGAGGCCGCAGGTGCGGAGCGGCGGCGGTCGCGGTCGATCCTGATGAAGTCCCACAGAGAACCCAGCTCGGAGGAGAGCGAGGCTCGGTGGTTGGCCAAGCGGTTGCCTAGCCTCCGGAAGACCTGGAACGAAGATAGAGACTGATAAAAATATAGTTGCACTTGATAAGGGCTTAACATGCAGGTAAGATTATTATACTATTCTTGATCTTCTAACTTTTTAAACGAGTTCATGCCGTGATAAATACAGGGAGTAAGTATAAACAGTGGCAATATTTTATAGAGTCATTGTACTCATCATTATGAACAACTTTTACTGTGGGACCAAACTGTAAATCGTGAAATAAAAATCAGCTGTTCAGTATAATAACTCAAGTTACAGTGTGGAATACACTGTTAGCGCTCACTTGATTTTTTCGAGGCAATTACATGTATTAATGAACATAAAATATAATACTGTAGCATCCCAATAATTAAAGAATTTTTGGAATCGGATCAGGAGATCCGAAGATACCCCACATACAAACCAAATTTTAGCTATTTATAATAATTATACTAGCTAACCCGACAGACGCGAACGTTGTTCTGTCCAAATTTTAATAATTCAGTAAAAAATCCTATAGAAAATTTACTTTCAGTTTTCCCAATTTTTCCAATTTTCCCGGCAACATTCCCAATTTTTCTCTTCATAACAACAAAAAAACACAAAACAAAAAAAAAAAAACACAAAATTACAAAAAAAAAGAAACAAAAAATTACAAAATTAGTTATGTAGTACCCAGAACAATGATATGCCGTGGGGTGCGCGCAAGACCTTTATTTGCAGCAAGTTCTTGTCGTGCAAATGCAGGCTTGCGAGCGCCCCTACGCCGCCTTACCAATCAATACAACAAGCGTTTTGAAGACATCGACTTCTTTTCTGTCTCTGCTCAGAAATTTAGAGGTCTTATCTACAAAATAATTTTAGATTATAATAGTTACTTTAATATTTATTCATTCTCTCTCCCTCTTTTTCTCTGTTGTTTACATGCCTATCTATGTTTAAGTTCACTATACATTACTTTTCTGTTTTTTATTTTTTATTTTATTTTATAAATTACAAGTTCCTTAACTAGGTGTAATAGCAAAGCACACAATTAGACCTCTGGGGTCTGTCCTAACAGCTGTTTATCAGCACTACATCAACTCGACTACAACTCAACTAGTTAAGTTATAATCGAGTCGATGCAATGTTCTTTAAGCTTACGCTTTATATTTTTAATATTCATTGAGTCTCTAATGTCTACAGGTATTTGGTTCAGTAAACTGGGTATTAGAAAAGAAGCGGTACGCCTGCCATAAAAGTTATTTTTGCGTGGCACTTGGAATGATTTTGATTTCGCTTGTCGCGTACCTCAAATTTAACTGGAATTTGAATATCACTGTTATCAAAATGTTCTATGAGGAACAGATATTCAGTTCGCGATAGAACAGGTAATATTTTGCAATGTTTAAATAACCCTGTGTAATTGTCTTTGTATTTATTTTTGTTATAACAGCTTAGATTAGCGCACTTTTAGATATAACTTTTAATATGTTGTGGAAAATGTCGTAGGTTTCAGGTTCATTTATAACTCTTGTTTATTTATAATTTAGTTTAAGATTTTAATATGTAACTGTTTATTTTCACGAATAAATAAAAATAACATAATAAAATAAGAACCTTCCTTGGACTGGAGTTTTGCGCTTAGCAACACATTTAGCCATTCATTTTTATTTATATACATTTTCCCATTACTGAAAGAATTTTTGTAAAATTGGATCAGTAGTTCTGAAGACCATACAAATACCTCTTTATAATATAAATGTAGATAAACATCGTCTCTGATCTCACAAACATGTAGGACAGGAATCAGAATGTCAAAAGGGGTTAGCAACATAATTTATGTTAATATTCACCTGCCACACTCAGGAGCGCCATGCCCTGAGTTTCCGTAACGAGAGTCTCTTGAATCTGGCCACTTGAGCTGCGAGGGCCTCCGCCCCGGCTGACATGCTTGCACCTCCTGTCTCACCCTCGGAGTGGACCTGTGGTAGAAACATGAAGAATTTTAGAACAAATGAAGATCACACCGACTTGTTGCCAAATGAATTTATAGAGGGTTGGTTAGTTAGCTCATCAATCAGCCTAGCCTTTTCCCAACTATGTTGAGGTCGGCTTCCAGTCTAACCGGATGCAGCTGAATACCAGTATTTTACATGGAGCGACTGCCTATCTGACCTCCACAACCCAGTGACTGGGTGATACCCCTTGGTAAGACTGGTTGTCAGACTTTCAGGCTTCTGACGACCCGTAACGACTGTCAAAGATCCACGAATGACAGCCGGGACCAACGGCTTAACATACTTTCCGAGGCAAGGAGGAGTCTCGGTATGTAAAGATGGTCATCCATCCATGGACCAACCCCGGCAAGCGTAGCTTAACCTGATGGATCGACCCGTGCGGCTGTTATTACTTAGGCACGAGCTCCTCATATATTCTTTATTTTTGTCAATGCAAAAGTGAGTGTGGTCGCTCAGCGCGCTAAGAAGTTTCTTTGAAGGATAAAATCAGGAATGAAGTTATCCGGAAAAGAACCGGAATAACCGAGATAGCTTGCATATTAAGCAAACTGAAGTGGCGGTGGGTTGATCATGTTTATCGAAGGACCGATGGCCGGTGGAGCAGACGAGTCCTGGAGTGGAGACCGCGTGTCGGCAAGCGTAGTGTGGGACACCCCAGCTAGATGGACCGACGACCTTAGAGAGTGGCTGGGACAGATTGGATGCGGGAGGCGGAGGACAGGGTGTTGTGGCGCAGCCTGGGAGAGCCCTATGTGCAGCAGTGGACTGCGATTGGCTGAGTTGATTGATTGAAAAGTTAATACTTAGTATTAATAATTAAAACCAGCCGTATTGGTATTACGTACTTTGAAGTATCCAAAGCTTGCTGATATATACGTAACTATAGATAATTAAGTATCTTTGATGTCTCGACGACCCATTACAGACATGTCTGGCGAAGAATGACGAGGAGAGTCGATCGCAATAATGGGATAAAGCTAGGCGGAGTAAAGTAAACCTTACTTACCTTACTTAACTGAATCTGGTGTGAGAATTCCAATATACTGCATAAAATATATTGGAAGAGGGATTGAGCAACTCTATAAAAGACTTATCAATCCAGGGTTGTTTTTCGCCTATTAGAATACAAATATTAAGAACTCGCGTGGATGTCAGAAAGTATCCTATATTCTAACATAGGCTATGGTCTACCCGTGTGCCAAATTTCATCTAAATCCGTTCAGCCGTTTTAGCGTGAAACCGCAACAAACAAACTCACTTTCGCATATTAGTTAGAATGAACGTCTTACCTCTCGCGTATTCGTTCGTTTCTGCATATAACTCCTCATGTCTTTGTCAGAGTGTCCCTTCGCTCGTCCTATACCTTTGCCGAGAGGTGCTCCTGATGAAACTCTCCTGGAAATATAACCAAGATGTGGTGTTAATAATCTCTTTAGTACTCACTAACTCATGTGTAACATCTTCTTCTTCATTATGTGGCTTTCAAGATTGAGTTTTGACGATAACACCACACATATTTCTAGCTCTGCACTGCTTTGGATTGCCCCGTTGGTCTCGTGTTCGTAAGCGTGACTGCTGAGTCGGGCAAAGTCTTATTGGGTTTACCCATTAAGAATTTCTTAGCCAGGAACCTGGTGTTTGGAAGTTGGCGATGTTATACCCCAGTGCATCGGAACGTACTCTCTCCGGTCGTGTCGGATTGCCGTCCCATCGGACTATGGAGAGTGAGGGAAGACAAAGTGCACTTGTATCAGCGCACACTCGCCTGCACTATAATATCTCCCGCGCCGAAGGCTGGTTTCCGCTAGGATTCGTCGCCATGGCCGATATTCGGTCTGGAGGACTACCTATTATTATTTCTTGTTCTTATAGCATTGTTGAAAGGTTTGAGTGCCAGTGATAAGAAATAACTTATGTACCACATTAGATAATTCAACGTGTTGAACGTGCCCTTGAGGTTTGCAACTTATCCACAAACTCCTTGGTGTTGCTGATGCCGAAATATAGTCTTTCCATCAAGTAAACCCTAAGGCCTTTGCCTAATATCCTAAATCAGTTTAAATACTGAAGTGGCAGTGGGCTGGCCATGTTAGTCGAAGGACTGATGGCCGGTGGAGCAGACGAGTTCTGTAGTGGAGACCGCGTATCGGCAAGCGTAGTGTGGGACGCCCCCCAGCTAGATGGACCGACGACCTGAAGAAAGTGTCTGGGACAGACTGGATGCGGAACGTGGAGGACAGGGTGTTGTGGCGCAGCCTGGTAGAGGCCTATGTCCAGCAGTGGACTGCGGCTGAGTTGATTGATTGACCGAAGGAATTAACTGGTTTAACGGGAAAGAAAGCTGTCATCTTGACCACTTGTCAACCTATTTATGACCTGTTCCTAGAGAATAGTCTCGTTTCTTTTGGAGCGAAGGCATAGGTCGTGTGGGTGAGAGCCTGATGCGCGCGTATAGTCTAAATCGGTCGAAATCTTAAAGGTGGCGGTTCGCGTCGCGACAAAGACAGGAGATCGAGACAGGAGACTGAGACGGGAGACTGCGCCAAGTGTCTCGGTCTCTTCTGCATGGACTGTGGGTCGAGACCGAGACCGCAACCAAAGGGCAAAGCTACAATTAATTCAGTATCAGAGACACGAGACACTATGCTGGTCAGGGGCAGCAACCGTCGCGCAGTCTCCTGTGTCTGTCTCGCTCGCGAACTGATGCTTATACATTGCTTAAAGTCAAGTAACGGTCGCGGTCACCCGTCTCAGTCTCTTGTCTCGGTCGCTTGTCTGTCCAACGCGATTCGCCACCTTAAGGGAGATCGAATCATCCCTTATTTCACGCGCGATCAACCTATGATCAACCCGATAAACGTGAAACCCTGAAGCTAGCCTGATGGACAATCGAACATGGAAGCTCAACGAACGCCGGAGCAGTCCAAGATACGTGAGTGCATTTTGTCGAAATGATACGAAAACCGTTATTTCCGAGAGTAGTATCACAGTCGAAGAAGCCCAAACTGCATACGAAGTTCGGCGAAGTACGTAAGCAGCTCGGGCTCGCGTCAGACGACTGTATGATGACTGGTAGTATCAAAGCCACCCCTATTTCGGTTTGGTTACATTATAACTTACCTGCAATGTGTAGGGTCGCTGTAAGCAGTTTGTACTGGGGCCTTCCCTTCTGATATTGTGTCGCCTGCACCGAACCCTCCCAGTGGGAAACCTGTGGTACCTGTAAAACAAGTTATAGCTGTTAAAAAGTAGTTTCTAAGAAGTTTTCAGGTGCGAAGTAAGTACTTGCGATGGGATTGTTTGTATAAGCAGATGTATGAATGGGGCCATAGCAAGGATCATATTATGTAGCTGATAACATTCTCCAGTTTCAGTCAACACCCAAATTCTACATAATTGTGTTTTACAAAGTGATGTTTCAAGTTTAATGGGCAGGTTTTATAAAAACAGTACCTACATACCTAGATCCATATGTTTTTATTAGGGGTACTGGATAACACGAAACATTGAAGTCATGTCTGTTTTCGTTCAATCAAGCTACAAATGATTTGAAAATCCACACGCGACCGAAAAGAATGGCGTGAAGTGGGGAAAAAAGCCAAAGTGATGAATGAGTGAGTGTGTGTGAGTGAAGTGAGTAATGGCGTGAAGTGAGTGGGAGTCAGTGAGTGAGTGTGAGTGTGTGAAATGAGAGTGAGTGAGTGAAGTGAGAGTGTGCTGAAAAGGTGAAGTGAGTGTGAGTGAAATGCTTTAATCAGTTTTAAACCGTTGCTTGGTATTCTCGGCTTCAACACACTGACAATGCTAACATTGAAAAGGAATGCGAGGCCTCTTTCCGTGCATGCGAATATGATAGCCCGGAGGGTTGCACGTTGCAGTGCAACGTAAAAGTCGCGCTGTTTATGGCATTCTAAACCACCTTCAATACGTGCAGCTTGTGGGAGAAATATTGCGAGCTTCGTATGGAGCCCTTGGAGAAAACTGATGGGGATACCATGGCGTTGCAGTGCGTCAAGGATATATGTTGGCGGCGCTTCAGATTGTTTTTACACAGTAATGTGCAAGCGCGCAGCATCGATGGTGGCTCGAGTCATGGCTAGCACTAACAGGGTTCTGAAAATGATTGCTGACACTGCTGGCAGAGTGGACAGTCCGTATGTAATTCACTGCTGTCAGTGTGCCATCGTATCGTGTTGTTTTCGACGGTGGCGTCCTCTTTCAGTTCACAGATAAGTTGGTAGGACTGAGGTACTGTTGGCGCCACTGCTCGCCAATTTGAAGCTGTCAATGTCATTGCCATTGTCGTTGTCATCTGTCCTGTCATGCAAAAGGAACGGTTCTTCTCGTTCACTTCCGCAAAAATCTTATGACACGCGTTACCTTGTAATTTTTGTTCGCTATTTTTATTCATTATAAAAGCAATTCATTATTAAACTTGTAATCATCAAGCATCATCACGTTATTTCAACTCCCCAACACTAACGTTTAATTTTAATGACACTGTTATTAACCCTTTAAGAGTCTTCGCTCGAATGAAAGAATTTGAATTTAAAGTTTGTTTACCTGCAATAGCTCCTCGTGTCATGCTGAGTCCTCGCTGTATCCTGGCGATGGCAGCTCTGTGTCGAGGCAGGGGAGCAGTACTACCTTTCTCTTGCAGCACAAACCGGCCTAAAGTCTTCCAGCCAGCCTGGAAATGTAGAAAGAAGAAATGATTAGAGGTGTAAAGAAAAATGTAACACTGAATGTTCAAATGGTTCCATTAGCTCTGCTTTAAATAGGGTGTAATAGGGTGAGGGTATCGATAACTATAGACGACAAAATAAAAATAAAATATTAATAGTATTTTTTTTGGGGTCGCAACTGTTGGTGGTTTGTCAGTGTGGCTGAGGAGCTCCTGGCTAAGTAATAACAGCCGCAAGGGTCGATCCATCAGGTTAAGCTACGCTTGCCGGGGTCGGTCCGTGGATGGGTGACCATCTTTACATACCGAGACTCCTACGTGCCTCGGTAAGTGCGTTAAGCCGCTGGTCCCTACTGTCTTTAGTGGATCTTTGACAGTCGTTACGGGTCGTCAGAAGCCCGCGAAAGTCTAACAATCAGTCTTACCAAGTACCAGGGTACCCAGTTAATGGGTTGTGGAGGTCAGATAGGCAGTCGCTCCATGTAAAATACTGGTATTCAGCTGCATCTGGTTAGACTGGAAGCCCACCCCAACATGTTGGGAAATGGCAGTTTTGTATGTTCATGCATTTACTGTGCTCTGAAATTCGTACCTGAGCTGCATAAACCACTTCATCATCAGCTAAAGCCCTCTGCTGTGGTCCCGTACCAGCTCTGCCGCCCCACTCCAACTCCTCAACCAGCACGAATCTCTTAGGATCATCATGACATCTAGCTTTAGTCAAAGCTTGGTAGACCACATATGATGCTGAGGCACTTAGAGGTACCTGAAAAAAATACGCATGTCATGTTTTAAGTACCTAAATGTTTTGCATGTCATGTTTTAAGTACCTAAATGTTATGTATGTCATGTTTTGAGTACCTAAATGTTATGTATGTCATGTTTTAAGTACCAAAATGTTATGTATGTCATGTTTTAAGTACCTAAGTGTGTTGCATGACATGTTTTAAGTACCTAAGTATTTTGCATGACATGTTTTAAGTACCTAAGTGTGTTTTAGAGTCGTGAGTCGTTTAGAGAAGTGAGGTTTTAGAGTCTATTTTTTAATCGAAGGTCAAAAAAGGAGAGTCCGTTTGTCCTAGAGACATTTAGAGACCCTTCATGGTCCTAAGGCGAGCTCCAAGAGGACTTTTTAAGTCTCCGTCCGCGATAATATATATCAAACTATATTATAAAGGCGAAAGTTTGTGAGTGTGTATTTATGTATGTTTGTTACTTCTTCACGCTCAAACGGCTGGACCGATTTGGATGAAATTTGGTGTGTCTACGCGGATGAAACCGCAGGCCACAGCTATTAAATTATAAAAGTGCACAGTATGCCGCACTCAAAATGTCCTTTTTTTGACTTACCTTCAAAATAGCATAAGGTATCTCATGGGACACATTATGAACACAGACGAGGAAGCTGTCAGGAGGTTTCCGAGGCTCTTCATCCTGAGTGCTGGACTCCTCATCAGAAGGAACAGACCTGTCTCTGTGACGGTCTGATGATGATGCTGATCTGAAAGTAGGTAAAACTTTTTTTAAGATGAAGGTAAGTATTTCATGTTTCAAGCTCGATAGGTTTGGTCTCGAATGGAGTCACATGACATTGCCACGTGATCATTTCATGATTCTGTCCACCGCACAACGTTAAGAGCCCATACTACCTACCTCAGCTTTTTATCTCGCTCGCACGATACTGCTCGCGGACTGAGTGAGAGCGAGACTGAGTGCGGTGCTGGGCGCCGATAGTTTAGGTAATTGCCTTTTACAAGAAACAGTGATTAGTTTCCTATCGGTCCATAGGAATATTTTGTGTACAAGCCGTGTATAAGTAGCTAGGCCCCGTCGCTGTCGCGCGCCGTCAAAAAGTTTCAAGGATAATCCTAATGACGTCACGCGGGGAAGCCGGGCGCGGGAGTGGTGGCGAAAATAATGGTAATTTGAAAAAAATAAAAACATAAGACCTGCTTTATAGTTAGTTGAGTTAGTATGCAAAGTTTCATGATCTAATTTCAAGTATTTTTTGAATACCAGCGGTTTATTTTTCGGTTTGGAGGTAACTTTGGAATTTTTTTTCTATCGAGAAAATTTTATGGAATCTTGTTTTTGTCAAACATACTTAGTACTTAAGGACGCTGTTACAAATGGATAGTCAAATCATTACTTTTTTACACAAAAGTATGTTTATTAAATAAAATGCTTTGCATTCTTAAAATGTTTTATGGCCGAATTGTTGATAGATGTGCATGGTACGTTCTGAACTATAAATATAATTTTAGATAGGTACAGTTTCTCAAAAAAGGTACCGAAATGAAAATTTTTACTTCGGTGCCGTTATCGAGAAACTGTACCTATTTAGAATTATATTTATAGTTCAGAATCGTACCATGCACATCTATCAATAGTTTGGCCAAAAAACATTTTAAGAATGTAAAGCATTTTATTTAATAAACATACTTTTGTTTAAAAATGTATTGATTTGACTACCCATTTGTAACAGCGTCCTTAACATTAATCCTTATCTTTACCATACCTATATTTATTTCAAAATGAGTGCTGCAGTATTTTCGACATAACGGAGGATCATGCTAAGCCATTTGAGGTAGTATAGACTCTTCGAGAAACAGCAACATTTCCAAACACAAGTCTAACCAAGCAGACATTTTTAACCAACTTCAAAAAAGGAGGAACTTACTTATTTGTTCGTCGGTAATCGGTAGCAAAAACTAAAATATTAGGTCTTTACCTATGAAATTGCCGTTCTGCAGTACTGGCCATTGCAAATCAAAATTATTTTTGTTTGGCTAAGAATTCTAATTTCAAATTAATTTTATTTTAAAAACATGGATTTTTTTTCCAAAAGTAGTCATTTGTTTATTGATTAGTGTTTCATTTTCATCGCATTTCAATCTTTTTCGTCATCATGGATACGTTAAAAATTCGAGTAATTATGGAATATGAGTACCGTCGTGGCAGCAACGCGGCACAAGCGGCACGCAACATCAACGACGTTTACGGAGCTAACACTACAAACCAACGCACCACTTGTTATTGGTTTGCTCGATTCCGTCCTGGAAATTTCGACCTGAAAAATGAAAAAAACCTCGCGGTCGTCCGAAGACTTTGGTCGACAATGACGAATTAAAGGCGATTGTGGAAGCTGATGATACACAATCTACGGCTGAATTAGCAGCAGCTTTCGACGTTAGCGTCAAAACAATATTGATCCATTTGCGTCAAATTGGCAAGGTAAAAAAGCTTGACTAATGGGTGCCCCACGAACTCAATGATCGCCAGCGCGAAGTACGCGTCGAGACGTACCTTGCACTGCTCAACAGACACAAATGAAGGAATTTTGAACCGCATTGTTACCTGCGATGAAAAATGGATTCTGTTTGATAACCGCAAGCGCTCAGCAAGTTGGTTGGATCCTGGTTCAGCACCTAAACAATGCCCTAAACGAAAAATTACCCCTAGAAAAGTGATGGTCACTGTTTGGTGGTCTAGCGCCGGTGTGATTCATCACAGCTTCTTACCAAACGGGGTGAGCATTACTTCAGATGTGTACTGTGAAGAACTGAACACAATGATGGAGAAGCTGGCACATCTCTAACCAGCATTGGTCAATCGCTCGTCTCCGCTGCTCCTGCACGACAACGCGCGACCTCATACTGCACAGCAGACGGTCTCCAAGTTGCAAGAACTGGGGTTGGAAGCTCTCCGTCATCCGCCCTACTCACCAGACCTTGCGCCTACAGACTACTACTTTTTCCAGAATTTGGATAACTTCTTGGCGGGAAAAAAATTCAATACCCGAGAGGCAGTACAAAATGCCTTTGAAGAATTTGTTGCCTCCCGTCCAGCCGATTTCTTTAAGAAGGGCATCAATAAACTGCCACTGCGTTGGCAAAGATGCATTGATTGCATGGGTGATTACTTCGATTAATACAAATAAAAAATGCATGAAAAAATTAGTTTAAATTTTTTCATACAAAACGGCAATTTCATAGGTGAAGACCTATTACTTGCAGATCACCGACTTATGAAATTTTTTTTGGAAGTGTGGCTACTAAGTAATAACAGCCGCACGAGTCGATCCATCACATTAAGCTACGCTTGCTGGGGTTGGTCCGTGGCTGGGTGACCATCTTTACATGCTGAGACTCCTCCGTGCCTCGGAAAGCACGTTAAGTCAATGGTCCCGGCTGCCATTCGTGGATCTTTGACAGTCGTTACGGGTCGTCAGAAGCCCGAAAGTCTGATAACCAGTCTTACCAAGGGGTATCGTATTACCCAGTTAATGGGTTGTGGTGGTCAGATAGGCAGTCGCTCCATATAAAATACTGGTATTCAGCTGCATCCGGTTAGACTGGAAGCCGACCCCAATATAGTTGGGAAAGGCTAGGTAGATTGCAGTGTTTTTTTTGGAAGTACTTAGGTTATTTTTTTTTTGTCTTGCCTGATGCTAGTTAGCCAAGCTCTGCTACTAGGATCATCGCCCACTCTCTTCAGCAACAACCTGGCCCCTGGTCTCGCTGATGCGGCCCTCAGGACCCTTTCATGCGGAGCCAGGACCCTCTGCGTGGGGGCACGGGACGGCACCTCCTCGACCATGACATAAGAGCCGCGGGCGGAGCGGCAGACACCAGCTTTTGTTAGGCATTGTGCAATAGCCTGTAAAGGAAGATGATGAATCAGTATTAATAACTTAAAATTAAAAATTAACAGCTGTCCTGCTGGGGAATATGTTGCGCCACTTCTTCTTCCCAGCTAAAGCACTAGGAAGTGGTGAAGGACGGGAGTGCCGGGGGACTGTCTCAAGTCATTTTGACGTTCGAAAATAGCTGATTCACAGCCTAGTTTGAATGAATGAATTTTGATTTTGATTTTAGAAAAAAAAAAGAGAGTGGCACTCTCTTTTTTTTATTGGGTAGCCCGCGAAGTTCAAATTTACTAAAGTATTTGCAATTTGTTCCTTAAAATATTGGTATTCAGCTGCATCCAATTAGACTGGAAGCCGACCCCATCATAATTGGGAAAAGGCTAGGCAGATTTGATAGCAAGAGACGCAAGGTGAGTGCCCAAAGAGTGCAGGTTTAAACTATTTTAATGCACCCTAGTGAAAGCGTTAGGAAAGGCAAGGCTGAAGTAGAAAAAAAACTTCCGTTTTTTTCTTCAACCACGGATATCTAGATGGTGTTAGGCTTGACCCAGTGGTAACGACCGCGACTTACGCGTTGAAGTCGAGTGAGTCCGGTGAGTTGAGTCGTAAGTCGTAGGTTCGAACCCAGACAGGCACTTTACAATTACACTTGCGTGCAATAAAATCGATCCATCTCATTCTCCTTTTAATTAACAAAAACCTAATATAGTATTGTGTACTAAACCTTCCTGAATGTATGAAGATTATGTTAGTAAAAAAATATCATAACTGATTCATAACTTATTGAGAGAAGCGCGATCTTAAAAACATACAGATCGATTGAAGAACCACCGTTTTTTTCATGTCGGTAAAAAAATCAAAAAAAAGTCACGCAGCTTTTTCAAAAAAAAGTGAGTGATAAGAATATCTGAAGAATGGAGTCGATCTTGTCAAGAATATTGCTTTTATCAAAATAAAGGGTATGTAAAAAATAAACTTTATCTTACCTACCTTCACACAATATAAAATAATTAAAATATACATTAACATCTTTGAGCTATCATCTTTCAAATAGAGAACATGGGGTGGGCCAATTTTTTTGCACGCAAGTGTATTTCATTACATTAAAACATCGTGAGGAAACCGGCATGCTCTAGAACCAGAAATTCGAACACGTGACATGTCCAACCCACACTGGGCCCGCGTGGTGGATTACAGCCCACTGCCTCTCACAGAGAGGAAGCCTGTGTCCCAGTAGTGGGAAAATTATAGGCTGATTATGCTTATGCTTATGACTGTGAACTTAATTAACACCCTGGACACACTCTGAGCCCCATTTACGTAAATGGGGCTCAGAATCTTAAACTCACCTCATTAGCCGTTGTATCCTGCGTCACCTTCAGTATAGAATACGCCTCGTGTCTCGCCACAGCATACACGACTAGGAAGTGTATCTTCCTTCTCTCGTGAGGAGAGGAAGGCTCCAGGTCTCCTCGACAGCTCTCTCCGGCTAACTCTTCGCAGCAACGGGAGAATATGAGTAGGGATGCCATGTTTAAAGGCTGGTTTGTTGGTGATCTGGAAGTTTGTTCAGAAAATATAATAGAGCGAGGACGACTACGTCGAGGTGTTGAGCTAACATCGTGTGCGGGTTGTTGAGCTCCCTAAAATAGGGTTGAGCTACACGAGTGTCGATGATTTACATTATAGAAATTATAGTTTTCTTTTGACAGAGTGATTGAATGAAGATTGTTTCTGTAGGATGCCTAGTTCTAGACCAAAATGAATATAGGAACGAACTTGATTCGTACCGAAAGGATGGATAATACCAGAAGACAGATGTGTCAAAAGTCTGTAGAAAAGTGTGAGGGGACTACATGACATGCTAGGTAGATGGATAAAGTGGCGTCATCTTTTCCATACGATGGGTAGAAAATAAAAATATACAGGTCAAATTAAATTAGCTAGCAAAACTTCACAGACGTGATGGGTAGGTATATGGGTATTCATATAAGTAGTGTTAAATAATTAACAAATGTTTCCTCTCTCCTATTTTCTGTGCCCGACAGGGTCCACATGAAATTATAACTTTACCACCTAAGAATACCTGTACCTACACATGGAATGCAATAAAAGTATTGAGTATGGACAAAAAAAAAAAATTATGATTTTTTTTTGGGGTCATTAACCACAGTACTTAGTTGAAATATTAGTTTTGAAAAAATCTGTTTTTTTTTTTTTGTGTAAACTTCACAAACGTGATGAGTCATTCAATCAACTCAGCCAATCGCAGTCCACTGCTGGACATAGGCCTCTCCAAGGTTGCGCCACAACACCCTGTCCTCCGCCTTCCGCATCCAGTCTGCCCCAGCCACTTTCTTCAGGTCATCGGTCCATCTAGCTAGGGGGCGTCCCACACTACGCTTACCGATACGCGGTCTCCACTAGGACTCGTCTGCTCCACCGGCCATCGGTAATCGATATCTAAATATTCTAAACACGATAAAACAGATATCTCAATTCATACTTCAAGTAACAACACTACCAGAGCGGTCGTTGACCCCAAAAAAAAAATCATCAAATCTTTTTTATTTTGTCTTGTTTATAAAATTATACCATCTTGTCTGCGGAGTTTCACTAGCTAATTTAATTTGACCCTGTATGTATAAAAAGTACATACCTAAGTCGGACGTGCCTGTATCCAGGTCTGAGACACTGCAGAGGGATGACTCGTTGTGATAACATGTAGTTTGTGTCAGCGTCGAATATGTCGAACCTTAGGAACGCTAGCTCGGGGAAGTTGATCTGGAAATAAATAAAAATACTTGTCATAAAAACATGCCTTCAAACCTCTCAAACGTCAAATGTACACCGTGTGTACGTAAGGAGAAAACTTTATGTATGTCGTAGGCGATTTGTATGATTCCACTTGTTACAAACGGCGCGCGGCGTCGTCCGTATAAAAACGCTCGCAGTTTTGAAATATTTTGAAAGAAAGAAGGAAAATACGTTTATTTGCGGTAAACATGACGCAAAGGACAACAAAATAAAATAACAATTTATAAAACAAGTTTTGGGGAAAATATGCGTCACATCTACGCAAAACGGCTACCGCTCAGCATAATGCCGCGACCCCATGCGAAACGGAGCCCCAGCGCTGGTTTTCAGCGATAGCCGGCGTTGACGCGATGACGTCGACCGGTGCAGCATGTAACAAATAATATGCAATTAAAAAATAAATAAAATATAAAGTTAATTCTAAAGAAAATATGCCGAAGGCAAAATGTAAATTGCCTTGTTACTATATAATATACCACAACATTTATTTTGATGGACAATTCAAACACCGTTTACAAAATGCTGCGGCAAATTGAAGTATTTAGTTCTATTTCTCAAGGCTCTCGCTGGCTACTACCGCGGCACCGCTCGCTCGGCTCGCACGCGGTTGGTCACAGTTCTAACCTACCTAACCCATTTGTTCGGGGTGCTTAGTTACTGCGACCAATTCGGATCGCGCGTGGTTAGTCACAGTTCCGTCTGAACTTACAATAGTAATCAATGTCGAAATTATAACAATTGAACGAGTTGCCAATTTGCCTACGGCATATTTCATAACTGCGAGCGTTTATAAACGGACGACGGCGTATGTATAAGGCCTCTGCCCGGCGGCGGCGCGTCTCGCATTGTCCCGCCCCGCTTCCGCGCCGCTGTTTTCGAGGTCCGGTCCATTTGTTTTTACGCATAAAATCCTGTCGCTCCCGCGCCGCCGCCGCTGCCGCCTCGCTGCGCGCAAAATTCGAGGCAGAGGCCTAATGGCGAATCATACAATCTGCCTGCGACATGTACCTATACAAAATTATTTTCAGTATATGCGAAACCTGAATATAGTTTGTTCAGAATAAATAACTGAACCGATTCCAATAATTTTTATACCGTGTTATATTTTGCCCCAAAATTAATTAAAAAAGGTTACAATATGGACACCGCGCGACGAGCACAAGTCACTGCAGGTCATAGCGGCGCGGCACTAGGCACGGACGCACAGCAGGCGCCGCGTGGTGATCATGTTTTTGTACGGACAACCAGGTAACATAACAAGCTTATAACTTTGTGATTTTTCATGATAAATTTATGAAATTTTGTACATAGATTCTTTACATAAAAATACTAGACACGTGTTTCGGGTTTCGCATATTATTATGCTAAAACTGATGTTGTATAAAGTTTTCGTAAATATTTCGTATATATTTTTTTCGTTTAAATTTCGTATAAAGTTTTCGTATATATAATATTTAGTAACACAGGGTGTTAGGTTAAACGAGGGACATCTGTAGAACTAATTCTGAAATATGTAAAAAAAAATCTGCTGTCTCGTACATTTTGATCGCGTAGGTTTTGCACTTTGCAGAGAACAGCTGATTTTCTTTTTAATATTTCACGGTTAGTTTCATTTTCGTGAGTCCTCCTTTAAAGTATGTCCCTGGTTTAACTTAACACCGAGTTTATATAAACGTAAAATACCATCATCGCGGGCTAATAGTAGTTGTGAACCTATGGGGTTGTTCATTCGAGCACACATTGGGGGATTTTTAATGGGGTTCATAAGTGTATAAATAAGCGTTTGAGCCAATGCCCGTAGCTTTTTATCTCGCTCGTTGCTCGCGGACTGAGTAAAATCGAGACTCGAGTGCGGTATTTTACGTAATTGCTTTTTTCGGTGAAAATAATAGTAATTTGAAAAAAAAAAAAAACATAAGACCTGCTTTATAGTTAGTTCAGTTAGTAAGTATGCAAAGTTTAATTATCTAATTTGAAGTATTTTTTGAATACCAGCGGTTTATTGTTCGGTTTGGAGGTAACTTTTTTTCTATCGAGAACATTTTATGGAATCGTGTTTTCGTCAAACATTAATCTTCAACTTTACCATATATTTATTTCAAATTAATGCTGCTGTATTTTCGACATAACGGAGGATCATGCTAAGCCATTAGAGGTAGACGCTCTTAAGGAGGAGGGGAGGCTCTTAAGAGGGATATTACATTTAGACCGTGATTTTTGCGTAAAATGGCCAACTTTGGCGTTCTTATTCTGAGAAACTGTAAGACTTCGACAACTTTGACTTATTGAGTGGTGGAGAATATATTTGATAGCGGCCTCGCTTTTCGAAATTTTTCTTATCTTTACAAAAAAAAACCAAAATTCCGAAGCAAGTCTTATGTTTCATTAAATGCGCGACTGCATTTTTTCGAGCTCGTGGATTGACTAATAAAAAAGATAATAGTACATTTTGATACAAACGGCTCGGGTATTAATTCCACCTCGAATGCAATAACAAATGTCCACGTGTATCAAACGACGTTTTTCAATACACTTTTGAAGAAATAAAATAAAATGACGAAAAATATTTAAAATAACGAAAACTATGACTTAAATTTTCTTTTTTTTCCGCGCTTTGCTTTCGCCAGGTTAAAGGAGAAGCAAAGGTATAAAGCCGATACACAGCCTAATATGAAAAATAGAAAATTCAAATATTTTTGAATTTAGAACACAAATAAATGTTAATTTGTTCATAAACATTTTTTTTTTATTGTAATAATCATGGCTTTTGCTGATATTCTATTCATAAACATTATTTAAATATTCAAAAAATATTAACGCCGTAAAGACGCATAATATCTCTTTGCCGAGATTTAAAAAAAAAACATTCACCTCCGAATAGAGACGGTGTGAATAGAGGCATTGAACCAATTTGGACTAAGTATAGGTATAAGTTATCTGTGGCAATTTTTATTCCCGCACACGTGTTGGAAAATGAAAAATCGCACGCGTGTGAAATACATTGCATTGTGAACCTAACCGTTGTGCAATATGAACCAGTTTTCGAGGAAGTGTATTGAAAAACCTCTTTTATCTGTTCTGTGGATTGACTACTGAATAAAAAGACAAATTAAATGAAACATATATATTAATATCTCTTAAATAATGTTTAGCCCATAACGGCCTCAGAATTTTGAAATATGTATGAAAGAGCTATTAAAAAAAGCAAACCATAAAACTACAAAAAACGCTCAGAATTAACTGTAAATTTCTCCTTACATATTCAGCCTATAATGTTCCCACTGCTGGGACACAGGCTTCATCTCGGTGAGAGAGAGCAGGCCCTAATCTACCACGCGGGTCCAGTGCAGCTTGCTAGATGTCTTCGAATTTTTAGTTCTAGGACATGCCAGTTTCCCCGAACAACCCTCGACCCCGGCAGGCGTCGCCGTCGGCCTTATCGGACCCCATCACTACTGACATCTCTTTGAGGCGCGCGTGGAACACAACGCGCCGTCCGCAAGCCCGCGCCTACGGTGGCCGGCTATTAGTACCCGCCGTCCAGGGTGTCTCCTGCGGCAACTAGGGGCGTAAGGGCGCAAAGGTTGCCTCTCCCTCACGCGTTCCGCCGCCTCCTTCGCGAGCATTATTTATTTATTTATTAAAACTTTATGCACAAGTAAAAAAATACTGTGCAAAGGCGGACTAAATGCCTGAGGCATTTTCTACCAGTCAACCTTAGGGTGATGCAGAGAGAAGACATGGCAGGTGCAACATAACTCGGAAAAGAATAAATACTAATAAATACATACATACATACATATAAACAGAATAAACTTTGTCAGGAGAAATAACGATAGGTAGAGGAGAAAAAGAATCCAGCAAATCAGCGCTGGGATGATTCTGCCAACTTTATACGAATATGTTCACGTGCCTTCACTTTGAACGATAGCATTACTGTTTCGCAGAAGGAGGTGACGGCCTCCCATGCACTCTCGCTCCGTACCATGGCCTGGACCAGGGGGTCTACTCCCTAAGTCTGTCCGTCCGTCCGTCCGTCCGTCTTTCCGTCCGTCTGGCATAACGATCCATCAAAACAAGTGTAAAAGTTAAATTTTTCGGACGGACAAAAACACATCGGGAGTAGGGACAACTGTCAAATCGTGTTGTCATTCATATTTCATTCGGGCTCCGAACCAATCATCCATCCGTAGTTGATACGGAGTAGGAAACGCACGTAACGAAGGCCGAAACTACGGGCTTCGTGCTTAGGGAGTGGACCCCCAGGTTCGGGCGCGAGAGATCGCCGCCGCCGATCGTTCTTAGTTATAGTAGCCTTACCTTAAAATTAAAAGTCTCGTTCCATATA
Organism: Cosmia pyralina; assembly: GCA_946251885.1. Classification (NCBI taxonomy): domain Eukaryota; kingdom Metazoa; phylum Arthropoda; class Insecta; order Lepidoptera; family Noctuidae; genus Cosmia; species Cosmia pyralina. The sequence continues at coordinate 4,670,317 of OX276368.1, read as the reverse complement.
GGATTCAGCGCGTTCTTCCTTGCGACTTTGGTCCTAATCTTCTTACAGTCAGCAGGGACACCTAATATCTCTACTTCAACGAAGGCATTGTAGAAGGAGTAGACGTTTTCGGCGACGTATTGTCCCGATATCACAGCCAGAGTTAGGTGAGCTGCGTGGATACCGTCGAATTCTTTGTCCATTGGGTTGAATCTGTAAAAAGGCCATGATTCAGAGTGTTTTATGGAGATGATATGTGGGTTGGGTAGAAATAGAATACAGGGTGTAAGTGTAAACAGTGGCAATATTTTAAGGGGTCATTGTACTCATCATTATGAACAACTTTTACAACTTTTATTATGGGACCAAACCTGGAATCGTGGAAAAAAATCAGCTGTTCCCTACATTTTGATTTGACGAATTAAAACCTGAAATCGCGAAAAAAAAAATCAGCTGTTTAATGTACTGATTTCGCGATTTCAGGTTTGGTCCCATAATAAAAGTTGTTCATAGCGATGAGTACCCCTTAAAATATTAAAATAAAATGAGAAAAACTACCAACAACGAATTAATAATAATAATAATTTTATTTACGTCCTTTTTACAAAGTAATACATTTACAAATCTTACAAATTCTTAGTAGTACCAAGTTCTTAACAGATTAGCTTAAATACTTTTATAGAAACTAGTATAATTTAATTTACACATGTTTGTTACCTATGAAAGGTGCGTTGGTACTACATTATAACTTGTGGCGACCTGCCTGAGCTAGGTTAATAAAAACCTGTGTTTCAGGCCATCCCCAGACTAAGCGATCAGCTGATTATTTCTTCATAGTTAATTGGTTATTGAAATAATACTATCCTACTTATATTACTAAATACAAATAAAAAATTACCAATTTAATATAATATCTACATAATTATTGAAGCACTTCTTGAAGTTTTTCTGTGGCTGTGTAATCAAGTCCACCCAAATATTCGCATATCTTCAGACTACAAAGTTTATAAGTAGCACTATAAATATTAAGTATCCTTTAGCTTATTATATAAATGGGGTCCTAAATAGATATAGAACCGGTTTACAAAAGCATGCCTAGTTTGTGGCTTTATGCAGACCAAATCCTTCCTTCTCTTGTCAGAAGGTACTGGCTTATAAGCTAGTTCAACGTGCTGGTGTAACATGATGTTTTTGATTAGGGTCCTATTAATTTTAAACCTCACCTTCTGTAAGCAATGTGTCCCGGATCCCACATCACGCTAGGTTTCCGCACGTACCCAGCAGATCCGTTGCTCTCATACATAGCTGCATTGACTGCCATTGCCGCATCTTCAGTCTGATAGTTCAGCGCCACTAGCTGAACACCGCATGACCAGAACGTAACAGGATCGAAGTTCGATGAGTCTATTCTTAGGCTGTGAAAGAAAGAGGGTGATGAGATTTTTGCATGTGGGAGGGAGAAGATAAGATAAGATAAGATATATTTATTTGTCAAAAACACGTGTAGGTTTACATTCAGTTGGAATGATTACAAAAAAAGAAGTTTCAGCATGTTTTGCCTAGAAAGGCGTACAAATTGAGTAATAATATAATTCCAAGTACAAAAATTATAAAGTAGTTTAAGTTAATAAAATAATAATAACAATTAATGTCTAAAGAACATCATTCAAATAGTCGTCAACACTGTAGTAACATTTATTTATTAAAAGTTTCTTCATGCTTTTACTAAAACTATTGATATTCAAATCTTTGTATGCCTTTGGTACCTTATTGTATAATTTTGGGGCCATACAGAATACACTCTTACGCATGAGAGCTTTTTTAGCACCGTGTACACGAAGTCTCCGATTATAGAAGGATAGATGACCATCAAAAAAACGAGCGAGGCTTACAGTTGTCATATATGATGTGTAACATCTGACATCTCACCTTGGTAAGAATCAACATTAGTGGGGATCCGCACTAGTAGCCGCGAAATTCTAATTTTCTTACGTTTTTTGAAATTTGCAGGTCAGTATCAGGTTGTATCTTGATCAAAATATGATTAGCGACAATAACACACATGTATTTACATAATTGTAACCATAAGAATCTTAAATACATCTAATCTCATGATTTCCGAAATCAAACTTAAAGAGAACATATTTGTTATAGCCGCGAATCATATTTTTATCAACATACAACCTGCACCCTAATTGCGTAACACATTATCGATCGGAGTTGGTTTCATTTTGAAACAAATTGCTAATCCATTGCTTCATATGTTCGAAAAATTTGTCTGCTCGACAACGTAAATAACGCAATAAATGTTGTTGAACTGTCAAAATGAAACCAACTCCGATTGATAATGTGTTATGCAATTAGGGTGCGGATACTGACCTAAAACTTGCAAGAAAATGGAAGAAAATTTGAATTTCGCGGGCTACTACTGCGCAAACGCCTTAAATCCAACTCTAGGACCGCGTTCGCTCATTGGTCAAATCAAATAGCGCGCGCTTCTACGGTTTCCTGTTACACACTTCCGTCCCATTTCACGAAATCACTCCCACAGATTGCAAGAAAGCGAGAGGAAAAATGTTACACATCAAAAATTGTGATCAACGTTAAGTTATGCTTGCTACGGTTGGTCTTTGAACAGGTAACCATCCATCACATAAGGAAATAATAACCCTCCGTGCCTCGGAAACTTTAGGCCGTAGGACCCGGCTGTCATTCGTATACATGTTACGGTAACTGTGATTAATTGAAAATTATTAATAATTGTCTATCATTATTAATAATTACCGAAAGTCGGGGTAAAAGTAAGAAATTAATCACATTTACCGGTGATTATTAATAATGTACCTAACCTTAGTACCTATAAATGTGGGATTGTATGGCAAAATAAACGAGCACAATTACTAATTAAAACTTTATTCTCGAACACGTAAAAGAATCAGCGTTACACCGTGGCTGTCCGTCGTATATTCGCTATCGCCATTACTCCTCCTTTTCACTCGCACACATACTTCTCTCTTTCTTTCATCCGCTGCGTTCCGTTTTAACATTTAGTTTGGCTGCGTTCTTTAAATACAATATTCATCCCACATAAATGTAATCGTTTTAAAAGTTTATTTAGTATTTTAGTTCAGTACCTTTAAGTATTGTGGTAGGTATTATCAATAAATACCTAACAAAGAAATAGAAGAAAGATTTTAATTTTTAATGTTGCTTTTACGGAGTCTCTGATTATGCTTATATTTTTAAGCAAAACAAAAGAATAAACGAATTTGCATGTAAGTTTCTTTTAGACATGTATTTGTAAGTACCTACTGTGGTATTATAAATAAATACTTACTGGACAAATAACTTCGAGTCTTATTTTATTTTATTACTTTTACCGACGAGAGTAATGAATTATTAATAACAACTGTTAAAAGTGATGAATTTCAATTTGATATTCACATTTACCAAATCAAAAAAAAAAATCAAAAAAAAAAAAATAAAAAAAAAAAAAAATATTAAAAAGTAAAAAAAATAAAAATAAAAAAATAAATAAAAATAATAAATAAAATAAAATAAATAAATAATAAATTTCAATTAATCACATTAACCGTAACATCTTTGACAGTCATTACAGGTAGTCAGAAGCCCAAAAGCCTGACAATCAGTCTTACCAATACCTGGGCTGTACAGATCAGATAGGCAGTCGCTCCATGTAAAATGCCAGTTAAACTAAAAGCCGACCGCAACAAAGTTGGGAAAAGGATGGCCAGAGAATGACTCACCCGGCGGGATATGTCCTTACAAGCTGCGTTTCCGTATGTGCTGTCAGAGCCATGGGGTGCTTCCTGCAGATCTTCTTGCCGATCGCCTCGTTGACTGAGGAGCAGCGGTAGCAGGGGTGGTGTACTGCTGGCGCGTTCAGGCAGCGGGGGCGGGGCTGTTGCGCTATCTGTGGGGTTTTAAAGCTTTTTGTTGTAAGATCTTAACAAGTGAATTTTTGGATGATACCCTCCAGTCTTTGACTAACATCCAGAAGTCCAAACTCAAGGTCTGCCAACAAGCAATGGAGAATGGCAAAACAAAAATAGCTGACGTGGCTCAAAAGGTGCCCAACTTAAATGAGACTAGGCAGGACATGTCTGCTGCATGCCGGACAAACTGTGGGCCCAGACAGCACAGAACTGGTGCCTTGAGACCATAGAAACCACCAGCTCTTTGTCCTGCGAGCCACATTTAGGAAGCATAAGCAAATTCCCCCACCAGATAACACTAAGTTAAAGCGCAAAGCTTAAATGATATTCCCAATAATAAGCCACAAGACCGCATTCGCCAGCCGCCAGTTCTTGTGAGCTCTTTCATTTATAGAGACATTGCTAAAACTATTCACTTAACTAGGCTAAATCACCATGAAGTCAGGGTTAAGGTACAAAGTTGGCTTCAGGATCAGGATTACGTTCGAACAGGAGAACTACTTCACCTCCGGCAGTAGCCGTACAAACTTCTTTTACCAATTTTTTATCAATCGCAATCTCAACAATTTCAGTAAGGGCTGATTTTTCAATAGGTTGATAACTTTTATCTGAAGAATAAATGTGACATTTTGACATATTGTCTATACAAAAGCTGTCAAACCGCCACATTTATTCCTCTGATACAAATTATCTGACTATCGAACAATCAGCCCTTAGACACATAAAAATACTATTACTACAACACTTATACATGCGAATACATACTAACTCAATCATACACACACCCTTACACACACTTACACCCCCTCTTACACACGCTCACTCTCACATGCACACCTCCACGTCCACACACACACATTACTACTCCGTTTAATAATTTCTTTTACTCCTAGTTTAACTTATGAAATAATTTTATTGTACGTTTCAAACCTGTTTTTGCCATGTATACAATATTACACACTTTTTTAACCGACTTCAAAAAGGAGGAGGTTCTCAATTCGTCGGAACCTTTTTTTTTATGTATGTTCCCCGATTACTCGAAGATGGCTGGACCGATTTGGATTTTTTTTTGTTTTATTCGAGAGGGTAGGTATACATCACAGTTGGTCCCATATAAAATTGATTAACTTTGCTTCGGTAGTTTTTGAGTTAGCTTCAATAATACGTATTTTTTCCTCACTTTTATATGGATGATGTTCTAGTTTGTTTTGCAGGTAGTGGTATTACAATTTGTGTGGGGTAGGTACACAACTAAAAACTGAAAAATATAAACTTTTTTACAAAAAAATACAACCGACTTCCAAAAACAACACTACAAAGTGAAAAATAACTTTAATTTCGGAAGTCGGTGGCAAAAAACGAAAATACATTTAACTAGACACCGACTTTCGAAATTAAATTTATTTTTCACTTTGTAGTGTTGTTTTTGGAAGTCGGTTGTATTTTTTTGTAAAAAGTTTTTTTACTGAAGGTTTTTGGTATCATAGTGACAGCAGAACACTGACTCCTAAGTCACAGGACATCCTAGTTTGGGAGTCAGGGTTTACTCTATTGTATGACCTTTATTTCATTGAAATTCATGCGACCTAGTTTAAGCATTGTTGAAGGTTTTTGTATAAAATAAAGATTTTTATTTTTTATTTTATTTTAAATATATCTATGCTTGAGACAGTGAGGGGTTGCAGCAGACCACGTAGGAGATGGCGGACGGAGCTGGATAGGTTCCGTCAAAATTGGGAAGAGGACGCGTGGGCTCGCGAACGATGAAAGGAGTGGAGGGAGGCCTTTGCCCAGGAGTGGGACAGAGCAAAAAAAAAAAAACCAGCAATATTTCATTGGATGTGCTGGGCAGAAACTACAGAATGAATTTTTGTGCTGCCACCATCTTCACGTACTAATTTTGCCTAATCCACCTAGTACTTGACTCAAAACCTATACATTCGGTTTCGTTCTAATAAACCGGTTTTTCTAACCGGTTTTTGAAGGAGTTAACATAAAGGTGTTTTCTGATTAAACGGGTTAGAGCAATAAAAACCGATTAATATGGACGTATGATAAATAAACGGTGTTCAGTTAGTAAGATTTTTTTTGTTTCGGGACGGTCAACGCGTTTACCGACGTATGCCCCTCGTCGAATAAACCAGATAAAGTTCTTAAAACGTTCACGAAATAAAACAGTACTAACCGGTATATTTTTAACCGGTTCCGAGCCTTTGTGAGTACCACATACCTGAACTTTTTAAAGGTTCCAAAACACCTCAGTATTTTCTGGACTATTGGTCCTTTTAATCATTAATGATCGGTGGGCTAAGTCTATACTTATGACGTCAGACAGTGGACTGGCTGAGGACGCGACAATCCAAAATTAATTGTCAATCAACAAGACCATACATCCAAGCATATTTAATAAACTTTGGACTACATAATCAGCCTATAATGTTCCCACAGCTAGGACACAGGTCTCCTCTCGGTGAAAGGGAGCGGGTCCACCACGCGGGCCCAGTAGTGTAATATTATACAAGTTACACATTCTCCATTCTTCTTCTTCACTTACCGTGCTTGTACTGTCGCTGCTCTCAGAAGACTCGAAGCTGCTCCCCGGTGCGGTATCCTTGGGGGCATTGCTCGGCTGCTTCATAGAACTACGCGGAGATAGCGGGCTCAGACCGCGGAATTTTATCGCCTGTAGAAGGAAAATTATCTTTTGACATTTTTTTCCCGATTACGGGAAAGCCAAAGGAGGCGAGTTGACATTTTTGTCCCAAATGTTGGGGTCGGCTCCCAGTCTAACCCGATGCAGCTGAATACCAATAATTTACGTGGAGTGGCTGCCTATCTGACCTGTACTGCTCACTTACTGGGTAATACGATAACCCTTGGTAAGACTGGTTGTCAGACTTTCGGGCTCCTGACGACCCGTAACGACTGTCAAAGATCCACGAATGATAGCCGGGACCAATGGCTTAACGTGCTTTCCAAGGCACGGAGGGGTCTTGGTATGTAAAGATGGTCACCCACGGACCGACAGTGGCAAGCGTAGCTTAACCTGATCAATCGACCCGTGCGGCTGTTATTACTTAGCCACAATTAAGCCCGTAAATATAGGCTTCCAAGTGGATAAGAATCGTAAACCTCAGAAATTAACAATGTACGGTCATACTTGATAACATTTAATACCCCGTTTACATTCAACCCATTTCCACGGTAACTTGCAAGTTAATGGGAAATAAAATGGGCAACGCGAATGTGTAAACAGGTCGCTTCCCTTGCCTTTGAGGTTGCCGTTTGCCTTGCCTGGCGATCCCCAAATTGGTGGTTTTTTGGCGGACATCAAAGGGCCGGCAACAATCAATCTGCCTAGCCTTTTCCCAACTATGTTGGGGTCGGTTTCCAGTCTAACCGGATGCAGCTGAATACCAGTATTTTACATGGAGCGACTGCCTATCTGACCTCCACAACCCATTAACTGGGTAATACGATACCCCTTGGTAAGACTGATTGTCAGACTTTCGAGCTACTGACGACTGCCAAAGATTGACGAATGACAGCCGGGACCAACGGCTTAACGTGCTTTCCGAGGCACGGAGGAGTCTCAGTATGTAAATATGGTCATCCCTCCACGGACCGACCCCGGCAAGCGTAGCTTAACCTGATGGATCGACCCGTGCGGCTGTTATTACTTAGCCACGAACGCGAGCGCGTATGACTGTTTATGTAGGTATTGCTCTCTCTACGTTCTCCATTGTTGAAAAGACATGTGACGAGACAATGTAAGCACTCATTTCTCTTGACGTTGCCACAGCAGTATTTAGGGAAACATTGCCGGCAGCGCGAATGGCAATGGTAATGGCTGATTGTAAACTGGGCAGTAAAATAATTAACGTACCTGAACATAAGTGACCATATCACTAAGCTCCCTCGCAATCTGGTTACTTCTCTTCCGAGTAGGAGCATGCTTCACGCTCCCAGAGGTAGTCTCAGCATCTCCCTCACTTCTTCTGAAGCTCTGGTAGAGTGACAGAGAGGTCCGACCGCATTTGTCTTCCATTGAGTTTAAGATTTTATGGAGTTCTTTTTCTGTAAGTTATAAGTATTTTCTTTACGACTAATACAACCTTTTTTACGAAAAAATACAACCGACTTCCAAAAACAACACAAAAAACTTACAACGAAAAATAACTTTAATTTCGGAAGTCGGTGTCTGGTTAAATGTATTTTCGTTTTTTGCCACCGACTTCCGAAATTAAAGTTATTTTTCACTTTATAGTGTTGTTTTTGGAAGTCGGTTGTATTTTTTTGTAAAATGTTTTTTTTTTCACTTTTTAGTTGTGGTACCTACCCCACACACATTTTAATACCACTACCTGCAAAAGAAACTAGAACATCATCCATATAAAAGTGGGGAAAAAAATACGTATTATTGAAGTTAACTTAAAAACTACCCAAGCAAAGTTAATAATTTTATATGGGACTAACTTCGAGGCCTTTCGAATAAAACAAAAATTTTTCAAATCGGACAACTCTGCAAAAAGTCATGCGTGGTCAAAAAAAAAAAACAGACGTGTCGAATTGAGAACCTCCTCTTTTTTTTTCGTCGGTTAAAAATAAAAGGGGCAACCTATATTTTTGTTTATTAGAAGAATAATATTATTCTTTATTACGTAAAGGTGCGTTATAACGGTCGAAAATATCGGATGCGTTATTCTGATAATGCGTCCAGATTCCTTGCCACACACACCCTGCGTTTTTATCGTCCGATATTTCTATCATTGAGGTACAGTACGACATAACTTATGTAGCATAGATTTGCATTAATTAATTTCAACTTTACGAATGTATTTGGTTATTAATGACTACAAGTTTGCGTAAAGATAATTTTGGCCTAAAGTAGTAATAAAAACCTGTGATTTTGAAAGCGCACTCAGTTCGGATCGTGATCGGTTTTACGAATTTTGCCGATACTACAAAGGGCCCCCGAGACGGTCAAACGGTTTGATTTAAACACGTAGATCGTGGTTTGAATCAAACCATTTTGATCGTTTACACAGCTAGTTTGAGAGGTTTGTCAAACATTCACGGGTTTGAAGTTTGTTTGATGAAATTTCATATTTTTGTTGTGTTTGACGCGCCGTTTGATCGTTTTCGACGTGTTTGAATAAACACGGCTCAGTTTTGCGCTGGAATTAGAACTTTAAGCAATGAGTTTCTGTAAGACACATCATCCATTCTAAAAAAAAGTTTTTATCATCATCTGGTGCGGTATTTTCTAGCACTCTCTGTAGATGTTCATGTGTGAAACGATACCTTAATTTTCTTCTTCTTCTTCCTTCTTTTCTTTGAACCAAATTCTTTTCTTTTCTTTTTACATTTTAAGTAGGATAATAATGTAATAAACGGCAGGAAATTGCGGTCCTTGTTCGAGGACATTTCACAATTTATCTGCGTCACAAGTCTGATAACGGTGGCGTACATAACCAAACAGCGTAGTGCCGTTTGATGAACCTTCAAACCTGCATCAAACGGTTTCATCAAACACGTAAGGTTTGAATCAAACTGTTTGACCGTCTCGGGGACCCTTAAGTTGTGTCGTAGGTAGTTTAGCTCTACCAGTACCTACTAACGTCATTAACGTAGATGTGTGTAAGATCGTATGCGTCTTAATGCAAAATGTTCTAAGAACTCATAACCGAGACCTCTTGTACTGAGGCATCTCATGCGGAAACACTGTCCGCATGAAGTGCCTCTTCGGTACATGACTCATTAACTTGGTTTTATTCATTAATTTGTTACTAATCCTAGTGTATAAGTTGTATCTAAGATGTTTACTAACAAAAATGGATCCTATGTTGTCCCAAATAAAAGAATTTTGAATTTAAATTTTGAATTTGAATAACGGAACATCGCAGGACGGAGGAACGCAAGGTCCTACTTCTTTTATCGTATCCGATATTACCGACCAATATGTCGAGTTTACTGACGATTCTATTAATGAACCAGTGTTCTTATTTCAAACTTGAACCCACATATCCCATTAATCGCATATCGGATAGGGTTTTTGGAAAATCGTTTCTTATTAAACGTAGTATCTAGCGATTTCATGAAATCATGAGGTTTGAGGTCAATTCTAACTTATGAAGTTGTATTGCTGATTCTAATGATTATAATTCTGTAAAGCCATATTAGCTACGGCCGCGTCTCATATTAGGTCTTTACCTATGAAATTGCCGTTCTGCAGTACTGGCCATTTCAAATCAAAATAATTTTTGTTTGGCTAAGAATTCTAATTTCAAATTAATTTTATTTTAAAAACATGGATTTTTTTTTCCAAAAGTAGTCATTTGTTTATTGATTAGTGTTACATTTTCATCGCATTTCAATCTTTTTCGTCATCATGGATACGTTAAAAATTCGAGTAATTATGGAATATGAGTACCGTCGTGGCAGCAACGCGGCACAAGCGGCACGCAACATCAATGACGTTTACGGAGCTAACACTACAAACCAACGCACCACTTGTTATTGGTTTGCTCGCTTCTGTTCTGGAAATTTCGACCTGAAAAATGAACCTCGCGGTCGTCCGAAGACTTTGGTCGACAATGACGAATTAAAGGCGATTGTGGAAGCTGATGATACACAATCTACGGCTGAATTAGCAGCAGATTTCGACGTTAGCGTCAAAACAATATTGGTCCATTTGCGTCAAATTGGCAAGGTAAAAAAGCTTGACAAATGGGTGCCCCACGAACTCAATGATCGCCAGCGCGAAGTACGCGTCGAGACGTGCCTTGCACTGTTCAACAGACACACAAATGAAGGAATTTTGAACCGTATTGTTACCTGCGATGAAAAATGGATTCTGTTTGATAACCGCAAGCGCTCAGCAAGTTGGTTGGATCCTGGTTCAGCACCTAAACAATGCCCTAAACGAAAACTTACCCCTAGAAAAGTGATGGTCACTGTTTGGTGGTCTAGCGCCGGTGTGATTCATCACAGCTTCTTACCAAACGGGGTGAGCATTACTTCAGATGTGTACTGTGAAGAACTGAACACAATGATGGAGAAGCTGGCACATCTCCAACCAGCATTGGTCAATCGCTCGTCTCCGCTGCTCCTGCACGACAACGCGCGACCTCATACTGCACTGCAGACGGTCTCCAAGTTACAAGAACTGGGGTTGGAAGCTCTCCGTCATCTGCCCTACTCACCAGACCTTGCGCCTACAGACTACTACTTTTTCCAGAATTTGGATAACTTCTTGGCGGGAAAAAAATTCAATACCCGAGAGGCAGTACAAAATGCCTGTGAAGAATTTGTTGCCTCCCGTCCAGCTGATTTCTTTAAGAAGGGCATCAATAAACTGCCACTGCGTTGGCAAAGATGCAATGATTGCATGGGTGATTACTTCGTTTAATACAAATAAAAAATGCATGAAAAAAAATTCGTTTAAATTTTTTCATACAAAACGGCAATTTCATAGGTAAAGACCTATTATTTTAATCAACATACAACCTGACACTGACCTGCAAATTGCAAAAAACGTAAGAAAATTTGAATTTCGCGGGCTACCTTAGCGCATCCTGCTTAAGGATACATTAATTTCATGTAGATCTTCAGAGGTTTTTGCCACACGTGATTTAAGATGACCATCATATTCCCTAGGGAATATCCTGGGGAGCTAGTTCCCCAGGCTAGGAGTGACGATGTTCGTAGGGTTCGAAAATCGAGTTGAATGGCGTGCAATAGAAGAGGCCTATGTTCAGCAGTGGACTGCGATGATGATGATCATAACCCTTACCATCCAACTCCTCATCGTCCTCATCATAGTCTTCATCAGAGAAGTACTCGGTGAGAGAGCTGCCCGCTGATTGATTGGACATGATGGAGCTTGTGCGGTTGCTCTGTTCGGGCAGGGAGGTGCTGGTGTGACGGATGCCGTTGGATCTGAGGACAGAGAACGAATTTGTTAGAGAACTCTTTTAAAGAATGGCGAGAGTTGAATAGTTTAGTATTCGAGACGGTGGAAATGTAAGAACACGAGATCTTTTGATAGTACTTTTTTTTACCTGACCTATACACACGACCGGCTTGTGGGCTAAAATGACAAAAAAAGCCTACAATGCCTTGCGCGTCCAATATAATAATCTGTTCAGGATTCTGTTTCGGCTCACTCGATATTGCAGTGCATGTTTACTGACGCCAGCGTAGATGACTTCTACGCAATTCGACGGAAGAATAGACAAAATGACAGATTGTAGAAATATTTCTACAGATTCTACGCGTCTAAGCATGGTAATGTGTCATTTTGTCTATTCTTCCGTCGACAAAACGTCGTCATGCTACGAAATATGTAGAACTATTCATAAATAATATTATGAACATTCCTAGGTATGTACTGTGTTTCTGGCAAATTTACTTTTGATTTCGCGTTGGCAATCCGCATTTAAGAAGCGAATTGGAAACTCACCCCATCATAGTTAAAAAAAACCGGATAATTGCGTGGCGAACCACGCACAATGAAGGGTTCGTAGTTGAAAATAATTTCGCCGTAGATAATTTTTTTTTTTTCTGATTTCATACTAACAATTTTCGGACTTTTTCCTTTATTTGTGCTATGAGACCTTGCTTTTTGCCTATTATTATTCTAAGTCAACGGGAAGTACCCTATAGGTTTTCATTTACTTGCGAGTATCAAAATATGTAGCATATATGGCCGTATATTTTTATTGCGTTGACTTAAAAGCTTGATTTTTTTTGAACTCCAAGGGATCATAGACCTACGTATTGAGTATTAATTTCAACTTGATACCATCACGCGTTCCTGAGAAAAAGGGTCTTGACAGACAGACAGAGGGACAGCGTAGTGATTCTACCTATAAGGGTTCCGTTTTGTCCTTTTGAGGTACGGAACCCTAGAAAAGGCTAGGCTGAAAATTACCTAAAGGCAGTTGATAGAACTCCACTATAACCTTGCGCTGAGCTGGCTCCAGTCAGCCCCATTGTTGGGCTAGACTCAATCGGAAGCAACTTCTTATTCTTCACTAGAACCTGAAAAAGAAAGAAGAAAGTAATAAGATGGATGGAACAAGATGGCAGAAATAATGAAGATTAGGGCAAAGAGCTCGTGGCCGGGTCGATATCTTGCCGGGATTGGTCCGTGGATATGTGACCATCTTTACATACCGAGACCCCTCCGTGCCTCGGAAAGCACGTTAAGCCGTTGGTACCGACTGTCATTCGTGGATCTTTGACAGTCGTTACGGGTCATCAGAAGTCAGAAAGTCTGACAATCAGTCTTACCAAGGGGTATCGTATTACGTAGTTTGTGGAAGTCAGTTAGGCAGTCGCTCCATGTAAAATACTGGTATTCAGCTGCATCCAGTTAGACTGGAAGACGACCCCAACATAGTTGGGAAGAGGCTAGGCAGATTGATTAATTAGGGCAAAGGAGCATATTTTAACCATGGCTGGTTGGATGTTGGTGGATGGTTTACAAGTTTTTTAAACTATCTAGGAAATAAACAGAACGTCAATGTATACACGAGTGACCTTTGACTCTGGGGCATAACTTTGGCCCAAATCGAGACAAATGTTTAGGGTTAATAAATCCATACAACAGTTCCGCAAGTACGTGTCTATATCGATCGGCAACTGAAGGAAATACGACGTTCGGCTGTGTGGTCGTGACATGGCGGACAGTTCAATTTGTTTCGATTTGGGCCAAAATTATGTCCTAGAGTCAAAGTCACTGTCATCATGGTACCTACTTGACTCCAATGTATATGGGACGTCTGATTATTTTTTCACGATTACGATTTTGGTCCCATGGAGAAAGTAGTTCAGTTTGATGGCTGTACAGTCCGCGAAACCTAAGCTGAGCTTTGCATTTGAGTGAGTGATCACCAAAGAAGCGGAGTTGCGTCGCACGAGGGACGCACCGCGCCTCAGGCCGGATTGCCAAAAGCAGTATAAACCGGTTTTAAACCGAGCAAAGGACGCGTCGCGCTCTAGGCCGACGTCACACCTACACTATTGTATGTGTACTCACACAAATGCAAAGCTCAGCTTAGGCCTCGCGGACTGTATTAAGGACCATGGCTTTGACCACACCTTTCTGACCCCCTCACCCTGTAGATAGACCATGAGATTTTTTCGTTAATTTTCTAATGCATGACTTCGTCCCCATAATACCTTTCTATCTCAGGTAGGTGTGGCATGAGTTTCCAATGGCGTAGTTACACCATTGGAAGCTTACCTCATAAAATAATTAATAAAAGCGTGTTCATCATCTGCCTAGCCTTTTCCCAACTTTGTTTGGGTCGGCTTCCAGGCTAACCGGATGCAGCATGGAGCGACTGCCTATCTGACTTCCACAACCCAGTACTGGGTAATACGATACCCCTTGGTAAGACTGGCTGTCAAACTTTCGGGCTTCTGACGACCTGTAACGACTGTCAAAGATCCACGAATGACAGCCGGGACCAACGGCTTAACGTGCTTTCCGAGGCACGGAGGGGTATGTAAAGATGGTCACCCATCCACGTGTAGCGGCATTATACTCATACACATATAATTTACATACATATACACAATTATACATAGTATTTACATTACAACATATAATTTATTATTTACACAATCACATTTCATGTCGGAACTTCGACCGCTGTAGCTCAGTGGAAATGCACCGTGCTATATAGCCCTATAGGTATAGCTGTATCTATTTAATTGTTCTTCCCGGCCGCAGGCGCGCGCGCCACCGACACCAGTCGACCTATTCTCGACGCGGAGCGCACGCTGCTCACCTGCTTACTGTTCTGCTTATACCCGCTTGTAGCTTATGTTAAAAGTAATTTTGCATTTCACTAAATAGCAATCAATATTAACCGTGCTATCCCTGATCTAATGATTATTTGCTTTCAACACCTGTGCTTGTGAACCTAGTGACTATTCTTGTGATCTTCTGTGCTTCTCAATTCTCCGTTCTTCTTGTGTTTGAATCATTTCTGTGTACTGCTTTGGAGAGTATTATAAGCTAGCTTTCATACATACCTGAAGACTTTCATTCTATCGCCCCGAATCACACCTGTTTATATGGAAAGAAGTTACAACGGCGAGAAGGTAGGATTTAACCATATTATTCCTACACACGGACCAACCACGGCAAGCATAGCTTAACCTGGTCGATCGACCCGTGCGGCTGTTATTTCTTAGCTACTTGACAAGCCCCCCTGTGTTAAAATATGATTTATGTTGAGTGAATTTTACCTTATATTTCAGCTGTTCAGGACTCGGAAGCCGCGGCTCGTCAGTGTAATCGACTTCGAAAAGGAATGATGTCACCAGTTTGTCTCCAAACACTGCCTGGATGAAGACGACATCAATAGAGGACCAGCATTATTTTCCAAAGGGATAGCATACTTAGACAGAAGTCGTAGCTATAACCTCAGACTAAAAAAAATTACTTTAAAAAATGCAAAAACCGACTTTAAAACCAAAAACGAATAAAATAACTTTCTTATAACACTAAACAGCTTTTGAAGTCGGTGACGAGCTAAAGTGCATTGAAGAATTGAAGACACCGACTTCAGAAGCTGTTAAGTTTTTTATGAAAGTTATTTTATTAGTTTTTGGTTTTGAAGTCGGTTTTTGCTTTTTTCAAAGTAATTTTTTTCCATTTTTAGTTGAATATACAATTATCTACATAAGTAGGTAAGCCCAAGTCGAACCAAAAGAAGAATCATCAAAATCCGTTTAGAAATGCCGGAGATACATTGCATTTATGCATATAATTTCGTACATAAGAATAATTACATAATGTATTATATACTAAAACCTTCCTGAAAGTATGTAGATCACGGTAGTGAAAGGATCATCAAATTGGTTCATTCGTTTTTGAGAAAATCGCGGACAAACAAACATACATACATACATACGGGTCGAATACAGAACCTCCTTTTTTGAAGTCGGTTAATAAAAAACCAAGACATACGGTGAGTTGCAGAAACGAACTTTAATTTATTGGACAGTTTAAACTGATGCTGTCACTTTCTTTTTAATACATAAAATAAGGGATGGCATGAATTTAAAGTCTAAAAAAGTTCGTTTGTGCAACTGGCTGACAGCGCTGTCAACAGTGACGTGAGGCCGCACGTTTCGGGTTTCGTAAACATGTGTGCACGTAATGAGGTGTAGTTTAGTTGTTGTTTGGTGTAAATGTGTGCGTGTGAGCGTGAATGCACAGAGCGAGGTGTAGTTTTGCGCATGCTTCACTGTATTGTTCGCAGCGCCGATGTCTGGGTTTTTTATTTAGTCTGAGCCTATAACATGTTTGTAGTACTTATTTGCCGAAAGGGTAGACAGTGTAGTAATAACATAAATATGTTCCAGGCAACTTTTGCCTTTGGAAGTGCGGCACCACTCGCTTCGCTCGCTCGGCTCGCACGTGGTTGGTCACAGTTCCTAACCTAACCCATTTGGTTTTGACATTTGTCGTATTTTTTTTTTTTTGAGTATAACAAATTTTTGTAATGTAATTTTAATAATTAGATGATGATTAGATTAACAATAATATTTAATAAATCTTTGCACACCTTATTAGGTAATGATACAGAGTACCTACGTTTTATTTCTTTGTAACATCTGTTTTAAATACCTACCTATCTGTAATAAGCAAATAAATAATTTGATTTGATTTGATTTGGTCGGGGTGCCCTGCACCCTAATTGCGTAACACATTATCGATCGGAGTTGGTTTCATTTTTAAACAAATTGTTAATCCATTGCTTCAAATGTTCGAAAAATTTGTCTGCTCGACAACATAAATAACGCAATGAATGTTGTTGAACTGTCAAAATGAAACCAACTCCGATTGATAATGTGTTACGCAATTAGAGTGCTGGTTTAGTTACTGTGACTAATTCGCCTCGCGCGTGGTTGGTCACAGTTCCAACCTATCCTTTAATTGAATATCATTCAGCCCGCTAGTTGAACTGCCGCCGTTTAGTTAAAAGGCTAAGAGTTTAACTAAGCGGATAATTAAACCAGTTGGCTGTGACTTATAGATTATTTTTATTGTATGAACATCCTTTATCCTACTATGTTTCAGGCAAATAAATTACCTACGTTGACTTTCGGTGAGTTGCATGAAACCATGCTGTCACTTTCTTTTTGATACAAAATGTAAGGGACGGTATGAATTTAAAGTCTCCGTTAAACTAATGTTGGTTTAGTGCAACTCAACGTATGACTTTTAACTTTAATAATAGACTCAATCAAATAAGGTTGAGCCTATTTCCATTAACAGAGCACAAGATGTGGGTTGCTACGAAGAAGTAAAAAGTAGAATGATAAAAGTATTTAAAATGAACCCCAACGACGTTTTTTACCCGACTGCGCCAGAAGGAGGGATATGTTTTTTGAGAGTATGTATGTACCTATGTATGTATGTATAATTGTTTGGCACGCTCTGCGGCCTGAACGGCTATATGGATTTTAGCTTGACAGGTGTCGTTACATTTGTATTTACTGTGGAAAGTGACACTGGGTACCTTGCTAGCCATTTAATTAGATTCGGAGAAAATTGGCTGTGACAGACAGACAGACACATGAGTGATCCTATTTGGGTTCCATTTTTCCTTTTGAGGTACGGAACCCTAAAAATAGAAAATATCTTTTATGTTATATCTAGGATCCGGAACTAGGGATCGAACCTAGGTCTCCAGGATAACCAGCTGCGCTAGCGTCTAGGCTGGATTGTGACTGTGAGCGTCCGACTGTGTGGATTACCGGACTACCCTATATTAAATTGTAATCTTTGGTGTAGACACTCCATGATTGAAAGCCGCATCTGACTGATTAACGAGTGAGGTTCTAAATTGGGGGGCTATAGATACCCGAAAATAGTTGAGGTCATTAAAAAGGCTAGAATGTTGACAATATACTCCATCAAAAAGATAGACTGCGAATATTAGATGCTGTAACAATTTTTGTGAACAACTGACCTCAAACGTGCTGGCCATGACCTGCTGCTGCGGTAGGCTGCAGTGGTTCTCGATGCTCAGGATCAGGGGGTATGGAGACGCCACGAATGCGCTCCTGGGTAGAAGAAAAGTGATTAAGCACAAATAATACGCCATGCGATGGCTGAACATGGCCCCATATTAGGTAACAAACCTAATAGCCAATGCAACGTTCTGGTGGTTTAAACACCTTGCCGTGTGGGAAAGAAGATTGCATATACATACATACATCAATTTATAAGTGATGGCAACCATCCGCCCAATAAATAATACCAGATGCATACCGGCCACTAAAGCATTGCCTTTGGTCCTCGGTACTTGAGGTCACCTCTGATGTACACACAGCAACCGGTCAATTTAATCCAAACTGTCAAATTTTTTCATTCGATTTTGAATATAACCGTCAAGATTTTAAGGTTTAAAATCATTTCGAGAAATTTGACAGTTTGGTATAACCAGCAGTGCATTTGGGTATTCTATACAAATATCACCGTGAAAACTTAGGTGAAGTGAGCGTGGAGTGAGCTATCAATAGTGTCAATCCCTAGCATCAGGTAGAATGACAACTCACTTCACCTTGGTTTTCACGGCGTGAGATTTGTACCTAAGTACAGATTAGTCTTTAGTATGTATTGCTGATGTGCTGTTGTCTATACCTAGCTGATATTAGGTGAAGTGAGCGTGGAGTGAGCTGTCAATAGTGTCAATCCCTAGCAACAGGTAGAATGACAACTCACTTCACCTTGGTTTTCACGGCGTGAGATTTGTACAGAAGTCTTTAGTATGCACTGCTGATGTGCTGTTGTCTGTACCTAGCTGACTTACTTACGACTTACTTACTTCAGAGGTGACCATAATATTATTGCTAGCTAATAGAGATGATCGATATCTTTAGGACTATGTTTTTTTTTAAAGTGTAAAATCAGGTAAAGATACTCATCTGTCAATTTTTTACATTAAGTTAGTAACTTTCACACGCGAACGTAGGTACACCAACCTAGCAATAGTCTCCACCACTCTTCTAAAGGGTATCTTCGTCGTGAAGGTATGACCGTGATATATGACGGGACTGCCATCGTCTCCGTCCCAGCAATCCAGTTCTACACAGCGGCAGCCTGTAAGCAGCACCTGGAGACAAATGTGCTACATTTTGAGCTGTTCGTGGCTAATTGCTACCGTAGGACAATTTTTTATCACTTGCTAAATTTTCACAGGGTGTTCTACCCTGTTCTACCCATGAATATGAACAACTTTTACTATGGGACCAAACCTGAAATCGCGAAAAAAAATCAGTTTCTCCCATTTTGACGAGTTTGGTGTAGATAAATGTACTGAACAGCTGATTTTTTTTTTGCGGTGACAGAGATTGATTTTTTTTTACCCATAGTGTGTAAGTTGTTCATATTCACGGGTAGAACACCCTGTGAAAATTTGTCGAGTGATAAAAAAATTGCCCTGTACTAATACTCAGGCAGCTCTCTCTCACCCCAAGGTAAGAAGCGTGTAAATGTGTATAATAAAATATTATTTTAGTAACGGTATAAAATACGATATTTTACTTAATGTGTAAATACCCTTGCTTATTGTGTGAAGATTAAAATCAAAAGCGTAGTATCGGCATCACGTTTTGTTACATTTCACTACTTCATGTGCCTAGCCTACTCCACAAGTGTGCCGTCATGTAGATAATGTTCAAGTCTTTGAAGTTTATTCAATCGAGACCTCATCGAGACTAAAGCCTATCGCGCATGCGCGCCCTTATTGATTAGTGCACCCCTTAGCGAGCTTACTCAACTTAGTCTTTCAACAAACTCGCTACGTTTTAGTCGATTTTGTCTTCAAAAATTATTCTTGGCGCATGTTTTAACCATAGACATAACCATAGACAAAAGAGAATAGAACTGTCAGGTTGTTGTCAAACATAACCTAAAGCGTTGTTGTTTTGCCGGTTTTTAAATTGAATAATTTACGGAAAATCTTCCAAAATTGACGAAATGAAGGAAACCACTGGTGATGTCGATACTAGGAATGTCGTGAAAAACCGGGAGTTGCTTTATCGCATGATTATAAGGTATGTAATGTTTATTTTCTATCGTGCATCATTACGCTTGTAAATTGTTAAAACTCTTCCTAATTTGAGTAAATAACCTCAACTACTACTTCAATTTACAACAAATAACGTCTATTCTGTCGAATTAAACCTCAAGAAGCATACATTACTATGGTTAATGACGAAAAAGTCATAGGTTACAAACTTGGTAGATTATAGAAGTAACATCGTGTTTTTTTCAGTCAATTGTACTACGATGGCTATCAACCCATAGCTGCGACGCTAGCATCGGCAGTGCACGCCGATCCGCCGTGCCCACCGAGTGACAGGTGAGTAAAACATAATTACATTAAGTACATATGATATGATAGGAGCTCGTGGCTAAGTAATAACAGCCGCACGGGTCGATCCATCAGGTTAAGCTACGCTTGCCGGGGTTGGTCCGTGGATGGGTGACCATCTTTACATACCGAGACTCCTCCGTGCCTCGGAAAGCACGTTAAGCCGTTGGTCCCGGCTGTCATTCGTGGATCTTTGACAGTCGTTACGGGTAGTCAGAAGCCCGAAAGTCTGACAATCAGTCTTACCAAGGGGTATCGTATTACCCAGTTAATGGGTTGTGGAGGTCAGATAGGCAGTCGCTCCATGTAAAATAATGGTATTCAGCTGCATCCGGTTAGACTGGAAGCCGACCCCAACATAGTTGGGAAAAGGCTAGGCAGATTGATTGACATATGATATGATATGATATATTTTTAAACAACAACACAGTATATGGCATATGGAAACAGTAGGTTGTACTACCAAGTTTAAAATTATAGTCAGCTTTCCGTGCTCCTAAACTAGGTACGCAGACCTGTATCTTAGGAGTCGGAGATTTTACGGTTTCAATTTATAAAATACAACCGTGACTTTACTGTTAGTTTACAGTGGTTGTTAACACAGCAGATGGAGTGAAAGATTGTGTTTGTGTAAATAGGGATGTGTTTATGAGTGTAGTGTGTGTGTAGGGAGGTGTGTATGTGAAGTGTGATTGTTTGATAAGCTTTCTTACAAGGTAGGTAGGTAGGTACATACAATACAAAAGAATATATACCTAACATTTGACACAACTGGGGGCTCACTATGAGCTCTTATAGCAGGGCAGAAGTTGAATGGTTCCAGTGTGAGAGAGAGACGGAGCTATATATGACCTAATAGATAATACAAACTGGTATCCGCGACTCCACGTCAATGTGCGTATTTTGCGTATGGGTGGGAAAATCGATTATTCGATCTACCCCAACTCCTCAAAGAAGGCCAGCAGCGCCTTGATATTACTGACAACCTCACGGAGGGTACCTGGGTTACCGAAGTACTTTGCCCTGTATGCGGTGACCACTGGGTAGTTTAGAAGCACATGAGCTGCTGTCTCGTCGTCCTCATATACAACCTATAGCAACATATTTTTTCTCAACAGGTCCATGATCTTTTTCACATCATAGTTTTTACAGATCCCAGATCCAGTGTTGTGGTCATACGTTAGGAATGAATATGTTAAAAGTTACAATAAAACTATGCAAATTAGTTCTACAACATAGCGTATTCAGTAGGAACCTCATTGTTGCAACTGCTAAATTAAATCATTTATCTGCTGTCTTCCACAGTTTTACTCATACGCATTAACAAAAATCCATGCGTTTCTTTAAAACTACTTCATGTGGCCATATAGACAGTATTCTATGTGTTAATCCAGGATAGTAGCACAAAAGCATGCTAATTTCAAGCAGATGGTACAATCAGTAACAAAAGTCGATTAACACTTGTGTTTTCTAAATCTTAATTATTGGGAAAAATACTTAAAAGATGTAAATTTTAAAGAAAATTAACGCATAACTAATAAATGAAATGCTAAAAAGCAGGTTATCATATCATTTTGTGTTAATTTTAATGTAAAAAGTAGCAGTGTTAGCCAACTTCTGTTGCTGACCGAACCTAGTAGCTCTCGGTTAGTATGAATGTGTATACGAAAAGAGTATGATAATTTTTACAAGCTTTATATTAATTTACACAAAGACAGCATGCTATAATTTACTAGCAAATATGCATGATTTTTAGGGTTCCGTATCCGAGAAGTGCCAAACGGAACCCTATTACTAAGCCTCCGCTCTCTGTCCGTCCGGCTGTCTATCAGCGGGCTGTATCTTATGAACAGACAAGAGGTAGACAGTTGAAATTTTCACATATTGTGTATTTCTATTGCCACTATAAATAACAACAAAATAGGGGGGGTCCCCCCATTAAAAAACCATGAGTTTTTATAAACTCGTGTTTTTAAAAAAATATGTATTTTAAATATTGTATAGTGGGATGGAACCCTCTTGTGTACTTGCACACAAAGGGTTTCATGCCTGACTCGTACTTGGCCGGTTTTATTAAAATCATGTGTACATTTCAGTACTAGTGAGATTACTAGCATTTTACTCATAAGTTTGTATATTCTACAGGCTCCAAAACCTAATGATGGTGGGCCTACAGCATGAGCCGGATCGCAAAGACCGTCTAGCTGCGTCAAGCGGTGCTGAGCACCTGCTCGGTACCACTGGGTTTGGTAAGTAATGTTATGAAGTTTAAAGAATTAGTGTAAGTGTGGCATAAAGACTGCTTAATACCACTGCCATGAGGAGCAGTCGCAGCCCAGTGGTAACGGGGTTGTAGGTTGTAGCTTCAAACCCAGACAGGCGCTTTACTTTGTGTAAATTAAAAAAAAAAAAAAAAGAAATATAAAAGGTTTAAAAAATAAAATAAAAAATAAATAAAAAAGTTTATTGCATATTAAAAATCGTACACGGAAATGCGCTGTTGACTTCCAAACTAACTAGGACTTGTATTATGGAAGTCAAGGCACTCTCTCATTATATATGCTTAATGAATACAATAAAAGTAAGGGATGCATGCAGCAAACAAAAAAAATATTAAAATACCAAAAGAAAAATAACCAAAAAATAAAAAAGTAGGTAGGTATAACAAAAATTAAGTTCTACAACTACCTGTGGAGTGTAGTATTGTCAAAATGTGAGTCAGTGTGATGAATTATTTCATCACCACTGCTCTCAAAACGATGAAGCAAAACATCGTGAGGAAACCGGCATGTCCTAGAACCAAAAATTCGAAGACATGTGACATCTACCAACCCGCACTGAGTCCGCATGGTGGATTACGGTCCACTCCCTCTCACCGAGAGGAGGCCTGTGTCCCAGCAGTGGGAACGTTATAGGCTGATTATGTATAGAGTCCATAAAGTATTGCATTATTGCGTCTATTGTTGCCTGTCAATAATAAGGAACTTCATAGGCGTGCTTATGTCAAAAGTAAAGTAAATAGTTTTAGATTATGTAAAAGTTGTCTATATCTATCCACCCCTTTTTCGAGTTTTCCACATTTCTTTCCCCATAGATTTGGAATACGAGATGGACGCATCCTCCCTCGCCCCGGAACCGGCCACCTACGAGACTGCTTACGTCACGTCTCACAAGATGGCGTGCCGAGCGGGCGCGTTTAGTGCGTGTGGGCAGCTAGTCGCTACTGGTTCTGTTGATGCTTCTATTAAGGTAAGTGTGATTGAGTGTGTGAGTGTGTGTAAGATGAGTGAGGGTCCTGGAGTCATGTAATTCTGTAGTTGCTCGTAGGATATGTGAAGAAATGACAGGCGTTTTCAAGTCGATGAGAGAAGTTTAATAGGATAGATAACATTTACAGCTAGAGGTAAAAAGAGAACAAACACCAGGAAGACACAGAAACAAGAATAAGAAGGAAAGTAAGACTTTAGGTAAGCTAGGTAGCGAAATGTAATTGCAGATCTAGAATTAGCGGGCGCAGGCGGTGAGTTACACACATCGCGCGGTTGACGAAGGTGCGAGCTACGTGCGCTCCAAACAGGTGCGTCCTCTGATCACGGACGGTGCCACAACCCTGTACACATTACGTAAAGCAATAAAGATATTGAGTATTGAGTCATGGGTTATGATGCTCAGGCGTGGGGGTTCAGAGTACGAAGTGATGGGCCATTAAGTTATGTGGATCACTTTGATTGGGGTCTGCTTCCAGTTTAACTGGATGCAGCCAGCTGCCAGCTGAATACCAGTATTTTACGGGACCGCAGCAGAGGGCGTCAGCTGATGATGAAGTGGTTTATGCTGCTCAGGTACGATTTTCAGAGCACAGAAATGAACAAACAGAACTACCTAAGTTTGGTTTGGTTGATTAAAATAACATCAATGATTTATTTTGCAAAATAATTTTGCTTCAATCAATCTGCCTAGCCTTTCACCAACATGTTGGGGTCGGTTTCCAGCCTAACCGGATGCAGCTGAATACTAGTATTTTATACCAGTTACTGGGTACGACTGGTTGTCAGACTTTCGGGCTTCTGACGACCCGTTACGACTTTCAAAAATCCAGGAATGACAGCCAGGACCAACGGCTTAACGTCCTTTCCGAGACACGGAGGGATCTCGGTATGTAAAGATGGTCACCCATCCACGTACCAACCACGGCAAGCGTAGCTTAACCTGATATGGACCTTTTAAGGAGGATGCTCTAAGTAAGCCCGCGAAATTCGAAACTTTCTTACGTTTTTTGCAATTTGCTGGTCAGTGTCAGGTTGTATGTTGATTAAAATATGAGACGCGGCCGTAGCTAATATGGCTTTACAGAATTATAATCATTAGAATCAGCAATACAACTCCATAAGTTCGAATTGACATCGGTTTGAGGTCAATTCTAACTTATGGAGTCATCATTAGAATCAGCAATACAACTCCATAAGTTAGAATTGACCGCGGTTTCAGGTCAATTCTAATTTAAAAACTTATGGTAACTTAATAATAATTAAGGGGAAACAGGTACGAAGACGATAACGAGTTGATGGATGCCGTGGAGAGCTTTTTGCAGGACCAAGACAAAACTTTTTTTTTGACAGGGATTGAAGTCTTGGAAAAGCGCTGGACTCGGTGTGTAGAGAGACACGGAGACTATGTAGAAAAATAAATTATTAAGTTATCAATAGTCATTATAATCTATCTCATTCTCACTACTTTTTGATCCCCCCTCGTATGTATGTAATTTTAAGTAAAATACTGCTATTCAGTCGCATCTGAGAATACTGGAAGCGATCACAACTTGGTTAACCTGTTCTAAACCCAGAAATCGAATTCAAGGTCAAAAATGTAAACAAATAATTGTCATTGTCAAAGTGACAGTTCATGGGTAGTCAACATTTCCCTAGTCATTCTAATTATTTGATTTTGAAATCGGATGACAGTACTTTTCTCTAAGCCGACCAGGTTGGGACGCTCAACTTGAATCGATTATTAGGATAACGCAGTATTATTTATGATTTTTTTAACGATTCACTTATTTAGAAGGAAAAACATTTTATAAATAGAAAATAATTAATGGAAGTCCAAATGTTTAGAGCCTTATTGCCAGTATTATAAAAATAATTTGCACGATTTTATTTCAAACAGTTTATTTTATTATTGGATCGTAGTTTATCACTTTAAAGCTGAAAACTGTGTGCAATATTATATTTTACCTGTTTAAGATATGCCTACAATTTTAGCACTATGTTATAGTACTTTTCAGCAAACTGCACAATTGAGGTTATTATTTAAAATTGGCAACACCTTTGTTTACATTTTTGATCTCGAATTCGATTTCAGGGTTTAGTAAAAATAATACTACAAGATAAAGTTTATATTGTAGATTCTAGATGTGGAGCGTATGTTGGCTAAATCGGCTCCTGAGGAGGTGGATCCTGGCAGGGAACAGCAGGGACATCCTGTTATCAGGACTTTGTAAGTTAACTGTGACTTCTGATATACTTATTTATTTTGTTTTGTTAAATATTCTGATTATAATGTGCTTACAGATGACTTTTTTACCGTCTTGAAAAAAAATAGGCAAAATAGGGGGGGGGGGGGGGGGGGACAGGTGAAAATCTAAATTAAAATATTACGCAGAGTGCTTCAATCAATCTGCCTAGCCTTTTCCCAACTATGTTGGGGTCGGCTTACAGTCTAACCGGATGCAGCTGAATACCAGTATTTTACATGGAGCTATTGCGATTGGGTAAGACTGGTTGTCAGACTTTCGGGCTTCTGACGACCCGTAACGACTGTCAAAGATCCACGAATGACAGCCGGGACCAACGGCTTAACGTGCTTTCCGAGGCACGGAGGAATCTTTGTATGTAAAGATGGTCACCCATCCACTGACCAACCCCGGCAAGCGTAGCTTAACCTGATGGATCGACCCGTGCGGCTGTTATTACTTAGCCACGAGCTCCTCACGAGCACGAAGCTCTAACTTCTCCTGACGCAAAGTGCTTATGACTTGAATTTCGATAGTTTTTAACTATTTATTATTTTTCAAAGTTTTTGTTTTTTTTTATTGTTCTAGTATGAAAAGTTTACTTGGAATTTGTAAAATTTATTGATTGATCAAATTTATGTATAAGCTATTAAAAAAAAGCTAGGTATGCCATAGGCAACCGTCCTTCCGTCCTATTTTTTTCAAGATGGTAAAAATAATCATCCGGTATATTTTACCTGACTGCCCGTGCCCCAGAAGGAGGGAAATGTTTTTCGAGTGTATGTTTGTATGTATGATGGTATGTGTCTATTTCTTTGGCATGCTCTGTAGCCTAAACGGCTTGATGGATTTTATATGAGGTGTAGTGATGCTAAAAAATTAAAGCTGATTATGACTGAAGGCAAATAATATACACGCAGAAAAACAGAATTCTGTCTTTAGACTAATTTTTAAATTTTATACCGTCTACTCCCCACTAGTTGATAGAGGATAGAATAAGAAATGAGTACATAGAGGAAGTCTGAAAGTGGCATCGGTGACTGAAAAGTTGTGCGGAAACATTCATCCGTAATACTAACATAAACTAATAAGTTAGGTTGCATCAATTTAGTTATAGTTTAAGCCTACTTTCAAGCTGGCACTTCGTTATATAAATATATCTCCAATACTGTACAATAAATTGCTGTCCTTTGTAAACTAAAATAATCGCATGTTGTGTTTACCTGTAATTGGGTGTGCAGTAGAACTAAGATCTGTTGTTATATTGTTTGTGTATGTATAGCTGTAACATCTGTTGGTAAACCATGAATAAATAAATAAATAAATCGATTGTCATGGTATGGGCATGTGATGCAGAGGAGTGAGGGAAATGTTGTGAGGAAAGTTTTGAGTATAAATGTCGATGGCTATAAGAGTAGGGGAAGACCAAAGAAACGATGGACGGACTGTGTGAAAGATGACATGGCTAGAAAGGGGGTGACTACCGAGATGACGAATAATAGAGAAGTATGGAAAAAAGGGACATGTTGCGCCGACCCCAAATAGCTTGGGATAAGGGTAGGAGAATGATGATTACTCCCCACTAGTTGTCTGTTTCCGACTTCCTCTTAAATAAAATAGCAAATTATCACGTTTTTCCCCCTCAGATACGATCACACGGATGAAATTACAGCCCTAGACTTCCACCCGCGAGAACAGATCCTGGTGTCCGCATCCCGGGACTGTTGCATCAAACTCTTTGACATCACTAAGGCGTCCGCTAAGAAGGCTTACAAGTCTATTACGGTAAATATTAATATCTTTTACATAAAAATTAAATGAAATAGTTTAGTGATTTTTATCACCTTGACAGAATTAGATGAATACGTGGGTATGAAGCATATTGGCATTAAATCGGTTAATAATAAAATGCATTAAGAGGCCTGTCGCATTTTGTCATCTCACACGGGACCAAATTTTTAAAAATAATAAAAGAAAAGAAGCTTTTTTGAATAATGTAATAAATTATTATTTTTAATAAATTATATTAATTTATAAAAACATAACTAAAACTATTAAAAAACTAAAATATGGCGTCGAAAAATTCCTCCGCATCGCTGTCGACTGGTAAAGTACCCAAGAGACTGGCGGCATTGCCACGTTGTATGGCAATGCTAAGCCGCTGGCCAAGGTAAAAGCCAGCCCTTGGGTCACGGGAAGTGTCAACCAGCCGTTTGGAGATTTCATTGAACAAACTATGTGCACTCGGACCCCACGGCCCAAGGGTTTCAACCCCAAACGGCTCGAAAATATAATTACCGATAAGGTTATTATACTTCCGCCGCTTGAGGTGCATTAATTTAGTAGGTAATTATTAAAAACACATTTCTGTTGTGTTATCTAATAAACTCAGCACGCGTTGAAGAATAGACAAAATTACACATTGCCTTGCTTAGACGCGTAAAATGCATAGAAATATTTCTACAATCTGTCATTTTGTCTATTCTTCCGTCAACAAGACCCGTTTCTATGGCGGTCAAGCTAAGCTTGATGTGATGATGATCTATTTTTGAGATAAGTTAAATAAATGCCACAATAAAATGTGTTTTTAATAATTACCTATTAAATTAATGTTATTTCTTTATAATTATAACACTCGTACGCCTTCAGCGTGCTGCTCAATAAGTATAATGATCTATTTTTGAGATAAGTTAAATAAATGCCACAATAAAATGTGTTTTTAATAATTATCTATTAAATTAATGTTATTTCTTAATAATTATAACACTCGTACGCCTTCCAAAGGTCCGGGACCCCAGGGTCCCCAGGTATGTCAAAGATAATCGATTACATTTTTTTAAAAAAAAAGCATCTTTTCGTTTAAAGCATTCTTAAAAATTCGGTCCCGTGTGCGGCAGAGAGGTGACAAAATGCAACAGCCCTCTTAACAAAAAACTAAAGTGTAGCATAGAGTATCAATATATTTAAATTTTGAATAATTACCTAATTTAACTAAAGTAACTTTAAAGCAAACTAAATTAAACATTATAGGAAAATGTAAGTTCCTAGACCCAGCAGTAGTAGTGTGTAAAATGCGGTAATGCCACAGATAATACCGTATGTTAAAATTGACAGACGTTGCACCTACTTTAGTGAAAACAGAACTTATACGTCATTATTTATTTCCCTCTTCACAGGACGCCGAACAAGTCCTATGCGTAGCCTTCCACCCTCTGGGCGACCACATAATAGCCTCCAGCACGCAGCCCGTAATCCGTCTGTATGACGTCACGACCAGCGCCTGCTTCGTGTGTCCGATACCCTCGCACCACCACACCAAACAAGTCAACTCTATACAGTAAGTGAAAACAGTCCAACAAAAAAAGGCAAACAGAGTTGGCCTTTAATGATAAGGAGGGCCATAAGAAAAAAATAGGGACCACAAGAGTAATTGCAGAGCATAAGAGTAATTTAGGGATCATAAGAGCAATTAGGGGATGTAAGAGTAATTAGGGATCATAAGATAAATTGGGGACCGTTAGAAAAATTGGGGATTATAAGACTACTCGGAATGTCACTAAGACACTGCGGCCAAAGGACATTCTGGGACATAATACATTTGCGGTCTTAAGACTAAATGAGGGATCACTTGATCACTCCACCAACTCCTTTCAAATGTCATATTTCTTTGCAGATTCTCTCCTAACGGCAAATACTTTGCAAGCGGCAGCGCAGACGGGTCGGTCAAACTGTGGGACACAGTGTCAAACAGATGCTTTAATACTTTTATTAATGCTCACGACGGCTCCGAAGTGTGCTCTGTTGCATTTACTAGGAATAGTAAGGTATGTGGTATGGGTCATGTGACCTCCAAGGTGTAACTTAAATTACCCATAACCTCTTAAGAGGTGATTGTACTCATCATTATGAACAACTTTTACTATGGGACCAAACCAGAAATCGCGAAAAAAAACTAAGTTCGCACAACTCGTCAAAATGTAGGGAACAGCAGCTGTTTGCTGAACATAAAAAAAAAAAAATTGAAGGTCACAAATGACGTGTGGGTCAGTTTTTGTGTTGGATAATTTAGCAGTCCACGTAATGTCATTGTAATTATTTATTTGTGGGAGGTCATTCGTGAGTATGGGGTCACTTCGAGGGTAATCGGGTGTTGCATTTATGATTTTGATAATTTGTGAAAATTTCAGGGCATATTATGTGGGTCACAATTTCCTTAATAAATTATTATGGGGTCATTTTTACAAATTCTTTTGACAAGACACGTGTTGGTCACATTTAAGGTTACAGCACACATATCAACTCGGAAAGGGATCGTCACCTTCAGTTTAATTGTCAACCATGTTTTACTTTGAATATCGGTCCTAATCATAATATTTGCAATAATTACCTTCTAGTATCTCTTGACATCTGGATTGGACTCATCCATCAAGCTTTGGGAGTTGGCTAGTAGCAGATGTCTCATTCAATACACTGGCGCGGGGACCACAGGTAAACTACATTTTCAGTTGACTTTCCAAAAGAAACGATGCATCAGATAATGATGCACTGTGAACTTGGTTCAGGGCTAGCAAGCTAACCTCACAAAACACATTTTGTATAATTTTCTTAGCTATTTTTTAACAGACTTCGAAAAAGGAGGAGGTTATTATGTTCGTCTGTATGTATTTTGTTTTTCATGTATGTTCATCGATGTTCGTCGATGGTGAACCGATTTTGAAAATTGTTTTTTCATTTCAAAAATAAGTTAAATTTCGTTGGCAAAAAATTTAAATACAGACACCGACGTCCGAAATTAAAGTTAGGTATTTTTCACTTTGTAGTGTTTTTTATGGAAGTCAAAAACATCATTAAATAAATTTCTGTTTTATTTTATGATGTCTATATATCGGTACCATCACTTCTGCCGAGTTTCGATTTTGATATTCTTATGCATTGACTTTACTAATTTCGACTTCCTATTACTTTAATTTCTAGGCAAACAAGAACACCTCGCCCAGGCAGTGTTCAACCACACTGAAGACTACGTAATGTTCCCTGATGAGGCGACAACCTCCCTTTGTACGTGGCATTCTAGAAGTGCCAGCAGGTGCCAACTGATGTCGCTGGGACACAATGGAGCTGTGAGGTAAGATGTCAGGGGCCTTGAAGTAGCGTTGGTCGGTAATCACCACTTCAAGCAAAAATCACCACCTTGAGCAAGTATAACCTAATCACCACTTAGAGAAAATTTAAAATAATCACCATTTAAAGAAAATTTAAAATAATCACTACCTTGTGCTGTAAGATACTAATCACCAATTTGAGCAAAAGAGGACTAATAACCATAGCAAGTAGGCATAGTGCACGTTTTTACTGGTTTACCGGCTATGGGCTACAAAATAATATTTATTTTTAAACCTATTTTTTTTATTCTCTTTTCCAGGTTCATAGTACATTCCGGCACTGCTCCTGCCTTCCTCACCTGTAGTGATGACTACCGAGCTAGGTTCTGGTACAGACGGAATACTCATTAACATGAACCAGTAAAATCCTTTGAAAACGATGATGATGAATAAATGTTCTTTGTGATGATAGAGTTGTAGGTGTAATTTTTTTAAAGTTTTACCTTTAAATACCCTAAGATTACTTATAAATTAATAAAGAGGAAGTGTCATCATTATCATCTGCCTAGCCTTTTCCCAACTATGTTGGGGTCGGCTTCCAGTCTAACCGGTTGCAGCTGAATACCAGTATTTTACATGGAGCGACTGCCTATCTGACCTCCACAACCCAGTAACTGTTACTGTTAACACGATACACCTTGCTAAGACTGGGACCTGACTGGCGACGTCTTAGAGTGTAAACCTCGTAAGTGTAAAAGAACTTTTCAGGGGGAAGAAAAAACAGCGTGCTGTAAAATTTTTGTATGGCGTTTTTTATGTTTTTTGTTAAATAATATGGAATATCATCAATCATAGATGGCGCTACGAGTATAGAATGAACAAATTAGTCAGATCAGGATGTGCGTTGCGAGGTTTTCTTCTTAGAAAATAAATTTGAGCAAAAATGCATTCCCGAGGTTTTCACTCTTAAGGCGACACTGGAGTTCCGACTGCCTGAACTGACTGTCAAAGTTCTACGACCGACAGCCGGGAGCGATGGCTTTACATGCTTTCCGACGCACGGCGGGGCCTCGATATGTAATGGATGTTCATCTATAGTCGATCAGGTTAAGCTACGCTTGCCGCGGTTGTCCGTGCACGGGTGACTATCTTTACATATCGAAGCTCCTCCGTGCCTCGGAAAGCACGTTAAGCCGTTGGTCCCGGCTGTCATTCGTGGATCTTTGACAGTCGTTACGGGTCGTCAGAAGCCCGAAAGTCTGATAACCAGTCTTACCAAGGGGTATAGAATTACCCAGTACTGGGTTGTGGAGGTCAGACAGGCCATCGCTCCATGTAAAATACTGGTATTCAGCTGCATCCGGTTAGACTGGAAGCCGACCGCACCACAGTTGGCAAAAGGCTAGGCAGATGAAGATATTGGTACCATCATCGTAACAAATGGATTCTACTTTAACCTGTCTTGTCATTTCTCATGAAATGCTTGACTATTATTGATAAGACTTGGGTAAAATTTATAGATTTAAGATAAAAAAAAAAAAAAAAAAACTACAATTTTTCAGTATAAACTTTGAAGATATTTGTTTGAAACAAACTTGGTGTGTATTCATGTTAATTTCTGCTGTACTTATTTTGATGTCACATATTGGAACAAAATTAAAATTGATTGTCTATCTAAATGTTAGTTTAAAGAAATAACTTTACTTGAATTGCTGTACTCATTTTGATGTCACATACAGGGTTATTTAATTGGCTAGCAAAACTCTGCAGACGCTATGTGACGCGATATCTAAATACGATAAAATCCTATACTAACCAATATGATAAATGCGAAAGTGAGTTTGTTTGTTTGTTACGCTTTCACGCTAAAACAGCTGAACGGATTTGGATGAAATTTGACAGATATGGAGCCTGAGACCTGGATAAGTACATAGGCTACTTTTTATCCTGGATCGCAGGCGAAGTCGCGGGCACTTTGCTAGTAAAAATAAAAATAATTGATGTTTTTCTTTGGAAGTTCATTGGCCGCAGTTAGTGTTACTACTTGAAGTATGAGTTAAGAAAACTGTTTTCTTATGTTTCATCGTGTTTAGATACCGATATCCATCACGTTTGTGAAGTTTACACATGTAAAAAAAGTTTTTTTGAACAGAATATATTTCAAGTGATAACAGCGGTCGATGACCCCATAAAAAAATCATCAAATTTATTTATTTATTGCTTTATCGTGTTTAGATCGCGTCTGCAGCGTTTAGCTAGCTAATTTAATTTGACCCTTTACGTATGTTAATTTAAATAAATATTCAATAATTACATGTTGTCTCATAAATATATTTATGTTACAAGTAAATTAACATTAAGTATAGAAATACATAATTATTTAAAACCTGTGTCGTATGATAATGAAAACCCGGCGTTATTCAATAATAAATGTCTTCATTCATAAAATCGTGTTTTATTCTATAAGAAGAATGTTATAAGTCCATGAAGAGTATGAAAACTGTATTTCAGGATTAAATAATAGTTTTTCAGGTTAAGTAAAAAATTAACAGCTTTTACTATGGTACCAAACCTAAAATCGCGAAAAAAAAAATCTGCTGTTCTCTAAATGACGAGTTATGCGAACATAAATGTAGGGAATATCCCAGATGACTAAATGACCCCAAAAACTAGATGAGGTTGGCTTTTCCTACGAGGATCTAACTACTCTGAGAAGAAAGGCCGAAACAAACTCAGTGGTCACAGTCTCTTTTAAAGTCCAGACAATCTGGGTCAGATCATGTGAAGACCTTGTAGATTGGTGTCTGAAATGGTCTTTTAAGGAAAGAACCACACAGATTGAGTGGACCTGTCCAGTCAGTGCGCGCATTTGTCAGTAATCGTGCAGCTCAACTCAGAACTTGAGGAGCTCAGCGGTTCGACGAGCAAAACCAAAGAAAGGACAATGTAGGCCGCATAAATTACTCAAACTGCCAGACCATGGTTAATATGAAACAGAAAACATTAATATGAATTTAGGACATGGGATATTTTTATCCAGGTTGACTATGGTAGCGTAGGATAACTGAAATACTGCAGTGAGCTAAGGAGGATGCGCTGTGGTAGCGCGCGAAATTCTAAATTTCTGGCGTTTTATGCAATTCGCAGGTCCGTGTCAGGTTGTATCTTGATCAAAATATGATACGCGGCAATAAAACCTATGTATTTATATAATTTTAACCATGAAAATCATCAATAAGTTAGAATTCTTGCAGAGTCGTTAGATTTCGTACGTTCGACGAATCTGCACGAATACTAACTTATAGAGATGTATTGATGATTGTCATGGTTAAAATTATATAAATACATATGTTTTATTTCCCGCGTATCATATTTTATTCAAGGTACAACCTGTCACGGACCTGCGAATTGCAAAAAAACCCAAAAAAAAATTAAATTTCGCGGGCTACCACAGCGCATCGCCCTTAAACACGCACTGTTGTTTCTGAGGCTTAGTGAAATGTAATATTTCGACCGTGATTTTTGCGTAAGGATTCCGGCCAACTTTGGCGTTCATATTGATACTGAAAGACTTCGACAACTTTGACATAATGAGTGGTAGAGAATAGTATAATAGTATAGTTTATAGCGGCTTCCCTTTTCGCATTTTTTTCTTATCTGTCTAAATAAAGCCAAAATTCCGAAGCACGTTTTTAATAAAATGGCTGACGGAATTTTTATGAGCTCGTGGATTGATGAAAAATATATAATAATATTAAATTTAATAAGTGGGTTCATTAACAGCCTCAGAATTCAGAAATTGTATGGATTAGCTATAAAAAAAAACCCATTCAAAACCTTTTATCTACTAAAAACGCTCAGAATTAATTGTAAATTTGTCCTTATGTACCTACAATATTATTATTACGTAAAAATACCAGAATAAACGTTAGTTCATAAGAAATTAAAATTTCATACTTTAAACAATAATAAATAAGTTATAAGACTCAAAATAAACGTAATTACAACTGCCAAATTGCTACATAGTGTGATGCATCGCTGTGCTTCAATATACTTAACAAAACCATTGATGTATAAATTAGGAAGATAAGGTTCGCGCTCCTCCAAGTTGGAGCGCATAACTTGTGTTAAACGCACACAATTTACCTGTCACAATCGAAATGTCGTTTGTGTAGCATGATATGTAAAATTATTGAAATCGTCTAAATAAACAGCAACAATGCCTTCCTGTGTTTTCAACATGTGCATAAATAGTTCACAAATCAAAAACAAGTTCAACGGGATTACTTTTCACTCGTAAGTACAGCCAAATATGTGTATTTGTTGAAAATTATAATAATATTTTTAATGTGTGCTTCGCCATGTTTGTGAGAGCGAGATAGACCTGCAATGTCATTCATAATCGAAAGCATTTGGCGGCTAACGCGATTTCGCTTGCACGACAGCGGCTGCTCCTATCTCTGTCCTTGTCTATCGGTAACTATAGGTTTGCGACTGTGGTCACAGATGTGCGAGTTTCGGTGCATGTGCATGTAGTCGTGCGCCGAGTCCAGGTTTAGTGATTGCGATGTTAGCGCGTAACATATCTTCCTCTAATATATCAATGGTCAAACCCCAATTTTGTTATAGGCCTCCTACCCACTAACCTGGCTATACAGCTCTACCGAAGACTCGCCCTTCAGCTGATGTCCAGTGAGGTATGTGTTGTGGCTGCTCGCGATGTAGTACTGGCTGAGGGGACCCGTCATGTCTTTGGAAATTGATTTGTGGACTTCTTCCTCTTCGGAGGTTGAAGATTTTCTGTGGAAATGGAATTTTTTTTATATTTTTGTATGTGTGTTAGGTTGGGGACTTTGGCAGGGTGACGAACCATCGTCACTCTGCCAAATCTAATATTAATACAATACGGCATTCCCGTTAACCCGCAATAGCGTCAAAACATAGGTACTAATTGATGCAGCCCACTGTATCTACATAAAAATCAGCAGTCAGACTTTGTAGGGTTGCTGGTTGTGAAAAAAAGCCCCGTTGAACTTGATAATAATTTATTGGCAACTTAACTTATATTTACGTTACACTTTACAATAATTAACTTATCATGTGACAACCCTAAGTTAATTATTGTAACGGTAACGTAAATATAAGCTAAGTTGCCAATAAATTATCATCAAATTCCCTCTCCCTCCACTTAGGGTTGCCACATAATAAATTAATTATTGTAACGTGTAACGTAAATTTAGGTTAAGTTGCCAATAAATTATCATCAAGTTCAACGGGCTTTATTTTCACACCCAGCAACCCTACAGTAATATTTTTAGGTAGGTACCTGATACCTGAAAATTGGCCGTTGACCCAAGCTAGCAGGTATGCGTACTTTCAAAGTATGAACTAACACCTCTATCCTACAAATTTTGTTAATCAGAAAATAAGTAGGTACCGGCTCTGCGACCTTGTTCTAATAACTGCACTCCAAGCATTCTAAATTTGATAGCACTTTCCATCCATGCATAAACATCGTATCCAACCGGTCATTTCAGATTTCGGGGGGATTTCAAGTTCATTCTCTTCTATGGCCATGAACATTGCAGCATCATTATTTTCACATTGTTTTTTTTCTTTGTTTTTTGTGTTTCACGAACTGCGTCCAAATAAACGATTTTCTTTCTTTCTTTTCTTTTAATGAGGAAATATAAACTTACGTGATAAAGTTGGCTCTCATCTGTTCAGGAACGAAGGCGTAGTTGTCTTTATCTGTTAGAAACCTGACGAATCCCTCGAACGAGAGGCAGTTGTCGGCGCGAAGAGTTGGGTCTGGTTCGTGTCTCTATGAACAAAATGGTTATAATGAGTTATTTTATTACCTGTTAAGGTTGCACTAGTCGACGGGTCGAACTCGTTGGTAGGCGTGGCTAATATGCATGCTGTTTAGTTTATTTAATTGGTTTTATTTATTTGTTTGTACGAGTACTTCGACGCCTAAGTGTCCTTTTGTTTTTGTATTTATTTGTATAGTTAGTCATTTATTTTAGTACCTAGTGTAAATATTGTTAACTTGTAAGTATATTGTATTTATTTAGTGTAATAGAGGATGATTTATAACGAAAACGAGTGCGTACAATTTCACGAACAGACCTTTGGGCGTTTAGGTATATTATGAAAAAACTACTGGATGTGTTTATTAAAATTAAACTTATTTGGATTCTTGAATAAATTCTTAAAAAAAAAAAAAAAAATACATAAAGTTTTATTAGCAAAAGAAAAGATGATGACAGTCTTACATTAACACAAATTTAACTTAGTACATCACAACAATGTATGGTTTGACCGTTGATCCACAAACTGAGCCAGGACTTGTATCTTGTGGGTCGGAGTGTGATTGAGCATAGAGAAATATGTCGGTTTACAAGTGTAAGGCTTGTTTAGTAAGGCGTGTATTGTGTTGTGTGTTATCTATCTCTGTACGGTAACAATTTTGCCATTTTCATACTCCGGGAGCTATTTACTTGCTCCCAGAGACAAAGATGCGTTAAAATTAGTGTTGTAATATGGAAGTTTTAACGGTCTTAATTTTTAAACAAAGTTTTCAGCAAGGAACTCCATTGACAGTTGAATGAAAGTAACAAACACTTAGCGCCATCTACGCGGAACTAATTTGACTATTTTCTTCCCCATTGTCATTTTTATTAGCATCTTACCTGTATAATATCCTTTAATTGCTGCTCCGTCTTCGGTTCATTCTGTCTCGTCTCACAGAATTTGCCGAGTGTAGGCAAGGACAGAACTCTGCCGCTAACGTCAGGACAGGCTCCTGGTAAACAAAAACTATTATAAATCTTTACATAGTATAAAATGAAGTCGTTTCCGCTGTGTGTTCGCTTAGATCTTTTAAACTACTCAACTGATTTTAATTCTGTTCTCAGAAATAGATAGAGTGATTCAAGAGGAAGGTTTATATTGTATAAAATAATACATGGGATGGACACCTTCATTCATTCATCCTTCATGGGGTACTGTTTAAAATGTTATAATAAAATACCTCCCCACATACTCCAGCTGAATGAAAGGAAATTTAAATCTTGTATAAAACGCACACTATGCAGCCAGGCATATTATAAGTTGGGGGATTACATCGCTGACAAAAATGCTTGGCTGAATGCTTGTCCTGCTCCACAAGGACGCATTAATTAATTGATTAGCATTCGGATATATTGTTGGACCTGCTGAAGATTAAGATGAGAGAAAACTTTCTTTGCATTGTTTAGATTCAATCTCTTAGTATTATATAATTGCATAGCACGTGTGAGCACTATGTAGCTACTATTAAGCTACCTTTTACTGGGTACGTCTTTCACTGACTTGAGTGTGCCCTGGCGGTTGAGAGTATGTCATGCTCACTCAAATGTCTCGCTGATGGTGGCGTGTGTGTTGGATCATTAAGTTCCCTTCAAAATGGTTGAGCTAAATGGTGCTGATCCATGCGTCATGTTCGTGAACGGGCGCCGTCAGTTGGGACTGGTCGTCTCTTAGCTGCCATGGCTTATTTTTAATTTTAATATTTAATTTAGTTGTTTTAGTTATTATCTTTTTATTACGGACGCTTTTTAACGTGCACGTCTTTCTACATTGTTCTCACATGTATATTTTCAACTTGAACGATGTAACCAATATTTTGTAAAAATATTATGATTTAAAAGAGTGTCCGTGGAGTTTCTTGCCCGTTCTTCTCCATAGGGATCTACTACGCTTTGGAATGGGCAACTAGCTTCATCTTTCTGACTGACCGACCCATTGACAATTCAAAAGTGCCTGTAATTGGTTTATTTGAAATAAATGCTTTGAGTTTGAGTTTGACACCCACGCGGGCGAAGCCGCGGGCAACAGCTAGTGTGACATAAAACTTGAACAAAGAAAGAAAAATTTATATTATTGTTTGAAGAGGCTCCACAAGACGGGCCAATTTTCTCCAACACTATTCGGAAAACACCAAAAAAAAGTGGAACCGCTCGCAGCTACAGGTAGTGCAATCCATGAAGATGCGCCCCACTATTCCTCCTAACTCACTTATAGTATAGGTATGTGTGCAAGCTTCCGCTAATGTTTGAGTGTTATCGGTACTTACACACTAATTACCGTGTAACTATAGTGTGTACCGATAACACTCAAACATTGGCGGAAGCTTGCACATACTAGAAACGGTTAGGAGGAATAGGGGGGCGCGTCTTCGTGGATTGCACTATCTGTACAGAGCTGCAAGAATCTTTTGGCGCTTGGATGACACTGACAAACTCAAACTCAAAACTCAAACTCAAAGCATTTATTTCAATTAAACCAATTACAGGCACTTTTGAATTGTCAAGGGGTCGGTCAGTCAGAAAGATGAAGCTAGGCGCCCATTCCAAAGCATAGTAGGTACCTATGGAGAAGAACGGGCAAGAAACTCCACGGACACTCTTTTAAATCAAGATATGGTTACAAAATAATGGTTACATCATTCATGTTGAAATTTCATATGTGAGAACGATGCAGAACGTTAAAAGCGTCCTTAAAAAAAAACAATTCAAATATTTAAATTAAATTAAAATAAGCCCTGACCGCTAAGGTATGCCCAGCCTTCACTGACAGCGCTTATTCACGAACCTGACGCATGGATTGGCTAAATGATCCAACACGCGCCACCATCAGCGAGACATTAGTGTGAGCGTCACATACTCTCAGTCGCCAGGGCACATTCAAGTCAAACAAAGACGTACCCAGTAAATGGTAGCTTTAGAGTATGTACATAGTACTCACACATGTGCTATGCAATTATATAATACAAAGGAGATTGAGTCTATACAATGCAATGATAGTCTTACAATCTTCAGCATCTCCAACAGTATCTTCAAATGTTAATTAATTAGTTGTGGTTGTGGAGCAGGACCAGCATTGAGCCAAGCATTTTTATCGGTTATGTAATCCCCAAACTTATAATATGCCTGCCTGCATAGTGTGCGTTTTATACAAGTTTTGAATTTAGTCTCATTGAGCTGAAGTATGTGTGGAGGTATTTATTATGACAGAAGGGCGCTGTTGGTAAACCTAAGAGAAATTGTATTGAAAAAAAAATTGTATGCTGTCGAGCGGCCCCCTTTACTGTCGTAGAGGAACGAAGTTCTTTCTCACATATGATTGTATAATTAAAAAAAAAACGCGTATTAAATTCACACTTTCTCTCTCTCTCTTTAATAGCTCTGTCTCTATTATAGAGAGAGAAAGTGTGAATTTAATACGCATTTTTTTTAGAGAGAGAGAAAGTTGTATGGAGGGGCATAATGCTTGATGATTTCTACCAGTCAACTCGTACCTACCGCAAGCCGCGATAAAGAACTTCGCCACAAAAAAAAAGTTCGCCGTATATTATGTATTAATACAGAGCCATCTAGTATAAGTTTTCAGAAGCTAAAAACGTATACTAGATGGCTCTGTGTTAAAAAACAAAAACTTTTGACTCTTGACACTCGAGACCTTGAAACTGGCTTACTATCTAAGGATAAAACGCTTTTTCGTTACGTGACAATTTCTGCCAGTCAACTTCTTCCGCAAACCGCGTTAGAGAAGTTCATTCCAAAAACAAGATAGCGGCATTCGCTCTGATTTTGACCACGTGACATAAGGTCCTAGTAGAACTATTAGAATCGTAAACTTGCTACGGAGACTGCGACTACTTCGTGCTATGATAATAAAAATTAACATTGCAAATACTTGATGTTTATAGCTTTTGTTTCCTGGGAAAGCGGTAACGGTCGCCATGAAAATCTGTTATTTTCTCCAGGTCAAACCCCGCCGCCCAAAGATTTAAATCGCTAGATTTGCCCTTACCGTACCTACTTAGTCACAAGAAAAACTGTCCATACTGAGAACTTGAGAAGAGCGAGTTCACACATTATTAAATAACGTTAACTTGACAATCAAGTGTAGTCACTGCGTCATTGAGTGTCAGAGGTGTCAAAACTTCTGACGCGTTAGGGCGAATCTAACGATTTAAATCTTTGCAACTGCCATCATTTTTATGACACTGCGGCCGTTAGTGGTGGTCATCGCTCTTCTAGGAAACCAAACCTTTAGTGGAATCTTACCTGGTAAAGCAGCTGCAGCAAGAAGATCGAATGCTTTCTTCCTTCCCACCTTGTCGCTAGGAGGTTCTAAGTCTAAAGACCCATTTCTTGTCAGTAGACCTGCATAGAAAGACATCGGCATCAATTACTATTACCTGTTATTAAAAATGTCTTTGGCATATATCGGGACCCTGGGATCACGGACCTTTGGAAGGCGTACGAGGGGCACATAAGGTTCATTCCAGCGGGCCAATAAAGAAAAGCCAGAGATGAGGAACAAGACTTCTCCCGGGAGATAGGGTCCGTGGGGTCGCTACTGCCCAACAGCCACATGCTGCCCTGCGGGTCTATAATTTTTTTTTTATTGCTGACTGGGCCATCTCTTGACCTCCATTACGCCTGATGGAAAGGAATGGTTGAGGTCTATGAAGGAATTAGTTGCTTGTTTTTATAACATCGTAACAAAAAATCTCGCCTTATCCTATGGGCAGGCAAAGGTATAAATTACACCCGAATTCGCTAGGTTATTAGACTCATGAACAAGTGACCAGGCACAAATCTCCTTGGCTGCAGAAAATTTCCCTATGTAAAATCAGAGTACCACATTGTTCTACCTGGGGTTCGAACCCAGGACCAGCGCTCTCTAGTCTAGCGAGACAGGCTATCCCACCATATTTAGTAAAAAACTATAATCTTGCCTATAATTTATTTTACATAAGTGTCCATGAAGTATTGCATTCTTTCGTCTATGGTTGCCTGTCAATCAATAAGGAACTTCATAGGCGTGCTTATGTCAAAAATAAAATAAATGGTTGATTGGTATTGGTTGCTTAGTTCGCAATAAATCTTTTGATTTTGGAAAGAACTGATGAAAAATATCACGAGGAAACCGGCATGTCCCAGAACCAAGTGAAATCCACCATCCCGCATTATGCCCGCGTCGTCGGTTGGGCCGCTCCCTCGCAGAGGTCGTGTGTCCTGGCAGAGGGAACGTTGTAGGCTAATAAAACATACCTGTCCGAAAAATTGCTCTGCTTCGGAAGAGTTCGGGTGAACTTCGGCTCTTCTCGGCTCCAAGCAATGGTGATCGGTTTCTTGGTACTGCTAACTGCTCGAAGATGTCTCGGAGTTCTGATCGCATTACTAGGCTGTGAATAAATTATAATGATTATTATTTATCCTGCATGAGAATAGTACATTTTGATATAAGTGGAGAATTTTCGTTATTGCATTCGAGGCGGAATTAACACCCGAGCCGTAGGCGAGGTTGTTTTTGTGCCGAGAACTGCAATAACAAATGTCCACGTGTATCAAACGACGTTTTTCAATACACTTTTGAAGGAATAAAATAAGATAACGAGAAATATTTTTTTCCTGAATTATTAGGAAACTATGACTTAAATTTTATTTTTTTCCGCGCTTTGCTTTCGCCAGGTTGAAGGAGAAGCAAAGGTATAAAGCCGATAAACAGCTTAATATGAAAAACAGAAAATTCAAATATTTTTGAGTTTAGAACACAAATAAATGTTAATTTGTTCATAAACATTTTTTTTATTGTAATAATCATGGTTTTTGATGATATTCTATTCATAAACATTATTTAAATATTCAAAAAATATTAACGCCGTAAAGACGCATATCTCTTTGCCGAGATTTAAAAAAAAACATTCACCTCCGAATAGAGACGGTGTGAATAGAGGCATTGAACCAATTTGGACTAAGTTTAGGTATAAGTTATCTCTAGCAATTTTTATTCCCACACACGTGTTGGAAAATGAAATATCGCACGCGTGTGAAATACATTGCATTGTGAACAGAATCGTAGTGCGATATGAACCAGTTTTCGAGGAAGTATATTGAAAACTCTTCATGGAAGCTACAGCTAATGATTAGTTACCTAAAACTTCTGAAAAGTGTGACGAAATCCATAAAATCCAGTTGTGTGTCATAGCCGACGGAGCCGGTTCTTAAATGCTTCAGGTTTTCCCAAAACCGTTCACTGGTTTCTAGTCTTCTTAAACTGGGGACAATTATTAAAAGTTTTAATGAATTTTCAAAGTAAGATAGAGTTTTAGAAACGAAGAGTTGTTTTTTGTATTATGTAAGTAGGTAGGTATTTTGAAAACTAATCAAACATTTTGAAATTTCAAAAAAAAAAAAAAAAATATCTAGTAAATAAAGAAAGAAAGAAAGAATAAAGTTTATTTGACACAGTTCGTGAAACACAAATAACAAATCTAGTGTGTGTCACATCTGCGCTAAAAATGTTCATTTCAGCATTAATGCCAGACAGATGCTGTCTGACGCTGGTTTTCTAATGAACCTTTATAGAACGTGTTTCTTTTTAACCGACTTCAAAAAGGAGGAGGTTCTCAATTCGTCGGAACCTTTTTTTTATTTTTTTTTATGTATGTTCCCCGATTACTCGAAGATGACTAGACCGATTTGGTTTTTTTTTTGTTTTATTCGAGAGGGTATACATCACAGTTGGTCCCATATAAAATTGATTAACTTTGCTTTGGTAGTTTTTGAGTTAGCTTCAATAATACGTATTTTTTCCCCACTTTTATATGGATGATGAGAACATCATCCATATAAAA
Source organism: Cosmia pyralina (assembly GCA_946251885.1). NCBI lineage: Eukaryota > Metazoa > Arthropoda > Insecta > Lepidoptera > Noctuidae > Cosmia > Cosmia pyralina. Next base: position 4,626,665 of record OX276368.1, on the reverse strand, counting down.
GTGGGGTAAAAATACGTACGTACTACCTGCAAAACAAACTAGACAGTTTGTTTTGCAGGTAGTGGTATTAGAATTTGTGTGGGGTAGGTACCACAACTAAAGAGTGAAAAATAAAAACTTTTTTACAAAAAAATACAACCGACTTCCAAAAACAACACTACAAAGTGAAAAGTAACTTTAATTTCGGAAGTCGGTGGCAAAAACGAAAATACATTCAACCAGACACCGACTTCCGAAATTAAAGTTATTTTTCACTTTGTAGTGTGGTTTTTGGAAGTCGGTTGTATTTTTTTGTAAAAAAGTTTTGATATCCCATAACTAGGATATTAATGAGACCATAATTTTGAGCAACTTTTACTATGGGACCAAACATGAAATCGCGAAAAAAAAATCTGTAGTTCCGTACATTTTGAAGAGTTATGAAACATAAATGTAGGGAACAGCTGATTTTTTTTCGCGATTTCAAGTTTGGTCCCATAGTAATAATTGTTTAAAATTATGGTCTCATTAATACCCTAGAGCCTAGAGTTATGGGATATCAAAAGGAACACGTTGTATATAAATAATTCAATCAAAATGATAATAAATCAAAATAAATAAAAAAATAAATAATAAAATTATATAATAAATAATAATTCAATTATTGTTTGCTTCAGCAGAAAATAATTTAAATACAAATGTTAATATTTAACAAAAACTTAAGTGTCCTATTTTTGTTATGACATGTTTTAAAGTGAAGAACTCGATACCAAAACAAAAACACTGGAGTAGTCAACAGAACGTCAAAATATTTACCTACGCATAGTTTAAAAGGTCACCTAGAAAACTAGGTCACAGTTTATTCTAAGGTCAGCATGTCAAAAGTCAAGGTCATTTCAACCAAACTGAAGCATGTTACACCAATAATCAAGGTCATTTATTTGAATAAAGATATGACTAAGTTAGAAATTGAAAATTGACAGAAATCTAATTAAATTTTACACAAATCACGCAAACATTTTTATATAGTGACAACCAAAAAATAAAAAAAATTGAATTACGAGATAATAACTAAAGATTTTATTGATTTAACAGTTTAATTTTAAGTTAATTTTTTTTGGTTCCTCTAAATTTCAAACGCTTTTTTAAAGCGGTTTCAAGTGTTGTCCAACCATCAAAATCCCAAGGTCATCATCTTAAAAGGTCAAGGTCATAGGTCATCCTTACCTACTCCTGTTGGGTGACCCCGCCATGATGCTGGTGGCTGCAGCAGTCAGACTGCTGTGTCGAGGACCGTAGGAGTGGTGATGACTCATCATTGATGATGAGTAGGAACTGCGGAGGTGAAGAATATGGTACGTTAGAGCCGGAGAGGCAAATAGAAAAGTGGTAATTGATTGAGTGGTGAAACGTGGCTTCTGCCTTCTTCCCATGGGGGTAACCATGGCAGAAATTACAGAACTCACCTGCCACGATCCTTGCACCCTCCTTTACCTTTTTTTTTCGAGTATTGCCACACAAATACATTTCACAAAGAAACACCAAATACACAAAATTAGGCTCAGAAATGCAAATGACATACAGCTGTACTCACCACGCACTAGCTATGGCAGAAAAAATGTAATGTACGAAGGTGCTGCATTGTATAATAAACTACCAAATAACATCAAAAATGCAAAATCCATGTCAATATTTAAGAAACAACTAAAATTGTTCATGTTTAATAAAATGAGCGCACTTCAGTACATTGCACACCACATCCAGTTGCGCGTGTTCCGTGTATGTTTACATTTTAGCTGTGTTCAATTATTAGCGATTACCCTACACTTTTAGAATATTTTGTATGTTGTAATTTTTTTGCCAAAACTGTACGTTAAATCATTATGTTTAAAAAATAATTAAATATTTCTCATGTAAGTGAAATTTCTTATGGGAAATAATAAAGACATCTCTAACTCGAGATGTTATCTTTAACAGCCACCGACAATAGTAGGACTAAATTTAATGACGATATGTACAGTCGAAAGTCGTTGTGCCTAACCCTTTTCAAAACTTTTTCGGCTGCACGTTGAATTCGTAGTTTGCAACGCCCTTTTTTTGTTTGACCAATGAATGAAGGATGAGCCTTTTTTTTTCAAAGTTAAGTGTTTCTGTTTAGCCAATGAACGAAGAATGTCGCCTAAGAAGGATGACCCTAAAATTACCAATGTCCCTTTTCTTAAACTTTAATTGCTGTCTTTTCTTAAGTTGGTAAAAAAAAGGTTCTAACCTTTTTTTATAAAGTGCGCCGAAGCGCTATTGGTGGACGAAAACAATTCAGCAATGCTAGCGGGACTAGCCACGGCCCGTGAATACGAAAAGCGCCCTTATACGGGTGAGGGACAAAAGTCGTTGACTGTACCTACCCTACCACGCAGCCTCGCAACTCTTCATACGAGTCCACCTACGCAGAGTTGCGTCCTTGTGTAGTTGTAAGTATACGACATATTTATTACTTGAAATATTTTGAGGGGCTTGTGGCTAAGTAGTAACAGCCACACGGGTCGATCGATCAGGTTAAGCTACGCTTGCAGCGGTTGGTCCGTGGATGAGTGACCATCTTTACATACTAAGACCCCTCCGTGCCTCGGATAGCACGTCATGCCGCTGGTACCGGCTGTCATTCGTGGATCTTTGACAGTCGTTACGGGTCGTCAGAAGCCCGAAAGTCTGACAACCAGTCTTACCGATGGGTATCGTATTAACTAGTAACTGGGTTGTGGAATCGCTCCATGTAAAATACTAGTATTCAGCTGCATCCGGTTAGACTGGAAGCCGACTCCAACATAGTTGGAAAAGGCTAGGCAGATGATTACTTGATATATTTTTTTAATAAAATTCTTACCTATGTCGTGGTAATCCCTGTATGACTTCGTCTTCGCTTCTCGTGCCTGACGTGTGTGTAGACACGAAACTCTTTGGTGAACTTGTCTTTAGCTCCGATGTTGATTTGTTTTTCTGAAAATACGATAAAGATAGAGAGGTAAATATGATGTTTTCAGACGAATAACTAACATTGGACCATAGATTATACAGTATAATAATGGTATAGATATGCCACTCTGCGTCCAAGGACGATACTAATTTCTCCCCACGTCCCAGAGATGGCGTTAAGGAGCATGCTAGCTTCCATACGAATCCGATAGATGGCACTCTTAAGTAGGCTATACTACTTTCGACACAACACAAATCGACACAACTAATAATTAACAAAATATCATAAATTTGTAGTATATTCATCACATTTATTATTTCTATTTGTAGAATTTAATTAGTATGTTACCTATGTTCTTCTACAGCTGCCATCTAGCGACTAATTTTGTAAATTTTGGGGGAAATTGACTTCCACCAGCACAAGAGGGCGCTTTTGTCAAGTTTTTTTGGAGTTCGAAATATGTATAGAAGTTTCATGCCTCTGCATTGGACTATTAAATTGATAACTAAAACTATTTTGCTATGATGGACGTTTTGTTAGATTTTTTTTAGTTTTTTAGAGAACTTTCTCTAGTTTCATCTTGAATTTCTGGTTTTTTTTTGCTTTGTAAGAACAACCTGTCAGTTCATCCCAATAAATGTCAATCTGCCTAGCCTTTTCCTAACTATGTTGGGGTCGGATTCCAGTCTAACCGGATGCAGCCGAATACCAATATTTTATATGGAGCGACTGCCTATCTGACCTCCACAACCCAATTACTGGGTAATACGATACCCCTTGGTAAGACTGGTTGTCAGACTTTCGGGCTTCTGACGACCCGTAACGACTTGTCAAAGATCCACGAATGACAGCCTGAACTAACAGCTTAACGTGCTTTCCGAGGCACGGAGGAATTCGGTATGTAAAGATAGTCACCCATCCACGGACAAACCCCGGCAAGCGTAGCTTATCCTGATGGTTCGACCCGTACGGCCTTTATTAATTAGCCACGAGCTCCTCCCTCAGTTCATCCCATAGCACAGAATACATATTAGTACAAGTACAGAAGATTCACTCCGCAAAATCAATGAAATAAATAGCGACTCTTGCTACGACACAATAAAGTGCAATTCAGGTCGTACAGCGTTAATTACCTACAGTTATATTCACCTAGAAGTTGCCTCTCTTTCTATCGCGTAACTCTTATACCTTCTGACTCGTTAGGGTTGTTTTCTTTGTCTACGCGGCGTGTGAGTGAGTATCGAACTGACGTGCGAGCCAGCCGGTGCGCGGCAGCCCACACTGAATTAGCACGACATGTCGAGCCCGCCCATACCTAAAATGCGAAGTGCACCTGACCTGCCCATAGTATACATTTGTCTTTTTGACAGGGTCTGATAAAGAATTTCAAGGATAAAAATGAAGGGATAAAACTGTTTAATCAGATTGCGTCAGACCAGATTTTTTTGCATTTTTGGGGTTCCGTACCTCAAAAGGAAAAACGGAACCCTTATAGGATCACTTCATTGTCCGTCTGTCTGTCTGTCAAGACCCTTTTTCTCAGGAACGCTTAGATATATCAAATTGAAATTAATATGAAATATGTAGATCTATGGTCCCTTGGAGCTCTAAAAAAAATTAAGCTTCAAAGTCAACGCAGTAAAAAAATACGGCCATTTATGCGATGTATTTTGATACTCGCAAGTAAATCCAAACCTACAGGGTACTTCCCGTTGACCTAGAATCATGAAATTTAGCAAGAAGCAAGGTCTCACAGCATAAGTAAAGGAAAAATCAAATTGTTTATTTGTAATTTTATCGCATAAATTTTTTTATGTGTAATTTTTAGTTTTTCAACTACAATGTTAAGTTTGTTTTTGGGATAAATTCTTTTCAACTACGGAACCCTTCATTGCGCGTGGTCCGACACGCACATGGCCGGTTTTTTTTTCTAAAAAAGTTACCCTAATATACTTTAGACTAAACTTCGAAATTGGGTTTTGTTCTGGCTTCTTAGTCTCACGATGTTATGCCAAAAATCTTACCTTGAATTTGATCCCTGAACTCCTGAGCGAGTCACAATGAGAATCAGTGTATCCCTTGACTGGTGTTGAATGTGAGCTGCTACCACATGTGGACTCTCTGCCTCCGAAGACCTGGAGATAAAAGGAACATAGTATATTGAAATCTATTCTTTAATGTAAGACCAGCTCTGCCTGCGTCTTCGTCCGCGTGCAATTTCTTATCCCCCCGACCCACCCCGTCGCATCGTTTTCGCTTAGCGTTCTTTCTGACTTTTTTTCTTTTTGCTCGGCTCCTAAGGGTCCTAGCGTGATGTTATATAGCCTATAGCCTTTCTCAAGAATTGGGCTATCAAATGCAAAAAGAATTTTTCAAATCCGACTGGTAGTTCCAGAGATTAGCGCGTTCAAACAAACAAAAAAACTCTTTAGCATTATGTATAAAGTGAAGCGGAAAGAGGCTGTCTTTTGAAATTTATATAGCGTTAAGAACACAGATTTAGAGTAGGCTAGATACCGCATGTTTATTAGATAAAAAAAAAGTAAAAAGTTTATTTACAGATAAACCAGTACCTACACACACACAGTACACAGTTACACACACACACACACACACACACACACACAGTTTATTTTTAGATAGGTTTTTTAGATAGTATGAAAGTCGAGCGTGTCATCTTTTTAACCGACTTCAAAAAGGAGGAGGTTCTCAATTCGTCGGAACCTTTTTTTTTTTTTGATGTATGTTCCCCGATTACTCGAAGATGGCTGGACCGATTTAATTTTTTTTTGTTTTATTCGAGAGGGTATACATCACAGTTGGTCCCATATAAAATTGATTAACTTTGCTTTGGTAGTTTTTGAGTTAGCTTCAATAATACGTATTTTTTCCACACTTTTATATGGATGATGTTCTAGTTTGTTTTGCAGATAGTGGTATTAGAATTTGTGTGGGGTAGGTACACAACTAAAAAGTGAAAAATAAAAACTTTTTTACAAAAAAATACAACCGACTTCCAAAAACAACACTACAAAGTGAAAAATAACTTTAATTTCGGAAGTCGGTGGCAAAAACGAAAATACATTTCACTAGACACCGACTTCCGAAATTAAAGTTATTTTTCACTTTGTAGTGTTGTTTTTGGAAGTCGGTTGTATTTTTTTGTAAAAAAGTTTTTTAAGATTCCGTACCTCAAAAGGAAAAAACGGAACCCTTATAGGATCACTTCGTTGTCCGTCTGTCTGTCTGGGGTAGGACATAAGACATCTTTTGCAAGGCACCAATACTGCGTTATAGGTACACATTTATACAAGCAACTTCACCAAAAACTTAACTTACCTACTTGATTCTAAAAGATACGCACTAAAACACAAAATCACTCAGTGGCTACTTCAACAGGACTACATCACAACAGAAAATCTACTGACATACATCTCTTAAACACAAACATAATTAACATCTCCCCTACCACCACATCTTACTATACACGTACACCACACTCAACACCACACACACCCAAACAGAAATACGCAACCGATTCATACCTCCGTACTTTTAGTTTAGTTTTTTTGTTTCTTTTATTTTTATTTATGCAGGCTTCACTTGTCTTATATATTAGTAAATATAATTTAGTCCTGCACAATGGCTGAACCCCATCTCTTAAGATACAGGCCAGACCTAGTTTAAGGGATAGAGTGTAAAATTATTGTACTCATAGGTTAAACTTATATTGGATTATGTCAACTGAATGCATGTAGAGCAATGTGATTTTTGTTTGTGCAATAAATTTATTATTTATTTATTTGTCTGTTTGTCTGTCTTGGATCTTGACAGACCCTTTTTCTCATGAACGCGTGGAGGTATCACGTTGAAATTAATATCAAATACGTATGTCCATAGTCTCTTGGAGTCCTAAAAAACTCAAGCTTCTAAGCCAACGCAATAAAAACATACGGCCATTTTTATGCGACATATTTTGATACTCGCAAGTAAATCAAAACTTATAGGGTGCTTCCGTTGACCTAAAATAATGAAATTTGGCAAGAAGCAAGGTCTAACAGCACAAGTAAAGGGAAAAGTCCGAAAATTATTATTTTGTAGTTTTACGACATAATTTTTTTTTTTTGGATCCATTGTTAAGTTTGTTTTTGGGAAATATTCTTTTCAACTACGGAACCCTTCAGTGTGCGTGGCCGACACGCACTTGGCCAGTTTTTTTTATACCTACGATAACTTCACCCCAGCCATTTAGTGATGTACTCAACCGCTAAGCGTCAGTGAGCTAACTGACTTTTATATATCCTCAACGACACAACTCGCCACTGACGCGGTCGAACACAAACTGACGTAGTAGCGAGTCAAGTTTGTGCACAGCACAAACACGCACGCTTGGTTGGATAGTTTGTGGTATCTAGCCAACTTTGAATCTGTGGTTAAGAAAATAAATAAGACTAGAAATATGCTAGGAGATTATTGATTTTGAATTTAATCGTCGATGCGGTTAAAATTAATTTTTGCTTTTAAACTTAACATAGCCTGAAAACCATAGTTTAAAAAGACACTCAAGATTTTTTTAAGATGCATATTCATCTCTTCACAATAATTTTATTGCTAGAAGTAACGATTCACACCAGTGGTAGGGTAGTATTAACCCATCAAATGCCGTCTTATAAACTTATGTATCCCATAGTTTCATGACAATGTGTGCTCGAATGTCAACCGAGCCCCTTAGATTTACAACTACTGTAAGCCCGCGGTCGCAATCGGATGATGGTATTTGACGTTTATATACAAGGTGTAGCATAAATAACGCACAACCTCTGAAGGGGTCAATGTACTCATAATTATGAACAACTTGTACTATGGGACCAAACCTGAAATCGCGAAAAAAAATCAGCTGCTCCCTACATTTTGACGAGTTTGATGTTGATAAATGTACTGAACAGCTCATCATCTGCTTAGCCTTTTCCCAACTATGTTGGGGTCGGCTTCCAGTCTAACCGGATACAGCTGAATACCAGTATTTTACATGGAGCGACTGCCTATCTGACCTCCACAACCCAGTTACTGGGTAATACGACACCCCTTGGTAAGATTGGTTGTCAGACTCGGGCTTCTGACGACCCGTAACGACTGTCAAAGATCCACGAATGACAGCCGGGACCAACGGCTTAACTTGCTTTCCGAGGCACGGATGAGTCTCGGTATGTAAAGAATGGTCACCCATCCACTGACCAACCCCGGCAAGCGTAGCTTAACCTGATGGATCGACCCGTGCGGCTGTTATTACTTAGCCACGAGCTCCTCAAATGTACTGAACAGCTGATTACAAAAAAAAAAAAACAAATGAATCCTTATGTATATTTATTTTACTGCTTAATATGGGAATAATTTCCTGAAATAAATGATTATTTAATTTTAATTTTAAAATACTCACTCGAATAGCATCAGAAACCAGCGGCTCACAACAGCACCCGTCTTCATAATATAAAGCTGTGTACTTATTCTTAAGCCAGGCTAAACTCCTGTCTGCCAGCTTGGCTTGACTCATCAGGGCTCTGATTACGGAGTGGAGGCCTACTGCCCATACCCTGGAAGTAAGGAGGTTGAAGGAGAATAAAAATGACGAACTTTATGTGAATTTTGAGTTCTGTCTGATATTTAATTTTATATTTCTTTGTAGCTAGTTTACTACAGAGTGAAATTGATTCATGGGCATCTTCTTAAGGGGTCATTGCACTCATCATTACGAACAACTTTTACTAAGGGACCAAACCTGAAATCGCGAAAAAAAAATCAGCTCTTTCCTACATTTTGACGACTTATGCGAACATAAATGTCCCTACACTTTTATTTATATAAAATGTGCCATAAAAATGCATTAAAATTATTCATTTTCAAATTTCGTGCGAAAACGTGGACGCAGTGGACGCCATATTGCTCTGTGGTCATAACGTCAGTTGGCTGTGTAGACAAACACTTTATATACGCTGATCTGTTGACAGTTGACACTTTTTAATTTATACAGGCGTATGACGTCGTTTTAATCTGTTTTCTGACACCATGAAAGTTCATGGTGTCAGAAAACAGATTAAAAAAACTGAAAACTTTGAATTGAATTTTAAAATTTATATTGTTATTTTATGAAATAAACTAACATTTTCCGACTGCTTTTTGCCTAAGCTGTCTAAATAATATATTTTTAGATTTTTTCTCATCAATCAATCTGCCTAGACTTTTCCCAACTATGCTGTGGTCGGCTTCCAGCCTAACCGGATGCAGCTGAATACCAGTATTTTACATGGAGCGACTGCCTATATAGGCAGGCGGGTTGTGGAGGTCAGATGACCTCCACAAGCCGGTACCTGGGTAATACGATACCCCTTGGTAAGACTGGTTGTCAGACTTTCGGGCTTATGACGACCCGTAACGACTGACAAAGATCCACGAATGACAGCCGGGACCAACGGCTTAACGTGCTTTCCGAGGCACGGAGGAGTCTCGGTGTGTAAAGATGGTCACCCATCCCTGGACCAACCCCGGCAAGCGTAGCTTAACCTTGACTTAACTTGATTGACCCGTGAGCATGTTATTACTTAGCCATGAGCTCCTCCTTTTTTTCTCATATAGAGTAAAATACCGTATTATCTAGAAAACGTAGTATTTTTAGCGTCAATAATTCCTTAACCCCTTACCTATAAGAATAAGCGGGCAACACAAAATGCACGGTCCTATTATCGCTCAACGTGCGTCCGTACACGAGTGAGATGATGTGAGGCCCGTGCGCACACGTCTCCAAGCCGTGTCGTCTCGCACAGGCAGTTAGCTCTGCAACGTCACGCGGTTCGAGTAGTTTGCCGCCGAGGCGCATGTCCTTTACGCATTGAAGGTCTATGAAGCTGGAAAAGAGAATTTTGTTGTTATTTATAGCAGGGGTCGGCAACCTTATGCCAGTGGTGGGCCACGAATTAATGTTGCCAGGAAATATGGCAGGGTTAAAAATCCAAAAATAAAAAACAATTAAATGCGGTTAACCTACTTAGGTTAGATAAGGCTTGCCTGTACCGCACGGACCTCCACCAGTGTCGGACGGGAATGGTCAGGTGCTCCCGGCCATTCCCGTAGCCCCTCAACCTGCTGGGGGGCAAGCGGGGCCCGCCAGCTAGGAGCCGGGAGGGTTGTGGAGGGTTATGGATGTAAAGGCTGAGCCAGTTTCCCATGACCCTCCCGTCACGGCGATGCGGGAGCGCCGCTGGGTCGTTTAGTGGGTATACCGGATTTACCGGGGAGTCCCACATACCCCACCCGTCCCCCGATGGGTGGGTATGCGTAATGCATTTTTCCCAGCGCAAAAAAAAAAAAAAAAGATAAGGTTGTATTACTACAGTGTATCTTGTCTTGTAACTCTTGTGGGCGCATTCGCGCCGGTTTATGCCCAAATAATGTGAAACTACCTACATACATCGTTCATCGTTTTCAGTTTGTGAACCTTGCCAACCCCTGATTTAAAGCATCAAAGAGAGATATTTATAGCATTCATTCATTCAACTAATAAATGAGAAAAAATAAAAAAAAAACCAGTCGGCGTGTGTGTGAAGAAGAAGCCTTCATTGTGTGTGGGCCAACACGCACTTGGCGCGGGTTCTTTTTTTAAATTTTTCTCATTCGTTAGTTGAGATAAATTTATCCCGAAACAAACTTAACGTTGTAATTGAAAAACATGTTCTCCCATACATCGATATACGTCAAGGTTAATTCTCCAATTGCAAATGTAAGTTTGTAATTGAGAACTGACTCTCACAGTTTACATATAGTCAGTAGTCGTACTATAACTTCCAAATCAGTTTACATGAAGACAGTAGGTTATGGGTCAGCGCTGACTTGATTCGAGTTTGGAGTCAACTACTGACCTTGTGGAAACCAGTCTGTTATGTACGAGGGGGGATCAAAAAGTAGTGAGAATGAGATAGATTATAATGACTATTGATAACTTAATAATTTATTTTTCTACATAGTCTCCGAGTCTCTCTACACACCGAGTCCAGCGCTTTTCCAAGACTTCAATCCCTTTCAAAAAAAAAGTTTTGTCTTGGTCCTGCAAAAAGCTCTCCACGGCATCCATCACCTCGTTATCGTCTTCGTACCTGTTTCCCCTTAAGTATTCTTTCAATTTGGGGAACAGATAAAAATCGCTAGGCGCCAGATCTGGTGAATAAGGGGGGTGGTCAACCAATTCGAAGCCAGCTTGCTGAATGGCAGCCATCGCAACTGCCGACCTGTGCGCGGGTGCGTTATCGTGATGAAACAGCACGCCCCTTCGAAGTTTCCCTCTCCTTTTCTCTTTGATGGCATTCCTCAACTTAGGAATTAAAGCTGCATAATATTGGCCTGTAATAGTGGTTCCACGCTCCAGGTAATCAATCAACAATATCCCTTCTAAGTCCCAAAATATTAAGGCCATAACCTTGCCAGCCGATGCCACGGCACGAAACTTTTTCGGGGTCGGTGATGATGGCCGTTTCCATTGCGAAGATTGCTGTTTTGTCTCGGGATGATGGACCCATGTTTCGTCCATTGTTACGAAACGAGACAAAAAGTTTTCAGAATCTTCTTGAAACTTGTCCAACAATATCTTCGAAATATCAAGTCGATTTTGTTTCCGACTGTCGCTTAACATTCTCGGCACCCATCTTGCGGAGACTTTTCTCATATGCAAAGATTGTTTCAATATGGATTGAATACTTCCATATGAAATGCCCGTTTCTTGAATTAAGTATTGGATGGTAACTCTTCGATCGCTCAATACAATTTTCTCGACTTTCGCAACATTTTCTTGGGTGACTGACGTCGATGGACGGCCGCAACGATGTTCGTCATCCGTGCTCGTTCTCCCTACTCGAAATTGAGAAGCCCACCTTGCGACAGTGGAATAAGGCGGAGCAGACTCTCCTAATGTTGCCTCCAAATCGCAATGAATCTCTTGCGTCGTTAACTTTTTTAAACAGAGGTATTTAATAACGGCTCGCACTTCGTTTTTCTCCATTTTCGAGAACACGTTCCGACACGAAGCAAACAAATGACTACATTCAGAAAAAAACAAAAGAGAATCGAAGATTTTTTTCTTTATTAATATTACAAATATGTATCTGAGCTATGCCTGCCAGTATTAATTTTTTTTCTTACCAAGGAGTATGTCGTTCTCACTACTTTTTGATCCCCCCTCGTATTTTGGTACTAACCCTTCTTCTCCAACGATTCCGGCTTCGTTCTCATGTGCTAAGTTGGCGGTGTACTTCAAAGGGATGACTTCTTCAGGGTTGTATGATAAACTCACTTCAGGTTGTGCCATGTTTTCTGATGGGGTTTCTCCTGAAAACAGAAAATTTTATAAAATTTCAGTAGACTCCATTAACTGCTCAATCTACAAGGACGAAAAATCAAAAGAAAAACGCCCAAAACATTGTACTTACCATGTTGAGCATGCGGCTGATGCGCAGTTCTGCACCACGCGAGCAGAGCGCACGCTCGCTCTAGTCTGAGCTGTGCGAGCGTGCCGCCCCACTCCGCTTCTGTTACTACACATTGTACTTACCATGTTGAGCATGCGGCTGATGCGCAGTTCTACACCACGCGAGCAGAGCGCACGCTCGCTCTAGTCTGAGCTGTGCGAGCGTGCCGCCCCACTCCGCTTCTGTTACTACACATTGTACTTACCATGTTGAGCATGCGGCTGATGCGCAGTTCTACACCACGCGAGCAGAGCGTACGCTCGCTCTAGTCTGAGCTGTGCGAGCGTGCCGCCCCACTCCGCTTCTGTTACTACACATTGTACTTACCATGTTGAGCATGCGGCTGATGCGCAGTTCTACACCACGCGAGCAGAGCGCACGCTCGCTCTAGTCTGAGCTGTGCGAGCATGCCACCCCACTCCGCTTCTGTTACTACACATTGTACTTACCATGTTGAGCATGCGGCTGATGCGCAGTTCTACACCACGCGAGCAGAGCGCACGCTCGCTCTAGTCTGAGCTGTGCGAGCGTGCCGCCCCACTCCGCTTCTGTTACTACACATTGTACTTACCATGTTGAGCATGCGGCTGATGCGCAGTTCTACACCACGCGAGCAGAGCGCACGCTCGCTCTAGTCTGAGCTGTGCGAGCGTGCCGCCCCACTCCGCTTCTGTTACTACACATTGTACTTACCATGTTGAGCATGCGGCTGATGCGCAGTTCTACACCACGCGAGCAGAGCGCACGCTCGCTCTAGTCTGAGCTGTGCGAGCGTGCCGCCCCACTCCGCTTCTGTTACTACACATTGTACTTACCATGTTGAGCATGCGGCTGATGCGCAGTTCTACACCACGCGAGCAGAGCGCACGCTCGCTCTAGTCTGAGCTGTGCGAGCGTGCCGCCCCACTCCGCTTCTGTTACTACACATTGTACTTACCATGTTGAGCATGCGGCTGATGCGCAGTTCTACACCACGCGAGCAGAGCGCACGCTCGCTCTAGTCTGAGCTGTGCGAGCGTGCCGCCCCACTCCGCTTCTGTTACTACACATTGTACTTACCATGTTGAGCATGCGGCTGATGCGCAGTTCTACACCACGCGAGCAGAGCGCACGCTCGCTCTAGTCTGAGCTGTGCGAGCGTGCCGCCCCACTCCGCTTCTGTTACTACACATTGTACTTACCATGTTGAGCATGCGGCTGATGCGCAGTTCTACACCACGCGAGCAGAGCGCACGCTCGCTCTAGTCTGAGCTGTGCGAGCGTGCCGCCCCACTCCGCTTCTGTTACTACACATTGTACTTACCATGTTGAGCATGCGGCTGATGCGCAGTTCTACACCACGCGAGCAGAGCGCACGCTCGCTCTAGTCTGAGCTGTGCGAGCGTGCCGCCCCACTCCGCTTCTGTTACTACACATTGTACTTACCATGTTGAGCATGCGGCTGATGCGCAGTTCTACACCACGCGAGCAGAGCGCACGCTCGCTCTAGTCTGAGCTGTGCGAGCGTGCCGCCCCACTCCGCTTCTGTTACTACACATTGTACTTACCATGTTGAGCATGCGGCTGATGCGCAGTTCTACACCACGCGAGCAGAGCGCACGCTCGCTCTAGTCTGAGCTGTGCGAGCGTGCCGCCCCACTCCGCTTCTGTTACTACACATTGTACTTACCATGTTGAGCATGCGGCTGATGCGCAGTTCTACACCACGCGAGCAGAGCGCACGCTCGCTCTAGTCTGAGCTGTGCGAGCGTGCCGCCCCACTCCGCTTCTGTTACTACACATTGTACTTACCATGTTGAGCATGCGGCTGATGCGCAGTTCTACACCACGCGAGCAGAGCGCACGCTCGCTCTAGTCTGAGCTGTGCGAGCGTGCCGCCCCACTCCGCTTCTGTTACTACACATTGTACTTACCATGTTGAGCATGCGGCTGATGCGCAGTTCTACACCACGCGAGCAGAGCGCACGCTCGCTCTAGTCTGAGCTGTGCGAGCGTGCCGCCCCACTCCGCTTCTGTTACTACACAGGCTGTGCCGTGATGCATTATCTGAAAAAAATACAAAATATTAAAGGCTTTTTTCCCTAGAATAGAATAAACGTTTATTGTTTCCAATATTACAGCTAGTGGTAGTGGTACATACACAAAACTACAATACTAGAAGCAAAAGGTAAAATAAATAAAAGGGAAATGCCCATTTGATAAAGAGGTTTTGGCCAAGTGACGCCCACGAAAGAAACAAATTAGAGGCATTAGGGTTGACATCATAGATAAAGATACAAACACAATTTTTTACATAGAACTCGGTTGGACTTTTAAAAATCATAGTATAAAAATTCAAGGTTAATAAAAGACATACTTAAAGAATTCCGATTTTTTATTCGTTCTCATTTAAATATATGACGAGCACGTCATCTAGAAATTGGGCTGGGGGCATATTTGATTGAAACCTTGCCCAGCCCAAGAACCCAGGTTCCATATTCGCGTCAGGTCCTTCGTGAGAAACAGGTACGGTATCCATTGGCAAGCCGGTGTCGTCGAGAGAGGCGGGTACAGAATCCAATATAAAGCCAAGGTCGTCATCGGAAGCGGTTACAGGGTCCATAATCGTAATCAAAGTCGTCGGAATATTAAATAGAAAAACGCAGTAGAGAAAAAAATCACGAGTCGCAAGAAAACAGCACCAAACAAAATGTGAAATGTCAATGTCAATCAGTTGTCAATTACGATTATTATTGACGTAGGGATGTCTTTAAGAAATCGATTTATCGAAAAATCTATAGTTTTATAAAACTTGAAACACGGAATCGGTTAAATGGATCGTATTTAGAAGCCCGAAAATAGACAAACATTTTTTTTTTGTCTCTAAAGAAAATAAAAGCGAAACAACTATATAATGTCAAAAATAGATTTTCCTAAATACGTATTTTTGGTAACCGGTTTTAGTGTATCGTTATTTCAGTAAATGTTGTCATCCCTACTTTGACAGGTTTGACCAACGACCGGAAGTGTAAATACGATTGAGTTTCTTGATTAAATCGGCTTATAATTCCGGAGGTTTAAATACAAATAAGTACTAGCAATATTTTAGTTACTAAATGGGTATTTTTTTTGTATTTGTCACATTGATGGGCAAAACATGGCCAAGAATAGGCGTTTCCCTTTAAGTGTCTGTTTGTAATATCAAAAATGTCTTTTTAAAAGTATATAAAGTACGGTGCAAAATAACAAAAAATCCCTTTTTAAAATTTCTGTCCGTCTGTTTGCTCCAGCTAATCTCTGAAACGGCTGGACCGATTTTGACGGGACTTTCATTGGCAGATAGATGATGTTATAAGGAGTAACTTAAGCTACTTTTATTTTAGAAAAAGAATTAGAGTTTCGCGCAAAAAATTAAACACATGAAATGGTGAACAAAATCCGATTCAAATAGGGAAGTATTGACATCCACGCGGGCGATGCCGCGGACAACAGCCTGTGAGAAATATGGGATTTAAATGAGAAGAGGTCTTTTTCATACAGTTGGATAGGTACACGCCGGCAAACGATTTTACGTTTATTAAAGTCGAACCACCTCTCGTCATCAGATGCTATTTGACACAATCATATGGTTTTGATAACAGACATCCACTGTCGCGTCAAATCAATCGGATTAAAGGAAGTGGGTGAAAAAACAATCAAAAGATTCGACTGTACTCAGACGAATGTGAAACTGTATTCATTAACACAGTCGGCTTTCTAAGAACGTAATCAATAAAACTGACTTTAAAAGCGTTGGCTCCGTGCGGCATTTCATACAAACTGTCAAGTCCTTTTTTATCGAAATTAAAGAACCGATTTTAATGATACTTCATACGCATAAGCAAGATACGTAGGTCTAAAAAGTTAGTTAAGAACATTTTCGAAAAATAGTGTTGCAGCTAAATTCAACCGATTTTAAATGTTCCATAGAAACAGAGATTTCCAATTATCTTTTTTTAAATAAGACACAAAAAAATACAACCGACTTCCAAAAACAACACTACAAAGTGAAAAATAACTTTAATTTCAGAAGTCGGTGTCTAGTTAAATGTATTTTCGTTTTTTGCCACCGACTTCCGAAATTAAAGTTATTTTTCACTTTGTAGTGTTGTTTTTGGAAGTCGGTTGTATTTTTTTGTAAAAAAGTTTTTATTTTTCACTTTTTAGTTGTGGTAACCTACCCCACACAAATTCTAATACCACTACCTGCAAAACAAACTAGAACATCATCCATATAAAAGTGGGGAAAAAATACGTATTATTGAAGCTAACTCAAAAACTACCAAAGCAAAGTTAATCAATTTTATATGGGACCAACTGTGATGTATACCCTCTCGAACAAAACAAAAAAAATCCAAATCGGTCCAGCCATCTTCGAGTAATCGGGGAACATAGTTCCGACGAATTGAGAACCTCCTCCTTTTTGAAGTCGGTTAATAAAATCATTTATCTTAAATCACAAACAAATGAATGGTCAGGGAATTTATAAACTGATTATTTGTAAAAATCTCTCAGAAACTAGTGGTGAATCAATTAAAATTGTCACCTGTAAAATATGCCTATCCATCCTTTCCCCATTCTGTGGGGCTAGGGGAAACATGGTGACCCCATGATCATGGGGTAGTGGCTGCACAGGACAGTACCCCGTGCCTTCGAGCTCGTAAAGCGCCTCGTTCTCGAACTCTCCGTTAATCTTCGAGGTCGAATGTGAGAAGACGGGCTCCTCGCATGTTAACATTGCTGCTCTGAGGGAGAAAGAAGTGATTAGGTTTTGATGTAATTTTAAGGTAGGAAGTGTATATTTTGTTTTTATACCTATCCTAGGTATAAACAAACGTGTGAGGAACGAGGTCCGTTCTTACGTATGATTTAAAACTAAAAGAAATTGTTCCCAGCCGCCATCTTGGATATACATTTTGACCTCACTATCGACTTTAACACCTTCGAAAACCATGAAAACGACACTCATGCGAAAAAATTGAAAATTTTCGCAGCTGTCCTCTTGGATTTTCATTTTGACTTCACTATCGGCTTTAGCACCCTCGAAAACCAAGAAAATGACAACCGTGATGAAAAATTTGAAAATTTTCGCAGGAGCCATCTTGAATTTTCATTTAGACCAAATTCACACACACGCTTTCTTGTTACGTGTCGATTACTCTTATCGCAAGCCACGTTAAAGAACTTCGTTCCAAAAACAAACAAACTTCAACGATTCTTCTTTATGCATTTGTATACTTTTGCATATTTTTTAAACAAAATCAGACCCGCGTTTGCATCGAATCAACCACGTAAAAATGTCTGTTGTTTGTTGCGGTGGAGTCGTGGAAGCGAGTGGTCGTCGGGCCGAGGCTTGTCACCGTCGCGCTGCGCCTCAACTTACCGATGACGTGCTGATCGCACCGCCTGCTCATGCAGAACACGCAGGGTTCGATTCCCTTACACCCCAACCAAAAATATCACCTTAAGAAATCTCCAAAGATAGGCGCGTTGCTCCTCGCCAACGCGTAGTGGTGTTGGTGAAAGCTTGCTATATGGTCCATGACGGCCTGGGTTCTGTACACCTTCTCCAGGTTGATGAGACCTTCAGGACCGACGCGACGCCAGCCTGGCGCCTGCTCGCCTTCCTCGTCGAATGATGCTATGTACTGGAAATTTAAAGTGGAGTTTGATTTAAACTTGATTGTCTAAAATAATAATAACAGCCGCACGGGTCGATACATCAGGTTAAGCTACGCTTGTCGGGGTTGGTTCGTGGATGTCTGACCATCTTTACATACCGAGACTCCTCCGTGCCTCGGACAGCACGTTAAGCCGTTGGTCCCGGCTGTCATTCGTGGATCTTTGACAGTCGTTACGGGTCGTCAGAAGCCCGAAAGTCTGTCAGTCAGTCTTACCAAAGCGTGTCGTATTACCCAGTTACTGGGTTGTGGAGGCAAATAATAATAATAGGCAGTCGCTCCAAAATAATAATAATCATCATCATTTTTTCAGCCTATAATATTCCCTCTGCTGTGACTCAGGCCTCCGCTCTATGAGAAAGAGTGCGTCGTCCGTAATCCAACACGCGGGCTAGTACGAGTTGGTGGATGTCACAAGTCTTTGAATTTTTAGTCCTAGGGGTTTGGTTTCTCACGATGTTTTTCTTCACCGTTTTGAGAGCAGTGGTGATGAAATAATTAACATAAAGATTTTACTTTGTGTAAATTATTAATTTTAATTTTTTTATTCGTCTGTCAGGGTTCGAACCTATGACCTACAAACTCGTAAGTAGCCGCCGTTACAACTGGGCGAGTAACTTGCTTATTTTATTTTAGGAAAAGAATTAGAGTCCACGCGGGCGAAACCGTGGGCAGCAACGCGGGCGAAAGCGTGGGTTAACTTACCACTTGTTTATTCGAGTCTGTGAGTCTGGAGTCTCGCTTGCAACTGTCTCTTAGAGGGCTAGTGGTCGTGCTCTGGTCCATTCGTTTACCGCTTTCTCTTCTTGTGTCCCGCTTTAATGATCCTCTGGAAGAAGAGAAAGAGAGGGAAGATTAAATCGCATCTTTGCGAGAAAAACATGTTATCTCGAAAAAAATAATTTTACAGGTAAGTAGCGCTATGTAAAAAAATGATGACAAGTACATTAATGTGTTTTTACGTCTAATAAGCTTTCAAAAATACACAAAAAGATTCTAAAATCGAATCGAAACAAATCAAAAAACACCTTTTCCGAAATGTCACGTTTTTCTCGCAGAGAAGCGAAATATAAATAATATCGCGTTAGAAAATAATGGGAGACGTTCCGATGTAATTTTAAGTTCGTCTCAATCTCATATTTAATGTGAGTTCGATTCAGGGCAGGTTTTAGACTGTGGAGCAAAATATGTAGATAAGAGAAATTGTAAAAAAAAATTTGGTTAGTTTGATATTAGCCACAACTGTTTTTTTACAAGACAAACTTATACTTGCATAGGAAACGTCTACTTTTTTCTTTAATTTCTCTGCATTTAAAATACCATAGTCTCGTAATTCAGGACTTAGTTAACCTTTTCTCTGACCCCTGATCATTTAACGATTTATGGCAATTGTTATTAAGTACAAGATTTAATTCATAATTTTAACTCGTAAGCTTATTGATAATGACATTATTTGTTAAATTTTGCATGCCAAAACTCAGGCAGAATGTACCCGGCTCACTAACTTTATTGTGCATTCTATGCGAAAAATGATTTGATTTGATTGGATTTAGTTTCACCTGTCCCGGTGTCTGTCTGTAATCTAATCTTGCAAGTTAAAGACCCACTTCCCGATTTTTCCCAAGCTGAAATATTACATGCATATATAAATCGGACGACAATATAATATTATTATGACATGGAGCTGATCTGATGATGGAGCCGGAAGGTGGCCTTCCAGGAATACAGGAACTCAGTAATAAAACGACGCAACCCTATCGAGTTTGGGCTCGTTTGATTCGTCTTGACAAGGGCACTGGGTCTTAAATGATATTTAGACTTATAAAAGCTTTGTTTTTTTTTTTAAATAATTAACTTGTTACTACTAAGAGTATGCTTCGCGGACAGTGCACATTAAAGGCAAGTAATTCAAAAACTAAAACCCGACTACTGAAAAATCACGCTCGCCGCGGTCGGTCTATAACCAATCTCCACTTTTACTTATTTACTTAAACAATATGAAATAATATGAATATATTATATACTCGTACATATTTGTAATGTGCCCGTCAAGACCTTTCTTTTGACACCAAACGTGTCATTATTATCTCAATTTATTTTATGTCGAGGTCAGTAATTTAAGTGTAAAGTCCACCATATTAAATTTAGGGAGAATTTGTATACCCAATGTCACCCGGACCATTATTACGAATATATTGATACCTCTTTCATTAAAATCGGTTCAGTAATTTAGGCGCTACGGTGGAACACACGTAAATACATACTTATCTACATACATACTTACATACATAGACTGCTAAAGTCATAACCCTTCCTTTTGGCTTTGCCGTAGTCAGGTAAAAAGAGTAGTATAATTATGTTACGAAACAAAAGATTCGTTTGTTCTTACCTGTCATCTTTGAAAGATTCTCTCTTGAACTCTCTTCTGTGTGTCGGCGTGGCTCCCACTGAGTGACTGCCGGTCAGAGACGGAGAGGCCGCCAGGATTTCTCTGAGAATGAAAAACATATCATAACACACTTGAGTTAATAACCTATTAAGTACGGTTTGCATGAAAACATCAAGTTTATTCAAATGGTTGTATTTGTAGTTTTTGATAGCGTAGAAATCAGCCAAGTGTGTTTGTGCCAACTTTGTGTTATGCATTTTTTTTTATTTTCTTTATTTTAAGTATTTAGTTTATTTTAATTTTGTTTTTTATTCTCAATATTTTTTCGGTCTTTTTATTGCATTGCATATAAGTTAAATTTTTTGCAGTCGGTTTTTTTGATTTTTAAAACTATTTATTTTATTTATCAATTTCAAACGTCTTTAACTTGACTGAAACTGCGGTGTTTACATATTACTATAATCCATTTACAATAAGATTAGAAATTGAAACAAACCTTTTTTACAATTCGTCCAACCCATTTTGACTTCTATTCCGTAGGTTTAAGGATGGCATTAAAGGCAAAAAAGTGGTTACAATACCAACTGTTTACTGCAGTTGACATTTGTCATGCTACCAACGCAATAGAAGTCAAAATCGGTTGAACGGACTGGAAAAAAGGTTTGTTCAAATGTCTTATGGATCCTGTACAGAACTAATATGAATACACATGTCGATTTGTCTTGTCTTGAGGGATAGAGGAAGATCGCCCTTCATTAGATCTTTCATGGCCCAATAGCTCTTCCAGGCATTTTGCGGTGCGTCTTGCAACTTCTTTGTTTTGTTCTGACTATTTGATCAAGATAGAGATAATAATCGACATATTCAACGTCCCAGCCCGCTACGGTGATGCGCGCTGTTTGTCGTCAACTTGGCCTTTGACATATTCATTTGAAGTCCAACCTCTAGACTTGTCGTGCTTAGATCTTCTAGCATCTGAGTCAGCTGGGAGACTGAAGACGAAAAAACCGGCCAAGTGCGTGTCGGAATACGCACAATGAAGGGTTCCGTAGTTGAAAAGAATTTATCCCAAAAACAAACTTAATAATAGATCCCAAAAAAAATTTTTTTAATCATAAAACTATAAATTAACAATTTTCGGACTTATCCCTTTATTTGTGCTGTGAGAGCTTGCTTCTCACCAAATTTCATGATTCTAGGACAACGGGAAGTACACTATAGGTTTTGATTTACTTGTGAGTATCAAAATATGTCGCATAAATGGCCGTATGTTTTTATTGCGTTGACTTAGAAGCTTGAGTTTTTTAGGACTCCAAGAGACCATAGACTTACGTATTTCATATTAATTTCAACTTGATACCTCCACGCGTTCTTGAGAAAAAGGGTCTTGACAGACTGACAGACAGACAGACATACGGACAACGAAGTGATCCTATACGGGTTCTGTTTTTTCCTTTTGAGTTACGGAACCCTAAAAAGGACAATATCGTTATTAAAACAGAGATTGGATAATCTCTTATGTCCAACCATAATACCCCTTCTGTCAAGCCTGCTGCCAGCTTTCTGAAGACTTCCATCAGTATGGCCGTGAATGGACATAGGACATGGGTTATATTATTATGTATGTCGGAGGAGACTGTCAGCGTTCGTTGCCGGACTGGTCGTCTTCCATTGTTGTAACCGAAATAAGACTCGATATGCACTCTACAGTTGTAATTAGATCGATTTTACAAACAATCAGTTAAAAAGTAGCACACATGAATCGGATGGAACTGGATTCATATCGGAACGCGCCGAGGTCGGGGCGAGGTTGGTAGCGCACATCCGTTCAGTTCGGTGTCTAATCACGAAGTCCCCGTAAAGTACCGGAACCTTGAATGACAGCCGTCATCTGTCACCGTTATTTTCCCCCGCAAACTCAAAATGACATTGACAGCTCGCACAGTGATGCCAACCCCCATTTCCGAACACACCCAAGTCAGTACAACTTGTCGTTCCGTTCAGAATCCACGACATGTATATACAGAGTTACTTGTAATTCGACGTATTCCTTGTAGGCCGTCATAGTCGGGTTAAAATGCAACAAATTAAGCCACCAAATGTTCTACCGAAATTCAGTATTTTTTTTTGTAATTTTTATCTAAGAAAAATATAAATTATGAAGAATATAATGTTTAATTAGTGATCTTTGCCAAAGTTTTAGGCGTTTTTCGACTTTCAATTTTTAACAAAGATCTGCTACGACATCAGCTATAATAATAACTTAAATTCCAGTAAAATCGCGCCGTAAATCATTTTTGAATTGTATTTAAAATAAAAAAACTAAAAATCTAACTCAAATACTGAATTTCGGTAGAACGTAAACATTTGGTGGCTTAATTTGTTGCATTTTAACCCTACTAGGATTCGGAGGAACTCGTGGCTAAGTAATAACAGCCGCACGCGTCGATCCATCAGGTTTATCTACGCTTGCCGGGGTTGGTCCTTGGATGGGTGATCATCTTTACATACCGAGACTCCTCCGTGCCTCGGAAAGCACGTCAAGCCGTTGGTCCCGGCTGTCATTCGTGGATCTTTGACAGTCGTTACGGGTCGTCAGAAACTCGAAAGTCTGACAACCAGTCTTTCTAAGGGGTATCGTATTACCCAGTTACTGGGTTGTGGAGGTCAGATAGGTAGTCGCTCCATGTAAAATAATGGTATTCAGCTGCATCTGGTTAGACTGGAAGCGAACATCAACATAGTTGGGAAAAGACTAGGCAGATTGATTTTAACCCTACTAGGATGTCCTGCAAGGAATACGTCGAATTACAAAGTAACCCTTTATACTAAAAGAAGTACTTAATAATCTAATGAAATACTATCTTGAATTTATGCAAGCCTGGTACTTTTAGTTAGGTTACTACTCAAAACTTGTGCACAACGGGTCGTGAACAGAATATTGTACTCACAGTTATCTAAATTGCATCCGTGTCACAGATTAATACAGATGGTACACTCCGCAGTTTAGGTATGAAGCTACAAATACGCGGCGGGCTCATCTCACTGGGTCAATTCAGTGTGGATTGCCGCGCACCGGCCGGCTCGCACGTTAGTTCGATACTCACTCACGCGCCGCGTCGTAAAAGAAGACAACCCTAACGAGTCAGAAGGTGTAAGAGTTTCGCGATAGCAAGAGAGGCAACTTATGGGTGAATATAACTGTAGGTAATGAACCTGAATTGCACTTTATTGTGTCGTAGCAAGAGTCGCTTTTTAACCGACTTCAAAAAGGAGGAGGTTATCAATTCGTCGGAACCTTTTTTTTTTTTTTTTTTTTTTAATTCTTTTTTTTATGTATGTTCCCCGATTACTCGAAGATGGCTGGACCGATTTGGATTATTTTTTTTTTGTTTGAAAGGGTATACTTCCCAGGTGGTCCCATGATCATCAAGTCAGGGTCTGATGATGGGATCCTGGAGAAATAGAGAAAACTCTTCCAATTTTATAGGCACACTTGAAGCGATTTGGATAGTTTTTGGAAGAGTACTTTCTTGGAGTGGTCCCATTTCAATTTGGTGAAGACCTGATGAAAAACTTCTGAGATAGGCAACGGAACTCCTCAATAAATGATAGCAAATGGACTGGGATTGCTGGAATCTCATGTCTGTTTGTTGTTCACACCAGTTCATAACATAACATCACGCCAGTATGCTGTGAAGGGGTAAGCACATGTGAACGACTAAAAAGTGAAAAATAAAAACTTTTTTACAAAAAAATACACCGACTTCCAAAAACAACACTACAAAGTGAAAAATAACTTTAATTTCGGAAGTCGGTGGCAAAAACGAAAATACATTTAATCAGACACCGACTTCCGAAATTAAAGTTATTTTTCACTTTGTAGTGTGGTTTTTGGAAGTCGGTTGTATTTTTTTGTAAAAAAGTTTATATAATTTAAATGATTATGCGGAGTGTCCCATCTGTTTTAATCTGTGTCCGTGTCAAGTCGAGGCGGGTCACTAGCATAGAATAATGATGTGGTTAAATGAACTGCGGTCGCGATTGTGTGGCCGGCTAGATTATGAGGTCATAATTCGAGAGACTAGAATTTTTTATTTGTCCTTACCATAAATGTCCACAGTTCACGGTTTTACATGAGTGCGTAATCATTCTCTTGCCCTTATCTCAATCTATTTGGGGTCGGCGCAACATGTCCCTTTCTTCCATACTTCTCTATTATTCGTCATCTCGGTAGTCATCCCCTTTCTAGCCACATCATCTTTTACACAGTCCATCCATCGTTTCTTTGGTCTTCCCCTACTCTTATAGCCATCGACATTCATACTCAAAACTTTCCTCGTGACATTATCCTCATTCCTCCGCAACACATGC
This sequence comes from Cosmia pyralina, assembly GCA_946251885.1. Lineage (NCBI taxonomy): Eukaryota > Metazoa > Arthropoda > Insecta > Lepidoptera > Noctuidae > Cosmia > Cosmia pyralina. Next base: position 4,601,741 of record OX276368.1, on the reverse strand, counting down.
CCATACTAACCGATTTCCGCATAACTTTTCAGTCACCTGTGCCACTTTCAAACTTCGACTAATGACATTTCTTATTCTATCCATTCGTGTAACACCACACATCCTTCATAACAAGTGTGAAAACAAAATCTTGACAGAACTGCGTTTATGATGATTTATGCCCGGTTTCTGAGGTATTTAAACGGAGTTTATCCATTCGATAGTGATTATTGCTTCGATATCGTGTTTCTGAACCTCAAGGAAGAATTTAGCTTAAAAGTCGAGTGAATTAGTATCGAGGATTTATCTGAGGCCCGAAAAACCGAGCAAAAGGAAGGAATTCAGAATTGAGACTGACAGACAGACAGTCAGTCAGACAGACGGACAACGAAGTAATCCTAATAAGGGTTCCATTTTTTCCTTTTGAGGTACGGAACCCTAAAAAGGTTATTTTACGTGTGCTCCTTCAATTACATGAGACCACAGTACTCGTATGCACATAATTAACTATATGGATAAATAAACGATAAAAATAAAAATAGAGAAAATAAATTATGAAAGATGAAAACAAATTATGACATTTAGGAAAAAGAAAAAAAAATAACAATATGTCAAGAATGAGCATTCATAATAAATAAAATAGATTAAAAGGGATAAAAATAAGAATTCAGAAAGTAAATGATTTACGAGTAATTACACGATTGTAGAGATTGAACATTCATAATATTACAATTGGTTAGTATAATAATTATTTCACATTAGTGTGTAGTGTGTGTGTGTAGTGTGTGTGTGTGTGTGTGTGTGTGTGTGTGTGTGTGTGTGTGTTTTGATATTTGATTACAAAACAATAATACAAACAAAGCAGGAAATCAATTTTATTTCCTCTTCCGTCGATATACCCGACCGAACCCGATATACCTTACCTACTGCATTTACGCTGCACTGTGGCTTGTTCAAACACTAGATCGGCTAGCTTCGCGCCCAGTGCCCAGTGCGCACGGAGGTGTTTCGATATGTAAAGATGGTGACCCATCCACGGACAACCCCGGCAAGCGTAGCTTAACCTGATGGATCGACCCGTGCGGCTGTTATTACTTAGCCACGAGCTCCTATATGTATGTTTATACTATATGTATGTTTATTTGATATTTGATTACAAAACAATAATACAAACAAAGCAGAAAAGCAATTTCATTTCCTCTTCCGTCGATATACCCGACCGAACCCGATATACCTTACCTACTGCATTTATGCTGCACTGTGGCTTGTTCAAACGCTAGATCGGCTAGCTCTGCGCCCAGTGCGTGCTCGTTCGTTGCGTCTATACGCTCGATACATACATATTATGCGGGGAGTGAGGAAGCGGTTTCATACCTACACACCGCACTACAATCTTAAATAGATAATTTTGTCGAATCAATAGCTATTGTGGGTTTAAACTTCGTTTAAGAATTTTTTAGAAATCGGACATAAGTCTCTTGTACACAAATTTAAATAAATTGGCACGTCTATGATCCCCAACGCGTTAGGTAGAGGTCTTATTGCCGCATCATGCAACTAATTTCACATCACTACGGTGTCTACGGGGACCATCACTAATCGACCGCTGCGATTGGCCGGGCTGAGTTGACGTGACGGCTCGTCAGCCAATCGGAGGAGAACAAGTGGCGACTTGGTGCAGTGCGTGTGTGGACGCCATGACAGTAAAAAACGTATATTTGGAAGAAATACTGTGAAGGAAAAATATAAAAAATTGTCGCAACAGAACGTGCGCGTTCTAATTTTGGGAAAACGAAAACTGTAATTTTTATCAATACATCAATTGTTCAGCAAAAACGGTTGCAGTTATTTCACCGGCCTCAATCCTCTAACAGAAGCACCTACAGGTCTACTTATAGTACACACATATTTCGCCAGTTATGTTTATAATCCCATGTAACAGGAGGCGAGCCTATTGCCATTAACCGGGCACAAATCCAGACTCCGGGCTGCTACTGAGAAATTCCTGATGACATATAAAAACTTTTTTACAAAAAAATACAACCGACTTCCAAAAACAACACTACAAAGTGAAAAATAACTTTAATTTCGGAAGTCGGTGTCTAGTTAAATGTATTTCGTTTTTTTGCCACCGACTTCCGAAATTAAAGTTATTTTTCACTTTGTAGCGTTGTTTTTGGAAGGTCTGTTGTATTTTTTTTGTAAAAAAGTTTTTATTTTTCACTTTTTAGTTGTGTACCTACCCCACACAAATTCTAATACCACTACCTGCAAAACAAACTAGAACATCATCCATATAAAAGTGGGGAAAAAATACGTATTATTGAAGCTAACTCAAAAACTACCATAGCAAAGTTAATCAATTTTATATGGGACCAACTGTGATGTATACACTCTCGAACAAAACAAAAAAAAATCCAAATCGGTCCCAGCCATCTTCAAGTAATCGGTGAACATACATAAAAAAAAAAAAAAAAAAAAAAGGTTCCGACGAATTGAGAACCTCCTCCTTTTTGAAGTCGGTTAATAATTTTAAAATAAATAAGTAGAGATCGTAATAATAACATTACTTGTGGTCAACTATTTTTCAAGTGCAGATGAACTCGTTTCGGATACTCGCGTAATTAAAAAACAACATGTCGAGTCAACCAATGAAGTGAAAATGTAGAGATGATTGATATTTTTATAGAGTTGGTAATACCGCTCATAGATTTTTTTTTTTTGTAAGATAATAATATTTCTCAGAATTGGGTAATGTGCGTTATTTTAGTGACCTGAATGTTTACTGGACCACTTTTAAATACTAGGTTTAAGGTTCAAATTCAGTCACACAAATGCACGTCTTTCTACATCATACTCACATGTGTATATTCAACATGAATGATGTAACCAATATTTTGTAGGAAAATTTTGATTTAAAAGTGTGTCCGTGGAGTTTCTTTCCCGTTCATTCCCATAGGAACCTACTACGCTTTCGAATGGGCAACTAGCTTCACCTTTCTGACAGACCGACCCCTTGACAATCTAAAAGTGTAAGTAATTGTTATATCCTAGTGAAAGTTTGTGTGTTCAGATGTTTGTTACTCAATCACGCGGAAACGGCTAAACAGATTTGTATGAAAATTGACCCACAGATACTTTGTAAACTGGATTAACACATAGGATACTTTTTATCCAGGTAGCAGGTTCCCGTGGGATAATTTTCGACATCCACGTGGGTGAAGCCGCGTACAAGAGCTAGTTTGAAATAAATGCTTTAAGAGCGTTGGCTCCGTACGGTATTTCATACAAACATTCAAGTCCTTTTTTATCGAAATGAATGAATCGATTTTAATGAAACTTCATACGCGTAAGCAGGATACATAGGTCTAAAAAGTTAGTTAAGAACATTTACGAAAAATAGTGTTGCAGCTAAATTCGACCGATTTTAAATATTCCATAGAAACAGATATTTCCAATTATCTTTTTTTAAATAAGACATTTCGAAAATTTTCTTAACTAAATTTTTAGACCTATGTATCCTGCTTATGCGTATGAAGTTTAATTAAAATCGGTTCATATGTTTCGATAAATAAAAAGACTTGAAAGTTTGTATGAAATACCATACGGAGCCAACGCTCTTAAGTTTGAGTCCTCAATGTGAGTTTATTAAACCTACTGACTGCCTATAGGACCACCAGAAGCCTATTCCTGGGTAACACGATCTCTTTGGTAAAATTGGCTGTCACAATCGGGCTCCTGACTTCTCGTAACGACTGTCAGGATCACTATCACCCATCCACTGACCGACCGCGGCGAGCGTAGCTTCACCTTGAACAATCGAACCGTCTTTCTATTTTTAAATGGAGGACATTGCTCCGCAGTGAGAAAATTACAAAGATACTAATGTTTTATCATCTCTATACAAATATTTAATCTGTAACTCATAAATACTTTCAGTTTTTCAACGTATGAAAGGTATTTCAATGAATGGACGAAATCAAGCGAATTTTGTTAATAATACATTTCTGATAATATTTGCTCTGACCGCAAAAATTACTAATGTATTTCACAATAATATTTATATCTAAGTCTTATTGGATTTCGTTTTATTATTTATTTATAATTTTGATATAAATAAAAATGAATGCCTAAATGTGTTGCTAAGCACAAAACTCGAGAAAGGCTGGACCAATTTCAGCAATTTTTTTTTCAAATATTCGTTGAAGCCCGACGAAGGTTCTTATGAAGAGAAAAATGGGAAAGTTGCAGGGATAATTGAAAAATTCGGGAACTGAAAGTGCATTTTCTATGAAAATTTTGTATGAATTATTGTTTGGACAGAACGTCTGTCGGATCAGCTATAGTCGTTTTTTTTTAACAAACGAGTACTGAGTTATGTCTCTCGCACATTTCCAATATTGACAGAGAGGGATGGGTCATTGTTCGGGGTGGGGCCAACGCCTTTGTTTTGTTTAGAAATTGTTTAGGCCCGTTCATATTCAATACTTCTAAAATTTACTGTACAGGAGACATGTTCGCCATGACTCACGTACAAACAATGTCGTCTGGTTGACTCACTAAAACACGTGCGACGCGCAGGTAGTCGATGACTCAACTGAATGTACATGTAACTACAGCGTTTGATTTGTGTGGAACAGACTTTATGTTGATTACGTGGACCAATAGCAACGCAATAGTCAAAATTTTCGGTACTCGTTTGTGAAAAAAAAAAACAGACAATACATATTATAAATTGCGAAAGTAAGTTTGTTTGTTGCGCTTCCACGCCAAAACGGCTGAACGGATGTGGTTGAAATTTGGCAGATAGGTAGCCTGAGACATGGAAAAGGACGTAGGCTACTTTTCATTCTGTATGGCAGACGAAGTCGCGGGCTAAAGATAGTTGAAAATAATACTCTCGACTGCCTTGTTGGTCAAGTGGAGAAAAGTGCGACTGTTGAAAGTGGGAACCTGGGTTTGGTGCTCGTGTTTTTGGGTTTTTCTTTCTTTCTCAGTTGTAGCTCGGAATCTGGTTTTGTACCCTGTTAGTGGCAATGATGGCAATAGGTTTGCCCCCATAATATCATCATCATCATCTGCCTAGCCTCTTCCCAACTTTGTTAGGGTCAGCTTCCTGTCTAACTGGATGCAGCTGAATACCAGTATTTTACATGGAGCGACTGCCTATCTGACCTCAATAGTCCAGTAACTGGGTAATACGATACCCCTTGGTAAAACTGGTAGTTAGACTTTCAGGCTTCTGACGACCCGTAACGACTGTCAAAGATCTACGAATGACAGCCGGGACCAACGGCTTAGCGTGTTTTCCGAGGCACGGAGGGATCTTGGTATGTAAAGATGGTAACCCATCCACGGACCAATTATATAATTCACTCCTTATTATATGAGACTTAAACATAACTGCTTCGTTGGTCTAGTGATCACAAGCGCTACTGCTGAGTTCTATTCCCAGGTCGGGTAAAGTGTTATTGGGTCTTTCTATCTATAATTTCTCAGCAGTAGCCCGGAGGGGTCGCGGGTAGTGCCGCCGGGGTCGCGGGTAGTTCGAAAGAGATACCGTGGCCCTGGCACGGGCAACTAAAGGAACATGGGTGGGTTTTAGTCAGTAAAAGTCTGACACACCCTCCCGCTTTGCCCAGAGCGGGAGAAGTCATTTGATGATTTCCCATCCACAAAAAAAAAAAAAGCCCGGAGTCCGGAGTAAACATAATTGGCGAAATTTTGGCATTTTTACTGGATCGGATTATAGAGGAGGGGAAAAAGGGAGGGGAGGGGATAAATACAAAGAAAACTTACCTTAATTCTCTAAGAAAGGCTCCAAAAAAAGGTATAAGCCGACATTCGGGCATGGCCAGCGCTCTGCCCAACGCTCGCTCATATTCGGCCGACAATAGGGCTGCCGAGAGAAAGTCCAGCGCTGGTAGCGACTCATCTGATATACTGAACCAGAAGGACTTTAATTTGTTAGATCTGGAAAGATAGAAATAGGAAAAATTAATAAATAAGATGTATTCAATTTTAAATCTATATAACTGTAAAGAGAAGTTCTGACTGACTGACTGACTCATCAACACATAATCAGCCTATAATGTTCCCACTGCTGGGACACAGGCCTCCTCTCGGTGACAGGGAGTGGGCTGTATCCACCACGCGGGCCCAGTGTGGGTTGGTAGATGTCACATGTCTTCGAATTGTTGGTTCTAGGACATGCCGGTTTTCTCACGATGTTTTCCTTCACCGTTTTGAGAGCAGTGGTAATGAAATTATTTACACAAAGTAAAGTGCCTGTCTGGGTTCGAACCCACTCGTAAGTCGGGGCCGTTATGTCACTGGGCCACCACTGCTCTCCACTCATCAACGCCCAGCCCAAACCCTTGGACCTAGAAAGCTGAAATTTTGCACAGGAGTTCCCTTTATAATTTAGACAAGGAATAAGGAAGAAATTCCCGGTAGTACGTTCCCGCGGGATATTTTCCGAAATCCACGCGGGTGAAGCCGCGGGCAAAAGATAGTCGCAAATAATTCCCGTTATGATTGAAGCATGTTGTCATAATTCCATGTTACACTGCTGCACTGCTACATTTACTAATACGCAGTAACATAATGACGTATGAATTTGGGTTATTAGCAAACAGCATAAATACACTGTAATACTTTAGACATTTGACTTTGCTATGGAGACTACCGAAATATAAACTTATTCAACACTTCACGCTGAGTTTTTCTGATCTTCGAGAGCTCCTCTATCGACCTTTTATTTATTTATTTATTTATTTATTAAAACTTTATGCACAAGTAAAAAAATACTGTACAAAGGCGGACTTAATGCCTGAGGCATTTTCTACCAGTCAACCTTAGGGTGATGCAGAGAGAAAACATGGCAGGTGCAGCATAAGCTTTTACATGACAACCCTTAGCCAGAGGATTTGGAATGACGTTAACAAATCAAGAACCAATACTAAGTTATTCTTAAAGAAGAGATCCATAAAGAAGAGATCCTGTAAAACTAAAGAAGAGTTCCTGTATACCTAAACAAGAGCTACATTATAGAAGATACGTTGTGAGTTCCTGAGAGAAGACTGAGACGAGTCCAGGGTATAGCCCGGCCAGAACGAGCGGTGTCCAGGGAAATCCCGGCCCATGGAATCCAGGGTATAACAGGGTAGGACTAACTATGGAAGAAGAAATTTGGAGTTTGAGGGTGTTACAATTTATAATAAGTTACCATCAGTAATAAAAAAAGAACAAAGTTATGCCCGGTTCAAAAAGTTACTAGAAACTCACACAATTAATACATACAAATAAGTGCAGGAAAAAGAATTATATATATATATATCTATATATATATATATATATAATTATATATATGTTTATATATATATATACACACATATATATAATTATATATATATATATATATATAAACATAAATTAAATAAAAACAAATAAAAACCAACACTCAAAATATTTTATAAGCCATGTATGCACCCAAAATATACAAATATAAAAATAAACTAAAAATAAAATAGTCTTATAATAATAAACTTGCTAATAACAAACTATGCCATCAATGCCACATCTAGTAAAAATCAAATTCATACATCCATGTTGTGCTTGGTTAACTTACGATCGATTTGCATGTTATCTGTTTACCCACATTCTTTTTTTTTTTTTTTCTTTTCCTTTTTTTTTTCTTTGCTATTTTGTTTTGTTATTTTATATACGTACATCTGTGCGCTCTAATTATCAATCTTAGTTTTAGACATTGTTTCTCAGTAAGTGAATTATGTATGCAATTCTTATGAGAAATAAAGTTGTTCTTAAATCTTCTTAAACCTAACCCGGTCCAATCAGCGAGCATCGAACATCGGCAGCGATCCACGGCAACCACGCGGCACGCCTCGTGACTTCAACGGCATCGCGTCATCCGGTCAGCGTTCGCAACTCTGCACCGTCAACAAAGTGGACCACAAGCAACAGACCCATTTTTGTAGCTAAGTCTTCATTATTTTGTTAAGTAGGAAATCAATTTAAATAATTCGTTGATTCTTTTTTAATTTTCTTTCTTCATTAAATACTCAATATATCAATCAATCTGCCTAGCTTATTCCCAACTATTGTGGTGTCAATGTCCATTCTAACCGGATGCATCTCAATACCAGTATTTTACATGGAGCGACTAGTTAACTGACCTCCACAACCCAGTTACTGGGAAACACGATACCCCTTGGTAACTGGTTGTCAGACTTTCGGGCTTCTGATGACCCGTAACGACTGTCAAAGATGCACGAACATAGCTTAACCTGATGGATCACATTATTATGATATCACATTATTTATGTACGTTTATTTGACACAAACTTATTTTTTTTATTTAAAGTAAGTATACATCACACGTTGCAGTATAAAACTGATTTACGTCCGTTACCTCACACTTCGGTCCAGTTGAAAACCAGTGTCAGGCACTAGTTGTCTGGCATTTTTTTGCTGAACTGGGCCTTTTTGGCACAGCCGTGAGGCACACTTTCCTGCATTGTATTTTTTATTTTATTTTTTGTTGTTGTTGCATCGCAAATGTAGATTTTTAAATTTTATTATAATTTTTTACTTTTTTGTTTTGCCTCTTTAATTTAGTCTGTGCTAAATAAATGTGTTTTCTTTCTTTCTTTCTATGGATCGACCCGTGCGGCTGTTATTACTTAATGACCAGTTAACCACGCGTAACTTTTTACAGTCATCCGGTTTGAAAAAAATAAAATTATTCGAGAGGGTATAAAAGTTCAAAGTTGGTCCCATATAAAATTTTTAACTTTACTTGGTTACTTTTTAAGTTAGCTTCAATAACACGTAGGTACTTTTCCCCACTTTTTATGTGGATGATGTTCTAGTTTGTTTTGCAGGTAGTGGTATTAGAATTTGTGTGGGGTAGGTACCTACTACAACTAAAAAGTGAAAAATAAAAAACGTTTTTACAAAAAAATACAACCGACTTCCAAAAACAACACTACAAAGTGAAATAATTAATTTAATCTTTAATTTCGGAAGTCGGTGGCAAAAAAACGAAAATACATTTAGCCAGACACCGACTTCCGAATTTAAAGTTATTTTTCACTTTGTAGTGTTGTTTTTGGAAGTCGGTTGTATTTTTTTGAAAAAAAGTTTTTAACAGCTAGCCTTGAGATTCATATCTCTACTTACAAAATAATGCTTAGGAAACCGTAAACCCAAATCTTGTTTGCTACGGCGTAGCAATCGTAGCAAACAACTTCAACAAACAGTTTTAGATGTAGCATATTATTTTTAACTTGACATTCGTTACGTATAGTCAGAAGCCCGAAATTCTGACAACCAAGCGTTATTGTGTTACCCAGAACTGGGTTGTGGAGGTCAGATAGGCGGTCGCTCCATGTAAAATACTGGTATTCAGCTGCATCCGGTTAGACTGGAAGCCGACCCCAACATAGTATTATATTACTAATTTATACCTACAGAGCTATATGAAACAGACAAAGAAATTATTAAATACGAGCCTAAAATAAATAAAATAGTTGGGTCTCGTAGCGGCCAGCGGCTATGACTGCGTAGCAAGCCTACGCAATCCGCCTACGCCGATGTCTACGCGTAAACCTAAACCGTAGTTAGCCGCCTACGCCGTAGCTAGGCACCTACGCCGTAGTCAGCGCTTTACGCCTACGCGGCTACGCCGTATTCTAGCCGTATCTTATGATTTTCTTTACTGTTCTGTGATTGTTTGACTTCTCAGAATCGTTAACATGATAATGTTAAATTTTTAGAAATACTTGCAAAATAGCTAAAGCCCTGTATATTAGTAACAAGATCAAATCAGCAGAAAATAAAGTAAAAGCAGTGTGGAAAGTTATAAATAATGAAACTAATAGGAAAAAACTACGAAACACGGATTTTACATTGGAGACTTCTCATGGTGATATAAGCTCTAACTTAGAAGTAGCTCAAGAATTTGTACACTTCTTTACAAATATACCATCTAAAACGACGGAAGCTTTAAATTCCTCACCCGATGTCTCAATTGATTTATTAAGAGCGAACGTTCCAAGCTGCCCGGTTGAATTTCAATTTAAACATATAAACCCCATGGTAGTTAAAAAAGCTTTTCGGCACATTAAAATCAAATTGACCGAAGATCTATGGGGAATGTCTATCAAAGTTTGTACATCCATAATCGAGACTATAGCACCATACTTAGCATTAATATTTAATTTGTGTGTGGATGAAGGAGTCTTCCCGGATTTAATGAAATTTAGTAAGGTTATACCACTTTTTAAATCTGGGGACAGTAAACACACCAACAATTATAGACCAGTATCCGTGTTGCCGGTATTCAGCAAGGTATTCGAAAAGGTAATGCTCGATCAAATGCTTAATCATTTTAACACCAACCAAATCTTGCACGATCAGCAATTTGGTTTCACCAAAGGACGTTGCACGACTGACGCGGGTGCCACTTTATTAAAACACATATTTTCAGCGTGGGAGGAGGCCCAAGATGCCATAGGAATCTTTTGTGACCTCTCCAAGGCATTTGACTGCGTAAATCACGAAACCTTACTCTTGAAACTTGAGCATTACGGACTAGGTAAACTTGCGCTCAGTTTAGTAAAATCTTATTTAAATGATAGACAGCAACAAGTTCAAATAAATGGTGTCAATTCACTCGGTCTAAAAGTACAAATGGGTGTTCCACAGGGTTCGATATTGGGTCCTTTCCTCTTTTTAGTATATATTAATGATCTACCCCATTTATTAAAAAACCAACCACAAATGGTGTTATTTGCTGACGACACATCCTTAATTTTTAAGATAAATAGACGTGCATCAAATCTTGACGACGTAAATAACGCCCTACTGCAGATCCATAATTGGTTCACTGCTAATAATTTAGTATTAAATGGGAAAAAGACTAAATGTGTAAGATTTGCTTTACCAAATGTTAAAAGTACTGATTGTGACATAGTATTGAATAAAGAGAAACTAGAATTCGTCGATAAAACTGTTTTCCTGGGGATCACGCTCGACTCAAGGCTGCAATGGGGTCCGCATTTAACATCTCTTGCAGGACGGCTAAGTTCAGCAGCATATGCGGTGAGAAAAATCCGTCAATTCACTGATGTAGACACCGCAAGGATGGTCTATTTCAGTTACTTTCATAGTATTATGTCTTACGGTATTTTACTATGGGGACGGGCTGCAGACATAGAGTCTATTTTTATTCTGCAGAAAAGAGCCATCAGAGCAATATATGGCCTCCGCAGGCGCGATTCTCTAAGGGAACTGTTTAAAGATATTAACATCATGACGGTACCTTGTCAATATATCTACGAAAACATCATGTACGTAAGGAAAAATCTAAATCTTTTCGGTAAAAGAGGTGAAGGACACAATTATAGGACTAGAAATAGGGACCAATTAGTTCAACCAGGTTTCAGACTGGCTAAAGTAGACTCATCCTTCATGGGGTACTGTTTAAAATGTTATAATAAAATACCTCCCCACATACTCCAGCTGAATGAAAGGAAATTTAAATCTTGTATAAAACGCACACTATGCAGCCAGGCATATTATAAGTTGGGGGATTACATCGCTGACAAAAATGCTTGGCTGAATGCTTGTCCTGCTCCACAAGGACACATTAATTATTTGATTAGCATTCGGATATATTGTTGGACCTGCTGAAGATTAAGATGAGAGAAAACTTTCTTTGCATTGTTTAGATTCAATCTCTTAGTATTATATAATTGCATAGCACGTGTGAGCACTATGTAGCTACTATTAAGCTACCTTTTACTGGGTACGTCTTTCACTGACTTGAGTGTGCCCTGGCGGTTGAGAGTATGTCATGCTCACTCAAATGTCTCGCTGATGGTGGCGTGTGTGTTGGATCATTAAGTTCCCTTCAAAATGGTTGAGCTAAATGGTGCTGATCCATGCGTCATGTTCGTGAACGGGCGCCGTCAGTTGGGACTGGTCGTCTCTTAGCTGCCATGGCTTATTTTTAATTTTAATATTTAATTTAGTTGTTTTAGTTATTATCTTTTTATTACGGACGCTTTTTAACGTGCACGTCTTTCTACATTGTTCTCACATGTATATTTTCAACTTGAACGATGTAACCAATATTTTGTAAAAATATTATGATTTAAAAGAGTGTCCGTGGAGTTTCTTGCCCGTTCTTCTCCATAGGGATCTACTACGCTTTGGAATGGGCAACTAGCTTCATCTTTCTGACTGACCGACCCATTGACAATTCAAAAGTGCCTGTAATTGGTTTATTTGAAATAAATGCTTTGAGTTTGAGTTTGAGTTTGAGTTCAGCGAGTTTTATAGGTGTTATATTTCGAGGAATCTTCTATGTTTGTATCCTTATACAGGGTGTAACTTTTATCATCGTTATTCTCTTACGGGTCATTGTACTCATCAATATGAATAACTTTTACTATGGGACCAAATTTAAAATCGGGAAAAAAAATATATTGCTGTTCCCTAAATTTAGGGAACAGCATTTTTTTTTCGCGATTTCAGTTTTAATTAAACCTTGTGTTATTGACGTTCAAATGAACACTGTTTTGGTGGCATTTTAAGGTCTCCATATCCGTGCGCGTGTCGGGATGGCACTGTCACCTAATGAATACGGAAAAGGAAATACGCCATCCGTGCGAAGCTGGGGCGTGTCGCTAGTATTACTAGTAATAGGTTCTTAATTACATATTTAAAGGGTAGTTATGCGGTACAAAGTGGCAGATAACGTGATAACATCCCCCTTACATCCGAAGTAAGAAGGGGACGGCTTTATGTCTATTTTTAACCGACTTCAAAAAGGCGGAGGTTTATGTTCGTATGTATGTATGTTCATCGATATTTTCGTCAACTGTGGACCGATTTTGAAAATTATTTTTAGGGTACCGTACCAAAATGGTGAAAAGGAACCCTTATGGAGAGACTCTGTCTGTCTGTCCGTCTGTCACAGCTGGATGTCTCAAGAACTACTAATGCTATCAACTTTAAATTTGGAGCAGTTTTAGATGACGTCTGCCCAACTATTTTGCAAATAAGAAAGAAATAAAAATATACATACATATTTTTGTAACATGGACTGAAAGGGGTTCTTAAAAATTCGAAGTACGGCTTAGGGCATGTGGGGTATCTTATGAAAGAACGCTATTTGCACATTCTGTAACATATTTTTTCTTTTTTTAAAATACATAGTTTTCGACTTTTGATGAAAAATTAAAAAAAAAATACCATCCCCCCCTCTTATCTGTAAAGATGAAACGATGTGTCTAAATAGCACACTTTTTCAGAAATCGGAACGGTACCTTCGGTGTGCAAAGCGATGGCGAAGTAGATCGGACGGTTAAGCATAGGATTAACACTGGATGGATGAAATGGCGGCAGGTCACGGGGACAATCTGCGACTCCCGCATTCCCCTTAAACTTAAGGGGAAGATATATAAAACAATGGTTAGATCTGCTGTCTTGTATGGATCAGAATGTTGGGCCACAAAAGGGATGAATGAAAAGCAATTGCATGCAGCTGAGATGAGAATGCTAAGAGGGATGTGTGGTGTTACACGAATGGATAGAATAAGAAATGAGTACATAAGAGGAAGTCTGAAAGTGGCACCGGTGACTGAAAAGTTGTGCGGAAACCGGTTGTCATGGTATGGGCATGTGATGCGGAGGAGTGAGGAAAATGTCGTGAGTTTTAAGTATGGATGTCGATGGCTATAAGAGTAGAGGAAGACCAAAGAAACGATGGATGGACTGTGTGAAAGATGACATGGCTAGAAAGGGGGTGACTACCGAGATAACGAATAATAGAGAAGTATGGAAAAAAAGGACATGTTGCGCCGTCCCCAAATAAATTGGGATAAGGGCAGGAGAGCGCAAGTGCGACTCGCTCTTGACCGGTTTTTTTCATTTGGTAAAGGAAGCTGAGCGCGATGGTCCATATAAATTTTATTAACTAAGCTGGCAGTTTTTGTGTTAGCTTCGATAGTATGTATTTAATTCACTTAATGTAATTGTTGACGCCTTGCATGTGTGCGTGCACTACACACACGCATACGGCACGGCGCGGGAGGCGACGCGCGCGGGGTACCTACGCGGAGTGAGCGGCGCGCCCCACCGTTCACCAGTCAACATTCATCTTCGATAGGCGACGTACGACACCAGTCGATATAGCGTGTCGATTTTTTAGACAACAAAGAGTCCACCCCTTCGCTGTCAGCATTCAACAAGTTATACAGTAATGTGGCATCTCGACGATATTATAACAACTGAATTCCAAAAAAACACTATTAAATTGAAAAGAACTTTAATTTCGGATATCGGTGGCAAAACACTAAAATACAGATCAAAGACACCGACTTCCGAAATTAAAGTTATTTTTCACTTTAATAGTGTTTTTTGGAAGAGAAGGTTGGTTTTTTTTTCGTAAAAAGTTTTTTTTATGTGCGTATTTTGGACATGTTGAAAGATACCATGAACGCGCGAAGTATACATAATGTAGATTCAAAAGATTTTTTAATTAGAAAATAAAACAACCTTATAGCATTTTAGTAACAGCTCTGAGTCTGGATTCCAATCTGCCTAGCCTTTTCCCGACTATGTTGGGGTCGGCTTCCAGTCTAACTGGATGCAGCTGAATACCAGTATTTTACATGGAGACACTGCCTATCTTACCTCCACAAACTAGTTACTGGGTAACACAATACCCTTTAGTAAGACTGGTTGTCAGACTTTCGGGCTTCTGACAACCCGTAATGACTGTGAAAGATCTACGACTGACAGAAGGGACCAATGGCTTAGTGTGCCTTGTGAGGCACGGATCTTTCCTTGCCTTGATATGTAATAGATGGTCACCCATCCTTGACCTGACCGCGCCAAGCGTAGCGTAACCCTCGATCGACTCGTGCGGTTGTTATTACTTAGACACGAGCCCCTCGGCAGCTAGGAGTCTGGATTTGTACTCAATTAATGACAATACATGGACTATAGTCCCCTATTACAAAGGATTTGAGGAGGAAACGCCAGGGTAGCTCGCGAAGTTCAAATTTTCTTACGTTTTTTTGGAATGTCTAAGTCAGTATTAGGTTGTAGGCAAATATATATGTATTTACATAATTATAATCACTAGAATCAATATTGCAACTCCTTAAGTTATTACGTATAAATCCTTAAATGTCAAAATTTCATGAAATATTAATTCAGTAGGATTAAAAAACTTTTTTACAAAAAAATACAACCGACTTCCAAAAGCAACACTACAAAGTGAAAAATAACCTTAATTTCGGGAAGTCGGTGTCTGATTAAATGTATTTTCGTTTTTGCCACCGACTTCCGAAATTAAAGTTATTTTTCACTTTGTAGTGTTGTTTTTGGAAGTCGGTTGTATTTTTTTGTAAAAAAGTTTTTATTTTTCACTTTTTAGTTGTGTACCTACCCCACACAAATTCTAATACCACTATCTGCAAAACAAACTAGAACATCATCCATATAAAAGTGGGGAAAAAATACGTATTTTTGAAGCTAACTCAAAAACTACCGTAGCAAAGTTAATCAATTTTATATGGGACCAACTGAAACCTCTCGAATAAAACAAAAAAAAAAATCCAAATCGGTCCAGCCATCTTCAAGTAATCGGGGAACATACATAAAAAAAAAATAAAATAAAAAAAAAGGTTCCGACGAATTGAGAACCTCCTCCTTTTTGAAGTCGGTTAAAAAGAGTTACATTGATGACTTTAATTATTATATTTCTGTAAATACTCGTACATATTAATTTGTTACGGTCGCGAATCATACTTATTCAACATACAACCTAATACTGACCTGCAAATTGCAAAAAAAACGTAAGAAAATTTGAATTTCGCGGGCTACCTTGGCAATTACACCTTAAACGTATTAGCTGAAACGTGAGCGAACTACACCTCAGTAAACCCCTTCATTAAAAACAGTTGTGATATTATATTTCACAGCGAAGATTTTATCCCTGAAACTTGATCCTTTTTCCACCTACTTCTCAATTATTATTAAACCTTTATTTTCAGACCACATTGATCCATACAGTTGCGGCGATAAGTCCACCCCTTTGAGGAGTGGTTGGAGAGGCGCCACGGCGTCCTCACCTTCCTTCTCTTTAAGCTACTATTAGACTTGATGACGCTTCTGAAGCCCGCAAGGATAAAGTTTATCTTGAACGGCCGTTCTTTATAACCGACTTCAAAAAGGAGGAGGTTCTCAATTCGTCGGAACCTTTTTTTTTTTTTTTATTTTTTTTTATGTATGTTCCCCGATTACTCAAAGATGGCTGGACCGATTTGGATTTTTTTTGGTTTTGTTCGAAAGTGTATACATCACAGTTGGTCCCATATAAAATTGATTAACTTTGCTTTGGTAGTTTTTGAGTTAGCTTCAATAATACGTATTTTTTCCCCACTTTTATATGGATGATGTTCTAGTTTGTTTTGCAGGTAGTGGTATTTGAATTTGTGTGGGGTAGTTACACAACTAAAAAGTGAAAAATAAAAACATTTTTACAAAAAAACACAACCGACTTCCATAAACAACACTGCAAAGTGAAAAATAACTTTAATTTCGGAAGTCGGTGGCAAAAAACGAAAATACATTTAACTAGACACCGACTTCCGAAATATTTTTTTGTAAAAAAGTTTTTTATTCGTTATTCGTTGCACTTCGTTGTTGTTTGTTATGTTTATGAAGCTTATAACTTTTTTGTTCCAATAGATTCTTTTTAGGGTTGTCACCTTCTACCTTTAAGGTTGTACTTTGTTGTACTCTTCTTGTTTTCTTCTTTCATATTCTTCTCCTCACTTTTTATTTTTTTGTTGGAAAGGGGGTAAATGTAGTGTTATAAACACTACATAATTTCTATTACATTAAATCCTCGTTATATAAAAAAGTTTATGAACTTTTTTTACGAACCAAATCTTGGCATGCTTTTTTTCACATTTTCTCAGTTTTTGAATTCGGATGACCGATGTTTCTTTCTTGTTCCTGTCAAAGATTTTTCAGATTCATTACCGAGTTTTATTTCCCTGAAGGAAGTTGTCCATATTTTTTGTCAAATTTAAATAAAAATAATAAAAAAATAATATAAAATATAATAAAAATATATATTATTATATACATATTATTATTATTTTTTATATTTATTATTATTTTTATTTTATTATTATATATTATATATTATTTTAATTTTAAAATCTTCATCTTTGAGCCGGTGGCCCAAGTGAGACTTCTCGTTGTCCCTGGTATCTGGTTGGACTGGAGGCAGCACGTTCAGTTTTATTTGTTATATAAGGTTCGTATTGCTTCATATTCGTAGGCATTTAATGTTTTTTCTGGGGTTCTATAGTTTGTTGGTCATAATTATGGTATCTTTTTTTTCCTCTGTAGATTTTTTCTCTAAGGTATATCAATTTAAAGAGACGAAACCTATGTGATCGCGCATAGCGATATTGGTATGTTTTTTTTTGTTCTTACCGATTCCTATTTTATCAAAGTTAGTTTTTCTTGGTACTTTAAAATTCCATTTCTTTTTTAATAGAGTACACCAAGCCAGATAGCTCTGGTTTTCCCTTGGGGGCTAGACCCTCAACTGAAGAATTCTGTATATTCCAAAAAACACATCCATCGCAACCTTACGTCAGGAGAAGTTCCACCATCGTGCATCACGGATCTCCAGGACTGACAGATAACAAAATTCGGTTAAATTTCTAAAATTATTTTTTTCGCGCTTCCTATTAACTTATGATAAATTAAACTTCACGAGCTTAGTTATTTATATTGTGCGTGTAACTTAACGTTTTATCTTAAGTCTATCCTACCAGGGAATTGCAATTCTTCCGGTTTAGGTCGACATTCTATTTTTGGTTTAAGTTACGTTCAAATTCAAATTTAAATTTCTATCTCGCAAGATTTTAAAATGTATTGTCCATTAAAACTCGGTATGTAATCCTTTTTATTTTTTAAAATTGTTGTCTTTTATATTTTTTATAAATATAATTTTCTTTTTTGATTTAAAAAAAAAAAAAAAAAATTACGTTTCATTGTGGCAGAAACATTTTGTTTCATTTTCTACGCTACAAAAAGTGAAGTCACATTCTAACTAGGGCATTGATAGGAGTGTTTTATATATTAAGTTGAAACTGAGTATTTATAAAAATATATCATCCCTCTTGACCTCCCTACCTCTTTAATTTACAGTGTAGCTATCCCCCTATAAGGTTCAAGCTCCCACAGTTCACTCAAATTTCGCCAGTTATGTTTACGTCCAATGTAATGGGGGGCGAGCCTATTACCATCAACCTGGCACAAATCCAGACTCCAGGATGCTACTGAGAAATTCCAGATAGAACATTTTGCCCGACTATGCTAAAATTCGAATCCGACTCGACGGCGAGCATTGGGTAGCTCGCCGTACGGTAAGGACCAGACCCGGGTAACCGACGCGTCGTGTTCCACGTGCGCCTCAAAGAGATGTCAGCAGTGACGGGGTCCGATAGGGCCGATGCCGCCGGGGTCGCGGGTTGTTCGAAAGATATACCGTGGCCCTGGCACAGGCAACTGAAGGAACACGGGTGGGTTTTAGTCAGTAAAAGTCTGACACGCCCTCTCGCTCCGCTCATAGCGGTGATGATTTCACATGCAGAAAAAAAAGGACTACAGATTCGGCAGCTAATCTTAAAGTTACTTACTACTAAAGCAGTATTTTTAATTAAAAGTGTCAACATTGGAACTCCACTTAATTAAGTACAATGACATATTATCTTTTTTTTTGTTTCATAAAACTGACCACTTCATAGAAAATTCAGAAGTTGTGTCTTCAGTGTAATTTGTGTTTTTTCTTAGAAGTCATATCATAAAATGCAGCTCGACATATCCTACATTTTACTATTTTAGGAGACCAGTTTTAAATATCACACACTCACTACACACCCACACACCCTCTCTCTCACACACACACACCCCTACACCAACACACCCTACTAATGCTGTTTAATTAATTATTTGTTATTCCTTGTCTTCAATTGAGTTTTTCTCAACATTTTCATGAATAATTTGTATTACTGTGACTTGTCTGTGTAGTTTGGAGGCCTGGAGACACAGGTATTCCTAGTACAGGCTCCAGTCTCCACAACATCAATGTATTTTTAAATACACAAATGATGTATGGACTGTACTAGTAAGTTTTCATTAAGTGGTGGAGAAACTAAACGTTTTTATTATTATTATTATAATTTCTCCAAAGTTTCACTATTTCTACCGGATTATGATAAATGATTTTATTTCTGTATGTAGGTTTGTACAAACACTGGTAAGTTTGTACACTTGGGGTCGGATTCCAGTCTAACAGGATGTAGCTGAATACCGGTATTTCACATGGAGCGACTTCCTACCTAACCTCGACAACCCTTACTGGGTAATACGATACCCCTTGGTAAGACTGGTTGTCAGACTTTCGGGCTTCTGACGACCCGTAACGACTGTCAAAGATCCACGAATGACAACCGGGGCCAACGGCTTAACGTGCTTTCCGAGCCATTTATTTTCTAGTTTGCAAACGGTATTTATGGTTTTGAATTAGTTAGTCGACAATACCTTCAGGCCACGGACTAAAACTGCCCCACACAGGATATTAGGCCATAAAGCAGTAATAATAGAGGTGAATCGGTTCACCAGCTGTGCTTGAATGTTCTGACAGCGGTGAACCCGTTCACCACCCCGTGCTTGAGCGGTATTGTTATTTTCTAATTCTTTCTTGATTTTTATCCATTTCTTACTGATTCTTCATCGCATTGGATATTAGTTAACCATGTTACTTGAAATAAAATCTTCAATTTTATTGTTACAGGCACAATCCATCCTAATGGGTCGTATATTTTAGACATTACCCCCATCCATGGAGACACCGCGGAAAGCGTTGCTTAACTTCACCGATCGATCCGTGCAGCTGTTATTACTTAGCCACAAGCTCCTCTCGTTTTGTCACGTTTTATGACGTGCTTTAGGGCAGTAAAGTAATTACAAAACCGACTCTACCATGGGTATAGCCCTTTTTTTTTTTTTTTTGTGGATGGGAAATCATCAAATGACTTCTCCCGCTCTGGGCAGAGCGGGAGGGCGTGTCAGACTTTTACTGACTAAAACCCACCCATGCTCCTTCAGCTGCCCGTGCCAGGGCCACGGTATCTCTTTCGAACTACCCGCGACCCCGGCGGCATCGGCCCAATTGACCCCGTCACTGCTGACATCTCTTTGAGGCGCGCGTGGAACACAACGCGCTGTCGACCCGGGCCTGTTCCTTACCGGACGGCGAGCTGCCCATTACTCGTCGTCCGCAAGCCCGCGCCTACGGTGGCCGGGAATCGGCAATCGATTCCCGCCGCCCAGGGCGTCTCCTACGGCGGCATGGGTATAGCCCTGCTTAAGCCTTCGGGGAAACTGACGTGATGTTCTGTTGGAATCTGAAGTACCCTACTCCCTTCACAGCTAATGTACCTCTGACGGCAGCAATCTAAAATCAATCTTATTGTAACGAAAACAAAGATCACTTTGATTTTGACAGACTTGTAAGTTGCAGCAATCCAACATCAACCTTATTGTTACACTTCACACTATCACACTAATATTATAAAGGCGAAAGTTTGTTAGTGTGTGTGTGTGTTTGCATGTTTGTTACTTCTTCACGCTCAAACGGCTGGACCGAGGTGGATGAAATTTGGTATGGGAAATCATCAAATGACTTCTCCCGCTCTGGGCAGAGCGGGAGGGCGTGTCAGACTTTTACTGACTAAAACCCACCCATGTTCCTTCAGTTGCCCGTGCCAGGGCCACGGTATCTCTTTCGAACTACTCGCGATCCCGGCGGCATCGGTCCAATTGACCCCGTCACTGCTGACAACTCTTTGAGACGCGCGTGGAACACAACGCGGCGTCGACCCGGGTCTGGTCCTTACCGGACGGCGAGCTGCCCATTACTCGTCGTCCGCAAGCCCGCGCCTGCGGTGGCCGGGAATCGCAATCGATTCCCGCCGCCCAGGGCGTCTCCTACGGCGGCTACGGGCGCGAGGGCGCGGCTGTTGCCTCTCCCTCACGCGTTCCGCTTCCTCCTTCGCGAGCATTACTGCTTCGCAGAAGGAGGTGACGGCTTCCCATACACTCTCGCTCCGCACCATGGCCTAGACCAGGTTTGGACGCGAGAGATCGCTGCCGCCGATCGCCTCCGTGAGAACACGGCGGTGCTCCGCCCAAGCCGGGCAGACCTCCACTGTATGCTCCACCGTGTCCTCCGGGCGATCTACACAATGGTGACACCCAGGCGTTTCCTCCCGCCTTATCCGAAACAGGAACCACCTGAAACAACCGTGTCCGGTGAGGACCTGCGTCAGGCGGAAGTTGAGGACGCCGTGGCGCCTCTCCAACCACTCCTCAAAGAGGGGACTTATCGCCGCAATTATGGCGTGCCCAGCGCTGGGTTGCGACAATCGCACTCTCCATGTCGCCATGATATCCCGCCGGAGCTCTGTCCGCTGTACCGTGATTTCTCGTGGCAGCGGAGTTACGCCCCGGCGTTTCGCCTTCTCGCGCCACTCCCACACGTGCGCGAGGACTTTTGCCTCCAGATCCCATGGCGGTAATCCAGCAAGGAGGCACGCCGCCTCACAGGAGACCGTGCGGTATCCCCGGACTAGCCGGATGGCCATGAACCTCTGGGACGCGTTCAACCGGCGGGCTGGTCGCAGCCTCAGGGAACGCGCCCACACCGGTGCCCCGTAAAGGGCCATGGACCGCACGACCCCCGCGTAAAGCCTCCGGGCAGGAGGCGTTTGGACCCCCCAGATTGGGCAGGAGCCGCTTCAAGGCAGCCCCGGCCCGCTCCAGTCTGGGAGCCAAACATCGGAAGTGCTCCACGAAGATTCACCGGCTGTCGAGGACGAGTCCCAGGTACTAATAATCGTCGACTCAACCCCGATGTGAAACCCTCCTACCGTTATTTGGGAACCCGACGGTGGCGCGTTCCGAGGACCGTGAAAAGATAGCTTATACCCTGGATTTAACACATAGGCTACTTTTTATTTAGGTCTACGCGGGTGAAACCGCGGGGCGCAACTAGTAAGGAGATAAAGTAAATATCATTGTGATTTTGACACTGATGCAAGATCAGAGGGAATCACATTAATACACTTCTGGACACATCTTTTGGCCCACCTTGTATTTTCAGTTTCGTTTGGTCCTAGCTAAAATTTTATATTAGGTCGAGCAAAAAGTTTTTATGCAGTTTTGAACCTGGCACATTCACAATTTCATTCAATAGTCTTTTTTTGAATTTCGAACACAGAATTTAAAGAAACAAAAGACAATTTGGAGCCTGTTTGTTGATATCAAACAATCGAATACTAAGAAAACTTGGTTTTATTGGTTTACTTGGATTTAATTCTTGAAAAAGTGATTGATATCTTTGGTTTTACAACAAACATTACTTATTCTTAACATTAAGGTGAGGTTCTATCAATAATCTATGGATACTTCACCTGAAGTCGCCGCCCAAGCTGTGGCACTTATTCAGGCCGGACACAGCTAAAGAAACGTGAGTGCTCAACTTAATTTAAGTCGATCTGCGGTCCGAAATGTTTATCGGAGGTACCTAGAGACTGGCGGCTTTGTTCGTCGCCAAGGAAGGCCACGATCTCGGGTCACAACTGAAAGGCAGGATCGATTCATCGTTACGACCAGCTTGAGAAATCGTCACCTTACCTCCATTGAGATACAAAACCAACTTCGCGACTTCCACGGAGTATCTGTGAGCGCTCGAACTGTTCGGAGAAGGTTAAAAGAACGCGATATGGTACCACACAAGCCAGCTAATGGCCCCAAACTAACGCGAGCCCACCGAACAGCGCGCCTTCATTTCGCACGCAGTCATTTAAATTGGACACAGCAAGATTGGAGCCGTGTACTCTTTTCTGATGAGTCTAAAATTGTGTTACATGGCAATGATGGAAGGAAGAAGGTCTACCGACGTAAGGGAGAGCGTTTCGCACAATGCTGCTTTGAAGAGAGGGTTGCTTATGGCGGTGGCTCATGGACTGTCTGGGGCGGTATATCCGCGAGCGGCAAAACTCAACTTGAGGTTGTTACAGGACCACGGCTGCCAACATTGAATGCTGAAAGGTACATTCGTGAGTGCTTAGAACCTCACGTGATACCATACGCGGACTATGTGGGCCCAAATTTCCTTTTTATGCATGATAATGCAAGAGCCCATGCGGCCGGCATCGTCAGGGAATATCTTCGGGATGTGAACATCACAGTTATGGACTGGCCAGCCAGAAGCCCAGACATGAACCCCATTGAGCACATGTGGGACGAGCTAAAAAGACGTGTTAGGGCTCGTCAGCCAGTTGCCCAGACGATGCAGGAGTTGAAAACTGCCATAGAAGAGGAATGGGAGATGATCCCTCAAAATTTCATAGAGCGGTTGATAAACTCTATGCCTAATCGTATGAGAGCTGTGGTAGATGCCCATGGAGGCAACACGCGTTATTAAATTAAACCTTTATTTGATAATACATGTTTTTTATTCAAAAATCAATTGCCTTTAACAAGGCGCATATCCGACTTGTTAGGCGTAGCTCCATGTCGTATGGTATTCTGAATTCAAATTTAAAACAATACGATCGAAAAAGATGGTAAAATGTATCAGGTTTAAAACTGCATCAACAGTTTTTGTTCAATCTAGCAATCATATTTCGGTAGGGGCCATCGAAACCTAAACTCTAAGGTGGGCCAATAGATGTGTCCAGAAGTGTATTATAAAGGCCAAAGTGTGTGTGTATGTTTGTTACTTTTTCACGCTCAAACGGCTGGACCGATTTGATTGAAATTTGGTATGTCGATAGCTTATCCAGGGTGGATTAACACATAGCCTACTTTTTATCCCGGTCTACGCGGGTGAAACCGTGGGGCGCAGCTAGTATATGTGTATAACTGTGAATGGTGTGTACAAGTACCTTTGGCTGCTCGAATAACGTTGTCGAGGGAGCGATGTTGACAAACATGTTCTATGTTAATGGATTTGGTGTCCGCACTTAGAACTTCATGTGAACCATTGTGCGTGGTTGATAAACATTTGATAAACATTTGTGCAATTGATTTGTGAAACGTATTGAAAAACAAGATGGCGCCGTTCTAAAGAGAATCGAAGCGAGGTTTAGCTCGGTGTGTAATAAGTGAAATGGCATTATGGCTGTCTAGCTTGACGCGCGAGTTAAAAGACTCACGCGCACCCAAACTAAACGCGCTTTGTTTAAATATAGATTTATGACAAAATTCTATACTTAAATCAATTTTTAGCTTAGTAAGTTCTTAACATATTTTGCTACCTTAGATTTAAAACAAATTTGACTACACAATAAGGAACTGTTTACGTATAATCGTATAAAACAGAAAATAAACGGTGCTTACTTTGGAATTTTCCTGCCAAAAATATTTCAAGTTTTTAGTTTTTAGTACAGCAGTAGACAACATAGTCAAATAACACATATGGAAATTCCAAATGATAACCCGGCCATCCTGTCATTTCACCGAAAATTATTTAGCAAATTTTCACTTTGTAGGGGCGCGACCTAAGTGATACCTGGTAGCTATTCGCTCGCTACTGTCAAACACTCATATAACTTTCTAAAATTTATTGCTGATAAAGAGAGTTAACAAGGTAAAGTTTAGGCTAAACTATCGCTAAAATGGGAAAATGATAGAAATGAGTGCAGGCGAATGCACCCGGTTGCTGTCCGAATATGCACTGAGCTCGCAGCGCATTTAGTGCGACCGTATTGTATCGCTAGGTCAGCAAACGTGGTCAATTGCATATATTGCATCGAACACACTTGACAAACAACGATTGGCAAAAACACGATTTGTCATTTAATCATTTTACAACAACCAAGTTTGACAAATAAATCATTTAACAAACTAATTACATAATAAACTTTTGTTTGATAAAGTATTGTTTGAGAAACAATTTATTTTTCAACCATGATATCTCATAAGAGAACACCCAAATACTCAGAAATATTTTATTCCGAATTTCGATATTCCTTCCGATTTTCAAAACTCAGAATTTAAGTTATAATGACTATTAAAAATCACGAAATTTATTTTACCGAAAGTCGTAAATGCGATTTGTTTGTTTTCCGATTTTCATATGTTCGACAAATCAATATAAGTAAACCTTTTTGTATGTTTTTGTATATTGACCGCTGTCGGCGTGAAACTCGGAGATAAGAAGGCATTGTTAATCCTATTCATTAAATACATCTGTATCTTCTCAGTCCAGTGTTCTTCGGGCTATTATGTCATTTTGTTTACCAAGCAGAGCCATCGACTTTGATAAAAGTATAAAGTATAAAAGTATTTATTTCTCAGTATATGGCATTTAGATCTTACAAAATACATTGTTTCACGTATACTACCATTGCTGGTGTAGAAATGTTAAATAATAAGGTAGGCATGCAAATCAGAACAAACCAAAATATTAATAGTTAAATCTAAAATAAAAATCATAATGTCGATAATATCAATCATAATGTCAAAGAATAAATCATAATGTAAAAATATAAAGTCAAAGTACAAATTACAATGTCCAAGAATTATTATTATTTATTGTAATTATTAATATTTGAGAATTATTGTCATTATTACGATCTTAATTACAATATCAAAAAGTATGATTTAAAAATTCATTGACGGAATAAAAACACATGTCCAAGAGCCAAGCAAACATTTTACATTTAAACTTATTAATGGTAACATTCTCAGGGCAGTTGGTAATTTATTATAAATTTTAATTGTCATACAACTGGCATTTCTACTATATAATTGCAATCTCTGAGCAGGCCGTTGGTCTTACAAGATTCTAGGAAACTGTGCAATTTAATCAGCCTATAACGTTCCCACTGCTGGGACACAGGCCTCCTCTCTTCATGAGAGAGCGGGCTGTAATCCACCACGAAGGCCCAGTGCGGGTTGGTAGAAGTCACATGTCTTCGAATTGTTGGTTCTAAGACATGCCGGTTTCCTCACGATGTTTTCCTTCACCGTTTTGAGAGCAGTGGTGATGAAATTATTTATACAAAGTAAAGCGCCTGGCTGGGTTCGAACTCACGACCTACAACTCAAAAGTCAGGACCGTTACCTACCACTGGGCCACCACGGCTCTTATGGCTCTTTGACATGTTTAACTGGTTTTGAGAAGCAAAAATCTCCATATAAGCACATTCTATACATCATACAGTCGTCCGACGAAGCCCGAGCTGAATACGAAGTTCGGCGAACTACGTAAGCAGCTCGGGCTTCTTCGGACGACTGTAGACTGTGATATAAGTCTGTAATTGCAGAGTTATTTTCTAAACAAATAGTGTAGAGTTATTTCAACACCTCTCTCTCTCTCTTGAATTTGTATATAATATGTATATCTTATAGTAAGTGTATGTATGTGTATTATTGGTTTATAACCTATTTACTCGTATGTGCTTGTATAAAGTCTATTTATAATTAATTAAGATATATTTTTAGTGTTCTTTTTATGAGTATTCCTCTCATTCTGAGCACCTGCCATCTAATCTCTTCACCACCCTTGGTTGACTGGTAGAGAATGCCTAAGGCATTAAGTCCGCCTTTGTACATTTTAAGTGCGATAAGTTTAA
Source organism: Cosmia pyralina (assembly GCA_946251885.1). Taxonomy (NCBI): domain Eukaryota; kingdom Metazoa; phylum Arthropoda; class Insecta; order Lepidoptera; family Noctuidae; genus Cosmia; species Cosmia pyralina. Next base: position 4,574,991 of record OX276368.1, on the reverse strand, counting down.
ATAAATAAATAATTCGTATGGTGTACATAATAAAGAGTATTATATTCTAGTGAGGATGACAGACCCAATGTTTGCTGGGGACAAAGCTCGAGCGGGTCCAGCGAGGTTTCGCAGGCCATTACAGTTCCTTTGGCACCTGCAAAACCTAGCTGGACCCGCTGGAGCTTCGGACTTTGTGAGAAGTCTCTGGACTAACCACTTGCCACAAAATATACAGACTGTTATTGCTTCACAGATTGCTAACTTACAGGTAGAAAAACTTTTTTTTACAAAAAAATACAACCGACTTCTAAAAACAACACTACAAAGTGAAAAATAACTTTAATTTCGGAAGTCGGTGTCTAGTTAAATGTATTTTCGTTTTCTGCCACCGACTTCCGAAATTAAAGTTATTTTTCACTTTGTAGTGTTGTTTTTGGAAGTCGGTTGTATTTTTTTGTAAAAAAGTTTTTATTTTTCACTTTTCAGTTGTGTACCTACCCCACACAAATTCTAATACCACTACCTGCAAAACAAACTAGAACATCATCCATATAAAAGTGTGGAAAAAATACGTATTATTGAAGCTAACTCAAAAACTACCGAAGCAAAGTTAATTAATTTTATATGGGACCAACTTATGTGACCCTCTCGAATAAAACAAAAAAAAAAAAAAATCAAATCGGTCCAGCCATCTTCGAGTAATCGGGGAACATAAATAAAAAAAAAGGTTCCGACGAATTGAGAACCTACTCCTTTTTGAAGTCGGTTAAAAAGCTAGCCGAGATTGCTGACAGGGTGTAAAGTTCACTCATTCTCCATCCGGAGCTAAGAGGTCTACATCGGGCCCATGCCCGACCCGGTAAAAGAGCCCGTGAAGCTCTTTGCTCTGCCATACCTCCCTGCGGTCATTAGTATCTAATACCATAGGTTTGCGCCAGTTCTCGTTAGCTAAGGAGAGCGGAGTGAGGCCCTTGTCTACTGAGACCACATCTCAGTGCATCCCCACGTCGGCTTCTAGGAAGTATTTTAATATTATTATGATAATGTAGGCGGTATTATCCACTGTGCGGTACGTACGGATCCGTGGCTGAACAGTGGACACATACCATGCAGCAGTGGTTTTCACTTTAATTCATGTGCATGAATTAAATTCAAATTCAAATTCAAAAATTTTATTTCGAGCAAATACTCATATAGGGTTAGTAACATTGTTCCTTAAAACTAAGTGTTAGTAAACAACACGAAACGATGGCACATGTAACTGACAGCAGTGGATTATATACGGGCAGTCCACTCTGTCAGCAATCATTTTCAGAACCCTGTTAGGGCTAGCCATGACTCGAGCTACCATGGATGCTGCGCGCTATTAAAAGTTGAAGACGCGAGATGAAAGATGTGGACATCCTAACTAATATTATAAAGCGAAAGTAAGTTTGCTTGTTATCTTTTCACGACTAAACCACTGCACCGATCATACTGAAATTTTGCATATACATTGTCAGGTGTACAGAAACGGACATAAAGTACCTTTCATCTCGAAAAAAGTAATGTCTTATGATAATAGATGGCGCCACGTATCTTTCGAATAGTGATTGAATTATAATTATTAAAAGCAGAGTACAACCTGAACGAAATTGTCAAATTCTAAATTAACGCGAGCGAAGCCGCGGGCAAAAGCTAGTGACTTATAAGTATTCACCACGAATGCCAGACACTTCAGAGAATTCAGGTTGTCACGTAGATACACTTAAAACCTCTCATATTGCAAAGACATTTTGTTACAAATAAAAAAGGAACATCTCATAAAAATCTAAATTGATACTCCCAGGGCACATATCACGTCTTTCGTGCCGGCTCGGCGGCGTCAAGCTGTGGAGCGCCTATTAACGTCCGAGGCAGTGTAAGGTGGAGAGTAAATATGTCACAGAAGAAAGTACCTCGTGGCGTTTGGTCGATATACCCTTTACACGGAATTAAGTTGTACGTTTTTTCGTTCTGGATAAGTCTCCTTTTTACCCGACTGCCCCAGAGGGAGTGTAATGTTTTTCGAGAGTATGTATGTAACATGTCCCAGACTTAAGGGCACAACCGCTTAAGGGATCATGTACTCATCATTATCAATGAACAACTTTTATTATGGGACCAAATCTAAAATTGTGATAAAAAAAAAGTAATTAAAAAAACTAAAAAACCCGACTGCGGTAAAAAACTGAAAAGCTAAAAACAAGCCCATTTTAAATTAAATAAAAGTTGGAAGCAGGCGGGACCCATTCCATTTTTATATTTTCTAACTCAAATGGGTCCCGCCTGCTTCCAACTTTTATTTAATTTAAAATGGGCTTATTTTTAGCTTTTCAGTTTTTTACCGCAGTGGGGTGTTTTAGTTTTTTTAATTACTTTTTTTTTATTTCCAGCTTTTTAGTTTACAAATGTGAAAGATTTCGCAGACGATTTAGTTCTTGCAAGGAGTTTTGGTCGTGAGAGTATTTTTTTTGGATCAAGTGCACAAAAATAGCCAAGCCTTTTTTTTATTTATGTGTTTTTTACGATTTGTCACTTTGAATTACTTTTAACCATATAAGTTGCATATATTTTTGTAATCATCTTTTAAAACCCTTCATTTTGATATCCCACTCGATGGTATTAGAAGAAAAAAAAATTTCGATCTCCACAATATGGCACCCCAAATCCGCCATTTTACTTTGTATTTGTTTTTAACGTAGCTAGTGACACTCGCGCTACCAAGACAAATCTAAAGACGTATAATTTATCCAAATCCGTTCATTCCTTTAGGAGTTACGAGGGAACAAAGAAACGGACATACATACATACATACAGGTCAAATACATAACCCTCCTTTTGGGCTTCGCCGCAGTCGGGTAAAAATTAGCAGTTCCCTGCATTTTGACGAGTTATGCGAACATAAATGTAGGGAGGAACTGATTTTGTAAAACCGCATTAGCAAGAAAGAGTGTTTTGGGTATGGCCCCACATATTTACAATAAAATTCCAGATGCAAAAAAAAAAAATGTCATTTCTAAAAATAAATCAAATTATTTCTAACTAATAAATGTTAATACACTATTGACGAATACTTGAATGACGAATTAATCTAAAATTACAATATTACTATCTAAAATTACAAATTTGTACGCCTTTTGGCATAACATAGCGCCTATTATCTGCATTTTTTGTGTACCTACCTCAATCAATCTGCCTAGCCTTTTCCCAACTATGTTGGGGTCGGCTTCCAGTCTAACCGGATGCAGCTAAATACCAGTATTTTACATGAAGCGACTGCCTATCTGACCTCCACAACCCAGTAACTGGGTAATACTGTGGGCTTTTAGAAGCCCACACAGAGTTGCAGAATTGACAAGACGGTAAGAAAAAACGATAAGAAATATTATAGAAAAGTCAAAATATGTAAAAATATCTAAAAACAGGCCAGTGTTATGATTATCAAAGTTTTATTTATCTTTTACAAACAATATACAAGTTAACACTATTTACACTAGGTACTAGTAGGTACCGACAGTGACAATAATAAAAATTGTGAAGACCAAGTGAGGGTAGAAATGCCCATACCCGCACTTTACTTCACCACGGTCGCTGCAAGGCGGTCGAAACGTCGGGAAACAAGTGGGGTACCTATTTACCTCTTATAAGAAGGAATATCGCGAGAAGACCCGTTCCTAATTTGTATATATTTTTAATCTTTTTTTTAGGCCGCATAGTTTTCGACTTTTGATGAAAGATGTAAAAAAATACCCCCCTTGTATCCGAAGTTTGCATAGAGAAAAATCTGAAATTATTCTATGTGATAGAAGTTTATGTAAAGATTACAGGAAAAATAAAACGATGTCTCTAAACAGCACACTTTTTCAGAAATCGGAACGTTCTTGACCGGTTTTTTTAAATTTCTGAGTAGATTTACGGCCGATAGAGACGAAATCTGACATTACTTTGCTATTAACAACATCATATTAATTTTAACCCTACTTTTTTCCAAAATTTCTTTTATTTCTCTTTAGTTCTTGGTAGTGCTTTGTCAACTCTTGACAAAGACACCAGAGTAACTGATTTAGCTAAACACGTTTTTGTGCTATACGAATTGATATTTTGACACATAGTCAAAAGTAGAGGGTCGCGCGCATGCGCGTGTACTCGCAGTGTGACGTCACACGTAAATTATATTCTGCTCTAAAATTGTTACAAAAATATGACCTTACTTTTGAATGCTCAACCATTACTCGAGCAATAAAAGTCTCGTAGTTATTAGCGGTTGAAATCTGACATTTTTTTGTCGGTAAGAAATATTGAACTTACCCCCAGTACACCGAACGAAAAGACGTTTTTACGTCAAACGAAAAAAAAATAAAAAACACGACTGCCCTGCCAAAAAACGAACTAATAAAAAGTAGAAAACTAAAAAATTTTGTTCAAGGCATTCAATTTTATATCCCTAATGTAATAATGCAACAACGCACTATATAATATTATATTTATATAGTAGTAAGATCATCCTCCTCGGACGAATCACCTGGCGTAGGGCTGAGTCTCAACAGATCGCAGCACGACGCTGCTCTACCGAGCACAACACCCCGCCAGGAACGGTTTTTTTTTTCACTTTTGAAAATGGAGCCATATTGAATTAAAAAAAAAAAATATAGCATGTGTCACTCGGGATGATGTAAGGATTCTAACGATACCCCATACATTCAAATCTGTTCAGGCATTTCAAAGTTATGGTGGAATAAAGAAACTTACATACAAACATACGAGTACATCAACCCTGCAAACATTACACTCCTTTGGGCAGTCGCCTAAAAACAAAAGTCACATCTAGCATCCCTATATTCACGTACATACGTATTTCTTTATCAGGCGCAATACATTTTGACAGCGGCCGGAGACTCTCGGATATCCCTTCCTTTGTCACAAATCGTTTTGATATCCTTTACCAAAGCAGAAGGCTTTTATAAATGTCAGAATTTATTTCAAACAAGATCCTTTGAACTGGCGCTTTAAGAACGAGATCTTTTTCTAAGTTAGGAATAGCTTCATGAACATAGGCATCATAATTTTATTTAGTGCTAGCTTTTGCCAACGCGGTTCTAGTTGAACAAATTCAATGAAGCACTTAATGGAGATTGTTTTAGCAGAATCGCGTCGCACCGTCGCGTCGTGCCTTTCTGCGGGAGCCTTAATGCGTGAAAAGGTCACAGATCGACAGAAAAACAGACAAACTTTCACATTTATAATATAAGGAAGTATAGGAAGGTAGTATATGGATAGTGCTATTCTGTAAAGTTCACCCACCAAAAACATTTTCATGTAAAATGTTGCCAAGACGAGACCATATGGCTCGCACTGTCAAAAAGTTATCAGATCTCATCTATAGCCCTAACTCTATAAGTCCTAACTTTACAAACTCTACACCTAAGTCAAATCATGAGGTTTAGCCGTTTTCTTACTACAAGAACTATTGTATTATGTCTTTACCTATGAAATTGCCGTTCTGCAGTACTGGCCACTTCAAATCAAAATAATTTTTGTTTGGCTAAGAATTCTAATTTCAAATTAATTTTATTTTAAAAACATGGATTTTTTTTTCCAAAAGTAGTCATTTGTTTATTGATTAGTGTTACATTTTCATCGCATTTCAATCTTTTTCGTCATCATGGATACGTTAAAAATTCGAGTAATTATGGAATATGAGTACCGTCGTGTAGATATGAGCGCCGATGGCCAATTCCACGGCGGCGGCGTGGCCTGTTAATTTCACAGCGGCGGCGGCGTCGCGGCGGCGTGGCGTGGCCGGTCGTGGCCCAGAGTTTTTTTTTTTATCAGGGAGTTTTCTTAAAAATAACATAAAGAAAACCATATTGTTATTACCAAAAAAAGCTTTATAAAGGAACGTATTTATTAATTGCAATTTTACAGTCTTCTAAATAATAATTGGAGATCACGTTTACTGAAAAATAATCATTTCTCTCTCATCTCAGTTGCTGCCATCGTTAACACAACACAATAATACACGTTTACTCGGTAAAATATTGAACTCGACTGCGTAAGCGACGAGTGTGCCGAAACGACTAGGCGAACTAACGCGGTCGGGCCGCGCGTGCGAGCGAGAAAGCAAGTTGTGAGTAGCCGCGACGGCGTGCCGCGTGCTGCACTCGGCGGCGACGCGTCGACATGAACTCACGGTGACGGCGGCGCGCCGGCGCGGCGCTCATATCTACCGTCGTGGCAGCAACGCGGCACAAGCGGCACGCAACATCAACGACGTTTACTGAGCTAACACTACAAACCAACGCACCACTTGTTATTGGTTTGCTCGCTTCCATTCTAGAAATTTCGACCTGAAAAATGAACCTCGCGGTCGTCCGAAGACTTTGGTCGACAATGACGAATTAAAGGCGATTGTGGAAGCTGATGATACACAATCTACGGCTGAATTAGCAGCAGCTTTCGACGTTAGCGTCAAAACAATATTGGTCCATTTGCGTCAAATTGGCAAGGTAAAAAAGCTTGACAAATGGGTGCCCCACGAACTCAATGATCGCTAGCGCGAAGTACGCGTCGAGACGTGCCTTGCACTGCTCAACAGACACTCAAATGAAGGAATTTTGAACCGCATTGTTACCTGCGATGAAAAATGGATTCTGTTTAATAACCGCAAGCGCTCAGCAAGTTGGTTGGATCCTGGTTCAGCACCTAAACAATGCCTTAAACGAAAACTTACCCCTAGAAAAGTGATGGTCACTGGTTGGTGGTCTAGCGCCGGTGTGATTCATCACAGCTTCTTACCAAACGGGGTGAGCATTACTTCAGATGTGTACTGTGAAGAACTGAACACAATGATGGAGAAGCTGGCACATCTACAACCAGCATTGGTCAATCGCTCGTCTCCGCTGCTCCTGCACGACAACGCGCGACCTCATACTGCACAGCAGACGGTCTCCAAGTTGCAAGAACTGGGGTTGGAAGCTCTCCGTCGTCCGCCCTACTCACCAGACCTTGCGCCTACAGACTACTACTTTTTCCAGATTTGGATAACTTCTTGGCGGGAAAAAAATTCAATACCCGAGAGGCAGTACAAAATGCCTTTAAAGAATTTGTTGCCTCCCGTCCAGCTGATTTCTTTAAGAAGGGCATCAATAAACTGCCACTGCGTTGGCAAAGATGCATTGATTGCATGGGTGATTACTTCGATTAATACAAATAAAAAATGCATGAAAAAAATTCGTTTAAATTTTTTCATACAAAACGGCAATTTCATAGGTAAAGACCTATTATAACAGAATAGTGAATAAAATTTTCACCTTACGCCCATGTGCCGGTAGCGAAACGGCGAAGCCAAGTCCACTATTGACATCATATCCCGAGAATTTTGTTTATCTGGTATAATCAAAACCCAAGTTCAAAAAAACGACAAAGTTGCGCTTCGCTTGGCTCGTCTTGGCGTCAGATTTGGAATCTCAGAATCTCACTCAAGTGAGCGCAAACAATTCGAATTCATTTGTTTTTAAAGTAAATCATCGCGGATACACAACAAGACACCGTTCGAATTTCGAGTGATGTTTAGAGAAACACATGGGTAAGTACTACGAGTTACAGCCGCAAAGGTCGATCCATCAGCTTAAGCTGCGCTTGCCGGGGTTGGTCCGTGGGTTGCCATCTTTACATACCGAGAATCCTCCGTGCCTCGGAAAGTACGTTGAGCCGTTGGTCCCGACTGCCATTCGTGGATCTTTGACAGTCGTTACGGGTCGTCAGAAGCCCGAAAGTTTGACATCTAGTTTTACCAAGGGGTATCGTATTACCACAGTGTATACATCATACAGTCGTCCGACGAAGCCCGAGCTGCATACGAAGTTCGGCGAACTACGTAAGCAGCTCGGGCTTCGTCGGACGACTTTATGATGTGGTATTACCCAGTAACTAGGTTGTGGAACACCCCATGTAAAATAATTAATAAAATAATTCAGCTGCATCCGGTTAGACTGGAAGCTGACCCCAACGTGTAAGTTGCGAAAAGGCTTATAGGCAGATGATGATAGAAATAATAGTGACAATAGTTATTGCTGAAAATGTTCAGAATCATCTCTACATCAATAGCGAGCGAGCGTAGCGTCTTAGCTTCAAATCTGGCAAACTGCTTTCGTCTGTCAGTTTGTTGCTACTCCTCTACAGGTCGTATTTTACAACCGATCTGGACGAAACTTGGTATACAGGTTTTGCGACTTTATATATTTTTTTGTCGTCGGGGATTTTTGATTGGATTGGATTCCTCCAAAAAGAGGTAAAAAGGGGGCTACCGGATATCTCCGCCTTATGAGATCCGAATTCAATGGTTCTTTTTTTATTTGAAAGGTTACTTTAAGTTGGTCTCATAAAAATTTGGTGAAAAATATGATGAAGAAAAAAAAACCGGCCTAGTGCGTGTCGGACCACGCACAGTGAAGGGTTCCGTAGTTCATAAGAATTTATCCCAAAAACAAACCTAACATTGTAATCCCAAAAAAAAATTTTTTATGTGATACAATTACAAATTAACAATTTTCGTACTTTCCCTTTACTTGTGCTGTGAGACCTCGCTTCTTGCCAAATTTCATGATTACTTGCGAGTATCAATATAATGTCGCATAAATGGCCGTATTGTTTTATTTCATTGACTTAGAAGCTTGATTTTTTTAGAGCTACAAGGGATCGTAGATTTACGTATATTATTTGATATTAATTTCAACTTGATACCTACTGGCGTTCCTGAGAAAAAGGGTCTTGACAGACAGACAGACGGACAATGAAATGATTCTATAAGGGTTCTGTTTTTTCCTTTTGGGGTACTGAACCCTAAAAAACATGGTAAAAATCCCATTTTAAATAACGTTAGTGCTACATTAATTGTTGCAAAAAAGTTTGTGATCGCGAGGTCTATCGTTCGCAGAACTACTAGTTATAATCTGATTGGTCGACAGTAGGGCCCTGGTACTTAAAACCGATCATTCTTCCAATCATCAGGCCAACAAGGCCAAGGCCCTCAAATAGAGGTATAACTGTCTTGAAACCTACGAACATGATATTTTATTCAAGAGGTCAATCGTTCAACGAGGAAAAACCTCACAAAAACACATGTAAAGGTAAGTGTCCAACGATTTTTATCCCCATTAAGTTTCTTGGGGGTCAGTTAGCCCCCCGGGGTGCTCTTAACGTTAACTTGGAGCACCGCTGGCCGTTCGATTTTATTGCCAACCTTTGGAAAAACACTTATTGCCTTTTTTAGGGTTCCGTACCTCAAAAGGAAAAAACGGAACCCTTACAGGATCACTCGTGTGTCTGTCTGTCTGTCCGTCTGTCTGTCTGTCTGTCTGTCTGTCTGTCTGTCTGTATGTATGTCTGTCTGTCTGTCTGTCTGTCTGTCACAGCCAATTTGCTCCGAATCTAATGGACCGATTAAGTTGAAATTTGGTGCACATATGAATTTTTGTGACCCAAACACGGACGGGTAAAGTAAATAAATGAATTTTGAATATAGAGGTCACTTTTGGGGGGCAAATAAGAAAATTAAAAAAAAAGTTTTGCAAACTATATCATGTAAGATGTCAAATGAAAGGGCTTACTATGAGGGGCTCAAATATATTTTTTTATAATTTTAAAATAAATTGTTTTAAAGTTATTTAAGAAAATAGACGAAAATTGACCATTCCCCCCTTATCTCCGAAACTACTAAGCCTAAAATTTTGAAAAAAATCCAGAAAATAGATCTTTACCTGTTAGATTACAGGAAAACCTATAAGAAATCTGTGGTCTTAAAATAACATAGTAAATCTATCAATATTGTGAATACAAACTTACATTTACAGTTGAAATGTATGGGAGAACATGTTTTTCAACTACAATGTTAAGTTTGTTCTAAAGATAAATTCATCCCAACTACGGAACCCTTCATTGGCGTGGTCCGACACGCACTTGGCCGGTTTTTGTGTTGTGAGTCGCGTAATTTCGGTCGCGAGCGGCGCGTATGTGGGGCGCGTGAGTCAACAGACAACTCATTTTGCGTCGCCGTGTGAACGAAACAGGATTTTTGTATGAAACAACTCAAAAAATTACACTCGTCTGGCTTCACCCTAACTAATTCAAATTATACTAAACAAAAGACGTAGCAAAAGAAGTTTGTTGACGTGTGACCTGTATTTTCTGCCAACCCTCATTTTAAAGAGCGTGAATACGCTCCATTTTAAATATTGATATTCAGCCGCATCTGGCTAAGAAGCTGACCTCAACCTAGTTGTGCAAAGGCTAGACTTATTATTATCTGAGCTTATGTAAAGTCTTTTATGAGAAGAGGGGCCTGTGCGATCAGGTTAACTACGCTTGCCGCAGTCGGTCCGTGGATGAGTGACTATGTTTACATACTAGGGTGGAGCGAAAAAATTTTTTTCGGTTGTGAGTGATCTAATAGTGAAAAATTGGTGCCTTTTAGACTCAAATTAATCCATGCAAAATATTATTTGTTTTGATTTACAGCAATAGCCTCCGCCACGTCATTTAATTTTTGAAAAAAGTTGGGTTTTAGACTTCTTTTTGACGACATGTAAATGTAAGAAATTTTAATAAATAGACCTATTTTATTTCCAGAAAGTATTGCAACTACAATTTATTTCCGATACAAAACAAAAAGAATGCATGATCTTATGTTTAATAATTTAAAATAAGGGGAGCTAGGGAGCGCGGGAGGGGACAGTTGAGCACTTGTCGCGTCGCGTCACTGCGTCGTCAGTGCATTATTGTCTTTCGCTCGTATTAGACTTCGCGCTCGTTATTTGACAAATAACCTTCATTTAATTTCGTAACAAACATGCAGATAACTCGAAGTGCGTTTAAATGATGATGTTTTGCGTAGATGTGACGCATATTTTCCCCAAAACTTGCTTTTTACATTCTTATTTTATTTTGTTGTCCTTTGCGTCATGTTTACCGCAAATAAACGTATTTTCTTTCTTCTTCTTTCTTTCTTTCTTTAAATGTCCTCTTTTTGGTGATATTTGTTATATAAAAGAAAACGTTCTACCCAGTTACGAAGATGTAATAAAAAATGATGAATGGACGAGACATCAACTAAAGTTACAATTGGAAACTGCAATAGAGCCCACTTTTTCAGAAATAGCAGATATATTGACATCAAGAATTGAAAATATATGGCAAACTGCATCTATTCCGATGGTAACACCACTTATTCTATGGAAACACGAACAAGAGTGGTACAGATGTTGAAAGCATACTATTTAAAATGCAAAAACCTTCTCAAGTCTGTGAAGAGTTAAAGAGTCCTCGGAAAAGTTAGAAAGTTTTCGATCTTGTCCTTCAACGCAATAGCTATTTTGGACATCCCGAGAGCATTCTCCTCGCAATGATGACTTATCAAATCAAATCAAATCAAATCAAATCAAATAATTTATTTCAGATAAATCAGTATCCATATAAAAGTAAAATTAAAATAAAATAAAATAAAATTAAAATTAATGTCAAAATTAAAATCAAAATTAAAACAAAATCACAAATTAACATCAAAATTAAAAAACAAAATTAAAATAAAAAATCAAAAATTAAAAATATTAAAATTAAAATCAAAACACTACTACTACTACTACTAGACTTATGACAGAAAGCACAATCGAGAGCTGACAGCTCGGCGCATATTAAAGACCTCACCTTTAATACCTAGACTGTTTGAAGTGCCGTCTATTAATTTAAATGCTTCAACATACATTGATTTAATTAATTGGCAGGAAATATTAACTGAACCACCAATTACGAAAAACTTGTCTGAACAAGAAATTCAGTCCATCGTTGAATCAGGTGGTGAGGGTGAAGTGTTGTTTTTAAGGCTTCCGTACCATACTCAAGCTGTTGAGCGGGCTGTAAAAGTGACTAAGGAAGCTGCCAGTTTTCAATGCACAAAAAAGTCACAATTAGGTGCAATAAAAGCCAAATTGGAATCACGGAAAGTAATGTCTAAATTTGAGACAAAAACTGATTTTCAAACAATTAATTGTATTTTTTTTTATGTTTGAATTAATAAAATTGTAGTATTTTTGATTAAAAATGATTAATACATATCTGAATTATATATTGTGTATCATTTATCACCCGTTTACCATTAAATTAAGCTTAATATTTAACCATAACTGTAATGGACTTTTTCCATTAAATTTAAACTTTGAGGTCAGTGCGGAGGCAGAAGATATTCATAAAATTGATTGAAAAATTATATGAATGCATGATCTGTTTAATCATTTAAAATAAGGGGAGTTAGGGAGCGCGGGAGGGGACAGTTGACATACACGGGACCAGAGGGCTGGCCTATTTTTAGCCCAAAGAATTAGCATTGCCATCCAACGTGGCAATGCTGCCAGCCTTTTGGGCACTTTTCCCATTAACAGCGATGTGGACGAATTTTTTGATGCCCTATGAGCTCTTCCCCTTTTTATTTTTTATTATATACTTGTACATAATATATATATTTTAGTGTTAGCTTGTACATTGTAATTAAGATAATTAAGTAACTTGTAATAAAAATAAAAATCGCTTTTGTAAAATTATATTTATTTTAACTTTAACATAAGGCATCAATCCCACTCTATTACAAACCCAAGTCTCAAAAAAAATTTTTTTTCATACATCCGTGCTACACCCATATACATACCAAGACTCCTCCGTGCCTCGGAAAGTACGTTAAGCCGTCCGGTCATGGCTGTCATTCGTGGATCTTTGACAGTCGTTACGGGTCGTCAGAAGCCCGAAAGTCTGACAAACAGTCTTACCAAGGGGCATCGTATTACCCAGTAAATGGGCTGTGAAGATCAGATAGGCAGTCGCTCCATGTAATGGACTATTGTGTATCTTTGAAAATAAATCTACCCTCTTTATAAACAAATTATATTTATATGGAATATAATGTTTCCCATAGGCTTTTATTTATACACCATAAGGATAATAATGTTATCTCATCATAATCAAAATCAAAATATTTTATTTCACATAAACCTACATGGGCACTTATGCAACGTCAGAAGCTAGGTGCACGGTTCCAAAATGGTCGTTTCCTATGGAGAGCCGGCTAGGAACTCCATGGTTACTCTTTTAAAAATAATTGGCTTTTACAATATTTTTAAATAACAGTGTTAATAGGTATGGGAGGACAATGTAGGCCTTTCAACAACTACCAGGTACCTACTTAACAAAATAGAAAATAATCTATTTAGATGATTAATAAAAGAATAAAAATAAAAATCTATGACATGACACAAATGACATGATTGCCATTACAACTACAGTAACAAATCTGAATAAATGTCATGTGAACATGACGTTCACAAATATAAATCTGAATAAAATCATGTTAAAATTGGAATTGATATAATGTCAAATAATGAGATGATTAATAATAATGTATTGTTTGTTATTGTGTAATATGTGTATTTATTTTTAATTTATGTTTTTTTAAATTTTGATTTTAATTTTAATATTTTTAATTTTGATTTTAATTTTTGATTTTAATTTTGTTTTTAATTTTGATGTTAATTTGTAATTTTGTTTTAATTTTGATTTTAATTTTGACATTAATTTTAATTTTATTTTATTTTAATTTTACTTTTATATAGATATTTATTTATATGAAATAAATTATTTGATTTGATTTGATTATGTCAAGGAAGAATGTAAAAAATAATATAAAAATAAGCATAATACATAATTATGCCGTTAATGAGGTACCTACCATCATTTATCATAGCTTCATAAGGTACAACCTTTTTTCAAGAAGACTTTACGTAATCATAATCAGCCTACCTATTTTCCAACTATGTTGGGGTCGGCTTCCATTCTAACCGGATGCAGCTGAATACCAGTATTTCATATGAAGCGACTGCCTATCTAACCTCCATACAGTCTGCAATCTCAGTGAAATTATAAATAGTACCGCATTTAGTTGTAAAAAAAAATTAAAAAAATGTTGCAAAATTCTGGTTATGACGACTTGGAATCTTACTACTCGTATGATTTATAAATGCGAAAGTTTGGATGGATGGATGGGTGGATATTTGTTACTCAATCACGCAAAAACGGCTGAACGGATTTGGATGAAATTTGACACACAAATAGTATACAACCTGGATTAACACATAGGATACTTTTTATTCTGGTAGTAGGTTCCCGTGGGATAATTTCCGACTTCCACGCGGGCGAAGCCGCGGGCTACGGCTAGTAGGTATATTTTCAGCTACTTATATGTCCTTATCTTGGTGTTAACCAAAGATGTTGATGTGATTTTTTGGAAAAATGTAATCAATTAGCGAACTAGTAAATAATATTAATTTAATAGACAATTATTAAAAACACATTTTTATTGTGGCATCTATTAAACTCATCTTAGGATACAAGTCTACCAATCAGTCTTATGACTGTCACCGTCTACACGCCTGCCAACTTGTCACTGCTTTGATCTTTCACTTTCAGGCTCAAGGTTGATTTAACTGACTTTGAGTGGGACCCGTCCCTACTCAAAGTCAAACAAAGTCGGGTAAATAATTATGATTACAAATTTGTCTTTGTTTGGTTATGAAATTGTAAATGTTGGTTAAGGATTTGACCACATGGAGTGGTCTTATTTACTTAAACACAAATGTCACAAGAACATAATTAGGTATAATATGGACTGAAAAACCGGCTAAGTGCGTGTCGAACTTCGCACATTTAGGGTTCCGTACAAAATCTGATTTATCAATATATTTGTATTTGTTAGTAAAATATACGTAATAATAAACATTATCACCAAATTTCAAGTTCAATGGGAAGTAAAAAAATTCTTCGGAACAAAATGTAAAAATAAAAAAGCTGATTTTGGTGACTTCTCGTTCCTTTGTTTTCCAATATTTTTTATACCAAAAAAAAAATATATTTATCTACTCAATGAGTTCTAAACAACAATACCTAATTTAAAGGAGTAGCTCAAAATTTTTTTTTCGCGCCCTCCTTTTGGTTTATGGGAGCCCACTTCAATCTGCCTAGCCTTTTCCCAGCTATGTTGGGGTCGGCTTCCAGTCAAACCTGATGCAGCTGAATACCAGTATTTTACACGGAGCGACTGCCTATCTGACCTCCACAACCCAGTTACTAGGTAATACGATACCCCATGATAAAAAAAAAAAATATTTCATGAAACAAGAACACATTGCACTGACTAAAAACTTTTTTACAAAAAAATACAACCGACTTCCAAAAACAACACTACAAAGTGAAAAATAACTTTAATTTTGGAAGTCGGTGTCTAGTTAAATGTATTTTCGTTTTTTGCCACCGACTTCCGAAATTAAAGTTATTTTTCACTTTGTAGTGTTGTTTTTGGAAGTCGGTTGTTTTCTTTTGTAAAAAAGTTTTTATTTTTGACTTTTTAGTTGTGGTTCCTACCCCACACAAATTCTAATACCACCACCTGCAAAACAATCTAGAACATCATCCACATAAAAGTGGGAAAAAAATACGTATTATTGAAGCTAACTCAAAAACTACTGAAGCAAAGTTAATCAATTTTATGTGGGACCAACTGTGATAACCCTCTCGAATAAAACAAAAAAAATCGAAATTGGTCCAGACATCTTCGAGTAATCGGGGAGTTCCGACGAATTGAGAACCTCCTCCTTTTTGAAGTCGGTTAAAAACTGACAAGACAAGACAAGACTGATAAGACTGGTTATCAGACTTTCGGGCTTCTGACGACCCGTAACGACTGTCAAAGATCGACGAATGACAGCCGGGACCAACGGCTTAACGTGCTTTCCGAGGCACGGAGGAGTCTCGGTATGTAAATATGGTCACATATCAAACTCAAACTCAAACTCAAAGCATTTATTTCAAATAAACCAATTACAGGCACTTTTGAATTGTCAATGGGTCGGTCAGTCAGAAAGATGAAGCTAGTTGCCCATTCCAAAGCGTAGTAGATCCCTATGGAGAAGAACGGGCAAGAAACTCCACGGACACTCTTTTAAATCATAATATTTTTACAAAATATTGGTTACATCGTTCAAGTTGAAAATATACATGTGAGAACAATGTAGAAAGACGTGCACGTTAAAAAGCGTCCGTAATAAAAAGATAATAACTAAAACAACTAAATTAAATATTAAAATTAAAAATAAGCCATGGCAGCTAAGAGACGACCAGTCCCAACTGACGGCGCCCGTTCACGAACATGACGCATGGATCAGCACCATTTAGCTCAACCATTTTGAAGGGAACTTAATGATCCAACACACACGCCACCATCAGCGAGACATTTGAGTGAGCATGACATACTCTCAACCGCCAGGGCACACTCAAGTCAGTGAAAGACGTACCCAGTAAAAGGTAGCTTAATAGTAATACTAAGAGATTGAATCTAAACAATGCAAAGAAAGTTTTCTCTCATTTTAATCATCAGCAGGTCCAACAATATATCCGAATGCTAATCAATTAATTAATGCGTCCTTGTGGAGCAGGACAAGCATTCAGCCAAGCATTTTTGTCAGCGATGTAATCCTCCAACTTATAATATGCCTGGCTGCATAGTGTGCGTTTTATACAAGATTTAAATTTCCTTTCATTCAGCTGGAGTATGTGGGGAGGTATTTTATTATAACATTTTAAACAGTACCCCATGAAGGATGAGTCTACTTTAGCCAGTCTGAAACCTGGTTGAACTAATTGGTCCCTATTTCTAGTCCTATAATTGTGTCCTTCACGTCCTTCCTATAATTGTGTATCCACGGACCAACAACCCGTGCGGCTGTTATTACTTAACCACGAGCTCCTCGCTTTGGACAAAATTTATGAAAATTGTCGGCCGCAGTCTGTCGTTGCGTCTAGTTGCCGAGCTGACGCAGTCGCAATTGGAAAAATGGTGCTAGTGTTATAAGCACATTTATTAACGTATGTACAGTCGGAAAGAATTATTGTATAGAGTCATGAGGAACGGGGTGTAAAGTTCACTCATCCTCCATAGAAAAGGGAGGATCCTCCGACCAGAAGGGTGTCGTGTCTGGTGGGCAACTGCCCGACGATTGATGTCGGGACGTTGCATATACATATGATAGTCGCGTGGTAAACTCTGATAGCGCGATGCAGGATTTCGCGTGACGTCAGTGTGATGCGTAGTTCGCAAGTGGCGATGTAGATGCCGCCACAATTGTGTTGTATAAAATTATGAGATTTAAACACAATGAAGGGTTCCGTAGTTGGGATGAATTTATCCCTAGAACAAGCTAAACTAATGAAAAAAAAAAAAACAAAAAAGAGAAGCAAAACGTACATATACAAAAAAAATAAAAAGAAAAAAAATGACACTATGACGTAAGTACTTAAAAAACAAATTGACATCGAATATACACAGTGCGGTGTGCGTCTCAAGGTTGCACCAAATGGGAGTCCAGCTCAGCATGTGTCAGACAATATACCTGACGCTGATATTCTGCTGGAACCCCGCATTCTCCCATACATTCCAACTTTTCTTTTTTGCATTGCATTAACTCTTTCTTCTTCCTTTTTAAACCCCACTTTAACTAACTTTGAGCTTCACTGGCCTCCCATCTAATATGTTGAGTCAGGAAATTTATTATGAGCGGAGTTACGTCTCTCTTCCTTTATTGGGACCGTAAATAAAGCTGTGAGGTTGAACGTATATGAGGTACTCGTTGGGTACGTAAGTAACCATGGCTTAGTATCACGGATTTGTCTTAAATTAATTACGTGGTGGCTACTACTGGGATAAAAAGTATCCTATGTCATCCAGGTCATGGTCTACCCATGTGCCAAATTTCAATTAAATCCGTTCAGCCGTTTTAGCGTGAAAATGTAACGAACAAACAAGCAAACTCACTTTGGCATTTATAATAATTCGTTAGGAAGTTAGGATAGGAGGAGCTCGTGGCTAAGTAATAACAGCCGCACGGGTCGATTCAGTAGGTTAAGCTACGCTTGCCGCTGTTGGTCCGTCGATCATCTTTACATACCGAGTCTCCTCCGTGCCTCGGAAAGCACGTTAAGCCGTTGGTCCCGGCTGTCATTCGTGGAGCTTTGACAGTCATTACGGGTAGTCAGAAGCCCGAAAGTCTGACGACCAGTCTTACCAAGGGGTATCGTATTATCCAATCACTGGGTTGTGGAGGTCAGATAGGCAGTCGACCCATGTAAAATACTGGTATTCAGCTGCATCCGGTTAGACTGGAAGCCGACCCCAACATAGTTGGGAAAGTTAGGAGGTTTGTATATTTACTTTAAACCACGTGACTACCCTATACATATGCTATATTCAGAATGTCCTAACTGTTAGGAAATTGTACATCCTAAGATCCATCCTCCGAAAGCACTCTATGATCTCGTTCAATAAGCAGCTAGTCAGTCAGCGGCGTTGTGGCTTTCCTTTATGTCCAACAGTCTCTTGTAGGACTGCTTTTGCAAGACGACAGTTTAATGGCCTAAGTGCTAGGCTTTATAATAAAGTCCACAAACAATTAAATATCTACGCCTTGACTAAGTATGAGTTAAAACACAAAGTTAATTCCTGGCTGCAGACGTTAACATATAGTGATACCGAGGAGCTTTTAACAACTGTACAGTGAATGTGAGATAGGTTTACACCCACACTATAGGCTTAAATAACTAACACACAGACGCACACGCGCGCGCACACACACACACACACATACACTACCAGACACACATACACTACCAAACACACATACACACACACACGCGCATTTTATTTTTATTTGTCTTCCTTAAATTTAAGATAAGTACTTTGTTCGCCCACTGCACGTACCAATTATTTTGTAACCGCCACTAAGACCCATTATAAAAGGATACTCTTTCCTAAGATACAGACAGATTTTTCTGCCTGGTTTAGGAAAAGGGAGTCCTACGACCCCTGTTATTGTGTACGGGTGTTTTCTTTAACATTCATTTTTTTTTTTAACATTCATTTTTTTTTTTTAGTCAGCATGTCATAATGACTGCACCATTGGTCTAGTGACCGCAAGCGCTACTACTGAGCATAAGGTCCCACGTCGAGCAAAGTATTATTGTGTTTTTCCATCTGGAATTTCTCAGTAGCAGCCCGGAGTCTGGATTTGTGCCAGGTTGATGACAATAGGCTCGCCCCCTATTACATGGAACTTAAACAACTGGCGACATGTGGGTGTCCTATAGTTAAACCTCAGTCCAACACTTCGGGTAAATAAGACTTCGGGTTTATATATCTTTGTTTGTAAGGTATAATTTATATCTTTTTTTTTTGTGGATGGGAAATCATCAAATGACTTCTCCCGCTCTGGGCAGAGCGGGAGGGCGTGTCAGACTTTTACTGACTAAAACCCACCCATGTTCCTTCAGTTGCCCGTGCCAGGGCCACGGTATCTCTTTCGAACTACCCGCGACCCCGGCGGCATAGGCCCAATTGACCCCGTCACTGCTGACATATCTTTGAGGCGCGCGTGGAACACAACGCGCCGTCGACCCGGGCCTGGTCCTTACCGGACGGCGAACTGCCCATTACTCGTCGTCCGCAAGCCCGCGCCTACGGTGGCCGGGAATCGGCGATAGATTCCCGCCGCCCAGGGCGTCTCCTACGGCGGCTAGGGGCGCGAGGGCGCGGCTGTTGCCTCTCCCTCACGCGTTCCGCTTCCTCCTTTGCGAACATTACTGCTTCGCAGAAGGAGGTGACGGCCTCCCATGCACTCTCGCTCCGCACCATGGCCTGGACCAGGTTTGGACGCGAGAGATCGCCGCCGCCGATCGCCTCCGTGAGAACACGGCGGTGCTCTGCCCAAGCCGGGCAGACCTCCACTGTATGCTCCACCGTGTCCTCCGGGCAATCCACACAATGGTGACACCCGGGCGTTTCCTCCCGTTTTATATGTAAGGGCCAATATAGCCTGTAAAATAAATGTTTTATTATCATCTATACTATACTAATATTATAAAGCTGAAGAGTTTGTTTGTTTGGTTGAACGCGCTAATCTCAGAAACTGCGTGTTCGAATTGAAAAATTCTTTTAGTGTTAGATAGCCCACTGGGGTTGTTACCCCAGTAAAGCTAGGAATAAAACGTCAAAGTCGTTCTCAAGTTATGGCGTGACCAAGGGAAATAGGGATTCATTTTTATATACACGGTGAATTTTTCAAGTGCGTGCGAATAGCGAAAAGTATTCAGAGGAGTCTCGGGCTCGATTTTGATGAAAACTAGAACTGCATCATTGGTATTTTGAAAAATCAATGTTTCTAGCCAGGAATCGAACCCGTTGGTTTTGAAAAAAAAAACACACTCTATTATTACACCATTTGATAGTGTCACTAATAAGAATCAAATTCTGGGAAGTAATGACATACGGCAAACTAAAGGAAAGAGCTCATTTTTAACCGACTTCAAAAAGGAGGAGGTTCTCAATTCGCCGGAACCTTTTTTTTTTTTTTTTTTTTTTTTTATGTATGTTCCCCGATTACTCGAAGATGGCTGGGCCGGTTTGGATTTTTTTTTGTTTTATTCGAGAGGGTATATAAAATTGATTTGGCCATATAAAATTGATTAACTTTGCTTGGGTAGTTTTTGAGTTAGCTTCAATAATACGTATTTTTTCCCCACTTTTAAATGGATGATGTTCTAGTTTGTTTTGCAGATAGTGGTATTAGAATTTGTGTGGGGTAGGTACACAACTAAAAAGTGAAAAATAAAAACTTTTTTACAAAAAAATACAACCGACTTCCAAAAACAACACTACAAGGTGAAAAATAACTTTTTTCGGAAGTCGGTGTCTAGTTAAATGTGTTTTCGTTTTTTGCCACCGACTTCCGAAATTAAAGTTATTTTTCACCTTGTAGTGTTGTTTTTGGAAGTCGGTTGTATTTTTTTGTAAAAAAGTTTTTATTAACAAAAATACTTTTTTTATTTTTCTTATGTTACCTACTTAAACCTTAACTGATTAATTGTTCAAAATGTTTTGTTTTCAATACATAACTGGATTCGACGTCTCAAGGGTTGTACTACATCCATGCCCACTTGAAAAATTCACACTGTATCACAGATTAATACAGATGGGACACTCCGCAGTTTAGGTATGAAGCTACAAGTACGCGGCGGGCTCATCTCACTGGGTCAATTCAGTGCGGGCTGCCGCGCACCGGCCGGCTCGCACGTTAGTTCGATACTCACTCACGCGCCGCGTCGTAAAAGAAGACAACCCTAACGAGTCAGAAGGTATAAGAGTTACGCGATAGAAAGAGAGGCAACTTATAGGTGAATATAACTGTAGGTAATGAAGCGTTGTGCGACCTGAATTGCACTTTATTGTGTCGTAGCAAGAGGAGCAGGAGGAGCTCGTGGCTAAGTAATAACAGCCGCACGGGTCGATCCATGAGGTTAAGCTACGCTTGCCGGGGTTGTCCGTGGATCGGTGACCATCTTTACATATCGAGACTCCTCCGTGCCTCGGAAAGCACGTTAAGCCGTTGGTCCCGGCTGTCATTCGTGGATCTTTGACAGTCGTTACGGGTCGTCAGAAGCCCGAAAGTCTGACAACCAGTCTTACCAAGAGGTATCGTATTACCCAGTTAATGGGTTGTGGAGGTCAGATAGGCAGTCACTCCATGTAAAATACTGGTATTCAGCTGCATCCGGTTAGACTGGAAGCCGACCCCAACATAGTTGGGAAAAGGCTAGGCAGATTGATTGTGTCGTAGCAAGAGTCGCTTTTTATTTAAATTATTTTGCGGAGTTGCCCGTCTGTATTAATCTGTGACTTTATTGAGATAACAGACTGGGCGAAACGAGGGCGTGGGTACTCTGACTAAGCCTTCGGGGATAAACAGGCGTCATTATTATGTTATATTATAAATACTGTATTTAACAACAAAACCCTTTGTGTAGTCACTTGTTTTGTGAGCATGACATGCTACCCTAATTTAGGGAAACTGGGGTAATTCATAATGTTATTATTAGAGCCCTAAAACTCGGGGAATCTTTATTGAACCCTTTTTCCCTCGTTCCTCGTACAAATTGAGTTAATGGTGAAAGTTTTTTATTTTGAAAATTACTAGCGACCCGCTCCTGCTTCACTCGGTCTTTACGACTTGACAAAACATTGAGGAACGAGGCGGCTTGTGATAGGAGTCAACTGGTTGAAATCGTCACGTAATCAAAAAGCGTTATACCCGAAAAAGTATCAACAGATTTTGTTTTTAGGGTCCGTAAGCACCTCAAAAGGAAAAAACGGAACCCGAACTTCGTTGTCCGTCTGTCAGTCTGACAAGAACCTTTTTCTCAGGAATGTGTCGAGGTATCAAGTTGAAATTAATATCAAATACGTAAGTCTATGGCCCCTTGAAGGTCTAAAAAAATACGGCCATTTAATGCAACATATTAGGTTGGGGAAAAAGTCTTTTCACATTAGACTCGTAGTATGTATGAACTTAAAATAAAATCACTTTGGCTATACTATTTGTATCTGGCTGGTTTTGGTATCACTGAAAGTTTAAATTTTAAAGAACATAATTCCAAATTCAAATTAGGAAAATGTGTGATTTTCATTTGTTTTTCGTACTGTCAAGATGAGTGAATCTAGTGAAGAAATTCGATACATTTTAAAATTTTACTACAAAAAGGTAAAAATGCAACGCAAGCCGCGAAAAAAATTTGCGATGTTTATGGACCCAGTGCAGTGTCTGTGAGAGTAGCACAAATTTGGTTTAAGCGTTTTCATCCGGAAATTTTGGTGTCAAAGATACACGTCGCTCTGGACGCCCTATTACGGATAAAATGGATGCCATTTTTGAAAAAGTGGAGCAAGATCAGTAGTTACGACGTAGCTGAAGAACTGGGGATTGACCACAAAATAGTTTTGGCGCCTTTGAAAAAAACTGGGTACACAAAAAAGCTCGTATTTTGGGTACCTCACGAGCTCACTGAAAGAAACCTAACGAACCGTGTACTCATTTGTGATTCTTTATTACAACGTAATGAAACCGAACCATTTTTGAAGAAGCTGATAACTGGTGATGAAAAGTGGATCACGTACGACAAGAACGTGCGAAAAAGATCGTGGTCAAAGGCCGGTCAGGCTTCACAGACTGTGGCGAAACGCGGGTTAACTCGCAATAAGGTGATGCTATGTGTGTGGTGGGATTGGAAGGGCATTATTCATTTTGAGCTGTTACCACCAGGCAGGACCATCGATTCTGAACTCTACTGCGAACAACTGATGAGATTAAAGCAAGAAGTTGAAAGACAGCGGCCGGAATTAATCAACAGAAGGGGTGTGGTTTTTCATCACGATAACGCTAGACCTCACACATCTTTAGCCACTCAGCAAAAATTAAGATAGTTTGGCTGAGAGATGTTAATGCATCCGCCGTACAGTCCTGACCGACCTTGCACCTTCAGATTTCCACCTGTTTCGGTCTCTTCAGAATTCTTTAGGCAGTGTCAGGTTAACATCACTTGAGGACTGCCAAAACCACTTGTCGCGGTATTTTGATCAGAAGTCCCAAAATTTCTATAGCAAAGGGATCATGTCCCTACCTACAAGATGGCAAAAAGTTATCGAACAAAATGGTACCTACATACTTTAGATAAATGTACTCGTAAATAATGTACCTATATTAAAAATTGTTTTGAATTTTCTTAAAAAATGCGAAGAAACTTTTTCCCCAACCTATTATTTTGATACTCGCAAGTAAATCAAAACCTATAGGGTACTTACCCTTGACCTATAATCATTTTGGCAAGAAGCAAGGTAAATAAAAAAGCCCGAAAATCGTTCATTTAAGATAGATAAAGCATATTAGTGCACACCACAACACATAAAAGTACAATTAGATAAATATAAAAAAAAAGAATCGGCCAAGTGCGTGTCGGGCCACGCACAAAGGGTTCCGTAGTTGAAAAAAATTATCTCAAAAACAAACTTATCATTTTAATCCAAAAAAAAATAAAATATGTGATTAAATTACAATTTAACAATTTTCGGAATTTTTCCTTAACTGAGACCTTGCTTCTTGACAAATTTCATGATTCTAGGTCAACGAGAAGTACCCTATAGGTTTTGATTTACTTGCGAGTATCAAAATATGTCGCAAAAATGGCCGTATGTTTTTACTGCGTTGACTTAGAAGCTTGATTTTTTTAGAACTCTAAGGGACCATAGACTACGTATTTAATATTAATTTCAACTTGATAACTCCACGCGTTCCTAAGAAAAAGACAGACAGAAGAACAACTAAGTGATCCTAAAAGGGTTCCGTTTTTTTCTATTGAGGTACGGAACCCTAAAAAAGATAAACCGCACAGCAGCGGATAACAATTTGACATTAACAACACATTTGTGTGCCACCACAAATATGCGGTTTATTGTAGAGATCCATACGAAATACCTACTTCATTTGGGTCAAATAAAATGCCGGCAATAATTCTGTGTATTCTGAAAACATAAAAAAGCAGCTCACATTTCAAATACAGATGTAAAACCACAAATAATTATAAATAACGGCCATTTTTGTTGCCAACCAACACAATGTATGTTATTTATTTAACTGAATATTGCCTGTGATTTAAGGCCCTACATCGAAACGTGATTTAGCTCGATGTGCAAGTGAAATGGCGTTATAGCAGTCTAGTTTGACGCGCGAGATAGAACTCTCACGCGCACCGGAATTTAAACGCGCTTCGTTTAAGAGCGTTGGCTCCGTACGGTATTTCATACAAACGTTCAAGTCCTTTTTTATCGAAATGAATGAACCGATTACAATGAAACTTCATACGCATAAGCAGGATAAAAATTTAGTTAAGAACATTTTCGAAATGTCTTATTTAAAAAATGATAATTGGAAATCTCTGTTTCTATGTAATATTTAAAATCGGTCGAATTTAGCTGCAACACTATTTTTTTTTCGAAAATGTTCTTAGCTAACTTTTTAGACCTATGTATCCTGCTTACGCGTGTGAAGTTTCATTAAAATCGGTTCATTCATTTCGATAAAAAAAGGACTTGAATATTTGTATGAAATGCCGTACAGAGCCAACGCTCTTAAATGTAGATTTATGAGGTGCTGATCCATGCGTCATGTTCGTGAACGGGCGCCGTCAGTTGGGACTGGTCGTCTCTTAGCTGCCATGGCTTATTTTTAATTTTAATATTTAATTTAGTTGTTTTAGTTTTTATCTTTTTATTACGGACGCTTTTTAACGTGCACGTCTTTCTACATTGTTCTCACATGTATATTTTCAACATGAACGATGTAACCAATATTTTGTAAAAATATTATGATTTAAAAGAGTGTCCGTGGAGTTTCTTGCCCGTTCTTCTCCATAGGGATCTACTACGCTTTGGAATGGGCAACTAGCTTCATCTTTCTGACTGACCGACTCATTGACAATTCAAAAGTGCCTGTAATTGGTTTATTTGAAATAAATGCTTTGAGTTTGAGTTTGACAAAATGCTATACTTAAATAAATTTTTGGCTTAGTTAGTTCTTAACATATTTAAATACCTTCGATTTAAAGCAAATTTTACTGCACAGTAAGGAACTACTTACGTATAATCGTATAAAACAGAAAATAGACGGTGCTATTTTGGATCGATGTTTCGCTTCTAGTACAGAAGTAGAATATACAGTCAAATAACACATGGAAAATTTAATATATAGTTATAGATCATTTGGATTTTCCAAATGTGTTATTTGACTATATTGTCTACCTCTGTAGAGGAGCTCGTTAAGCTACGCTTGCCGGGGTTGATCCGTGGATGGGTGACCATATTTACATACCGAGACTCCTCCGTGCCTCTGAAAGCACGTTAAGCCGTTGGTCTCGGCTGTCATTCGTGGATCTTTGACAGTCGGTACGGGTCGTCAGAAGCTCGAAAGTCTGACAACCAGTCTTACCATCCAAGGGCCAGTCACTGGGTTGTGGAAGTCAGATAGGCAATCGCTCCATATAAAATACTGGTATTCAGCTGCATCCGGTTAGACTGGAAGCCGACCCCAACATAGTTGGGAAAAGGCTAGGCACCTCTGTAATAAAACCGAAACATGTTTACTCAAAACATTTGGTTTTGTAGGAATTTTAAAAACACGAAATTATCGACGTAACCCCTTGATATTATGTCTGTTTCCACGATCGAATAGCAGAGGTATACACTACTATTTTTTAATTAGTACAAAAAAAATGGGACTCTATCCGTACCCATAACTGATCATATTTGTGTAGTCAAAAGTCAAAAAAATTAAATCCCAAAATTGTCTACGAAAATTTGTCATAACTGGTAAATTCATAATTGAATCAATCGTTCATAACAATTGCTACTAGATAATACTACGCGCAGTGCTTTTCCATGATTAATGAATACTACTATGTAGCCTGTACAATATTTCCATAAACTGAGTGACATTTTGGGATATTAACAAACGCTAAGTTTATGAATAGTATTTATTGAGACTTTACATATATAATAACAAAGCCTTCTATAATAAGCCCTTTAAGTATTTGTACTAATTAAAAATTAGTGGTGTCTATTACCCACATTTTGCCCGTTATTATTATTTACTAGCTGACCAAAACCTGAAAATTACCTACATTAACTCATTTGAAAAAAAAAAAAAAAATTCTGTGTCCTGATTCCTTCAGGAAAGACTTTGACAGAACAAACAAAATCCATCCGTGATCCGAATTCACAATCAAAACAAAAATGTGAAAGTAGAATGCCAATATTTGGTTGGTTGGTTTGGTGGTTTGGTTTGGTTTTGGTTTGGTTTTGGTTTGGTTGGTTGGTTTGATTGGTTTGGTGGTTTGGTTGGTTGGTTGGTTGGTTGGTTTGCTGGTTTGGTTTGGTTTTGGTTTGGTTTGGTTTTGGTTTGGTTGGTTGGTTTGATTGGTTTGGTGGTTTGGTTGGTTGGTTGGTTTGGTGGTTTGGTTATAAACTTTTTATGTATCGAGGTTTTAATGTAATAAAAAAAACTTATCTAGGGTTTGTAATCCTACAATCAATAATACCTAATTCATACGAAAATCCCATAGAAAAAAAAAAAACAGTTTTTCCATTTTTAAATCCAATTTTAAAATTTTCCTTGATTATTTTCCAACTTTTTTTTTCATAAAAGGAGCTTGTCGCCGCACTGATCGATCGAAGGTTAAGCTCCGCTTGCCGCGGTCAGTCCGTGGATAGGTGACCATTCATTACTTATCGAGACCCCACCGTACCCCGGTAATCACGTTAAGCCGTTGGTCCCGGATGTCATTCGAGATCTTTGACAGTCGTTACGGGTAGTCAAAAGTCCAAATGTCTGACAACCAGTCTTACCAAGGGGTATCGTGTTACCCAGTGAGTTGTGGAGGTCAGATAGGCAGTCGCTCCATGTAAAATACTGGCATTCAGCTGCGTCCAGTTAGACTGGAAGCCGACCCCAACATAGTTGGGAAAAGGTTAGCCAGATAGAGTATGTTAAGGCGACGCTAAGCAATTTTTTTATTAGCCTACATTGTGTCCCACTCCTGGACAAACGCCTCCCCTTTTCCTTCCAAACCTCCCTGTCTTATGCGATCTCTGGCCATGATGGTCCTGCAAACCACATCAGATCGTCACACCACCTGCGCCGTGGCATGCCTCGACGGCGATGTTCTCCCTCAGGCGTCCAGTGTGTGACGATCTTTGCCCATCTCTCCGGGTGCATTCGCGCGACGTGTCCGGCCCACTCCCACTTCAGGCTGGCTGTTTTTTCTCTAACATCTGCTACTTGAGTTATGGAGCGCAGGATGGTGTTTCTAACTCGGTCTGTACGCTGGACGCCTATTATGCTGCGCTCCATTGCCTGTTGGCAAATCTTGAGTTTGGACTTTTGTTGTTCAGTAAGTGACCAACTTTACGCACCTTTTAATGATCTTAAACTGAAGATCACGTTTAGACGAGTAGTGTTAAGGGCGCTATTACATTTTGACCGTGATTTTTTCATAAATTGAAATTGCACACTATAAACAAAAAAATAATTATTATATGACTCAAAATAAACGTAATCACAACTGCTAAATTGCTACATAATGCGATCCGTCGGCGTCTAAAGCTAAAGACCGCGTGTCCCGAGATTTACATTGATTTTTAGCACTGCATACAATAATTAATTAAACATATTATTTTACTTTTAAATAGACTTATTTTTTTTTATCAAGCAAGGTAACATAGTAACCTTATTTATTAAATACATTTTGTATGAATTTGGATTATACATTCGTAGATAAAAAATATAATTTCGGACGAAAAATTGTCAGTAACTCTCTGGTTTACGGAATTATTTTTGGTGTATTACTGTATGGAACATAAAAAACTGAATTGAGCACTCCAAAGTTGAAGATACAGTTGTTCCAAGAACATTTTTTTAAATGATTAAATTATTATATCTTCGATGTAACAAAGCATCAAAACATGTCCAAAAGTAAAATTTTATGAAACATCCTTTGCAGAGACAAGGTTTTTACTAATTTTTGTAAACAAATTGAAATATTTATTTAGAACACTCCCAAGAAAAATAATCAAGCTTTCTTGGGCATATTTTTTTTTAATTTTGTGGCTCTAACAAAACCACAATTACATATCAAAACTCGAGTCAAACGCTCAAATACAAGAGAAATTGTGATAGCTATCTTAATGATTTGGAAAAAATATGTTAAATTGGAGCATTTTCTTAATAACTTAATATATGAATGCATTATTAATACATTATGTTTATATTACATAGTGTAATTAATTTGTAAATTTATTTCTATCGCGGATAAAAACTGAGAATCACACAAAAACTATCAAGCGTATTCTTATGAAACTTTCACCATTTTAAAGATAATTTAATTATTTATCTTATAATATACGTGTTTTAATATAATACCTTTTGTTTTATGTATAATAAATTTATAATGCGTCTAATTTAGGACAGCGCTCCTTGATGGGCGAGTCCTATTACTGGGTGCTCAGCACAGAACACTCAAGCAAGATCTAAATCAAAGTCGGGTTTGTTCGAACACTTATAACTCGAGAACGGCTGGATCGATTTTCATGGTTTTTGATTTGTTGTGTTTGTTTCTGTCCCGTATAGCAGAATAATTATTAAAAACATAGTACAATTCACAAAAAAAAAAAAAAAATATGAAGAAAATTAATTTAACTCATACATGAACGGACAGGGCAATGTCTGTCGAGAATCTTTCATTCTATTTAGAATTCCAAATTCAAATTAATGGTATAATCAGTTGTTCATTTATTTTCCTGCCGTTCCTTTATTGAAATTTTGACAGGACGTCTGGCTGGTCAGCTAGTAGTATAATCAATCTGCCTAGCCTTTTCCCAACTATGTTGGGGTCGGCTTCCAGTCTAACCGGATGCAGCTGAATACCATTATTTTACATGGAGCGACTGCCTATCTGACCTCCACAACCCATTAACTGGGTAATATGATACCCCTTGGTAAGACTGATTGTCAGACTTTCGGGCTTCTGACTACCCGTAACGACTGTCAAAGATCCACGAATGACAGCCGGGACGTTGGTCCCGGCTGTCATTCGTGGATCTTTAACGTGCTTTCCGAGGCACGGAGGAGTCTCGGTATGTAAAGATGGTCACCCATCCACGGACCAACCCCGGCAAGCGTAGCTTAACCTGATGGATCGACCCGTGCGGCTGTTATTACTTAGCCACGAGCTCCTCTATATATAATATAATAAATAAATAAATAAATATGTTTGGACATATCACACAACGCCATCTAGCCCCAAGCTAAGCAACCTAATGCTTGTGTTATGGTAACGAGATGGCTGATAAACTACTTATATACATTTTTTTTTTTGTAAATACATACATATTATAGATAGAAAAACACCCAGAATCCTCCTATATGTATAATATAATATAATAATATGTTTATTGAATAAAACAAAAGAATATCGTCTAGGCAAATAAGATCCTCTTTCAATCCTTTCAAGTATAGGAGATATGATATGACATGGAAACATGACGCTAGTATTCAAGGACAATTTCGACGGATAGGGTGAAATGGGTCCGAGTTTTGATACGGTCGAATAGTTTCCCAAGTTTTGCGGATAATCGGGTTTTATGAGTTCAACTAGCTGCTGCTTGCGGCTTCGCCTGCGTGGATGTCAATACTTCCCTATTTGAATCGGATTTTGTTCACAGTTTTATGGGTTTTATTTTTTTTTCTAAAATAAAAGTAGCCTAAGTTAGTCCTTATAATATCAGATATCTGCCAGTGAATCCTGTCTAAATCGGACCAGCCATTACGGATATTAGCCGGAACAAACACACAGATAGACAGACATATTTTTTTAAATTTACTTTTATATGTACTCTAAAATATACTTTCACAATAAGAATTTAGTAAAAAGCTGTTGTTTTGACATTACAAACAGACAGTTAAATTTTATTTATTTGTATAGATCTATAAAGTGACCGTCCAGCGGAAACGGCTGTGACTTAATTGAAGAATCCAGTCATTTTTTTAGGGTTCCGTACCTCAAAAAGGAAAAACGGAACCCTTATAGGATCACTTTGTTGTCCGTCTGTCTCTCAGTCTGTCAAGGCCCTTTTTTTAGGAACGCAGGAGGTATAAAGTTGAAATTAATATCAAATACGTAAGTCTACTGTCCCTTGAAGCTCTTAAAATATCAAGCTTCTAAGTCAACGGGATAAAAATATACGGCCATTTATGCGACATATTTTGATACTCGCAAGCAAATCAAAACCTTACCTTTGACCTAGAATCATGAAATTTGGCAAGAAGCAAGGTCTCATAGCACAAAAAAGGAAAAAGTTCGAAAATCGTTCATTTGTTATTTTATCATATCAAAAAATATTATTTTGGGATTACAAGCTTAAAAGTTTGCAGTTAATTGGAGAATTAACCGTGACGCATGTCAATGCATGAAAGAACATGTTTTTCAACTACAATGTTATGTTTTTTTTCGGGATAAATTCTTTTCAACTACGGAACCGTTCATTCAAACTCAAACTCAAACTCAAAGCGTTTATTTCAAATAAGCCAATTACAGGCACTTTTAAATTGTCAATGGGTCGGTCAGTCAGAAAGATGAAGCTAGTTGCCCATTCCAAAGCGTAGTAGATCCCTATGGAGAAGAACGGGCAAGAAACTCCACGGACACTCTTTTAAATCCTAATATTTTTACAAAATATTGGTTACATCGTTCATGTTGAAAATATACATGTGAGAACAATGTAGAAAGACGTGCACGTTAAAAAGCGTCCGTAATAAAAAGATAAAATCTAAAACAACTAAATTAAATATTAAAATTAAAAATAAGCCATGGCAGCTAAGAGACGACCAGTCCCAACTGACGGCGCCCGTTCACGAACATGACGCATGGATCAGCACCAATTAGCTCAACCATTTTGAAGGGAACTTAATGATCCAACACACACGCCACCACCAGCGAGACATTTGAGTGAGCATGACATACTCTCAACCGCCAGGGCACACTCAAGTCAGTGAAAGACGTACCCAGTAAAAGGTAGCTTAATAGTAGCTACATAGTGCTCACACATGTGCTATGCAATTATATAATATTGTGTTGTGCGTGGTCCAACCCGCAATTGGCCGGTTTTTTTTTAATTTGAGTAAATTATATCATCACCACTGCTTTCCTAACGGTGAAGCAAAACATCGTGAGGAAACCAGCATGTCCAAGAACACAACTTAATCTTCTTGATAGTTACCAATCTTCTCTTCTCTTCTTGCACTTCTGTTCTTCATTGTTGTATATAAGTACAGTCAGCAAGTAGTTTCCGCCGGCCTACAGTCTCTCAACAGCTGAAGGCCGAAAGAAACCCCTGCTGACTGCACCGAGTTCTTCCTTCTTCTTTTCTTGAAGTCTCTTCTTTCTTGCAGATTTAATTTGGTATATCAAGTATTATACAGAGTCAAATTAAATTAGCTAGCGAAACTCCCAGACGCGATGGATACCGATATCTAAAAGAGTGTCCTTGGTGTGTCCTTGCCCGTTCTTCTCCATGGGTACTGTGAGGTCTCGAACCTCACAGTAGGAGATTTACTAAGCTAAATAATACGAGAGGGACTTTATTTAAATGGGGCTAAAACCCTCTGTATTTAAAGCTCAGATCAAATATCAAAATAACAATCCTACTAAATTAGTTCTATGCCGAGCCAGAGATCAGATTCTATATGTCATCCTATAAAGAAAACGAGAACCGTTTTCTTGACAGAAGATATTCCTTAATTGAATGATTGAATGTCAGCCAGTATTATATTAACGAGGCTTGGTCAAGCATCAATCCTTTACAGTACCTACTACGCTTTGGAATGGAATTGGTTTATTTGAAATAAATGCTTTGAGTTTGAGTTTGAGACATAAAAAGAAAAAAAAAAAAAAAAAATATTTGTTAATTTGATATTTTTAGGGTTCTGTACCTCAAAATGGAAAAAAACGGAACCCTTATAGGATCACTTCGTTGTCCGTCTATCTGTCTGTCGGTCTGTATGTCAGTCAGTCAATACTTGTCGGGCTAAGTCAGTGTGGGCTGCCACGAGCCGGCCAGCTCGCACGTTAATTCGTACTCACTCACGCGCCGCGTCATAAAAGAAGACAACCCTAACGAGTCAGAAGGTATAAGAGTTACACGAGGCAACTTTTAGGTGAAAGCGACCTGAATTGCACTTTATTGTGTCGTAGCAAGAGTGGCTATTTATTTAAATGTTTTTTTTTTTTTTATGTATTCTGAGACCAATTGTAGCTTTTGGCAATGGTTAAATATTCATTTGAAAAGTCTTTTATTTTAGTAAGCACTATTATAGCATGAAAGAGAGTGAATGTTTTAATAAACTGCGTTTCCTTATGGCAAAGAAGTTTTAATTGACCGAGCTAGCGTAGCGAGTGAAGAGTCTCAGCTTCAAGTCTGCCGTATTTCACAGTATTCCAGTTACATAAAGTTTTGCTAATATTACCACTGTAATCTAGAGATTATTAGGATTAAACCAAAATGCATTTCATTAATATACGCCACAATTTGTGGTGGGCCTGTTCCTCATACAAAAGAAGTTGTCTCCTTTGTTTTCGTCTGTCAGTTTGTTGCTACTCCTCTAAAAATAGTATTTTATAACCGATCTACTAGGCATACTAAATACAGGGTGTTTGGCAGAACGTTGAACATACGAAAATGGTGGATAGGTGGGGTCATCTGCTATTTACTCAGCCCTAATTTATTTGGCCCTGGTCCCCTGGATATTTAAAAACATTTTTTTTTTGCATTCTTCTAGTTTCACTACTTTCTTAACTTTAAAGTGTATTTTTTTATTAAAAATGACTTAACTTACATAATTTCAATCGATCATTTAATTTTACCAACCTTGCAGTATTCAATTTCGCAAAACATTTCATTTTCCGTAAAGGTAGAGTTTCGTCAAAAATTTCCTACTTGATAAAATTATTTATTTATTTATTTATTTATTTAGGCTAGCCAACAATTGTTTACACTAAACATTTAAAAATGTTTGCTAACAATACTTACATTTATAAGTGCAACAATTACTTATAGGCTAGCACAACATGCACCATTTATGGTTTTACATAATAAAGAAAAAGTTATGAAATAACTCTTAGTTTTTTTTTTATAAAAGCAAATTACATACCATTAGAAAGGTCACACACTAGGGATATTTTGCTAGAATTGGAACTCCTCAATCATTTTTTTTTTTTTTAATGCAAGTGGAAGTTAAGTTTTAAGTATTTTTTACATCTTTCTGTAAGTTTGAGGACTCATATTTTTTTTTCTAGCTAACATCTGAATAAAGCAATAATTTTATAATAATCTGCCAACATTATAGATTAAAAAAAAGCTAAATATTGCCCGTTTTACTCTTTTTTAATAAAAATTACACTTTAAAGTTATTACCTAAACTATCGGCGCTCCGTGCCGCTCAGCACCCCACTCAGTCTCGCTCTCACTCAGTCCGTGAGCAGAAGTGTGCAAGCGAGATAAACTAACTAAACTGATCTGATTGGATGAAATTTGGTATGTAGACAGCTTATACCCTGGATTAACACATAGGCTACTTTTATCCCGAAACAATGTAGTAGTGCTCCCGTGGAATGATCAAGGAATTCAAATACATTTGCTACTCTTTCAAACTCAGCACGACTCGACCGATTTTGATGACATTTGGTATGTGCTCAGCTTATACCCTGGATAACATAAAGGTTATTTTTAGTTCCGGTCTATGCGGGTGAAACCGCGGGGCGCAGCTAGTCAATAATAAAGCCCACTTACTTCAACCCAGCAACAATCTCCATAGCACCGTTGAAGTTGCCGATGTTCCAACAAGTCAGGGCTACACGGAGTACACACGCGAGCGCCGCCTTCCTGTCCTCGAGGGATGGGTGGGAGAGCACCAGCTCTGTTACCCACGCTGATACCTGGGGACAAAACAGGAGGGTTAAAAGTCTTCGTTAAATATTAGAAACGCGAAAGTAAGTTAATTTGTTACCTTTTCACGCCTAAACCACTGAACCGACCATTCTGAAATTTTGCATATACGTTGTCAGGTGTACAGAAACGGACATAAGGTACCTTTCATCCCGAAAAAAAGTGCTGTTCCCGAGGAAAACAACAATAACGTTCTTATGATAATAGATGGCGCCACGTGTCTTTCGAATCATGACTGAATTATATTATTACTAGCTGCGTCCCGCGGTTTCACACACGTATACCGGGATAAAAAGTAGCGTATGTGTTAAATCAGGGTGTCAGCTACCTCTATACCAAATTTTATCAAAATTGGTCCTGCCGTTTGAGCGTGAAGAAGTAACAAACATACACACATACACACTCACAAACTTTCGCCTTTATAATGTTAGTGTGACAAGCAGAGACAACCTGAATTGATTGTCAAATTCTAAATTAACGTGGGCGAAGCCGCGGGAAAAAGCTAGTTATTAATAAAGTAGGTGCCACCCGTCTTAAAGTTTGTTATTTAATATTAACACAAATTATTATTTTAACAAAAAATATCTACCATTATATTTGACACTTAAGGGCACGCTAGTCGCTCATTCTTCCATACAAACGTAGTTTGGTGATTACTCGTCTGTTTGGTGTACGTTTAAAACTAAAAACTATTTCAGTTTGGAAGTTAAGAGCGTCGAAACTTCCATATTTCAACACTAATTTTAACGCATCTTTGGGCGCAAATAAATAGCTCCCGGAGTATGAAACTGACAAAATTGTTACCGTAGAGGGATAGATAATTTAATAAAGAACTCAGACAACTTTACTTTATATAAATACATCCCGTAGTGTTTTCATAATATCTTAACGCCCAAAAGTCTGTTCATGTATGCGCTCGTTTCCACTATAAATCATCGTCTATTTCACTAAATACAATCAATCTTCCTAGCCTTTTCCCAACTATGTTGGGGTCGGCTTCCAGTCTAACAGGATGCAGCTGTATACCAGAATTTTACATGCCTATTTGACCTACAGAACCCAGTAACTGCGTAATACGATACCCCTTGGTAAGACTGATTGTCAGACTTTCGGGCTTCTGACGACCCCTAACGACTGTCAAAGATCCACGAATGACAGCCAGGACCAACGGCTTAACGTGATTTCCGAGGGACGGAGGAATCTCGGTATGTAAAGATGGTCACCCATCCAATGACCAACCCCGGCAAGCGTAGCTTAACCTGATAGATCGACCCGTGCGGCTGTTATTACTTAGCCACGAGCTCCTCTCTAGTATATTTCACTAAATAAATAAATGAAGTAACGAAATATCATGCATATAATATATTCACGCCACCAACGAGATCGAGCCTCCGACTAGTGCCTCCTTAAACCTGACAGAGAGAATCTCTACTTAAACCAACTTGGTTACATTTAAATTATGTAGCGCAGGGATGATAATCAGTATTGAAACACAGGGACCGGAATAAGCCTACCCTAAGTGTAGGGTGACTGTCGTTTAGGAGAAAGCGATACTAATC
Source organism: Cosmia pyralina (assembly GCA_946251885.1). Classification (NCBI taxonomy): domain Eukaryota; kingdom Metazoa; phylum Arthropoda; class Insecta; order Lepidoptera; family Noctuidae; genus Cosmia; species Cosmia pyralina. The sequence continues at coordinate 4,538,910 of OX276368.1, read as the reverse complement.
CTGTTAAAATAAATTGTGAATAGACTTAACATGGGAGCGATCGATCAGGTTAAGCTACACTTGCCGCAGTTAGTCTGTGGATGGGTGAAAATCTTTATATACCGAAACCCCTCCGTGCTTCGGAAAGCATGTTAAGCCGTTGGTGCCAGCTGTTATTCGTGTATCTTTGACAGTCGATAAGAGTCGTCAGAAGCTCGAAAGTCTGACAAAAAGTCTTACCAAGGGGTAGGGGTAGTCGCTCTATGTAAAATACTGGTACTCAGCTGCATCCGGTTAGATTGGAAGCCGACCCCAACATAGTTGGGAAAAGTCCAGGCAGATGGTGAGACCAAACGAATAAAAATGGTCTACTTACACAAGCCCTGGGCCGATATGGGCGGACTGAGTGAAATAATTAATAATAATTAAATTAATACAGGGTTAGTTTTCAATGGCCAGCTAAATTTTCACAGGTGTTCTACCCATGATTATGAACAACTTTCACTATAGGACCAACTTTGAAATCACGAAAAAAAATCAGCTGTATCATACATTTTGGTCGAGTAGGTATTGAACTTTTGTATGAAACAGCTGTTTTTTTTTTCGTGATTTTAAAGTTGGTCCCATAGTAAAAGTTGTTCATATTCACGGGTAGAACGCCCTGTGAAAATTTGGCTGGTCATTGAAAACTAACCCTGTATATGTTAAGTACTTTTGTTGTCAGACACAGTCCATACAACGCCCGCCCTTCACCATTTTCGGGTGCTTTTTAGCTGGGAAGAAGTGGCGCAACAAACTCACCAGTAGCACAATATTGTAACTTCAGGGAGGACTCGTTTGCCGCCGGGGTCACGGGTTGTACGAAAGAGATACCGTAGCCCTGGCATAGGCAACTGAAGTAACACGGGTGGGTTTTAGTCAGTAAAACACACGCCCACGCCCACGCCCTCCCGCTACGCCCAGAGCGGGAGAAGTCAATTGATGATTTCCCATCCACATAAAAAAAAAACATCAAAAAAAAAAATGGTGCACTCGTTTCATCGTAGACCTTTTAAATAGATTTCTTTCAGTCGATATCGAGGTAAAAAGTGCATGCATTACTTAATAAAATAGCATTTACTAGAAAATGTATTTTCATCGGGTTCGTAACAAAATATCACCTGCGCAGATCGAATGTTTTGCAAGGTGAAACGGTACTTTTAAATTGCTAAGGTCAGTCTGGCTTATATTGCAGATGGGTTTTATTTTATCTAGCAGACTTTCGAGCTTCGAACAACACATGGCTTTAAGGATTCGATTAAACAGAGATATTTTTAAGACGTTTTGTTTTTTTTTTGTTTTTTTGGATTATTGTTTTTTTTTTACTTCTTTTTACCTATTACCGTTTTCAAGTTAGACAAATTGAAGCACGTATTTGACTTAACATCAAATAATTCCCTTAACTGCGCTCCTAACCATATATTTGAACACACAAATATGATGATTGCGCCTCTTTTTGTGAACCTCAAATAATTCTTATTTTGGGGTCCTAAAAAATACTCAATAGCCAAGTAACTGCGACCAACGCGGTTGGTCATAGTTCTAGCCTAGCCTAATTCATTTGGTCGGGTGCCCTACCTTAGTTACTGCGAGCAACTGTGAGAAAAGGCCAAAATCTTCATTGACCATCCTTAGAAGGTCAATTAAGTTTTTAGAGGACCAGTTAAATGTTTTCCACAAATTAATAGTTCCTTTGATATACCTCTGTAACCCCTTGAAACATGAGGTTCCAGGTGAATCTTTGGGTTCATTCGAGCAATCAAGTCTGCTGCACCCTAATTTCGTAACACAATATCAATTAGAACCTGAATAATTTTGAAGCAAATTGCTAATAAATTGCTTCTCATGTTCTAAAATTTTGTCTGCCAACAATGCAAATAACGCAATGAATGTTGTTGAACTGTCAAAATGAACCGATTCCGATTGATCCATGCTGGGGTCGTGCATCATTCATTCGAATATTGAAACGGGGTGAAATTCTCTGTGAATGTTTTTTTTTACTCGCAATCATGGCAACATCTGCAGACTTGCTTATAATCCAGAACCTACTGATTGGGAAACTAAACTGGCTCCTGCCAATCTGTTCCGTACACTAACCTCTAATATACAGTTAGTTAGTTAGTTAGTTTAGTATGGCATCTCGCAGTTGACCACTGAGGGTCGAGACTGCTCAACCGGGCGTTTCCTGTGGGTGCTTTAAGCGAACTTAAAGCCTCCGGCCAGGCTTAAAACTAAGGTAAAAAATTAGTCGACTGAGCGTCGCTAATAATGGGACAGCCAGACGGGGCAGGTTGGATCATAATGGGGGGGATAAGTGGGTGGTTTACGTTTGTAAACCGTACTGGTGGCCTTGCTACTCTCCTGAAGGAGGGTTATGGGGTCATCAGGGTCGGTGCCTCTAATATACAAGTACGCTGGAATAAATATACTATAAGAAATGACAGTTGATTTTTGTGCCGATTCAAAGCGCCCCGCTCGAGCGTATCAGGAATTAAAATTGACACATTGTTGCAAATGGCCGACGTGTTGTTTTGGTACGTCTCTAATGCTTTAGGTCTAAATCGTGAAATAAGATTCGGTTTGTGAATTTTGTGTTACTAAGTGATATTTAGAACATTTTCATCGTGAGAGTATACGCATTTTGTAAAATTCGCTATCTTAAAGGCAGCGGAAAAACCTTTCACAAGTAAATCAATTTCAATGTCCCATCTGTAATATTACTTCCATGGACGCTCAAGTTATGAATAGTGCCAAAATGGCGAAAATCAGATGTTTTCATTTTGACATCGATATTATGAATGATGAGGAGATCGTGGCTAAGTAATAACAGCCGTATGGGTCGTTCCATCAGGTTACGCTACGCTTGCCGGGGTTGGTCCGTGGATGGGTGACTATCTTTACATACCGTGACCCTCCGTGCCTCGGAAAGCACGTTAAGCCGTTGGTCCCGGCTGACATTCGTGGATCTTTGACAGTCGTTACGGAAATCATACCTTAGCGGCCACGGCTTATTTTAATTTAATTTAAATATTTGAATTGGTTTTTTTTTTAAGGACGCTTTTAACGTTCTGCATCGTTCTCACATGTAAAATTTCAACATGAATGATGTAACCATTATTTTGTAACCATATCTTGATTTAAAAGAGTGTCCGTGGAGTTTCTTGCCCGTTCTTCTCCATAGGTACCTACTATGCTTTGGAATGGGCACCTAGCTTCATCTTTTTGACTGACCGACCCCTTGACAATTCAAAAGTGCCTGTAATTGGTTTAATTGAAATAAATGCTTTGAGTTTGAGTTTGAGTTTGAATCTGACAACCAGTCTTAACAAGGGGTATCGTATTACTCAGTAACTGGATTGTGGAGGTCAGATAGGCAGTCGCTCCATGTAAAATACGACCCAACATAGTTAGGAAAAGTCTAGGCAGTAGCAAACAAAGTGAAGCCAGCTCCTTATGGAGCTGGCTTCACTTTGTTTGTACACATTTTTTATGCTAATAAAGAATTATTACTTGTGTTGACTCTGTACTCTTACAGATAATCTAGTAATATGACAAATTAACTATTATTCAGGAGCATGGCTTTTAAAAAATAAGGTTTTAGAAATATTAGACACATGTTATTGTACCTACTTACTTATTATATTTCCCAAACACACAAAATCAAATATACTTTTACAATCACCACTGGGTATCCTTAAAACACAGCTGGAGATTAGCACTCGTTTTTCGACGTCTTAAGCACGACTAAGTTTGCAGGATGGGCACGACAACCAAGATGGCGTTTTCCCGCCATTATCTTTCCTGCCTTTTGGCGATACGCTGTGATTGGGTTAGTCGTGCCATCTACAAACTCAGTCGGTACTAAAATAGTCAATACAATACTTTTAATATTAGAACAGATATAATTTATCATAGCTATTTGAATAAAATACGATATTATTTATTAGCTGCGCCCCGCGGTGTTACCCGCGGTTTATGAGATACACTAAAACGTGTATTATTTAATCGGTGAGAAAAGTATTCACAAAAAAATTGCTCATCCCACGGGAACACTACATTTTTTCAGGATGTAAAGTAGCCTATGTGTGCTATGTGTTTATCCAGAGTGTCAGCTACTTCCACACCAAATTTCATCCAAATCGGTCTAACCGTTTGAGCGTGAAGAATTAACAAACATACACACACACACACACACTCACAAACTTTCGGCTTTATAATATTAGTGTGAAGTGTGATAGTGCGATTATTTATTTTTGTTTTTTTTAGTTTTAAAAGTTTTATTATTGAGATTTTAATTTAGTTGGTGATCTTCGTGTGCTAGTCACAATAAATACTTTTCTTTCTTTCGTTCTTTCTCTATTTTTCGAGATAAACAGTAGCCTATGTGTTTATCCAAAGGGTCAGCTACTTCCACACCAAATTTCATCAAAATCGGTCGAGGCGTTTGAGTTTGAAAGAGTAGCAAATATATTTGAATTTCTTGCTCATCCCACAGGAGCACTACATTTTTTCGGGATAAAAAGTAGCCTATGTGTTAATCCAGGGTATAAGCTGTCTACATACCAAATTTCATCCAAATCGGTCTAGCCGTTTGAGCGTGAAGAAGTAACAAATATACACACACACACACACAAACTTTCGCCTTTATAATATTAGTGTGATAACACTTGTCCCACAATTTCTCAAAACCACAGTCACCCTACTTTCAATTCCAAGACTTTAGTTTTACTTTATAATATTTGAAACACTATGTGCGTAGTAAATATGAAGGTATTTACATATTTTATAATACAAACAAGACAGAAGGTTTTTCTAAAGTTTTTCATAATGAGAATAAGGAAACTGTTGCATTATTCACAGAAACTCTTCCGTGCCTCGGTGAGCATAATTATTAAAGCTTTAATGCAAGCTAAAAGGAAGGATTTAAGGGGATACATCGACAATTTTTTAAATTCCTTTAAAATCAAATGTTTAAGGTTAAATCATTTGAATTTTCCATAATGTGTTATTTGAATATAATATAAATTGTCTACCGAAACACGATTACTTGAAATTTTTTCGAAATAAAAATTAAGGAGCTCAACGATTCGACGAATAATACCAAAGAAAGGACATTTTGATAGGCCGCATAAAGAACTCAAACTAAAGTACTCAGTCCATCCTTATAACTAACAGAAAAAAAAAACCAGCCACGTGCGAGTCTGACTCGCGCACGACGGGTTCCGTACCATTATCTATATAAACGGCTCAAAAATCACGTTTGTTGTATGGGAGCCCTTAAATATTTGTTTTATTTTAATTTAATTATTTATTTTTAAAGTGAATATATAACTAAATAATCTGTGAATATTTCAAGCGTCTACCTATCGCCGCCGTTATCAATATCGAGCAAAAACGAGCAAAAAAATCACGTTTGTTGTATGGGAGCCCCCTTAAATATTTATTTTATTCTGTTTTTTTTTTAATATTTGTTGTTTTAGCGGCAACAGAAATACGTCATCTGTGAAAATTTCAATTGTCTAACTATCAACGTTTATGAGATACAGCCTGGTGACAGACGGACAGACAGCGGAGTCTTAGTAATAGGGTCCCGTTTTATCCTTTGGGTACGGAACCCTAAAAAAGTCAGGTGTCACGGAACCCCCGGTTGGAGCGAAGTTAATTTCGCTGTATATTATGTTTTCGTGCAGAGCCATCTAGTAGTATGATATCAAACTACTTGGAATGCTACTTGAAAATACGCTTTTTTGTTACGTCACACTGTTATCTGGGCAAAGAAACACATGTAAAATTGCAGTAAAAAGGGGGTTTCCTAGTTAAGAAAAAGCCAATCTCTCCCTCTATTTTTACCCGACTACGGCAAAGCAAAAAGAAGGGTTATGATTTTAGCAGTCTATATAAGTATGTATTTACGTGTGTTCCACCGTAGCGCCTAAATTGCTGAACCGATTTTAATGAATGAGGTATCAGTAGATTCGTAATAATGGTCCGGGTGATAAAGGCTATATAAATTCTCCCTAAATTTAATATGGTGGACTTTACATAAAAAAAGTGAGTTCCTCAGTATTTGAATGTTTCTCAACATTTTATTTATTTATTATTTTATTTATTTATTATTTTATTTATTTATTATTTTATTTATTTATTATTTTATTTATTTATTATTTTATTTATTTTATTTCCCACCATACAATTATCTTTACAGGTTTAACACCTAATGCGATAATGTAGACAACTATTACACATATTTTCAAAATACCGCTACATACTCGTAGTTACAAACTAATAATTTTGTAGGTACTTATGGCTACTATAAACACAATAATTATTATCTACTCGTATATCACAATAGGACCATAACTTAATTCAAAGAGGGCTCTCACTATGAACCCACCCAGAGTACAACAAAATATATCCATGTCTTCTGCTATACGGTTTAGGACACGGAGTGCGCGCGTAAACGGTGCCTCATTCACCAGCTTAGTACGGCCGCGCGGCACCACCAGCAGCCACGGCCGCCGCCTCCGCCACACGTACGTATTTTGTTATCCTTGCCCCAAAAATAGTCTTTTAATAAACTTGCATAACAGTTTACACCTACCACAAGCCGCGTTAGACCTCATTTACGGCGACGCGGGGCGTCGCGCGTTGCCACGGGCGGCGCGGCCCGCACTGTATTCATACATATTATGGCGTTATATGAGTGCGTTTACGGAGAACGCTTGTGCGTCACACGCAACGCGCGACACCCCACATCTCCGTAAATGAGGCCTTAAAGAACTTCGTTCCAACAACAACAATGCCCCACTTAGTCCTCAGATTCTCAATAATTAAAATAAAAAAAATACTACTCAATACTTATTTCATTTCACTACAAAAACAAATTATAGGATAACTAGTGCTTCGCACGATTTTTATGACTTGACAAAACATATTATATATAATAATATACCCACTGACCATAACTGCAATCGAAATAGAGTCGAAAATTGAAAGGCAGTCCTCTTGGCCGCTCCAGTTAACAGAAGCAATTCAAGCGAAATCGTTTTGTTTGCTGGAGTTACCAAAGTCAATACAGTAGTTAAATAATTTAAACATTATTGTATTATACATATAAACTTTGCGGAATAAATTCTCTAAATGACAGTGAAAACCGCATCAAAATCCGTTGCATAGTTTAGAAGAACAACGCGGCCACACAGACACGAAAAACGACTTTATTAACCGACTTCAAAAAGGAGGAGATTCTCAATTCGTCGGAACCATGTACTCGTATGTTCCCCGATTACTCGCAGATGGCTAGACCGATTTGGATTTGTTTTGTTTTATTTGAGAGGGTATACATCACAGTTGGTCCCATATAAAATTGATTAACTTTGCTTTGGTAGTTTTTGAGTTAGCTTCAATAATACGTATTTTTTCCCCACTTTTATATGGATGATGTTCTAGTTTGTTTTGCAGATAGTGGTATTAGAATTTGTGTGGGGTAGGTACACAACTAAAAAGTGAAAAATAAAAACTTTTTTACAAAAAAATACAACCGACTTCCAAAAACAACACTACAAAGTGAAAAATAACTTTAATTTCGGAAGTCGGTGGCAAAAAACGAAAATACATTGAACTAGACACCGACTTCCGAAATTAAAGTTATTTTTCACTTTGTAGTGTTGGTTTTGGAAGTCGGTTGTATTTTTTTGTAAAAAAGTTTTTTTTATAATAAGTATAGATAAAGATAGATTAGCCTCTTATTCAACATACTATACAAAACCTTCAAAACGTAACTTTAAAGAAATACTCAAATTCCCAAAGGGAGGAAATTGAGTTTTCTAATAAGAACAAAGCATTTATGTTTTGCTCACATTTGAACAAAGGGCAAAGTCTCTATTGAATTTAACTTGAAAACTTTCAATACAATCTGATAGAATTATTAACTTAGTCCCTTTGTCGACTCTATCAGTTATTCTTCGGAATTATATTGTCTTTGGCAGTCGTTATGGGTAGTCAGATTCCCAAACGTCTGAACCAACCAACCAATCTTACCAAGGGGTATCCTGTTACAAAATCACTGGATTGTGGAGGACAGGTATACAAAATTATTTTCAGTATATGCGAAACCTGAATATAGTTTGTTCAGAATAAATAACTGAATCGATTCCAATAATTTTTATACCGTGTTTGATTTTGCCCCAAAAATATAAAAGGTTACAATATGGACACCGCGCGACGAACACAAATCACTGCAGGTCATAGCGGCACTAGGTACGGGCGCACAGCGGGCGTCGCGTGGTGATCATGTTTTTGTACGGACAACCAGGTAACATAACAAGCTTATAACTTTGTGATTTTTCATGATACAGTTTTGAAATTTTGTACATAGATTCTTTACATAAAAATACTAGACATGTGTTTCGGGTTTCGCTTATACTAAAACTGATGTTGTGTAGGCAGTCGCTCCATGTAAAATACTTACCGGTATTCTAGCTGAGCCGACTCCAACATATTTGGGAAAAAGCTAGGCAGATTTTTTTTTTTTTAATAAAGATGAGAAAGCCGGTCGTGTTGGCTCAAAACCTCGCCTCTCATGCAAGAGATTAATGTGTTGAATTTTTTGATACAAAAAATTCTACCTCACCTGACTAAAAATGTGAACATAGGAAATTTCAAAATGTTCCATAATTCCAGAATTATGATTTTTTTCTCAATGATAGCGCTAGTTAGCAGCACTATACTCGCCGTAAGCCGTTGCGGTCTCGGCTGTCATTCATGGATCTTTGACAGTTGTTACGGGCAGTCAGAAGCCCAAAAGTCTGACAACCAATCTTAGCAAGGAGTATCGTGTTACCCAGTAACTGGGTGGTGGAGGTCAGATAGGCAGTCGCTCCATGTAAAATACTGGTATTCAACTGCAGCCGGTTAAATCGGATGCTGACCTCAACGTAGTTGGGAAAATAAATAAATAAAAATTTATTTTCAGAGAAAACACATTTACACGGTTCACAAAAAAAAAATCCAATTAAAAATAGACTATTCTAGAAAGAAGTGTACGAGTATCGTTGGTGTATGTACTAATGATAAAAATCATTGTATCAACAAACACCAGAAAAAAAAGAGAGAAGAAAGGGAATTGATAGACAGGTGATGATATTATTATCGTTTTAAGGGTATGGATAGATCTGAACAGAAAAACGTCGTGGTCGTCGTGGTTGTCGTCGTGTCGTCGTGGTCGTTGTCATCGTCGTCCTGGAGCAATTTGCGAGTATCAAAATATGTCACATAAAAGCTTGATTTTTTAGAGCTCTAGGGGACCGTAGATCGTAATTGATATTAATTTCAAATTGATATCTCCACGCACATAGCACATAGTCAGCCAGTGTTCCCACTGCTGGGACACAGGCCTCCTCTCTGTGAGGAGTGGGCTGTAATCTACCAAGCAGGCCCGGTGCGGGTTGGTAGATGTCACGTCTTCGATCTCCACGGGTTCTTGAGAAAAAGGGTCAGGACAGACTGACAGTCAGACAGACAGACGGACAACGCAGTGATTCTATAAGGGATCCGTTTTTAAGGGTTCCGTACCTCAAAAAGAAAAAAACGGAACCCTTATAGGATCACTCGTGTGTCTGTCTGTCACAGCCAATTTGCTCCGAATCTAATGAACCGATGAACTTGAAATTTGGTACACATATGAATTTCTGTGACCCAAACATGGACGGATAAAGTAAATAAATTAATTTTGATTACTTATGGGGGTCACTTTTGGGGGCAAATAAGAAAATTAAAAAAAAAAAGTTTTGCAAACTATACCGTGTGACATATCAAATGAAAGGGCTTCCTATGAGAGTCTTAAATATATTTTTTGATAATTTTAAAATAAATTGTTTTAAAGTTATTTTATTATCTCCGAAACTACTGAGCCTAAAATTTTGAACAAAATACAGATAATCGATCTTTACCTGTAGATAATGTAGAAAATACAGATAATAGATCTTACAGGAAAACCTATAAGAAGTCTGTGGTCTTAAAATAACATGGTAAATCTATCAATATTGTGAGTACAAACTTACATTTACAGTTGGAATGTATGGGAGAACATGTTTTTCAACTACAATATTAAGTTTGTTCTTTGGATAAATTCATCCCAACTACGGAACATTTCATTGTGCGTGGTCCGATACGCACTTGGCCGGTTTTTCCTTCTGAGGTACGGAATCCTAAAAACGTAATTGTTTTCATTTTTGGAAATTCAGTTACAACCGCAGAATATTATAAGTATCTCGTTCATTTCCACTTTTTTTCACACCATACCAGTCATTTGTTCTCATTTGTTTTATTTTGCCGAATGTAGCTGCGTTTTGCGCAGTCTTTTCGTAAATGAGTGACCATTATTTACACATCAAGCCTCGGAGAACACATTAATGGATGATTTACGTTAGACCGTGAGGGACCGAGCCAGGACAGTACCGGCTCTGAACCGAGGCACTATTATGTTAAAAACTACATATTCAAACTCAAACACAAAGCATTTTATTTCAATTAAACCAATTATAGGCACTTTTGAATTGTCAAGGGGTCGGTCAGTCAGAAAAATAAAGCTAGTCGCCCATTCCAAAGCGTAGATCTCTATGGAGAAGAACGGGCAAGAAACTCCACGGACACTCTTTTAAATCAAGATAACTAATACAACTGGGTAAATTATTCTTGTTTCTTCTAAATTGTGAGAACAATGTAAAAAAAAAACACTTAAAACAATCAAAATATAATATTAATTATATTTATATTATTATAATATTATAATTAAGCCTTGGCAGATAAGAGATGACAGTTCACGAACATGACGCGTGGATCAGCACCCATCCAGCTCAACCATTTTGTAGGGAACCGAATGTTCCAATACACACGCCACCATCAGCGAGACATTTAAGTGAGCATGACAAACTCTCAACTGCCATGCTCTTTCAAGTCAAACTTGCCTACATCAACATACAATAATAAACGGCTCCACGGTACTCACATTCACAAAAATTTTAAAAATGCTTCTAAATTATACCTATCTATATTTTGCAATGAATTGAGTTGAATAAAATTTTACTACTTACCAAAAGGTAAGAAAATCATTATTACCTATTTAAATATTCAACAGTTAAAACCCAATTAAATAAAAATAAAAAAAAAGTTGAGAGGTGTCAAGGGACACTCGGATGGAACTAATTTCCTTTCGATTAATTAGTGAAGGAATTGTAATATTATTTTTTTTAAGTTATAGTAATATTTTTTTTATTATTAACAAATATAATGTAATATAAACTTAATCAGTAGGCTCAGAGAGAGAGAAACAGACAGAGAAACATGCGCACGTCGCACAGCTTACAATAGCTTACTGTAACAAAAAATGTCGTTACAACTTTTCGTGAGAATTTTTTCCGTCTAGCCCCCTTTCACAACGCGCGATAAGGAACTTCGTTCCAAAAATAATATTTACATTTAACTATAGTAGCCCCTCACACGAGTGCGGTGTGAATCGGGTCCGTGAGTCATTTTGCCTAGTATTGTACGTGGTATGGGTTCTATACCAAGAAAATATTTTTTTATTATTAACGTTGTTCCATCACTATTAAGTAATAATAAAAAAATATTTTCTTGGTATAGAACTCATACCACGTACAATTTTAGGAAAAATGAGATTCACACCGCGCTCGTGTGAGGGGGTAGGTATAGCTCGTCTCAAAACGGTTAAGGAAAACATCGTAAGGAAACCGGCATGACATAGAGTCAATAATTCGAAGACATGTGACATCATTCAACACGTACTGATGGGCCCGCGTTTTAGATTATCAGGGTCGTGGCTAGGGGCTGGCCAGGCGGGGGGCTGTCAGAGGCACAGACCCACAGCCTGTTCCCATTTCTGTATTATGAATGGCCAAAAGAAAACCTAATCTATGCGATATGGTACAGTAATATAAGTTTCAAGCTCGCTTCCTTGGAGCGAGTGGACCATAAGTAATCATTATGGTCCACTCCCTCTCACAGAGAAGAGGCCTGTGTCCCAGCAATGGGAACATTATAAGCAGATTATGCTATAGCATAATCTACGAGCTGCTCGTCAGTGATACGGGAGGCTTACAGTAGAACATGAACTATAAGGCAAAGAAAATGTATCTAGTGACAAAAATTTAAAAGAGTATGCTTAGATGGTTTGGTTGTGAGGATGAATGAAAGGCGACTAACAAAGGTATTTACAAGGCAGATTTGAGTGCAAACGCCGGGAGGAGACGCCCCTAGGAAAACATATAGTGACTGTTTCGGACGGCTGGGGTACGATCAGCACCCTTAGTCGTCCTGGGACAATCTCCCAATACGTTTTTTGGCGTATGCTCTGTTTCTTCGTTGCTGGTGACACACGCCACCACGCACCCCTGAATGCGTTGGGTTGGGTACGACGACCGTTGAGGACCTCGGGAGACTGGGACGAAGAAAGAAATAAGAAAGCCGATTTTTTCCTTGATTTTCCTTCCGCTGATTTCGGCTCCTATCTCTTGCTGTTGCCTCTTCGGTGGCTGTGGTCGGAATGACGACTGAACGAAAGCTAGCGCGCTTTTATACCGCGCTGCATTACCTTATTGAGGTCCGCGATTTTTGAACCTTTTTTACTTTAATTTTTCCCTAAGCCGAAATCTTTGGAACCTTTATTTTCATGAAATTATACACTTTTCCTTTTACAATTTTTGCGTAAAACCTTACTTATACAGTCCTTTCTTATATAAAACAATAATATTTATCTTATCTAATTGGAACAAAAATTTCTTAGAACAAAAACATACAAAAAACATAGGTTAGAACATTTTCACTATAGAAATTTCCTTATATCTTCTAAACTAATGGACGGATTTCCATAAAACAAAAAGAAAAATTAGTTTTGAGACTAAACCTAACTTTTAAAACTAAAATTTTTGAAATTAACACATAAACAAAAAAGTACGTTTTCAAGTTTACGTAATTATACTTTAACACTAACATTTACAAAAATTCCCTTGCAAATTAACTTTAATCAGTCTTATTAGATTAGAATAAGTAACTAGAATCAATCCTAAGTAGTTTCAAGCTAATCATAATTAAAAAAAACCATAGTAAACAAAATCTCTTTAAAATCCTAACTAGAAATTTTATCTAATTCGCGACGCGGTACGTTGTATCATGGCGGACCCTCCGCTACTTGTGCTTACGTGCGCCAGATAGGGTCTCGTCGCCGACATTCTCCCCCTCGTGCCAAGCAGATTGCGCCATGGCATACGCGCCCCCCTGACGCTAGGCCCCTTCCCCGCGACTTGCTTGCGGACGGTGACCCCATCTCCGCGCCGGACTGACCTCCAGGTGGGCCGCTCCCGGCTACACGCGGTCCACTTGTGACACTAACGCTTCCACTACAAATAACATACGCTGTCACGTGATGCGTGCTAGGATAATTTAGGCGTGTCACGTGACAAACCCCAGACATGCACCTCTAAACAGGCACCAGAACTCACATACGAGGGCGCTGCGCGGGCGGCGACTCGTTAACGACGCCGGGTGACGCCACACAGTTCAATGTCACCCTCACACTCATGACACGGTCTCCCTACCCCGTGCCAGGCTCGGCTAGCTCTGAAAGTGGGGCGGGCGGGAGCCACTCACCCTATCCGTAGGAACGTCGAGTCCGTATCCCTGTCGCTGGTCGCCATCTGCTGGGCTTCCCCCATGTAGGTGGGGGTTCCACCTGGTAGGGGTTGACCGCCGGGGTACGGTGAAGAAAGCGGCAGTATGCATATGTCGTGACGAGCTTACGGACACAGATAGAGACACTATTTTCATGGGCGCGAAAATGCAGCGCGCCCAACCTTTTACTCGCCAGAGGCGAACACGATGAGAGGCCCGTGGTAACGGGTCGCCGTACGGCATCCGCGGGAGGGGGGCTTCGCCCCGAAACCGCCACGTCACGCCCCTTACGGGGCGTAGCGACATCCCACAGTTCTCCCCCTCGTGCGTCGCACCATCCTCCAGACTCGGCGATACTCCCGGCACCAACATCACCACTCTCGAACTGGGTCTTCGCAGCACTCCTCCTCGTGTCTCGACGTCGACGATCCTGGTCCGCCCGTCTGGTCCTGGATACACCCGCTGGATTCTGCCGCGTGGCCAGGTGCATCTTGGTAGGCTGTGGTCGACGATCAACACGATGTCACCAACTCGTAGGTCGGTAGCGCTGCTTCTCCCCGTAGTCTTCCTTGGTAGTAGAGTGGGCAGGTATTCTCGCAGCCAACGTTGCCAGAAGTGATCGGCAAGTCGCTGCGTAGCCTTCCAGGTGTGCCTGCCCACGAGCTCGCTGTCTTCGAAGCCGCCGATTCTCGCTGCGCCGCACGATCGCCCGAGGAGGAAGTGATTTGGAGTGAGTGCTTCCTCCTCAAGGCCGTCGGAGAGGTGGGTGAGAGGCCGAGAGTTGACGATGTGCTCGGCCTCTAGGAGGAGGGTGTGTAGTACCTCCTCTCGTGGATGCTTCTCGTTGAGTGTGGCGTCCAGTGCGGTTTTAATTGATCGCACCAGACGCTCCCATGCGCCGCCCATGTTAGGCGCACCCGGAGGGATGAACTTCCACTGCACGCCGATCTTCTCTGCTTCTGAGGTGAGGTCTTCTTGCTTCATTGTGTCTAGCGCTTCTTTAAGTTCCTTATTAGCGCCGACGAAGTTGGTCCCGTTGTCGCTGTAGATTGTCTTCGGCATTCCCCTTCTCGCGGCGAATCGTCGTAGTGCCATAATCATGCTGTCGGTGGAGAGTGAAGGGGTGAGCTCAATGTGCACGGCCCTTGTTGTTAGGCACGTGAATAGAGCCCCCCATCTCTTCTCGTGGCGTCTTGCTACGGTGATTGTCATCGGGCCGAAGTAATCTACACCGGTGCACGTAAAGGGAGGGTTACTGTGCATCAGCCTTTCAGCAGGTAAGTTGCCCGTTGGTAGTTCTTGTGGTTTCGCCTTCTTCATTTTGCACCACTGACATTGATGCTGAACTGCCTTAATTGCTGACCTTAGTCCTAGTACCCAGAAGCGTTGCCTTATCTCGTTCATCACGGTTGCGTGATTTCCGTGATTGAAGCGGCAGTGGAATTCTTCCATGATGAGCCGTGTTGTCTTGTCCTTGCTGTCGAGCACGATGGGTCGCTTGTAGTCTCTCGTTACGCCTTGTATCGCGTCGATTCTTCCCTTTAGCCGCAGGAGACTATCTTCTAATACCACGTCGAGTCTCTTCAACTTGCTGCTACCTCCTAATTGCTTTCCTTGCTCTAGACACTTAATGTCTTCTCTGAAGCTTCTTTCTTGGCTTCTTTTCAGCAGGAGAGTTTCAGCTCGTTCTAGCATGTCTGCGTCCAAAGGTATGTAGTTCCTTTCTATTCTTCTTGAAGACTGTTTTTGCCCCTTGATAATCTTAGTCTTCTTTCCTTGCGTTATTTTCCAGGTGGGATCTTCTTTACTGACGTTGACCTTCTCCTTTGTTCTGCAGAGTTGTATGAACTGCAGTACTCTTGCTGTGGCTCGCCAAAGTTTCTTCCACGACGAAAACCTCTCAGGATCTGGTGACGGATAAGTGGAGCTTGCTGTTGCCACGACGTCTGCTGTCTTCTCTTCGCCGGTGGTTTCTTTCTTGAACGTTCTCGCTGCAGGCCAGTGAACTTCTTCTCTTCTTAAAAAGCCCGGTCCAATGTACCACCGATGATTGCAGTCGAAGTCTTCTGGCACGTCACGTGTCGCGTCGTCAGCAGGGTTCTGTGCCGTAGGTACCCATCTCCAATCTTGAGGTTTGGTGAGATCTTCTATCTCCGCCAAGCGATGAGCCACGAATGTCTTGAAGGTTCTTGGGTCCGTCTTTATCCAGGAAAGTACGATGCTGGAGTCTGTCCAGAATGTCTTCTTGACCACCTTCAGATCCATCTCTTCTTCTACTGAACGCGCCAATCTGCTTCCTAAGAGGGCCGCCTGTAGCTCTAGTCTCGGGATCGATACCGGTTTCAATGGAGTGACTCTTACTTTTGCCGCCACCAAGCTGACGTGGTAAGTCCCATCTTGATCTTCTGTCCTCCAATAAACTGTTGCCGCATAAGCAGTCTCGCTTGCGTCTGTGAATGTGTGCAGCTCCCCCTCGGTGCGATGTGGTGCTAGGCATCTAGGAATCTGGAGATCTTGAAGTAGCTTCATCTTCTTCAGGTAAGTTTTCCATGCCTCGTACTCCTTTTCTTCTATTTCTTCATCCCAACCGACGCCGCTTCTCCATATGTTTTGCAGCAGCTTCTTGCCCTGGACGAGAACTGGCGATGCTAAGCCAAGTGGGTCGAAGGTTGACATCACGGCGCTGGTGACTTCTCTCTTCGTTGGCACCTGGAGTCCCCTGGCTATTTCTTCAGGTGTGTTCCGGAGGTTTGCCCTGAAGCCGATGGAGTCCCTTTCTGTGAACCAGCGTAGTCCCAATGTCTTCTCTTCTTTCTCGCCGAGGTCTACTTCTGTCTTGTTGGTCGTTTCAGTTTTCACATCTTGCAGCAACTCAGGTTGATTTGATGCCCATCCCCTGAGTTCGAAGCCCGCCTTTTTGTGTATGAAGTCCACCTGCGCTGTCACTCTTCTGAAGTCTTCTTCTGAATGGAAACTGTGCAAGTAATCGTCCATGTAATGATTCACCTCGATTGCTCTTGCTGCTTCTGGGTATTGTTCTGTGTAGTCCGCCGCATTCCGGTTCTTCACGTAGATTGCTGTGCTCGGAGATGATGTCGCGCCGAAGATAACTGATGTCATCCTATACTTCTTCGGTGACACGTCACGATGATCCCCGCGCCACAGGAACCTCAGGCTGTCCCTGTCTTCTGGCCTGATGCGAACTTGCAGGAACATTTCCTTTATGTCAGCAGCTACTGCTATAGGTCCTCGACGAAACCTCAGTAGAACGCCAAAGAGTGACTGTAGTAGATCTGGACCCGGTAGTAGAGCGTCGTTGAGGCTCCTTCCTTTTGACTTGGCTGCGGCGTCGAAGACGATCCTTATCTTCTTCTTTAATGGATGAACCACGGAGAAGTGAGGTAGGTACCATAACTTCTTAGAGTCTTCTTGTCCTTCAGGTGCTTCTTCTGCATATTTGCTGTCGATTAGATGCTGGATTTGCTTGTTGTACTCCGCCTTCAACTGAGGATCCTTGTCTATTTTCCTCTCGATGTTGATCAACCTGTTCCTGGCTGACGTGTAGCTCTCTGGCATCTGCTCATCTTCATTCTTCCATAGAAGTCCAGCTTCGAATCGGCCATCTTCAAGTCTTCTGCAGGTTTTCTCTAGGATGGTGAGTGCTCTCCCTTCTGAATCCGTAGTAAGTAGGTCTTCTTGGTTGCACCCCGAGAGCTTCGATTGCGAAGTGATTCTTGATGGCTTGATGCATTTCTTCTTCTGGCGTGTTGACATGTAGACACGTGTTCAGGAAGTGTACTGGTCTTGCACCTCCAATGTCTGACCCGTGGAGCACCCAACCAAGTCCTGTTCTTGAAGCGACTGGTTCTCCTGGTTTCCCTCTTCTTACTTCTTGAGTCACAATTAGCTCCCAGTTGTCTTGACCGATGAGCAGCTGTGGTGACTCCCCTTCGTAGTAAAGAGAGTCGGCAATCTTCTTTAAATGTTGGCATTCTTGAATCCTCTTCTTGTCTAGGAACTGTGGTGCAAGCTTCAACTCGTTGATAGTCCGGACTTTCTTCAGTGTCTTCTTGGTTTCCTGATGAACCCCCTTCACCAAGAGGTCCAGCTTCTGAGAGTCCTTCTTCTTAATCAGCCTGCCTCCCACCGTTTCTATGACGAGTTCTTCCTTGTTTCCTTGAGCGCCGACTTCTTCTGCTACCTTCTCATCCAGAAGTGATACTGTAGACCCTTCATCCATGAGGGCTAATATCTTCTTTGATCCTTTTGACCCGAAGACTTCTACTGGAACTATCTTCAGGTATGCTCTTGCGTTGCTGACTGCATTTACTGATGCCGTGACGCTCGCCACCTCTTGTGGCGTTTCCCTTTTGTCGTCTCCCGAGGTCCTTTCTTCTGACTGGACGTGCAGCAGATGATGATGCCATCTCTTGCATTCCTTGCACGGTGGTTTTCTGCAGCTCTCCTTCCTGTGTTTCCCTTGAAGACATTTGAAGCAGACGTGACTCTTCTTGACTATTGCCCATCGATCTTGAACTGACGTCTTCTGGAACTTCTGACATTCGACGAGATAGTGTTCACCCTCACACATCGGGCAAGTCTTCTCTGAATGTCTTGAATCCTTTTCTCTGAAGTCCTTTTCTTTAGCTGCATGCGTCGCTTGTCGATGAGTCCTCTTGAACCCGCTCTTTTCTTCTGAAGTCGCGAAGGCTCCACACTTGTCTGCTTCTATGTTCAGGAACTTGGATACCAACGTCAAGTCGGAAAACTCTCCTTCTTCTGATGCTGCAGTGAAGTCGTACCATCGGAACTTGAGAACCGTCGGCATCTTCTCTATTATTTGCTTCACCATTTCAGGCGAGTGTAGATATTGTGGTTTCTTCAATCCTTTTATTGCTGCTACGCTGTTGTTGATCTGGCTCGCGAAGACGCATATGTCCCGTGGGTTTTCTGATATCTTCGGTAACGTCTTGACCTTATCCAATTCTGCCAGCACCAGCGCATCAGGTCTTCCATATCTTCTTCTGAGGGCTTGCATCACTTCCAACGGAGAAGCTTCGGAGTATAACAGGCTCTTGATAGCTTCTCTTGCGTTGCCCTTCAGTGCTCTTCTTAGTCGAGCCATATTCTGGACGTCGTTGAACATCGGTGCTGTATCTTCGTAGACAACCTTGAAGGCCAACCATTCGCTGCTGTTGCCGTCGAAGTAGGGTAACTCGTGGATGTACTTCGGCTGTGCTGCTGGTCCTCCTCTTGTGGTAAAGGCTTCTTTCAATGCTGATGCCAACGCTTGAATCTCGATCGTAGCCCCTTTCGTTGAGGAGTTCTCTTCAGGCTTCACCATGTGTGGCTCTTCTGAAGGGTGCTGACCTTGCTTCTTTGGTTGCTCCATGTTGTCATCTTCTATTAGGGATGACTGGATCCATTTCTGCACCTGTGCTGTTCTGTCTTCCTGGTCTTCATCCACGGAGTCCTCATCTTCATATTGTGCCATTTCCAATCTGACACGGGCTAGCTTCGCCGCAGCCTCTGCTTGTTTCAATTCAAGGCGTGCTAATTCTTCTCTGGCTTCTAACTCGCGTCTTCTGGCTGAGGAGCTCGTGGTCTTCGTGGACCTGGCGCGACGACTGACCCCCTTCGGTTCTCGGGTCGTGGCTGAAGCACGCAGACCCTCTTCCGGGCAATCTTCTGGGATCTTCTTTGTCGTCTCCTTTCTTGCGGCATCTTCTGGCTTCTTCTTCTTGTTGTTCTTCTCAGACGCCGCCGTGGTTGCTGTTCCGACCGTATTCTCCGTTATCGTGGTGTCCTCTGTAGCCGTTGTACCCGAAGAAGTGTTCGTGCCCGATGACGCTGTTGTTCCCGATGACGCTGTTGTTCCCGATGTCGCTGACACTGTCGCCGACGTGACCCCTTTTGACCCTGACGCTTCTTCTGTCGCGTCCAATATGGCAGGACGGGACGGGGGACGCGAGGGGGCATCCTTCTGTGACCTGGTTACTCGACTCGGTTGCATCTTGCAGTCTTCTGAATCTTCTGAATCTTCTGGGCTCTTCTGGCTTCTTCTTGCAGGGAGGGAATTAGCTCGAAGGACCAACTGTTTCGGACGGCTGGGGTACGATCAGCACCCTTAGTCGTCCTGGGACAATCTCCCAATACGTTTTTTGGCGTATGCTCTGTTTCTTCGTTGCTGGTGACACACGCCACCACGCACCCCTGAATGCGTTGGGTTGGGTACGACGACCGTTGAGGACCTCGGGAGACTGGGACGAAGAAAGAAATAAGAAAGCCGATTTTTTCCTTGATTTTCCTTCCGCTGATTTCGGCTCCTATCTCTTGCTGTTGCCTCTTCGGTGGCTGTGGTCGGAATGACGACTGAACGAAAGCTAGCGCGCTTTTATACCGCGCTGCATTACCTTATTGAGGTCCGCGATTTTTGAACCTTTTTTACTTTAATTTTTCCCTAAGCCGAAATCTTTGGAACCTTTATTTTCATGAAATTATACACTTTTCCTTTTACAATTTTTGCGTAAAACCTTACTTATACAGTCCTTTCTTATATAAAACAATAATATTTATCTTATCTAATTGGAACAAAAATTTCTTAGAACAAAAACATACAAAAAACATAGGTTAGAACATTTTCACTATAGAAATTTCCTTATATCTTCTAAACTAATGGACGGATTTCCATAAAACAAAAAGAAAAATTAGTTTTGAGACTAAACCTAACTTTTAAAACTAAAATTTTTGAAATTAACACATAAACAAAAAAGTACGTTTTCAAGTTTACGTAATTATACTTTAACACTAACATTTACAAAAATTCCCTTGCAAATTAACTTTAATCAGTCTTATTAGATTAGAATAAGTAACTAGAATCAATCCTAAGTAGTTTCAAGCTAATCATAATTAAAAAAAACCATAGTAAACAAAATCTCTTTAAAATCCTAACTAGAAATTTTATCTAATTCGCGACGCGGTACGTTGTATCATGGCGGACCCTCCGCTACTTGTGCTTACGTGCGCCAGATAGGGTCTCGTCGCCGACAGTGACCTTATTGGTGGATTAGCTCGTGGCCCAGTCCACACACATCCATAGTGTGTAGTTTTATCTGTGCGGACCGCATCATTCTGTTTTCTCTCTGTGTTTGCACGGGTTACCGAACCGGCACCTGTGTAGACACAGGGGGAAGCCACCAGTGCGCCCGGTGAGCGAGCTCACCCCGGCGGTCGCGGGGGCTACGCCCAAGACAACATGCCGAAACCCGGCAAGCGCGGCTCGTTGGGCCGCGATGCCGGGGACCAAGAAAACCCGCCGGTGCTGGACCGGGCGACGTCGTTGCCGAATATCGGCGATGCGGCGTCCGGTCCGCTGCCGGCTGGGCAGCAGCAAGAAAGGGAAGAAGGAAGAGGAGGGGGGAGATCGGGCGCCGCTGTAGCTGCCGGCCCATCGACGACACCGGCGCCAGCGCGCGGTGCGCCCCTACCGTCGTCGGGCCGTCACCAACAGGCGGTACCGATCCGCCCGGCCGCGTTCCGCCCGGTGCCCACTCAGGCGCCGGGGTCTGCCGCGAACCCCGGTCGTGCGCCGTATGCGCACGTCGCGGCGCCGCCCGCGCGCGATACCGCTGCGTTGCGTGCGTCCGCGCCCGCCGTGCGCGCCGCGCCCGCCGCGCGCGCCGCGCCCGCCGCGCCCGCCGCGCGCGCCGCCGCGCCGTCCGCGTACTCGGCGCCGACAGTGCCAGCTATGCGCACTCGCACGCCCCATGAGCGCTCCGCCGCACCGCCGCCGCGCTTCGCGTCACCGCCGGCGCCGGCGCCGGCGCCCACGGGGGCCATACCTAAGAGTGCACCACCATCGCGCACCGCCGCGCCCGGTCCCCGCTTCTCGCTGGCGGGTCCGACGAGCGCGGCGAAAGTGAATGTGAAAGTGAGTGAAGTGAAGTGTTCGCCAAGGGCGCCGGAGTCGCCGGCGCCCCCTCGCACCTCAGCCTACGACTCGCCCGCCGGTCTGTCGGCATGCTCGTCTCGCGCGGGATCGAGCATGTCGTTGGCGTCGGTGGGCTCGGCCGCGTCCGGTCGCGGCGACGTGTCACCTGATACGACGCCGCGATCCGGCCAGCGGCCCACCGTGGGAGGGGGAGCGGGGCAGCACCCCATGATGACGGCACCTTCGCAGCCGGTTGGGTTCGGGTTCGAGTTTAACCTGGAGCCCCGACCCCAGCGTAAGGTGCCGAGAAGACGAAGCTCGTCGGAGTCCGGCACCGCGGAGGGAGGAAAGCGGGCCTGCCTCGAGGCGCCAGCGTCGCCGACGTTTGCGGACGCGGCTCGCCGTACGCCACCGCGGTCTCCGACACCCACCAAGATGGACGATGGGGTAAGTGGTTCGAGTTTACTCCCACACCCAACAGTGACAGGTGCCCCCCCTGCTGTCGCCCCTGTCGCCTCTCAGGCGACACCAGCGGCGCAGCAGGCGAAGAAGCCACGCTACCCACCGCTGGTAGTGGAGAAGTTGCCCAACTGGGCCACCCACTTCCGCGCCATTGCCGCCAAGCTGGGCCGGCCACCCAACGCCCGTCCGTATGGGGCGGGTGTGCGCTTCACCCCCGGTACGGAGGAGGAGTACCGGCTGGTCCAGCGCTACCTGACTGCGCTGGAGAAGGAGGTAGGCATATCGTGGTTTGCCTATTCACTACCAGCGGAGAAGAGCCTCAAGGTGGCGATTCGGGGGCTACCGCCTGATACGGACCCGAAGGAGATTGAGGAGGAACTCCGGACGCTGGGATACCAGCCGGAGTACGTGCGCCACATTAAGGGCGCACAAGGAAGACCCGGCTGCGTGTTCCACGCTATAATAAAGAAGACGCCAGATGTCCGGGCTATCTATGACACCACCGTGTTCCTCTACATGCGGGGTGTCAAGATAGAGGCTTGGAGGGGGAAAAGAGGCCCAGCCCAGTGCCACCGGTGCCAGCAATTCCGGCACAGCTCGCACCAGTGCCACCGCCCGCTCGCTTGTGTGAGGTGCGGGGAGGGGCACGCGGCACGAGATTGCCAACAAAACAAGAATTTACGACCTGCGCCATCAAGCTTCTGATGGACCTCATCAAGGCGATAAGGCAGGGTCAAGATGTGGAGACGGTCATCCTCGATGGCCTGGCCACTCTGTTGACACTTTATCATGGCTAGGCCATTGAGGATGATACACTGGAACGCCCGCGGCCTAAGGGACAAGGTCGCGCTCCTCCGCCATCTCCTTCGGGATCAAGACGTCGACGTGGCGCTCATAAGCGAGACGTTCCTGGGACCCGAAGATAGGGTTAGGTTCCCGGGTTACCTCGTTTACAGGAAGGACGAAAGGTCGGCACAAAATATCCGCTATCGTGGTCTGGCGGTGCTTGTGAGGCGAAGAGTCGTCCATCAGGAAATCCCCTCGTCGACACTCAACACGTGCTACGCGCTGGGTGTGCAGCTGCACGTAGCCGGCGAGGACATCGACATCTACGCGTGCTACAAGCCGCCCTCGGCCCGCCTCGACTTTACCGAGCTGCGGGCCCTTCTGCACGCAACTCAGCACGCCACCATCCTCGCCGGGGACCTTAATTGTAAGCACCCAGCGTGGAACTCACAGCTCACGAACACCGAGGGGAGACGGCTCTTCGCGGACGCGGAAGCCTTCGGTTATACGGTGTCCGGCCCAGAGACGCCCACACACTATCCGGACGTCGCCGCTTATATGCCGGACGTGCTGGACATCGTAGTCCACCGGGGGCTTAAGTGCCAGATCACCCAACACGTGATAGACGACGAGTTACAATCGGACCACCAGCCTGTACTCGTCGTCCTATCGGGTATGCCGACCCGACTGAAGCCCATAGCGCCACGTCGTAAAACGGACTGGACTATGTTCCGGGAGAAGTTAGAGACCACCATACCGACTCGGCCTATCGTCACCTCCGCGGACGTGGACCGGACGGCGAATGACGTCACTGCTTGCATCCAAGACGCCTTGGAAGCGGCGACAACGACGCAGCCGCAGGGGCTACTACCGCCTCTGCCGACCCACATAAAGGCGATGATCGCCGTGAAGAGGCGCCTTCGCAAGCAGTGGCAAGAACTTAGATGCCCCACGTTGAAAACGCAGCTTAACCGTCTCGCGGAGAAGGTGAAGGCCGAGCTCAGAGCTCAGGCCGCCGCGGACTGGGAGGTACGAATAGACGCCACCACGGACAGTTGGCCGTCTGTCTACAAGCTATGCCGCCACTTTACGAATACCCCAGCCCCGGTGCGCCCTCTGCAAAGCAGCGACGGGGCGCTGAAATATGTAGCGGAGGACCGGGCGGAGGTCTTCGCCGAGCACCTGGAGCGTCAGTTCCAACCGAACCCGACCAGCGAACTGGAACATGTCGCAGCGGTCGAGCAACACCTTGGCGCCTACTTCGCGACGCCGATAGCTCCCGAAGAGGATCCAGTCTTCTTCTCGCCTGGCGCGGTCAGACGCGCCATCCTCAACACGAAGCCCCGTAAGGCCCCTGGTGCGGACGGTATCACCAACACAGTGCTGCGCCACCTGCCGTACCGTATGGTAGCGGCGCTGGCGCGCCTGTTCACGGGGATACTGCGCACGGGGGCTTTTCCTGCCTCGTGGAAGGAGGGGCGCGTTATCATGCTGCCCAAGGCGGGAAAGAACATCCTGAAGCCGGAGAGCTATCGGCCGATCACTCTCCTGCCGTCGATTTCCAAGGTGTTCGAAGCACTCCTGCTGCGACATCTCCAACCACACATAGCGCCACGTCCGGAACAGTTCGGGTTTCGGGCGGGACATAGCACGACGCTCCAGCTGTCGAGGGTACTGCACCTTCTGGCGGCAACCGCGAACAAGAAGGAGTACGCAGTGTCAGTATTCCTCGACATGGAGAAGGCCTTCGACCGTGTATGGCACGACGGCCTTATTTACAAGCTGTCCACGTCGGACGCGCCCCGTCGCGTTGTTAGGGTGGTCTCTGATTTTCTCTCCCGCAGGACATTTCGAGTGGTGGTAGACGGCGCGCTATCTAGCGCCCGCCCGGTGCTGGCGGGCGTACCGCAGGGTAGCTGCGTATCGCCTGCGTGTTACTCGCGATACACGGACGACATCCCCACTACGGAGGATGCGACGCTCGCGCTGTATGCCGACGACGCCGCGTTCATCACCACTTCGCTGAACGCGAAGCACGCGGCGCGTAAAATGCAGCGCGCCCTCGACCTCCTCCCCGACTGGCTGTCTAAGTGGCGGCTGTCGGTGAACGTGGGTAAGACGCAGGCGATGGTCTCAGGGGCCGCGCGTCTGCCACCACCTCTGAGGCTACAGGGGGCCGACGTCGAGTGGTCGTCCCGGGTCAAGTACCTGGGGGTCACCATCGACCGTCGGCTCACTATGGGGCCACACGTCCGCAGAGTCGCCGCACAGGGCAGGGTCGCCCGCAACCTGCTCAAACCAGTGCTCTCGTCCCGCCTCCCGCATCGGGTCAAGTTGGGTGTGTACAAGTTGTACGTGCGCCCAATCTTGACCTATGCCGCCCCAGCATGGTTCGCCCTCACGAGCGAGGTGAACCGGAAGATGCTCCGCGCGCAGCAAAACTTTGCGTTGCGGACGATAGTCCACGCGCCTCGCTTCGTGAGGAACGACGTGCTCCACCGCGACCTCGGGATTGAGAGCCTGGATGAGTTTGTGGGCCGCCTGGCGAAGGGGATGTTCGCGCGTGCCGACGCGTCTGCTTGGCCTCATGTCAAGCAGATTGCGCCCTGGCATACGCGCCCCCCTGACGCTAGGCCCCTTCCCCGCGACTTGCTTGCGGACGGTGACCCCATCTCCGCGCCGGACTGACCTCCAGGTGGGCCGCTCCCGGCTACACGCGGTCCACTTGTGACACTAACGCTTCCACTACAAATAACATACGCTGTCACGTGATGCGTGCTAGGATAATTTAGGCGTGTCACGTGACAAACCCCAGACATGCACCTCTAAACAGGCACCAGAACTCACATACGAGGGCGCTGCGCGGGCGGCGACTCGTTAACGACGCCGGGTGACGCCACACAGTTCAATGTCACCCTCACACTCATGACACGGTCTCCCTACCCCGTGCCAGGCTCGGCTAGCTCTGAAAGTGGGGCGGGCGGGAGCCACTCACCCTATCCGTAGGAACGTCGAGTCCGTATCCCTGTCGCTGGTCGCCATCTGCTGGGCTTCCCCCATGTAGGTGGGGGTTCCACCTGGTAGGGGTTGACCGCCGGGGTACGGTGAAGAAAGCGGCAGTATGCATATGTCGTGACGAGCTTACGGACACAGATAGAGACACTATTTTCATGGGCGCGAAAATGCAGCGCGCCCAACCTTTTACTCGCCAGAGGCGATATACGATGAGAGGCCCGTGGTAACGGGTCGCCGTAAGGCATCCGCGGGAGGGGGGCTTCGCCCCGAAACCGCCACGTCACGCCCCTTACGGGGCGTAGCGACATCCCACAGTTGACCTTATTGGTGATGTTCTTCAGAAAGGTTAGGTGCGTAGTACTCGCAACCGGCGTGTGTGTATGACCAGATGTATGAACGTAAACGAGACAAAAGGAGTATGTAAGGATCGTAGCAGGTGGCGTTCTGTAGCTTGTGCCTACCCCCATGGGAAGAAGGCGTGAGTTTATGTATGTATGTATGGGTTTTATAATTTCCAATCGTTAAAACATACATATCCATAACAAATATAAACATATATACTCACACGCGCGACGCCCCCTCGTACGCCCTCGACCATTTTTTGTGCGGGGCGCCTAGCCACTTACACACGGCTTGTACACAAAACATTCCTATCAATCGCTATGAAAGTAATCACTGTTTGGAGTTCCTTTGGAGCGAAAGTTTTATATAGTAGTTATAAAACTTTTGCTCCAAAGGAATATGATTTTTAAAGAAACGAAGCCAGTTCATTTAAAATACCAATAATAAAAGCCAATAAAAAGTTTTATATTATATAAAAACAGAAATCGGATCAAATTAGTAAGGCATTCAAATGTTACAAATCTTTCCAAAAATGCAAACAATTTCGGTTTGCTCGATAACATTTCTTAGGCAGGAGATAAAGAGCATCTAACCTAGTATTGCCCAGTCACCAACGAAATACACTAAGTCGACGTTCGCACGGACGTAAAAATATCGCGGCGATTTTTTTTCGAGCGCTGGATTTTCAACGCTCTGCTTAGCACCGAGAGTTCAAAATCCAACAGTGTGTTTTTTGAGTTAAGTTGGATTCTCAATGCTCGGAATCAACAACAAGAGTTGAAAATCCAGTGTGCGATAAAATTCCGCCGCGATATTTTTACGTGCGAACGTCGCGGCGTATGCAAGATTGATTGATGTATTTATTTTTTAAATATCGCAGCTTTATGCTGAGATGGGAGCCTTTTTGGCCTCGCACAGGTCTCTTTTTTTTTTTATTCTGATTTCTTTTTTTTTGTTTTTTTGCTTTTTAATGTTTATTTTGTTACTTTTATATGCTCTTTTTTAACTGTATTTCCTGTGCGTGTCCCAAATAAAATATTTTTCTTTCTTTCTTTCTTTATTCCAAAGCAATTTTCTCCTAAAGTAAGATAAGATATTTTATTTTGCAAACATGGGTACAAAAGATGGCGACATAAATTTGTTTTATTAGCAACAGCCATAATAAGTAAGTACTTTTTGACAGTTTTATGGTTCAATGTTCGTAAAGAACATTGTAATTTTGAACATAAAAACCAAAAATCAATCTGTCTAGCCTTTTCCCAACTATGTTGGGGTCAATTTCCATTCTAACCGGATGCAGCTGAATACCAGTATTTTACATGGAGCGACTGCTTATCTAATCTCCACAAACCAGTAATTGGGTAATACGATTCCTAAGGAGTAAACTCAAAAAAAAAAACATGGCACTTAAAGTGAGTTCACAACTTCTGTCATAGACGAAGACGTTACGTGTACACACGGCTACACATCAAGCTATACATTTCCAGTTTACACTGACTTCTCATTGTAAGGAAATCCTAAACCATGCGAGATCAGCTTATACTGGAAATGTATAGCTTGATCTGTAGCCGTGTGTACGTTATAGGTACATAAGAATCGATTTTAATATAAGGCTCCCGGTATGGACATTTACAAGCAAAAAAAAAAACAACAAAAACGAACAAAAAACAAGCGAAACAAACAAACGAACGAACGAAATACAAGCGTTAACCATAGCGTTGTCACGTTTTTCTGCGCAAAGTAAAACAAAACGAACGCCGTTACAACTTAAAGTTGCTTTTTGTAGAGCACTGATTCATTGGAACCCTGCCCGATGAAAACGTCTCATGGTTTCTTTTGTTTGTCTGTCAAAAATATTGTAATTACCACCAGTACACCGACCGAAAAGACGGTTTAAAAAAAATTCGTCGATAATTTTGCACGGCACATCACTAGTACACTTACATGCCTGTAACTGTCACGTGGGCACGTGGCATTACACTTAGGGACATGATAATTGACCCAGTAATTAGATACTCTTCCGTACCTACTCTCCCCACTTAGGGCGATTCGTTTTTTTTATTACAGTGTAATTTCGTGAATTTGTTGTTTTGTTTTGTTGAAATAAATTTTGGTGGGAGTATTAAAATGTTTGTTTGTGTGTTTAATTCCACAAAAAGGTGACGATACGCTTCAGATATACCTCAAATTAACATGATTTTTGCTTTGAAATCGGTATACGGAACAGAGGGGCTTTGATAAAGTAATAACAGCCACACAAGTGGTTTGATCAGGTTAAGCTACGCTTGCCGCGGTTGGTCCGTGGATGGGTGACTACCTTTACATACTGAGACCCCTCCGTGAGGTAAGCACGTTAGGTCTTTCGTGGATATTTGACAGTCGTCATGGGTCGTCAGAAGTCCAAACGTCTGACAACTAGTCTCAGCAAAGTGTACAGTGCAATCCACAAAGACGCGCGCCACTATTCCTCCTAACCGTTTATAGTATAAGTTTGCACACTTATACTTTATATAAAATCATTTTATTTCGGATAAATAAAGATCCATAAATTGTTAGTAACAGGATTAGAACTTACAACACTATTGTTAGTAACTTAAGCTAAAGACAAATTAAAGACAAAAGACAGTTAATGACAAGACTGGACACAAGGAGAAATGGACACTATGGTATCAGCCTTCTCACAAACTGTCTTACTATAGCAGAGGAAGTGTCTGCCGCCACAGCCTTCAGCATACTATTGCGACTGCCCCTTATTCTGCTCAGGAGTGAGGCCGTTTTTTTGCGGATAATCGCATGGAATCCATCGGTATGGGTTACCGCGAACATTTCCGAGGCACTGCAATAACGAGGCAGTCGCAACAGCATCCTAAAAACATTATTGTATTGGACACGTAGGACATCCAGCGATCTTTTCGAATAGTTGACCAAAAGATTACCGATATCAAAGATACTATAAACGGTTAGAAGGAATAGTGGGGCGCGTCTTCGTGGATTACACTAACTATATCATGTTATCCAGTAACTGGGTATTGGAGGTCAGATCGATGTAAAATGCTGGTATTCAGCTGCATCCAGGTAGACTAGAAGCTAACCCCGACATAGTTGGGAAAACTCAAACTCAAAGCATTTATTTCAAATAAACCAATTACAGGCACTTTTGAATTGTCAATGGGTCGGTCAGTCAGAAAGATGAAGCTAGTTACCCATTCCAAAGCGTAGTAGATCCCTATGGAGAAGAACGGGCAAGAAACTCCACGGACACTCTTTTAAATCATAATATTTTTACAAAATATTGGTAACATCGTTTATGTTGAAAATATACATGTGAGAACAATGTAGAAAGACGTGCACGTTAAAAAGCGTCCGTAATAAAAAGATAAAAACTAAAACAACTAAATTAAATATTAAAATTAAAAATAAGCCATGGCAGCTAAGAGACGACCAGTCCCAACTGACGGCGCCCGTTCACGAACATGACGCATGGATCAGCACCCCCCAAGGCTAAGCAGCCCTTCCCGGATGAGTTCCTTTACAAAGAGCTCTATATCCAATCTCATCAATATACCAATTAAATTCTCAAGATTAACAAAACATAACATCACGCCTTGTTTACCCGAAGGGTTGGACTGAGGTATATCTACAGTATACCCACATTTCGCCAGTTATGTTGAAGTCCAATGTTATAGGGGGCGAGCCTATTGCCATCAATCGGGCACAAATCTAGACTCCGGGCTGCTACTGAGAAATTCCAGATAGCAAAAAGAGGTCAAGAGTTCGCACCGAGGGTTCCGTACCGATTTCTTAAAAAGTGTGCTATTTAGAGACATCGTTTCCGCTCACACGAGCGCAGTGTGAATCGGGTCCGTGGAGTTATTTTACCTAATATTGTACGTGGTATGAGTTCTATACCAAGAAAATATTTTTTTATTATTAACGTTGTTCCATCACTATTAAGTAATAATAAAAAAATATTTTCTTGGTATAGTATACAATTTTAGATTTTTATCTATGCAAACTTATCTTCGATAAGAGGGGGGAACAGTATTTTTTTTTTTACATTTTTCATCAAAAGTCGAAAACTATGCGGCGTAAAAAAAAAGAAAAAATTGTTTGAGAATGTGCAAATAGAGCTCTTTCATATAATACCCCACATGCCCTAGTTAGCCTCTCTTAGAATTTTTAAGAACACTTTTCAGTCCGTGTTGCAAAAAAAAAAAAATTACATATTTTTATTTCTTTCTAATTTGCAACGTCATCTAAAACTGTTCCACATTTCAAGTTAATAGCGTTAGTTGTTCGTGAGATATCCAGCTGTGACAGACTGACTAAGTCGCACCATAAGGGTTCCTTTTTAGCATTTTGGTACGAAACCCTAAAAACCCAATAACACTTTGCCCGACCTAGGAATGGAACCCAGGACCTCATGCTTACCAGTACCTAGCGACCATTATACCAACGATCCTTAATTCTGATGAACGACAGGCATTTTAATTATTGCTTTTGAAAAAGTAATAAAAGCTCACTTGATTTTTGCCGAGGTCTTTTACATTTTTCATGATTCAGTGAATCAAATGTTCTTTGTAATTACTGAAACATGAGGCTCGTCTAAACATAGTTTCTTTTCATAGCTTTCCATTTTTAAAACCCGGAGGTTTACTGTACCGTTTCAAAAATATACAGGGTGATAATCGTTTTTATCCTCCATTATGAACAACTTTTACTATGGGACCAAACCTGAAATCGCGAAAAGAAATCAGCTGCTCCGTACATTTTGACGAGTTTGATGTAGATAAATGTACTGAACAGCTGATTTTTTTTTTCGCCATTTCAGGTTTGGTTCCACAGTAGAAGCAAGCGGTGCCACTGGAGCGACCAGCGAGCGCTACATCCAAGTTGGTCGCTAACAGCTGTTAGCGACCAACGACGAGCTAGTTAGGTACAGCTACCAATCAATATGCCTAACCTTTTGCCCAACTATGTTAGAGTCGGCTTCCAGTCTAACCGATGCAGATGAATACCAGTATTGTACATGAAGCGACTGCCTATCTGACCCCCGCAACCCAGTTACTGGGTAACACGTTACGACTTGCTAGACATATTACTGTAAATACCTTACATAAATATTCTCTCGACACTGTTATGAATTCTGAACTCAAACTCAAACTCAAAGCATTTATTTCAAATAAACCAATTACAGGCACTTTTGAATTGTCAATGGGTCGGTCAGTCAGAAAGATGAAGCTAGTTGCCCATTCCAAAGCGTAGTAGATCCCTATGGAGAAGAACGGGCAAGAAACTTCACGGACACTCTTTTAAATCATAATATTTTTACAAAATATTGGTTACATCGTTCATGTTGAAAATATACATGTGAGATTAATGTAGAAAGACGTGCACGTTAAAAAGCGTCCGTAATAAAAAGATAAAAACTAAAACAACTAAATTAAATATTAAAATTAAAAATAAGCCATGGCAGCTAAGAGACGACCAGTCCCAACTGACGGCGCCCGTTCACGAATATGACGCATGGATCAGCACCAATTAGCTCAACCATTTTGAAGGGAAATTAATGATCCAACACACACGCCACCACCAGCGAGACATTTGAGTGAGCATGACATACTCTCAACCGCCAGGGCACACTCAAGTCAATGAAAGACGTACCCAGTAAAAGGTAGCTTAATAGTAGCTACATAGTGCTCACACATGTGCTATGTAATTATATAATACTAAGAGAACATAATTCTTATAGCATAATCAGCCTATAATGTTCCTACTGCTGGGACTCAGGCCTCCTCTTAGTGAGAGGGAGTGGGCCGTAATCCACCACGAGGGCCCAGTGCGGGTTGGTAGATGTCACATGTCTTTGAATTTTTGATTCTAGGACATGCCGGTTTCCTCACGGTGTTTACCTTCACCATTTTTCAAACTCAACTCAAACTCAAAGCATTTATTTCAATTAAACCAATTACAGGCACTTTTCAATTGTCAAGGGGTCGGTCAGTCAGAAAGATGAAGCTAGGCGCCCATTCCAAAGCATAGTAGGTACCTATGGAGAATAACGGGCAAGAAACTCCACGGACACTCTTTTAAATCAAGATGTGGTTACAAAATAATGGTTACATCATTCATGTTGAAATTTTACATGTGAGAACGATGCAGAACGTTAAAAGCGTCCTTAAAAAAAAAAAAACAATTAAAATATTTAAATTAAATTAAAATAAGCCGTGGCCGCTAAGGTATGCCAGCCTTCACTGACAGCGCTTGTTCTCGAACCTGACGCATGGATTAGCTAAATTAAGAATTTTGAGAGTTCACAGTGGTGAGGAAATAATTTACACAAAGTAAAACGCCTGTCTGGGTTCAAACCTACGACCTACAACTCGTAAGTGGCGGCCGTTACCATTGGACCACCACTGCTCTCATAATTCATATACAAACATACAATTTGAAAGTTAGTACTTTCCCTACAAACGTAATCACACAAATGTAACTTGTTCTTTGAGTGGATTCTCCCCATTATAATTTAGGTACCTACCCTACAATAACATTGTTACAAGTTAGAGTTCGGAATAAATAAATTAATACCAATTTACGTCAAAAAACACTTAAGGCGCGGTATTAGCTCAATATTCACAAAAACTGGTTTCTTGGATTGTCGAGTATGACGTAACGCAATGAAACTATCCGACGCAAAAAATACAGTGGACAGAGAAGGGTTTAAAGAAAAATTTTAACTGAATAGAATAGTAAAAAAT
Source organism: Cosmia pyralina (assembly GCA_946251885.1). NCBI lineage: Eukaryota > Metazoa > Arthropoda > Insecta > Lepidoptera > Noctuidae > Cosmia > Cosmia pyralina. The sequence continues at coordinate 4,505,913 of OX276368.1, read as the reverse complement.
AGTTTGATATTCCCAATAAAAAATTTGGAAGTTGCTACACAGAAATAAACTTTGGCGTCGAACATCTCTGTATTTTCAGCGATTATGACATTCTTTTTTTAAAGAATTGAATAGAATTAGCATGTTTTTAAAACTTTAACCGGACAATTATTTAATTTATTGTGTATATTCTGAATAATCTGAAGAAAACCCGGAAAATAAATGCACATTCGTTGCAATGATGCACTGCTTAGTCACATTTCGGCAACACAAATATTATTTTCAATATTCAACCTTATTTCAAGCCAGCTAATGGTGACAATATATTACACGGTTGTGTGCCGTTTAACTTCTTGAAAGCTTTCTGCACCCCATGTGTGCATAAGGAAAAACCCTTTATATATAGTTAAAGGTATTTTTTTTCTTCTCTATATATTTTGATTCTCTATTTGATTGTTTATACATTTAAAATTAAAACCTTTATTGAAAACGAAGCAGTGTTTGGTCAAGTTGTGTACGATTGTAATTGGACTTCAGGTTCACTCACTGTTTATTGTTTAGGCTCATTCTTTGTTTTTTATTAATCTGTTGTCTGTATCTGTACCTAATGAATAAAATAAATAATAGGTATATAAGCTTATATATTATATAATATAAACGTAAATAAACATCATGGGATGGGAAAAAAATCATCCTAAGTAGTTGTAAACCTATGGGGTTCGCAACTAACCCCCCTCCCTCCTCCGCCTGGGGCTTTTGGGTTTACAAATTAGTATATTGTATCACCTGAAGAGAATCGTAGTCAGTCCGCGCCTTAACACTATACTTGTATAGTCACAAATAGAGTCATAATCACTTGAACGACCCTCACTAGTAGTTCTGTTTCGCATTTTAAACTGTACGGCCCCGCAGCTTTTTTTTTTTTTTTTTTGTAGAACATGTCGTAGTTGACCTTGAGAGGCCGTGACTATTTGCCGGTCAATCCTGTGACATGTGGCTGCCTTAAGCGAACTCAAAGCCTCCAGCCAGGGCATAAAACTTATCTGCACGCTTAAGCACCCCCTATGGAGTACGAACCTCGGCTTAAGGCGTCGCTGGGGGGAGGACAAGGTGAGACAGGCTGAATCAAATCTGGATAATTATTATTGTCAGGGGAATTTAAAGCTACTTCTTCACCGATCAAGGGACGGGGACTGTCCCACAGCGCTAGCAAACCTTTATTTATATGACGAGTTTAGGCTTCTAGATAGTTCGAGGATATTATTCGAGAACATTCTAGCATTTATGCGAATGATCTAGAATGCTGCAATACGACACTAACCATCTAGAAAATTGTGGAAGGGTCCAGAATGTTCCAGTATATCTATCACGAATCGATGTAGAAAGATCAGAAACGAATCGTACTTCTCGATAACAGATGGCACTGATTCTTCCTGGGTGGCACGCGCAATCTGTGCTTCTGCTCCTGGATAATAGATGGCGGTAGCGTGGAGTTTTCTTGAAATAACAATACAGCGATGTTTCTTAAATATAGACTCGCCAAACTTTTACGTTTGATGGCGAGACGTGCTCTTTTACATTAATCAAAAAAAAAAAAAAAAAAAAACAATGAACCACCTTACGTACACACAGCAGCAGGTCAAGCTACTACAAACTATCAAATTTTGTCATTCGACTTTGAATTTAACTAGCAACATTTTAAGGTTTAAAATCATTTAGAGAAATTCGACAGCTCGGCACAACCTGATGTGCCGCTGTCTGTACATACCTACTACTTATATAATTATCCTTTTATAGCTTAATCAATAAATAAATAAAATAAATAAATAAAATATTTATTACTGTACCAACTACATAGTTTATATATTAGTTTATGATTGGAATTTTAAGCATAATAACGCCTGTGTTAGGAGACTCCGCTCTTCCACAGCTTTGGCTGTTTGTACAACTTACAAATTACAAAAATAATTTTATTTAATTTTTTTTTTGTCTTAGGTTACATAATACACATACCTATCTTTTTTTTCGAGCGCGTGTTTCATCTATCTACTATCCTGTATAATGTTTTTTAATTTTGTTTCAAGTGATCCTTTACTAATTTTTACTTCTTCTCTTAATAAATCTATTTTGTTAAACACTTTAGGTACCAAATACTTAGATGTTCTCTTACCATAATAATTTATTATCTGTGGTTGAACCAGTTTGTTCTCTTTAGCCCTACGTGTGCTGTACTTGTTTTTAACATTAACTTTATATTCGTCATTGTAATAATGTTCCAGACCTACCATCATTCTCCTGCCCTTATCCCAATCTATTTGGGTTCGGCGCAACATGTCCTTTTTTTCCATACTTCTCTATTATTCGTCATCTCGGTAGTCACCCCCTTTCTAGCCATGTCATCTTTCACACAATCCATCCATCGTTTCTTTGGTCTTCCCCTACTCTTATAGCCATCGACATTCATACTCAAAACTTTCCTCACGACATTTTGTTCCAAACCTACCAAATAATCAAATTTTTTATCTATGGGTATGATTTTACAGATTATCGACCTACGTAACAATATGTACTAGTAGATAGGTATCGGACATGGAGGAGTGCCTAAAGGCACACGTCTACTTCAGACAAGAGTATTTAGCTCCAGTTTCACTACAGACTAGCTTAGATTAGATATTGCTGTGTTCAGTACGAAAATTGTAGCTCATACAGAATTCCTACTATTATTAAAACTGCGAAAGTTGTGAGGATGGATGGATGTTTGTTACTCTTTCGCGCAATAATTAGGTACTGAACGGTTTTTGAAAAATTTACTTTAAAAAACCGGCCAAGTGCGTCTCGGACCACGCACAATGAAGGGTTCCGTAGTTGGGATGAATTTATCTTAAGAACAAACTTAACATTGCAGTTGAAAAACATGTTCTCCCATACATTCCAACTGTAAATGTAAGTTTGTACTCACAATATTGATAGATTTACCATGTTATTTTAAGACCACAGACTTCTTATAGGTTTTCCTGTAATCTACAGGTAAAGATCTATTTTTTTGTATTTTTTTCAAAATTTTAGGCTCAGTAGTTTCGGAGATAAGGGGGGGAATGGTCAATTTTCGTCTATTTTCTTAAATAACTTTAAAACAATTTATTTTAAAATTATAAAAAAAATATATATTTGAGACCCTCATAGTAAGCCCTTTCATATGACATGCCACATGGTGTAGTTTCCAAAACTTTTTTTTTTAAATTTTCTTATTTGCCCTCCAAAAGTGACCTCTATAGGTATTCAAAATTCATTTATTTACTTTACCCGTCCGTGTTTGGGTCACAGAAATTCATATGTGTACTAAATTTCAACTTAATCGGTCTATTAGATTCAGAGCAAATTGGCTGTGACAGACGGACAGACAGATAGACAGACAGACAGACGGACAGATAGACAGACAGACACACGAGTGATCCTATAAGGGTTCCGTTTTTTCCTTTTGAGGTACGGAACCCTAATAAAGTAAAACTTCAAAAACCAAAAACTAATAAAATAACTTTCATACAAAACAAAGTCGGTGCCAAGCTATGGTGCATTGAAGAATTGGAAGACACCGACTTCAGAAAATAAACAAAATATATATTGGTGATGTTCCTCAGAAAGGTCAGGTGCATAATACTCGCAACCGACGTGCGTGTATGCCGAGATGTATGGATATAAACGAGGCAAAAGAGTATGTAAGGATCGTAGCAGGTGGCGTTCTGTAGTTTCTGCCTACCCCCATGGGAAGAACGCGTGAGTTTATGTTTGTATGTAGTTCTTAATCGTGTCCATCAAGGTGACAGGAACACATTATTTCAGTGTCCGGAATGTAATTGGGTCGCGTTGGCTTTTTGGGTATGGAACTATAGTATAAAAGTAAGTAAAATTTAAACTTACCGCGTTAAATCTCCTAATAAGCGCTCTGACAGAACTCCTGGAGGTTGTATGTGTAGGAGGTGTTCTTCTGATCATGTGACGCTCATTCACAGCGCCCAGGACACCTTCTCCGCCAAGATCTAGCGTTACTTGTCGTAGATAGTCGATTGGAGGCACCTGGAGACAAAATTGTGGGTTAGAAAGAACAAATAACTTTTATATAATCTGTTCCATAAGTAGGTACCTATATGTTATAAGCTTGTCGGATCCGGTCAATAGTACGGACGCGTAACGAATCGCAAGCGCGCCACTGGCGACATCACGTGAGGTGTCCACGCCTACAGCGCGCTTCTACAGAGTCGTGATATTTTAACCTGATGGCAAGAAGAATAGTCTAGAGTTGGATCGCATCGGGGCAACATCGGGGTTGGTACGCCACGGAACTGTATTCGATTCGTTGTGCTTAGTGTTTGTGTTAGATTGTGATTTTAAACACCGTGTATCGCACCCAGTGTGTTTTCATTGCACGAAACCCATCTTCTGCCCACGTGTCTGTCTAAATCTAACTGAGTAAATCCTGACGTTCCGACAAGCTTATAAGTGTTCAAGTTAAAATCTTACATAAACACTCAATAAACTGAATTAGTAACACATTCATCTGTATCAAAGGTTTAAATTATTTTTCAATACACTTCCTCGACAACTGGTTCATATAGCACTACGATTAGGTTCACAATGCAATGTATTTCACGTGTGCGATTTTTGATTTTCCAATACGTGTGCGGGAATAAAAATTGCCACGGATAACTTATACCTATACTTAGTCCAAATTGGTTCAATGCCTCTATTCGTCCTCTCTATTCGGAGGTGAATGTTTTTTTTTTAATCTCGGCAAAGAGATATGCGTCTTTACGGCGTTAAGATTTTTTGAATATTTAAATAATGTTTATAAATAGAATATCATCAAAAATCATGATTATTACAACAAATTAACATTTATTTGTGTTCTAAACTCAAAAATATTTGAATTTTCTATTCTTCATATTTGGCTGTTTATCGGCTTTATACCTTTGCTTCTCCTTCAACCTGGCGAAAGCAAAGCGCGGAAAAAAAGAAAATTTAAGCCATAGTTTCCTAATTCATGACAAATTTTTTTTTTGTTATTTTATATTATTTTTTCAAAAGTGTATTGAAAAACGACGTTTGAAACACTTGGACATGTTTTATAGCAGTAGTCGGCTCAAAAACAACCTCGCTTGCGGCTCGGGTGTTAATTCCGCCTCGAATGCAATAACAAACATTCTCCACTTGTATCAAAATGTACTATTATATCTCACCAGTTTCACCAACAATTATTATACAGGACGACAGGGATATCGATGTTACCATGGATTCAAAACATAATTCTAGAATCTCGTACGCTGAAATTTTTCGTCGGTTATTTAAAAAAATCTGCTATTTCTTACAAAAGAGCAATACCTACGCGGTTAAAATGTCGCATCTTTGCGAGAAAAACGTGCTATCTCGAAAAATGCAATTTTACAGGAAGCGATATTATGTAAACTTTAAAAACGAGTTATATAATAAACTTTTAAAAAATTACAAAACATTCTACAATCGAATATCTGGAAACATACGGACATTTTAGAAAACTTGGATGCCACCCTCAAAAATGCTTTAGAAAAAATTCTAAATTTAAACCTCGAGGACAATTCCTGGACTCAAGCCACTTTACCTATTAGATCTGGTGGCATCGGAATATGAAAAATTTCTAGTGTAGCTCTTCCGGCTTTCCTTTCGTCGATGCACAGTATAAAAACCTCTGTTCTCAAATCCTGAATACGCCAACACCTGAATTGCACTGTGCATCTGACGCAATAGAGGCGTGGAAAACTCTCTGCCCCAATGAAAACTTCCCGAAGGAACCAACGAGTCAAAAACTTTGGGATGTTCCATTGGTGCAGAGTCTACAAAAATTTGGTTCAAAATTCTTCCAGTGACCAACACCGCGCAAGACTTCTAGCTGTCTCTGCATTTGAATCGGGACAATGGCTACACGCCCTACCGTCTGCCAACCTCGGAACGCTGTTCGACAATGGCAGCTTCCGCATCGCCGTCGGTCTCCGACTGGGTGCTGCCATCGTCGAGCGTCATCGGTGTTCATATGGCAGCGACGTCGACAGGAACGGACACCATGGACTATATTGCCAACGCAGTGCTGGCAGATTTTCCCGCCACGGCTCCATTAACGACATCATCAAACGGACGCTTGCCACTATCAATGTTGCTGCTCTATTAGAACCTTTAGGGGTGGTTCGTGATGATGGCAGGCGTCCGGACGGCCTGACGTTGATCCCCTGGGAGCGGGGAAGGGCTCTTGTTTAGGACGCTACATGTGTCGACACGTTAGCCCCTTCCCATCTCAGCGGTTCGGTTTTAAGGGCCGGAGCCGCGGCGGAAGCCGCAGAAGAGGCCAAGCGACGCAAATATGTGACTCTTTCTAGCGACTACATATTTGTACCGCTTGGCTTCGAAACTTTTGGTCCATGGGGTCCCAGTACAAAAAAATTTTTCAAGCAATTGTTTCCTCGATTAGTCGACGCCCCTGGTGACAGGAGGGCTGGCTCATTTCTCGCACAGAGGATAGCTATTGCTATTCAACGCGAATGCAGCCAGTGTTCTTGGCACCATGCCTCATGGACACCCACTTTTGTTAGATTTTTAAGGTTTAGTTTTAGTTTTGTATTTAATTTTACCCTACATTTGTTATTTAAATAAAACCATGATTATACTTTTTAATCGAATATTAAATTGTCGAATATTATTAAAAAGCACCTGTCCCGACGGTTACACCTATTTGGCTAATTCTTTTTTTGTTGTGTTTATAATTGTCAGGAGAAGGTTTATATGAAAGAAAATGTTTGAAAAGTTGCCGGGAAAATTGGGAAATTCGGGAAAACTGAAAGTGTATTTTCTATGGGAATTTTGTGTGAATTATTGAAATATTGATGGGTCCGTGGATGGGTGATCATCTTTACATACCGAGACTCCTCCGTGCCTCGGAAAGCACGTTAAGCCGTTGGTCCCGGCTGTCATTCGTGGATCTTTGACAGTCGTTACGGGTCGTCAGAAGCCCGAAAGTCTCACAATCAGTCTTACCAAGGGGTATCGTAATACCCAGTTACTAGGTTGCGGAGGTCAGATAGGCAGTCGCTCCATGTAAAATACTGGTATTCAGCTGCATCCGGTTAGACTGGAAGCCGACCCCAACGTACTTGGAAAAAGGCTAGGCTATCGATACACATCGCGTTTGTGGAGTTTACTAGCCAATTTAAAATAACCCTGTATTTATTTTTCTTTGCCACGATATAAGCTGATAAACGGCTCTGTGATTCATCCGAAATGAAAGAAAAAATCACATCATTGAATTCCTGTGACATTACATTTACAAATTTGTTCGGCAAACATTCAAAGTCGTATGTAGGTTGTAGGCCGCTCAAATATTTGTCTAATGGCTCACGTTCGTTGTTTCAAAATAACCATTGTTTTAGATGTGAAATAAGGAGGCCGTATACGAAATTTTTACGATTTTGCTGCTTTGCGTGATATTACAGACGTCATTTTACAGATAAAATACAGTTTCTCTGTAAGTTTTAATGCAAAACATGAAAGATCATTTCAATATGCGAGAATTAGGTGATTTTTTAATGACATATTTTTAAAACTTTTCTGGAAATATATTTATTTTGTACTGAAGTTTATTTCTGTTATTTTCATTTTATGAGCGAGAGTTCTAAGTAGCCGAAATCAAAAGTAATTCGTTGCCAATTTTCTCTAAAATTTGACTAAGTAAAATATTTTTTTACTCAAAAATTTTATATATTATAAAAGTAATAAAAAAAGATTAATACATTGTATAGACAACTGTCACAAGAATACATTGTAATTTTTCCATACCCTTTAGACGTCAAAAGGATTCATAAATAAAATATGTGATATTCTTTATCTTTTACAGCAAAAATTCACAAAACAGTCGCCGGTTTAGGTCGATTTATGAAAATTAAATAAAAAAAATAATAATAAAGTATCTCATTTACTAAATCATAATTTAAATGATCTTTCATGTTGTGCATTCAAACTTATAGAAATACAGTATTATTTATAACTGTAAAATCACGTAAATCAGCGAATTCGGCAAAATTTCGTGTCATCATCTGCCTAGCCTTTTCACAACTATGTTGGGGTCGGCTTCCAGTCTAACTGGATGCAGCTGAATACCAACATTTTACATGGAGTGACTGCCTATCTGACCTCCACAACCCAGTAACTGGGTAATACGATACCCCTTGGTAAGACTGGTTGTCAGACTTTCAGGCTTCTAACGACCCGTAACGACTGTCAAAGATCCACGAATGACAGCCGGGACCAACGGCTTAACGTGCTTTCCGAGGCACGGAGGAGTCTCGGTATGTAAAGATGGTCACCATGGTTGTACAGTTTCTCACTAAATGTACCGAAGTAAAAATTTTCATTTCGGTACCATTTTTGAGAAGCTGTACCTATCTAAAATTATGTTTATAGTTTAGAATCGTACCATGCACATCTACCAACAATTCGGCCAGTAAACATTATAAGAATGCAAAGCATTTTATTTAATAAACATACTTTTGTGTAAAAAAGTAATGATTTGACTACCCATTTGTAACAGCGTCCTTAAAGTCAGCGTTACAGTTATTGTCATATTTGACATTAACCTTTACTTTAAATGCTATTTGGTACAACCCAGCGTTATCAAATCAAGTCAAAATTTTATTAAATCGGACAACATACGATCCATAGTGTTAGTAATATCTTATAAGTTGTGTTAGTAAGTAATATTATTATTTAGAGGTAATTTTGAAATGTGTTTGAAGCATTTTGCACAGAAGATGACCAAGTAAGGTACAAGTTTCTCACCTGGCCATCCTCTCCACAAGATGCCTCAAAATGGGAGAATAGAAACTCGAAACTCTCAGTCACTGTTTTTAGAATGCAGTTGTTACTGCCCCGGGTTATAGTTACTAATGTTGCGATTTTTTTTCGGATGATCGCATGAAATCCGTCAGTTTGGTTCTGTGCAAACATTTCTGACGCACTACAGAAACGGGGCTGTCTCAAGAGCATTCTGAAAATATTATTAAATTCAACGCATAAGACATCTAGCGATCTTTTGGTGTAGTTGATCCATAGATCCCCCGTGTACAGACACTGACAGTATGCCTTGAATAGCGTTATCTTGACCTGGTCGGTACAGCGGGAGAATCTACGTGCCAACATATTACTTCGGACCGCCCTACGCTCCCTCTCAATATCTGTATTAATTATATGCCCCAGATATTTAAATGTGTTCACTCTTTTTATGTTCAAACCATTTAGGGTAAGATTATGTGCATAGTCTGTGCATTTACCGCATTAGTGACAGTGGTTACAGATAATCAAAAGCCCGAAAGCCTACAACCAGCCTTTTTTTTTTTTTTTTTTTTTTTTGTGGATGGGAAATCATCAAATAACTTCTCCCGCTCTGGGCAGAGCGGGAGGGCGTGTCAGACTTTTACTGACTAAAACCCACCCGTGTTCCTTCAGTTGCCCGTGCCAGGGCCACGGTATCTCTTTCGAACTACCCGCGACCCCGGCGGCATCGGCCCAATGGACCCCGTCACTGCTGACATCTCTTTGAGGCGCGCGTGGAACACAACGCGCCGTCGACCCGGGCCTGGTCCTTACCGGACGGCGAGCTGCCCATTACTCGTCGTCCGCAAGCCCGCGCCTACGGTCCTACAACCAGCCTAAGTTTATAAATCTGCGGGGCAATTACCGTATTTAAAGAACGTTTTCATTCTAATCACAGCCTCAAACTGCTAAGAAATCCTTTAATTTACATAAACTTTAGACAAGTTTTTGACACTGTTTATTGCTGAGATGAGATGGTGACTTGAATTTTAGCGTTATTTTATTACGATAATAATTGACCTTTAAAAATAATGTTGTCCCATTTGCCATTTCATTTCTCCAGAGAATGGCTATGGATGGAATTTAGTCCGTTTTCTAACCATAACTTCTTAGTTGCATGAACTTTGAAGTGTTCGAAGTTTGAAGTGTGAAACATTATTTTAATTGTAAGTAATTAAAAAAAAATTAAGGTTATAAAATTAACTTCAATTGTCAAATGAAAAAATTTATGTAAGGCGATTTAAAATAAGAATTTTGGGTTTAAGTATACAAAAAACATTTTTTTCGCGATTTCCAGGTTTGGTCCCATAGTAAAAGTTGTTCACAATGATGAGTACAATGACCTATTAAAGAGGTTGTTGGTGATTTATAAATAACCCTACATATTTAATTAGTATTATTATGTACTTCTTTTTGTATATATTTACATAATTTTACATAATTATAGCCTATGTCCATCTAGACCAACGTATACCTTTCAAATGGTGAAACAATTTTTCAAATAGGAGCTGTGGTTCCGGAGATAACTCTCAACATATACACAAACTCATTAAATTCGATCTCTCTCTTTATAAGACTACAAGCTTATGCCCGCGACTTCGCCCACGTGGATATTGGAAAATATCCCACGGGAATGTACTATCGGGAAATCCTTCCTTATTCCTTGTCTACATTATAAAGGAAACCTCTGTGCAAAATTTCCGCTTTCTAGGTCCAAGGGTTTGGGCTGGGCGATGAGTCAGGACTTCTCTTTTGATTTATAAAGATTATCATCATTTAACTAGCCTTTTCCCAAATAGACTAGAAGCCGACCCCAATGGGTCGGCTTCTAGTCTAACCGGATGTAGCTGAATGAAATGATAACCAGTACAGTTTGTGAATACAGGCATTGCCTCTCTCAGCCTCTCAGCCGTAAAACGTCTCAATGCAGAAAGTAATAGCATTTATAGGAATATTTGCCCCTTTACCTTTTATTATGAGATTACTCCAAAAGCTCTCATCTATGCACTTTGGCGTACACATAATAATATAAATATATTATTATCGATTGATTGATTGAATTATTGCAGTAAATAATATTATAGGTTATAAAGTACCTTCTCATGATACTCGTACGATAATAAACGTCGGAAACAGCAGATTTCATTGGTCGCGATTTCATGTTTGGTTTAATAATAAAAGTTGTTTCATCTTCCTGCCCTTATCCCATATTACTTGGGGTTTAATAATAAAAGTTGTTTGATATCATGATTACCTACAGTCATTGTGTCACTAATTACCAGTCACCCTATACAATGTGTCTGTTTACGATATGGTGATAATTAAGGGTGTGGTTTAGATTATCAAACTGAACAACTTTCTCCCGGGGACCAACATCGGAATCGCGAAAAAATTATCAGTCGTCCAATACATTTGGTCGAGTAACCATTGAAGTTTTGTAAGGGATGACTGTTTTTTTTTTTCGCAATTACGATGTTGGTCCCCGGGAGAAAGTTGTTCAGTTTGATGGACTGTACCACACCCTTCATTTTCGCCATAACCATAACCATAGGCATAACCGTTAACATTTAAATGATGTTTGTTTCTGTAAGTACATTTTTTAAGACACTTCAATCTGCCTAGCCTTTTCCCAAGTATGTCGGGGTCGGCTTCCAAACTAACCGAATGCAGCTGAATACCAGTATTTTACATAGAGCGACTGCCTATCTGACCTCCATAACCCAGTAACTGGGTAATACGATACCCCTTGGTAAGAATGGTTGTCAGACTTCCGGGCTTCTGACGACCCGTAACGACTGTCAAAGATCCACGAATGACAGCCGAGACCAACGGCTTAACGTGTTTTCCGAGGCACGGAGGAGTCTCGGTACGTAAAGATGGTCACTCATCCACGGACCAACCCCGGCAAGCGTAGCTTAACCTGATGGATCGACCCGTGCGGCTGTTATTACTTAGCCACGAGGTCCTTTATGACACTTGTATGCAATGATATTATATGTAAAAAGACGTAGATAGGTTACCGACCCAACATTCGGTGTTCAAAAACGGCACAATTTCGTACGATTAGATGACATGTGGAAGTAGGACGGCATGTCTTAATTATCGGGAGCGAAAAAGAGACAAGACGACGAAAATGTGGCTAATTAGCCAGATTATGACGTGCCACTTGCGGAGCATGTGTAACCTATCTACCTCTTTCTACATATAATATCATTGCTTGTATGCGTCAATTTCTGGTCAGTATTTTAAAACAAGATGGCGTCGGCAGTCGACGATCACGAATTTAAATGTTGAATAGTGTGGTGGTTATTTTTTTGTTTTGTTTTGTATTATATTTGTACTGTAATGTCAATGTATTGTTTGTTGAGAGTTGTGTATGAGTCATGTAACTTGATTGAATAAATAAATAATTAATTTCTTAGCTGACTGATCCCTGAGAAGAAATTACGAAATAAACAAAAAAGTCATGGTCTTTTTAAAGTCTAAACATTATATTATTAAGATTGTATGTCGGGATTGCAGCTTCGAGTTGACCTGTCCCGACAGACGGCATGCATGCATCAGTCATCGTGAAGCTCAACCCTATTTTAGGGAGCTCAATGACCCGTCACACAACCTAGCAAGATCTGCAAGACTTTAGCGTAGACCATATAAAAAAAAACCTGTTTACTGCACTCATTCTCTCTTCTTCTCAGTCTCACCAAAAGGTGTGTATTACCCAGTAACTGGGTTCTGAGGATCAGATAGGCAGTCGCTCCATGTAAAATACTGGTATTCAGCTGCATCCAGTTAGACTTGAAGCTGGCCCCAACGTAGTTTACCAACTATGTTTAGTGCCTACCTGACCCCCATAACCCAGTTACTGGGTAACACAATACCTATTGGTAACTGGTTCTCAGGCTTTTGGAGTCGGATCAATTAACTGTATCCATGGAGTTTCTTGCCCGTTCTTCTCCAAAGGAACCTACTACGCTTTGGAATGGTCAACTAGCTTCATCTTTCTGACTGACTGACTCCTTTTCCGACAGTTCAAAAGTGCTTGTAATTGGTGAAATTGAAATAAATGCTTTGAGTTTGAGTTTGTGTTCTTTCAAACCTAATACAGATTAGAAGAACTTAAGAAGCATCTAATATTTAAATTTTGCTCTTTATTTCATTACGCAAGGTGGAAAAACGAATGCCGCATGGAAGGAAAATACCTTTAATAACATTGAAGACAGCAAATTTTCCACGAGGGGGACTTTATTTATTTTTAACTTATAGCTTTTTCCGCGTTCGCCTTATTCCGTCTTTGTAAGCTTTCCTTGGGGAAACTTTTATGAGATACATAATAAATATGGTGTGGTATTCCAGGGCAAATTCTATTTATACACGCCAGGTATTGTTTGCGGTGCTATGCTGTATTAAAGTTCACTTCACCTAAGTTTTCACGGTGAGATTTGTACAGAATAGCATTGCAGCCGGTCTATTCTGTAAAAATCTCACCGTGAAAACTTAAGTGAAGTGATCTTAAAGTGCACTGTCAATAGTGTCAACCTCTATGGAATGAAGGCTCATTTCACGCTCACTTCACCTAAGTTATCACGGTGAGATGTTTACAGAATAGCACTACAGCAGTGCTATTCTGTATAAATCTCACCGTGAAAACTTAGGTGAAGTGAGCGTGGAGTGAGCTGTCAATAATGTCAATCCAATCTAGCATTAGGTAGAATGACAACTCACTTCACCTAGGTTTTCACGGTGAGATTTGTACAGAATAGCACTGCTGTTCTAATTTCGAAGTGAAGTTTATAGAGCTGGAGATTTTGATAATGTTCGAGCCGACATATCCGCCATATAATGCAATTTATTATTTTATCATTTTTATAATACCAATTTTATCAGTTTTATTTTTATTATAATGAATTATTATTGTCTTGTGTTCTTAATTTTAATAAAACCACATCAAAATACTTTTGGTAGTTTATAAAGTGTAATGCAGTCTCATGATTTTGCTATGTAGGTGATATTTATTAGATATAGTTTTATTATTATTTTATTATTTTAATGTGGTAATATTGATATTGGGTATTTATTTTTAGTGTTTTAATTAATCACAATACAACACACACACGCATGTGTTAGATAAATGTAATTATTATGTGTCTAATATTTAAAAATAAATGCTTGAGATTACCTTGATTCCGGAAGTTAGTTCGGTTGTGATTAGAATCATCGAATCATTGTAAAACAACCTTTAGATTATTAGAATAACTGTTTGTTGGATATTGACATCTGTCACATTTACGAAGCTTGAGACCAATGTAGAAGTATCTAATTTGATTAGTTATTGTGTTTACGAAATATACCACTCTTAACTTCTCAAAATCGTACAGATGATGATACTATAAATAATTAAATAATATTTGATAGTAACTGTAGTATATCTTAGAATTAATATTGCTATTTTAATATAACTGGTTGTTTGAAACGATTGATACAAACTGTCAGTTGATGTTTGATGGGAAGGGATAAATGGAAGGGGTGGTAGGATATAAAAAGGATTGTAATGACATTCTCGAGGCAGTTGCTCAGTGGATGTTCAAGTGGCTAGTGCTAGTGCCGTTGTGATGTGAAATATATCTACCAGGTGTCATGTAAGTTACGTAATTTCACATTATACCTTAAATATTGTTATTATGTTGCTATTATTCTGAGTGATAGAATTAGCTGTTTGAGATAACTATAAATTGTGGAAATATAAGAAATGTGTTGATAGAATACTATAATACTGTTTCCATGGAGTTTCTTGTCCTTCTTCTCCATGAAGACCTAGTTTTGCGAACGGACAATAGCTTTATCATTAAAGATGAATAATTATTGACAAGTCTAATTGAAATAATAAATAACTAGTCTTGTCTTTCTGTGCTTTTCTTGAAATCCTTCCCTTACACACCATATTCATAATATTTTCATACACAATAAATAACCAATAACCATTCTGACATTTAAGGCTTGCTATTAGCCTAGTAGCTATATATACGCTTATAATTATATATTATATCAAATCTAACATCAGAAGTGGGATAGTGCTCAGTCTCACATAACATATTTCTAATGAATTTTATTTTGCTATTTTCATGATCAACGTTGGAGCAATCGTGTTCTGCTGGAAACCATTGGTAACGGCGGGTCGTTGACTCAACCCTCATCATAACGATGAAAACGTGCTGAGAATTATATGGTCGAAAAAAAAAATGCAAGTGTTCACGGAAAGTTAATTTAAAATTGTTAATATTATTGCTCTGTTGGTCACAAATTATTGAAGTTGGTAATGTCATAAAGTAAATGAAACATAATCGTATTTTTATATTAAGAAGAAGAAGAATAAGAAGAATAAGAATAATATTTATTTGTTTAAAAACAAAAAAGAAAAGAAAAGCGAAAGAAATAGCGAATATCACATAACTTGCTGATAAAAAAATATGACAAGGTTGAAGGTTATTAATAATTAGCTTTATTTTATTATTTTTCACGTTCAAAATACTTACTAGTAATATTGTTAAAATAAACTTATAGTTTTGTCGGAACTGATCTGTGTTTCTTGATAATTTTGATTCGGCTTATTATTATAACCTTTTACTAAAAAGTAAGGTACCTACAGAGTGACCATATTAAATATTTGCAATTATTTAATAGAAAATGTAATAAGGATGATCAATACAATTTGCAATGATATTGTCAGGTTGACCGAGCGGTATATTGTTTTGATTACTTATTTAATTAATACAAAAAGAGCTTGTCTTGACTGTTGTCTGGCATTCACTGACTGCGGGTGATTGAGCTTCACCGACGGCGGGTGTTTGGCCGCATACAGTAAGATGTGATTAAGTTTCACACTATGGCCGTATTAGATAATTACAATTAGTTGACTATGACTATGCCGCTGGTAGCCTCCTATTTGGTGTCGAGTCGGCTCTCAGACAGCGGATGAATGTGTCTTAACATGTCTATGTAGTTGACTTATGTTTATTGACCGCTGGGCGATCGTTTACTTGGTGCTTGTCTATCTCACCAGCAGCGGGTGAATGGGACCAGCATGACGAGGTAACCGATAAAACTTTGTTTCCGCTGGTCGGTCATTTGCTTGGTGCAAGTCTATCCCACTAGCAGCGGGTGGAGGGGACTTGACACGTCTAGGCAATTGGCAAAAGAGTAAATTACAATTGTAGAAAGATGGTAACTAATGTACTTCATGTGCGAAGTACTTGTCAGTTTGGCCGTATTAGATAATTATAATTAGCTCACTGTGACTATGACTATGACTGTTTCCGCTAGTCGGTCATTTGCTTGGTGCAAGTCTATCCCACTAGCAGCGGGTGGAGGGGACTTGACACGTCTAGGCAATTGGCAAAACAAAACAAAACAAAAATGACAGTGACAATGACAAAACCAAAGTAAATTATAATTGTAGAAAAACGGTATCTAATGTACTTCGAGAGCGAAGTACTTGTCAGTATGGCCGTGTTAGATAAATGTAATTATTATGTGTCTAATATTTAAAAATAAATGCTTGAGATTACCTTGATTCCGGAAGTTAGTTCGGTTGTGATTAGAATCATCGAATCATTGTAAAACAACCTTTAGATTATTAGAATAACTGTTTGTTGGATATTGACATCTGTCACATTTACGAAGCTTGAGACCAATGTAGAAGTATCTAATTTGATTAGTTATTGTGTTTACGAAATATACCACTCTTAACTTCTCAAAATCGTACAGATGATGATACTATAAATAATTAAATAATATTTGATAGTAACTGTAGTATATCTTAGAATTAATATTGCTATTTTAATATAACTGGTTGTTTGAAACGATTGATACAAACTGTCAGTTGATGTTTGATGGGAAGGGATAAATGGAAGGGGTGGTAGGATATAAAAAGGATTGTAATGACATTCTCGAGGCAGTTGCTCAGTGGATGTTCAAGTGGCTAGTGCTAGTGCCGTTGTGATGTGAAATATATCTACCAGGTGTCATGTAAGTTACGTAATTTCACATTATACCTTAAATATTGTTATTATGTTGCTATTATTCTGAGTGATAGAATTAGCTGTTTGAGATAACTATAAATTGTGGAAATATAAGAAATGTGTTGATAGAATACTATAATACTGTTTCCATGGAGTTTCTTGTCCTTCTTCTCCATGAAGACCTAGTTTTGCGAACGGACAATAGCTTTATCATTAAAGATGAATAATTATTGACAAGTCTAATTGAAATAATAAATAACTAGTCTTGTCTTTCTGTGCTTTTCTTGAAATCCTTCCCTTACACACCATATTCATAATATTTTCATACACAATAAATAACCAATAACCATTCTGACATTTAAGGCTTGCTATTAGCCTAGTAGCTATATATACGCTTATAATTATATATTATATCAAATCTAACACATGCATGTCATATCATTTCATTTTAATTAATTCTCTTAAATCTATTCTCTCCTTGTGTTAATTAGTTAGATTATTCTAACCTTAGATTCTAGCGTATGGCACTCGTGGGTTGCAGCTGAAAATCAGCGTCAGGTGGTACACCTTGTGTTGTCATCTGACAATATGCTGAGCTGAGGCCCTTTTGGCATTACAATCTTTGTTTTATGTTTTTTTTATAATTTTAAGGTGTATTTATGTTTTTTATAATTTTAAGGTGTATTTATTTATTTTTTTGCTGTAATGCCAATTAAACGCATTTTTCTTTCTTTCTTTCTTTCTTTCATTGATAAATCTTATTACATAAAACAAAAAGTAATTAAAAAAATTAAAAAAAACCCGACTGCGGTTATATTTTTGTATTGCGGTATATTTTTAAATGGGTCCCGCCTGCTTCCAACATTTATTTAATTTAACATGGGCTTGTTTTTAGCTTTTCAGTTTTTTTAGCTTAAGTTTTTTACCGCAGTCGGGTTTTTTAATTTTTTTAATTACTTTTTATTTTTTAACTTTTAGTTTTACTGTCGGGTAATAATCCAGCTTTTTAATTTACAAATGTGAAAATGAAAAAAAAATGAATGGAAAAAAAAATGAATGAATGATGATGATGATGTGTGAAATGTGATGTGTGTGTGTGTGTGATTTTGCAGGGGATTTAGTTCTTGGTACGTGTTTTTTATGATTTGTCACTTCGAATTACTTTTAACCATATACGTTGTATATATTTTTGGAATCTCCTTTTAAAGCCCTTTATTTTGATACCTAACTCGACAGATTTTGAAAAAAAAAATTTTTTTTAAGACAATTAGGCGTCAAAAATCCGCCATTTTGTTTTTTTTTTTTATTTTGATATACCCAGTGTCACTCTCACAGTAAATACGAATCTAACGACACCTCTCAAGCTAACATCCATCGAGCCGTTCAGGCCGCAGAGCGTGCCAAATAATTATACATACATACTCTCGAAAAACATAACCCTCCTTCTGGCGCAGTCGGGTAAAAAGAAAAGTCCCGACTGACTGACTCATCAACGCCCAGCCCAAATCAATGGACCTAGAAAGCTGAAATTTTTCACAGAGTTTCCCTTTATAATGTAAATAAGGAATAAGGAAGAATTTCCCGGTAATACGTTCCCGTGGGATATTTTCCGAGATAGGTACCTACAGTAGCCAGGTACTGCACGCCAAAGTAATATCGAAATATCCAGTTGGTTAAAAAGCAATTACTCTTCCCCAGAACTCTGAATTCTACTTAGAACCTTGAACACCAACTACAAACTTAATAAACTCAAACTCAAACTCAAAGCATTTATTTCAATTAAACCAATTACAGGCACTTTTGAATTGTCAAGGGGTCCTATGGAGAAGAACGGGCAAGAAACTCCACGGACACTCTTTTAAATCAAGATATGGTTACAAAATAATGGTTACATCATTCATGTTGAAATATTACATGTGAGAACGATGCAGAACGTTAAAAGCGTCCTTAAAAAAAAACAATTCAAATATTTAAATTAAATTAAAATAAGCCGTGGCCGCTAAGGTATGACCAGCCTTCACTGACAGCGCTTGTTCACGAACCTGACGCATGGATTAGCTAAATGATCCAACACGCGCCACCATCAGCGAGACATTAGAGTGAGCGTCACATACTCTCAGCCGCCAGGGCATATTCAAGTCAAACAAAGACGTACCCAGTAAATGGTAGCTTTAGAGTATGTACATAGTACTCACACATGTGCTATGCAATTATATAATACAATGGAGATTGAGTCTATACAATGCAATGATAGTCTTACAATCTTCAGCAGCTCCAACAGTATCAATACAGCTAAGAACTCACAGCAAGAAGCTACATCGAAAATAGCTTTCAGCGAAAATGGCAACAGTGCAAAAAGATACAACAGTACGCCAATATTTCAAAATCAAACAATTTACCTAGCTTTTTCCTAACTATGTTGTGGTCGGCTTCCAGATGCAGCTGAATGCTGAATATTACATGAAGCGTCTGCCTATCTGACCTCCACAAACCAGTTATTGCGTAACACGGTACACCTTGGTAGGACCACAGATTAATACAGATGGGACACTCCGCAGTTTAAGTATGAAGCTACAACTATGCGGCGGGCTCATTTCACTGGGTCAATTCAGTGTAGCTGCCGCGCACCGGCTCGCACGTTAGTTCGATACTCACTCACGTGCCGCGTCGTAAAAGAAGACAACCCTAACGAGTCAGAAGGTATAAGAGTTACGCGATAGAAAGAGAGGCAACTTATAGGTGAATATAACTGTGGGTCATGAAGCGTTGTGCGACCTGAATTGCACTTATTGTGTTGTAGCAAGAGTCGCTTTTTATTTAAATGTTTTTGCGGAATGTTCCATCTGTATTCAGAAATCTGAATTTTACCTAAAACCATGAACACCATTCGCTAATAAGCTATGGACTCCTTGTGTACGGGTGAACCTTTATTAAAGAGTCTGGTTAGTAAAAATTTTAAAGATAAGTGCAACAAAGAGTATGATAAATTATTCCTCATCTGTAAAATCATACCCACAGATAAAAAAACTTTTTTTCTTTCAAAAACAACACTACAAAGTGAATAATAACTTTAATTTCGGATGTCGGTATCTAGTTAAATGTATTTTCGTTTTTTGCCACCGACTTCCGAAATTAAAGTTATTTTTCACTTTGTAGTGTTGTTTTTGGAAGTTGGTTGTATTTTTTTGTAAAAAAGTTTTTATTTTTCACTTTTTAGTTGTGTACCTACCTACCCCACACAAATTCTAATACCACTACCTGCAAAAGAAACTAGAACATCATCCTTATAAAAGTGGGGAAAAAATACGTATTATTGAAGCTAACTCAAAAACTGCCCAAGCAAATTTAATCAATTTTATATGGGACCAACTTAGATGTATACCCTCTCAAATAAAGCAAACATTTTTAAATCGGATGTCTCTGTAAAAAGTTATGCGTGGTCATACATAAAAAAAAAAACGCGTCGTATTGAGAACCTCTTCCTTTATTTTCGTCGGTTAAAAAGTAGATTATTTGGTACGAGTAGGTCTGGAATATAATTATAATGATGAAGAAAATGTTGAAAAAAAACATAGGTATGTGTCGAATTGAGAACCTCTTCCTTTTTTTTTCGTCGGTTAAAAGTAGATTATTTGGTAGGTCTGGAATATAATTATAATGTTGAAGTTAATGTTAAAAAAAAAAACATACGTGTCGAATTGAGAACCTCCTCCTTTTTTTTCGTCGGTTAAAAACAAGTTCAAACGTAAAAGTTTGGCGAGTTTAGAATTAAGTAACACCTCTATAATATAATTTCATTAAATAATTAAAAAAAAAACCAACAACAAACTTATAAGCAAAAAACACTACATCGAAAATGGTTTTCAGCGAAAATAGCAACCAAAAACGTACACTACACCCAAATTTCAAAATCAATCAATCTGCTTAGCCTTTTCCCAAATATTTTTTTTCAAGCGCGCCGCTTCCAGGTGTGCCTACCTGCCCTTACGAGTGGGTGCTGACTTATGCACACCCTCAATACTAAATCATATTGAATTATGGGCCATTACAAAACTCTTGCCGATTTTTGTCGCCAGCTCTCAGTCTATTTGGGTTCGGCGTCCAGTCTTACCGTATGCAGCTGAATACCAGTATTTTACATGGAGCGACTGCCTTCCTGACCTCCACAACCCAGTCAATCTCAAACTCAAAGCATTTATTTCAAATAAAAAATTACAGACACTTTTGAATAGTCAAGGGGTTGGTCAGTCAGAAAGATGAAGCTAGATGCCCATTTTCTTCCATTCATCTTCATTCAATCTTCTCCATAGGTACCTACTACGCTTTGCGTACCTATGGAGAAGAACGGTCAAGAAATTCCAAGGACACTCTTTTAAATCAAAATATGGTTACAAAATATTGGTTGCATCATTTATGTTGAAATTATACATGTGAGAACGATGCAGAACTTTAAAAGCGTCCGTAATAAAAATATTAAAAAAAACAATTCAAAATTTATATTCAACTAGCTGCGCCCCGCGGTGTTACCCGCGGTTTATGAGATACACTAAAACGTGTATTATTTAATCGGTGAGAAAAGTATTCACAAAAAAATTGCTCATCCCACGGGAACACTACATTTTTTCAGGATGTAAAGTAGCCTATGTGTGCTATGTGTATACAGGATGTCTGCTACTTCCACACCAAATTTTATCAAAATCGGTCGAGCAGTTTGAGTTTGAAGGAGTAACAAATATATTAGAATTCCTTGCTCAACCCACGGGGGCACTACATTTTTTTCGGGATAAAAAGTAGCCTATGTGTTAATCCAGGGTATAAGCTGTCTACATATCGGATTTCATACAAATCGGTCCAGCCGTTTGAGCGTGAAGAAGTAACAAACACACACACACACACTCACACACACACACACAACCACTCACAAACTTTCGCCTTTATAATATTATTAAATGTGATGGTGTGATTATTTATTTTTGTGATCTTCGTGTGCTAGTCACAATAAATACTTTTTCTTTCTTTCTTTCTTTCTCTATTTTTTCGGGATAAAAAGTAGCCTATGTGTTAATCCAGGGTATAAGCTGTCCACATACCGAATTTCATCCAAATCGGTCCAGCCGTTTGAGCGTGAAGAAGTAACAAACATACACACACACACACACACTCACAAACTTTCGCCTTTATGATATTAGTGTGATAGTGTGATTATTTATTTTTGTTTTGAAAATTTTATTATTGTGTTTTTTGTTAAGTTAGTGATCTTCCTGTGCTAGTCACAATAAATACTTTTTCTTTCTTTCTCTATTTTTTCGGGATAAAAAGTAGCCTATGTGTTTATCCAGAGTGTCAGCTACTTCCACACCAAATTTCATCAAAATCGGTGGAGGCGTTTGAGTTTGAAAGAATAGCAAATATATTTGAATTTCTTGCTCATCCCACGGGAGCACTACGTTGTTCCGGGATAAAAATTAGCCTATGTGTTAATCCAGGTTATAAGCTGTGTACATACCGAATATTATCCCAATCGGTCCAGCCGTTTGAGCGTGAAGAAGTAACAAACATACACACACACACACTCACAAACTTTCGCCTTTAAAATATTAGTGTGATTATCCAACATTATTAATAATGACCTCATGATTTGGTAAATCTGAATTTACCAAATAATGAGGAGCTCGTGGCTAAATAATAACAGCCGTACAGGTCGAACCATCAGGTTAAGCTGCGCTTGCCGGGGTTGGTCCGTGGATGGGTGACCATCTTTACATACCGAGACTCCTCCGTGCCTTGGAAAGCACGTTAAGCCGTTGGTCCCGGCTGTCATTCGTCGATCTTTGACAGTCGTTACGGGTCGTCAGAAGCCCGAAAGTCTGACAACCAGTCTTACCGAGGGGTATCGTATTACCCAGTTACTGGGTTGTGGAGGCAGTTGCTCCATATAAAATACTGGTATTCAGCTGCATCCGGTTAGAAAGGAACCCGACCCCAACATAGTTGGGAAAAGGCTAGGCAGATTGTTTAATTTGGTAAATGTGAATATAAAATTGAAATTCATCACTTTTAGCAGTTGTTATTAATAACTCACTACTCTCGTCGGTAAAAGTCATCTTCCTGCCCTTATCCCATATTACTTGGGGACGGCGCAACACGTTTTCTTCTTCCATTCTCCCCTGTCAACCGTCACGCTATCATTCACTCCCTTCTCTTTCATATCATTCCTCACACAATCCATCCATCTTTTCTTTGGCCTTCCTCTGCCTCTCCATCCATCAACATCTATATTCATCACTCTTTCGTAATAAAATAAAATAAGACTCGAAGTAATTTTTCCTGTAGGTACGTATTTATTTATAATACCACAGTACTTACAAATACATAACAAAAAAAAAGTTTATTTATCGGTACTAAGGTTACATTATTAATAATCACCGGTAAATGTGATTAATTTCTTACTTTTACCTCGACTTTCGGTAATTATTAAGTAATAATGATAGACAATTATTAATAATTTTCAATTAATCACACTTACCGTAACATACATACAAATGACAGTCAACGGCTTATACGTGCTTCCCAAGGCACAGAAGGGTCTCGGTATGTACTGGACGGTCACCCATCCATGAACCGACCGCGGTAAGGACCCGTGCGGCTGTTATTATTTATCCACGAGCCCCAACATTTATTTTCCTTTTTTTCTCTCCGAGATAAGCGTGTAAGGTAAGTCTTATTTATAGGCGTTGAATCAATTCTGAACTGTCGACCTTTTGAACGTAGGAAATAGGATTACGGTGGTAGAACCACAGAGCAGGAAGTTCAGTAGGATAATGTTAATAAACCATTCGAAGTTTGGCCGTAAATTATTATTTATTGCTACATGCTGCCTGATAGGGTAGTTTGAACGTGAAAAGCGAAGTACTTGTGTAGCTAGGAATATGTGGAATTTAGTTAGCAGTTTGATTGCCTATTTGGTATAGTGCTCGCAAGCGCTACTGCTGAGCATGACGGCTAGGTTCGATTGCCGGATCGGGCAAAGTGTTATTAGGTTTTTTTATCTGTAATTTATCAGTAGCAGCCTGGTGTCTGGATTTTTGTCCGATTGATGGCAATAGGCTCGCTCCCTACTGGCGAAATGTGGGTGTACTTTAGGTACTATTGGCAAAACTTAAGCATGCTCAGTTTAGAAAATATTTCTGCGGTAGCGCAGCTAGTGACAGACCACACCCCTTCCTGGTTTCGCCCAATTAAAGACAATATGCATTTGTGTGAGTACAGGGCGTGTAACAAAAATAACAACACACATTAGCAACAAATCAAATAAAAAACAAACGTGCATCCTATTGGTCAAAACGCATGCTCGGGCTATCGAGTCGTGAGCCGTGCTATGCGATTATCGTTTTAAAGGTGAGTATGCGGATGTTTTGTCAATAGTATATCTTTGCCTAACCCAACGGGGAATCAGGGTTGATGTTATGCTAAGGACGTAAAAATATCGCTGCGGGATTTTGTCGCGCACTGGATTTTCAACTCTCGGTGTTGAGCCGAGCTTCGAAAATCCAACCTAAAAACAACAGAGTGAATCCCAGCGCTACGAAAAACCACACTGTTGGATTTTTAACTCTCGGCGCTAAGCAGAGCGTTAAAAATGCAGTGCGCGAAAAAAAATCGCCGCGATATTTTTACGTCCGTGCGTACGTCGGCTAACTGTTACTAGAAATGTTGGATTTGGTAGTAAACAAAATTCCTTTATCTTATTACAGGGTGAATTTTGGAAGTGGGCGTGGATGGTCAAATCCGAAACTATGAGGAATAGCACTCAAAGGAGCTCGTGGCTAAGTAATAACAGCCACACGGGTCGATCCATCAGGTCAGGTGTATCAGAAAGATACGGTTAAATTTAAGGGTGTGATACAGACCATCAAACTGATCAACTTCCTCCATGGGAACAGCATCTTAATCGCGAAAAAATAATCAGCTGTCCCATTCATTTAGGACGAGTGGGTATTGAAGTTTTGTACGGGACAGCTGATAATTTTTTTTTTGAATACCATGTTGGTCCCATGGAGGAAGTTGTTTAGTTTGATAGTCTGTACCACACCTTCCTGATACACCGTGTATAAGAATGCGTCTAACCTGTGATATGTGCCTATCCATCCTCTCCCCATTTTGTGGGGCTAGGGAAAACATGGTAACCCCATGATCATGGGGTAGCGGATTGGTAAAAAGTACAAACTACAATGTTTAGTGAATCAATATTGTCCACCCGTATGCAAATGATTAATCCGGTTCGAATAACACCCTACATAAACTACAAACAGTTGTATCATTGACATTTTGACATGCATTGATTCCTCCAAACAGTAACATTATTTGTGTACCCCGAATACATTGTTCGCAAAAAAAGCCATAAATTCTCAGAAAACTAGAACATTTAGCCATTGCCACGGTAAAATGCGACCAGAATAGATTTAAAACACATTGTGACCGACTTAGTAAGCCGACTAGTTAAGGGACCTTACTCACTACGCGGTCGCGACCACGACTGGCCGTGGTCGTGGTCGCAAACTTGGTCGCAGAAGCTCAGACCAAGATGTTGACATTCATACTAAGAGCAAGATTCACATACGAATTTAAACTTCACTTGTATAAAATTAATGTTCTAATTTGGATGAAACGCTTACTCACAATCACTTCATCGTCTGCCTAGCCTTTTCCCAACTATGTTAGGGTCGGCTTCCAGTCTACCGGATGCAGCAAAATACTAGTATTTTACATGGAGCGACTGCCTACCTGACCTCCACAACCCAGTAACTGGGTAATATACTATATGGGTACTTGGTAAGACTGGTAGTCAGACTTTCGGGCTTCCGACGACCCGTAACGATTGTTAAAAATCCAGGAATGACAACCGGGACTAACGGCTTAACGTGATCTCCGAGGCACGGAGAGGTCTTGGTATGTAAAGATGGTCGCCCATCCACAGAACGACCGCGGCAAGCATAGCTTAACCTGGTCGATCGACACGTGCGGCTGTTACTACTTAGCCACGATTACAATTGTAGTGAAATTAAGATTGTATGGTGTACTATTTATTTTTAATTAGTTCGATAAATTAGTATACTGAGATTTTAGGAAGTAAGATTTTTTCTTTTTATACTATTTACACTTTACATACATACCTATTAGATGTCTATTTTATTTGATTATAATACGTGATTTTTTGTATGGATCAAAATGTTGGGCCACAAAAGGGATGAATGAAAATCAATTGCATGCAGCTGAGATGAGAATGCTAAGAGGGATGTGTGGTGTTACACGAATGGATAGAATAAGAAATGAGTACATAAGAGGAAGTCTGAAAGTGGCACCGGTGACTGAAAAGTTGTGCGGAAATCGGTTGTCATGCTATGGGCATGTGATGCGGAGGAGTGAGGAAAATGTCGTGAGTTTTGAGTATGGATGTCGATGGCTATAAGAGTAGGGGAAGACCAAAGAAACGATGGATGGATTGTGTGAAAGATGACATGGCTAGAAAGGGGGTGACTACCGAGATGACGAATCATAGAGAAGTATGGAAAAAAAGGACATGTTGCGCCGACCCCAAATAGATTGGGATAAGGGAAGGAGAATGAGGATTAAGTGATTGTTTCATAATGTTTTTACCTGCTCTCGCCTAAAATACAGGGTGTCCTAGTAGTTCAGGCAATTAACACTAGTGAACTTGACATACATTTAAGCAAAATTGTATTTACGGTTTTTCATTTTAACTTGAATAAATATTTTTTTTATATAATATTTATTTACAATTACTTATAAAAATATACGAATATGAAGATTATACGCAAGAATAAGGTTTACATGCAGGATGAGGGCTTTCTATAGTCTGTTTTTTTCTATTTAACAAACGACTACCGAGTGACTGCGTTGCTACTGGTCCACCAAATCAACATAAAGTCCGTTCCACGCAAACCAAACGCTGTATTTACATGTACATTCAGTTGAGTCATCAACTACCTGCGCGTCGCACGTGTTTTAGTGAGGAACCAGACGATATTGTTTGTGCGTGAGTCATGGCGGACATTGTCTCCTGTACAGTAAATTTTAGAATTATTCAATATGAACGGGCCTTAACAATTTCAAAACAAAACAAAGGCATTGGCCTCACCCCGACCAATGACCCATCTCACTCTGTCAATATCGGAAATGTGCGAGAGACATAACTCAGTACTCGTTTGTTAAAAAAATAGACAAGTATAGTAAAGTTTACAAAGTTTGTACACAGTTGGTCGTTGCGGTCAGGTGTACGATGCGTATCTATTGGGTCACTTTACGATACTTTATTTAGAGACGCTACCAGTGGTTGTGGTCGTGTTCGTTTAGTGCGCGAGGTCCTTAAAACATCGACCCGGTCTAAATTTATACGCAGTCGAGCCATTGTTATTATAACTTCGTGATTGTTTTGAAATTTAATATCTACCTACTGGAAAATAGAGACTTGTTTTAATGATAACGTTTTGCTATAATTAAATGTAGGTTTTCTTTAAAGGTCGTCGGTTTTTTGTTTAATTATTATTATTAAACAGTCTTTTATAAAGCTTTTATTTTTTAAACAGCAATACTTGTAAAGAAGAATTTTTCCATTTTAGTTTCCAAGATTTGAACGACAAATTGAATCTTTTGACAACCTGCATATTTTGTGGTTCTGAAAACATCACTGTAATGTAATTTATTGCACCTGACAAATCAGGAAACAGGAATAAAGGAATGGAATTTGTATTTTATTGCTGCAATAGGAAACGAGGAAAGCGCAATTTTAGCGCTCTTAGCCGACAAAAGATTATTGAGTCAATTTGAGATGCGAATTCGTTGTGCCTCGGACAACCATCGGTTCCAGATGCCATTCGCAGATCATTGACAGTCGTTATGGTTAGTCAGAAGCCCGAAAGACTGACAGTCTTACCAAGGGGTATCGTAATGACCAGTAAGTGGCGCGTAGGCCGTCGCTCCATGTAAAATACTGGTATTTAGCACATTACAGTAGCCGGATAGACTGGAAGCCAACCCCAACATGGGAAAACATGATGAAAACAGAACAGATTTGCTGGAATCATCATTCTCTTCTTGCCTATATCCATGGGCGTACCCAGGGGAGGGCAGGGGGGGGGGCAGCTGCCCCCCCCCCCCCCGGATCTTGTATGACTATGTAATGTTGTTGAAAAAAGTTATATTACAGTCACGTCACGTTGTCGTCCTCGTCGTCGTGGACTTACTTTACAATTATGTGCCAGCACATCAAGCTACCCCAATCTGTCAAATTTCTTTGATAGATTTTCAACTTTACAACAAAGGAATAAGGTTCATATTCAATTGGAAAAAATTGACAGATTGAGGTAGCTTCTGTACAATTTGCATTGCATTTATGCTGATTACTATTATTATATGATTATTATTTATTTATGCTGAGATGGGAGCCTTTTTGGCCTCGCACAGGTCTCTTTTTTTTTATTCTGATTTCTTTTTTTTGTTTTTTTTGCTTTTTAATGTTTATTTTGTTACTTTTATATGCTCTTTTTTAACTGTATTTCCTGTGCGTGTCCCAAATAAAATATTTTTCTTTCTTTCTTTCTTTCTTTCATTTGCATATTATGCATTAATTTTAAAAAAAACCGCGCTGCGCGGCCTTAAACCTGTCTTGTATTAATCAATGAATTAAGCGACTGCATGCTAAGGGCACCCCCTGTGATATACGAACCTCGGCTTAGGGCGTCGCTGGGGGGAGTAAGGGACAGGCTGGATCATATCTGGATGATTATTATCTGCTACAGGCTCAGATACGCCACCAGTTGGCACTCCTTCACCGATCAAAGGTCGGAGGGAATTACGTGGGGATCGTCGTCGTAAGGGACCTCGGCGGCGAGGACGGATGTAGATTTGTGAACTGTACTGGTGGCCCTACTTTTCTCCCAGAGGAGAGATAAGGGGTCATTGGGGTCGGTGAGAACATGCCTTGGAAGGCAGACTTTTCTGATTTTAGAAGGGATATAACTAGCGGATTCGACAACCAGAGGGGTTGCGATGGTACGCGGGGGTATTGAAGAAACGCTTGTAATTTCGATGGATGGTTGGGATTTTAAGGTCTAGGTGGAGAATTTCATTCCGAACGATCTCTGAGGTGCTTACAAATAAGTCTCTCATAGATTTTGCCAAGGACATTGAGCAGACTGACGAGGCGAAAAAAAAACACATGTGGGGAGAACCGGATTAAAAAAAAATTGATTTGCCCCCCCCCCCCCCCCCCCCCTGGGCCAAAAGCTGGGTACGCCCATGCCTATATCCCAACTTTTTTGGGTCGGGGCACAACATGTCATTACCTTCTATACTTCTTTATTCGTCGTCATCTCGGTAGTCACTCCCTTTCTAGTCATTTCATCTTTCACACAATCCATCCATCGTTTCTTTGGCCTTCCTATATCTCTTATAGCCGTCTACATTCCTACTCAAAACTTTTCTACCTTTTTGACGCAGCCGTGAGGCACATACTATTGTTGTTAAAACATTATTTTCACTTTTTTTTTAATAATTGTGTTTTGTGTTTCACGAACTGAGTCCAAATAAACATTATTCTTTCCTTTCTTTCCTTACGAGATTTGCTCAAATGTAAGAGAAAATTGAGCAAAGCGTAATTTTAGCGCTCTCAGCCGAGAAAAGATTATTAAATCAATTGTAGAATGATGCCAATTTGTTGTGGCCGCGCTTGGGGCACCGGCATTATCTGATTTGTGTTAGACTGTAAATGTTCACTGTTAAAATCATGTATAGTGTGATTGCGCAGTAGTAGCCCGCTAAATTCAAATTTTCTTGCGATTTTTGCAATTTGCAGATCACTATCAGGTTGTACGTAGACAAAAATGCATAATTTTCATCAATCTCTCTAAGTTAGATTTGTTTCAAAATGTCATGATTTTCGAAATCAAACTAAGAGAGAACAAAGCTAACTTAGAGAGATGTATTGATGATTCTTATCGTATATCGGCACAGCTCATCATTTTCTTCCATACAATCATGTCTATTGCCGCGTTTGGTCCGTGAATGGGTGATCATTTTTATATACCAAGACCCCTCCGTGCCTCGGAAAGTACGTTAAGCCTTTGGTCCCGGCTGTCATTCGTGGATCTTTGACAGTCGTGAGGGGTCGGCAGATGCCCAAAAGTCTGACAACCAGTATTACCGAGGAACTGGGTTGTGGAGTTCAGATAGGCAGTCGCTCCATGTGAAATACTAGTATTCAGCTGCATCCGGTTAGACTGGAAGCCGACTCCAACATAGTTGGGAAAGGGCTAGGCAGATGATGATGTCTATTGGCCGTTTCAGCAGTGGTGGCCCAGTGGTAACGGCCGCGACTTCCGAGTTTGTAGGTCGTAGGTTCGAACCTCGACAGGCGCTTTACTTTG
Source organism: Cosmia pyralina (assembly GCA_946251885.1). Lineage (NCBI taxonomy): Eukaryota > Metazoa > Arthropoda > Insecta > Lepidoptera > Noctuidae > Cosmia > Cosmia pyralina. The sequence continues at coordinate 4,475,588 of OX276368.1, read as the reverse complement.
TGTGTAAATTATTTCATCACCACTGCTCTCAAAACGGTGAAGGAAAACATCGTGAGGAAACTGGCATGTTTTAGAACTAAAAATTCGTAGACATGTGACATCTACCAACCCGCACTGGGCCCGCGTTGTGGATTATAGCCCACTCCCTCTCATCGAGAGGAGGCCTGTGTCCCAGCAGTGGGAACGTTATAGGCTGATTATGTATTGGTCGTTTCTCAGAGTTTTTACATGCTGCCCAGCTATGTCATCTTTCACACAATCCATCCATACTTTAATTTATTTGCCTCTTTTCTAAAATATCATCGAAGCAGTCGAATAAAATATTCAAACTTGAATCGAAGTGGGTTGTCAGGTTATCCAATAACGGCGGCGAATCTTTTGGAGCGAGACAAATTGGCATTTGACGATTTATTCTAGTGGGTAGATGTCACAAGAGAAAAATTGTATTCCATTCATCTAGCATTTGGGCTAAGTCCTGGATTTGGCGTGACTAATATTTTTGGCATTGGTCTCCGTTGCCAAAATACACCTAAGTGACTGTTCCTAAATTAGGCTAATTAAATAATCGTTTTTTAGGGTTCCGTAGTTAACTAGGAACCCTTATAATAGGTCTTTACCTATGAAATTGCCGTTTTGTATGAAAAAATTTAAACGAATTTTTTTCATTTTTTTTTTTTATTTATTTTTTTTTTTTTCAATGGTGTGCATAATAAAGAGTATTCTATTCTATTCTATTCAAAAAAACATGTTTTCATTTAACAGTTTTAAAAATTTTGTTCCGTGTGAGCGAGAGAGGTGACGAAATGCAACATCCCTCTTAATTTATTTCAATTAGCAACACAGCCAACTGCCATGCCGTTGAAATAGCATCATGTTGGGAGAAAATGGGGCCTAGCGTACCTGCACCCTAATTGTGTGACACATTACCAATCGGAGTTGATTTCAGTTTGAAACAAATTGCTAATCCATTGCTTTCTATGTTGGAAAAATTTGTCTGCTCGACAACGTAAATAACGCAATGAATGTTGTTGAACTGTCAAAATGGAACCAACTCCGATTGATAATTTGTTACGCAATTAGGGTGCTGACCTTGCGCTCGAAGCCGCTCGGTCAGTTCGCATTATGGGGTCGATTATAGTGATTGTAACAATGAGATTATAAGTGTATGCCTATTTTGATATTAGTAATATACAATCTATTAGGCATTGTAGTGTGTAGTGTGTTAAGTAGCTATATTATGTATTTAGTTTAGTTAGAACAGACACATGTCAGTTAGGTTTAGTCGCTAAATGGTGCCGATTCTGTTGTGCACAAACTAAACTTAATTTAGGCTATTGCTAACTTTTTCTCTCTATTATGACAAGAAAAGGACAAAAGTAAATTAGAGCTGTCAAATTAGTTAGAACTAATTTTTCCATTAACATTTAGACGACACGTAAAAACATGTCGACTAAAAAACACGGTGAAGCGCAAGGCGTGAACTAGTTTGACATCTCCAACTTAGTTCATAGCTATAGCCGTCCTTTTCTCGCGCTGCCTGTTAGTAAAAGATAACGATTCTCTAATTTTAGTTTAGTGCGTTCACAAGAGAATCGGCACCAATATACGTCGTACAGAACACTCGTCTTTTGTTCATACGTATAACCACGTCCCTCTACATGGCGACCCTGCCAGAGGCACGGTGTGGATTGCGTCGCGACGAAGGAATGTGACGGTGTCAGCATTTTAACCGTGGGACCGCGTCGCGTCGCCCTTCGTGCATTAGGACAGCGCTGGTGCATCGAAAAGGATTACAGTTGAATTTTATTATTATTGGGTTGTCTTCAGACTTTCTTTTATTCAAAAATAATGGGAAAAGAGTGTAGCAAATGCATATGTGAAAACAGACAAAAAAAAGCGGCCAAGTGCGAGTCGGACTCGTCCATGAAGGGTTCCGTAGCAGCAAGTAACATAATATAAAATATCTTGTAGTTCGTTGTAACTTTGATCGTTGTTTTATTAATTGAGTTGATTGAATGAAAGGTAAATTGCGGTTTACGATATAAGACGTATTAAAAAAAAAAACTACTTACTAGATCTCGTTCAAACCAATTTTCGGTGGAAGTTTACATGGTAATGTACATCATATATTTTTTTTAGTTTTATCATTCTCTTATTTTAGAAGTTACAGGGGGGGGGGGGCACATATTTTACCACTTTGGAAGTTGTGTAAATATCTTAATGCGGTTCGCAGAATACTTCTACTTACCAAGTTTCAACAGTATAGTTCTTATAGTTTCGGAAAAAGTGGCTGTGACATACGGACGGACAGACAGACATGACGAATCCATAAGGGTTCCGTTTTTGCCATTTGGCTACGGAACCCTAAAAAGGAGGACTCCGCGCCACGCGTATCGAAAGTGAAGCACCGTACCGATCTATGTGTGCGTGATTTGACAAAGACGCCGTCATGTCACATAATGGCGGTCGGCATACTATGATGTAAATGTGTGCGTGAGGCGTCCTGGCGTACTTACGTGCTTCACTTTCGATATGCGTCGCGCGGAGTCTATCTTTTTAGGGTTCCGTACCTCAAAAGGAAAAAACGGAATCCTTATAGGATCACTTCGTTGTCCGTCTGTCTGTCTGTCAGTCTGTCAAGACCCTTTTTCTCAGGAATGCGTGGAGGTATCAAGTTGAAATTAATATAAAATACGCAAATTTATGCTCTCTTGGAGTCCTAAAAAACTCAAGCTTCTATGATAACGCAATAAAAAAATACGGCCATTTTGCGACACATTTTGATACTCGCAACTGTCGCAAGAAAATCAAAACCTATAGGGTACTTCTCGTTGACCTAGAATAATGAAATTTGGCAAGAAGCAAGGTCTCCCAGCACAAGTAAAGGAAAAAGTCCGAAAATGGCTAATTTGTAGTTTTATGACTTATTTTTTTTTTTTGATCCATTGTTAATTTTGTTTTTGGGATAAATTCTTTTCAACTACGGAACCCTTCATTGTGCGTATTCCGACACGCACTTGGCCGATTTTTTTTTATTTTATACGTCTATGCTATTAGGTATAAAGAGTGGTTTTATTAAACAAGCGACATCAAGCGTGCACGCCATCTCTTCGTTAAATGAGATAGTGATCAAACGCTCGCGTCTGATCACCTTTTGACCTCGTACAGGACACTGTTTTTTTTTTCAATGATCGTGTGGAATTTAGTTTGTGATCTTCCTGTGCGAGTTCCAATAAATACTTGTTCTTTCTTTGATATTACACATTCCATACTAATATCATCACACTAATATTACAAAGGCGAAAGTTTGTGAGTGTGATGTATGTTTGTTACTACCTCATATGTAGGAGTTCACCTAAAGTACGAGTAAAACCACGCGTAACAGCTAGTAAGTATAAAATAAGGGTAATAATGCCTTACCTGATAGAAGAGCTGGTATTCAGTATCGGTCAACCTGAGAGCCACCTCCTCAGGAAAACGGAGAATATTTTTCAAAGATGCCAACTCTTCGTCATTAGTCGTCTCCTCTGGTGCTGAAGAACCTGGAAGAGAAGGCAGTATTAGGTGCCGATTGGTTGAAGTTTACCTGTGGTTTTGAATTTGGAAAATGTGCTGTCAACTCTTATGTTAGGTCTTCTGAATGGTTGATCTAAATAACAAAATGAAAAAGTAAATTGCCAATCGAATAACTAGACGTCAGATTTGGCAACAGATAAAACAATTAATGAGCTCACAGAAACGGTGGGGTTCTCGACAGTTTCTAAGTCTATGTAAAAAGTGGTCATCAACTGCCTAGGCTTCCCCAACTAAGTTGGTGTCGGATTCCATTCTAGTCGGATGCAGCTAAAAATACCAGTATTTCATATGGAGCAACTGTCTATCTGACTTCCACAACCCAGTTACTGGGTAATATGTAACCCTTGGTAAGACTGGTTGTCAGACTTTCGAGCTTCTGACGACCCGTAACAACTGTAAAAGAATCCACGAATGACAGCCGGGACCAACGGCTTAACGTGCTTTCCGAGGCACGGAGAGGTCTTGGTATGTAAAGATGGTCACCCATCCACGGATCAACCACGGCAAGCGTAGCTAACCTGATCGATCGGTCCGTGTAAAAGTTGACATTGAAATAAATGTCAATACTTTAATTTCTCCTCAAAAACTTTAGTACAGTGCGCGAGGCCTAAGCTGAGTTTTGCATTTGTGTGAGTGCACATAGATAGTGTAGGTGTGATTTCCGGCCTAGAGCGTGACGCGTCCTTTGCTTAGTTTAAAACCGGTTCATGCTGCTTTTTGGCAATCGGCCTGAGGCGCGGTGCGTCCCTCGCGAGACGCAACTCCGCTTCTTTGGTGAAGACTGTATTTGAAACTCAATTCTCCCAAAATAGAGGTGCTACACAACACTTTTCTACTTAACCTTTTGCCAAACTCAAGATCTAAAAAAAAAGTCTTTCAAGATATCAGTTTACAGAATACAATTTCAAGGATATTTAGTTTGAAAGTAACAAGACTCTGGCCCCAACCTTTTCTTTGAGTCCGGATCGATGTTTGAAAGTATTTCGGGGTCAAAGAAACCTGACTTGGCGGGTCTGACTGAATTTCATTTTCGGGTATCGGCCGTTAGGCACCTGATCCACCCGCCGACGAGGATGCGACTAGCTAACAAAGATTTTCTCACACAAGAAACATATAAAAGTTTGAGGGCATGTGTGAGTAAAAGAGATATTACATAAATTAATAGTTAACACAGAGCCGGCGAGTATTCGTTTGCTGTAGTGACAAGAGCTATCAAAGAGAGTACTTGCTTAGTGACCCTCGCTTGGTGGGCAGAACACTCGCTGCTCGCTAACTCGTTTATAATTGCTAGCTTCTGAGGTCCTTGGTTCGTTTCCTAGGTCAGGCAAAGTGTTATTGAGTTTTTCTATCTGTAATTTCTCAGTAGCAGCCCTGAGCCTGGATTGCGCCCGATTGATGGCAACAGGCTCGCCCCCTGTTACATATAACTTAAACTATCTATCTTCTATATAAATAAATGTATCTCTACCGTCTATGTACATATATGAAATGGGAGTGTTTGTTCCCTGTAACCTGCATTTATTTGAAAAACTACGCTCTCGCCGTTATCAGAATACCATTCATGTTACCTCTCATAAAACCGCATTTTTCGGTAAAAGTGTGCTAGGTATGGCCCCAAAAATATACACTTCTGGACACATCTTTTGGCCCACCTTGTATTTTCAGTTTCGTTTGGTCCTAGCTAAAATTTTATATTAGGTCGAGCAAAAAGTTTTTATGCAGTTTTGAACCTGGCACATTCACAATTTCATTCAATAGTCTTTTTTTGAATTTCGAACACAGAATTTAAAGAAACAAAAGACAATTTGGAGCCTGTTTGTTGATATCAAACAATCGAATACTAAGAAAACTTGGTTTTATTGGTTTACTTGGATTTAATTCTTGAAAAAGTGATTGATATCTTTGGTTTTGCAACAAACATTACTTATTCTTAACATTAAGGTGAGGTTCTATCAATAATCTATGGATACTTCACCTGAAGTCGCCGCCCAAGCCGTGGCACTTATTCAGGCCGGACACAGCCAAAGAAACGTGAGTGCTCAACTTAATTTAAGTCGATCTGCGGTCCGAAATGTTTATCGGAGGTACCTAGAGACTGGCGGCTTTGTTCGTCGCCAAGGAAGGCCACGATCTCGGGTCACAACTGAAAGGCAGGATCGATTCATCGTGACGACCAGCTTGAGAAATCGTCACCTTACCTCCATTGAGATACAAAACCAACTTCGCGACTTCCACGGAGTATCTGTGAGCGCTCGAACTGTTCGGAGAAGGTTAAAAGAACGCGATATGGTACCACACAAGCCAGCTAATGGCCCCAAACTAACGCGAGCCCACCGAACAGCGCGCCTTCATTTCGCACGCAGTCATTTAAATTGGACACAGCAAGATTGGAGCCGTGTACTCTTTTCTGATGAGTCTAAAATTGTGTTACATGGCAATGATGGAAGGAAGAAGGTCTACCGACGTAAGGGAGAGCGTTTCGCACAATGCTGCTTTGAAGAGAGGGTTGCTTATGGCGGTGGCTCATGGACTGTCTGGGGCGGTATATCCGCGAGCGGCAAAACTCAACTTGAGGTTGTTACAGGACCACGGCTGCTAACATTAAATGCTGAAAGGTACATTCGTGAGTGCTTAGAACCTCACGTGATACCATACGCGGACTATGTGGGCCCAAATTTCCTTTTTATGCATGATAATGCAAGAGCCCATGCGGCCGGCATCGTCAGGGAATATCTTCGGGATGTGAACATCACAGTTATGGACTGGCCAGCCAGAAGCCCAGACATGAACCCCATTGAGCACATGTGGGACGAGCTAAAAAGACGTGTTAGGGCTCGTCAGCCAGTTGCCCAGACGATGCAGGAGTTGAAAACTGCCATAGAAGAGGAATGGGAGATGATCCCTCAAAATTTCATAGAGCGGTTGATAAACTCTATGCCTAATCGTATGAGAGCTGTGGTAGATGCCCATGGAGGCAACACGCGTTATTAAATTAAACCTTTATTTGATAAAACATGTTTTTTATTCAAAAATCAATTGCCTTTAACAAGGCGCATATCCGACTTGTTAGGCGTAGCTCCATGTCGTATGGTATTCTGAATTCAAATTTAAAACAATACGATCGAAAAGATGGTAAAATGTATCAGGTTTAAAACTGCATCAACAGTTTTTGTTCAATCTACCAATCATATTTCGGTAGGGGCCATCGAAACCTAAACTCTAAGGTGGGCCAATAGATGTGTCCAGAAGTGTATAACAGTATACCAGCAGCTATTCGAAATAAAGACTGTCTGGGATTCTTTAAGAGGTGTTTGTTTAAATTACTTTTAGATAGATGTTACTACTCCATCACTGAGTTTACTACTGATAAACAGAGGTATGACGATCCCGACTTGCTAATTAAAGGCTTATGATTTTATTTATTTATTTAGTAGGAATGTGTTATATTTTATTGATGATCTGTTAACCTAATTGACATATTTTAAATTGTATTGTTATTGTTTTTTTAATTTTACTGTGTGACATGCTTTTTTGTGTTAATTTTTGTACGCCATATACTTATTAGCAAAACATAGCGCGCACGTTTTTCTTTTTTAAAATATACTATCTGTAATCATACCTATGTTTTACAAAATAAATGATTGATTGATTGATTGTATTTATATAAAAAAAGAAGTCCTGACTGACTGACTCATCAACCCCCAGCCCAGAAACCTAGACATAGAAAGCTGGAATTTAGCACAGAGGTTCCCTTTATAATGTAGACATGGAATAAGGGTTATATTCTCGTGGTCCTACTATTTTTAACCGACTTCAAAAAGGAGGAGGTTCTCAATTCGTCGGAACCTTTTTTTTTTTATTTTTTTTTTATGTATGTTCCCCGATTACTCGAAGATGGCTGGACCGATTTGGATTTTTTTTTATTTATTCGAGAGGTTACACATCACAGTTGGTCCCATATAAAATTGATTAACTTTGCTTCTGTAGTTTTTGAGTTAGCTTCAATAATACGTATTTTTTCCCCACTTTTATATGGATGATGTTCTAGTTTGTTTTGCAGATAGTGGTATTAGAATTTGTGTGGGGTAGGTACACAACTAAAAAGTGAAAAATAGAAACTTTTTTACAAAAAAACACAACCGACTTCCAAAAACAACACTACAAAGTGAAAAATAACTTTAATTTCGGAATTCGGTGGCAAAAAACGAAAATACATTTAACTAGACACCGACTTCCGAAATAAAAGTTATTTTTCACTTTGTAGTGTTGTTTTTGGAAGTCGGTTGTATTTTTTTGTAAAAAAGTTTTGTCCTACCAGTAGGTCCACGAGGGTATGTTTGGTTGTCCTACTGAAGTTTTGAAACTAAAATATACCTCCTGTATAAATAAATTTGATTAGGTGTGGGGGTATCTCAGTTTCAGTCGTCATAATGCCTTCTCTTTATATCTTAGAAAGCATTTTGTATGTTCGCAAAAACTTAGGACTTTTCAAAATAAGAAGAGATCTCCATAATATAAATACACATAGTAAACATGAAATTGTGACACTCGAATTTTGATTAACTAAAACAAGCAAGTCATTTCTTATAAACAGTACCTATCCGCTTTTATAACAAGTTGCCAAAGCACACACGCCCTACACCTAGTCAATTTCTTTAAACAGGAGATACATTTTAGTTTTAAAACTTCAGTAGGACCAATAGCAATAACATACCCTCGTGGATCTACTGGTAGGACAAAATAGTAGGACCACGAGAAAACACCCAGCTAGTTGAATATAACGGGTGATATTGGGTTTACTATGTAGTGTATCTACATTTGTTAGCTCGTTTCAAATTCATGGTTTAATTTCAAATAAATAGTAGCATTTTCTAGATACATTTGCCTTATTCATTGAAAATAATTGTTGTGAATTCTACCAAAACTTACCGTTTATTACGGTAGTTTAGATTTAACTTAAAAATGTATTATTTTAATTTCGAATTATATTCATTGTGGCAACACTGTCAAAGTACAAATTATTTTTATTTAACTAACTTTTAAATGTATTTACATTATGGCAACTGAATGTATTATTTACTTTGGCAACACTTGGAAATGACGGTTATGATATTATCATTCTTCTGGGTGAGGTAAAAGTCGTTTTAAATTGTAAAACAGAAAGCAGGGCAGTGATCATGGATCCACGAAGCGAGTCGGTTGAAATTGTAATTAGAATTCCGTGTGTTTAATTAAGTTATTTTATACAAAGAACAGTGTTTAGTTTTGTTAAAATAGAAGAGTTTAACACATTGTACACCTAATTTCACCCTTTCACTCTGCCTTATCCTTCGGGTAATGCAGGCGTGATGTTATGTGAAACCTCTTAAGTGGTCGTTGTACTCATTACTATGAACTTCTTGAGCTAATATACGAGTATCACCAGCGCCTCAACCAGGTGGGTAGACTTAATAATATAACCAATCAATCTGCCTAGCCTTTTCCTGACTATGTTGGGGTCGGCATCCAGTCTAACCGGATGCAGCTGAATACCAGTATTTTACATAGAACGACTGCCTATCTGACCTCCACAACCCAGTAACTGGGTAATACGATACCCCTTGATAAGACTGGTTGTCAGACTATCGGGCTTCTGACGACCCGTAACGACTGTCAAAGATCCATAAATGATAGCCGGGACCAATGGCTTAACGTGCTTTCCGAGGCACGGAGGAGTCACACATCCTCTGACCAAACCCGGCAAGCGTGGGTTAGGGGTCATTCGGCCCACTATGGAACTGGGCCCGCGGACCAGTTACCCCTTTTAAAATTTGATAGTGGTAAACTGGGCCCACATCTGTTTTGCTTTCAATCAAGCGAAGGGTGGCTTGAAATGGCTTATATAATCTAGTCGTTTCTGGCACTCGCCGGCCGCTGCCGCGGCACCGCTGGCTTCGCTCGCTCGGCTCGTGCGTAGAAGGTCACAGTTTTAACTTAACCTAACCTATATATTTTTTGTCATATTTTGGTATTTTAACGCACAACCTCATATGGGGTTATTGTACTCATCATTATGAACAACTTTTACTGCCTATATGACCAAACCAGAAATCTAAAAAAAAATATATTATATTATATATGTAAATGCTTGTACCTGTATATATATTGTATACTTAATAATATATAAGCCATTTTAAGCCACCCTTCGCTTGATTGAAAGCAAAACAGATGTGGGCCCAGTTTACCACTATAAAATTTTAAAAGGGGTAACTGGTCCGCGGGCCCAGTTCCATAGTGGGCCGAATGACCCCTAACCTGCAAGCGTAGCTTAACCTGATGGATCGACCCGTGCGGCTGTTATTACTTAGCCACGAGCTCCTCTCTTAATAATATAACCATTCAATGGATTCAAGGACACAGTGGCTCGCTAGGCAACGACGCAGCCGATGAACTTGGCAGAAGGGGTCGAACATGGCACCAGTGGGACCGGAACCCATAGTGCCGCTCCCTTTCGGGTACTTGCGCACTCTGGTAAGGAAACGCACCAGGGACCAACATCACAAAATATGGTCGGACCAAGGTGAGTGTAGGCAGGCTAAGGAAGCACTCCCTACAATTGATGGCCGCCTCACGAAACAGGTTCTCCGACTAACTAAACAACAGCTGCGTACAGCTACAGCTGCTATAACTGGCCACGGATCTTTAGGAGTCACAGTTAATCAGCTGTGCAGGGCCTGCATGGAGGACGACGAGACAGCAGCTCATGTGCTTCTAAACTGCCCGGTGGTCGCCGCATACAGGGCAAAGTACTTCGGTAATCCAAGTACCCTCCGTGAGATTGTCAGTAATATCAAGGCGCTATTGGCCTCCTTTGAGGAGCTGGGATGGATCGAATGGTACGGTCAGCAACAGAAGTCGGTTAACACTGCTACTTTTTGACATCATCTAAATTAACATACTCGTAAAATGATTCGATAAACTGCTTTATTTCGTCTAACTGTTAAGAGTTAATGTTCTTAAAATTTTAAGTACATCTGTTCCGATTTGAATTAAATAATAGGTCTTTACCTATGAAATTGCCGTTTTGTATGAAAAAATTTAAACGAATTTTTTTCATGCATTTTTTATTTGTATTAATCGAAGTAATCACCCATGCAATCAATGCATCTTTGCCAACGCAATGACAGTTTATTGATGCCCTTCTTAAAGAAATCAGATGGACGGGAGGCATCAAATTCTTCAAAGGCATTTTGTACTGCCTCTCGGGTATTGAATTTTTTTCCCGCCAAGAAGTTATCCAAATTCTGGAAAAAGTAGTAGTCTGTAAGCGCAAGGTCTGGTGAGTAGGGCGGATGACGGAGAGCTTCCAATCCCAGTTCTTGCAACTTGGAGACCGTCTGCTGTGCAGTATGAGGTCGCGCGTTGTCGTGCAGGAGCAGCGGAGACGAGCGATTGACTAATGCTGGTTGGAGATGTGCCAGCTTCTCCATCATTGTGTTCAGTTCTTCACAGTACACATCTGAAGTAATGCTCACCCCGTTTGGTAAGAAGCTGTGATGAATCACACCGGCGCTAGACCACCAAACAGTGACCATCACTTTTCTAGGGGTAAGTTTTCGTTTAGGGCATTGTTTAGGTGCTGAACCAGGATCCAACCAACTTGCTGAGGGCTTGCGGTTATCAAACAGAATCCATTTTTCATCGCAGGTAACAATGCGGTTCAAAATTCCTTCATTTGTGTGTCTGTTGAGCAGTGCAAGGCACGTCTCGACGCGTACTTCGCGCTGGCGATCATTGAGTTCGTGGGGCACCCATTTGTCAAGCTTTTTTACCTTGCCAATTTGACGCAAATGGACCAATATTGTTTTGACGCTAACGTCGAAAGCTGCTGCTAATTCAGCCGTAGATTGTGTATCATCAGCTTCCACAATCGCCTTTAATTCGTCATTGTCGACCAAAGTCTTCGGACGACCGCGAGGTTCATTTTTCAGGTCGAAATTTCCAGAACGGAAGCGAGCAAACCAATAACAAGTGGTGCGTTGGTTTGTAGTGTTAGCTCCGTAAACGTCGTTGATGTTGCGTGCCGCTTGTGCCGCGTTGCTGCCACGACGGTACTCATATTCCATAATTACTCGAATTTTTAACGTATCCATGATGACGAAAAAGATTGAAATGCGATGAAAATGTAACACTAATCAATAAACAAATGACTACTTTTGGAAAAAAAAATCCATGTTTTTAAAATAAAATTAATTTGAAATTAGAATTCTTAGCCAAACAAAAATTATTTTGATTTGAAATGGCCAGTACTGCAGAACGGCAATTTCATAGGTAAAGACCTAATATTTCGCTTAATAATTAAGATTAAAAAACTGAGTGTTAATCGACTTTTGTTGCTGACTGTACCTTCTGCACACGTAAAGTGGGGATGTTTTTTTTCTCGTCCCATGGTGTGGAGTGTTGTTGTATGGGTCTTTAAAAAATATTGCGGGTTTGTGAAAACTATTTTTCGATTTAGGCATCTGTTTCTGCAATATTAAGCTTTAAAGTGCTAATATTTGTTACAGCAAAGTGTCCGCTCCCCCGTGCTAGTTCAACGGTTAGTTTTGGATGGGGTGAAAAAATTCACGGTAGTAGTATATATAACGAAGTTAAAAGGAAAACTATCACAACTAAGTAGGCTTTCAAGTTTACGAGTAATAGTCAACCAACTACGGAACCCTTCATTTTTTATTAGACTATTTTGACTTTCGGCCCAAAGTGCAGCTTATATAAAAAATTCAGTTCGTTTTGTACCAAAAAGAAAAATCTTTTTTCGGCCAGTGCCTACCGGATTGTCGAAAAGAAAAGTGGGCTCTCAATCCGACACGGCCTTCCTATAAATATTCACGAAACCGCTGGACCGGAAACTTAAGGATTCGTTTCTCGAGTCTCAAGTTCAGATCTGATAAGTACCTACTAATAATTGAGAAATTTTTCCTTAAAGGGCAGATACCTTTTTGCATATAGAGTAGGAACAAACACAATGGGTCTAGCCCGAACGCGCGAAGTAGTCGTGACGTGCTTAAATCTATTTTTTTTTTAATTAAGGTGACGATAAATTACTTATAGATGCATGAGGAACAGGGTGTAAAGTTCACTCATCCTCCTTAGAAAAGGGAGGATCGTCCGACCAGACGGTGGAACTTCGTGGAGCATTTCCGACGTTTGGCTCCCAGACTGGAGCGGGCCGGGGCTGCCTTGAAGCGGCTCCTGCCCAATCCGGGGGTCCAAACGCCTCCTGCCAGAGGCTTTACGCGGGGGTCGTGCGGTCCATGGCCCTTTACGGAGCACAGGTGTGGTCGCGTTCCCTGAGGCTGCGACCGGCCCGCCGGTTGAACGCGTCCCAGAGGGTCATGGCTATCCGGCTAGTCCGGGGATACCGCACAGTCTCCTGTGAGGCGGCGAGCCTCCTTGCCGGATTACCGCCATGGGATCTGGAGGCAAAAGTCCTCGCGCACGTGTGGGAGTGGCGCGAGGAGGCGAAACGCCGGGGCGTAACTCCGCTGCCGCGAGAAATCACGGTACAGCGGACAGAGCTCCGGCGGGATCTCATGGCGACATGGAGAGTGCGATTGTCGCAACCCAGCGCTGGGCACGCCACAATTGCGGCGATAAGTCCCCTCTTTGAGGAGTGTTTGGAGAGGCGCCACGGCGTCCTCACCTTCCGCCTGACGCAGACGTCCTCACCAGACACAGTTGTTTCGGGAGGTTCCTGTTTCAGATAAGGCGGGAGGAAACGCCCGGGCGTCACTGTTGTGTGGATCGCCCGGAGGACACGGTGGAACATACAGTGGAGGTCTGCCCGGCTTGGGCGCAGCACCGCCGTGTTCTCACGGAGGCGATCGGCGGCGGCGATCTCTCGCGTCCAAACCTGGTTCAGGCCATGGGTGCGGAGCGAGAGTGCATGGGAGGCCGTCACCTCCTTCTGCGAAGCAGTAATGCTCGCGAAAGAGGAAGCGGAACGCGTGAGGGAGAGGCAACAGCCGCGCCCTCGCGCTCCTAGCCGCCGTAGGAGACGCCCTGGGCGGCGGGAATCTATCGCCGATTCCCGGCCACCGTAGACGCGGGCTTGCGGACGACGAGTAATGGGCAGCTCGCCGTCCGGTAAGGACCAGGCCCGGGTCGACGGCGCGTTGTGTTCCACGCGCGCTTCAAAGAGATGTCAGCAGTGACGGGATCAATTGGGCCGATGCCGCCGGGGTCGCGGGTAGTTCGAAAGAGACACCGTGGCCATGGCACGGGCAACTGAAGAAAAATGGGTGGGTTTTAGTCAGTAAAAGTCTGACACGCCCTCCCGCTCTACCCAGAGCGGGAGAAGTCATTTGATGATTTCCCATCCACAAAAAAAAAAAAAAAAAAAAAAAAAAGGGGTAGTCAGATAGGAAATGTCGACTCCATCTAGCTTATTTTTTTAAATATGTTATGTAATATGTTATGTGTATGTAATGTGTTATGTGTGTTGTGTGTGTTGTTATGTACCCCTGAGAAGCAATGGCGAAACAAACTCAGAGGTCAAAGAACAATCCGTTAGTGTAAGTTGTAACAAGATTAAGAGGGCTGTCGCATTCTATCACCTCTGGGAGCTCACACTGGACCAAATATTTAAGATTGTTAAATAAAAAATACTTCATTGAAAAAATGTAATCAGTTAGCGAACTAGTAAATAGTTACCTAATTTTAAAAACACATTTCTATTGTATTATCTAATAAGCTCAGATGGGCTAAATAAATGCCAGAATAAAAATATGTTTTTAATAATTACCTATTAAATTAATATTATTTACTAGTCGGCTAATTGATTACGTTTTTCAAAAAATCATCTTTTTATTTAATATTCTTGAAAATTTGGTCCCTGTGAGCGAGAGAGGTGACAAAATGCGACAGCCCTCGTTAACTGTGAAGATTAATTTAAAAACTCACCTTCATCATCAAAACCCTGGCCAGTCGCTGAGCCACTAGGCTTAGGTTTAGATCCGTCTCGCATCTCACTCGCACTTATCACAAAATAATATTTATATCTCACTCAAACACTTCACATAACAATGTTCGTAGCGACATCTAGCGGAGTTTCATGATGGTTGTAGCAGCGCCATCTTTTGGTTTGGTAGTAACAACTGTTGGTCTACTGCCATTTTTGTAAGTTGTTTTTCTTGTCTGTAACAATAGAAAAGACAAATGTTAGAAAATTAAAGCACAAACACAAGATCATGCCTGTGATTCCCAAAGGTTTATAAATACACCAATATATATACTTTTGAACAGCTTCACGCATTTTTAATATTATTCCGGGGCCTATTAGAATAATTTCGGAAATGGAAAAAAAATCAAAATAACCTCTATGATCTGTTAGTAAACAAATGTTACTACTCTATAAAAGTCTTCCGATCAGACAAATCACTGCTCCAATACAGTTCCCCTCAGTCATGATGCGTTCAGTGGCCCACTGATGTGTACGTACCTAATTCGTTTTCGTTTATTTTTATATTTTTTTTTTATAGTTTATGAGAATCTTAATAATTTGTGACAATAATGTAAATTTCATATTCTATGTAACTATTGTATGCCCTAAGGACATAGCTGATCATTATTTAATTATTTAAGACCTGCAATATGTACCTACCTATCCACTCGTAATAAAGCGGCTCTACACATAAAACAGTCGGTAGTACAGTCATGTGTACGCGTACCGTGACGTCAGCCCGCACTTCGCACGTGTTTACAAACAATGCCGAAGCGACGAAGATTCTTGGAATCTTGTAACGCTCGAATGTTTTAAAGGATGCCAGAGAACGAGACTCTATTGTAGTGTATGTTTCGTTTAAATGTATGATCGTATAAAATTCACAAAAATAGCTATGTAAAGAGCAAACAAAGTTAGTTTCAGATTTCTAGATTCTAGATTTCTAGATTTTCTACATAGAAAAAACAAGCGATGACCTATATTTTTTATGGTTTAAAATGCATGCTGTGTTAACTCTTAACGTGAAACATGTATAAAACCACTTACCACAGTAATATTATATTCATTATTTACAAGCTTCCGAAGTTGAGACAAAAACTTGTTATTGTTTACTTTAGATTTTATGACAGCGAAAATAATATTTTTTTAATGTCATAGACTAGTTCAGTGAATGTTGTCGTATATCAAAAGGTTCGGACACAGATAATGTATCACAATAAATGCATGTAATTGGATATTACTACTTAATAGTGGTGGAACAAGGTTAAAAGTAAAAAAAGATTATCTTGGGAACTATGTCAGTTGAGGAATAAACTTCCCGCGGGCGCGCAAGTGGCTATGATCCACAATAAAGATATTGATTGATAATATTTATTTTCCTCCTGTATTTTTTCCCATTTAACAGGCGGAAAAGATAATTTGCGCTAAACACACAAATAAGACTCCGGGCTGTCACTGACAAACTATGTATGAATAGAAAAACCGGCCAATTGCATGTCGGACCACGCACAATAAAGGGTCTATAGTTGGGATGAATTTATCCAAGAACAAAATTAAGGTGATATGTAAAAAGCGAACTGGGCGGCAATAAGAAACTGACAGACTCAATTTCCACAAAATCTGCCTAGCCTTTTCCCAACTATGTTGGGGTCGGCTTCCAGTCTAACCGGATGCAGCTGAATACCAGTATTTTACATGGAGCGACTGCCTATCTGACCTCCACAACCCAGTAATTGGGTAATACGATACCCCTTGGTAAGACTGGTTGTCAGACTTTCGGGCTTCTGACGACCCGTAACGACTGTCAAAGATCCACAAATGACAGCCGGGACCAACGGCTTAACGTGCTTTCCGAGACACGGACGAGTCTCGATATGTAAAGATGGTCACCCATCCACTGACCAACCCCGGCAAGCGTAGCTTAACCTGATGGATCGACCCGTGCGGCTGTTATTATTTAGCCACGAGCTCCTCATACAACATACCTTACAAACTAACATAATTATATCATCGCACTAATATTATAAAGGCGAAAGTTTGTGAGTGAGTGTGTGTGTTTGTTTCTTCTTCACGCTGAAACGGCTGAACCGATTTGGATGAAATTTGGTATGTAGAAGGCTTATACCTTGGATTCACACAAAGGCTACTTTTTATCTCGGTGTACACGGGAGAAACCGCGGGGCGGAGCTAGAAAAATATAAAACAAAACTTGTGTATAATATGTAGATATACCCATGTCAAATTACAGCTTTTTAATACTAAGAGTCTCCGAGCTAAGCCGCAGACAGACATACAGTTCGACAGACAGACGGACATGGCGAAACTGTAAAGGTTCCTGGTTGACTACGGAACTCTAAAAACTCGATCAAAATTTTACCCTACAGCAAACAAGCAGACCACACTTTTAGAAGGTAGCATCTGCGACCACATAGACGGGCGAAGCACTAAAAATAATAACGAATGAATAATCGAGGCGAGATCGAGGTCGAGAGCAGGCCTTTTGGCAATAAAAAAACCGGTCAAGAGTGAGTCGGACTCGCGCACCGAGGGTTCCGTTCCGGTTTCTGAAAAAGTGTGCTATTTAGAGACGTCGTTTTATTTTTCCTGTAATCTATAATCTGTAATATCACATAGAATAATTTCAGATATTTCTCTATGCAAACTTCGGAGATAAGGGGGGAACGGTTTTTTTTTTGTTTTTAATTTTTCATCAAAAGTCGAAAACTATGCGGCTTAAAAAAGAAAAAGAATATATTTTGAGAATGTGCAAACAGCGCTCTTTCATATGATACCCCAGCATGCCCTAGTAGCCCCACTTCAAATTTTTAAGACCCCCTTTCAGTCCCTGTTGCAAAAAATTATATATATATTTTTATTTTTTTCTTATTTGCAAAATAGTTGGGCAAACGTCATCTAAAACTGTTCCAAATTTCAAGTTGATAGCATTATGAGTTCTTGAGATATCCAGCTGTGACAGTCGGACAGACAGACTGAGTCGGATCGGACCATAAGGGTTCCTTTTTAACCGACTTCAAAAAGGAGGAGGTTCTTAATTCGTCGGTACCTTTATTTTTTTTATGTATGTTCCCCGATTACTCGAAGATGGCTGGACCGATTTGGATTTTTTTTGTTTTATTCGAAAGGGATACATCACAGTTGGTCCCATATAAAATTTATTAACTTTGCTGAGGTAGTTTTTGAGTTAGCTTCAATAATACGTATTGTTCCCCCACTTTTATATGGATGATGTTCTAGTTTGTTTTGCAGGTAGTGGTATTAGAATTTGTGTGGGGTAGGTACACAACTAAAAAGTGAAAAATAAAAACTTTTTTACAAAAAAATACAACCGACTTCCAAAAACAACACTACAAAGTGAAAAATAACTTTAATTTCGGAAGTCGGTGGCAAAAACGAAAATACATTTTTTTGTAAAATTTTTTTTTTACCATTTTGTTACGGAACCCTAACAGCCAAGTGCGAGTCGGCCTCGCACAGGGGTACCGTTCCACAGTACAATATTTAAAACACATATTAAAAAAAAATACTTCAGTTTAAAAAAACACGTACCTACGTTTCTTGTATGGGGACCCCCTTTAATTTTTAACATTATTTAATTTTTATTAATTGTTGTTACACTTAGCGGCAATAGAAATACACAATCTGTGAAAATTTTAACTGTCTACCTGTTACGGTTCATGCCACTGAACCCGATGACCCTATCACCCTCCTCCAGGAAAGTAGTAGGGAAACTAGCACTGGCCATAAACACAAACACAGATCTACATTCCGGCCTCGCCGCCGAGGCCCACCGCGTTTAAGACCATCTAACGTAAATGTAAATGTAAATTCATGTCCCTTGGTCGGTTTAATCGAGCCAGCTGGTGGCGTAGCTGAGCCTGTAGCTTCAAACTCCCCTGTTAATAATAATTCCCCCAACTTGATCCAGCCTATTGCTTTGCTTTGCTGTTCTAATAATAATGACCACGACTCCCTAAGCCGAGGTCCGTACCCCACAGGGGGTGCCCTTAGTGCGCAGTCGTTTAGTTTATCAGCAGTGCTATTCTGTACAAATCTCACCGTGAAAACTTTGGTGAAGTGAGCGTAGAGTGAGCTGTCAGTAGTGTCAATCCAATCTAGTATCAGGTAGAATGACAACTCAGTTCACCTAGGTTTTCACGGTGAGATTTGTATAGAATAGCACTGCAGTTTAGTTAGTATGTTATACCCCCTGGCTGGAGGCTTTTGAGCTCGCTTAAAGGCACCCACAGGAAAGTCCGGTTAAGTAGTCGAGACCTCTCATGGTCACACTATGAGATGCCAAATCCAAAAAAAAAAAATAACGGTTCATGAGACACAGCCCGCTGACAGATGGAGCCTCCGCTGTCTGTCCTGAACGGACAGCGGAGGCTTAGATCATTCTCAACAACCTGCCAACTAAGGTACCTTGTTATCTATTTGCGCTTTTTATGGCTCTAAAGTCGTAACTATCCTCATTATTAATTCAAATCCCCACCCGCTTAATGACATTTAAATTCCCACTTTCACCCCCATCCAGTCATGAGGTGTTAATCAGTCATATCACGCGTCATACAAAGTTCTAAAAGTTTCAAACTTTAAGTTCGACATCTCAGCAAAGTTCTTACGAGTTTAATAATGGATCATTTACACACGGAGAATTTCTCGCTTCGAGTAGGCTCTAACGGAAGGAGATAAAAAGTTGACTCGTGTAAATAATACGTAGGTACTCGTACCTACAATACTCGCGTCACGCTTGTCAAAGACAACAATTGACCTGTCTGTCAAAATTGAGCGTCTATGTAAACAAACAATCAAGTTACTAAGAAAGAAATTAATGTTATTATGAAATGAAATGAAATGACATGATAATAATTATTTCTGACTTCTTGTCAATATTTTTATGTTTTCTGCTAGGTACAAGGCACCGGCCATTGAGGCGTCAAATTTCAAAACTATCTAAATCGACTTTTCGGGTAATCGAGTTATTGATGAGTTTCAAATTCAATTAAATTTCGTCTCCTTCGTCTTCCTAAGGGGACCAATGGGAATTCGTTATTTTTTTTTGTTGGTGGGGACGAACGGGAATACACGAATAAAATTAGTAAATTTTTCCCGTTCGTCCCCACCAACAAAATCAGGGGACGATCGGGAAAAAAATAGCGAATTCCCGTTCGTCCCCGTAGGAGGACGAAGTCGAGGGGACGAACGGGAATACATCAAATTTTATCGCACTCCTTGCTGCACAACACAATTACACCATTGGTCCGCCATACTATTCGCAAGGTCACTTGGTGCAAAAGCAAGCGCTGTGATTGGTTGATTGTGTTGTAGAGGAATTTGAATTTTACGCATGTCATTTATAGCGGATTTTGTTACCAAGCATAAGGTTGGAGGCTCAATTTAATAATGTTATAGAGGAATTAGCTCGGAATTGAATTTGTCACTTTTAAATTTTGAGGAAACTTTTCAAAAGAGAGAAAAATCGTTTTAGTGGGTTTTGATAATTCCTAGATAAGCAAGAAGTTTCTATAAATTAAAATCAAATTCCTTTATTTGGGAGAACATAGGAACCATTTTTGTTAGTACACACCTTAGATACTACAACTAATAAGTTGTAGTATCTAAGGTGTGTACTAACAGGTAAGGTAGGAGGAGGAGGGAGGGGGAGGAGGGGGTGGGGGGAGGTGGGAGGGGGGGGAGGTAGGTGGTAGGTAGGTAGGTAGGTAGGGGAGGTAGGGGGGTAGGTAGGTGTGTCTAATCAGTAACATGTTTTTATTTTTAAACTTGTTACTAATAAGTAACAAGTTTAAAAATAAAAACATGTTACTGATTATTAACAAATTTAAGAAAAAAAAAAAACAAATTATAATTTTAAATAGATCAGTAACAAATACACAGGCACTTCACGCGGACAGTGATGTCGCATGAGATGCCTCAGTACAGGAGCTCTCGGGTCCTCAGCCACGACTTTCAGGATGCTATTGCTACTCCCTCGAATCCTCCCCACAAGCGATGCCACCTTTTTCCTGATGATAGCATGGAAACCATCTGTACTCGGTTGGGCAAACATACCCGAGGCACTACAAAAAAGAGGGAGTTTCAACATCATCGTGAAAACATTGTTACGAGTATATTGGATTGGTTATTGGATAAAGAAATTCCAAATCAAACTTAGGCATCTCGTCTTTCGAATGTCAAATCACAGTCGGAGAATACCTATCGCCTAGCAAGTCTCGTACTGACATAATCGTATTCGAGATTTTTTTCTTGCTTGAGTCACAGAATACACAATAGAAGATTCACGCCGCAAAATCATTTAAATAAATAACGACTCTTGTAACGAAACAATAAAGTGCAATTCAGGTCGTACAGCGTTAATTACCTGCAGTTATATTCACCTAGAAGTTGCCTCTCTTTCTATCGCGTAACTCTTATACTTTCTACTCGTTAGGGTTGTCTTCTTTTAGGACGCGGCGCCTGAGTGAGTATCGAACTAACGTGCGAGCCGGCCGGTGCGCGGCAGCCCATACTGAATTATTCTGACAAGTCGAGCCCGCCGCGTACATAAGTACGCGGCGGGCTCGACTTGTCAGAAAAAAGAAGCTAAAAAACTAAAAAGCAAGCTAGCAAACAAGCAATCAAGCTATAAAGCTTCATACCTAAAATGCGGAGTGCAACTGGCCTGGTTTAGTGTTGTTTAAGTAAGTGAGTGTAAGTAAGTCTGACAAGTCTCGCATGGACAATCTCGCCTCTCGACAGTCGAGAAACTTTCCCTGTGTAAGTGAGCCTAAAGGCGGAGACAAACTTGCAACGTTTGTGTTCGCGACGACGCATCATCAAAAACATGAAAAGTTAGGCGTTTCCATAGTGTCAGCTGCGAGACCCTATCTGGCGCACGCTAGCGCAAGTAGCGGAGGGACCGCCATCGTATAACGTACCGAGTCGCGAATGAGCTACGTTTTTGTTCGCTACGATGCGTCACCAAACAGTTGTTTATAGCTTAATTTAGTGAAAATAACAGTAAAATCAGTTTAAATAGTGTTTTATAGTTAAAAAACAGTGAAAAATAGTGTTTCCTAAGGAAAACGTGAGTACCACCCCTATAAACTCCAATTAAGTGGGCTACATAGCCGAAATTATAGTTTAATTGGTGCGTCCAGGTACCCTAGACCGAGACCTAGCCCTGGACGTACCATTATAGTCCTGAAAAGCCTACTTGATTGGATTTATAGGGGTCGGAAACTTTAATTTGCTGTTTTTTGGTGACTCGTTCTAGCAATTTAGGTTTTCAGGGCCTGTCACGCCCTGAAAAATATAGATGTAGTCATGAATTTTTCATAGTTTTTTAGGTCATTAGACCAGCTTGAGATACCTGCTTACCCCGTTGAAATATCTTCTTTGGTTATCGAATAAAATAGTTTGAAAAATAATTTAAAATCAAAACAATTAACATTTTTGTATTTACACGCTGAAATCTTTTCAGCGAATATAGTTACAGGAAATGCAGGTGTCTCAATCGCTGGACAATCTAATGACGATTGTAACGGTGTATAATATGATGTTATTATAGCCATTTTTCAGCTGCTAATAAGCACTTTTGTAAAATTTTTGAAATAAAAATAAACTCGAAATCAGGAGACGGTTCGCGGTTCTCGTTAAGGTAAAGTTTCGAGGTACCTTAGCGCGCAAGCGAAAACATAGAATCGTAGCCATCGGCATGGTACCTATTCATCGTTCTGTTCCTGAAGAGTTACGCAAATCGTCTCCTGAAATCACCTGAAGACTTATCAAAATCGCTGTTATTATTTCATCATCAAGAAACCCTTCCCCGTCAAGACTTCACACATAGCTACTGGTCGCCAGTCTGCAGTTATCCTGAGCCTATAGGTACAGGACGTCAGCGCCGTTTGGACTAGGAGGCCTAACCTCAAGCAGGGATACACCTGGATAGGCATTACACACTCCTTCAACACACCGTGTCCGACGATCACGCCCGTCCAGTACAGTTTGTAATATATCGAGTTTTTGTACTGCGTGGGCTGGAGCCGGATCCTCCACTCGACTGTCGGCCTTTTCGTGAATTCCTTACGTTAAGCCGTGTACAGACGCGTGTAATGTGTAATGTAATTTATAGTGTGTGCATTTCAAGCTGAACGCGAATCCTGTATGTGTTCGACTGCGAAAGCCATTGTGTTCGCGCTAAAAACCAAGCTGATGGATCAGCGCGAGCATTAAATGTAATGTAATGCTAGTAGCTCCGTCCACACGCAAAATTCGCGGTGCGTTACACGTAACATTACATTACACATTACAGGCGTCTTTACACGGCTTTACAGTAGTGAATGCAGCGAGCCGAGCCGCTAGATACGAGCATTACGAGCGCATGTTTACCGCCATTCTGAATAAAAATGGAGTGCACTTAAGCCATGTGCTCGAAGCGAGCGTTCGGCACGTTTAGTGTATCACCGTTTTGTGACAAGAAATGCAGCACGCTTGAGTCAAGTGCGCAAAGTGAGCGTTCGTCACGTTTAGTGTATCACCGTTTTGTAACAAGAAATGGAGCACGCTTGAGGCAATGTGCTCGAAGCGAGCGTTCAACACGTTTAGTGTATCACCGCTTTGTAATAAGAAATGGATCGCGCTTGAGTCATATGCTCGAAGCGAGTATTCGCCACGTTTAGTGTATCACCGTTTCGTAACAAGAAATGGAGCGCGCTTAAGGCAATGTGCTCGAAGCGAGCGTTCGTCACGTTTAGTGTGTCACCGTTTTGTAACAAGAAAGTGAGCGCGCTTGAAGCAATGTGCTCGAAGCGAGCGTTCGTCACGTTTAGTGTATCACCGCTTTGTAATAAGAAATGGATCGCGCTTGAGTCAAATGCTCGAAGCGAGTATTCGCCACGTTTAGTGTATCACCGTTTCGTAACAAGAAATGGAGCGCGCTTGAGTCAAGTGCTCGAAGCGAGTATTCGCCACGTTTAGTGTATCACCGTTTTGTAACAAGAAATGGAGCGCGCTTGAGGCAATGTGCTCGAAGCGAGCGTTCGTCACGTTTAGTGTGTCACCGTTTTGTAACAAGAAAGTGAGCGCGCTTGAGGCAATGTGCTCGAAGCGAGCGTTCGTCACGTTTAGTGTATCACCGCTTTGTAATAAGAAATGGATCGCGCTTGAGTCAAATGCTCGAAGCGAGTATTCGCCACGTTTAGTGTATCACCGTTTCGTAACAAGAAATGGAGCGCGCTTGAGTCAAGTGCTCGAAGCGAGTATTCGCCACGTTTAGTGTATCACCGTTTTGTAACAAGAAATGGAGCGCGCTTGAGGCAATGTGCTCGAAGCGAGCGTTCGTCACGTTTAGTGTGTCACCGTTTTGTAACAAGAAAGTGAGCGCGCTTGAGGCAATGTGCTCGAAGCGAGCGTTCGTCACGTTTAGTGTATCACCGCTTTGTAATAAGAAATGGATCGCGCTTGAGTCAAATGCTCGAAGCGAGTATTCGCCACGTTTAGTGTATAACCGTTTCGTAACAAGAAATGGAGCGCGCTTGAGTCAAGTGCTCGAAGCGAGTATTCGCCACGTTTAGTGTATCACCGTTTTGTAACAAGAAATGGAGCGCGCTTGAGTCAAGTGCTCGAAGCGAGTATTCGCCACGTTTAGTGTATCACCGTTTTGTAACAAGAAAGTGAGCGCGCTTGAGGCAATGTGCTCGAAGCGAGTATTCGCCACGTTTAGTGTATCACCGTTTTGTAACAAGAAATGGAGCGCGCTTGAGGCAATGTGCTCGAAGCGAGTGTTCGTCACGTTTAGTGTATCACCGTTTTGTAACAAGAAATGGAGCGCGCTTGAGGCAATGTGCTCGAAGCGAGTATTCGCCACGTTTAGTGTATCACCGTTTTGTAACAATAAATGGAGCGCGCTTGAGGCAATGTGCTCGAAGCGAGTGTTCGTCACGTTTAGTGTATCACCGTTTTGTAACAAGAAATGGAGCGCGCTTGAGGCAATGTGCTTGAAGCGAGCGTTCGTCACGTTTAGTGTATCACCGTTTTGTAACAAGAAATGGAGTACGCTTGAGCCAATATGCTCGAAGCGAGCGTTCGTCACGTTTAGTGTATCACCGTTTTGTAACAAGAAATGGAGCACGCTTGAGGCAATGTGCTCGAAGCGAGCGTTCAACACGTTTAGTGTATCACCGCTTTGTAATAAGAAATGGATCGCGCTTGAGTCATATGCTCGAAGCGAGTATTCGCCACGTTTAGTGTATCACCGTTTCGTAACAAGAAATGGAGCGCGCTTAAGGCAATGTGCTCGAAGCGAGCGTTCGTCACGTTTAGTGTGTCACCGTTTTGTAACAAGAAAGTGAGCGCGCTTGAGGCAATGTGCTCGAAGCGAGCGAGTTACTAATAAGTAACAAGTTTAAAAATAAAAACATGTTACTGATTATTAACAAATTTAAGAAAAAAAAAAAACAAATTATAATTTTAAATAGATCAGTAACAAATACACAGGCACTTCACGCGGACAGTGATGTCGCATGAGATGCCTCAGTACAGGAGCTCTCGGGTCCTCAGCCACGACTTTCAGGATGCTATTGCTACTCCCTCGAATCCTCCCCACAAGCGATGCCACCTTTTTCCTGATGATAGCATGGAAACCATCTGTACTCGGTTGGGCAAACATACCCGAGGCACTACAAAAAAGAGGGAGTTTCAACATCATCGTGAAAACATTGTTACGAGTATATTGGATTGGTTATTGGATAAAGAAATTCCAAATCAAACTTAGGCATCTCGTCTTTCGAATGTCAAATCACAGTCGGAGAATACCTATCGCCTAGCAAGTCTCGTACTGACATAATCGTATTCGAGATTTTTTTCTTGCTTGAGTCACAGAATACACAATAGAAGATTCACGCCGCAAAATCATTTAAATAAATAACGACTCTTGTAACGAAACAATAAAGTGCAATTCAGGTCGTACAGCGTTAATTACCTGCAGTTATATTCACCTAGAAGTTGCCTCTCTTTCTATCGCGTAACTCTTATACTTTCTACTCGTTAGGGTTGTCTTCTTTTAGGACGCGGCGCCTGAGTGAGTATCGAACTAACGTGCGAGCCGGCCGGTGCGCGGCAGCCCATACTGAATTATTCTGACAAGTCGAGCCCGCCGCGTACATAAGTACGCGGCGGGCTCGACTTGTCAGAAAAAAGAAGCTAAAAAACTAAAAAGCAAGCTAGCAAACAAGCAATCAAGCTATAAAGCTTCATACCTAAAATGCGGAGTGCAACTGGCCTGGTTTAGTGTTGTTTAAGTAAGTGAGTGTAAGTAAGTCTGACAAGTCTCGCATGGACAATCTCGCCTCTCGACAGTCGAGAAACTTTCCCTGTGTAAGTGAGCCTAAAGGCGGAGACAAACTTGCAACGTTTGTGTTCGCGACGACGCATCATCAAAAACATGAAAAGTTAGGCGTTTCCATAGTGTCAGCTGCGAGACCCTATCTGGCGCACGCTAGCGCAAGTAGCGGAGGGACCGCCACCGTATAACGTACCGAGTCGCGAATGAGCTACGTTTTTGTTCGCTACGATGCGTCACCAAACAGTTGTTTATAGCTTAATTTAGTGAAAATAACAGTAAAATCAGTTTAAATAGTGTTTTATAGTTAAAAAACAGTGAAAAATAGTGTTTCCTAAGGAAAACGTGAGTACCACCCCTATAAACTCCAATTAAGTGGGCTACATAGCCGAAATTATAGTTTAATTGGTGCGTCCAGGTACCCTAGACCGAGACCTAGCCCTGGACGTACCATTATAGTCCTGAAAAGCCTACTTGATTGGATTTATAGGGGTCGGAAACTTTAATTTGCTGTTTTTTGGTGACTCGTTCTAGCAATTTAGGTTTTCAGGGCCTGTCACGCCCTGAAAAATATAGATGTAGTCATGAATTTTTCATAGTTTTTTAGGTCATTAGACCAGCTTGAGATACCTGCTTACCCCGTTGAAATATCTTCTTTGGTTATCGAATAAAATAGTTTGAAAAATAATTTAAAATCAAAACAATTAACATTTTTGTATTTACACGCTGAAATCTTTTCAGCGAATATAGTTACAGGAAATGCAGGTGTCTCAATCGCTGGACAATCTAATGACGATTGTAACGGTGTATAATATGATGTTATTATAGCCATTTTTCAGCTGCTAATAAGCACTTTTGTAAAATTTTTGAAATAAAAATAAACTCGAAATCAGGAGACGGTTCGCGGTTCTCGTTAAGGTAAAGTTTCGAGGTACCTTAGCGCGCAAGCGAAAACATAGAATCGTAGCCATCGGCATGGTACCTATTCATCGTTCTGTTCCTGAAGAGTTACGCAAATCGTCTCCTGAAATCACCTGAAGACTTATCAAAATCGCTGTTATTATTTCATCATCAAGAAACCCTTCCCCGTCAAGACTTCACACATAGCTACTGGTCGCCAGTCTGCAGTTATCCTGAGCCTATAGGTACAGGACGTCAGCGCCGTTTGGACTAGGAGGCCTAACCTCAAGCAGGGATACACCTGGATAGGCATTACACACTCCTTCAACACACCGTGTCCGACGATCACGCCCGTCCAGTACAGTTTGTAATATATCGAGTTTTTGTACTGCGTGGGCTGGAGCCGGATCCTCCACTCGACTGTCGGCCTTTTCGTGAATTCCTTACGTTAAGCCGTGTACAGACGCGTGTAATGTGTAATGTAATTTATAGTGTGTGCATTTCAAGCTGAACGCGAATCCTGTATGTGTTCGACTGCGAAAGCCATTGTGTTCGCGCTAAAAACCAAGCTGATGGATCAGCGCGAGCATTAAATGTAATGTAATGCTAGTAGCTCCGTCCACACGCAAAATTCGCGGTGCGTTACACGTAACATTACATTACACATTACAGGCGTCTTTACACGGCTTTACAGTAGTGAATGCAGCGAGCCGAGCCGCTAGATACGAGCATTACGAGCGCATGTTTACCGCCATTCTGAATAAAAATGGAGTGCACTTAAGCCATGTGCTCGAAGCGAGCGTTCGGCACGTTTAGTGTATCACCGTTTTGTGACAAGAAATGCAGCACGCTTGAGTCAAGTGCGCAAAGTGAGCGTTCGTCACGTTTAGTGTATCACCGTTTTGTAACAAGAAATGGAGCACGCTTGAGGCAATGTGCTCGAAGCGAGCGTTCAACACGTTTAGTGTATCACCGCTTTGTAATAAGAAATGGATCGCGCTTGAGTCATATGCTCGAAGCGAGTATTCGCCACGTTTAGTGTATCACCGTTTCGTAACAAGAAATGGAGCGCGCTTAAGGCAATGTGCTCGAAGCGAGCGTTCGTCACGTTTAGTGTGTCACCGTTTTGTAACAAGAAAGTGAGCGCGCTTGAAGCAATGTGCTCGAAGCCAGCGTTCGTCACGTTTAGTGTATCACCGCTTTGTAATAAGAAATGGATCGCGCTTGAGTCAAATGCTCGAAGCGAGTATTCGCCACGTTTAGTGTATCACCGTTTCGTAACAAGAAATGGAGCGCGCTTGAGTCAAGTGCTCGAAGCGAGTATTCGCCACGTTTAGTGTATCACCGTTTTGTAACAAGAAATGGAGCGCGCTTGAGGCAATGTGCTCGAAGCGAGCGTTCGTCACGTTTAGTGTGTCACCGTTTTGTAACAAGAAAGTGAGCGCGCTTGAGGCAATGTGCTCGAAGCGAGCGTTCGTCACGTTTAGTGTATCACCGCTTTGTAATAAGAAATGGATCGCGCTTGAGTCAAATGCTCGAAGCGAGTATTCGCCACGTTTAGTGTATCACCGTTTCGTAACAAGAAATGGAGCGCGCTTGAGTCAAGTGCTCGAAGCGAGTATTCGCCACGTTTAGTGTATCACCGTTTTGTAACAAGAAATGGAGCGCGCTTGAGGCAATGTGCTCGAAGCGAGCGTTCGTCACGTTTAGTGTGTCACCGTTTTGTAACAAGAAAGTGAGCGCGCTTGAGGCAATGTGCTCGAAGCGAGCGTTCGTCACGTTTAGTGTATCACCGCTTTGTAATAAGAAATGGATCGCGCTTGAGTCAAATGCTCGAAGCGAGTATTCGCCACGTTTAGTGTATAACCGTTTCGTAACAAGAAATGGAGCGCGCTTGAGTCAAGTGCTCGAAGCGAGTATTCGCCACGTTTAGTGTATCACCGTTTTGTAACAAGAAATGGAGCGCGCTTGAGTCAAGTGCTCGAAGCGAGTATTCGCCACGTTTAGTGTATCACCGTTTTGTAACAAGAAAGTGAGCGCGCTTGAGGCAATGTGCTCGAAGCGAGTATTCGCCACGTTTAGTGTATCACCGTTTTGTAACAAGAAATGGAGCGCGCTTGAGGCAATGTGCTCGAAGCGAGTGTTCGTCACGTTTAGTGTATCACCGTTTTGTAACAAGAAATGGAGCGCGCTTGAGGCAATGTGCTCGAAGCGAGTATTCGCCACGTTTAGTGTATCACCGTTTTGTAACAATAAATGGAGCGCGCTTGAGGCAATGTGCTCGAAGCGAGTGTTCGTCACGTTTAGTGTATCACCGTTTTGTAACAAGAAATGGAGCGCGCTTGAGGCAATGTGCTTGAAGCGAGCGTTCGTCACGTTTAGTGTATCACCGTTTTGTAACAAGAAATGGAGTACGCTTGAGCCAATATGCTCGAAGCGAGCGTTCGTCACGTTTAGTGTATCACCGTTTTGTAACAAGAAATGGAGCGCGCTTGAGGCAATGTGCTCGAAGCGAGTATTCGCCACGTTTAGTGTATCACCGTTTTGTAACAATAAATGGAGCGCGCTTGAGGCAATGTGCTCGAAGCGAGTGTTCGTCACGTTTAGTGTATCACCGTTTTGTAACAAGAAATGGAGCGCGCTTGAGGCAATGTGCTTGAAGCGAGCGTTCGTCACGTTTAGTGTATCACCGTTTTGTAACAAGAAATGGAGTACGCTTGAGCCAATATGCTCGAAGCGAGCGTTCGTCACGTTTAGTGTATCACCGTTTTGTAACCAAGCTTGCCTCGAATGATACATTACAAACAAACGTTATAAGTCAGTCTCCGCCTTTAAATGCGAGTTAGAGTAAGTAATTATTTATGCATGTGTTGTAACTTAACGATTCGTCATGGCTTTCAAAGTTAGACGTGGTTAGGGGTCGTTAGATCTTGATTGGCCCAGTCTGTTGACATCATGTCTATGGTATAATTTATGTTGTGTTTGGCCCCTTTAGTGTCGCGTGATACCGTAAACAACTACTGTCCGCGGTTGCCATTGGACGATGGTATTTTACGTTTATATAATATTGCATATTTTTATATAAGTGGAATTCGTACGCATTTTCCTATGAACCTATGCGGTATCATGCGACACACATGGGATTGGATTAAACTGACACTGAAGTAGTTTTCAATGGTGTGGGCTCCGCTCGCCCCTTGGATCTTGTCCCTAACTGCCTAAGTGTGTCTACTCGCCCCCTCGAATATTAGATACCCCAAATCACGCCCCATTGTTAGTAAGTTAAAAGTACTGTAAGTTTTTAAATATATAAATAAATATTTTTTTCTTCAATTTTTTAATAACATATTTAAATATTATTGTAAATATTTATTTATAAAATACTTTGGCCATGTACAGATCGCACAAGATAGGGAAGTTTGGAAGGAAAAAGGGGAGGCCTTTGCCCAGCAGTGAGTCACAATGTAGGCTAATAACAAAATAAAAAATACTAGCTGCGCCCCGCGGTTTCACTCGCGTAAACCGGGATAAAAGTAGCCTATGTAATCCAGGGTATAAGCTATCAACATACCAAATTTCATCCAAATCGGTCCAGTCGTTTGAGCGTAAAGAAGTAACAAACATAAAAATACACACACACATACACACACACACACTCACAAATTTTCGCCTTTATAATATTAATGTTATACGTATTATATGGGTATTACATTTTTTTATTATTATTTTAATTAATTACACATTTATTTTTTACATTTTTCTGCCTAAATGTATCTTTTTTGGTTAAATTTCAAAGGAAATGCCGCAGGATGCAAATCGATACACCAAAATAATTATTTAAATGTCAATTTTCCACTCGCTCCTTCGTAAGGGGCGAACTACACCAAAATAATAAAAAAACTGGGTGAGTGGAACATTTCAATCGAAAGGGGCAAGATCCAAGGGGCGAGCGGAGCCCGCACCTTTTCAATTAAAAATAAATTCAAAACATATAACATTACTTTAATATCACGCTTGTATTTTCCGAAGGGGAGGCAGAAGTGTTAATAGATAATACATACATAAACTCACGGAGGAGCTCGTGGCTAAGGAATAACAGCCGCACAGTTCGATACACCAGGTTAAGCTACGCTTACCGGGGTTGGTCCGTGGATGGGTGACTATCTTTATATATCGAGACTCCTCCGTGCCTCGGAAAGCACGCTAAGCCGTTGGTCCCGGCTGTCATTGGTGGATCTTTGACAGTCGTTACAGGTCGTCAGAAGCCCGTAAGTCTGACCAGTCTGATCAGGCAGATAGGCAGTCGCTCCATGTAAAATACTGGTATTCAGCTGCATCCGGCTAGATTGGAAGCCGACCCCAACATAGTTGGGAAAAGGCTAGGCAGATTGGTTGGTCCTAGGGGAGTGGGGGCACAGGCAACTGAAGGAACACGGGTGGGTTTTAGTCAGTAAAAGTCTGATAGTCCCGCTCCACTCAGAGCGGGAGAAGTCATTTGATGATTTCCCATCCACAAAGAAACTGGCCAAGTGCGTGTCGGACCACGCACAATGAAGGGTTCCGTAGTTGGGATGAATAAACTAAGAACTAACTTAATATTGTAGTTGAAAAACATGTTCTCCCGTACATTCCAACTGTAAATGTAAGTTTGTACTCACAATATTGATAGATTTACCATGTTATTTTAAGACCACAGACTTTTTATAGGTTTTCCTGTAATCTACAGGAAAACCTATAACCTATTTTCTGTATTTTTTTTTTTTAATTTTAGGCTCAGTAGTTTCGGAGATAAGGGGGGGGGGGAATGGTCAAATTTCGTATATTTTCTTAAATAACTTTAAAACTATTTATTTTAAAATTTAAAAAAAAAATGTATTTGAGACCCTCATAGTAAGCCTTTTCATTTGACATGCCACGTGGTGTAGTTTGCAAAACTTTTTTTTTAAATTTTCTTATTTGCCCCCCAAAAGTGACCTCTATATTCAAAATTCATTTATTTACTTTACCCGTCCGTGTTTGTATCACAAAAATTGATAGGTGTACCAAATTTCAACTTAATCGGTCCATGTGATTCGGAGCAAATTGGCTGTGATAGACGGACAGACAGACAGACAGACAGACAGACAGACAGATAGACAGACAGACATACAGACAGACGGACAGACAGACAGACAGACACACGAGTGATCCTATAAGGGTTCCGTTTTTTTCCTTTTCAGGTACGGAACCCTAAAAAAAAAAGTGTACATATTATTGATATTTCTCATTAATATAAGTAGGTCAGATGTTATTTACTCCACAAAACTAACCTTACTAAGACCGCCATGATTGATTATCCGTCTACAAATTAAGAAAACTCTGTCAAAAGAAAAACCTATTAATCTTTCTTTCCCTCCCCTTAATTACTAGCCTAACATCTTTCAGGTAAAGTTACTAAACTGAATTAGTAATTTGTTGAGCAATTAGAAACGTTTGGGGGAGTTGATTAAGGAGGTCCATTCGAGCTGAGAGTTCCAGAGCTAAAGATAAACAGAAAACCAGTACCTGGGTTGTAGAGGTCAGATAGCAGTCGCTCCATGTGAAGCAAGCAACACGAGTAATTAAGGCGACGGGAACCGAATTTCAAAGATTTTAAATTGAAGATTACGTCTAAATGTTTAGTGTTAACGATTTGGAAAAAATATAAATTAAATTAAAACATTTTCATAAAAACTTAATATGTGAACATTTTAGATTACGTTTCTAATACATAGTGTAATGTAATAATTTGTAAAGTTATGTCTAACGCGGATAAAAAACTGAGAATCACGCAAAAATTATCAAGCGTATTTTTATGAAATTTCTCAAAATAAAAAAATCTCTTTTTATTTCAGATAATATTATTTTGCAAATATGGGTTTAAAGGATAACAAACCTCATAACAAGTTCAGTCATATTTTACCATACAGGCATACAAAAGATACACAAAAATACACTAACTTGAAAATCTTTTTCATTCAGGAACTTACTTATATTATTAACCTTTCATCACTAAAAAGCTTCGAAGTCTTTTTACCCGACTGCGGCGAAGCCCAAAAGGAGGGTTATGTATTTGACCTGTATGTATGTAAGTATGTATGTATGTAAATCCGTTTCTTTGTTCCCTCGTAACTCCTAAACGAATGAACGGATTTGGATAAATTAAACGTCTTTAGATTTGTCTTGGTAGCGCGAGTGTCACTGGCTACATTAAAATCAAATACAAAGTAAAATGGCGGATTTGGGGTGCCATATTGTGGAGTTTGAATTTTTTTTTTTTTTTTCTAATACCATCGAGTGGGATATCAAAATGAAGGGTTTCAAAAGGTGATTACAAAAATATATGCAACTTACATGGTTAAAAGTAATTCAAAGTGACAAATCGTAAAAAACACTATTTCTCTCACGACTAAAGCTCCTTGCAAGCACTAAATCGTTTGCGAAATCTTTCACATTTGTAAACTAAAAAGCTGGAAATAAAAAAAAGTAATTAAAAAAAAACTGAAAAGTTAAAAACAAGCCCATTTTAAATGAAATAAAAGTTGGAAGCAGGCGGGACCCATTCCATTTTTATATTTTCTAACTCAAATGGGCCCCGCCTGCTTCCAACTTTTATTTAATTTAATATGGGCTTGTTTTTAACTTTTCAGTTTTTTACCACAGTCGGGTTTTTTAGTTTTTTTTAATTAGTTTTTTTTTAATTTTAATTAAAGAAAGCGAAAATTTCATTATTTATCTCTT
The DNA here is from genome assembly GCA_946251885.1 of Cosmia pyralina. Classification (NCBI taxonomy): domain Eukaryota; kingdom Metazoa; phylum Arthropoda; class Insecta; order Lepidoptera; family Noctuidae; genus Cosmia; species Cosmia pyralina. Next base: position 4,442,013 of record OX276368.1, on the reverse strand, counting down.
GTATTATCGTTTTAATATAATACTATATATTTATTTCAACATTGTAACATTGTTACCTGTAATTTAAATGGTGTGCATAATAAAGAGTATTCTATTCTATTCTACTCTATTTATTTATTTTACAATTTCCACTTACATACCTTTTGTTTTATGTCTATCAAATTAATAATGTGTCGAAGGTCCATCCAGTTGTGCCAATTAATTCCTATTACTGAGTGGACGTACGACGCATTGCGTGTGCTCAGCACAGAACACGCAAGCTAAATACTCAAGGCCGTTGGTATATATCTGCATCTTAACACAATCGACACATTTAATCGACGTTCGCACGGACGTAAAAATATCGCGGTGATTTTGTTTCGCGGACTGGATTTTCAACGGTCTGCTTATCGCCGAGAGTTGAAAATCCAACAGTGTTTTTTCGTCGCGCTAGAATGCACTCTGTTGTTGTTAAGTTGGATTTTCAATGCTCGGCTCAACAACGAGAGTTGAAAATCCAGTGCGCGATAAAATCCCGCCGCGATATTTTTACATCCGTAATGACAGCCGGGACCAACGGCATAGCGTGCATTCCGACGCACGGAGGAGTCTCGGTATGTAAAGATGGTCACTCATACACGGACCAACCCCGGCAAGCGTGTCTTAACCTCCATCAGGTTCTCATCGACTCTCGCGGCTGTTATAACTTAGCCACGAGCTCCTCATTTAATAACCTACCTAATTCATCCAGTTTACAATTTTTCGACAGTTTATAATCTAACGGAAATAATACCAATCACACTAATATTATAAAGGCGAAAGTTTTTGAGTGCATGTGTGTGTTTGTTACTTCTTCACGCTCAAACGGCTGGACAGATTTGGATGAAATTTGGTGTGGTAGTAGTTGATACCATGGATTAACATTAAGGCTACTTCATATCCCAAAAAAATGTAGTGTTGCCGTGGTATGAGCAATTTTTTCCCTCTAAAAATGTGAATATTTTTCTCACCGATTAAATAATACACGTTTTAGCATATGTTATAAACCACAGGGCGCAGCTAGTAGATTGTAAACTAACGAAATTCATAATTATACGGTGACATACCTATACATGATTATCCAGTAAATTCTAGGCCGTTTTCACTGGTTCATCGCTCCGCTCAGTTAGACAGGCAGCCGAGGCGTAATAAGTTTGGGTTATAAGTGTGTAAGGGGGAAATTGAGCCCTCGGTTCAGGGGTAAAGAGTGTGCTCATGTCTTTGTTTACCCTCTTCAGGAACCCTTCTGCTGAAGAGTCCCAATTAGCACTTCGTAATTGAAGAGCTCCAATTATAAAGAGCCTTTTGTTGTATTATTAAAATTTATTGTTCTTAGTGCGATGTTTTGGAAGTTATATGAAAGTCGGAAGGATCACTGAGTTTTATTTTTTTTAATTTTATTTAGGTATACCTATTGGTTTTTGTGATGTATCTGTTTGCGTTTTGTTTAATTCTGTAAGTAATTAATTAAAAAAAGAGTATTTTGTGAGTTAAGTACCTAATTTTGGACATACTAACTAAAGGCAATCAACTATGTTGGGGTCGGCTTCCAATCTAACCGGATGCACCTGAATACCAGTATTTTACATGGAGCGACTGCCTATCTGACCTCCACAACCCAGTGCTGGGTATATGATACCCTTTCAGGGTGTCAGACTTTCGGGCTTCTGACGACCCGTAACGACTGTCAAAGACACACGAATGACAGCCGGGACCAACGGCTTAACGTGCTTTCCGAGGCATGGAGGAGTCTCGGTATGTAAAGATGGTCTCTCATCCACTGACCAACCCCGGAAAGCGTAGCTTAACCTGATGGATCGACCCATGCGGCTGTTATTACTTAGCCAAGAGCTCCTTACCTATGCTAATCTTGTTTTAAATCAAGAATCATTATAATTAATTACATTGATTCTTAAAGACCTACGAAAAGATGATCGGATGTATCCAAAACCTTCTTTTACTTTTTTTTTTGAAATTTCTGGCTATGTAATCAGCAATGATAATCTTTTTCTTGGATTCATGACGTACGTCTGGCTTGACACAGAAAAACACAACTGAGCCGTACCACGCCACGACCGGTTGTTTGCCGAATCATGGACAGTGGCCAGCACATCAAGCTACCAAAATCTGTCAAATTTCTTTTCTTTCTTTTTTTTCTTTCTTTTCTCTTTTTTTTTGTTATTTTTTTCTTTTATTTTCTTTTTCTTTTTTCTTTTTTTTTTTTAACTTTAATTTAAAGGAATAAGGTTCATATTCAATTGGGAAAGTTTGACAGCTTGGGGTAGCTCTACGGCGCGGTGTTTACGCTTTCTTGATGAAACCGTGCTGTGTGCAAAGGGCCTAAGTATGGTGACCAATGGTTCCCCGTAAGTATGTGTGAGAAGAGGCACGTGTTCAATAACATACAAACTACCACGGTGGTTCCAATGTTGGTGAACACAGCCCTTAGCCTTATAAATGTCAAAACCAAACTCAAACTCAAAGCATTTATTTCAAATAAACCAATTACAGGCACTTTTGAATTGTCAATGGGTCGGTCAGTCAGAAAGATGAAGCTAGTTGCCCATTCCAAAGCGTAGTAGATCCCTATGGAGAAGAACGGGCAAGAAACTCCACGGACACTCTTTTAAATCATAATATTTTTACAAAATATTGGTTACATCGTTCATGTTGAAAATATATATGTGAGAACAATGTAGAAAGACGTGCACGTTAAAAAGCGTTGTCACAATACATGTTCGTTTCTTTAATAATCCTTGACACTTTCAATTTAGCACTGTATGTAAAGCCATATTATGACATCTGACCTTGATCTAAAATGCGATGCGATGTAAATTCAAACAATTTTTGTACCGAAAATACAAAGTAGTTATAGGTGCCGATGTACGCACGGACGTAAAAATATCGCGGCGATTTTTTTTGAACGCTTTGCTTAGCGCCGAGAGTTGAAAATCCAACAGTCTGTTTTTTCCACGCGCTGGGGTGCACTCTGTTGGATTCTAGAAGCTCGGCTCAATATCGAGAGTTGAAAATCCAGTGCGCGATAAAATCCCGCCGCGATATCTTTTTGATACACGTGTTTCTTTGACAAATAAAGTTAGTTTTCTTTCTTTCTTTATTTATTTAGGTAAAGCGCTCATCAGGGTTAGGAAGGAACACGGGTGGGTTTTAGTCAGTAAAAGTCTGACACGCCCTCCCGCTCCGCCCAGAGCGGGAGAAGTCATTTGACAATTTCCCATCCACAAAAAAAAAGGTTCGAACCTACAACTCATAAGTCGTTACCGTTACCACTGGACCACCACGCTGTAACGTTGCGCGTGCGCTCTGTTTTGTGTAAATTGTTTCATTACCACTGCTCTCAAAACGGTGAAAGAAAACATCGTGAGGAAACCGACATGTCCTAGAACCAAAATTCGAAGACATGAGACATCTACCAAATTACGGCCCACTTTCTCTCACAGAGAGGAGACCTGTGTCCCAGCAGTGGGAACGTTATAGGCTGATTATGCTTTCTTTAGGAGCCTAAGGGATAATCTCAAGAGGATGCAAGGAGTATCCCGTTGTCATCTTAAACCTTTCACACAACGTTCAAATATGCAACAAGGCCTCGAAGGGACATAAGTATATTATTATAAATTCATTGGAAAGCTGGGTAGCATAATCTTCTCTCCGGGTTCTGAAAGCATTTTGGAACGCAACTGTCAAAATGGCGGTGTGTTTACTTTCATGTTTATTTATTTATTAATCACAACTAGCATTACTGGTTGCCTCAAATCGGTAGCGTGGTCTTAAGCAATATTTTTAGGGTTCCGTAACAAAATGGTTAAAAGGAAAGGAAGGAGGAGGGGGAAGGAGGAAGGAAGAAAGGAGGTTTACATGTGTTAAGCTATACTTAGTGGAAAACCCGGTCAAGAGCGAGTTGGACTCGTGTACCGAGGGTTCCGTTCCGATTCTTGAAAGTGTGTTATTTAGAGACATCGTTTTATTTTTCCTGTAATCTTTAAGGACATAAAATTTAATCACATAGAATACTTTCAGATTTTTCTCTATGCAAACTTCTGAGATAAGGGGGAACGGTATTTTTTTACATTTTTATCGAAAGTCGAAAATTAGGCGGCCTAAAAAAAGGAAAAAAATTGAGAATATGCAAACAGCGCTCTTTCTTATGATACCCCACATGCCCTAGTAGCCCCACTTCGAATTTTTAAGATCCCCTTTCAGTCCCTGTTACAAAAAAAATAGGGATATTTTTATTTCTTTCTTATTTGCAAAATAGTTGGGCAAACTCATCTAAAACTGTTCCAAATTTCAAGTTGATAGCATTAGTAGTTCTTGAGATATCCAGCTGTGACAGACGGACAGACAGACTGAGTCGCACCATAAGGGTTCCTTTTTACCATTTTGGTGTGGAATACCCTAAAAACTTGACAATGCCTAAGGCGTGAGCTGTTATTATTTTTAACCAACTTCAAAAAATGAGGTTCTGTATTCGACCCGTATGTATGTATGTATGTATGTGTGTATGTATGTATGTTTGTTTGTCCGCGATTTTCTCAGAAACTAATGAACCAATTTTGATGATTTTTTCACTAACGTGATCTACGTACTTTCGGGAAGGTTTTAGTATATAATACATTATGTAATTATTTTTATGTACGAAGTTATATGCATAAATGCACTGTATCTCCGGCATTTCTAAGCGGATTTTGATGATTCTTCTTTTCGTTCGATTTGGGCTTACCTACTTATGTAATTGTATAATCAACTAAAAATGAAAAAATAAATTTACTTTAAAAGAAGTAAAACCGACTTCAAAACTAAAAACTAATAAAATAACTTTCATAATACACTTAACAGCTTCAGAATCTGTATCTTCAATTCTTCAATGCACTTTAGCTTGACACCGACTTCAGAAGCTGTTACGTGTATTATGAAAGTTATTTTATTCGTTTTTGGTTTTGAAGTCGGTTTTTACTTTTTTTAAAGTAAATTTTATTTTGCAAAAATGACGCGTTGTTTTGTTCCTAAATACTACGAAATTCGAGTTCACCATTTCCCGTCAAAATTGTAGGCCGAGTTATGGTCACGCCATCTACAATTAGCTTTGACACTGGACCGGGCATTCTGTATTCAGTTATGCAGTGAATAAAGACCGTACGAGAGAGACAAAGCGAATCTGCGGCCAGTGGTTGTCTCTTTAATAGTACTACAGGTATTGACCGCAAAATCACTTTGTCTCTTTCTAGAGAGTGGTCACTTTTGTGAGGCTTAGGGCGATTTTCCACCAAAGATTGCTATGCAACATTGCTGCAGATGCGTTTGATGTCCACCAATCATATTCATCGGTCCACATAGCACTGGTGGAAACGGGTTCAACTATATGTTTCTTATATGGAAGGATGCGTGCTATGGATGCGTAAGTTATAAATAAATAAACCATTTATTTCAGGCGACACTGGCCTATAGATAAATACCTTAACCTAAACATACATATTTGAATATAAACAAAACAGCTGTCGACAGTCTCGGGCACCATGGCCTGTCCTGCTACAGGAGCGCAGGTCGCACAGCACGGCACGCCAGCATCAACGACATTATTCGTCGAGCTCTTGTTACCGCCGGCGTACCAGCGGTATTAGAACCAAATGGCTTGGTACGTGACGATGGGAAGAGACCAGATGGCATGACATTGTTGCCTTAGAAGATGGGTCTCTGGTGTGGGACGCAACCTGTGTCGACACCCTTGCGCCATCTCATGTTCCAAGCACGACGTGCTGTGCTGGCGCCACTGCTGCGGCTGCTGAGACCCTCAAGCGGCGCAATACTGTAACCTTATAGGTAACTACAGTTTTGAGCCGTTTGGGGTCGAAACGCTCGAGTCATGGGGCCCGAGTGCGCGTCTACTTTTTAAGGAAATTTCTCGCCGACTGGTCGAGGCTTCACGTGACCAGAGGGCTGGCTCGTTCTTTGGCCAAAGAGTTAGCATTGCCATTCAACGTGACAATGCTGCCAGTCTTCTGGGCACGTTTCCGGATGACATCAATACGGACGAGTACTTCGACGCCTAAGTGTCCTTTAGTTTTGTATTTATTTGTTATATAAAAAAAAAAAAAAACAAAACTTGTGTTAATAAAATAGGCTTAAGACTATGTTAGTAGCACTCCTCTTTGCACTAGCTTGATTTTAAGTGCTGCCCTGTGGAACTTGTCCGCGGAAGCGACGGAACACCACGTCCTGCGGCCAAAAGTATTCTTCCATGAAGAGGGGCAGGTAACAGTTCGGTACACGCACCACGAACGCCTTGAAGTTGACGTTGCGGCGCGACTCCAGTAACTGCACCCTCGGCGTGTGCCTCGTCTTCTGGCGCACGTACTCCACGATATCCTCCGCCTTAGTGGTGTAGTGCAGGCGGGAGATGTACACCGGTGCATTCGGCTTTGCGACACGCAAGTTCACTTCGGGCTCCGCAGGAGCTTTGCCGCAGCGGTTCTTATTAATTCGCAATCGGCGATTCTATGGATGCATGCAATGGATGGTCGCGAATGGTGGTAGCTACGTGCAGAGCAGTGTACCTCACTCGATACGTCGCATAGCTCGAGCTGCGCATCTTCCTCGCACAGCTACCTCGCGGCGGCGCATCTTCATAGCACATCTTACTCGCTCCGCTACACAGCTTAGCATCAGTGAAAAAGCACTCTAATGCTCAGTCCAATTCACAATGTCTACGCTTTGACCGACCTTCTCCATTTGTTTTGAATATCTTATGTCAATCTATGATTGGTAGCTGTTGTTATTATAGTCATCAGCCAATCACAAGACCTAATGAATAGTTGACATCTGAACTTATTCTCAAAATTTCACTTCGAAATTCGAACGGTGTCTCGTTGTGAATCCGCGATGATTTACTTTAAAAATAAATGAGTTCGCTTTTGCATTGTGTGCGTTCACTTGAGTCCCAAGTGAAATTTACAGAATTGCAGACCATATGTTTATTATCAATGTGTTAAAGAAACATGGGTAAGTTGTAACAGAACCAAGCAATATCGTAAAACAAACTAAATACCCCTAAATAATAAGAGAGAGTCTCCCCATTTAATGAGTTTGTAAGACCACAATTCGCCAAAACATTTTTAATTAAATTTTAAGCTAATATTAACATTATAAATTGCCGTTTACAATTTGAACCCCTAAAGGGGGTGAATAAAAGGATGCCTATTAAATCTCAGATAACAAGAACGATAACTATTGTTCTTTTTCTGGCATTTGGTACGTTCAGCCAGCACGCAATACGCACGCTTAACTGAACTGAAGGAGCCGAAAGAATCGAATTTTAGAATTACTTGTATGAAATCCTATGAAACCCTCACTTACCCGCGCCGAATTGGACGAATCGCCGGAAAAATTACTAACTTCGTTTCGTTCTGCGCGGTCAATTCTTTCGGCGCGGACAAAGTGTGCGTTTACCTTAAGGTGGAGCCCGCGAAATTCAAAATTTTTTATGTTTTTGACAATTTACAGGTCAGTGTCAGGTTATATCTTGATCAAAATATGATTCGCGACTATAACAAAAATATGTATTTACAAAATTATAACCATAAGAATAATTCATACTTGATCTTGACTTGGCTCGCGAGGTTGTCGACATGTGGGATGTGGACTCAGCAATCATTGTGCCGATGTCGTATCAGCCAATGGATTAATTGCCAAGAACCTCAACCAACACCTAAGGAGGCTCTCGTTGGGCAGCTGGATCAAGGGCTTGATTCAGAAAGCAGTACTTCTGGACACGGCCCTCATTGTTAGGAGGTTCCTCTCTCTAGCTTGGACCCTGTTCCAAATGTTTTTATATATATTTTTTAAGAAATATTTAAAAATGTATTTGATAAGAAGAAAAATGAATAAACGAAATATTAATACTAACATCTCTTTAGGTTAGAATTGGTCTCAAATGTCATGATTTTATGAAAAAGTAATCAATAGGTTAATTTAAACGTAGAGAGATGTATGAATTATTGTAATAATTATAATTCTATAAATAATAATATTTCTTATGGTCGCGAATCATACGCATCTTTGCGAGAAAAACGTGATATCTCGAAAAATTTAAGCAATACTTTACATCAATAATCCACACCAAATCAATGTTGCACTTCTAATTAACTAATTGAATATCAAAACTTGTACAAATAAATCATTATTTATTTAATACATCAATTTTTGTCCCAAGTCATGCAAATTTTCATGTGCAAACAGTATTTTTGATGTACGCATTCTGTTGGGAAAAATTGGTAATTTTTGATATGCGTTTAAATACTACCCATTATGAAATGTGGGCACGACATGTGGGTACAATACAATACACCGCTGTCCAAACCTTAGGGGTTTACAGGCGTTATGTTATGTAAATAAAAACATCTACTCATAAAACCCTTTCAGAACCAACGAGTACTTCTGACATACAGATAAAATTCGTCATACCCTTTTATCCGACCTACATAATACCTCCCGATGACCACAATACACCCTGTATATTATGCTAGAAACCTGTTACTGAAGCCTTTTTAAACGTACGGTCTCTTCCGTAGCGTGTATGATATACAGGGTGGTTGGAACGCCGATAAAGGAAAACCTATAAGTTTTCGTTTGATTGAGGACACAATTTTTATTGGAAGATTTGATCCTTGTTACGAGTATTGGTCCTATCATAAATATACAGGGTTACTTTCTGAACTGAAAACTTCTTTATTGTAGTCGTACTTTGTGCTCTATTTGAACAGTGAACTAAACTGAATTGTCAGACTCGGGTCGGTAATCCTGAATCGGGTATATTCGGCTCCAGTCGGTCGGTGACGCTAAATCGTTTATACTCGGCGCTGAATCGCATATATTCGGCTCCAGTCATTCGGTGACGTTGAATCGTGTATCCCTGAATCGCGTATACTCGGCTCTAGTCGGTCTGTGACGCTGAATAATCGTGTATATGTCGCAGGCGATTTGTATGGTTCCACTTTTTACAACCGGCGTCGTCCATTTAAAAACGCTCGCAGTTTTGAAAATGCCGAAGGCAAAATGTAAATTGCCTTGTCACTATATAATATATATCGGCGCAACTAGAATAGTTCGTCAATTAAAAGACTTGATTTGATTAAGTTTAATAATTTGATTGTTTGAAATTAGTTCACAAGCTATTGATTGATTATTTCGATGTAAAATTTACGTTAAACATTAACAAAATAATTATAATTTACATAGTTCAATACTTAACATAATAATGTGTGAGTGGGGCGATCCCCTATAAATACGGCCGCACTGTGAGCGCTTTGGTCATTCTTGTTCAAGCCGCTGGACAGTGCGGACCTCTCTGGTATATCGTCACGTTGTCAGTTAAATAAACGAAGCTTTGAACAAGTCGTGAAGTTTTCTTTTGAAAATCGAAGATGAGTGATCGCCATGAAGATGACATCAGTGACGTCAGCATAGCTTTTAAAAATACTAAGGAGGCTTTTCCTCCGTCATATAATATATGCCACAATATTTATTTTGATGGACAATTCAAACACCATTTACAAAATGCCGCGGCAAATTGAAGTAATTAGTTCTATTTCTCAAGGCTCGGTTGGTCACAGTTCTAACCTAACCTAACCCATTTGTTCGGGGTGCTTAGTTACTGCGTCCAATTCGGATCGCGCGTGGTTAGTCACAGTTTCGACTGAACTTACAATAGCAATCAATGTCGAAATTATAACAATAGAACGAGTTGCCAATTCTCCTTCGGCATATTTCATAACTGCGAGCTTTTTTAAATGGACGACGGTCGTATGTATAATGGCGAATCATACATTCTGCCTGCGATATATACTCGGCGCTGAATTGCGTATACTCGACTCCAGTTAGTCGGTGACGCTGAATCGTGTATACTCGGCGCTAAACTACGTATACTCGGCTCCAGTCGGTCGGTGACACAGAATCGCACTCGGCGCTGAATCGCGTATACTCGGCTCCAGTCGTAAGTTTTCACTGCTATCGTGTGGTGCACCCTCTTTCTTTTCTACAGTATTTTTCGACTATAATTTCATGCACGAGAAATCGTTTTATACCGCTTGCTTTTAAAAATAAAATGAGTTTCCTTCGACTAAAATTACCTGTCTTAAACATTGAGGTACTTTTCTTAACAATTGTTTCTCCACCCTGTATATCACGAGAACCCCCTGTATCTGTCGTTTCGCCGCACAACAATAAATAAACGTGCCTATTGTGTAGGTATTCTTTTCTTACAATTTTCCTTCTAAAGATTTTTTCCTCACAATATTTCTCAGAGGTTATAACGGTTAGCCTTTTTTTTTATTGAACGATATTTTTTACGGTTACTGGATATCATTTTTATTATTAAAAGAATGGGATATCTTGTACTTACAAGCTGACAGTTTTATGCCGATTGGCGTTGTCATTTGAGGTACAATCGACTGCATGTTGAAATGTTAAGATGGACTAACATTTTGACATTGACATAAGTCGTACCTATTTTTATAGGTTCAGAATTACTAGAAGAATCTAAAGCCTCCTCTACACGTCCACAGACGCGTCCGCGGACGTCGACAGATGCATCAGCAGATGGATCACCACGAGCCGACCACACGTTTGTAGGTCTGTGTTCATTCTCAACAGACGCAACTCAGACGCGACATTAAAAAAAATGGATGTTGAGACCGTAGCTGCCGATAATTAGATCTAATTATCTTGGTTGGTTAGCATAATTATACCTATACCTTTATCTTTGATAGTCGTTACGGGTCGAAAGTCTGACAACCAGTCTTACAAAGGGATTTACCCAGTAATTGGGTTGTGGAGGTCAGATAGGCAGTTGCTCCATATAAAATACTGGTATTCAGCTGCATCCGGTTAGACTGGAAGTCGACCCCTACATAATTGGGAAAAGGCTAGGCAGATTGATTGTAATAGGGGGCGAGCCTATTGCCATCAACCGGGCACAAATCCAGATTCTGGGCTGCTACTGAGAAATTCCTTACGGAAAAATCCAATAACACTTAGCCGGACCTGGGAATCGAACCCAGGACCTCATGCTCAGCAGTAGCGCTTGCGGTCACTAGGACAACGAGGTAGTCCAGTAGCATAATTATTTTATTTTTATCATTATAGTGATTTATTTCATAGAGAGGAGCTCGTGGCTAAGTAATAACAGCCGCACGGGTCGATCCATCAGGTTAAGCTACGCTTGCCGGGGTCGGTCCGTGGATGGGTGACCATCTTTACATACCGAGACTCCTCCGTGCCTCGGAAAGCACGTTACGCCGTTGGTCCCGGCTGTCATTCGTGGATCTTTGACAGTCGTCACGGGTCGTCAGAAGCCCGAAAGTCTGACAATCAGTCTTACCAAAGGGTATCGTATTACCCAGTTAATGGGTTGTGGAGGTCAGATAGGCAGTCGCTCCATGTAAAATAATGGTATTCAGCTGCATCCGGTTAGACTGGAAGCCGACCCCAACATAGTTGGGAAAAGGCTAGGCAGATTGATAGTGATTTAATTCATACTTATCCAGACTATTGATACTCCGTACTAATATCTACAAGAAAGAAAGAAAAACACCGGCCAAGTGCGTGTCGGACCACGCACAATGAAGGGTTCCGTAGTTGGGATGAATTTAGACCAAGAACAAACTTAATATTGTAGTTGAAAAACATTTTCTCCCATACATTCCAACTACAAATTTAAGTTGGTCAACTGTTATTCGTTAACTTGAAAAGCCTACTTAGCTGTGACAGTTGTCCTTTTAACTTCGTTATATAAAAATACGACTGCCGTAAATTTTTTCACATATCCCATCACAACCATTTAACTGGCAGGGCCCAGGGAACACTGGTCTCTAACAAAAATTAACACTAAAACTTAAAAAACTAAAAATTAAAAAAATGCACCGCTAAAAATTCGCACTTTAAAGCTTAATATTATGTAAATGGACCGCTGAATTGAAAAATGGTTTTCACACACCCGCAATATTTTTGAACGGCCTATCTATCTACACCTCACACCATAGGATAGACGAGGAAAAAATATCATTCCCCATTCGGGTGCATAGAAAATTTTTGTAGGTTAACCTAACCTACAATTTTTTTTTTCAAGATTTGTTTTTCCACTTTGTCGGCGTGATTGATATGAATTATATATAACCCATGCCAAATTACAGCTTTCTAGTCTCTCAGCTAAGCCGCGGACAGAGACTGACATGGCGAAACAACATGAATTCCAAGTGGACTACGGAACCCTAAAAAAGCTACATACAGGTCGTAGTTCAAGAAACGGTCGGTAAGTTATAGGAACAGGGTATTAGTCTACGAATACAGACAGCTTTAAAGCTACAAAGCTGTGCTCTGAGACATCGTAAAGAGAGCTCTTTGACTTTCAAATTATGAAGGAACCCCGGGGAGCAATAACGTCTACTATTTTGTAGTTTAAAATGTACTGAATTTATTGTAGTCAAGTGCGAGAGGTTTTTCTTACTGTGGTCGCAGATTAATACAGATGGGACACTCCGCAAAATCATTTAAATAAAAAGCGACTCTTGCTGCGACACAATAAAGTGCAGTTCAGGTCGCAGAACGCTTCATTATTTAATTTGCTCCAGATTCGTCTGATTTCGGAAATCACACGAAACCGGAGCAAATGTAAGTTAGAAAGATGTATTGATGATTTTTATTATTTTTGTTTGATGATTTTTATTATTTTATTTTTGTTTAAAATTATGTAAGTACATATTTCAATTGTCGCGAATCATATTTTGATCAAGATACAACCTGACACTGACCTGCAAAATACCATCATTTTATGTAATTTTTGTTGATGTTTTCTGCAAAACTGTGCTATTTAGAGACATCGTTTTATTTTTCCTGTAATCTATACATAAACTTCTATCACATAGAATAATTTCAAATTTTTCTCTATGCAAACTTCGGAGATAACAGGGGAGGGAGACGGTATTTTTTTAACGTTTTTCATCAAAAGTCGAAAACTATGCGGCCTAAAAAAAAAGAAAAAAATATTTGAGAATGTACTAACAGCGTTCTTTCGATACCCACATGCCCTATTAGTATCCCCACTTCGTTTTTTTAAGACCCCCTTTCAGTCCCTGTTGCAAAAAAAACATATAATTTTTTTAATTTTTTTATTTGCAAAATAGTTGGGCAAACGTCATCTAAAACTATTCTAAATTTAAAGTTGATAGCATTAGTAGTTATTGAGATAACCAGCTGTGACAGACGGACAGGCAGACTGAGTCACACCATAAGGGTTCCTTTTTACCATTTTGGTGCGGTACCCTAAGAACGCAAGGAAATTGGAATTTCGCGGACTACCACAGTAGATCAAGCTTAAGTAGTAGAGCACGCCATTCCGTCTAGCAACCTTACTTGCTAGCCCAACCACATCACAGTACGAGTTAGTCTCGTACTAGTGCCGACACGACAAAACTAAACACAAAAATAAGTTATATGTATAAGCACTTTCGGTTAGAGGAGCTCGTGGCTAAGTAATAACAGCCGCACGGGTCGATCCATCAGGTTAAGCTACGCTTGCTGGAGTTGGTCAGTGGATGGGTGACCATCTTTACATACAGAGATTCCTCCGTGCCTCGGAAAGCACGTTAAGCCGTTGGTCCCGGCTGTCATTCGTGGATCATTGACAGTCGTTACGGGTCGTCAGAAGCCCGAAAGTCTGACAACCAGTCTTACCAAGGGGTATCGTATTACCCAGTTACTGGGTTGTGGAGGTCAGATAGGCAGTCGCTCCATGTAAAATACTGGTATTCAGCTGCATCCGGTTAGACTGGAAGCCGACCCCAACATAGTTGGGAAAAGGCTAGGCAGATTGAAGCACTTTCGGTTAGAGGACATTTGACTTATCATTCCAATAATTTAATCATAGTTATATCACTTATATATATATATACTTTTATATAATTTAATTTAACTTATAATTCAATTGTAAACTATTATTTTGTATTCCTACAATTAATTCAGACATAATATTGAAATTGGTTTTATTGTATTGTATGGATGTAATTTTATTTACCTATTATTTATTAGTATGTAAATCTTTATAAAAGCATGTACTTATATTGGTTTTTTAGGGTTCCGTACCTCAAAAGGAAAAAAACGGAACCCTTATAGGATCACTCGTGTGTCTGTCTGTCTGTCCGTCTGTCACAGCCAATTTGTTCCGAATGTAATGGACCGATTTTGTTGAAATTTAGTATACATATGCATTTTTGTGACCCAAACACGGACGGGTAAAGTAAATAAATGAATTTTGAATATAGAGGTCACTTTTGGGGGCAAATAAGAAAATTAAAAAAAAAAAAGTTTTGCAAACTACACCATGTGGCATGTCAAATGAAAAGGGTTACTATGAGGGTCTCAAATATGTTTTTTTTTTATAATTTTTAAAGAAATTGTTTTAAAGTTATTTAAGAAAATAGACGAAAATTGACCATACCCCCCCGTAATCTCCGAAACTGCTGAGCCTAAAATTTTGAAAAAAAATACAAAAAATAGATCTTTACCTGTAGATTACAGGAAAGCCTATAAGAAGTCTGTGGTCTTAAAATAACATGGTAAATCTATCAATATTGTGAGTACAAACTTACATTTACAGTTTCAACTACAATGTTAAGTTTGTTCATAAGATAAATTCATCCCAACTACGGAACCCTTCATTGTGCGTGGTCCGACACGCACTTGGCCGGTTTTTTTTTTTATGTATTCAGAGCATATGTACTCGATCATCATGTCGTCCACACCGTATCTGGAGACGGCGACTCCTATATGTTTTTAATCTGGGTCTTTATTCCGGTGAGCTCTGACGTGGCTAGCAAAACCGAACTTCGTCTTAAAGACTCGGTTACAAGAAGCACAGTACAGCTGGCCAGCTGAGTTGGTAGTGTAAGTGTAGGAGGGTTTTGGCTTCGTCTTCCGTACTTGGCGTTTTGCGTCAAGATCTTCTAGACGCCTGGTTTCAAAACTTTCCACGCTCTTATGAACAGTTTGTGTACTCGATAATGTGTATGAGGTGGTTACCTGTAATTGAGCATGCATTACAGGTTAATGTATTTATAATATTACGCAAGTTTTATTACTGTAAATGATAATTTGTAATGTATTTCGTTGGTAATCCTTAAATAAATAAAAAAAGTTGAGAGGTGTTAAGGGACACCCGGATGGAACGAAGTTCCTTTCGATTAATTAGTGAAGGAATTGTAATATTTTTTTTTTAAGTTATAATAATATTTTTTTTATTATTAACAAATATAATGTAATATAAACTTAATCTTTCTATAAGAGAGAGAGAGAGAGAAACAGACAGAGAAACATGCGCACGTCGCACAGCTTACAGCAAAAAGTGTCGTTACAACTTTTCGTGAGAATTTTTTCCGCCCCCTTTTCTAGCCCCCTTTCACAACGCGCGCTAAGGAACTTCGTTCCAATAAATAAATAATAAATAAATAAATATGATTGGACATATCACACAACGCCATCTAGCCCCAAGCTAAGCAACCTAATGCTTGTGTTATGGTAACGAGATGGCTGATAAACTACTTATATACATTTTTTTTTTTTGTAAATACATACATATTATAGATAGAAAAACACCCAGACTCGGAACAAATACTTGTAGGTCGTACAAATATTTGTTCCGTGCGGGAATCGAACCCGCGACATGCTGCGCAGCAGTGAATCGCTCAACCACTGCGCCAACCGTGTCGTCAAAATAAATAGACAATATTAAAACCCAGTGGTCAAAATGCAATTAGTCGAGTCTGTTTCAATAGCAGTGTCGCAGTGACACGTTAATTTTGGGGCCAGACTCCACCAGAATACTAATCACGGAGAGAGGACAGCGGGATGAGACGCATATGTCGATGTTGGGGGTCGTATTATGCATGCTAATAGGGGCATACTAAAAAGAGGTAGCGAATTTGCGAGTTGGAGGTTTGAGAGTTTTTCTGCGACTGCGGTATTACTTACATCTTGAAGTAAGTACCTAGATGGTTTCCTACTTTATTATTTTATTTTATTTAAATAGTATACCGGAAATTTATTTTATGTAAATAGGGTACCGGAAAAGGCTAGCCAATCAACCGAATATATCAATCCAGAACCTCATCATCATTCTCCTGCCCTTATCCCAATCTATTTGAGGTCGGCGCAACTTATCCTTTTTTTCTCTATTAGTCGTCATCTCGGTAGTCACTAAGCCACGACATCTTTCACGCAATCCATCCATCGTTTCTTTGATCTTCCCCTACTCTTATAGCCATCGACATTCATACTCAAAACTTTTCTCATGACATTTTCCTCATTCCTCCGTCACATGCCCATACCATGACAACCGATTTCCGCACAACTTTTCAGTCACCGGTGCCACTTTCAAACTTCCTTTTATGTACTCATTTCTTATTCTATCCGTTCGTGTAACACCACATATCCCTCTTAGCATTCTCATCTGAGCTGCATGCAATTGCTTTTCATATATTATCAATATCAATATATATGGTGCTATAAAAATATCTGCCACGACTGCAATGGGAGACAGTATTGTGTATATATTATAGATTACAATAGTGAAAATAAATTTTTGATCTTATTTCATATTTTTTTTCATACAAAAAAATGTGTATGTAATTTAAATTGATTTACTTAAAAGAGCCCGTCCCGTACTAATCAGTGCTCATTCGCAGAAGTCACAAAGAGGTAGCAATTGTTTTCATTGACGAAGCGACACATCGCGCGTAGTTTGTGAACCACGTTACGCAGAATAAAGTAAATGTTTATTTTATTACTTTATTTTCTCAATCTGATTAAACTATTCCAGGGTATGAAATTTCTTCTTCAACTTTCAACTTGTGTATATAGATTACAACAGTGAAGAAATTTGATTTTTTATTATTTTTTTTTTTAATTTTTTTTTTTTTTTGAATACTGAAGCCGTGGCAGATATTTTGATAGCACCTTATATATCAATCCAGGACAAGCAGCCTCATTTTGTAACACACTTTATACTGTGCTTTTATTAACAATAGCTGCCATTTTGACAGTTGCGTTCAGCGTCAACAGTCCTTGAGTATATGATAAAACGAAAAAAGAAAAAAAATACCTTACAAGAGCGAGTCGGACTCGCGCACCAAGGGTTCCGTACTATCATTTATATGTAATTTTTGTTGATGATTTCTGAACAACTGTGCTATTTAGAGATATCGTTTTATTTTTCGTGTAATCTAATAATAAATTTCTAACACAAAAAATAACTTCAGATTTTTCTTATGCAAACTTCGGAGACGGGGGGGGGGGGGGGGTATTTTTATAAAGATTTTTCATCAAAAGTCGAAAACTATGTGGCCTATAACAAAAAAAAAAAATGTTTGAGAATGTGCCAACAGCGTTTTTTCATATGATACCCCACATCACCTAGTAGCCCCACTTCTAATTTTTATGACCCCCTTTCAGTCCCTGTTGCAAAAAAAAGATATATTTTTATTTCTTTCTTATTTGAAAAATAGTTAGGCAAACATCATCTAAAACTATTCCAAATTTTAAGTTGATAGCAGTAGTAGTTCTTGAGATATCCAGCTGTGACAGACGGACAGTCAGACAGACAGACTGAGTCACATAAGGGTTCCTTTTTACAATTTTGTACGGAACCCTAAAAAGATGATTTAATACCATACTTTACAACCAGACGAAGTAGAAAAGAATAACAAAAAAAAAAAAACGTGCATACAAAACAATAATTAACTCAAGTAAGTAATTAGAAAGTGTATTATTTAAAAAAAAAATATATATATATTATTGGTCTGGATATCATCTAGGACCAGAGACCTTGTCAAAACGAATCAAACGAGCCCAAACTCGATAGGGTTGCGTCGTTTTATTACTGAGTTCCTGTGTCCACTTTCGGGCTCCATCATCAGATCAGCTCGATGGCACCAAAATATTGCATTGTCACCGATTTTACATACGTATGGCAAATTTAAGCTCAATCGAACACCGAGAAGTGGGTCAAATTTAACTTGCAAATTTTGAACAGGACGGCTTACTTACGAACATTGCAAGTTAAATAAAAGTTAATAAAACCAAATAGATCTACATAATAATATAATCACGAGCACAAAACAGAAATATTCGGCAGCTGCACGTCATGACTGTATGTTTTCACTCAATATGATGCTGTACGTGCTATGAGTGATCCAAAGCACAGCGCTGATTTTCAGTAGTCACCCGTCGTCGAGCCAAAGTCGCGGTAACATCTAGTTTGACATAATTTATTTTCTATTCCTACCCTCATTATAATATTCTACAACGATTTTATTGACTTTCACGCCCGCCTAACTTACAGTCGAATCTTGCGATCGATTTTTCATCCCATTTCCGTAATCGGATTGAGTTGAAATTTTGCACAGCCGTGTAGTTCTGATGACATTATAATATTATGGTTTGTTTGATGTTGGTAATGGAAGATGCCAGAATTTCATGTACCTAAGATTTTAATGTTAGGTACAAACTAATAAATTAACTCACGCTAGTCGCTAATTAGTCGCAAGTTTTCGCCAAGTCACAGATTTAGTTGGGTTTTAGTT
Source organism: Cosmia pyralina (assembly GCA_946251885.1). Classification (NCBI taxonomy): domain Eukaryota; kingdom Metazoa; phylum Arthropoda; class Insecta; order Lepidoptera; family Noctuidae; genus Cosmia; species Cosmia pyralina. The sequence continues at coordinate 4,423,351 of OX276368.1, read as the reverse complement.
TAGAAGATATAATGAGTTCAATTTTTAATTACAGTTCAAGAGCTAGATCGATGAGTTTATGATAAAATCTTTGGTCGAGCTCTTGGACTATACTTAAAAATTGAACTCGTTATATCTTCTAAACTAAGACCCAACTAAATCTGTGACTTAGCGAAAACTTGTGACTAATTAGCGAATAAATCTGGGAGTAAACAGATCTTTGCTAGGTGGCCTAGTTTTTGAGATATAAATGTGGCCGAACTGGGAGGCGCTCTCCAGATCGGCCACCAATGAACCCTTATAACTTTTGAACCAGTGACCGACAAATTATGATATTTGACGGCAAATTTCGAATAATTAGCGACAATTTTTTTTTAAATCCCTGATGGTGACCATGCCAGTGTCAGCTACACCAACCTCATGCAGCCCGCCCGATGGCAAGTGATCACTGCCATATAAGGACAATAATTGAAATACCAGAGACTAAAATATCTCTTGTGCCTATAATATTAATTACACATCAGCATCTGCCTAGCCTTTTCCCAACTATGTTAGGGTCGGCTTCCAGTCTAACCGGATGCAGCTAAATACCAGTATTTTACATGGAGCGACTGCATATCTGACCTCCACAACCCAGTTACTGGGTAGTACGATACCCCTTGGTAAGACTGGTTGTCAGATTTTCGGACTTCTTACTACGCTATGTATCGTTACCCTGGCAAAATGCACATAGCAAAGCGCAGCACGTCTTCCTCGTCATTTCACGCGTCGTTCGTTCGAGTATTTCAACATCCATTGCTGGTTTTTTTAATTTTAGTTTACAAACGGAGTGCTGCATACAGATAATGTAATTTTACATTGAACATAAAAACTTTACAACAAATACAACCGACTTCCAAAAAAAAAACACTACAAAGTAAAAAATAACTTTAGTTTTGGAAGTCGGTGTCTTTGGTTTTGTATTTTCGTTTTTTGCCACCGACTTCCGAAATTTAAAGTTATTTTTTACGTTGTAGTGTTGTTCGGTCTAAGCAACCGAACACCTGCTAACGCAGCAGTTTACAGCAATAGTTATACTTTAACGTCAGTGCATTGCTAGACATCAAACGGACCGGGTGCATTCATAAAAATTAACTTAACATTTTACTTAATTTAAAATCTAACAATCATAAAAACAAAAAATATGTACAAGTATATAAAAAAAAGGAGGGGAAATAATCATAGGGCATCAAAAAATTCGTCCGCATCGCTGTCGACAGGAAAAGTGCCCAAAAGGCTGGCAGAATTCCCACGTTGTATGGCCAAAAAAACTTTTTTACAAAAAAATACAACCGACTTCCAAAAACAACACTACAAAGTGAAAAATAACTTTAATTTCGGAAGTTGGTGTCTGGTAAAATGTATTTTCGTTTTTTGCCGCCGACTTCCGAAATTAAAGTTATTTTTCACTTTGTAGTGTTGTTTTTGGAAGTCGGTTGTATTTTTTTGGAAAAAAGTTTTTATTTTTCACTTTTTAGTTGTTGTACCTACCCCACACACATTCTAATACCACTACCTGCAAAACAAACTAGAACATCATCCATATAAAATTGGGGAAAAAATACGTATTATTGAAGCTAACACAAAAGCTACTCAAGCAACGTCAATCAATTTTATATGGGACCAACTTTGATGTATACCCTCTCGAATAAAACCAAAAAAATCCAAATCGGTTCAGCCATCTTCGAGTAATCGGGGAAAGGTTCCGACGAATTGAGAACCTCCTCCTTTTCGAAGTCGGTTAAAAATAGGCCAGCCCTTTGAGTGGAGTGGACTGTTATCCACCACGCGGGCCCAGTGAGGGTTGCTAGATGTCACATGTCTTCGAATTTTTGGTTCTAGGACATCCGGCCGGTTTCTTTCACCGTTTGAAGAGGACTGGTGGTGCTCCACTTTCTTACTTGTCGGGCTAAAATGCGCAAGCGACAGAGTTTTGTCGTCGCATTTTCTCACGTTTATATGACTCGACACATATCAATGTCTCGTTTCAGCGCGACATGATACGACGACAGGATATTCTCGCATTGTACATTTGTGATTATACGAGTACCTAGTTGGAATGGAACTCTACTAGCATGGCGCGTTTTATATTTTTCAACGGCACCCTTTTTACGTAAATATTTTAATAAACATTTTACTTATCATTTTACTTTAAGAACATTTTACATTAAACTTGTGGAAATTTCAATAAACTCTTTAAAACTAAATCCAATTAGTGCTTTAATATTACCAAAAACCTGCACCCCGCACAAGTGTTTTTTTTTTGGAAGTCAGTCGTATTTTTTTTTTTGTAAAAAAGTTTTTATATTTTTCACTTTTCAGTTGTGGTACTACCCCACACAAATTCTAATACCACTACCTGCAAAAGAAATTAGAACATCGTCCAGATAAAAAGTGGAAGAAAATACGTATTATTGAAGCTAACTCAAAAACTACCCAAGCAAAGTTAATAAATTAAGGGACCAACTTCGAGGTATACCCTCCCGAGTAAAAGAAGAATCTTTCAAATCGAACAACTCTGTAAAAAGTTATGCGTGGTCATACATAAAAAAAATTCGTCTTGAGAACCTCCTCCTTTTTTTTCCGTCGGCTAATAAATAAATTCAAATTTTCCTGAGAAATTTTCCGGTGGAATATGATTCAAACTCAAACTCAAATTAGCATTTATTTCAAATAATTTCAAATAAACCAATTACAGGCACTTTTGAATTGTCAATGGGTCGGTTAGTTAGAAAGATGAAGCTAGTTGCCTATTCCAAAGCGTAGTAGATCCTTATGGAGAAGAACGGGCAAGAAACTCCACGGACACTCATTTAAATGAAAAAATTTTTTTACAAAATATTGGTTACAGTCGGGCAAAAATGTCTAGAAACGGAACTAATTTTTAATATTTGTCAGTGTTGTCTTAGTCCGTGTTTTATCAGGCAACAAATGTGCAAGACAACGATTAGATTGATTTAAAATTAACAATACTGTCTAAAGTTCTGTCAGAAAAATGGTTTTTGAAATTTAAATTTTATAATGTATGGCTAGTGGCGCCCCCATTTTTTCTACTCTTTTGTGTCGAGCTGTACATCGTTTATGTTGAAAATATACATGTTGTGAGAACAATGCAGAAATACGTACGTTAAAAAGCTTCCGTAACAAAAAGATAAAAACTAAAACAACTAAATTAAAAATAAGCCATGGCATCTAAGAGACGACCAGTCCCAACTGACGGCGCCCGTTCACGAACATGACTCACGGATCAGTAGTCCTATTCTGCAAATATCTCACCGTGAAATCATGAGTGAAGTGATCTTAAAGTGAGCTGTCAATAGTGTCAATCCCTAGCATCAGGTAGAATGACGGCTCACTTCACGCTCACTTCACCTGAGTTATCACGGTGAGATGTTTACAGAATAGCACACCTTCACCAATTAGCTCGACCATTTTGAAGGGAACTTAATGATCCAACACACACGCCACCACCAGCGAGACATTTGATTCAAAATAAGGAGCTGAATGCACCTTGTTTGTTTGCGGAGGGCTGTCCCTTACGCCCTGCCCAACCCTTCGGCAATACAGGCATGATGCTAAGTTGTTAAATTTCATGAATGAAAACAAAACACAACCTACTATGTTATTTCTATGCATTGTTACAAATATTTTTATAACTTCGACACATGTTCACAATGCTACGAGTACATTATTATTCCGGCCGTGCGTGACCCGCTGTGCGATTGTGACATTAATGAAGTCAAAATCGATACCCGCTTTGTTCAAAGTCAATATTGTACTATAATACACCTTTTAAGAGATTTTATTTGGGATACTAGTAAAGCTGTATATTTATCTATCGCTAAGCAGTGTTGTGTTACGGCTAACAATGTTGTGATGACTGTACTGCCCCGGAAAATCTCTTTTCAGGGGAGATTTTCTTGAATCTTAATGTAATTTAAATAATAATAATAATAATAACCACCGGTAGCTTGGACCCTGTTCCCGATACCGGTGGGCTACTATTTTTTATATTTTTAAATGTTTTTTTAATTTTATGTTTTTATAAAAATATTTAAAAATGTAATTCATATGTATGTAAATAAAATAAAGGAAATAATAATAAATCTTTATTTTATTTCTCTCATCACAAAGGTACACTTAGTTTTATTTTATAAATAGAGACAAGAATAATAAGTTTGTTACAAAACCTAAAATATGATCCTTTGTGAGAGACTGGCGTCCATACTAGGATACCCTGTGTGACAGATCACCAGGCTCTCACCCCGAATTTAATCTATTAACAATAGTAAATTATTAAAAAAAAATTTGTATAGTTTGCGTGTGTGTAGTGTGTGTGTGTGTTGCGTGTGTAATGTGTAAGGAGAGGTAGAATGATGGTGTGAGTGTGAGTATGTGAATGGTGTTGGTTGCAGTCAAGAACCCGAAAAACATGAAACATTACGAAGGAACCATAAGTAGCTGCTCCGTGGCGTCATAGTCCAAATGTTAAAATAATCTACCTAGTCTTTTCCCAACTATGTTAGGATCGGTTTCCAGTCTAACCGAATGAAGCTGAATACCAGTATTTTACATGGAGCTACTGCCTATCTGATCTCTACAACCCGTTACTGGATAACACGATACCCCTTGGTAAGACTGGTTGCCAGACTTTCGGGCTTCTGACGACCCGTAACGACTCTCAAAGATCCACGAATGACAGCTGTGACCAACGGCTTAACTTTCCGAGGCACGGAGGGGTCTCGGTATGTAAAGACCGTTAATGTTCTCCTATATTATAACCCCCTTATTCAGAAAAACTAAAACGCTCTAGTAATAGAAGAGTTTTGTCTTCTTCTTTCAAACTCAATTCATAATTCGAAAGAGCGTTTTAGTTTTTTTTATGAATACAAGGGTTAATCTATAGCATTAATATTATTCTGTTGAAATCATTTGAATAAGGAACACCGTCTTAAATGTAGTGCTATTCTATAAAGTTCACTTGGAACCTCACTCCATTGTTTTTAAAGTAAACCATCGTTCGAATTTCGAAGTGACATTAAAAGTAAATCACTTCTTATTAGAGTATCTTCACACCTAGTGTTGTAATATTAAGACGCAATATTATATGGCAACGACCTTGAGTGGTTGGGGCTCTGTGCTCACGCAACGCGTCATACGTCCAGCCAGTAATAGGACTCGCCCATCAAGAAGCTCTGGCCTAAATAAGACGCATTATTAATTTATTATACATAAAACAAAATGTATTAATGTATTACACGTATATTGAAAGATAAATAATTAAATTATCTTTAAAATGGTGAAGGTTTCATAAAAATACGCTTGATAGTTTATGCGTTATCCTCAGTTTTTTATCCGCGTCAGACATCATTTTACAAAGTAATTACATAATGTAATATAAACGTAATCAAACATATTAGGTTGGGGAAAAAGTCTTTTCGCATTATAGTATGTATGAACTTAAAATAAAATTTCTTTGACTATACTATTTGTATCTGGCTGGTTTTAGTATCATTGAAAGTTTAAATTTTAAAGAACATAACTCCATATTCAAATTAGGAAAATGTGTGATTTTCATTTGTTTTTCGTACTGTCAAGATGAGTGAATCTAATGAAGAAATTCGATACATTTTAAAATTTTACTACAAAAAAAGGTAAAAATGACGCAAGCCGCGAAAAAAATTTGCGATGTTTATGGACCCAGTGCAGTGTCTGTGAGAGTAGCACAAATTTGGTTTAAGCGTTTTCAATGCGGAAATTTTGATGTCAAAGATGCACGTCGCTCTGGTTGCCCTATTACGGATAAAATAGATGCCATTTTTGAAAAAGTGGAGCGAGATCGGCATATTAGTAGTTATGATGTAACTGGGAATTGACCACAAAATAGTTTTGGCGCATTTGAAAAAAACTGGGTTCACAAAAAAGCTCGATATTTAAGTACCTCACGAGCTCACTGAAAGAAACATAATGAACCGTGTACTCATTTGTGATTTTTTATTACGACGTAATGAAACCGAACTATTTTTGAAGAAGCTGATAACTGGTGATGAAAAGTGGATCACGTACGACAAGAACGTGCGAAAAAGGTCGTGGTCAAAGGCCGGTCAGGCTTCACAGACTGTGGCGAAACCCGGGTTAACTCGTAACAAGGTGATGCTGTGTGTGTGATGGGATTGGAAGGGCATTATTCATTATGAGCTGTTGCCACCAGGCAGGAACATCGATTCTGAACTCTACTGCGAACAACTGATGAGATTAAAGCAAGAAGTTGAGAGAAAGCGGCCGGAATTAATCAACAGAAGGGGTGTGGTTATTCATCATGATAACACTAGACCTTACACATCTTTAGCCACTCAGCAAAAATTAAGAGAGTTTGGCTGGGAGGTGTTAATGCATCCGCCGTATAGTCCTGACCTTGCACCTTCAGATTTCCACCTGTTTCGGTCTCTTCAGAATTCTTTAGGCAGTGTCAGGTTAACATCACGAGAGGACTGCCAAAACCACTTGTCGCGGTATTTTGATCAGAAGTCCCAAAATTTCTATAAAAATGGGATCATGTCCCTACCTACAAGATGGCAAAAAGTTATCGAACAAAATGGTACCTACATACTTTAGATAAATGTAAATAATGTATATTAAAAAAAGTTTTGAATTTTCTTAAAAAATGCGAAGAAACTTTTTCCCCAACCTATTATTCAAATATTAATTCAATAAGAAAATGCTCTAATTTAACATAGGTATCTTTTTTCCAAATCATTAATACTACTCGTTTAGACGACTTTAAGTGATTTTTTACCGACTTCAAAAAGGAGGAGGTTATCAATTCGTCGGAACCTTTTTTTTTTTCTTTTTTTTTATTATTTTTTTTTTTATGTATGTTCCCCGATTACTCGAAGATGGCTGGACCGATTTGGCTTATTTTTTTTTTGTTTGAAAGGGTATACTTCCCAGGTGGTCCCATGATCATCAAGTCAGGATCTGATGATGGGATCCTGGAGAAATAGAGAGAACTCTTCCAATTTTATAGGCACACTTGAAGCGATTTGGATAGTTTTTAGAAGAGTACGTTCTTGGAGTGGTCCCATTTCAATTTGGTGAAGATCTGATGAAGAACTTCTGAGATAGGCAACGGAACTCCTCAATAAATGATAGCAAATGGACTGGAATTGCTGAAATCTCATGTCTGTTTGTTGTTCACACCAGTTCATAACATAACATCACGCCAGTACGCTGTGAAGGGGTAAGCACATGTGAACCACTAAAAAGTGAAAAATAAAAACTTTTTTACAAAAAAATGCAACCGACTTCCAAAAACAACACTACAAAGTGAAAAATAACTTTAATTTCGGAAGTCGGTGGCAAAAACGAAAATACATTTAATCAGACACCGACTTCCGAAATTAAAGTTATTTTTCACTTTGTAGTGTTGTTTTTGGAAGTCGGTTGCATTTTTTTGTAAAAAAGTTTTTTAACCATCAATATTTTAAAGTCGTTTATCGTCGTCTTACTTAAATTAAATTAAATTAATTAAATTTCATTTCATTCGGACAACAGTGATCCATATTGTGTTAGTATTACAAAGACTTATAGTCTAGTGTTAGTAGCACATATACAAAAGAGGTAATTAAAAAAAAAAAAAATAATAAAATAATAATAATAATCGTTACGGTTAATGGAGGCTCTCATTGCGCGGCTGGCTTGATTCAGAAAGCAGTACTCCTGGACACGGCACGCATAGTGAGGAGGTTCCTCTCTCTAGAGCCCTGACCACCGGTAGCTTGGACCCTGTTCCCGATACCGGTGGGGTACTATTTTTTAAAATATTTTTTTATTTTATGTTTTTATAAAAATATTTAAAAATGTAAATAATATTTTTGTAAATGAAATAAAGGAAATAAAATAAAAATAATGCACACTCCATACAGAGGGTGACCAGACAAGAAAACATGTTTCCTACCTGATCAACCTCCGCATAAAAAATAATAGACCCACATTTCACAAGTAAACTACTGTTTTCAAATCTTTGAAATCTTATGAAAATCAGCTTTGCCCTTTGGCTTTTGTCATGTAATATTCTAGCAAAGGATAAAATTCTACCAGAGTTTAAAGGATAAAATTCTCAGAATACCCTCGGGAATTTTTCTCTAAGTGTAATTTACTTTGTGGACGCTTTTTTTTTACCTAAAATAACTTCCGTTCAGGCCAGTGTACCCCTGGGGGCTAAACATTTACTGAATCTATTTTTTTTTTGTGAAATCGAGCCGGCTTCCTTAAATGGCTTCGGGATGCTAATTTAGAGGTTTTTGATTTGTATTTTTCTGTTAAAAACGAGTTATGGATATCCGGTTTTATAAAGGTATTTTTTTATAATTCGAGTACCTATTCAATTTGTTGCTAAATCGAATAACAAATGTTTTGATTGTCTCTTGCTTTTGGTGTAAATAGAATTCGATATGTAAAATAAAAAAATGTCCTACGCTGATTTTTTCTATTTTTACCCGACTACGGCAAAGCCAAAAGGAAGGGTCATTTTAGCAGTCTATGATTGTATGTAAGTATTTATGCATATAAGTATGTATTTACGTGTGTTCCACCGTAGCGCCTAAATTGCTGAACCTATTTTAATGAATAGGTATCAATAGATTCGTAATAATGGCCCGGGTGACATAGGCTATATAAATTCTCCCAAAATTTAATATGGTGGACTTTACACGTAAATTTCTAACCACGAAAAAAATTAAATTGTGATAAGAATGACATATTTGGTACCTATCAAAAAAAGGTCTTGACGACCACATTACAAATATGTATACAGAGTGGATACGACAATACAACAATAAATTAAACTTCGTATACCTAATCACGTACCCAGTGTGCGTACAAAAATTCAATTCAATTTAACTAATAGTTTAGTCACAGGACAATATTTTTCATTTTCAAGATTTTCAACATGATGTATCTGATAATACAGTTATTAGACCAGCCTCGCCTAAAAAAATAAAGGTTAAAGACATTACAATATTCTTCACACATACGTTGCCAGTGGGAATTAATGCATATTGTACCTTATACCAGAGGCATAAGAGTTATAAAGCGTGTCATCAGAATTAGATAAGAAAATAATGCATGCGGAAGTTACATCTACTCACTCTTGCCAATCGAAAATTTTGAATGTGCGAAAGAGATACGTATGTAGATTATAGTTCGTTTATTTCTACGTCGCATTCTCGCCGAAAAAATAGCAACCCAAACCTGCAAAAAATGGTCACAAACAATGGTGTGTTGGGTGGGTCAGTGCCCCAGTCGCCAGCCGCGTTAAAATATTTAAAAATGGTGTTCTATTTTGTTTACATTTTTAAGCTATATAGTTTGTTAGAAAAATTCACTTTTTTAATTTCAATGTTATGATTTATTTGATAATTCCTATAAACTGCTATACATTAGTTCTGCTCGTGTTTTCATTTAATGTCGTATTGTCGTATCCACTTTGTATATGTCATATTTTTTAAGTAAATAAATATGTGTAAATTGTTAAAAATAAGTAAAAGTAAAATAAGTAAAATATTAATTTAATTGGTTACAGACCGATCGCGGTGAGCGTGATTTTTTTTTTGTTTTTTTATTTTTTGAACTTACTTTTTGTTAGCACTTAAAATTATGGACTTGGATTTTATTTACTAACAAAATTGTTACTATATTAATTATGTATACTTAGGGTAAGGTATGTATCTATGGGTCTTTGTTACCTGAAAATAAATGATTTATTATTATATTAATTTATTTTTTCTTCATAATATGTACAAAGAAAAGTCCTGACTGACTGACTCATTAACGCCCAGTCCTAACCATTGGATATAGAAAGCTGAAATTTTGCTCAGAGGTTCCCTTTATAAAGCGGGCCGGGGCTGCCTTGAAGCGGCTCCTGCCCAATCTGGGGGGTCCAAACGCCTCCTGCCGGAAGGCTTTACGCGGGGGTCGTGCGGTCCATGGCCCTTTACGGGGCGCCGGCGTGGGCGCGTTCCCTGAGGCTGCGACCGGCCCGCCGGTTGAACGCGTCCCAGAGGGTCATGGCCATCCGGCTAGTCCGGGGATACCGCACGGTCTCCTGTGAGGCGGCGAGCCTCCTTGCTGGATTACCGCCATGGGACCTGGAGGCAAAGTCCTCGCGTATGTATGGGAGTGGCGCGAGGAGGCGAAACGCCGGGGCGTAACTCCGCTGCCACGAGAAATCACGGTACAGCGGACAGAGCTCCGGCGGGATCTCATGGCGACATGGAGAGTGCGATTGTCGCAACCCAGCGCTGGGCACGCCACAATTGCTGTGATAAGTCCCCTCTTTGAGGAGTGGTTGGCGAGGCGCCACAGCGTCCTCACCTTCCGCCTGACGCAGGTCCTCACGGGACACGGTTGTTTCGGGAGGTTCCTGTTTTGGATAAGGCGGGACGAAACGCCCGGGAGTCACCATTGTGTGGATCGCCCGGAGGACACGGTGGAGCATACAGTGGAGGTCTGCCCGGCTTGGGCGGAGCACAGCCGTGTTCTCACGGTGGCGATCGGCGGCGATCTCTCGCGTCCAGACCTGCCCCAGGCCATGGTGCGGAGCAAGAGTGCATGGGAGGCCGTCACCTCCTTCTGCGAAGCAGTAATGCTCGCGAAGGAGGGGGCGGAACGCGTGAGGGAGAGGCAACAGCCGCGCCCTCGCGCCCCTAGCCGGTGCAGGAGACGCCCTGGGCGGCGGGAATCTATCGCCGATTCCCGGCCACCGTAGGCGCGGGCTTGCGGACGACGAGTAATGGGCAGCTCGCCGTCCGGTAAGGACCAGGCCCGGGTTGACGGCGCGTTGTGTTCCACGCGCGCCTCAAAGAGATGGCAGCAGTGGCGGGGTCCAATAGGGCCGGTCGCGGGTAGTCGAAAGAGATACCGTGGTCCTGGCACGGGCAACTGAAGGAACACGGGTGGGTTTTAGTCAGTAAAAGTCTGACACGCCCTCCCGCTCCGCCGAGAGCGGGAAAAGTCATTTGATGATTCCCAATCCACAAAAAAAAAAAGTTTCCCTTTTAATGTAGATCCCACGGGAACGAAAATCTTTCCATATTCAAGGAATACAACATATATTCCGCCATCCACGCGGGCGAAGCCGCGCGGGAAGTACTAGTTTTATCATAACCACATGAAACCACTTGACTTTCAAGTGACCTCTAAATGACGTCAAAAAGTAGCCAAATTGGGACTATTATTGGACTTTCGGTGCCTCCCATAACAAAAAAATCAACTTTAGGGTTGATCCTAATGCAGTCATGCGAAAAATTCGATCTTTGATTCGTTTCAAATCAATCGTTGAAAATCAATTCACACAAAAAAATCTAATCTAACTCTGTACTAGTAATTTACATGGAGCGATTGCCTATCAGACCTTCATAACTCAGTTACTGGGTAACACCTTCTGTAGGTACTTATTTTGTGTAAATACTCTCGTAGGAAAAGGAGCTCGTGGCTAAGTAATAACAGCCGCATGGGTCGATCCATCAGGTTAAGCTACGCTTGCCGGGGTCGGTCCGTGGACGGATGACCATCTTTACATACCGAGACTCCTCCGTGCCTCGTAAAGCACGTTAAGCCGTAGGTCCCGGCTGTCATTCGTAGATCTTTGACAGCCGTTACGGGTCGTCAGAAGCCCGAAAATCTGATAACCAGTCTTACCAAGGGGCATCGTATTACCCAGTTAATGAGTTGTGGAGGTCAGAGAGGCAGTCGCTCCATGTAAAATACTGGTATTCAGCTGCATCCGGTTAGACTGGAAGCCGACCCCAACATAGTTGGAAAAGGCTAGGCAGATTGACTCTTGTGGGAAAATATGAAGCAATACTTACCTAAGGCATTATTGCCTCCCTGGAGATAATAATTTAAAGGAAGGGTGGAAATCAAATTATTCATTATAGAATTAGGAGCCTAAGTCAATTATGCCGAGATTATTATGTTTCATTTAATTACGAATAATTATCTTATTCTGTTTCACATACTAATTAATTTTAGGGATCCTTATACCCGAGTTGTAATAGCTCTTTGTAGTTGAAATGAATTTATCTCAAAAACAAACTTAACATTGTAGTTGAAAAACATGTTCTTCCATACATTGATGTATGTCACGGTCAATTCTCCAAGTGCAAATTTAAGTTTGTAATCGCAAAAATACATTTTTTTATGTGACAAAACAACAAATTCATAATTTTCGGATTTTTTCCTTTACTTGAGTTAGGAGACCTTGCTTCTTGACAAAGGACATTGCCCGTTTTGTAAGGGAAGTTGGGTCCCAGTGGAAAATGCTTGTGCCCTGAAGATTTTTATTTTACCTAATAGTAAAAACATAGCATTTTCATAATCGGAAACCTTTTTTCACTTTATCATCCTGGTTCAGGAGATATCATTATTTTTCTGTTTTAAAAATCTAGGTTATAATTACAAATTGACAGACTATACATCACCATGAGCATAAGAATTATGTCTCTATTACTTTATGCATAAAGTAATAGAGACATAATTCCATTAGTTTATGCATATTTCTACACTATAAGCATATTTATACTTACATAAAGTAATAAAGACATAATTCCATTGTACTGCTATTTAGCAGTTTGGTAAAAAGTAGATACCTAGGTGCTCATTTGTGTAGAATAATAATGTTTAAATATAACAAAAAATGTGTAAAAAAATGTTCATAGCTCCAGCACTGGATTATTTTTTTAGTAATGAGTCATAATTAACGTTACTGATTTTAGTAATAGTACATACCAAGGGAAATAAAACAAATAAAACTTGGATAAATTATTTATTCTTCATAAAATATTTCATCCAAAGATGGAGCTGGAGCACTTACATTGTTGAAGCGGCCCCAGCTTAAATACCATAATACTGTCATAGTATGAGCACAACACCCTACTGTACGGTTACCCACTAGACAGTTACAATAGTAAGCAATGATACTTTCTAAAGAATTTGACCGATTTTCATCTCTACTTATCAATAAATAAGAGTAATATGTTTTGTGGCTCACATGGCGGGACTTAATTCTAGCCCTAATTAAATAATTATTTTGACCCAATATTAAGGGCAAATCTTCTTCCAACACATTACTTACTTCAACATTATATGTACCATTACTTCTTATGTGCTCCCCATAATAGGATCTAGCCTGTTTTAATTGGTAAGATCCCAAAGCAAATCTTCTTAAATCATCTAAAGTTAATCTAGGAAAATGGTCTAAATGGGGAGCATTGCTGTCTATGTTTTGGAAAACCGCAGTTCTCCTATTGATGTTTTCCCTTCGAATAAATTCCCCTAAAAAATTGCTAGTATTTAATCTCGCCTGAGCAATTTGTAAATACTCTGCAGCATCAGGTCTGTCTTCTATTGTTGGGTGGAATTTATTCAAAAGAGCACAAGCAATTTTAAAATCATCCATAAGGTGTGTTGATGCTCTGTTAAAATATTCTTGTCGAAAGAGTTTGTAGTCTCTTTTAATGCGACCGTTTACAACTTCAACTACCCATCTACACATAGTTACACATCTAGACTTATTTGCTTGTTCAGTTGTCAATTGAAATTCATTTTCCAATAATGACTCAGGCATGTAAGTTTTATAATTATAGCTTTCTAACTCGGGGATCACGTCTCTAAATCCCCTATCCAATATAAAGACGTCCCCCTGTCTAAAAAATGAGCGCATTGGACCACTTTCAAAACTCAAAAAAAACTCAAAGCATTTATTTCAAATAAACCAATTACAGGCACTTTTGAATTGTCAATGGGTCGGTCAGTCAGAAAGATGAAGCTAGTTGCCCATTCCAAAGCGTAGTAGATCCCTATGGAGAAGAACGGGCAAGAAACTCCACGGACACTCTTTTAAATCATAATATTTTTACAAAATATTGGTTACATCGTTCAAGTTGAAAATATACATGTGAGAACAATGTAGAAAGACGTGCACGTTAAAAAGCGTCCGTAATAAAAAGATAATAACTAAAACAACTAAATTAAATATTAAAATTAAAAATAAGCCATGGCAGCTAAGAGACGACCAGTCCCAACTGACGGCGCCCGTTCACGAACATGACGCATGGATCAGCACCATTTAGCTCAACCATTTTGAAGGGAACTTAATGATCCAACACACACGCCACCATCAGCGAGACATTTGAGTGAGCATGACATACTCTCAACCGCCAGGGCACACTCAAGTCAGTGAAAGACGTACCCAGTAAAAGGTAGCTTAATAGTAGCTACATAGTGCTCACACGTGCTATGCAATTATATAATACTAAGAGATTGAATCTAAACAATGCAAAGAAAGTTTTCTCTCATCTTAATCTTCAGCAGGTCCAACAATATATCCGAATGCTAATCAATTAATTAATGCGTCCTTGTGGAGCAGGACAAGCATTCAGCCAAGCATTTTTGTCAGCGATGTAATCCCCCAACTTATAATATGCCTGGCTGCATAGTGTGCGTTTTATACAAGATTTAAATTTCCTTTCATTCAGCTGGAGTATGTGGGGAGGTATTTTATTATAACATTTTAAACAGTACCCCATGAAGGATGAGTCTACTTTAGCCAGTCTGAAACCTGGTTGAACTAATTGGTCCCTATTTCTAGTCCTATAATTGTGTCCTTCACCTCTTTTACCGAAAAGATTTAGATTTTTCCTTACGTACATGATGTTTTCGTAGATATATTGACAAGGTACCGTCATGATGTTAATATCTTTAAACAGTTCCCTTAGAGAATCGCGCCTGCGGAGGCCATATATTGCTCTGATGGCTCTTTTCTGCAGAATAAAAATAGACTCTATGTCTGCAGCCCGTCCCCATAGTAAAATACCGTAAGACATAATACTATGAAAGTAACTGAAATAGACCATCCTTGCGGTGTCTACATCAGTGAATTGACGGATTTTTCTCACCGCATATGCTGCTGAACTTAGCCGTCCTGCAAGAGATGTTAAATGCGGACCCCATTGCAGCCTTGAGTCGAGCGTGATCCCCAGGAAAACAGTTTTATCGACGAATTCTAGTTTCTCTTTATTCAATACTATGTCACAATCAGTACTTTTAACATTTGGTAAAGCAAATCTTACACATTTAGTCTTTTTCCCATTTAATACTAAATTATTAGCAGTGAACCAATTATGGATCTGCAGTAGGGCGTTATTTACGTCGTCAAGATTTGATGCACGTCTATTTATCTTAAAAATTAAGGATGTGTCGTCAGCAAATAACACCATTTGTGGTTGGTTTTTTAATAAATGGGGTAGATCATTAATATATACTAAAAAGAGGAAAGGACCCAATATCGAACCCTGTGGAACACCCATTTGTACTTTTAGACCGAGTGAATTGACACCATTTATTTGAACTTGTTGCTGTCTATCATTTAAATAAGATTTTACTAAACTGAGCGCAAGTTTACCTAGTCCGTAATGCTCAAGTTTCAAGAGTAAGGTTTCGTGATTTACGCAGTCAAATGCCTTGGAGAGGTCACAAAAGATTCCTATGGCATCTTGGGCCTCCTCCCACGCTGAAAATATGTGTTTTAATAAAGTGGCACCCGCGTCAGTCGTGCAACGTCCTTTGGTGAAACCAAATTGCTGATCGTGCAAGATTTGGTTGGTGTTAAAATGATTAAGCATTTGATCGAGCATTACCTTTTCGAATACCTTGCTGAATACCGGCAACACGGATACTGGTCTATAATTGTTGGTGTGTTTACTGTCCCCAGATTTAAAAAGTGGTATAACCTTACTAAATTTCATTAAATCCGGGAAGACTCCTTCATCCACACACAAATTAAATATTAATGCTAAGTATGGTGCTATAGTCTCGATTATGGATGTACAAACTTTGATAGACATTCCCCATAGATCTTCGGTCAATTTGATTTTAATGTGCCGAAAAGCTTTTTTAACTACCATGGGGTTTATATGTTTAAATTGAAATTCAACCGGGCAGCTTGGAACGTTCGCTCTTAATAAATCAATTGAGACATCGGGTGAGGAATTTAAAGCTTCCGTCGTTTTAGATGGTATATTTGTAAAGAAGTGTACAAATTCTTGAGCTACTTCTAAGTTAGAGCTTATATCACCATGAGAAGTCTCCAATGTAAAATCCGTGTTTCGTATTTTTTTCCTATTAGTTTCATTATTTATAACTTTCCACACTGCTTTTACTTTATTTTCTGCTGATTTGATCTTGTTACTAATATACAGGGCTTTAGCTATTTTGCAAGTATTTCTAAAAATTTTGGAATATGTAGCAACATACCTGTTGAACGTCACAGTGTTAATGTAAGGCTTAAGGCCATACAATTCGAATAATCTTTCCCTACTTATCCTAATACCTCTAGTTGCCCAGTCACTAAATAAAAAGTTAGGGAAAATATTTTTTGTTTTCTTTTCAAAAGTTTTATTGAATTCAGTGAGCACTACTGAAAAGAAATCCTCATATAGTTTATTTGCTCCGTCCATATTATGGCCCAGAACATTTAACCTATTACCTAGGGCACTATTGAATCTATTTAATTTGCCAGCTGTTATTGGTCTAAATTGTATTTGCACTTTTTGCAAAGTTGTTTTAGACTTAAAAGTTACTGTTTGCCCACTGTGATCAGATGGTAAATAATTTACGATGGCTTTATCTAAATAATCACAATCGCAGAAAACATTATCAATACAAGTAGCAGAAGTGAGAGTTACTCTAGTCGGTTCTGTAAAAATATTAGATAAATTGAATGATTTAAAAAGGCTTAATAATCTCCTGCTATTTGAATTATTTTCCAGAATATTAATATTAAAATCACCACAAAAAATTGCAGCTTTATTACCGGATGCAAGTTTCGCTAGTACATCTTCCATTATTGACTCAAATAAAGAAAAGTTCTGACAATTAGGGGGTCTGTACACGCACACTACAACATGCCTATCCAGCTCAACACAGGATAGTTCGACGCAATGTTCCACTGATAAACCAACTATGTCATTACGTTGCTTAGATTTTAAACAATTTTTTATCAAAATTAGAGAACCTCCACGCAGCATAGATCTACGGCTAAAACAACTGCCCACACTATAGTTCTCATAATTAATTAGCATTTGGTAATCCTTTAACCAATGTTCAGTAAAACAAACAATGTCAAACTTTGTTTTTTCTAAAAACATTTCAATTTCTAATAATTTGGAAGAAATACCTTGAATATTTTGATGGAATAATTTCAAGGCATTCTGCTGAACTCCTTTTCGACAATTATTTATTTTAGAGCAAGAAGACACCTTGTTGTTGTTAGGTATAAGAATATTCTTACTGGTACCTTCTGTTGTCTTACAAACTAGTTTAAATTACTATCCGGAGTTAACCCCAAGACTTCAATATCATCACCAGGCAATGAGCTTCTAGTGAGTGTGGGACATCGAACCTCCTTCTTCTTCTTTCATTACGAAATAGATCACTCATGATTGTTGAGTCATTTTTTGTTGCTTCATACGGTCCAGTGCACTCTAAAATATATCCATCACAACATGCAATTAAAAATGGTTTAACCAAATTAGCGTACTTGTGTAGACTATATGTTTGTTTCTGGTATTTGTAGTTACTACTACTCTGTACATAAACATATGTACCATCACATATGACAATAGCAGGTTTAACATCTGAAGCCATGCTACTGTCTCCAAATAGACCTTCAGGAATAGTCCTGTTACGTGAGGCCACATTTTGTACATTAGTATGAGTAAGACCCAAATGCATTGGTACAAAATGTTCTTTTAAACATTCTCTAACAATCTTCATTTTTTTTTCTAATGTAGATCGTGGCAATTGAAAAAGAGTTGCCAGTCTTTGATTGCTGTCTCCTGTCCTAAGCTTAACAAGAAATATGCTCAATGCAAGGCTAGGATTTGTAACCGCATCATTCAAACTAGGAATGCTATTTAATATTTCATTAAACTGCACTTCTGTTAGTCCCAGCCAATAATGGCGTAAATGTGAATCCATTGCTGCAATATTATTAAAATCTAAAGTCCTTTGAGAAGCCCTTTCCAGCATGGAAAATATGTCATCGACTTGAAAGCCAGTAAAGTCATTTAAAATAGCAGTCAGTTCATCCCACTGATTACTATGTAAATGGTGATGACAGATCCTAGCATTTAACGGTATATATATATTGTACTGCAATAACAATAATTCCTTTATAGTCATAGGCACTAAAAGACGTTCATTATTTTCACAGCCTACAAACATACAGTGACGAGAAGCTGCAGCAACTCATTTATACTTTTGTGAGTTAATTTTAGTTTGTAGTCGTAATGCTTGTTGTGGTTGGGGTGTTGAAGCTGGCATTGGAGGTGCTTCAGGTATCCCGGTATTTTCTAATGAAAGCGAAGCTGCATCCATGTCACTGTCGGGTCTGTTTGAGTCTTGAACCTCCAATCGTCTTGTTTCTCGAGTTGCCGCTAACCAGCAAGGAATGCACACTTTTTGCAAATGTGGAGCCTAAAATGAAATAGTCAGTATTAATGAATGTCAGAATATGCACCAAACCCTTTATTGCCATTGTGCAAGAAAATTAATAAAAAAATACTGACCAGGTGTGCTAGAGTCCATCTTAAAATCATGCTACGTTGTGGGCAGTCTAACTCAACTCTATGGGTTCTCCGACTTGCAATAGAGATACCACATCCATAACAGATATTCAAGTGACCATATGCAGGTGACATATCCTCGTGGGATCCAGTTATATTAGATAAAATCCTTTCTTGCAACAAATAACATTCAATACACACTATATTATCCGACGTTACCTGGAATAGATTATAAAATCATTACTCTTCTACATTTATTAAAACTTAAACTTGTAAATACATAAAATAAATCCTCATAAAGGAATATACAACAATACAGTGCACTTCGTTTAATCAAATGATATTTTGAGTTTGATATATTGTCTATAATAAATATTGTTGTATATGCACACGATAACTTACAGGTGTGGGCATTGTCCAAGTTCGTAGAAGAACTGTCATTTGCTCGTTCAACTCCTCAACTGTATACCGGCGTAAATTAGGTGCTAACAAAATCGAACAGTTAATACAGCGTTGGGAAGGCAGACGGCGTGCCCGACTTCTGGCTGGGGTAGACATAGTTCTGATAAAAACTGTTCTGGAGTCCAATATCTCACCAAAGATAGCACTTAGAGTCAAATATCTCACAAAGAACAGCACAAACAAGAGTCAATTATCTCACAAAACATAAAGTACTCGAGGAACTTATTAGCTCAACTCGGTGGTCGCAGAAAAAGCACGTATCGTAAATAATAACTATGTAAATACGGAATTCAAAACTCAACGTATAAACAAAGCAATCACGAACGTAACGAATCTCTCACAGAGCCAAAGAGCTGTGACAAGCGCCAGTAAATGTTGCCAGATCGATTATTTTTAATCGTTACTAAATCGATTTCAGTTTTTTTTTCCAATTTATCGATTAAAACTGTTTTGTTAATACGGCGTTTCCAAAATACGTAATGCTTTTTTGTTTGTGTAAATCACTTTTATAAACATCTAATCAACAATATAAGCTAATTATGAAAATAAGCAATCTATTGTTGTTATCGTTCCATCGATATTACCGCATAGACTATAATACTAAAACATAATGCTAAAACATTATATTTGAAGTTGCCAAATGTTGAAAGACCTAAACTAGTTATAATAATTAAAAAAAATATTTTTTTATTGTTAAATGTCGTTTTGTTTTGATATCGATTATTCCATTATTATACGCATTTTCAATATTATTTGATTTCTGGCAACTTTTTTTTGTATCTTATCAAAAGGATGTCGACGTAATGTTTAACTATTAATTATCTTTAATTTTATTCCCAAGGTAAAAAAAATTGTCTAAAAAATAATTTGCACACAAAAAAATAAATAATATTTTTAGGTTATTATTCCAAACAGGCACACGACAGCACAAAAGGGACCTGTCCCGTGGCAATGTCCTTTCATGATTCTAGGACAACGGGAAGTGCCCTTTAAGCTTTGCTGTATTAGCAAGTATCTAAATATGTCGCATAAATGGCCGTATTTTTTTATTGCGTTGACTTAGAAGCTTGATTTTTTTAGAGCTCTAAGGGACCGTATACCTAACGTATATTTTATTAATTTCAACTTGATACCTCCATCCGTTCCTGAGAAAAACGGCCTTGACAAACAGAGAGACGGAAAACGAAGTGATCGTATAAGGGTTCCGTTTTTTTCCTTAAGAGGTACGGAACCCTAAAAATGCCTCCATACAAGATTTAGTTATATATATTTAAAAAATCTTTGATTGTAGCATTTCACGAAACATATTCAATAAACACTTGTGAGAATATCATAAATTAAGTGCACGACGACGTCTGAAAATTCACTTACGCCGCCACGCTCAGGCTTTTACGGGCAATAATTTTGTAAAACTGCCTGAAATTGTGTTACTTGTGTGATAAAATCATTTCCTTTCGGCCTGTGTCTATTTCTTCGTCTCATATTTTTAGGATCGTCTGCAGTTGGGATATTGTCAGCCAAAGACATAAATATTATGTTTTGATAGACAGTCGAAGCTGTGAACTCGTCGAAAAAAACCAGCCAAGTGTGTGTTGGACTATCCAGTCACACGAGCGGGGTGTGGATCGGGTCCGTGGAATCATTTTACCTTATATTGTACGTGGTGTGACTAGAAAACCCAAAAAAAAAAATTTGTTTGCGTTAAAATTACAAATTAACGATTTTCGGACTTTTTCCTTTACCTGGCTCATGCCAAACTTCATGATTCTAGGTCAACGGGAAGTACCCTATAAGACTTGATTTACTTGCGAGAAACAAAATATGTCGCATAAATGGCCGTATTTTTTACTGCGTTGACTTAGACTAGACGCTTGATATTTTAGAGCTCTAAGAGACCACAGACCTACGCCAAACAGTCAATCAATCAACTCAGCCAATCGCAGTCCACTGCTGGACATAGGCCTCTCCAAGGTTGCGCCACAACACCCTGTCCTTCGCCTTCCGCATCCAGTCTGTCCCAGCCACTTTCTTCAGGTCGTCGGTCTATCTAGCTGGGGGGCGTCCCACACTACGCTTACCGATACGCTGTCTCCACTCCAGGACGCGTCTGCTCACCCGGCCATCGGTCTTTCAATAAACATGGCCAGCCCACTGCCACTTCAGTTTGCTTACTTTGAAAGCTATATCCGTCACTCCGGTTCTTTAATCGGTTCGGTACTCCAGACCTAGGTATTTGATATTAATTTCAACTTGATACCTTCACGAGTTTCTGAGAAAAATGGTCTTGGCAGACTGACAAACAGACAGACAGATGGACGATGAAGTGATCCTCTAAGGGTTTTGTTTTTTTTTTTTGAGGTACGGAACCTTAAAAACGAGTGAGGCTTACATTAGTCGCTTAAGATGTGTAACATCTGACATCTCACCTTGGTAATAAGCAACATTAATTTTATATCCTAAAAAAAAATTATTCAGGTATTATTTGAAATGATTTTTCGTAACGAAGAATAATTATTTTTAATGAAAATTGTATTTTATTTAATTAACAAACATTTGCATTTTTTATCAATGATATCTGCACTTTTTTCAGACACTTCCCGCGTTCTTGTTCCGTCTCCGTTCGTCGTCTGGTTTGATGCTTTGGTCAAGCCTTGACAATGTTATACTGGCTGACATTCAATCATTCAAATATTGAATGTTTCTAGAAAGAAAAACGAACCTCGTTTTACTTTGATTCTGCTAAGGCTCCTTCGGGCTCCGCTTAGGCAGAGTGATATATTTTTATCTTGGAATGGACTTATTATCTATTAAAAAACTTTTTTACAAAAAAATACAACCGACTTCCAAAAACAATACCTACTACAAAGAGAAAAATAACTTTAATTTCGGAAGTCGGTGTCTAGTTAAATGTATTTTCGTTTTTTGCCACCGACTTCCGAAATTAAAGTTATTTTTCACTTTGTAGTGTTGTTTTTGGAAGTCAGTTGTATTTTTTTGTAAAAAAGTTTTTATTTTTCACTTTTTAGTTGTGGTACCTACCCCACACAAATTCTAATACCACTACCTGCAAAACAAACTAGAACATCATCCATATAAAAGTGGGGAAAAAATACGTATTATTGAAGCTAACTCAAAAACTACCCAAGCAAAGTTAATCAATTTTATATGGGACCAACTGTGATGTATACCCTCTCGAACAAAAAACAAAAAAAATCCAAATCGGTCCAGCCATCTTTGAGTAATCGGGGAACATACATAAAAAAAAAGGTTCCGACGAATTGAGAACCTCCTCCTTTTTGAAGTCGGTTAAAAATGAATCCCTATTTCCCTTGGTCATCGCATCACGCGTGAACGGATGGAAAAATTTCGCTAATTCATTTTTTGTTGTGTTTATGATTGTCAGGAGAAGGTTTTAATATAAAAAAAAAAATTAAGAAAATTTCACAGAAAAATGGAAAATTTCAGAAAAAACATTTTAACTTCACGCGTTTACATTAGAATATTCATAGCCACGACAGGACAGCGTCTGTCGGGTCAGCTAGTTATAAATATATACGGCATAAGCCTTTCGTCTCCCGGCCTGTCTCTATTTTCTGTAGTTACGAAATCACCCAGTAAAGGAGCTGCGAGTACCGAGCCTTTACATAACACACTTCCGTCTCTTCACCGCGCGCGCTCCCACTCCGTCCCTTTTCATGTAATCACTCCCACAGATTGCAGGAAAACGAGAGGAAAGATGTTACACATGAAAAAGCACTTATGACGTACAAAATTTTAATTAAAAAAGCACTCTGTCATCTCTTTTCAAGTTACGTACATCAGAGGTCAGAAAAATCTGACCCTTTACACATCCTTTACACTTAGAACCCTGTGGTCCCTTTTCAACCCACACAATATACCCTTCGCGCGTCCAGTGGTATAAGAATAACCCTTACAAATTGTTTGCACTTGACCCCTTGTATTATTAAAAAAACCGGTCAAAAGCGAGTCTGTCTCGCGCACCGAGGGCTCCGTACCATTATTTATATGTATTTTTTTTGTTTATGATTTCTGAAAAACTGTGCTATTTAGAGACATCGTTTTATTTTTCCTGTAATCTATACATAAACTTCTATCACAGAATAATTTTAGATTTTTCTGTATGCAAACTTAGCAGCTAACGGTATTTTTTTTAAACATTTTTCATCAAAAGTCGAAAAATATGCGGCCTAAAAAAAAAAATGTTCGAGAATGTGCAAAAAGAGCTCTTTCATAAGCTGCTCCACATGCCCTGTTCAAAAAAAAAATGTTTTTATTTCTTTCTTACTTGAAAAATAGTCGAGTAAATGACATCTAAAAGTGTTCCAAATTTCAAGTTTTAGCATTAGTAGCTCTTGAGATATCCAGCTGTGACAGATAGACAGACAGACAGACTGAATCACACCATAAGGGTTCCTTTTTACCATTTTGGTACGGAACCCTGAAATAATTTCGTGGCTTTAATATTAAAAATGGGTTTTATTATTTCATGGTGTTATTGAAGGTTTTACTTTATTAAAGATGGCTTTGCAATCATATTCTTTTGAATTAAATAAAAATTAGAGACATGTTGATTCATCGATTGCAATCTGCCTAGCCTTTTCCCAGTTGTGTTGGGGTCGATTTCCAGTCTAACTGGATGCAGCTGAATATCAGTATTTTACATGGAGCGGCTGCCTATCTGAACTACACAACCCAGTAACTGGGTAATACGATACTAGGGTACGACGACCAGTAACGACTGTCAAAGATCCACGAATGACAGCCGGGACCAACGGCTTAGCGTGCTATCCGAGGCACGAAGGGGTCTTGGTACACTCCTACCAACTTATCTGTGAAATGGCGAAAATTGGAACTACGGCCGTATCATTATTTTTAATTTGTAAAAACTGTAATTCTTATTACATTATGTCTAACGTGAAATTTCCTTCTTGAAAACTTACTCAATTTTGGGTACCTTATATTAATTAGCAACACTGAATCGACGGTGCCGTCCTCTTTCAGTTCACAGATAAGTTGATAAGACTGTATATAAATATGGTCAGCCATCCACGGACCAACACCGGCAAACGTAGATTAACCTGATGGATCGACCCGTGCGGCTGTTATTACTTAGCCACGAGATGTTTTAAAGTATAGCGTTGATTTCTCGTAAACCCGCTCAGAACCTCTAAAATATACATGAGCTAGCCGAGGTAAGCCCCGGAGACTCGTCATGTTGTTATCTGTGAATTCTAAAACTTGTGAAACTTAGATTAGATTACAGTTAGCAACACTATTAGATATAGTTGTGGGGGTTAGTTTTAATTGAGAATTGCAAATGCTATTTGCAATTAGAACAGACGGGATGCATTAATAATAGCCTCCACGAGTGGTAACAGTTAAATGATGGCCAAGCTATACATTTCCAGTATAAGCTGACCTCTCTTTGTAAGCGAGATCAGCTTATACTGGAAATGTAAAGTTTGATATGTAGCCGTGTGCGCTCTGGACAGTGAGCCCGTGGCGGCATCTACATCGCCACATGCGAACTACGCATCACAGTGACGTCACGCTTTTGTGTGTAAACTCATCCTGCATCGCGCAAGCAGAGTTTACCGCGTGACTAGCATAATAATATACAGGGTGTAAGTATAACCACTGGCAATATTTTGAGGGGTCATTGTACTCATCATTATGAACAACTTTTACTATGGGACCAAATCTGAAATCTCAAAAAAACAGCTGTTCCCTACATTTTGACGAATAATGCGAACACGAATATAGGGGACAGCAGATTTTTTTTTTGTCATAAAACTACAAATTAACAATTTTCGGACTTTTTCCTTTAGTTGTGCTGGGAGACCTTGCTTCTTGCCAAATTTCATTATTCTAGGTCAACGGGAAGTACCCTATAGGTTTTGATTTACTTGCGACAGTTGCGAGTATCAAAATGTGTCGCAAAATGGCCGTATTTTTTTATTGCGTTGACTTAGAAGCTTGATTTTTTTAGAACTCTAAGGGATCATAGATGTACGTATTTGATATTAATTTCAACTTGATACCTCCACGCGTTCCTGAGAAAAAGGGTCTTGACACACTGACAGACAGACAGACGGACAACGAAGTGATCCTATATGGGTTCCGTTTTTTCTTTTGAGGTACGGAACCCTAAAAAATAAAAACCTAAAACGAATAAAATAACTTTCATAAAAAACTTAACAGCTTTTGAAGTCGGCGTTTTGGGCACCTTAGCTTAACACCGACTTCAAAAGCTTTTAAGTTTTTAAATGAAAGTTATTTTATTCGTTTTAGGTTTTGAAGTCGGTTTTTCCTTTTTTTAAAGTTTTATTGAATCAACGATACAACGAAGAAGCTATGCTGATATTACATAAATCAGCCTGTATCCAACTGTCCTCTTGCAGGGTTAAACCCCCTTCTCATACAGAGAAGGAACAAGCATCACTAGGTCTAAAGCTGATTATAGAACCATTTAAGGACGTTGTTACAAATGGGTAGTCAAATCATTACTTTTTTACACATAAGTATGTTTATTAAATAAAATGCTTTGCATTCTTAAAATCTTTTATGGCCGAATTGTTGATAGATGTGCATGGTACGATTCTGAACTATAAATATCATTTTAGATAGGTATATTTTCTCAATAAATTTTCACTTCGGTACATTTATTGAGAAATTGTGTCTTAAAAAAAATATATTTATAATTCAGAATCGTACCTTGCACAGATTGATAGATATCCTCAAATCGGCCTAAAAACATTTTAAGAATGCAAAGCGTTTTATTTAATAAACATACTTTTGTGTAAAAAAGTCATGATTTGACTACCCATTTGTAACAGCGTTCTTAATTCAGGTTTCAAATATGTAGCTATAAAGATGGGGCAAAAGTAATCACCCTATTTGGTAGACGCTATAACTTTTACAAATGACAGCAAATGTCAATTCTGTTTTGACATTTGTTAAGTAAACAGATGCAAAGTACAACATGTCAACAAGCCATGGAATGCTGTACTCCTCAAGACTCCTCAAGGACATCGACGAAGCATTATTATTAGGTCTTTACCTATGAAATTGCCGTTCTGCAGTACTGGCCATTTCAAATCAAAATAATTTTTGTTTGGCTAAGAATTCTAATTTCAAATTAATTTTATTTTAAAAACATGGATTTTTTTTTCCAAAAGTAGTCATTTGTGATTAGTGTTACATTTTCATCGCATTTCAATCTTTTTCGTCATCATGGATACGTTAAAAATTCGAGTAATTATGGAATATGAGTACCGTCGTGGCAGCAACGCAGCACAAGCGGCACGCAACATCAACGACGTTTACGGAGCTAACACTACAAACCAACACACCACTTGTTATTGGTTTGCTCGCTTCCGTTCTGGAAATTTCGACCTGAAAAATGAACCTCGCGGTCGTCCGAAGACTTTGGTCGACAATGACGAATTAAAGGCAATTGTGGAAGCTGATGATACACAATCTACGGCTGAATTAGCAGCAGCTTTCGACGTTAGCGTCAAAACAATATTGGTCCATTTGCGTCAAATTGGCAAGGTAAAAAAGCTTGACAAATGGGTGCCCCACGAACTCAATGATCGCCAGAGCGAAGTACGCGTCGAGACGTGCCTTGCACTGCTCAACAGACACACAAATGAAGGAATTTTGAACCGCATTGTTACCTGCGATGAAAAATGGATTCTGTTTGATAACCGCAAGCGCTCAGCAAGTTGGTTGGATCCTGGTTCAGCACCTAAACAATGCCCTAAACGAAAACTTACCCCTAGAAAAGTGATGGTCACTGTTTGGTGGTCTAGCGCCGGTGTGATTCATCACAGCTTCTTACCAAACGGGGTGAGCATTACTTCAGATGTGTACTGTGAAGAACTGAACACAATGATGGAGAAGCTGGCACATCTCCAACCAGCATTGGTCAATCGCTCGTCTCCGCTGCTCCTGCACGACAACGCGCGACCTCATACTGCACAGCAGACGGTCTCCAAGTTGCAAGAACTGGGGTTGGAAGCTCTCCGTCATCCGCCCTACTCACCAGACCTTGCGCCTACAGACTACTACTTTTTCCAGAATTTGGATAACTTCTTGGCGGGAAAAAAATTCAATACCCGAGAGGCAGTACAAAATGCCTTTGAAGAATTTGTTGCCTCCCGTCTAGCTGATTTCTTTAAGAAGGGCATCAATAAACTGCCACTGCGTTGGCAAAGATGCATTGATTGCATGGGTGATTACTTCGATTAATACAAATAAAAAATGCATGAAAAAAATCGTTTAATTTTTTTCATACAAAACGGCAATTTCATAGGTAAAGACCTATTATTATTAAAACCTTTATTGTCAGTACCCCGAGTACGCGTTTACTTTTCAAGGAAATTTCTCGCCGACTGGTCGAGTCTTCACGTGACCAGAGGGCTGGCTCGTTCTTTGGCCAAAGAATTAGCATTGCCATTCAACGTGGCAATGCTGCCAGTCTTCTGGGCACGTTTCCGGATGACATCGATGCGGACGAGTACTTCGACGCCTAAGTGTACTTTTGTTTTTGTATTTATTTGTATAGTTAGTTAGTTAGTCATTTAATTTAGTACCTAGTGTAAATAGTGTTAACTTGTATATTGTTTGTAAAAGAATAAAGAAAATAGTATGTTACTGGCAGAGATTCTATCATTCAAACATCGAATTACTTTTGAAGAAAAGAGAACTTTGTTTTGTTCAATGGTAGCAGTCAGATTTTAGTAAGGTTACGCTAGGGCAGTGATATACACCATTATTTTTTAAATAGTACAAAAAAATGGGGCATATTTGTGTAGTCAAAAGTAAAAAAAAAAGAAATACCAAAATTGTCTACGAAAAGTCATTATTGGTAAATTCACGATTATGATACGATAACAGCTGTGGAGGCGGGGCAAGCTCGAGCGAGAGCACGCGAACGTGAGAGCGAGAGATTATGATTAATGAATACTTCTGTGTATTTCCATAAATTAAGTGACATTTTGGAATATAAACAAACGCTAATAACATTGCTGTTTATGAATATTATTTATTGAGACTTTACATATATATTTCGGGTCCGGTCAATAGTACGGACGCGTAACGAATCGCAAGCGCGCCACAGGCGACATCACGTGAGGTGCCCACGCCTACAGCGCGCTTCTACAGAGTCGTGATGTTTTAACCTCATGGCGAAGGAGAACAGTCTAGTGTTGGATCGCATCGGAGCAACATCGGGGTTACTACGCCTCGGAACTGTAGTGCTATTCTGTAAACATCTCACCGTGATAACTCAGGTGAAGCGAGCGTGAAGTGAGCCGTCATTCCACCTGATGCTAGGGGGTTGACAGTATTGACAGCTCACTTTAAGATCACTTCACTCATGTTTTCACGGTGAGATATTTACAGAATAGCACTACTGTAATCGATTCGTTGTGCTTAGTGATTGTGTTATATTGTGATTTTAAACACCGTGTATCGCACCCAGTGTGTTTTCATTGCACGAAACCCATCTTCTGCCCACATGTCTGTCTAAATCTAACTGAGTAAATCCTGACGTTCCGACGTATAATAACAAGACCTTCTCTAATAAGTCCTTTAAGTATTTGAACTAATTAAAAATTAGTGGTGTATTTTAAGTTGAAACTGAGTTTGATTAATATAATAGCATCGTCGGCCCTCTTACCTCCCTTCTCATTCACATGATCTCAGTACCTAGTAATAAGTGTTTTTGTTTATATTTTCTTTTTGCATGCTGAAAAAAGTAAGCAAAATATGTGGAACTATTTTAAATTTAAGATCTTATAAGTACCATATTTTATGCAAATAAAGATATTCTATATTCTATATTTTCTCTTTGATTCTTTAGTGTAGCTACCCCCTGTGAGGTTCGACTCCTCACTGTACCGTCTGAGACAATCGCGAAGTCGGAACGTGTGTGTATGTGCATGTGTTATGTGCTGACGCTACTCGTCTTGACGCACACAATCACAGCGTGTTTATGTACAGGGTGGACCAAAAGTCCGGTAACATTTCAAATGGTTATAAAAAAAAAAAGAGTTATGAGAGAAAATATGTTTATTTATTATAAAAGTACAAAAATCAGGGTTTTATTTTTTAAAAATAACATCGTCCAAATGTGTCCCTTGTTTAGTTTGGCACTCCTGTAATTCTTCAATGGACTGAGGGTTGTTATTAAAAACTTTACTTTTGAGGTATCCCCAAAGGAAAAAGTCCATTGGTGACAAATCCGGGCTGCGGGGTGGCCAGTTAATGTCACCTCTTTTGGATATGACTTTTTGCCCAAAAATTTCATGAACCGCTGCCATTGAGTCGTTGGAGGTGTGACATGTGGCCCCATCTTGTTGAAACCATGTTCGTTGATTAAAACCAGAGTAGTCCTGTAATGCTGGAGCAAAAAAGTTCTGTAGCATGGCAATATATCGCTGTATGTTGACGGTAACGGGACGGCTTCTCTGATCCTCATAAAAATACGGACCAATAATTCCACTGGCTGATAAAGCTGCCCATACAGTAACTTTGGGCGAGTGTAAGGGCTTTTGGTGCTTCAATTGCATGTTAGCATCACTCCAGTATCTGCAATTTTGCCTGTTCACATGCCCAGTTAAGTGAAAATGTGCCTCGTCTGAGAAAAAGATGTTATTGAAGCTCGTAAACCTCGCAAGCATTTCGTTGGCAAACTGCAGTCTCTGAGTGTAGTCATATGGCCTTAATTGCTGTACAATTTGAATTTTATACGGGTGTAAATGTAAATCCTTGTGAAGAATACGATTTAAAGATGTCCTGGACACATTTAAAACACTAGACCGCTTTCGAGTAGAGAGGCCAGGTTGTTCTCTAACAGATGCTCGTACGCGCTCTATGTTTACGGGCTCTCTCGACGTCTTAGGTCGGCCGAATCGTGGTTGATTTAATGTTGAACCCGTCTCCTCAAACTTCTGTACCCAATTTTTAATTGCACGAGTTGATGAAGCTTGATTTTTATTTCGTATGTTGTACTGTGTACAAAATTTTCGTTGCGCTTCAGTCGCAGAATCGTTGTTGCGATAGTACTCGCGTACGCAAAACGCGCGTTGTGCTCCGCTGAACGACGCCATTGCACTGAATTCCAACTAGCCGCTCTCGCGTTAGGTAACGCCCCGCACCCCCCTATCCCCCGCAATTGGAAGCAGCCCTCGATTCAAATGTTACCGGACTTTTGGTCCACCCTGTACTTGGTAACCACGGGTAAAGCGGGCGTCGCTTCATGAGGTTAAAAGACTGTACATGTTTAAGCTTAAACACACACATTTTAAACAAAACCTGTTTATAATTCAGCTTATTCTACCACAGCCGCTTATGAAACATTTTAAACCATTTTACATCCCACAACAACGAGCGGCAAACCGGACGTTGCGTGGCTATAAACAAGAAAATAAAACATTTATGAGTTTAAAAATAAATCTAGAATCGCGTGCATGGTTTTTTTTAAAATTATTTATATAAATATGCGAGTTTCTTTCGTTAGTGTAATTTAAATAACGCACAACCTCTTAGGGGACATTGTACTCATCATTACGAACAACTTTTACCATGGGAAATCGCGAAAAAAAAATCTGCTGTTCCCTACATTTATGATATCGTGACATGTTTCCAGTAACCCTGTTTATCTCATCATCTGCCTAGCCCTTTTCCCCACTATGTTGGGGACAGCTTCCAATCTAACCGAATGCAGCTGAATACCAGTATTTTACACGGAGCCGCTGCCTGTCTGACCTACACGACCCAGTAACTGGATAATACGATACCCCTTGGTAAGACTGGTTGTCAGGCTTTCGGGCTTCTGACGACCCGTAACGACTGTCAAAGATCCACGAATGACAGCCGGTACCAACGGCTTAACGTGCTTTCCGAGGCACGGAGGAGTCTCGGTATGTAAAGATGGTCACCCATCCACGGACCAACCCCAGCAAGCGTAGCATAACCTGATGGATCAACCCGTGCGGCTGTTATTACTTAGCCACGAGCTCCTCTAACGGGAACATACAATAGGGATAAAAAGTTTCCTATGTCCAAATCCAGGTCTTGGTCTATTTGCGTGCCCATCCATCCGTTCAGCAGTTAAGGAGTGAAAAGTTACCAGACACACAGACAAAATTAGTTTCGCATTCATGATAATATAATAATAATAGTCCTCCAGACCGAATTTCGGCCATGGCGACCAATCCCAGCGGAGGCCTGCCTTTGGCGCGGGAGATATTATACTGCAGGCGAGTGTGCGCAGACGCAGATGCACTCTGTCTTCCCTCTCTCTCATAGTCCGATGGGACGGTAATCCGACACGACCGGAAAGAGATTAGGCGCAGGGCTAACGGCTTAACGTACGCACCGAGGCACGGGGGTATCACACCGCCAACTTCCAAACTCCGGGTTGTTACTATGAAATTCCTAATGGTAAAACCCAATAAGTAACAATTTGCCCGACCCGGGAATCGAACCCAGGACCCCATGCTCAGTAGTCGCGCTTGCAACCACGAGACCAACGGGCCAGCAAATATATTTATAAACTCATGATAATATATTTTTCATTACGTTTCCTCGGAAAACTGGTTCATATCGCACTACGATTAGGTTCACAATGCAATGTATTTCATACGGGTGTGATTTTTTATTTTCCAACACGCGTGCGGGAATAAAAATTGCCCCTGACAACTTATACCTATACTTAGTCCAAATTGGTTCAATGCCTCTAATCGGAGGTGAATGTTTTTTTTAAATCTGGGCAAAGAGATATGCGTCTTTACGGCGTTAATATTTTTTGAATATTTAAATAATGTTTATAAAAAGAATATCATCAAAAACCATGATTATTACAATAAAAAAACGTTTATTAATAAATTAACATTTATTTGTGTTCTAAACTCAAAAATATTTGAATTTTCTATTTTTCATATTAGGCTGTTTATCGGCTTTATACATTTGCTTCTACTTCAACCTGGCGAAACAAAAGCGCGGAAAAAAAAAAAGCAAATTTAAATCATAGTTTCCTAATAATTCATGACAAAAATATTATTCGTTATTTTATTTTATTTCTTCAAAAGTGTATTGAAAAACGTCGTTTGATACACGTGCACATTTGTTATTGCAGTTCTTGGCTCAAAAACAACCTCGCCAACGGCTCGAGTGTTAATTCCGCCTCGAATGCAATAACAAACATTCTCCACTTGTATCAAAATGTACTATTCTGTTATGAATTGCTTTGTAAGTTAATTTTTGACAGCACTGACTATATGTTATTGCATTCGAGGCGGAATTAACAGCCGAGCCGTAATCAGAATGTATGGATAGTTTAGATAACTTAGTAGGTACAACACTACCATGCGTCCACTGTTAGCTACAAATGCTCCAGGCATTGTAGACCGCTTGTTTTAGTTCAAAGTTGATACTTCATAGCTAGAAGCTAATTTATAAAACATATAACATTGGAAGGCTAGGCTCAGTTACCCCGAAGGCTATTTTCTGTGTAAATCAGATGTTACTAAGCAGACTTTTCCTAACTATGTTTGTTGCGGTCGGCTTCCAGTTTAACACAAATGCGGCTGAATAACAATGTTTTATAATATGGAGCGACTATCATTAATTTATCAAACACATTAAATTTGCCTTTGATTTTTATAGATTCCGAAATAGTTCTCCGACATTTGTTTCTCCGATGAACGGTTCGATGATGATTCACTTTTCATTATATCACCGATAAAATGTTTCAACGACGAAAGAATCAATCTGTCTAGCCTTTTCCCAATTGTGTTGGGGTTGGCTCTCAGTCTAACCGGATTCAGCTGAATACCAGTATTTTACATGCAGCGACTGCCTATCTGACCTCCACAACCCAGTAACTGGGTAATACAATACCCCTTCGTCAGACTTTTGGGCTTTTAACGACCCGTAACGACTGTCAAAGATCCACAAATGACAGCCGGGACCAACGACTTAACGTGCTTTCCGAGGCACGGAGGAGTCTTGGTATGTAAAGATGGTCACCTATCCACGGACCAACCCCGGCAAGCGTAGCTTAACGTGACGGATCGACTCGTGCGGCTGTTATTGCTTAGCCACGAGCTCGTCGAATCAACGACGAAACACTGAATATTGAATCGTTCTGTCGTCGAACCGATCATCGGAGAAACGAATGTCGGAGAAGTGTTTTAAAATCAACTATCAAGAAACTCATCTCATGGCAAGTGACCGTCGTCGGTGCCTGGACATCTGTAATACATTTCATTTCATTTCATAAAAATTCAACATTATATTAAACATTTTACTAAAAGTATGAAATTGCCGATTTGTACTGAAAAATTGAAATTCGTTTTTTTTTTAATTTAACATATTTATTTCATCAAAATAATTACCATTATTATCTTTACTTTGCTGGCATCTAATAGGAAGGTCATATAAGCCTTTGCGATAGAACTCTCGTGATATAGATTCGACAAACTGTCTAAAAGCATTTTATACTGCCTCCTGAGAAGAAAACTTTTTATCACGTAGAAAATTGTCCTAATCACGAAAAAAATGGTAGTCCGTTGGAGCAAGGTCTGGCAAATACGGAGGGTGACGAATGTTTTCTAATTGCAGTTCCTGTAGAGTTAAAACGGTTTCTCGTGCTGTTTGAGGTCTCGCGTTATCATGGAGCAATAATGGTGAATATCGATTCATGAGTCGGAGCTGTTTCACTGCTAGTTTTGCCATCATTGTTCGGAGTTCGGCACAGTAGACATCTGCCGTTATTGCTTGACCAGATCGGAGAAAACTATAGTGAATAACACCATGCTGATACCACGAAACAGTTACCATTACCTTTTTATTGGTAAGCTTTGCTTTAGGACACTGTTGCGGCGTTTGACCTGGAGTCAGCCATTGCATTTTTCGCTTACGGTTATCGTAAAGAATCCACTTTTCATCACATGTCACAATTCGATCCAATATTCCTTCATTTCTGTATCGATTCAACAAGGCAACACAAGTTTCAACACGCGTTTCTTTCTGCAGATCAGTCAAATCATGAGGCACCCATTTCTCATATTTTTTTATTTTATTGATTTGACGCAAATGAGTCAATATTGTTGGTAAGGTAACGTTAAACCATGCCGCTAATTCCTGGGTAGTTTGGCTCGGATCGGCTTCCACCATCTCTTTCAATTAATTGTTATTCACCTGTGCGGGCGGTCTTCCACGTGGTTCGTTCTTCAAATCAAAGTTTCCATCACGAAAGCGTTTAAACCAAAATCGCACGGTGCGTTAATTAGCAGTCCCCTCTCCAAACGCAACACTGATATTGCGAGCTGTTTCTGCCGCGTTAGTTCCGCGTCGGTACTCGTATTCAAAAATAACTCGAATTTTCGAAGTATCCATCTTTCTTCTCTAAGCTGAATAAAAAAAAACAACTGAAAGTCGATAATCGAATGTTGCACATTTTTAAAAAGAAGAACTTCATAGATACCATGTGAAAAAGTTTCACTCAAAAATCTCAAACCATGAAGGATCTATATCAATTCGAAGTTCCTAATACAATAAACGGCAATTTCATACTTTAACCCCTATTACTGCGACCTACACTAACGCAAAAGCGATCACTATAAAAAGAAACTGGCCGAGTGTGTGTCGGACCACGCACATTGAAGGGTTCCGTAGTTGGGATGAATAAAATTTATCCCAAGAACACAATTAACATTGTAGTTGAAAAACAAGTTCTCCCACACATTCCAACTGCAAATGTAAGTTTGTACGCACAATATTGAGTAATTTACTATGTTTTTTTTAAGACAATAGGCTTCTTATAGGTTTCCCTGTAATCTATAGGTATGGAACAATTTTCTGTATTTTTTCAAAATTTTAGGCTCAGTAGTTTTGGAGATATGGTAAATTTTCGTCTATTTTCTTAAATAACTTTAAAACAGTGCATTTTAAAATGATTAAAAAAAATAATATTTGAAACTCTCACAGTAAGCCCTTTCATTTGTTATGTCACAGTTTGGAAAACTTTTTTTTTTTAATTTTTTTATTTGCCTCCCAAAAGTGACTCCAATATTCAAAATTCATTTATTTACGTTATACGTCCGTGTTTGGGTCACAGAAGTTACTATGTGTACCAAATTTCAACTTAATTGGTTTATTAGATTCGGAGCAAATTGGTAAAAACAGACACACAGTGATCCTATAAGGGTTCCGTTTTTTCCTTTTGAGTTACGGAACCCTAAAAACCTGAAAACACAGCGCGGCGTAAAATCTACAACATTAATCAAAAGGTAACAAGATACGCTCGCCCCGGAACCTGCCACCCGGCAGCCGGATATACCGGACGTCCGGTCGTCCGGAGCCGGAGACGGCTGATTGGAGTGACAGCAGCCGTCAACTACAATATGTACGGAGTTAATCACTTTATGTAGACTAGTCGGTAAGTGCGGAATTTGTGGGTAACTATATAGTTGTAACCGCGTATCCGCCTGAGTATTTAGTGTAGGTACTTTAAAAAACTCCTGAAGACCAATTCTCGTACCTAAAAAACTTTTTTACAAAAAAAAAACTACAAAGTGAAAAATTACTGGAATTTCGGAAGTCGGTGTCTAAAGTAGTAAAGTTATTTTTCACTTTGTAGTGTTTTTTTATTGGATGTCAGTTATTTTTTTTTTTTTTTTTGTAAAAAGTTTTTATTTTTCACTTTTTATTTCAACAAATTCAAATACCACTACCTGCAAAAGAAATGAGAACATTATCGACATACAAAGTAGGAAAAAAATACGTGTTATTGAAGCTAACTCAAAAACTACCCAAAGCAAAGTTAATCAATTTTACATGGGACCAACTTCGAGGTATATACCCTTCCGAATAAAATAAGAATCTTTCAAATCGAACAACTCTGTAAAAAGCTATGCGTGGCCTTACATAAAAAAAAAAAATGTACGTGTCGACTTGAGAACCGCCTTTTTTTCGTCGGTTATAAACGTTCAAATCAAGTCGCAATCTCATGCCAGGCGATGTCTCGAAAAACTAAGAGGGTACTTGGACCCCATAGCCCTAGTTTCAACCCCAAACGGCTCGAATATAATTATAAATCCCAATAAGATTGGAGTAGTAGGTATTATTATTATTTTTCATAGGTTTACATATCTCGGGACAGAGGAGCTTGTGGCTAAGTAATAACAGCCGCACGGGTCGATCCATCAGGTTAAGCTACGCTTGCCGGGGTTGGTCCGTGGATGGGTGACCATCTTTACATACTGAGACTTCTCCGTGCCTCGGAAAGCACGTTAAGCCGTTTGTCCCGGCTGTCATTCGTGGATCTTTGACAGTCGTTCCGGGACGTCAGAAGCCCGAAAGTCTGACAACCAGGCTTACCAAGGGGTATCGTATTACCCAGTAACTGGGTTGTGAAGGTCAGATAGGCAGTCGCTCCATGTAAAATAATAATCATCCATGCCACGCTCCATGTAATTCACCTGCATCCGGTTAGACTGGAAGCCGACCCTAACATAGTTGGGAAAAGGCTAGGCAGATGATGACATATCTCGGGACTCTGGGGTCCCGGACCTTCGGAAGGCGTACAAGGGGCCGAAGCCAACTCGCAGAGGCCCGTTAGGCGCTTTCAATGAAATGAGGCACCAACCGACGATTATCCCTGTACGCACTATGCAAGTGCACCCGAGGACAACACCCGGTTGGTGCGGGACTATTGCAGGATATGGAAACAAAGATATTGGACTATGGATTTGGGTGGCTAAAGTGGACTGGTTATCTAGAACTATGAAAGGACTATTATTTTAAAAATAATATTTAATTTCGCAGCTTTAACAGCGGAAATTTAGAAATATTCGCTAGCAGGTCCGTCCGACGACTGTATTTGACTACGGTTCGACGACTATACTGACCTTAACAATAACTTAGAGCTGTTCCTTTTCTGTACTATAACAGACTCTTGCACTGCTGTAGGACAAATGCAGCCCAGTTGTACGGAAAAATTTAATAGAGAATGATTAAATGTAGTATTTCTATGAAACCTTCAAACTCGGTCAATTATGCTAGTCGACTTTAACAATGCAAGTCACGACCTCGCTCGTCAGCCGGACGCTTTCATCGTGTCTATATGAGATGATCATTACTACCGAAATTCCTTTATCAAGAGCCTTAGGAAATACTAGTCACTGTGTATTTCATGTATACAGGATGTGTTGCGATATGGCGTAATTTTTTGGGGGCAGTCGACTGACCGTGAGCTTATATTTAGGATGTAAAAAAGATGTGTCAGAGCAATGTGTAATGTAAAAACAACGGATAGCTGTAGACCCTATTTTAAGTCTTTAAAAATACTGACCCTTCCAGCATTATACATTTTGGAAACTGCGTTGTTTGTGAAAATAAACACATTTATTTGAAAAGATATCTTCCACTAGAAAAACTACATTGCGCGCCCAATACGTAAATAAACTATGTCATCAAAAATGTAAGACCGCATTGATGCAAAAAAGTTTTTTTGGTATGGCACCTAAAGTGTTTAATAAAATTCCTGATGACATAAAAACATGACATTATATAAGTTTAAAAAAGCTCTTACTAAATTATTAATTGACAAATGTTATTATACTGTAGACGAATTTTTTAATGACCAATTATTATTATAATTATTTTTACATTTTGATAATATGACTAATGACTATTTATTGATTTTATTGTATTTTCTTTTCATGTTTAATTAATTTAAAATAATATTTTTTCTAAGATACATTTTCTAATGACACCTAATGTGTCACTTATAAATTTGTATGTCTTAATTATGACAAAACATAGCGCACCCCCTATTTATGTAAACACCTATGCATGTAAATACCTATGTGTTTCACAAATAAACTGATTGATTGATTGATCCACTATCTATCGAGTACAATAATGCAACTGTGTCTGAGGTCACTAGTACAAAATTTCTAGGTATCTATATAGATTCTAATATGACATGGAAGACACATGTAAATAGTGTATGTAACAAATTAAATCAATTCTCTTATGCCCTCTACATGCTCAAAAAAGTATCTAACCAAACCACACTGCTTAGTGCTTATCATGCCTATGTGGGATCCACTCTATCTTATGGGATACTATATTGGGGATACTCAACTGATAAGGAAATTGCGTTCAAGGCACAAAAAAAGTGTATTAGATCAATATGTGGGATACACCAAACAAATTCATGTAAACCTCATTTTGTAAATCTCAAGATATTAACCCTCCCTGCTCTGTATATCTACGCGGCCTCAAATTTAGTTAAATCAAACATCAGTAGCTATGACACATTAACAAGCAGTAGATTCAAAAATACATTACGCAATAAAACATCCCACACTGCAGTATATAGCAATAGCATTTTTTGTAT
Source organism: Cosmia pyralina (assembly GCA_946251885.1). Classification (NCBI taxonomy): domain Eukaryota; kingdom Metazoa; phylum Arthropoda; class Insecta; order Lepidoptera; family Noctuidae; genus Cosmia; species Cosmia pyralina. The sequence goes on along the minus strand of OX276368.1, from coordinate 4,384,804 downwards.
GGGCATAAAGATATATAATAAGTTACCTATAGACATTAAGAACCTACATTCAATTGGTATTTTTAAAAGGAAGCTAAAAGACTTCCTGATTAAAAAGGCATATTACTCTGTAAAAGAATTCCTTGAAGAAAATAATTATTAAATATTAAAAGATTGTTGAATAATGTAATGTAAATTGTAAGAATAGTCTGTTAAAATTAAAATAAAAAAAATTTGAATAATGATAATTAATATAATATAATATAAATTGTATAACTATAATACTGAGTACCTACGTATACCTATGTTTTTAAATATTTATAACAATTTAAATTGCAATGCCTTAACAGGCAACTAAGTTCTAAGAACCTACTATTGTTAACATCTTCAAAGTTATACACTTAGTTCGCAATAAAGAATTTGAATTGAATTGAATTGATTTGTTATTTATTTGTACATTTGTTTATTGTTATTTTGTTTTTTTTTGTTGTTTTGTTTGCTTTTTTTTTTGTTTTGTGTTATTTGTTTGTTTGTATATGTACACATAGGTGCATAACATCACGCCCGTATTCCCCGAAGGGTTGGGCAGAGGTGTACCTATAGTACACCAACATTTCGCCCGTTCTGTTAAAGTCTCATGTAATTCGCCTACGCGAGCCTATTGCCATCAACCTGGCACAAATCCAGACTCCAGGCTACTGAGAAATTTCTGATGAAAACACCTAATAATGCTTTGCTGGACCTGGAAATTGAACCCAGAACCTCATGCTCAGCAATAGCGCTTGCGAACTTTACACCATCGAGGCAGTCAATGACGAGGTAGTCGGTTAACACCTTCGGTGCCATGTGTATCATTTTAACCGACGTTAAAAAAATACAACCGACTTCCAAAAACAACTACAAAGTGAAAAATAACTTTAATTTCGGAAGTGGGTGTCTAATTAAATGTATTTTCGTTTTGTGCCACCGACTTCCGAAATTAAAGTTATTTTTCACTTTGTAGTTGTTTTTGGAAGTCGGTTGTATTTTTTTGTAAAAAAGTTTTTATTTTTCACTTTTTAGTTGTGTACCTACCCCACACAAATTCTAATACCACTACCTGCAAAACAAACTAGAAATCATCCATATAAAAGTGGGGAAAAAATACATATTATTGAAGCTAACTCAAAAACTACCAAAGCAAAGTTAATCAATTTTATATGGGACCAACTGTGATGTATACCCTCTCGATAAAACAAAAAAAATCAAATCGGTTCAGCCATCTTCGAGTAATCGGGGAACATACATAAAAAAAAAAAAAAACAAAAAAAAAGGTTCCGACGAATTGATAACCTCCTCCTTTTTGAAGTCGGTTAAAAAGGAGGAGTTCCTCAATTCGACACGTATTTTTTTTTATATTTGACCACGCATAACTTTTTATAGTCGTCCGATTAGAAAAAAAAAATTATTCCCTCAAAGTTGGTCTCATATAAAATTGATTAACTTTGCTTGAGTAGTTTTTGAGTTAGCTTCAATAATACGTATTTTTTCCCCACTTTTTATGTGGATGATGTTATAGTTTCTTTTGCAGGTAATGGTATTAGAATTTGTGTGGGGTAGGTACCACAAATAAAAAGTGAAAAATAAAAACTTTTTTACAAAAAAATACAACCGACTTCCAAAAACAACACTACAAAGGGAAAAATAACTTTAATTTCGGAAGTCGGCGGCAAAAAACAAAAATATACGTGTCGAATTGAGAATCTCCTCCTTTTTTATCGTCAGTTAAAAATACATTTAACCAGACATCGACTTCCAAAATTAAAGTTATTTTTCAATTTGTAGTGTTGTTTTTGGAAGTCAGTTGTATTTTTTTGTAAAAAAGTTTTTTGTCACACTGTCTGGGCATTGTGTATCCAAAAGATACACATTTTTCTCCTTAGTAAAAGTGCTGTGTTTATTTTAGGCACATAATTTCTATTAATACATTTATTATGCAAAAAAAAATAAACCTCGGGCCTGTCGAATTTTTTCGGTATAAATGGTCTGGGAATCGGTTATAGCGCTGAGGGTGTTAATGAATACTTAGTTATAATTTACTTTATAGGGTTCGCTCTGTATCAGATCTCATTATCGATGGATAAAATAATACAGGGTGGTATTTTATTTCAAAAATAACGTCTTCTTTTTGTGGATAAAACGGATGCTTTAAAAAAAAAGTGTGTATGTCAGCTCCGACGTACGACTGGAGTTTACTACTGTTTCTTGTGCCGTTCCGACTTCCTATTGTTGGACGAAAACGAAGGACTTACAATCCTCTGTTTTCGTCTGGCAGGGTTTCAATGAATCAGTGCTATACAAAAAGCAACTTTAAGGTGTAAAGGCGTTCGTTTTCATTTACGTTGCGCAGAAAAATGTGACAACGCTTTGAGTTAACGCTTGAATTTCACTCCTCATAAAATTTCCATACCGAGGGCCTTGTATTAAAATCGATTCTAGAGTAAACTCAAAAAAAAAAACGTTATATTAACCTCGCTCATCGAGGAGCTCGTGGCTAAGTAATAACAGCCGCACGGGTCGATCCATCAGGTTAAACTACGCTTGCCGGGGTTGGTACGTGGATGGGTGACCATCTTTACATACCGAGACTCCTCCGTGCCTCAGAAAGCACGTTAAGCCGTTGGTCCCGGCTGTCATTCGTGGATCTTTGACAGTCGTTACGGGTCGTCAGAAGCCCGAAAATCTGATAACCAGTCTTACCAAGGGGCATCGTATTACCCAGTTAATGGGTTGTGGAGGTCAGATAGGCAGTCGCTCCATGTAAAATACTAGTATTCAGCTGCATCCGGTTAGACTGGAAGCCGACCCCAACATAGTTGGGAAAAGGCTAGGCAGATTGATTGATATTAACCATCTTCCAAATTCACGTCATGGTTCCATAGATAACTTAGCTATATCTTCCATGGTTTAATTTTTATCACAGTCCCATTTCCAAAACTCATCCTGTATACGGCTCGAGCTGCTGACTCACTTAGGCACTTTTGTAGCTCGGAACTCGAGCATAAAATATTCCGCGATAAGAATGTACATTTTGGCATGTTTCCAATATTTTACTCATTGGACATGGCTGCGGGGGACTTTTCGACTTTTTGCAGTTGTGTATTAGGCAACTGTACAAATAAGCATTTATCGATTTTCTAATAGCTTGGCTCCCGGAGTTGTTCATAGCTAGCTTTTTAATAGATGATTATTTAAATTTTAAACAGACATGGCGTATAACTATATAAATTTACGAACACATTTTTAATTATTGACATTCGGAGGTCCTCCTAATATCAATAATTATATTTGTGTTATAATAATTTTAGTCTCACTATATTTCGGCTGATCAGTCGTGCAAATATTTTTAATACATGCATAATAATATCATGACATTACATCAATATCATAATACTCATACACATCATAATCATAGTAAAATTTAGTCTTGCTTCGTTATTATGAATTAGGCATACAAATGATAAAATATATTAAATTAGTTTATTATATTTTAATTCACAGTCAAGACAGTTCATCAATTTATTAATTTATTGATTACATTTATAAATAATGTCAATAATTATAATTCAATCAATCTGCCCAGCCTTTTCCCATCTATGCTGGGGTCGGCTTCCAGTCTAACCGGATGCAGCTGAATACCAGTATTTTACATGGAGCGACTGCCTATCTGACTTCCACAATCCAATAACTGAGTAATACGATACCCCTTGGTAAGACTGGTTGTTAGACTATCGGGCTTCTGACGACCCGTAACGACTGTCAAAGATGCACGAATGACAGCCGGGACCAACGGCTTAACGTGCTTTCCGAGGCACGGAGGCGTCCCGGTACGTAAAGAACGGTCACCCATCCACTGACCAACGCCGCCAAGCGTAGCTTAACCTGATGGATCGACCCGTGCGGCTGTCACTGCTTAGCCACGAGCGTCTCTGAGCCGCGAGCCTGGAATCCAGGATCTATCTGCAAAATTAAGCTGTCCCAACCAGGGTTGGTTCAAGGATGGGTGACTGCTCCATAATACCTCATCATACTACAAACTGTCTTATAATGACTACCCTATAGCTTGGACACTAATTAAAATCCTATTGAAAACTCATACAATAGTTGAGCTATCATAGGAACAATGGACTTAATTTAAAAAGTTCTAGATTGAAGCCGAGCTCAGGTATTGTTTTCATCTAGATCTAGACTTTTTTTACCTGAGAGGACCAAGTAGATTGCAGGTTACATGGAGAATCGGTTATTTGACCTCCTCGGTTTAAAGTGAGCATAATTAAGAGCGTATACTACGTCAAATGACTTATAAATACGAGTATCTCAGATTATAGAAGAAAGGCATATACCGCGCGGAACACTGAGAGTGAGGTCAAAAAAGCAAATACAAATTCAAAAAAACTCTTTTACGTAAAAATAAAACCGACTTCCAAAAACAACACTACAAAGTGAAAAATAACTTTAATTTCGGAAGTTGGTGTCTGGTTAAATATATTATCATTTTTTGCTACCGACTTCCGAAATTAAAGTTATTTTTTACTTTGTAGTGTTGTTTTTGGAAGTCGGTTGTATTTTTTTGTAAAAAAAAATATTTTTCACTTTTTAGTTGTGGTAGGTAGGTGGGATACCTACCCCACACAAATTCTAATACCATTACCTGCAAAAGAAACTAGAACATCATCCATATAAAAGTGGGGAAAAAATACGTATTATTGAAGCTAACTCAAAAACTATCCAAGTAAAGTTAATCAATTTTATACGGGACCAACTTTGAGGTATACCCTCTCGAACAAAAAAAAATTTTTTTTGGAATCGGACGACTCTGTAAGAAGTTATGCGTGGTCATACACAAAAAAAAATATACGTGTTGAATTGAGAACCTCCTCCTTTTTTTTTTCGTCGGTTAAAAATGAATACCATCTCGAGTCAAATGTACTTATGTTTAACTGTTCTCTGCATTTTTCTGAGACACTAAATAATTTATTGTCTCAGAACTGTTATAAATAAGTACATTTGACTCGAGATTGAATTCGTTTTTGAATTTGTATTTGCTTTTTTGGCTTCACTCTCTGTTCTGCGCGGTCTATCTAACTTTCTTAGGCCTCTGCCTCGAATTTCGCGAGCAGCGGGGCGGCAGCGGCGGCGGCGCGGGAGCGGCAGGATTTTATGCATAAAAAAACTTTTTTACAAAAAAATACAACCGACTTCCAAAAACAATTACAAAGTGAAAAATAACTTTAATTTCGGAAGTCGGTGTCTAGTTAAATGAATTTTCGTTTTTTGCCACCGACTTCCGAAATTAAAGTTATTTTTCACTTTGTAGTTGGTTTTGGAAGTCGGTTGTATTTTTTTGTAAAAAAGTTTATATTTTTCACTTTTTAGTTGTGGAACCTACCCCACACAAATTCTATTTACCATCATCATCTTCCTGCCCTTATCCCATATTACTTGGGGTCGGCGCAACACGTTTTCTTCTTCCATTCTCCCCTGTCAACCGTCACGCTATCATTCACTCCCTTCTCTTTCATATCATTCCTTACACAATCCATCCATCTTTTCTTTGGCCTTCCTCTGCCTCTCCATCCATCAACATCTATATTCATCACTCTTTTAGTCACATGCGTTTCGTCTCTCCTCATTACATGCCCATACCAAGACAAACGATTTCCTTTCAACTTTTCTGTCACTGGCGCCACTTTCAAACTTCCTCTTATATACTCATTTCTCACTTTATCCATTCTTGTCACTCCACACATCCATCTCAACATTCTCATCTCCGCTGCATGCAATTTTTTTTCATCCGTCTTCTTCACTGTCCAGCATTCCGATCCATAAAGTACGACAGGCCTTATCACGGACTTGTAAATTTTCCCCTTCAACTTGAGGGGCATCCGTGGGTCGCAAGTTGTTCCTGTAACCTGTCGCCATTTTTTTTTTTTTTTTTTTTTATTATTATTATTTCATCCATCCTGAGTTGATTTGATAATAATAATTATTGATTATATAAATTATTGTTTTTGTGTTATTGTTGGTCTACATAATTAGTTAACATTAGTAATAGTTTAGCATTCATTATATTAGTGACCTATGCGTTCCGGCAAGAGATATGGGCACAGGACCGGAGAGTCCGCCAAAATCACATACTCAAAAACAAATACTCTGTTTTGGTCCGACTTACTCTCAGGCCAACGGTCTCCAGTCTTTTCCACCACACCTCCAATCTGCTCTGGACCTCTAAGCCACTCTCGGCAACCAGCACAATGTCATCGGCGAACAGCATACACCAGGGAGCCTCTTCCTGGATATCCGAAGAAAGAGCATCCATTATCAGCACAAAGAGGTAAGGGCTGAGTGCAGACCCCTGGTGCAAGCCGACAGCCACATCAAAGCTGTCAGTAGTGCCCACTGTAGACCGGACTTGGGTACTGCATCGACTGTACATCGCGCGAATCAACTGCACATACTTCCCTGGTACACATTTTTCCTTAAGTGCCCACCACAAAACTTCACGAGGCACTCGGTCGTATGCCTTTTCGAGGTCAACAAATACCATGTGCAAGTTTTTATGCGCACCTCTGTATTTCTCGCACAGCTGGCGGATAGCAAAGATGGCATCTGCTGTTCCTCGACCAGGCATAAAACCGAATTGGTTTTGCGAAATTTCACTCTCTTCTCTTAGTCGCCTTTCAATAACTTTCTCCCAAGCCTTCATACTATGTGACATTAGCTTTATTCCTCTATAGTTGTTGCACTCCAGCACATCACCTTTGTTTTTAAAGATGGGCACCAGCGAACTGTTGCACCATTCGTCAGGTATGGCTTCTTCCAGCAACAACTTATTGAAGAATAAAGCTAACCACGTCCATCCATCTACCCGTAATAACTTCCATACTTCGACTGGTATTCCATCCGGACCTATTGCTTTACCATTCTTCATCCCATTAACTGCTATTCTCACGTCATCCATACTAATAATTCTCACTAACCCCTCATTTACTGGTTTATTCTCAAGCACACCACTCCAGTCATTCTCCTCATTCATCAGTCTTTCAAAATAGCCCTTCCACCTATCCTTAATTTTCTCATCATCCGAAAGAACTGTTCCAGTTTCATCCCTTATACACTTTATCTGACAGACATCCCTCGTCTTCAAATTCTATTTACCACTACCTGCAAAACAAACTAGAACATCAACCATATAAAAGTGTGGAAAAAATACGTATTATTGAAGCTAACTGAAAAACTACCAAAGCAAAGTTAATCAATTTTATATGGGACCAGCTGTGATGTATACCCTCGTTCCGACGAATTGAGAACCTCCTCCTTTTTGAAGTCGGTTAAAAATGAATCCCTATTTCCCTTGATCATCGCATCACGCGTGAACAGATGGTACAATTTCGCTAATTCTTTTTTTGTTGTGTTTATGATTGTCAGGAGAAGGTTTTTATGAAAAAAAAAAATAAGAAAATTTTGCTGAAAATTGGAAAATTTCAGAAAAAAACATTTTAACTTCACGCGTTTACATTAGAATATTCATAGCCAAGACAGGACAACGTCTGTCGAGTCAGCTAGTTTATAATAAAAACTCTATTCCAAGATAAAAATATATCACACTGCCTGTGCGGAGCCCGGCGGAGCCCTAGCTAAAATCTATCTGTCATCCTACAAAGAAAAACGAGGTTCGTTTGTCTTTCCAGAACACATTCAATATTTGAATGATTGAATGTCAGCCAGTATACTATTGTCGAGGCTTGACCAAAGCATCAAACCTCTACGGTACCCATCTACGAGCTTTGATCTTCGATCGACCAGTGCGGCTGTTATTATATATAGCCACGAACTCCTAATATTTCTCAATGTCAAACCTAGTAATTACATCATTTCACCTCATTTACCACGAAAAAGGGAAAAAATGTCGTTAATCATAGCTCCGAAGATGATTTCCGATTGCCTCTCCTGACGCAGACGGTTTCCGACGCTCGGATGTTAAAGAAAATAGCTTTAGAGTGGACTTACTAATGAGTTGTAAGAAAAATCGGGCAAGTGCGTGTTGGACCACGCACAATGAAGGGTTCCGTAGTTGGGATGAATTTATCCCACGAATAAACTTAATTTTGTAGTTGAAAAACATGTTCTCCCATACTTTCCAACAGTAAATGTAATAAGTTTGTATTCACAATATTGAGAGGTTTACCATGTTATTTTAAGACCACAGTCTTCTTTTATGTTTTCCTGTAATCTACAGGTAAATAATTATGTTATGTATTTTTTTTTTCAATATTTTACGCTCAGTAGTTTCGGAGATAAAGGGGGAATGGTAAATTTTCGTCTATTTTCTTAAATGACTTTAGAACAATTTATTTGAAAATTATAAAAAAAAAAATATTTGAGACCCTCATTTTAAGCCCTTTCATTTGATATGTCACACGGTACAGTTTGCAAAACTTTTTTTAATTTTCTTATTTGCCCCCCAAAAGAAAGTGACCCCCATATTCAAAATTCATTTATTTACTATCCGATCGTGTTTGGGTCACAGAAATTCATATGTATACCAAATTTCAACTTAATCGGTCCATTAGATTCGGAGCAAATTGGCTGTGACAGACGGACAGACAGTCAGACACACGAGTGATCCTATAAGGGTTCCGTTTTTCCTTTTGAGGTACGGAACCCTAAAAACGATGATGGAGTATCAATTTCTGATAATTTAGAGATTATTTTAAATGGACCTACCATTTGAAATAATCTCTAAATTATCAGAATTCTAATGGCGAAGATTCTGTTGAATTTAGAACTTTCAGATCTTTTATTTGAAATATTTTCTATACTCGTCATTAAAATTATGTTTTTCTATCCACTATCAATGTCATTATTAACACAAACGGGATATTTACCATGCTTACTATTAGAGTTCCCGATATTTCGGCACTGTTGCAAGCACCATGATCACGGATAAATCGAACCGAACCGAGCCGAACCGGATGATATCGGGAACTCCTCGAATCTAACAGTATACATGGTAAATATCCCGTTTGTGTTAATGTTAGTGACTATGACAGTTTAAAAACTATCAACGTCTACACCATGCCAAGTAAAAGTGATTAAGCACTTCACTAAAAGTAATTACTCAAGTAATGATTTTCATTCTATAATTTAGTAATTGCTTGAAATTAGAACTGTCAAAGGTTAGAATTCTTACACAAGTAATAGTCACAATTTTCATTACTTAAGAATTGAGAATTCGATCATTTGCGTAGATTGTTTTGATAAGAGATTTCGCTTTTCCAAAAGTGTTGAGATGAATGTGATTTTACCGAGAATTGCGGACTCTTTACATTTACAATCTACCAAAAAGAAACATAAGAAAGAAGGCCCTCTGCGCTAGTTACTAACGGCCTTACGTTTTTATGCCACTGGTAGCTTCCACATTGTATGTGAAGACATCGTGCATATTTCATAATCATCAGTGTGTCATAATATAGTGAAGGGAATTATTGTACACATGGCTACACATAAAACATCACATCTTATTAAATAAATAAAACAAAGTCGGGTTAGGAATAGCAGAATAATTATTAAAAACATTGGATGACTGACGAAAAAAAAATATGAAGAAAATCCATTTTCTCGTACACGAAATTTGGACAGAGCAATGTCTGTCGGGAATCCTTCATTCATAGAATTCCAAATTCAAATTAATTTTATGATCAGTTGTTCATTTGTTTTCCTGCCGTTCGATTTATTGAAATTTTGACAGGACGTCTGGCGGGTCAGCTGTGTAGTATTCTAAAATCAATTGCCGAATGTGTGTACGCGGATCACTTCAGAACGGATGCACCTATTCGGCTAATTCTTTTTTGTTGTATTTGTAGTTGTCAGGACAAGGTTTGCATGAAAGAAACTTCTACACAAATTATTGTTACAGAGTCAATTTACTAACACTACTGTACTAAATATGTGGAGATTTGATACAATTAACCCATCATCCCAATCTATTTGGGGTCGGCGCAACATGTCCCTTTCTTCCATACTTCTTTCTTAGTCGTCATCTCGGTAGTCACTCCCTTTCTAGCCATATCATCTTTCACACAGTCCATCCCATGTATAATGATGAATGAATGTGTGTAATGTGTGTGTATGTGTGTGTGTGTGTGTGTGTACTCGAAACAATTTTTTTTTAAATTATGTGGCTCCAATTAATCTTTTCCATATTTTTGACTTTTTTATTCCGGTAATTTACTTTTGAGCAAATTAACGGGAGGTTATCCGAATTTTCCTGTTTTAGAATCAATTTTAAATGGTCAAATTAGTGTATTAAGGTCCTGAAAAAAATATATGCCATAGATACATCCTTGCTTGAGGGAAATTAACGGTTCAAAACACGATTAGTTGTACTTTCCTCGATGAAAAAAAAATCCGAAACATGGTCGATTTCAAAACCATTTTCCGTTTCATTTCCTAATTACAGCATAAAATTATATGAAAATTGCATGTATCATGAGGTAATCGTATTTCGGAGGGAATTTAACGGTTGGATTTTTGAGTTTAATAGATTTTTTTTAAATAAACTCAAAATTAGTCAATTTGGCTAAATCCGCTCGCGATCAGAGTCCTGCGGGACGTCATGGAGGTTGGACCTGTGTCAAAATTTTTAAAAATTCGCTCTCTCTGCAGTTGTTCAAAAAATTCAAATAAAAGAGGAACACATTAGATATGAAATTGCGACAGCTCAGAAAAAATATCTCGTAATTATATTATAGTTTTAATTCATAATATCGTTTTCGAAAATGTGATTATTTATATGTGGTATGATGACGTTTAACTGTCATCTTACGATAGTGTTAAGACACATTGCAAATTATTATCGATAAAATTATAGTCAAGCGCGAGTAGTTTATAATTTTTTATCGTGGTCCTTTATGAAGAAGTTTTAAAACACATTTTTCTAAGATTTTTTCATCAGATTCATCCATATTACTATTTCAGTCTCCATCGAACTGTCTTCGCTACTACCATATCCTACATTAATTACACATAATATGTATAAATACAATGTATCCGGTTGTCGGTTGGATACTAATATAATCAACTTTCACTCTGGCAACAACAATGAAAATTAGAAAAAAATAAAAATGTGCGGTCGGGGACCACCGTCAGGAATGAAGTTCCTTCTAACGTATGATTTAAAATACAAACACAAAATTTTCACAGCCGCCATCTTGAATTTTCAATTTAATTCCACTACCGGCTTGGCTCCCTCGAAAACCATGAAAAAAGTAAAATTCGAAAATTTTCCCCCTCTCCGTTCTCGTCTGTCGTCGTTTTGTCCTCTCTCTCTTTGTCTCTTTCAAGATATAATAGAAAGAGATAAAGAGACAAAGTCGCATGTAGGGGGCATTTAAACGTTTTTTCGTTACGTGACGATTTTCTGCCAGAGAATTTCGTCGAGCTGTTTCAAACAAAAGTGCTATACTAACATGACCTAATGCATGAACACGATAAAAATTGTCGATCGAAAAGATTATTTTCTTGTATCGTTTTAGCTGTGTGAACAAACTTTCAGTTTTTAGTACAAAAAGTCACTGTATACGATAAAATATCGTATTCTATACACTTGAAAAATAGCGCCGTGTGAACGTAGCCTAGTTAGGCGGTAACCGTACCTATCACTCGGTGTCCATGTTCCAAAGCAAGTTAGTCGATGACGTACCTATCGTATGTTTGTTGGTTTGTAACTTTTAACATATTGATACTTGCAATTTTTTTTTAGGCTTATTAGCCTAAAAACTATGACTATTGTCCTAAGGGATGGCAATCCGACATGAGCGGGGCCGGTTAAAAAATACACTAAATTAATTTTGATGTCTTAGAATAGTAGATTCGATAAATTATAGCTGTAGCAGTAGGTACGTCCCTTGACAATAAAGTACGGCAATTGTTCCTTCATATGTAGTTGTCAATATTTACTTATCTTTATGAGCAGTGGTCGACATCAAAAACAAAAGAATATGGTTACAGCAGAAGCAAAGCAGTACGACCATTTTTAGCCCGTACTTAATAAAAATCTTAATGTTTTTTTTCATTCAGTCACTAAAGGGGTTAAATAGGGGATGAAAATTCACCATTTATGTCGATGGGAAATACCATCGGGCACACGGCTTGTCAACTTGATAAAATTCTTATATTCACTGACAGACAATCCACAGCCTAAATCGCTGGGCTAGAAGCATGAAATTTTGCAAAAGAGATCTTTTTTTAAAGAAAAAATTAAATTTCTATTAACATTAACTTTTGCGTGACTTTTTGATACCCAGTAGAACCATTGCAATTTGAAACTTTCACCTTACTACCTCAAAATCATGTTTATCTCTAACTAGCTTCCGCCCGCGACTTCACAATATACTAAAACAACAGCCATATTTTATAAAACTTTTCTGTACAGTACGTTTGTAGTTGTGGTCTCAGCAGCCAAAATATACAGAGAGTCGTCCGTTTGAGAAGCAGCTCGTCCTAAGTTCGAAACCCGCAGCCTTCAGTAGGTAGCAATTTTCCATTGCTTGTTTTTCGTTTTTAGTGAATAAATACTCGTAAACGCCTGTTCGTGCCATACCTGTATTTAATACATAATGGCACAACAGTGATACACTGAGTGATTCTTACAGATTATTCCTGGCGAACCCGGCTATCGCTAAAAAATATAACAGTAGATTGTACACACGGGATTCCTCATTAATACTGTCAGCTAACCAATGATATTTATTTTTATTATAACCGTAGATGATTTAAAAGGAATAAACGTCATGGATTCTGTGTACGTTCTACGAACTATCAAATAACAGTATAACAAAATGTAAAAAAAGAATCGAAAAAAATATCAACAGTTGAGAATTGAACTTTTAACCACCGGTGTGCAAAGAAGTCGTCGAACCACTAAGCTATTTGCTTGTATGAATGTTGACTAAAATAGCCGTTCTTATGTTATTATTATATCACGATTGACATCCTTCCATCCGCTAAGCCTTAACTCCATAAAGATTTAGCGCGATGATAATCATTTAAAGGTTAAATCTGAAACTATGTGCTATATTCGTTTCCTGCTCCGCCCAGTGAAGTAATGGAATAATTCGCTTTTACATTGTGTTTTATTGTCACCTATATCGTCGTAGTCAACGACAGGCACCGATCATCTACATTCTCCTGCCCACCCATTTTTTTTCGGGTCGATACAACTTGTTTTTATCTTCCATACTTCTCTGTTACTTAGTTGTTATCACGGTAGTCACTCCCTTTCTAGCCATATCATCTTTCACACAGATCATCCATCGTTTCTTTGGTCTTCTCTTACTCGTATAGCCATCCAGATTCATAATCAAAACATTCCAGACGACATTTTCTTCATTCTCCGCATCACATGCCCATAACATTGTAACCGGTTTCCACATACACCGACACCGATATCGGCACGATATCCACCGGCGAAGACAGTGCGGGGTGAGAGTAGCGGGCATTCTTTCACTTGAGCAAAATTTTTCGCACTGCCGGCTTCGAGACGTCGATACATAGTAGTGTGCTTGTTTGTCGAGTCGCGATGGTCATCGATATTCAACAATATCATTGGGCCGGTAATAATTGAACCTATCGCTATCGAATCGTGTTGGTATCGTTATCTGATAATGTGAAAACAAGTTCACGACATTTTATGTAATCATCTTAGTTCACTCCACCGTAGACACCATAAAATGTAAACCTAAGGAATAAATATCGACCTAAGAAAAACTAATTAAGTTAATCAACTGCAAATATTTTACACTGTGGCATGGATTTTCTGCGAAATCGTCGGCGGCGCGTCGTAATTAAACACGTCGCGCTGCATTTGGGGGAGGCGGAGGTAGCGTTTTAAAGGCCTACAGGCCCGAACAACCTGCCGTTAAACAAATAATAATAAAACAATACAACAAAACAAAACAAACAACAACAATACAAACAAATAATAACAAACAACAAAACAAAAACAAATAAAAAACAATAATAAAACAATAATAATAATAAAACAAAAAACAATATAATAATATAATTAAACAATTTTTTTTTAAATTATGTGGCTCCAATTAATCATTTTCATATTTTTGACTTTTTACTTTAAATTTATTCCGGTATTTTACTTTTGAGCAAAAAATTGTAGTTCTATTCTTAAAATATAAATTAAGTTTTCTTACACAATTCAAAATGTTCTCAGCTTGCGCCTTCGGGAACTTTGCGCGTTTACATTAGAATATTCATAGCTACGACAGGACGTCTGTTGCTGACCTCTGATTGTACGGAAATCTTATACGATGCGAGATTATATTTTATATGCGAGTACACGTGTATTGGCCTTGCTAATGCATAATTTAATTAAGTTTCCAGTAAATTTAAGAACCTCAGTAACTGAGTGTTACCAGAAGCAAGCAACTATCAAGGGTTGATTGTTACTCAAGTAAGTAATATACATTACTCGACTATAGATGAAGATTTTGTGATGAAGAATTCTATCCTCAAGTAATGACTTCAGTAAGAGATTACTTAGCAGCTAGTTTGCTTGAATATAAATACGGGTGTTAGTCTATCCAACATGTAAGGAACAATCTGATCAGACGAAACTGTCAGTACGTCGATTCTGTAAAATTCAAACATCAACTCGCATCTCACATCGCTATTCACTCTCTCTCGTAAAATAGACGCTTTTTATTTGACACTTTGAATCGGGTTCTAGTGCGAAGTGAGCATCAAAGTGACCTTGCTGAATGCCAATCAAGAAACTCACAGCGGATTCAGATTCGAAGTTTAGAATGTGGTCTTACAGAATCACACGGCTGGTCGCAGAATTCGGTGACGAACTTGAGTGTACACTGAACATTCAAATCATCACTGTGGTCACAATTTGCTATCCTATCGTAAGCGTGTTTATATAACTCAAGATGATGAAGATGACCCAGTAGCGTACTTCTGTCTGAATATACCTAATGCAAAAAGCAAGCGTGGTGATCAACTTGTACTGGCTCTTGAGTTGAGGTCTTTTCCCTTTTTTTTTTTGTTCCGGGGTGGAAAATCAGCGGAGTGGTCTGTCAGACTCTTACTGACTCAAAACCACCCCGGTGTTCCCTTCCTACACCGGGACCGGGTATCATGGGAACTTGTGCGCTTTCCACAATCCCCGGCTAGTGGAGGTCTTTGCCCTACGGTAAGCCAAGGCAACTCATGTCTAGGTGGGAAATTTTCAGCAGTTAGAATGAATGGGACGAGCATAGATCACCATATTCTCAGTATGAGAAGAGGTCTTTACCCTGAAGAATACTTCTTCAGGTAAGGTAGGTAAAGACCTATAGCTCGCCGGTTAGGAGCAGACCCGGGTAGACGGCGCGTTGTGTTCCACGCGCGCCTCAAAGAGATGTCAGCAGCAATGGGGCCGACGCCTGCCAAGGTCGCGGGTTGTTCGAAAGTTACTGTGGCCCTGGCACAGGCAACTGAAGGAACACGGGTGGGTTTTAGTCAGTAAAAGTCTGACACGCCCTCCGGCTCCGCCCAGAGCGGGAGAAGTCATTTGGTAATATCCAACCCAAAAAAAAGGGTAAAGACATACTAAAAAAACAGCCACATTTTTACTTCATTTTGCTCGGCTCCTAAAAATTGTAGCGTGATGTTAAATAGCTTAGAACCTTCTTCAAGAATTGGCTAAAATGAGAAAAGAAAATGTTTTCAAATCAATCTAACTGGTACTTCCAGAGATTAGCGTGTTCAAACGTACAAACAATCTCTTCAGCTCTGTATTATTAGTATCGATTTGATTACCATTAAAAAAGTTATAGTGAGCCAACCTTAAAAGATGGACATTTATACTATTGCAAACTTTTTTTAGATCTTTTTAAGAGGAACAATTCTGTCATACAGGATTGATGAATTTTTTTTTTGTTTTTTTTTTGGATTGATTGGATTTTTTTTTTTGATTTTTTTTTTGATTTTTTTTTTTATTTTTGGATTGGTTTGTTTTTTTTTTATTGATTGGATTGTATTGGATTGTTGCGTAACTTTAACCGTTTACGCAGCGCACGCAACGGAAGTTCTCAAAAGGAATAATTTTTTCCCATTTTTTGCAACATTTTTCATTGATGCTCCGCTGCTATTGATTGTAGCATAATGTTTGCCTTTAGCCTTTCTCGATAAATAATCTATCCATTACTAAAATAATTTTTCTGTTCGAACCAGCAGTTCCTGAGATTAGCGCGTTCAAACATACAAACAAACTCTTCAGCTTTATAATATTAGTATAGAAGATGTAGATGTCCAAACCACATATTCTCCCTCAAAGTAGCACTTTCTCGATAAATGTCGTACCTATGTCATCCATCATTAGACGTTGCCGACGTCGTAAGTTTGACAGATTTTCGCACATAAGCTGTGTAAACAGGTGAAAAATCTTCCGCCATGACGCTTCCCTGACCCGGATCTCAATTTTGTTTTTTGCTATCTCAAAAATGTTTTGCAAGGGTTATCGTGTTACTCAGTAATTGAGTTGGGGAGGTCAGATAGGCAGTCGCACCATATAAAATACTGGTATTCAGTTGCTCCGGTTAGAATGGAAGCCGACCCCAACATGTTGGAACAAGCTACGTAGATGATGAGTCCTCTCATATTGTGTTCACTTACTTCGATTTTCATTCGATCATAAGTTATTTGATAAGTCATCCGTATTATTAAACAACATACTCGTATGTAGTTTTATATATTTTTTGTGCGATATAACGTTATTGCAAATTTTATTAAATAAAAAAAAAAAAATAAAAAAAAAAAACATTTATTGCTGAATCACTTCCATATTTGTTAGTAACAATGTAAACTTATAAACTAGTGTTAGTAACATTTATTCTTAAGCTGCGTGAGGCCACCGATCCTGGGGAGTGTCTACTTGACTGCGTGGAGTTGTATCCACCGCCCCAAGATCGGAGAGTCCCACCTATCAGCCAAAGTTCTAAGAATGGTGTTGGGGCTGCTGCGCACACGGCGTAGTAGAGAAGCGCATCTCTTACGCATGATGGCCGAAAAACTATCCACATCCGCGTCGGCAAACATGCCGGACGCGCTACAAAAACGTGGCAGCCCCATCAACACCCGGAACCTGTTGTTATATTGTATGCGCAGGCCACTGTTTGCCCTCTGTGTAAAGTTCACCCACAGGCTGCACGTGTAAAAGGATTGGCAGTAGACTTTGAAATTTTTATTTACTTATGTAGAAAAAACTTAATAATTTATTGAAGCCTTTAATATATTTTTTTGATGATTTGTTTTTTATGTAGGTATTTGTACCTACATAATAATTGTTACATATTTTAGTGTTAGTATTAAACCGAATGACTTTTTTTATCGTATTGAAAAAAATAGGGTATATTATGTGAACGGAGTAGAAGCCTATGGCATACTTAGTTTTTTTTTCTAAGTATCAATAAATCCTACAAATTCGATGCAAACTACATTTTAGAACAATAAAAAGAGAAATTTGGGAAAAAAATCGTTTAAAAATATCGAAATTCAAATCCTATGCAACCTGCATATGATTTGAAATTTGATTTTTTAATCCAGTATAATGTATTAAGTAGGTTATATTTAACTGTAAATTAACGGTCTAGTTTTTTTTTTAAATAATTATTTTTTATAGGTATTTTGTTATGCAGGTACTCACGGATTTCAGGAGTTATCCATAGAGTCTGAAACAACAACAAAACATCAATTATTTTTAGTTACAATATCATTTTCTTAAGACTACACCTTAGCCCGTATTCTAAGAACATACTCGTAACTAAATCTGACAAGTTTTAAAACAACTTTCCGAGTACAGTTCCAGAAAATGGCTGTGAAAAGTTAACATTTTCCTTCCATAATATCTATACCTACATTATTATCTATGTATGTATAATAATAAAAAAATAATAAAAAAAATGTTTATTTCTTCACTTAAGAGCGCTATCATAATTTCTCTTGTATTTGAGCGTTTGACTCGAGTTTTGATATGTGATTGTGGTTTTGTTAGAGCCACAAAATTAAAAAAAAACATATGCCCAAGAAAGCTTGATTATTTCTCTTGGGAGTGTTCTAAATAAATATTTCAATTTGTTTACAAAAATCAGTAAATTTACTTTTATTTTTTTATTTTTTTTACTTTTGGACATGTTTTGATGCTTTGTTACAACGAAGATATAATAATTTAATCATTTAAAAATATGTCCTTGGAACAACTGTATCTTCAACTTTGGAGTGCTCAATTCAGTTTTTTACGTTTCATACAGTAATACACCAAAAATAATTCCGTAAACCAGAGAGTTACTGACAATTTTTCGTCCGAAATTATATTTTTTATCTACGAATGTATAATCCAAATTCATACAAAATGTATTTAATAAATAAGGTTACTATGTTACCTTGCTTGATAAAAAAATTAGTCTATTTAAAAGTAAAATAATATGTTTAATTAATTATTGTATGCACTGCTAAAAATCAATGTAAATCTTGGGACACGCGGTCTTTAGCTTTAGACGCCGACGCATCGCATTATGTAGCAATTTAGCAGTTGTGATTACGTTTATTTTGAGTCATATAATAATTCTTTTTTTGTTTATAGTGTGCAATTTCAATTTATGAAAAAATCACGGTCAAAATGTAATAGCGCCCTTAAGGATATAACTATGTTAGGTTTGGATTCACCTTTTAAGCAAAGATTTGCTTGTATTAGGTGGTTCCGCTCCTCTAGTTTACAATCATTCTAAAGATGTGAGGAATAAGCAAAAAGCAAAAATAAGCAAAAAGATTAATTTAAGACTAATTAACATTTTAAAATTCATATATCAGTAAGGGAGCGCACTGGGTGTAGAATATGTTTGTGAGTGTGTGTATGTATGTGGGTTCGTTTGTGTGTAAGTGTGTGTTTGTGTGTACCGTCTTGATTTTAAACTCATCCTTGCAGTAATGTTCTAAAGCCAATAATAACACCACCTTTCGATGGACCGTCAACATCTTACATTCTAATAATAATTCTTCGTACTCACTACTTTTACAACGGTTTTTTGTGTTATTATCAACTAATAGTTTCACAAATCTGTTTTGCGAAAATTTTATTTTATCTAAATATGTTTTAAATGTATTACCATACCATGCCAGTCCTTAGAAAACTAGTGAGTCTACCAACGCGTAGTAGACCATGTACAACGTGGCCCGTCTTTATAGTTACCGACGTTGGCGACGTATGACAATCCTTTTTGTTAATGTTAGGTTTTACTATTTATAATTCATTGACAACTACTTAGAATGTTACAGCAGTTTTTTAAAGTCTGTCATAAATCCTTGGAAAACGCGGCTTTTTTATTTGGTAGCCCCTATTAGCAACATCACAATCTATATTATTGGTCCTTCGAGCCGTATCAAAATTTGATCCGCCTCGAAGGACCAACATGTAGATTAGAACCAAAGATTATCAAAAAGAGCACCTTATTAAGTTATGCGTCTCCAAAAATCACCTTCATCTTCTTCTATCATATTGGCCTAAACTATTTACGAATTAGTTTATGCCGAAGTAAAAATATTAGCCACTGAATTATAGGAATATTTAACATTTAAAACATATCAGGTATTCAAGTGACAGTCCATGGAGTTTCTTGCCCGGCCTTCTCCATAGGAGTCTACGCTTTGGAATGGCAACTAGCTTCATAGTTCTGACTGACGTACTCCTTTACAATTCAAAAATGCCTGTAATTGGTTTGAGTTCGACTATATTGGGTTCGAAACCAGAACCTAGTTTCAGATACACGTACAGAAATACCTTTGTCCAATAAATACTTGAGTTGCAAGTTGGAAACAACTGCAAGAATAAAAGTTATTTTAACGTTCGTGCAGCCGCACACTAAGCGACTTGTGTTAGCAATAGCTAGGCAACTAAGCAATAAAAGATGCGGTCGAAATATTCCGTAAAATTTTCTCTTAGTGTTCTTGGTCTCGATTTCCATCTGGGGTTTCTCAGTACCTGCTCTGAGTCTTGATTTTTGCCCGATTGACTTAAACATAACTGGCGAAATGTAGGTGTACTATAGGTACACCTCTGCCGAACACTTTGAGGAATACAGACGTGATGTCGTCTATACGCGGATGCTAAATTCGGTGGTCGCAAGTCATCGGCCACTTTTTTGTGACTACTAATATTTAATTGAGTTGTTCTAGTTTTTATCTTTTTATTACGGACGCTTTTTAACGTGCACGTCTTTCTACATTGTTCTCACATGTATATTTTCAACATGAACAATGTAACCAATATTTTGTAAAAATATTATGATTTAAAAGAGTGTCCGTGGAGTTTCTTGCCCGTTCTTCTCCATAGGGATCTACTACGCTTTGGAATGGGCAACTAGCTTCATCTTTCTGGCTGACCGACCCATTGACAATTTAAAAGTGCCTGTAATTGGTTTATTTGAAATAAATGCTTTGAGTTTGATGCAATAAATACCTATGAAACAGAAAACGAAGCTATTGCCATCAACCGGGCACTATACCAGACTCAAATGAAATTCCTAAAAACTTTTTTACAAAAAAAAAATACAACCGACTTCCAAAAACAACACTACAAAGTGTAAAATAATTTTAATTTCGGAAGTCGGGGTCTGGTTATAATAGGTCTTTACCTATGAAATTGCCGTTTTGTATGAAAAAATTTAAACGAATTTTTTTCATGCATTAAGTATTTGTATTAATCGAAGTAATCACCCATGCAATCAATGCATCTTTGCCAACGCAGTGGCAATTTATTGATGCCCTTCTTAAAGAAATCAGCTGGACGGGAGGCAACAAATTCTTCAAAGGCATTTTGTACTGCCTCTCGGGTATTGAATTTTTTTCCCGCCAAGAAGTTATCCAAATTCTGGAAAAAGTAGTAGTCTGTAGGCGCATGGTCTGGTGAGCAGGGCGGATGACGGAGAGCTTCCAACCCCAGTTCTTGCAACTTGGAGACCGTCTGCTGTGCAGTATGAGGTCGCGCGTTGTCGTGCAGGAGCAGCGGAGACGAGCGATTGACCAGTGCTGGTTGGAGATGTGCCAGCTTCTCCATCATTGTGTTCAGTTCTTCACAGTACACATCTGAAGTAATGCTCACCCCGTTTGGTAAGAAGCTGTGATGAATCACACCGGCGCTAGACCACCAAACAGTGACCATCACTTTTCTAGGGGTAAGTTTTCGTTTAGGGCATTGTTTAGGTGCTGAACCAGGATCCAACCAACTTGCTGAGCGCTTGCGGTTATCAAACAGAATCCATTTTTCATCGCAGGTAACAATGCGGTTCAAAATTCCTTCATTTGTGTGTGTGTTGAGCAGTGCAAGGCACGTCTCGACGCGTACTTCGCGCTGGCGATCATTGAGTTCGTGGGGCACCCATTTGTCAAGCTTTTTTACCTGGCCAATTTGACGCAAATGGACCAATATTGTTTTGACGCTAACGTCGAAAGCTGCTGCTAATTCAGCCGTAGATTGTGTATCATCAGCTTCCACAATCGCCTTTAATTCGACATTGTCGACCAAAGTCTTCGGACGACCGCGAGGTTCATTTTTAGGTCGAAATTTCCAGAACGGAAGCGAGCAAACCAATAACAAGTGGTGCGTTGGTTTGTAGTGTTAGCTCCGTAAACGTCGTTGATGTTGCGTGCCGCTTGTGCCGCGTTGCTGCCACGACGGTACTCATATTCTATAATTACTCGAATTTTTAACGTATCCATGATGACGAAAAAGATTGAAATGCGATGAAAATGTAACACTAATCAATAAACAAATGACTACTTTTGGAAAAAAAAAATCCATGTTTTTAAAATAAAATTAATTTGAAATTAGAATTCTTAGCCAAACAAAAATTATTTTGATTTGAAATGGCCAGTACTGCAGAACGGCAATTTCATAGGTAAAGACCTAATATGTATTTTCGTTTTTTGCCACCGACTTCCGAAATTAAAGTTATTTTTCACTTTGTAGTGTTGTTTTTGGAAGTCGGTTGTATTTTTTTGTAATAAAATTTTTATTTTTCATTCACTTTTTAGTTGTGGTACCTACCCCACACAAATTCTTCAGGTTGACCTGCAAAACAAACTAGAACATCATCCATATAAAAGTGGGGAAAAAATACGTATTATTGAAGCTAACTGAAAAACTACCCCAGCAAAGTTAATCAATTTTATATGGCACCAACTTTGAGGTATACCCTCTTGAATAAAATAAAAAAAAAATCAAATCGGACGACTCTGTAAAAAGTTATGCGTGGTCTTACATAAAAAAAAAAATAAAAAAACATACGTGTTCAATTGAGAACCTCCTCCTTTTTTCCGTCGGTTAATTAAAAACATAATAACACTTTGTCCTACCCGGAAACTGATCCCATGGCCTTACGTTCAGCAGTCGAACCTGCGCGTGCGGCTACTGTTATGATATCTGACCAAGATTATGTCTGTACTTTAAAAGAGACTTTGACCCTTGAGTTTGTTTCGCCATTTATTCTCAGGGTAGTCAGTATTTTTTTTAATATTACGTGTAAATGGATTCCGACTCCGATTTACAGAATAAACAATTTTATTTAATTTTATAAAATTACCTTTACTATAAAACAACTAGTTTAATTCAGAATATATTTAACCTCATAAAAACTTTTTTACAAAAAAATACAACCGACTTCCAAAAACAACACTATAAAGTGAAAAATAACTTTAATTACGGAAGTCGGTGTCTGATTAAATGTATTTTCGTTTTTGCCACCGACTTCCGAAATTAAAGTTATTTTTCACTTTATAGTGTTGTTTTTGGAAGTCGGTTGTATTTTTTTGTAAAAAAGTTTTTATTTTTCACTTTTTAGTGGTTCACATGTGCTTACCCCTACACAGCGTACTGGCGTGATGTTATGTTATGAACTGGTGTGAACAACAAACAGACATGAGATTTCAGCAATCCCAGTCCATTTGCTATCATTTATTGAGGAGTTCCGTTGCCTATCTCAGAAGTTCTTCATCAGATCTTCACCAAATTGAAATGGGACCACTCCAAGAAAGTACTCTTCCAAAAACTATCCAAATCGCTTCAAGTGTGCCTATAAAATTGGAAGAGTTCTCTCTATTTCTCCAGGATCCCATCATCAGATCCTGACTTGATGATCATGGGACCACCTGGGAAGTATACCCTTTCAAACAAAAAAAAAATAATCCAAATCGGTCCAGCCATCTTCGAGTAATCGGGGAACATACATAAAAAAAAAAAATAAAAAAAAAAAAAAAAAAAAAAAAAAAAAGGTTCCGACGAATTGATAACCTCCTCCTTTTTGAAGTCGGTTAAAAATAGATACTATAGAGGCATGAGGAACAGGGTGTAAAGTTCACTCATCCTCCATAGAAAAGGGAGGATCCTCCGAGCAGATGGGTGTGGTGTCTGGTGGGCAACTGTGCCCGACGGTTGATGTCGGGACGTTGTATATATGCTAGCCGCACGGTAAACTCTGATTGCTGGCCGGAGGTTTTAAGCTGGCCGGAGGCTTTAAGCTGGCCGGAGGCTTTAAGTTCGCTTAAAGCACCCACAGGAAACGCTCGGTTAAGCAGTTTAGACCCTCAGTGGTCAACTGCGAGATGCCATTCATAACTAACTAACTAAACTCTGATTGCGCGATGTAGGATTGCGTGACGTCAGTGTGACGCGTAGTTCGTATGTGGCGATGTAGATTCCGCCACATCACTCCCCTCCGGAGATCAGAGGTTGATAGTGGGCTGAGTCGTGTATCTTGCGATGCTTGTCAGTGCCAGTTGTGGTTCCAGTGCGTCGGAACCGGGTGCCGCATAGTTTACGGTGAGTCGAACTGTCTGCGGTGATACCCCAGTGAGTCGGGGTGACGCTGCGTTATTCTCCAGTGAGTCGGAGTTTACAGCGCCGGGTTGAGGTTGAGGCTATGCGCGTCCTGCATGCAGGTGGTAAGGATACCCTTTGTAGCCGTGGATGCTGGCTGGCTGTGCGACTCGCCGCTCGAAAGCTTAAGCCGCACAATACTAATCCCCAAATGGATATTAAAGCCGTTACCCCATTATCACAACCTACAAACTGTCTAATAAACTATTTAGGTACTATATTTCGAATACCAAGACATTTAGTAATTCATTTGTCTTTGTCAACATCAAATTAAATACTCTACACCATACCATCACATCTCCTATTCTTCACGTAATATCACTATTTATTTAGTATTCTGATATTTACAATAAAGCTAATAGGTTACCTTATAATTTTTGCGCTCTAGCATGGTGCGGGTGACACATGTCAGTATGGCATGACTAGGTCAGCGAAAATATGCACAATTCAATTTTATCGATAACGAATCTTACCCTCTGGCGCGTCGCCGTAACACCATTGGATAATAAAATTTAATGCCTATAAACGTCGGCGTTACACCATTGGATAATAACAACTGTCAACATGCATGGTTGTCAATGGACGGTAATATTTTCTATTTATTGGCACTTGCAACACGATCTAGCTGTATCATTCGATTAGTCGATTCATGCTTGACCTATTTTGGTAACATTTTAACAGGAGCGCCAACAAAACGGAAGAAAAAAAAAAGAAAGAAATTAGTGCTTCTGTGACGGCCATATTTGTTGTTTTACGAGTGATTCGTGCGGGTGTTTATGTTTTGAAAAAATGTTTTCAAGAAGGAAACGGTGAGTAATCTTATGAGATGTTTATACAGAATTACTGAGAAATAAGTATAGATTTCTTATGAAGTGATAGTTTATAGAAAAGTTATAAATATGTCGAGAAAAAGTTACGAAACTTTTGTAATGTTCATAATTTGCTAGTTATGGCCGTATTACGTAATGTTATATGATAAATATTTTTGTTTAGTGTTTGAAATACACTTATGTAGTTAGATTATTGTTCCACAAACATATTTTGGCTAATAGCTAAATATTTCGTTCGTAGTGTTTTTGCGCGAACGATATTTCGCCGTCAGTTTTACCGTCGGCACCGCGCGGAGTTCGCGCCGAAATTTTTTCGTTGCGTAAACAAATAGTTTTTATGGTTTAGTTATTGTTTATAAGTGGATTGTTGTTAATGTGTGGTGTTTTATCGTTTCTACAGTTGTGTTATCGTAATAAAGTGTTTTTTTGGTGAATGTTTGTGTAGATTAGATGTGATGTGAGAAAGTTTGAAGGTTACGTGAGTGAAAATTATCAAAACAAAAACTTAACGCATCGTTGCTAGATAAGGTTAGTTGTATTTGCATAATGAATGGTATAAGTAGTTAGGTAATCTAATAACGAAGCCAGGAAGGTATAACATGTAACGTTTAACAGGCTATGTATTAACGAAATCTGCGTTTTTTCGAAGGCTTGCCCAAAAATCAACAAGTACTTCCAAATGTACTGACGTTTGTGGCACTTGCGCATACAGGAGGCCCGACGCACCTCGTTTTCCTAATAATTTTTAAAATGTCTTTGATATATCATATTATTAGGAAATTTATTGTGAAATATGTATTTAATACAAAATATTAAAAAATCTTATTCAAAGCACTACCGATATTCATTAAAAAAAAATTTTTTTCATGGTATCATTTTTTCGGCTAATTTAACTCAAAATTTAAAAATACATACAGTAAACTTCTTTTTCTTTATAAAATATCGACTATCGATGAAAACCCATAATAGCAATACATCCATCACTAAACATGTCTATGACGTTACGTTACACTTTGATTAATTTTTCTTTAAATTTGATTTTATTTGTAGATAATAACATTTTGGCAGGATGATTTATTTAATTTACTACAGTTATTATTGAATCCGTATTTTACGATTATGAATATGATATTTAGGGTGCAGCTAAAATATTAAATCATGATTGTAAATCGCGATAACGTTCAAGAGTGAAAAGGAACAGTTCGTCAAATGTCACCCGCACCATGCTAGAGCGCAAAAACTACAATTTATAGGGTCTCGAACTATTCTATGCTTAATGTGTTTTAACCGACACAGCCACTAGGAACGTCGTACCACGTCTGTTTTGCCTTCTCAACTGTTATGTCAAAACGTCATTTGTTCAAAATTAGTGTTGCCAGTATAAGAAATAAAATGTCCCAGTTATCAACTAATACACATATTCTAAGTCAAAACCTCATGATTTCCTCGACTTGGTTCAACCTCACATGTATTTTGATATTCATAATTGGAATTTTACTCCTCATCTCAAACAGTTTCCTAAGTTGAGGCGAGTTTTAATTGAGGAAAATAATATTAACAGCGTAAATTATTCGAGGTGAGTTTGAGTTGACGAGCGAACTGTCAAATATAAGGTACGTCGGCATATACATTACTAGCTGCGCCTGAGGGTGTCCCTCTTTGTCCCGCTATGTTTGTCTCTCTTTGGCATATGAAACGATATGGGATGTCAAACCCACCTACCTACCTATTATTTTGTAGCGAGTTTAAACGGAATATTTTCCAAACAATGACGTTTTCCTGACGTATCACCTCGACTCACATTTATTCGCGGAACCTCATAATTTCCTTAATCTTACGACTGTGAATACCGATTTTGAGGATCGTTCGAGGCACGCCTTGAGGTCTTCTCAACCGAGTTGTGAGTCGAAGAGCTTTCGTGGCTACGACTTAGAATATAAAGACAATTTAACGATTTATAAATATTATTTCAAAACCTGATAGACTAAAGAGGTAATTTCACGAGCAAACTTAGGCCAGAATAAAAAATGGCCTAGTCTACGCCGGCGCTAAAATACGAATCAATTGCAAAACATAAAAGCTATTTAAACAATACAGAATCACGGGCTTCTGTGAACTTTTGTAATAGAATTTCATTGTGTTGCAGAGCTTTGCTTGAAAGAAATGCGAACAAGGAATGAGCGGTGCTGTGCTAGAAATGAGATGAGTTAGTTCTGAGTTTGTAATTTATTGAAAGGTGACTTTTTTGTGGCGTAATCCTAACACCTAATAAATATCATAAATGCAAAAGTGAGTTTTGTTACGCTTTCGTTTCACGCTAAAACGGCTAAACGGATTTGTATGATTTTTGTTTTTCTTTTTATCCAAGTAGTCCATTCCCGTGGGACAAATTGCGACCTGTACACGGGCGAAGCCACGGTAAAAGCTATTAATAAATCGTTTGTGTTAATTTTCTGGTAGATGTAAGTTTTTTCTTTTTTCTGGTTATTTGATTGGGTGAGATTTGATTTGAGGAGCTCGTGGCTAAGTAATAACAGCCGCACAGGTCGATCCATCAGGTTAAGCTACGCTTGCCGGGGTTGATCCGTGGGGTCCCGGCTGTCATTCGTGGATCTTTGACAGTCGTAACGGGTCGTCAGAAGCCCGAAAGTCTGACAATCAGTCTTACCAAGGGGTATCGTATTACCCAGTTAATGGGTTGTGGAGGTCAGATAGGCAGTCGCTCCATGTAAAATACTGGTATTCAGCTGCATCCGGTTAGACTGGAAGCCGATCCCAACATAGTTGGGAAAAAGGCTAGGCAGATTGATTGATTGATCCAAGTAGTCCATTCCGATGGGACACTATCCGACCTGAACGCGGGCGAAGCTATAACGGTAAAAGCTAGTAATAAATCGTTTGTGTTGATTTTCTGGTAGATGTACGTTTTTTTTTCCTGGTTATTTTATTTGGGGTTTTTATCTAGACAGTATGTCAACCTCATCGTGCTTTTTACCATATAACACTTAACACACAAACTACACCAAGTAAAAGTTGAAAAACTAAAATCCGACTACTGAAAAATCACGCTCGCCGCGATCGGTCTGTAACTTATTAAATTAATATTATTTACTTTTACTTATTTTTAACAATTTAAACATAATTACTTATGGCATATTTATCTTTTGATATCAAACATGACATGCTTATTTCAATTTAATTTTTTTCGAGGTAGAAATTTACGTGTAAAGTCCACCATATTAAATTTAGGGATAATTTATATAGCCTATGTCACCCGGACCATTATTACGAATCTATTGATACCTCATTCATTAAAATCGGTTCAGTAATTTAGATGCTACGGTGGAACATACGTAAATACATACTTATATGAGCACAACTCGTCAAAACTCAACTTAGCCAGCACATAACTGCGGATTGATCACTTCTGGAGAAATTAATGCATTGGATGGGTAACTATTAACTTGTAATACTGACGACGAGCTTTTTATAATATACAGGGTGTCCAGTAAATAGCACGACATACTGCAGGGGGTGATAGCTTGGGTCAATACCTACCAAAACAACACAATACTCGTATATGTTCAACAAAATCTTACGGATGTACAGTTTTACAAAATTTTCCGAAATAGCAAAAAATCTCTACCTTGAAACAGATTTTTAAGCATCTCGTAATGAAAAAATCCTCTTCTCTTATTTTTTTACATCAAATTATTCGTGAATAGTTACTTTACTCATTGATAAGTCTTTTTTCTATCAAAAACAAGAATGTTTTGAAGAAATAGTATTTTTTGTTTAAATTTTCACAGAACGATTTTCTTTTCGCAAAACTTTAACCTACAGTGGTGAAAAAAAAATCCATAAGATTTTGCAGAACATATATTGTGTTGTTTTGACAGGTATTGACCCAAGCTATCACCTCCTGCAGTATGTCGTGCTATTTACTGGACACCCTGTATATGTCGGATCGTCAGGATTTACTTAGTTAGATTCAGCCATCGTGTGGGTAGAAGATAGGTTTCATGCAATGAAAACACACTGAGTGCGAACATGGTGTTTAAAATCACAATCTAACACAATCACTGAGCACAACGAATCGAGTACAGTTCCGCGACATAGTAACTACGATGCGATCAGACACTAGAATGTCCTCCTCGCCATCAGGTTAAAACATCACGACTCTGTAGAAGCGCGCTGTAGGTGTGGGTAGATCACGTGATGTCACCAGTGGCGCGCTTGCGATTCGTTTCGTGTCCGTACTATTGACCGGATCCGACATAATATATGTATCTTTTTTTAATGTTGTTCTCAAGTAAGTGACATTATGTCTTTATTGGGAATAAAGTTTCTTTAAACCGAAACTCGTGTGTATAGACGTTATTGGTCTGAAATAAGTTTTTTTTTCAACTAAAGAAAGAAAGAAAGAAAAACGTTTATTTGGACACAGTTCGTGAAACACAAAAAAAAACAAAAGAAATTAAAAACAATGAGAACAAATTATATACGTTGAGTTTGGTTGATTGATTTCTGCACCAGCCGTTCCGAGCGGTAACATACGCACCACCATACTCCAACTGGTACTTGTATTAATTATTATGGACAAAGATGTAGAGAATGCTTAGTCCCAACAATTTTTAATGACATACCAATTGATTTAGAAACTAGCTGTATCACAAAAATGTCTTTTAAAAATAAAATGGTGAAGTTTCTGTTTGACACCTTTAGGTCAAAACCTCATAAATGAGATGCATAGCATACATGCTTAAATTTATGTCATACCTAGTTTATCTCAGCGGCTTCGGCGGCGTGATTGTAATGCTATTGCGTAATTTAAAATGTTATTAATAATAATATTACGTAATAGACAGCCTTTGTGCTGCTGTAAAATATAGTTATAGGTAAATTTATCTTTGTTATTGATGGAAAAGTAACTACCTACAAGATATAAAATTATAAAAGGGAGCTACATCTGCCAACAAACTGCTGTGCAGTCTGGCAGAAGTAAAACTTTTTGTAATGTGA
Organism: Cosmia pyralina; assembly: GCA_946251885.1. Lineage (NCBI taxonomy): Eukaryota > Metazoa > Arthropoda > Insecta > Lepidoptera > Noctuidae > Cosmia > Cosmia pyralina. The sequence continues at coordinate 4,355,005 of OX276368.1, read as the reverse complement.
TGTCACCACTATTAGCGGTAACGCCTTTTTTTTCATAAATGTTATTTTTAAGTGTATACTCGTATGTCTTATCAAGATTGTTTCAAAGCTCAAACCCTGTCCAATCCAAAAACTGAAGTTTGCAACAAACAAAGTCAAAGCCAAAGCTTATAGCAGCATACAACATGAAATAAACATCCTCTCCCCTACAAACCTATACACATAGCTCCATATAGCTCCATGCAAGCTCTGATTGTCGTCTATAACGTAATTATAGACCCCTTATGCGAGCAATATAATCCTTTTACTAGTTCTATACGTCCCTCACAGGTGAATAACTAAATTTTCTCTTGTAGTGGGTAGAATATTGGATAGATGCATCGGAAACCAAGTTAGGGGGAAATTACGCAGGTAATGCACTGTTTGTTGTGTGTTTTGAAAGGTTTTTTAGATGTGATTATTCAGATAGAATTTAAATTGTTGCAGGGTAATGTGTTTAAAACAAAATCGTCAGAGTGGTTACGGAAAAAGTGTTTCTACAGCATAAAATAATTTTTAGAACATAAAAATATTTGTTTAGAGTAGGTATTAATTATAAATTTAATGTAAATCATTTAATGACATTTGTATGTAATAATAATGTGTGATAATAATGTATGACAATGACGATAATGTGATAATAATTATGATAATGATAGTGAATTGATAATAATGTGCTAATAGTGTAATAGTAATAATCTGCGTAATAATTATGACTTTTAAAATTTAATGTATGAGTATTTTATCTTAAATAATTTGCACGCTTGCTTGCAGGCAGGATACAATGATCTAAGGCTGTAAGATCTTCCCTTGTAAACATGTATTTCTTGCAAATAAACGATTTGAATTTGAATTTTGAATTTGAATTTGATAACTTATTGGATTGGAGGGGTTCGTGGCGAATAACAGCTGCACGAGTCGATCAAAGGCTAAGACTACGCTTGTCAAAATAGATCCGTGAATGGGTGATTGTATATAAAAAATGTTTAATAGAGATAATTTAGGTGTCTCTAAATGTTATATTTTAATTTCTTATATCTTTTGTCTTATAAAAATGTAGGTAATAATTTTTCTCCAAATTTTACTTATTATTAATATTTTAACTTTGTTGGCTTAGTTGTTAACATTTTTGTGCATGCTGTGGTCAACTGTAAGTGAAGGGTACACCTACTTAATACCTGATGTTCCCTTTATTTATGTTTCATGTATTGTGTACATCTTTTGTTGGAGATCCTAAATAAATAAATAAAATAAAAATATAATAAAATAAAGGGTGATCATATATATATCAAGACCACTCTGTTCCTCGAAAAGCACGTTAAGCCGATGGTTCTGGCTGTCATTAGTAGATCTTTGGCAGTCGCTACGGGTAGTCAGTAACCCAAACAACTGACAACTGACTGACTGACAAGAGGTGTATTACCCAGTAACTGGGTTGTGGAGGTTATACTGGGTGTAAGTGTAAACAGTAGCAATCTTTTAAAAAGTCATTGTACTCATCATTATGAAAAACTTTTACTATGAGACCAAACCTGAAATCGCGAAAAAGAATCGCATAATTCGTCAAAATGTAGGGGACAGCTGATTTATTTTTCGTGATTTCAGGTTTGGTCCCATAGTAAAAGTTGTTTATAATGATGAGTACAATGATCCCTTAAAAGATTGCCACTGTTTAAACTTTCACCCTTTTTTTTTTTTTTTTTTGTGGATGGGAAATCATCAAATGACTTCTCCCGCTCTGGGCAGAGCGGGAGGGCGTGTCAGACTTTTACTGACTAAAACCCACCCATGTTCCTTCAGCTGCCCGTGCCAGGGCCACGGTATCTCTTTCGAACTACCCGCGACCCCGGCGGCATCGGCCCAATTGACCCCGTCACTGCTGACATCTCTTTGAGGCGCGCGTGGAACACAACGCGCCGTCGACCCGGGCCTGGTCCTTACCGGACGGCGAGCTGCCCCTTACTCGTCGTCCGCAAGCCCGCGCCTACGGTGGCCGGGAATCGGCAATCGATTCCCGCCGCCCAGGGCGTCTCCTACGGCGGCTAGGGGCGCGAGGGCGCGGCTGTTGCCTCTCCCTCACGCGTTCCGCTTCCTTCTTCGCGAGCATTACTGCTTCGCAGAAGGAGGTGACGGCTTCCCATGCACTCTCGCTCCGCACCATGGCCTGGACCAGGTTTGGACGCGAGAGATCGCCGCCGCCAATCGCATCCGTAAGAACACGGCGGTGCTCCGCCCAAGCCGGGCAGACCTCCACTGTATGCTCCACCGTGTCCTCCGGGCGATCCACACAATGGTGACACCCGGGAAACTTTCACCCTGTATAGGCAGTTGATCCATGATAACATAACGCTCGTATTAGAATAGAATACTCTTTATTATGCACACCATTTAAATTACAGGTTACAATGTTGAAATTTTACATAGAGTGATACAATGGGCGGTCTTATCGCTAAAAGCGATCTTTTACGGACAAACTTTGGATGGAGTATGGAGGATGGACAAGGAGAGACCATTCTGTAGGTAGTAGGTATTTTTTGAGTATTTAACCAGGGATGTGAAGTACACCGTTTTTTCAGTTACGTTTCAATCACATGGCAATAAAACAACTTAAAAAGTCATCAAAATATCGAATATTTGACAGCCATTTGCAATGTTGCCAACATACAGAATACACCCTCTTAGGCAAGGAGCTGTTAAACAAGGCAGAAAATACTGCCATTTCCAGCACTATACGTTTTTGAAATTAGTATCTTTGTACACCAAAACAGACATGAATTTGACTTATTTAATTATGTTGTATCCAGACCCAGACGCAAAGTGCATATGCTTAATGTTCCTAGGCGTAGAATTAAATTGTTTTCTACTATTGTATAATGCATGTCCATTACTGTTTACTACAAATTACTTGATGGCCTCATAACTCTCAGGCTCAAAACATTTAAATGCAAACTATTTAACTTTATTTTAAGCAAATGTTATTATTACTCGACTGAAGGTTTTATGACTGAAAAATTTACCTAAACATTTGTACATTATTGCCTACAAATCATATTTTATCTACTTGACTTCATTGTACTTTAATTGTCTAATTTATTTAAATTATATGTAATTATAATTCTAATAATTTAATTTTAATGTAATGATGACCCATAATTTTACAAACGATATTTGTACGCCGGAAACGGCAGAATATTTATGATCATAATACTCCACTTAACAGCTTTGTACAATATTCTAGCAAGTAAATGCATTTTTAACCGACTTCATAAAGGAGGAGGTTCTCAATTCGATTTTTTTTTTTATGTATGTTCCCCGATTACTCGAAGATAGCTTTACCGATTTGGATTTTTTTTTGTTTTATTCGACCCTCTCGACATACATACTATACATCACAGTTGGTCCCATATAAAATTGATTAACTTTGCTTGGGTAGTTTTTGAGTTAGCTTCAATAATACGTATTTTTTCCCCACTTTTATATGGATGATGTTCTAGTTTGTTTTGCAGATAGTGGTATTACAATTTGTGTGGGGTAGGTACACAACTAAAAAGTGAAAAATAAAAACTTTTTTACAAAAAAATACAACCGACTTCCAAAAACAACACTACAAAGTGAAAAATAACTTTAATTTCGGAAGTCGGTGGCAAAAAACGAAAATACATTTAACTAGACACCGACTTCCGAAATTAAAGTTATTTTTCACTTTGTAGTGTTGTTTTTGGAAGTCGGTTGTATTTTTTTGTAAAAAAGTTTTTTATTCTATTCTAAAGAAAATGAGCTTAATGGCATTAACTGATTCAAAGTCAGACTCCTGGCTGCTAATGAGAAATTGAAAACCTAAAAACGCATTCGTTTTAAGCAAATCTTTGCGTTCAAATCCTATCAAAAACCAATAGTGAATGACATCAACATCAAACATATCACAGTATGATTTAACAACAGTAGGCCTACTTCGAACGCGTGGAGTAAACGTAAGATTTATGAAACGAAGTTCCTTTTTTGCGTTTTTTTGCAATATGCTGGCCAGTATCAGGTTGTATCTTGATCAAAATATGATACTAATAAAATCAAGCTTCTAAGTGAACGCAATAAAAAATACCATTTGTGCGACATATTTTGATACTTGCAAGTAAATCAAAACTTATAGGGGACTTCCCATTGACCTAGAATAATTAAATTTGGCAAAAAGCAAGGTCTCATAGCACAAGTTAAGGTGACAGTTCGAAAATTGTTAATATGTAATTTTATCACATAAAAAAAAAATTTTTTGGGATATATTCACTTCAACTGCGGAACCCTTCATTGTACGTGGTTCGACACGCACTTGGCTGTTTTTTTTTTTTTTATTGTAATGATGTGCGAAAGTGATTTTGCGAAACGATGAACTTCGTTCCAACCAGCTTTCCCACGACACCTCCCGACTTTTTTAAATGGAAATACTCATTTCACACAAAATATTTTTGTTTAGCTTGAGAATTTTATTCATATCTAACGGTGATTTTAACTGTGCTTGCCGCGTTTTAAACAAAAATGTTACACAATAGTTGTATTTGCAATGCAAAAATTACTGGGTGTGTTGTGTTTACTGCGCACTTTCATGCCAGACCTACAGACTAAATTTCAAAAAGCCTTTCAGATATCCGGTCTTGAATGGCCTAACTCCTGAAATCCCTACACGTAAGTGTGAAAATGATCTAGTTCTTTGCAATATGACACCTATATATACATTTGATTCGTGCCCTACTCTCCATAATAGCTTATTCATATATCACAGCTGTGCCCTGACCTTTTTCTTCTAAACAAAAAAGGAACTGCGAATTACTTTTTTTTTATTGCGCAATGAGCCTGCTCTTGACTTCGGCCTCGCCTGGTGGAATGAGCGATAGATGAGGTGTATGATGGAATGAGCGTGCCCAGAAGATGCCTGTTCACTCCTGTTTTGAAGGCAGACGGGTTTTATTTGGAAGGGAACACAGACGCTGGCAAAAACAAACTTAACACTGTAATCCCAAAAAAAAATGTTTCTATCTATCTGCGTGATAAAATTACAAATTAAACATTTTCGAACTTTTTCCTTTATTTGTGTTGTTAAACCTTGCTTCTTGCCAAATTTCATGATCCTAGGACAACGGTAAGTACCATATAGATTTAGATTTACTTGCGAGTATCAAAATATGTCGAATAAATGACAGTATTTTTATTGCGTTACTTAAAAGCCTGTTTTTTTTAAACTCTCTCTTTTTTAAACCTACATATTTGATGTTAATTTCAACTTGATACCTCCACGCGTTCCTGAGTAAAAGGGTCTTGACAGACTGACAGGCAGAAAGACGGACAACGAAGTGATCCCATAATGGTTCCGTTTTTTTTCTTTTTGAGGTACGCAACCCTAAGAAACTCAATTCAGGTATATTTTTTATAGTTTTTAACATGTTACTCTTACAATTTTCATTAAGTGTTCATAAATGTTTAGTTCTCTACAAAATAATAAGGATTTTTTTTTTTTTTTTTTTGGTACTGACCTTTTCGCAATTGGCTCCGGGAGCCTCTGTTGCTTAACCGGGCTTCGGCGGGGCCAGATGGGCCTCTCGCCTTGCAAAATAATTATTAAGTAGCACAGCTAAGGGCGTCCCATAGTGGGACTCGAACCTAGGCTTAGGGCGCTACTGACTACTGAGCAAGTGGGGACTTGAAAGTGTCGGTCTTATTATTATTATTAGGGACATTATTTTTGAAACTACTCGCTCCGCGCTTGTCAAGGGTCGGGGAGGTCATTGAACTCTACTATTACGCGTTGGTACTCGCCGTCGAGTACGGTACCTAAAGGTAGGGTGTCGGTCATGTGAAAAATAATAAGGAATAATTTTCATGTCATTACTTTTTTAGTCCTATCAATAGATTTTTTGTAAATAGATAATTGCTTCATAATTTCAATAAAGTACCAGCGTTGTGTCATCGCGGTTCTCTTTCTTAACCGACGAAAAAAAGGAAGAGGTTCTCAATACGACATGTATATTTTTTTTCTATGCAGTCCGACAGTGACCGCGCTTTTAACGAAGGACAAGCCTTAAGAGGGGACGTGGCCTGCGAGGAATTTGAAAAATAGGTATTTGAAGAAACTATTGCCGTCGCGCTGCGCCCGAACAGTGTTAAGAGAGTGCGATAGAGACAGCAGCAGCTCAGGCCGATTATATCACAAAAGTTTTGTCGAGATCTACGTTTCGTATTCCCCTTTTTTCTCCTCGAAAACTGAACCGATTCAATTATTTTTTTCATTAAAATTTTAAGAAGTAGTATGTCTAGGTTGCCATCATTTTATTTTATGTTAAAAACTTTTAGAATTTTTCTGGTAGTCCTCTAATCACTGCGGTAAAACTGGTGCATTTTTTGTAATTTTTGAAGGGTCATATTTTCTTTATTAATTCGTTTCTGAAAAAAAGGAAATGACAGGGACGTGTCTACAGCAGACTTAGATTTTATGAAAAAAAAAAAAATATTGCTGTAGAGGCATTATTCAGGAAGAAAAACGGGGAATACATTTGTATGGACAATCGCAGGCCACTTTCCCTCTTAATTTTTAAGAAAAACTTTTATTTAACGTGCACATTGAGCAAATAATGTCTAAAGCTTCTAAGTCTATGGGTTTTGTTATGAGACTCGCAGGGTGTTTCAAGAAGGCCTTTTACCCTTAAGATTCTTTATTGCTGTTTTGTGAGAAGTCATCTTGAATACTCGTATGCGTCACAAATTTGGAACCCGTGTTATGGCAAATATACTGATCGTATTGAGAATATACAAAAAAAGATTTGTTCGTTTCTTTGTTTCCGGCTTCGTATACCACACCATTTTGATAATTACACAAGTCTTTGCAAGAAATTTCACCTTCAACCACTAATAAATCGTCGTCGACTGGCTGATTGCACTTTTCACTTAAAAAATTTATCTAACCAGATTGGCTGTCCGGATCTCCAGCATAAATTGCGTTTCAATGTCCCCCATAGATCAGTTAGATTTAATCCGCCTAACTCCATTCCCTTTACCACTTCCAACTACAGGCAAAACTCATATATGGTGCGAGCGAGTAAGGATTTTAATATTCTTTGTAAAGAGTTCGAGTACTAGCATATCAACAAGTTACCATCGGTAAATACAAGCCTAGTATTATACTGCAACCCTGCACTAGATTACTAGATGTTTGTACACAAATTAACTACCAATCGATGGAACTATAAATATTTTATGAGCATTTTACTAGTCACGTAATTACTTAGGAACTGCGCCCTAGATTTGAGGGGCTCGTGGTTCGACAGCCACGTGGAGATTTGTGAGGTTTAACTGCGTTAGCCACGGTCAGTTTTCAGATGCATGATATCGAGACCACACCATGCTTTGTGTATCTATCTTGTATGGATCAGAATGTTGGGCCACAAAAGGGATGAATGAAAAGCAATTGCATGCAGCTGAGATGAGAATGCTAAGAGGGATGTGTGGTGTTACACGAATGGATAGAATAAGAAATGAGTACATAGAGGAAGTTTGAAAGTGGCACCGGCGACTGAAAAGTTGTGCGGAAATCGGTTGTCAGGTATGGGTATGTGATGCAGAGGAGTGAGGAAAATGTCGTGAGGAAAGTTTTGAGTATGAATGTCGATGGCTATAAATAAGAGTAGGGGAAGACCAAAGAAACGATGGATGGATTGTGTGAAAGATGACATGGCTAGAAAGGGGGTGACTACCGAGATGACGAATAATAGAGAAGTATGGAAAAAAAGGACATGTTGCGCCGACCCCAAATAGATTGGGATAAGGGCAGGAGAATGATGATATCTAGCCTATTCCCAACAATGTTGGGGTCAGCTTCCAGTCTAACCAGATGAAGCTGAATACCAGCATGTTATTTTATTTTATTTGGGAAAACAGACAATCGTACATTGTATATTAAATCTAGATACTCAGTATGCTATAAGTAAATGTACAATCCACTACGTTTCTACATGTTACTAGTTTAAAAAAAAAAAAAAAGATAGTGTTGGGAATATTAACACTAGGGGGCTCGCGACCAAAATTTTCCTAGAAAGCTCGCGCGGGGGACATATGCCACCCAACAGTAACAGGATTTTTTCTTACTATTCTAATTGTGATGAAAGAAAACAAGTTGTAATAAGACTAATCAACTTTATTTCTTACTAAATACTTTAACAAAACTTAACAATTGTCTTAAGTTGAACTAAATATTAACACAAACTAAAAAACTGAAAAAAAATAAAAAAATTTACTTATTGTGATTAATCAGTCTCTTATTTTTTTTTAAACCATAAATAGGTAAGCTAATCATTCTTTAGTAAAGTTTACAAATGGGTTATTCCAATTCAGAAGCTACTTGATCACAATTAGGGCACACTGTGATTTGGTGATCGGGACAATCACGCCTATTACATTTGGCACAGGTTTTACGTGTTGTTCGATCTCTTCTTCTACTACAGAAGTCACACCGTCCTTTTCCACTACGTATTGGCAAGTTTTGTACTTGCGGGTTTTCGGGCAACCCCAGAAGAAGCCTTGCTTTCAATTTTATAGCTCTTGGTATAGTTTCCTGGGAAATACGACGTGAAATGTGCGGCTTCACCAATTCATATCCGACTTCTTGCAAATATTTTCGGCGAATTGTTTTGGTTTGGGGATTATTCAATTGGTATATTATGAGACCGTTTATACCAGAATTATCCCAGAAGTATTTGAGATTTCTTCGTCCAGCTCTGTATACTCCTATCAACAATAACAGGCCGACAAACGCTTTAATTTCTACTAAATCTGTTGGTTTGGCATCTCTGTCTCGTTGATATTTATGTTTGATTGTGTCGATGTAAATATTTGTACTTTCCACAAGAATAGTCAAAATATCAGAGTCAAAAAATAGTAAAAAGGACTCGATAGGAGTTGAAACATCTCTTGCAATACCTTTTGGACCTGAAGGTCTAGTCATAATGTTATGCGCCCTGGTTCTAGTCGGAACTGGTGGAATCTTACTCCATTTCGTCCCATTGCGAGATTCATAGACCGCTAACTGTGACAGAGGCACATTTTCGTCATCGTCGCCAGATAGATCATCACTCTCTTGTTCCGTGTCAGAAACGTGAGGTGAACCAACTGGAGTAGTTTGCTCTTCTGAAGTATCGTCTTCCTGGTCTTCTGACGCACTACTCTCTGCTGTGACGGCTTCCTCCAACCATCTACTTATCGTAAATTCGTTCGCCATTATAACCTAAAACAAAATGTGTCACTAAGTAGGTATAAAATAATAATATTCACGTAAATATACAACCAATTTGTAAAATACATTTTGTTGATCATAAATAAATGTAAAATAAAAACAATAATGAACTTACGTGAGGGTATATTTGATTTTTTACCACAATGTTACGTTTCCTAAAAGTTCCTCGAATGCTCGCGCGGGAGACATACGTCACCCATGCACTTTATAAATTCACTGTTCACACGTCGTTGCACTTAGAGTGACGACGCACTACTGGCGCGTGGACGCGCTACTACTTGAGGAATACATGAGAGGGCAGCACTGAAGCGCGTTTCGTTCAAAAGTTATTAAACAATATTCGAACCTGGGTGACATATGTCACCCACGCGAGCCCTCCAGTGTTAAGCAAAATTAAGCAGTAATTAATTAGCTATTACATGTCTAAATAAAAGGTACATAATAATTAAAATTTATGAGCAAGGCGTTTAATAATTTGTTCTCTAAATGTATATTTAGATAGGGCAAAAACATCAATATCTTTAAAGTTATTATTGTAAGCCTGAACCAATCTCTGGAGCGGCGCTCTCTCCCCTGCATTTGTGCGGCAGGGAGTTGTAGCAAACAGTGGAATGTGGAATTTTACATGGAACTACTGCCTATCTGACCCCCACAGCCCAGTTTCCTGTAATCTTTACATAAACTTCTATCACATAGAATAATTTCAGATTTTTTTCTATGCAAACTTCGAAGATAAGGGGGGCGAACGGTGCCGCCCGCGCCGGGGTCGCGGGTTTTTCGAAAGAGATACCGTGGCCCTGGCACGGGCAACTGAAGGAACACAATTCTCCACACAAACATACACACCCTCACACACACACACACACCCACTTACACACACCCACCCTCATTCACTCAAATCACCTTGTTTTTGATTATATACTCGTATTATATAGTTTACACTTCTTGTTTTTGAAAGAGTGGAGTCTCCTAATACATATGAATGATGTTACCATTATTTTGTAACCATATCTTGATTTAAAAGAGTGTCCGTGGAGTTTCTTACCCGTTCTTCTCCATAGGTACCTACTATGCTTTGGAATGGGCGCCTAGCTTCATCTTTTTGACTGACCGACCCCTTGACAATTCAAAAGTGCCTGTAATTGGTTTAATTGAAATAAATGCTTTGAGTTTGAGTTTGAGTTTCAGTTTGACAGGCATCTTTTGCTTAAAAGGAGGCTCGAATCTCAAATTTGTTGTACGTTTAAGGTTAACAAATAAACAATTTTTTTTTATTTTTTTTAACACGGGTGGGTTTTAGTCAGTAAAAGTCTGTCACGCCCTCCCGCTCCGCCCACAACGGGAGAATCATTTGATGATTTCCCATCCATAAAAAGGGGGGGGGGGGGCGAACAGTATTTTTTTTTACATTTTTCATCAAAAAAAGGAAACTGTGCGGCCTAAAAAAAATTTAAAAAAAATGTTTGAGAATGTGCAAACAGCGCTCTTTCATTATGATACCCCACATGCCTTAGTAGACCCGTTTCGAATTTTCAAAACCCATTTCAGTCCCTGTAGTAAAAAAAATATAAGTTTAAATGTTTTTATTTCTTTCTTATTCGCAAAATAGTTGGGCATACGTCATCTAGAACTGTTTCAAATTTCAAGTTGATAGCATTAGTAGTTCTTGAGATATCCAGCTGTGACAGACGGACAGACAGACTGAGTCGCACCGTAAGGGTTCCTTTTTACCATTTTGGTACGGAATCCTAATAATAACCACACCTAAATAATGTGATAATGTGACTTTACATGTGTATGTGTACATCATAAAACTGTTGCCCTACTTGACAAAAATGTCAATCAATACCACATACTTCCAGAAATGAACAAAATGGAAACCGTTAAGGGGAATGTGGCTCTGTTCGTAATATAATACCAGCCTATTGCTATCCTATAGGTCTCGTGGTCGCAAGTGTGACTGCCGAGCGTGGGGTCCTGCGATCAATTCCCAGGTCAGGAAAGGTGTTATTGGGTATAGTTGGTAAAAGGCTAGAATCTGAATCGACTGGTAAAGTACCCAAGATACTGGCGGCATTGCCACGTTGTATGGCAATGCTAAACCTCTGGCCAAGGTAAAAGCCAGCCCTTGGGTCATGGGAAGTTTCAACCAGCCACTTGGAGATTTCGTTGACTAAAATTCATGTAAAATAACAGCGGTGTCTACACCTTAATATAATTAAACTTTGTCAATTATAGTTGGTGGAATTTTACTGTCTTCGTCATATGGGCCTGATCCCACATAATTCTTTCATTCATTAATTTATCATTCAATCTTTATTGCTCATCATTCGTTCTCTACCATTCGTGATCGTAGGTATTCGCTTCTTCAAATAGGAAACGCCGACCTCATCTAGTTTTTATTAAAAATATGATTGACGTGTAAGTGTTTGTACCTACCTACCTACTCACCTAATAAAATCATTAATGTATCACTTTCTTTAAGAGTTTTGAGTTTTGATGTATGGAATGTACAGTAGGGGAAGACCAAAGAAAGGATGGATGAATTTTATGTGAAAGACGATACGAGTATATGTATAGAAAATAAATGAAAGATGATAGTTAGAGAGTGATTAATGAGATAAACAAATAAATAATCGTGCAATAAATTTAGTACAATAACCAAATATCATTAGTTTAAACATATACTGAACATCAGGAATAACTAATTAAACAATATAGGTATACCTAACATTAAAAAGATCTACTTACTTAAGCAGATATTATTTATATCTTACTAGGTAAGAAATAAAGCCTAAACATTATTAAACTACATAAATAAATTAAATAATAAAAGAAGCGCTCTTCCTCCTCTCTCCTACTATGCTGTGCCCGACAGTGTCCATAATTGTGTCATTAATTTTAAGCTTAGGTGTTTTACATTATGGAATGTAATAAAGATTTGAGAATTGAGAACGACTAACAGAGAAGTATGAAAAAAGAAGTCATGCTGAACCGACCAAATCCAATTTGGATCCTTATCCCAATTTATTTGGGCTCGGAAAGAGCAAGGCAAATAAATTTATTATTTTATCACATTCATACACACAACTTTTATTACAAAAAAATGCTGGATATCTCAAGCATTAGTCGTTCTTGAGATATCCAGCTGTGACAGACGGACAGACAGGCAGACAGACTTAGTCGCATCATAAGTGTTCCACATAGTCTTTACATTCACAATAATTAAAATTAAATTAAATAAAAATACATTACGAAGTAAATATTCCTGTCATTTTTTAGTATATAAAATGTGCCTTTAAGAGTAGAGGATGAAAAACGATGGATGGATGATATGGCTAGAAAGGGGGGTGAATGCTAAAACGACGGCTCATAGAAATCTATGGAAGAAGTCATGCTGCAAGATGCCAGCTTCAAATTAATGAGGATAAGGGTAAATATTCGAGGGCCTCGTGGCTAAGTAATCACAGCCGCACTGGTCGATTGATCAGGTTAAGCTACGCTTGCCGCGGTTGGTTCATCAATGGGTGATCATATTTATATACTGAGACACTCCGTGCCTCGGAAAGCACGTTAACCCTTAATTGAAAGTCGTTACAGGTCGTCAAAAGTCTTACATCCAGTCTTACCAAGGATGGAGGTCAGATAGGCAGTCGCTCCATGTAAAATAATGGTATTCAGCTGCCTCCGGTTAGACTGGATACCGACCCAAATATAGTGGGAAAACGCTAGGCAGATTGATGGGTAAATATTCCATTATTTTGTCGAGAAAATATCGCATACCATGCAAGCAAATATAGCCCTTAAAGTTCTCCTTTTCATTCCGTAATTGTATTTTGTTACCCTAATCCTTGGGGATTAGTAACATTATTTGTGTTCTATGACTTTAGTCATTAAAAAAATAAGGTCATCGCTCAATTCCCTTTGGTCTCATTGACTATGTTATTATTACGTAATAAGGCATCAGTTAAATATTAATTAACTAGGTGTTTTACTAAATTGAATGGCTTGTGGCTCAGTAATAACAGTCGCACGGGTCGATCGATGAGGTTAAGCTACGCTTGCCGCGGTTGGTCCGTGGATGAGTGACCATCTTTACATACCAAGATGATGTAAGGATGGTGCCTCGGAAAGCACGTTAAGCCGTTGGTTCCGGCTGTCATTCATGGATCTTTGACGGTCGTTACGGGTCGTCAGAAGCTCGAAAATCTGACAACTAGTCTTACCAAGGGATATCGTATTACACAGTAACTGGGTTGTGGAGGTCAGATATGCAGTCGCTCCATGTACAATACTGGTATTCAGCTGCATCTGGTTAGACTGAAAGTCGACCCAAACATAGTTGGGAAAAATCAAGGCAGATTCATTGAACAAGCGGTATCAGAATCCTCGTGTCCTCATATGCTCCTGGTGTCCTTTTCGAGGTTTCACATTGCCTGATAAAGAATGATGAATTATGTGCCATGAACTGCCACAAATCGATATTCCATATAGTGATAAGATTAGCGCTCTTATCAATAAGCTTCGATAATTTCGTTAGCTAATAAAAATATAACATGTCTGCCATTATTTGATCGGGCGACTGTTGACCTCCTACGCATGTAAAAATTTCAGGAGACTATATGTCTGAATGACTCATATATGTACAGTCAACAAAAGAGATATCTAGGCCGGGTATACTAACATATTCGTATGTTAATTGCTTCATGTTCAATTTTATATATATTACTTTGTTTTTGCAATACTCCTGTACATTGTAACACTCAATCTGCCTAGCCTTTTCCCAACTACGTCGGGGTCGGCTTCCAGTCTAATCAAATGCAGCTGAATACCAGTATTTTACAAGGAGCGACTGCCTATCTGACCTCCACAACCCAGTAACTGGGTAATACGATACCCCTTGGTAAGACTGGTTGTCAGACTTTTGGGCTTCTGACGATTAGAAACGACTGTCAAAGATCCACGAATGACAGCCGGGACCAACGGCTTAACGTGCTTTCCGAGGCACGGAGGAGTCTCGGTATATAAAGATGGTCACCCATCCACGGACCAACCCCGGCAAGCATAGCTTAACCTGATAGATCGACCCGTGCAGCTGTTATTACTTAGCCACGAGCTCCTCTTAGTTACATTGTAACACTCCAACACAAAATTGTATATTTTCAGTAAATTGAACATGAAGCAATTCACATACAAATATGTTAGTATACCCTGCCTAGATATCTCTTTTGTTGACTGTACATTATATGTTACGTATGTATAGATTACAGACTAGCCGAGAGCAAAGGTTCATCGTCCTCACCTGGCTAGGAGGGTTCTCGTTGAGTAAATAGTCACTCAACCACGGAGTGACCGCGGAAAAACAGCGTAGGCCGAACACAGACGGCCGTTTTTTGTCGGTGACCAAATTTTATCGGATAACGGCATGGATATGCGCGTAGCATGACCAGTTCTATCTCTACGAAGAATAGACACATCTCTTTCTATACAAATTGACATTTCATTCTCCATTTTTGACATCGCACCGTAGAAATCTAAGGTAAAAATCCTTCCACAATCTGTCATTTTGTCTTTCTATTTAACCGACTTCAAAAAGGAGGAGGTTCTCAATTCGTCGGAACCTTTTTTTTTTTTATTATTTTTTTTTATGTATGTTCCCCGATTACTCGAAGATGGCTGGACCGATTTAGATTTTTTTTGTTTTATTCGAGAGGGTATACATCACAGTTGGTCCCATATAAAATTGATTAACTTTGCTTTGGTAGTTTTTAAGTTAGCTTCAATAATACGTATTTTTTCCACACTTTTATATGGATGATGTTCTAGTTTGTTTTGCAGGTAGTGGTATTAGAATTTGTGTGGGGTAGGTACACAACTAAAAAGTGAAAAATAAAAACTTTTTTACAAAAAAATACAACCGACTTCCAAAAACCACTACAAAGTGAAAAATAACTTTAATTTCGGAAGTCGGTGGCAAAAAACAAAAATACATTTAACTAGACACCGACTTCCGAAATTAAAGTTATTTTTCACTTTGTAGTGGTTTTTGGAAGTCGGTTGTATTTTTTTGTAAAAAAGTTTTTTTCATGTAGACTATTTAGGACTATTCAAACTGTTAAAATCACACTGACAACTGACAATCGTCTAGGATAGTGAAGACGATTTGACTTTGTAATCGCCATGCTAAAGACAGTAGGAATCTTTTTATTCGACGTCCGCAAAGTATTAGACAGTTATCTACAAAATCATGATTTTACAGGAAAGCGTTTTAAACGCAAAATTGTGTTATTTAACGGGGGGTTATCCGAATTTTACCTGTTTTAGAATCAATTTGAAAGGGTCAAATTATTGTATTAAGGTCCTGAAAAAAGTATATGCCATAGATACATCCTTTCTTTAGGGAAATTAACGGTTCAAAACACGATAAGTTGTAATTTCCTCGATGAAAAAAAAATCCGAAACATAGTCGATTTCAAAACCATTTTCCGTTTCATTTCCTAATTACAGCATAAAATTATATGAAAATTGCATGTACCATGAGGTAACCGTATTTCAGAGGGAATTTAACGGTTGGATTTTTGAGTTTAATAGATTTTTTTTAAATAAACTCAAAATTAGTAAATTGGGCTAAATCCGCTCGCGGTCAGAGTCCTGCGGGACATCATCGAGGTTGGACCTGTGTCAAAATTTTTAAAAATTCGCTCTCCCTGCTGTTGTTCAAAAAAATTCAAACAAAAGACGAACACATTAGATATGAAATTGCGACAGCTCAGAAAAAATATCTCGTAATTATATTATAGTTATAGCGATAAGGCCGCCCATTGTATATTTTGTAGTTTGTGTCTTTTTTTTTGTTATGTATTTTTGTGGTGTACAATAAAGTATATATAAATAAATAATAATAAATAATAGTTTTAATTCATAATATCGTTTTAGAAAATGTGATTATTTATATGTGGTATGATGACGTTTAATTGTAATCTTACGATAGTGTTAAGACACATTGCAAATTATTATCGATAAAATTATAGTCAAGCGCGAGTAGTTTATAATTTTTATCGTGGTCCTTTAAATTCTAAGATTTTTCATCAGATTCATCCACATTAGTATTTTCACTCTCCATCGAACTGTCTTCACTACTAGTCTACTACCATATCCTACATAAATTACACATAATATAAATACAATGTGTCCGGTTGTCGGTTGGATACTAATAATAATCAACTTTCACTGTGGCAACAACAGTGAAAATTAGAAAAAAATAAAAATGTGCGGTCGGGGACCACCGTCAGGAATGAAGTTCCTTATAACGTATGATTTAAAACACAAACACAAAATTTTCACATCCGCCATCTTGGATTTTCATTATGACTTCACTACCGGCTTTGGCTCCCTCGAAAACCATAAAAACGACACCCCATGATCAGTTTTGAGTACAAAAAGTCACAGTATACGATAAAATATCGTGTTCTATACATTCGAAAAATAGCGCTTTGTGAACGTAGCCATGGTTAGGCGGTAACCGTATCACTCAGTGCCCATGTTCTAAAGCAAGTTCGTCGATGACGTATCCTATTGTTGGTTTGTAACTTTTAACATATTGATACTTGCACTTTTGTTTAGGTAAATAGTCCTATGGGACGGCAATCCCACATGAGCGGGGCCGGTTAGACAATATACTAAATTAATTTTGATGTCTTAGAATAGTAGATTCGATAAATTATAGCTGTAGCAGTAGGTACATCCCTTGATAATAAAGTACGGCAATTGTTCCTTCATATGTAGTTGTCAATAATTACTGATCTTCATGAGCAGTGGTCAACATCAAAAACAAAAGAATATGTTTGCAGCATAAGCAAAACAGTACGACCATTTTTAGCCCATTCTAAAAAAAAATTTTTTTTTATTCAGTCACTAAAGGGGTTATAAATGCAAGTTAGACACACAATATACTAAAACAACAGCCACATTTTATAAAACTTTCCTTTACAGTACGTTTAAAGTTGTGATCTCTCTCAGCAGCCAAAATACACAGAGAGTTAGGACTGGTGACGCGGGAGCAAGCGACCGACGACGAAGCAGCTTGTCCTGAGGTCGAAACGCGCAGCCTTCAGTAGCAATTTCCCACTGCTTGCGAAGTTTTTCGTGTTTAGTGGATAAATAAACAAACGCCTGTTCGTGTCGTTCCTATGCAGGAACGACACGAACAGGTGTAATACCTAATGGCATAACACGAATACACTGAGTGATTCTTACAGATTATTTCTAACGAACCCGGCTATCGCTAAAAAATATAACAGTAGATTGTACACACGGGATTTCTCATTAACTGTCAGCTAACCATTAATATTTATTTTTATTAAAAATATAGATGGTATAAGAGGCCTAAACTTCATGTGTTCTGTATACGTTATGCGAACTATCAAATAACAGTAGGTATATAACAAAATATAAAAAAAGAATCGAAAAAAATATAACAGTTGAGAATCAAACTTTTAACTACGGGTTTGCAAAGCAATCGTCGAACCGTTAAGCTATTTGGTTTGATGAAAGTTTACTAAAATAGCCGTTTAAAGGTTCAATCTGTAACTATCTGCTATATTCGTTTCCTACTCAGCCCAATGAAGTAATGGAATAATTCGCTTTTACATTGTGTTTTAATGTCACTTATATCGTCGAAGACAACGACCGATACCGATTATCAGCATTCTCCTGCCCTTATCCCAATTTTTTTTGGGGTCGATGCAACTTGTTTTTATCTTCCATACTTCTCTATTAGTCGCCATCTCGATAGTCATTCCCTTTCTAGCCACATCATCTTTCACACAGATCATCCATCGTTTCTTTGGTATTCCCTTACTCGTATAGTCATCCAGATTCATAATCAAAACATTCCAGACGACATTTTCTGCATTTCTCCGCATCACATGCCCATACCATGATAACCGATTTCCACACACACCGATACCGATATCGGCACGATATCTACCGGCGAAGACAGTGCGGGGTGAGAGTAGCGGGCATTCTTTCAATTGAGCAAACTTTTTCAAACTGCCGCCGACTTAGTAGTGTGGTTGTTTGTCGTGTCGCGATGGTCATCGATATTCACCAATATCATGGGGCTGATAATAATTGTACCTATTGTTATCAAATCGTGTTGGTATAGTTATCTGATAATGTGAAAACAAAACGACATTTTATGTAATAATCTTAGTTCACTCCACCATAGACACCATAAAATGTAAACCTAAGGAAAAAAAATCGACCTAAGAAAAACTAATTAAGTTGATCAACTGCAAATATTTTACACTGTAGCATAGATTTTCCGCGAAATCGTCGGCAGCGCGTCGTAAATAAACACGTCGCGCTACATTTGGGGGAGGCGGAGGTAGCGTTTCAAAGGCCTATTGGCCCGAACAACCTAGCCTTAATAAAAGAACCAATTTTTTAAGGCCAATATGACTGATTTTTGGAACGAAGTTCCTTATCGCGCGTTGTGAAAGGGGGCTAAACGGAAAAAATTCTCACGAAAAGTTGTAACGACACTTTTTGCTATAGTAAGCTATTGTAAGCTGTGCGGCGTGCGCATGTTTCACTGTCTGTCTCTCTCTATCTCTTATAGAAAGATTAAGTTTATATTTATTATAATTTAAAAAAAAAAAATATTACAATTCCTTCACTAATTAATCGAAAGGAACTTCGTTCCATCCGGATGTCCCTTGACACCTCTCAACATTTTTTATTTCCCAACGTTCGGTTGTTCGTCACTTTGTGAAAAATTGGTAAGTATAGTTGTACAAAAAAAAATCCTATATAAAAACACTCTGGAGTCGAAATGTAAAAAAGTGAATTTCGTAAAAGGTCATGTTGACTTTTTCTACTTTGTTGGCGTCGTACTGTCTACACAGAAACGGACTTTTGTCTATTCTTCCGTCGACAAAACCCCTTTCTATAGTGATCATGATACGCGTGATGTAGGCTATAAGAGTAGAGAAGAATAAAGAAACGATGGATAGATTGAATTAGGTGAGGTGACTAATAAGATGAGGTGACGGTTTAGACTTAGTTGGAAGAAAAAGCTGCGCCGACACCTAATAAATTTAGATGAAGGCAGGAAAATAATGATGATTAACGGCCTACTTATGTGATTAAAAACATAAAGAAAATAAAATAAATTCATTTCAATTCTGACAATTTTCATTCACATTTTGTTAGTATATCGCTTGACTAATGTTTGTCATCGACTAATGGCTAGTTTACACAGTGCAAGCTAGCGTGCGAGTCAGCCTACCGAGTAGCTGCAGTGCAGCAACTCGCACTGTGTGGACGTATCATACGAGTAACTCGCACTTGTGAGTTGGACAGTAGCTTGCAGCCGAGTAACTTCAAAATTTTTTGTCGCCTGCTCGCCTCAGAGCCCCATTTTTTTTGTACTAATTAAAAAATAGTAGTTTATAGTCAACTTATTGGTGATGAAAGGAATTAGTAAAGAAAGGTCAGGTGCGTTAGTGCGTAGTACTGCGCAAGCGCAACCGGCGTGCGTGTATGACCAGATAGATGTATGAACGTAAACGAAGCAAAAGGATATAAGTATCGTAGCAGGTGGCGTTATGTAGTTTCTGCCTACCCCCATGGCAAGAAGACGCGAGGTCATGTATGTTTATAAATTATTTAATTAAATTGTATTTATATGGTGGTGGAGGAGCTCGTGGCTAAGTAATAACAGCCGCACGGGACGATCCATCAGGTTAAGCTACGCTTGCCGGGGTTGGTCCGTGGATGGGCGACCATCTTTATATACCGAGACTCCTCCGTGCCTCGGAAAGCATGTTAAGCCGTTGGTCCCGGCTGTCATTCGTGGATCTTTGACAGTCGTTACGGGTCGTCAGAAGCCCGAAAGTCTGACAATCAGTCGTACCAAGGGATATCGTATTACCCAGTTACTGGGTTGTGGAGGTCAGACAGGCAGTCGCTCCATGTAAAATACTGGTATTCAGCTGCATCCGGTAAGACTGGAAGCCGACCCCAGTATAGTTGGGAAAAGGCTAGGCTGATTGATATGTATTTATAAGGTAGCGTTTTGTAGCTTCTGTCTTCCCCCATGGGAAAAGCCGTTAGTTTTTGTAGGTACGTATATCTGACGTCATTTACATGATAGTCTCGAAGTTTTGTAGATCCTTATGACTAGTATAAAACTATTTTATATTGTAACCCGTCTCTTTTCAGTCACTCGCCAATATTCTATAAGTTTATGATACATATCCGACTATCCGAAATGATTTGAAGGGTTCAACATACTTTATATACTTACATAACTTGAGATCCGCCACGGCCTCTCACGAGTGCAATTTATATGTGACTAGCTTCTGCCCGCAACTTCCTACGCGTATAGTTTCTTGTTCCCCCGACTCAACCCGTCGCATCGTATCGCCTGCCCGCGCTATTATTTCGTTTTTGCTTAGCGTTCTTTCTGACTTTTTTTTACTTTTTCTCGGCTCCTAAGGATCCTAGCGTGGTGGTAAATAACCTATATATAGCCTTCCTCAAGAATTAGAAGCCCGCGAAATTCTTTTTTTGATTTTTGTCAATGGTTTACTCAGCGCACGACAATTATTGGATTTTATAGGCAAAATTTTGCTACTTTCAGTTACATTATTGCAATTTTTTTAAGGATCTCTATTTTTTTTGAAAATAAATAACAACCTATGTTACCTCCTGATAATTTAGCTTTCTATTGGTGAAGAAATGGTTAAAGTCGGTCCAGTAGTTTCGGAGCTTATCAATGTCATATAAGTTCAAGATTATGAATAAAAGTACATAAGTTGATTAAAAAACCGGCCAAGTGCGAGTCGGAATCGCACACATAGGATTCCGTACCATATTATGTTTAACAATCGCAAAGATAACTTTGTATTTCATAGTGATACTAATGGTAATTACAAGGTTATTTTTTGCAGTTGCAGAATATCGCCCATATTTAGGCAAAATACCTAATGAATCGGCGTTTTTAGTATTTGTTGATTACAGTACGTACGTCATATAAAGAAGTTTCAAATTCCTAACTTGTTTAATTCAATTCAATTTAATTTCAATTATTTCAGGTAAATTACAATCGTTGGCAAGTTTATAGTCATTATTATACGCGCAGAGCGAAGATCATCATCTGCTTAGCCTCTTCCCTGCTATACTGGGGTCGGCTTCCAGTCTTACCGGATGCAGCTGAATACCAGTATTTTACATGGAGCGACTGCCTGTCTGACCTCCACAACCCAGTAACTGGGTAATACGATACCCCTTGGTAAGACTGGTTGTCAGACTTTCGGGCTTCTGACGACCCGTAACGACTGTAAAAGATCCACGAATGACAGTCGGGACCAACGGCTTAACGTGCTTTCCGAGGCACGGAGGAGTCTCGGTATGTAAAGATGGTCACCCATCCACGGACCAACCCCGGCAAGCGTAGCTTAACCTGATGGATCGACCCGTGCGGCTGTTATTACTTAGCCATGAGCTCCTACTTGCGCAGAGCCAAGATACTCATTTATAATCCAATATTCATTAAGTTAAAATCACACTATGAAAATTTTATTTATTTATTTATTCATAAAAAAATTCGCATCGTGTTTGAAATAGTAGGTAAGTACATTAATTAATTTATTACAGCTAAAAATAGTAAATTATGACTTTCAAACAGTAAATTTCACTAAAAAGAATCAATAACATATGATAAATATTATGTCTATACATTGAAAATATTATTTTGTCAAATGATTATAAATATCTAATAGTGTGTTGAATATATTTTGAATGTCATAAGTAAAGGTACTAAATACAAAACCTATTTATCATCATCTGTCACTAATTCAGTCACAAAACCAGCCACTGTGGTTCAAACAGCAGTTAAACGGAAAACATTTCTAGTGCCTGACCTCAAAAAAAGGAATAAAATAAAAGGTTTTCAATTGAAATACCTCACCGCAGTTCGTTTGATAGATTCCGTATGAGCGGCTAACAAAAGCAGTAAAAAAGTTTGAAAAAGCGTATTTTTATCAGAATGCGAACTCTTTGGAAAGCGTTCGATGAAAAAGTATTCGTTTGTTTTAAAAAGAATGGTTTAAGGACGCTGTTACAAATGGGTAGTCAAATCATTCCTTTTTTACACAAAAGTATGTTTATTAAATAAAATGCTTTACATTCTTAAAATGTTTTTTGGCCAAATTGTTGTTAGATGTGCATGGTACGATTCTGAACTTTAAATATATTTTTAAATAGGTATATTTTTTTTTCAATAAATGTACCGAAGTAAAAATTTTCATTTCGGTACATTTATTGAGAAACTGTACTTAACTAAAATTATATTTATCGCTCAGAATCGTATCATGCACATCTATCAACAATTCGGCCACAAAACATTTTAAGAATGCAAAGTATTTTATTTAATAAATATACTTTTGTGTAAAAAGTAATGATTTGACTACCCATTTGTAACAGCGTCCTTAAATGTGGGGTTTGAAAAAACATGATCATCACATCATCTGCCTAACCTTTTCCCAACTATGTCGGGATCGGCTTCCAGTCTATCTCGAAGCAGCTGAACACCAGCATTTGACATGAAGCGACTGTCTATCTGATCTCCACAACACGGTTACTCGGTGACACTATACCCTTTGGTAAGACTGGTTGTCAGACTTTCGGCTTTCTGACTACCCATAACGACGATCAAAAATCTTCAAGTGATAGCCGGGATTGACAGCTTAACGTACTTTCCAAGGCAAGGCAAGTAGTCTTGGTATTTAATTTGTGAAGGAGCACTTCCGAGGTAGCCGCCTTGACCCTTGCTCGAGTCAGACCGTAACGCTGATCCTGTAGCTTTAATTCTATACTATACTATAATAATAGGTTGGGGAAAAAGTTTCTTCGCATTTTTTAAGAAAATTCAAAACATTTTTTAATATACATTATTTACATTTATCTAAAGTATGTAGGTACTATTTTGTTCGATAACTTTTTGCCATCTTGTAGGTAGGGGCATGATCCCATTGCTATAGAAATTTTGGGACTTCTGAAAAACAAATGAAAATCACACATTTTCCTAATTTGAATTTGGAATTATGTTCCTTAAAATTTAAACTTTCAATGATACCAAAACCAGCCAGATACAAATAGTATAGCCAAAGAGATTTTATTTTAAGTTCATACATACTATAATGCGAAAAGACTTTTTCCCCAACCTAATATTATAAAGCTGAAGAGATTGTTTCTTTGTTTGGTTGAACGCGCTAATCTCTGGAACTGCGGGTTCGAATTGAAAAATTATTTTAGTGTTAGATAGCCCATTTATCGAGGAAGGCTATAAGCTCTATAACATCACGCTACGACCAATAGGAGCGGAGCACCAATGAAAAATGTTGCAAAAACAGGGAAAATTTATTCCTTTTGAGATCTTCCGTTGCGTGCGCTGCGTAAACGGTTAAAGTTACGCAGCAATCATGAATGACGGAATTGTATCTCTTATAAAGTTCCAAAAAAAGTCCGCGATTGAAAGAAAGAAAGAAAGAAAGAAAGAAATATGTGTCATATGTCTATCTTGTAAGGTTGGCTCACTATAACTTTTTTAATGGTAATCTAATTTGTTATACACGGTGTTAGGTTAAACGAGGGACATACATTATCGGAGTGTAGTACTCAAGAAAAATGAACAACTTTTACCGTGGAACTAACCCTGAAATATGAAAAAGAAAATCAGCTGTTCTCTACAACAAAACCTACGCGATCAAAATGTACGAGACTGCTGATTTTTTTTTTCATATTTCAAGGTTAGTTCCATGGTAAAACTTGTTCATTTTCATGAGTACTAAACTCCTTTAAAGTATGTCCCTCGTTTATCCTAACACGCTGTATAATAATGCATTATTTGCGAAGGTGTTTTCATAAACATGGTATTAATCCTTATCCAAATAAATACGTTACTCATTACAAGTATTTAATATTGAACAAAGTTGCCTTTACATCATTTCATTTCAATAAATAGGCTATTTAACTCACGCTAGGAGCCATTATGAACCGAGCAAATAGAAAAAAAAGTCAGAATGAATGCTAAGCGAAAACTAATAACGCGGGTGGGCGATGCGATGCGACGCAGTAAGTCGCGGCCCGAGAGAGTTGTTTATGATGTGGCTGTTATTTATTTATTTAAACATTTATACGAGTACCTATAAGGTGCTATAAAAATATCTGCCACGGCTTCAATGGGAGATAGTATTGAGTATAAAGATTACAAAAGAGAAGAAATTTCGTACCCCGGAATAGTTAAATCGATTTGAGAAAATAAAATAATAAAATAAACATTTATTTTATTCTGCATAACGTGGTTCACAAACTACGCGCGATGTGTCGCTTCGTCAATGAAAACAATTGCTACCTCTTTCTAACTGTTCTGTGAATTAACACTAACTACAACGGCACGGTTGCATACAAATAAATCTATTAAAATTTATACGCACATTTTTTGTATGAAAAAAATTGACATAAGATCAATAATATAATATAACTTCACTATTGTAATCTATATACACAATACTGTCTCCCATTGCAGCCGTGGCAGATATTTTTATAGCACCTTATAATATGCACAAATAAACAGACAAGAAGAAAGGAACTGATGTTAGTGTGTGTGTTCCACGCGAACGAAGTCGTGGGCAAAAGCTAGTATTTATACAGCCAAGCAACATTGCTGTGTTTCTAAACAGTCCAGCTCTTTGCCTATTAAAAGGGAATTCTTAATCAACAGAATAACATCAAGGGTTGCCTATTATAAATACATCAATTAGCATAAGCATAATCAGCCTATAGCGTTCCCACTGCTGGGACACAGGCCTCCTCTCGGAGAGTTGGCAGTAATCCACCACGCGGGCCCAGTGCGGGTTGGTAGATGTCACATGTCCTCGAATTTTTGGTTCTAGGACATGCCGGTTTCCTCACGATGTTTTCCTTTACCGTTTTGATAGCAGTGGTGATGATATAATTTACACAAAGTATAGCGCCTGCCTGGGTTCGAACCTACGACCTACAACTCGTAAGTCGCAGCCGTTACCACTGGGCCACCACTTCTCTACCCCTACTAAACTTCAATACCTGCTCAACCCAAATGTATGGGATGGCTGACAATTTTTTGGCGATTACGATGTTGGTCCCATGGAGAAAGTTGTTCAGTTTGATGGTCTGTACCACACCCTTAAGTTTGACCACACCTTTCCGATTCATAATATACATCAATCTGTATACATCAATCTGCCTAGCCTTTTCCCAACTACGTTGGGGTCGGCTTCCAGTGGAGTGGTGGAGTCGGATTCGTGATGTGATATATATAATAACGGTTCTCTAAAAAACACTGGGCTCAATCTACCGTAGCAAATATTACAGAACTCTGAGTTTATTACGAAAGTTTTTCTCATTATGTTCCCATCAAAGTTTTTGAACTAGTAGTCGTAAATTTTGGCATCCAAGGGCTCAGTTATCATTATGATGGACGTGAAATTAAGCGTTATTAGGGTTCGGTACCTCAAAAGGAAAAAAATGGAACCCTTAACTCTTCGTTGTCCGTCTTTTTGCCTGTTTGTCTGCCGTTAATGTCATATTTATATTGTTTCTCCAGTTCTGGAGCCATAGAGCTTGATGGCGCGCTTCTCCCAGTCTCCTCCGACTTTCGGTATCTCGGTTCACTCGTGCAAGGCGATGGCGAAGTAGATTTGACGGTTAAGCATAGGATTAACACTGGATGGATGAAATGGCGGCAGGTCACGGGAACAATCTGCGACTTCCGCATTCCCCTTAAACTTAAGGGGAAGATATATAAAACAATGGTTAGACCTGCTGTCTTGTATGGATCAGAATGTTGGGCCACAAAAGGGATGAATGAAAAGCAATTGCATGCAGCTGAGATGAGAATGCTAAGAGGGATGTGTGGTGTTACACGAATGGATAGAATAAGAAATGAGTACATAAGAGGAAGTCTGAAAGTGGCACCGGTGACTGAAAAGTTGTGCGGAAATCGGATTTATTTATTTATTTATAGTTAATTAAAACGGTTATACACCAATTACAATAATTAACCTAGAAACACAATACTAATATTGTAATATCTACTACATACTTAATAAATAACAGTGGAAATTCTCTCATACTTTCTCTCGCAAAACTTTAGACACACTCGCTTTATCTCTCTCCATTCATCGGCAAACAGATCACAATCAGGATTGACTGCCAGGAGGGCATTGAGGGCTTCCAGAGTCCGACACACCGGCGACTCTGCTCTAGCGACCGTACGACATGCTGGCTGAGCAAACAATTTGTGCCTCTTACTGTGGCGGTGACCTATATAGTTGCCAGGGGTGCCTGCCGTTTTGCCAAAAAGATTTTGACAAAATTTCATTACCCAAACAAATTTTAGCAACCTTTTTTTATACCATTGCAATATTTCGAATGATTTTAGTACGCATATTTTCATTTGGTCAAATTTTTACTTGGCAAAATATTACTAAGTATAATGTCATTATGGAATTTGGTCTTTAATCAAATGATTTATTACAGCAAACAATCTTCAGACAATAAACGTTTGGTGAAATGATTTGTTAAGACAAAAAATATTAAGGCAAAAATAAGATTTTTAGACATTTGGCTTGCTGGTTAAATTTGATGTCTTTTGCGTACTTCTTTGTAAGTTTTTGTGCTTGAATTTGTCTGAAACAAGTCAAATTTATAGTTACTTGATATTAGTTTATTTATGGAAGTAGTTAGAGTAGGTTAATTATTTAAAAAAAAATGGTTAGGTTAGGTTAAAACTGTGACCTCCTACGCACGAGCCGAGCGAGCGAAGCGAGCGGTGCCGCGGCAGCGGCCGGCGAGTGCCAGACACGACTTGTATTAATAGAAAAAAATATATTGTTTTTAGTAGGTTATCCGGAACTCAACAATTTAGATTTGGTTAATTTCTTCTTTAAAAAAAATGGGTAGGTTAGGTTAGGTTAAAACTGTGACCTCCTACGCACGAGCCGAGCGAGCGAAGCGAGCGGTGCCGCGGTAGCGGCCGGCGAGTGCCAGAAACGACTTGCATTAACCCGTCGCGCGCTAATTAGCAGACACAATTGAAATTCTATTGTTATCTGTACACATGGTGTGCAATCGACATTTTAAGAGTTAATAGAAAAAAGAGATTGTTTTTAGTAGGTTTAATTACTTATTTTAAAAAAATGGTTAGGTTAGGTTAGGTTAAAACTGTGACCACAACGCCAGCCAGCCAGGTCCGCTGCCAAAGCCGCTGGCGCTTGCTGGTTCGCTGTGCCAGGAACAACTACATTATATAGAAAAAAAAGAGCACACATTGAGCGCCATTTATGATTTACCTAGTTCACATTTTTGTCATTGAAGTTTGACTGAATAGGAAAGGGTGAATTGAAAACTGATGATACTAAATAAGTATTTGGCTTATTTGATTTTGCATAAAAACTGTTATTCCAAATGAAATATTTGACTAAATAAAAAATGTTAGAAGTACTAGTTGGTAAACAAGTTATAGTTTAAATGTTCATTTGCCAAACATTAGGTTTGCGTTACAACTTTTTGTGAATAGATTTTTTGCTAAGTAATAATTTGGCAAATGAAATTATGCGAAAAATTATTTGGGAAGTGAAAATTTGTCAAATTCCTTTTGGTCAAACAAGGGAGACCCAGTTGCCAGGCACATATAATTGACAAAATAGGTTATGTAGCTCAGGACAGTCGATAAGCCCTCTGAGGGTTTTGCAGGCTACCGCAATCTGATTCAAACCTCGTCTAACTTCCAAGGAATTGTAACCCAACATCCCAAAAAGGTAATTCGTTGGGTACATGTACGGAAAATACTTGTGCACTTTTTTAAACAAGAACCTAAGGAAGGTTTTTTGGACCTTCTCCAGCATCAACGTTTGAGTTGCAGTGTAGGGATTCCACACACATGCACCTGCTTCTAATTTAGATCGAACCAGAGTATTATAAAGCAGTTTGATAACATGTGGGCTGTCAAAGTCACGGGCATTGCGCAGGACGAACCCTAAACGCCTGAAGGATTCCTTTGCAAGGGCGGAAATATGGTCTCTGAAAGTCAGGCCTTTGTCGAAGGTTACTCCCAAGTCCTTAATGTTAGTGACGCGAGTAATTTGTTGACCGTCTAATGTGTAGCCATGACAGATTTGAAGCAACCGTCGAGAGTATGACATGACGTAACACTTATCAGTATTGAAATAGAGCTTGTTCTTAATGCTCCAACGGTGGATAGAGTCAATGTCGCTCTGCAGGCGTCTACAATCATCGTCCGTCTTCACTTCCATTATTAATTTCAAGTCATCTGCATATAAAAGATATTTTGCGAAATAGATTTCCTTTGCTAGATCGTTGATCATGATCAGAAACAGAAGTGGACCCAATACTGAACCCTGGCTGACACCTGAACGCGTATTATAAGTCTCCGACTCGAAACAGCCGTGTCTGACAAATTGTTTGCGGTCGCGCAGGTAATCGGCGAAGAAGTTAAGAAAGCCTGGGGATAAACCAATGGCACATAGTTTAGTCAAAAGCACATCATTGTCGACCCGATCGAAAGCCTTGCGAAAATCGAAATAGACGACGTCAACTTGTTTACCGGAATCTAAACCTTTGGAGATGAGGTCCACATGGATCATTAGGTTAGTATCGACAGAGCGTCCGGGTCGAAAGCCGTGCTGAGCATCTGAAAGATACACATTTATCTGTTTGAGAATAATGGAATGAAGACTGTGCTCAAAAACTTTGGCAATTGTAGGAAGAACTGCAACGGGCCTATGATTTTCTACTGAAGCTTTGTCACTAGATTTGGGTATAGGAGTAACACGTGATACTTTAAGTTGCTTAGGGTAAACACCGGATCGTAAAGCTAAGTTAAAAATGTGACAAAGGGGAGTTGCCAAGATTCGTTTGCATCCCTTCAGAACATAATTAGGAATGTTGTCAGGGCCGATCGAGGCATTAGGGTTAAGTTCTTCAATACTCTTTTCTACATTTAAAGGAGTCAGGGAGGGAAGAGGAATATAATTGCCTTCGTCGGCGGTCAGGTTTAAGCTACTTGGGTCTAGTTTTGGCATATCAGGTAGAAATACCCCGGCAAAATATTGAGCAAATGTATCAGCCACTCTGATACCCGATATAGACTCTCCCTTATACGTTACATTAGGTTCAAAACCTCCCTTAGATCTCATATTAGAGATGTAATTCCAGAATTGTTGTGGGTTCTTCCTTATATTTTTTTCAACGAGGTGAGAGTATGATTTATAAGCCTTCTGAGTTCTGAGTTTTAGATCCGATCGTAAGGCATTGAATTTTGCATATGTACGTTCACAGGAAGTACGTTTCCATTTATTGTGGAGTTTGATTTTTTGCTTTAGGTTGGTAATTAGATCTTTGGTAAACCAGACCGGGAATCTTCTATTATCCGCGTTTAGCCTTTTTTTCTTAGGTATTGTGGAGTTAAATAGATCATACATTATATTATAAAACTTATCAGTAGCAGAAGAAGCATCATTACATGTATTATTACATTACATCGGATGTCATGGTATGGGCATGTGATGCGGAGGAGTGAGGAAAATGTCGTGAGGAAAGTTTTGAGTATGAATGTCGATGGCTATAAGAGTAGGGGAAGACCAAAAAAACGATGGATGGATTGTGTGAAAGATGATATGGCTAGAAAGGGGGCGACTACCAAGATGACGAATAATAGAGAAGTATGGAAAAAAGGGACATGTTGCGCCGACCCCAAATAGATTGGGATAAGGGCAGGAGAATGATGATTAACGGGGGGTTATCCAAATTTTCCTGTTTTAGAATCAATTTTAAATGATCAAATTAGTGTTTTAAGATCCTGAAAAAAATATATGCTATAGATATATCCTTGCTTTATGGAAATTAACGATTCAAAATACGATTAGTTGTAATTTCCTCGATGAAAAAAAAAAATCCGAAACATGCTCGATTTCAAAACCATTTTCCGTTTCATTTCCTAATAACAGCATAAAATTATATGATAATTGCATGTACCATGAGGTAATTGTATTTCAGAGGGAATTTAACGGTAGGATTTTTGAGTTTAATAGATTTTTTTTAAATAAACTCAAAATTAGTCAATCGGGCTAAATCGACTAATTTTTACCGGTTATTATATACCAAATGATGTATTATAAAAGTACCTGAGGAGCTCGTGGCTAAGTAATAATAGCCGCACGGGTCGATCCATCAGGTTAAGCTACGCTTGCCGGGGTTGGTCAGTGGATGGGTGACCATTCTTTACATACCGAGACTCCTCCATGCCTCGGAAAGCACGTTAAGCCGTTGGTCCCGGCTGTCATTCGTGGATCTTTGACAGTCGTTACGGGTCGTCAGAAGCCCGAGTCTGACAACCAGTCTTACCAAGGGGTATCGTATTACCCAGTTACTGGGTTGTGGAGGTCAGATAGGCAGTCGCTCCATGTAAAATACTGGTATTCAGCTGCATCCGGTTAGACTGGAAGCCGACCCCAATATAGTTGGGAAAAGGCTAAGCAGATTTGATTGTATTATAAAAGTACCTACCTATGTTACTGCTATTCGTGTGTACTATCAGTTACCGCCAGACATTAAACATTTAAATGGGAATATGTTTAAAAATAAATTGAAAAAAATTGTTAATTGATGTGTTGTTGTTGTTGATTGTTATTTTATAATCTGCATGAGTTTTTAAATAAAAAATAATATTTGTAAGTACCTCAATCTGCCTAGCCTTTTCCCAACTATGTTGGGGTCGGCTTCCAGTATAACCGGATGCAACTGAATACCAGTATTTTATATGGAGCGACTGCCTATCGGACCTCCACAACCCGGTAACTGGGTAATACGATACCCCTTGGTAAGACTGGTTGTCAGACTTTCGGGCTTTTGACGACCCGTAACGACTGTCAAAGATCCACGAATGACAATCGGGACCAACGGCTTAACGTGCTTTCCGAGGCACGGAGGAGTCTCGGTATGTAAAGATGGTCACCCATCCACGGACAACCCCGGCAAGCGTAGCTTAACCTGATGGATCGACCCGTACGACTCTTATTACTTAGCCACGAGCTCCTCAAAACATACAACCTGACACTGACCTGCAAATTGCAAAAAACGTAAAAAAATTTGAAATTCGCGTGCTACCTTAGCGCATCCTTCTTAATGTCCACAGTTATCCAGTCAACTGTTGAATAACCTTTTCCAGTCCGCGGCCATTATAGTCATATTTGTGTCGAAGACTTCTCCAGTCCGCGCGGATCTGACAACTTTTTAATTACGTTATTGTGTTAATAATCTGTATTTTTACTGCTCTAACTTGCACAAAGTGTAGGGAAAATAACAAGGATGGCATACCGTCATATGTCAAGTCTCATATTGGCCAAAATAAGATTAAAAATTAATATGAAGTTGACAATAGGAAAATAATGTCAGATGTCGTCTCATATTCTATTCCCTCTCATTTCCACGCTTTTGAAGTCGTTTCCATATCCCTTTGTAACTGAAAACATTTTGATGGCTTGTTTGTAAAGTCGTGCTAACACAATTAGAGTCAGTGACGTCACCCGCTCGGGGACAGCGGCGTCAGGGGAACGCGTGAGACCTTGAGTGATCTGATTTTCCTCGTTCCCTTTTCTCATTATCGAAAAGAAATTATCTCTTACTTGTATAATATTATTATGCTTGCTATAAGGTCTTCATTCTTTACTGAACACAATTATTGTTATTATTATATTTCTTTACCTATTCATAAGAAGTTTATACAAGAAGAAGAAGAAGAAGTTTCATAAGAAGTATATACAATACTAGCTGCGCCCCGCGGTGTTTCCCGCGGTTTATGAGACACACAAAAAGGGGGTAAAGGGAGGGGGGGAGGGTAGGTGAAAGAGTAACTAATATATTTGAATTCCTTGCTCATCCCACGGGAGCACTACATTTTTTCGGAATAAAAAGTAGCCTATGTGTTAATTTAGGGTATAAGCTATCTACATACCGAATTTCATCCAAATCGGTCCAGCCGTTTGAGCGTGAAGAAGTAACAAACACACACACACACACACACTCACAAACTTTCGCCTTTATAATATTAGTGTGATAGTGTGATTATTTATTTTTGTTTTTTTTTTTGTTTTCAAAATTTTATTAATGTGATTTTAGTTTAGTTGGTGATTTTCCTGTGCTATTCACAATAAATACTTTTTCTTTCTTTCTTTCTTTCTCTATTTTTCGAGATAAACGGTAGCGTATGTGTTTATCCAGAGTGTCAGCTACTTCCACTCCAAATTTCATCAAAATCGGTCGAGGCGTTTGAGTTTGAAAGAGTAGCAAATATATTTGAATTTCTTGCTCATCCCACGGGAGCACTACATTTTTTCGGAATAAAAAGTAGCCTACCTATGTGTTAATTCAGGGTATACGCTGTCTACATACCAAATTTCATCTAAATCGGTCTAGCCGTTTGAGCGTGAAGAAGTAACAAACATACACACACACACACACTCACAATCTTTCGCCTTTATAATATTAGTGTGATAGTGTGATTATTTATTTTTGTTTTTTTTTTTGTTTTCAAAGTTTTAGTATTGTGATTTTAGTTTAGTTGGTGATTTTCCTGCGCTAGTCACAATAAATACTTTTTCTTTCTTTCTTTCTTTCTCTATTTTTCGAGATAAACGGTAGCGTATGTGTTTATCCAGAGTGTCAGCTACTTCCACTCCAAATTTCATCAAAATCGGTCGAGGCGTTTGAGTTTGAAAGAGTATTTGAATTTGAATTTGAATTTGAATCGTTTGAATTTCTTGCTCATCCCACGGGAGCACTACATTTTTCCGGGATAAAAAGTAGCCTATGTGTTAATCCAGGGTATAAGCTGTTTACATACCAAATTTCATCTAAATCGGTCTAGCCGTTTGAGCGTGAAGAAGTAACAAACATACACACACACACACTCACAAACTTTCGCCTTTATAATATTAGTGTGATGGTGTACTCTAAGACGTGTTAAAATTAGGGATCATTTTGGTTACCCATTGAAAGGGTTTTCAATACAGTTTTTCTATGCAATTAATCAAACACCCATACGATATAGGTAACCCTTTTGAATGGCTTTAAAATACCATTTTGGTTATATAGTTTGGTTAAAAGGTTTTCGATAGAGTTTTTCTAAGCAGTTAAACAAAACCTATACGATGTGGGTAACCCTTTTGAACGTTTCACTTCAACTGTCTGAAAAACGATAACTGCGTAACATTCCGACTCGGAGCAATGTAATATAATCTTCGATGATGGGCATACGTTGCAAATAGCTAATATGGTAACCCTTATATTATTTAGTAAGTTATCTTAATGAAGGGGTAACCCTTTCACTGGGTTTCAAGTAAAGAACCCATTCAATGGGTTATCCATAATGAAGGGATTACCCTTTTACTGGGTTTCAAGCCTAAAACCCATTCA
This sequence comes from Cosmia pyralina, assembly GCA_946251885.1. Lineage (NCBI taxonomy): Eukaryota > Metazoa > Arthropoda > Insecta > Lepidoptera > Noctuidae > Cosmia > Cosmia pyralina. The sequence goes on along the minus strand of OX276368.1, from coordinate 4,321,173 downwards.
AGGAGTTACGCATGATAAAGGTAACCTCATTAACGGCTTAACCTTGTATTTCAACCGGGGTTCCCTGGTTAAAATACAGTTTAAATATCTGGGACACATTGTAACTGAGAATTTGAGTGATGAATTAGACATTGAGAGGGCGCGCAGGGCATTGTCAGTGCGCGGTAATATGTTGGCACACAGGTTTGCTCAGTGCACTGCTCCTGTTAAAATAACAATGTTCAAGGCATTCTGCCAGACGTTCTACACGAGCGACCTATGGGTATACACGATTAATTTTACATCGTTCTGGAGCCGAAACACAGTAACTCCAGACGAGTAATATTAGCATGAGTAGTATTGGCATGGTTATTGTTTTTTTAAGACGTCTACTTTTATCACTTTTTTTCTGTCATTCGAGTTAAATTTTAGTAGAGCTTCCACTATTTCATTCATAAACGCAAGATCGTACGGAACTAGGAAGGGCGGGCGGTCGGCTAGACTGTAAGCGTGGGGTGGGGGGTAAGGGGTTGGGGGCGTGACTTACGGATCATGCTGTCTGATCGATGAATGGATTTTTCAATGGGTACCGTTCGCATGTGTTGCCGTTTGTCGATACGTTTTACACATAATGCATTGATCGCAAGAAAGCGTTACTTCGAGTTCTCATTATTTCACAAAAAAAAAAAAAACAATAAATAAAATTTTTCGTAATTTTATTTTATTGTTACTTTTTGAAAATAATACTCCCAATCGATTCGGTTTCGATGATCGAGTTCATGGTTTTCGGTTCCAGAACGACCTAAAATTAACCGTGTATAAACATTACACAAAAAGGCCACATTGCCTTGCGCGTCTCGTATAATAATTGGTCCAGGGCTCTGTTTCGGCTCCCTCGATGTTGTAGTGCATCGCACGCCAGCGTAGATGACTTAGACCGCAAATTATGCGTAAAAATGTGGCGTCGGTGGTGCGACGAGTACGGGGGAGCCTGAATAGCGTCCTAACCCCTCACACGAGCGCGGTGTGAATCGGGTCCGTGAGTCATTTTACCTAATATTGTACGTGGTATGAGTTCTATACCAAGAAAATATTTTTTTATTATTAACGTTGTTCCATCACTATTAAGTAATAATAAAAAAATATTTTCTTGGTATAGAACTCATACCACGTACAATTTTAGGTTGGACCCGATTAAGTTGATTGGCGAGAGAACGATACTGTTCTGCTCAGTAGGTTCACTGAACTCTATGTGTTGCGAGACCGATGAGTCTATTATGCAGGGGTAGACGGTATGTCTTGTTTCTTCTTTTTACTTTTTTATTACGAACATTAGTTAAAAGCAATATTCTTGTTACTAACAACCTTGCCTTTCCTGGCCTTAAGATTTTTTTTTTTTTTCTTATACTTTATTCTATAATATGCCCTACAAAAGCCTATATCAGAGTACCGTGTATCTATAAATCAAATTCTGTCGTGCAATGAGCAGATAAAAATAAGGCTTAACCGCTTAAATGTCCGATGCACCCCATGTGTGCGTAAGGAAAAATCAATAAAAATCCTTTATACCGGATGACTTTTTTTACCGTCTTGAAAAAAAAATATGGTATATTAGGTGAACGGAGTAGAAGCCAGTGGCATAACTAGAAGTGCCTATCAATAAATACTACAAAATCGATGTACACTTTTCATTTTAGAACAATAAAAACAGAAATTTTGAAAAAAAAATCGTTTAAAAATATCGAAATTCATATCATATTATTATGCAACCTGCATGATTTGAATTTTGAATTTTTTTTTTTAAATTTTTTGATAAAAAAAAACGTTATGTATACCATAGGCTTCTACTCCGTTCACCTATTATAGCCTATTTTTTTCAAGACGGTAAAAAAGTCATCCAGTATACTTTTTATCCCGGTAGCAAGTTCCCGTGGGATAATTTCCTACCCACGCGCAGCCGTGGGCAAAAGCTAGTCTCTAGATAAAAATTAAATCTTTTCTCTTTATAAAAAAAATAATATATTGTTTAATATATATATTATTAAATTATATATTATTATTATTTTATATATTATGATATTTTTATTATATATTTTTTTCTTTATAATAATAGTTTAAAAGAAGATGAAAACACACAATTGCTATATAAATTTTAAACAAATAAAACAATACAATCTACAAAGGTACTAGGAACGCAGAGCGCGAAAGGTTCTCCACTGAAGAATCTTTTAAACGAGACGAACCTATACACTCTACAGGCGTCAGGACCATTATTGTTATCGATTTTTCCATCTTTTGAAAGTACCATTTTATATAATAGCCAGTTTTTATTCCTGTGTAGGAAAGGCTTTGCTTCAGAAATATACTGGAAAAGAATGCTTGGGATCTCATGGACAGAATAGGGATGATGACAAAACATTTTTTTTGGTCTGTCATGTAGTTTATTAAAAAATACTGGACACGAATTTTTTCTTTTTTACGCAATCAAAAGATTACGGCGATACGTTGAGTTAAAATGTGGCATGATGTCACTCTTTGATAGATTTTATACGTAGTTTGTTATAGTTATGACGAAACGAGCCCCCAGTCAACTTAAATGCGTTTCTGATGAAGTGCAGCGATCAAATTAAATCCACGGTTGGAGGACCTCTTAATCAATGCCCAAAGCAAAGCCTATAATGTTCCCATGATGGAACACAGGCTACTACAACTGCGATTAAACACAATTCAACGTGACCACGACCACTCTGTCAAGAGCGAAGTGAAGAAGAAGAAGAAGGAAAAGCAAAGGAGTCTTCTAATACAGATAAAAAAAAAATTAAAGTTTATTCACAGAAATAATTTCGCCAAACTGCATAGCAGTTTGTTGGCAGATGTAGCTCCTTTTTTTTACGTTTTTTCTAAGGTAAAAGGATTGATCACCAGCACGCTTGGTCACTGCCTGATGATGAATTCATATTTACTCATCATCATCTGCCTATCCTTTTCCCAACTATGTTGGGGTCGGCTTCCAGTCTAACCGGATGCAGCTCAATCAATCTGCCAAGCCTTCTCCCAACTATGTTGGGATAGGCTTCCAGTCTAACCAGATGCAGCTGAATACCAGTAATTTACATGGAGTGACTGGCTGTCTGACCTCCAAAATCCAGTTACTGGGTAATATGGTACCCCTTGGAAAGACTGGTTAAACGTATTTTCTTTCTTTCTTTTTTTCTTTGATTGGTAAGACAGGTTGTCAGACATTCGGGCTTCTGAAATTTTGTTACAAAAACGAGTCGTTTAGTATGGAATTGGGGTAACCACACAATTTTTACCCGACAACTCAGAATAAATAATCTTCTTGAACAGACATTTTCATTTTCAAAGTTCAATTGGAGAGCTGTGTCAATTTGGAAAAAACTTCCTAACTTGACTGCCACAAGTTACTTCAAGTTTCTTGAGAATTAGGGCGTAGATTCATTTGGTAAAGTCATAAGGGTTAAGACATGTTGACGTAGAATTGGAATGAGGTTAATTTTCGGAGCAAACATTTTAATCTAGTTTTTAACTTAGTTAACTTTGTATAATATTGTGCTTATTTGGTAACATGGTAACAGCATGTTGTAGTGTTTGTAATTCAAGTGTTGAGGTGTTTGTATAACGCTGCAATAATGACTGTCCAGATCCAAAGAAAATCAGCCCCATGCAACTTCACAGGGAGGTGAGACATTGCATATGATCCCGACAATGAGGCTGTATTGAATAATACAGCCTCATTTCGCCGTGAAGAAAGAAGAAAGCCGTGAAGTGTGATACTTAAACTTACTACTACTTAGTGAAATACCTTTGCTGAACCTTTCGGGGATTACAGCGTGATGATGTTATGTTATTATGGACCGATCATGAGTATCGGATTGGATTCTGTATGTGCATAATGCATGCACGTTCTGTTTGTGCAAGCTGTTGGGGCTGGCCGGATTCGCGCCAGCCACAACAGGTTTCTAAGGGTTATTGCGGACAGGTGAGACAGCTCCATTCCGGGACATTGGATACGTCTACACGCCACTGATTGCATGTAGTGTGTAACAATAAACTTTTGTAATTGTCTTCTTGTAGATTTAAGTACTAGCTTCGAAAAATTTCTCCGCATCGCTGTCGACTGGTAAAGTACCCAAGAGACTGGCGGCATTGCCACGTTGTATGGCAATGCTAAGCCGCTGGCCAACGTAAAAGCCAGCCCTTGGGTCACGGGAAGTGTGAACCAGCCGTTTGGAGATTCCGTTGAAATTTTTACCTTGGTCAGCGGCTTAGCATTGCCATACAACGTGGCAATGCTGCCAGTCTCTCGGGTACTTTACCAGTCGATAGCGATGCGGAGGAATTTTTCGACGCCATATTTTAGTTTTTTAATAGATTTAGTTATGTTAGTACTAGCATTAGTTTATAAGTTTTTTTTATGACTCTATTTCTTTATTTCAGACATTTCTAGTCCTTATTTATACACAGTCTTAAAAAAAAATATGTACAATTATATAAAAAAGGTGGGGAAATAATCATAGGGCATCAAAAAATTCGTCCGCATCGCTGTCGACAGGAAAAGTGCCCAAAATGCTGGCAGCATTGCCAGGTTGTATGGTAATTTATAAGTTGTTTGTATACTAACCCAAATGGACTAATGGCCTGAAATAAATGATTTTTATTTTATTTGTCTTATATTAAGTCTGACAATCAGTCTTACCAAGGGGTATCGTATTACGTTTTTTGTTCAATAAAGAATTTTATTATTATTTTTTTTATTATTTCGTTTATTCATTTTTGTTCTTATAAAATACATTTTTAAATATTTCTTAAAAAATATATAAAAAACATTTAAAAATATAAAAAATATATTTTAATATTTTGTATATATTTTATTATTATTATTAGATACCCAGTTAATGGGTTGTGGAGGTTAGATAGGCAGTCGCTCCATGTAAAATAATGGTATTCAGCTGCATCCGGTTAGACTGGAAGCCGACCCCAACATAGTTGGGAAAAGGCTAGGCAGATTGAGTTGATTATATAAGTTGAGCGATAATAGTCTCTCAATTGATTATTGTAGTACTTAGGTGAGGGTAAAGGCCGTGACGCGCTCGCTAGAGGGGGGCGGCACGTGGACAGAGAGTCGTGTTTAGTGAAGGGACTAATCGACGGTAGAAGTGGTCTGTAACAGGTAAATTTAGAAACCTGTTTCATCTGTTCCAGTTCCAGGGAAATAACAGTTCCAAAATCCTGTTCCAAAATAACAGCCTGTTACATTGCAACCAAAGACTATGATTACAATTACAATCTTTATTAATTTCAATTTTTTTTTTTTAAGAGCTTGTTCCATTGAACAGATGCTATCTCTTTCTTTTACAATAAATCGGAAGAGAAAAGAGCTTGTTCCAAACTGTTCCGGGTCAGTTTCGTTTGTATCTCTCTCTTTCTAACAAAGTAAACATCCATAATCTAGACAGAGAAGAGCTTATTATATTACACAGAAACACACACCAGTTACGGCAGTCTGTTAGAGTTTGTGGAACAGGCGAAAATTTGAATTTGAATTTGATCTGTTATTTCGGTTTTGAGGTATCTGTTCCATGTTGTTACTTTTAAAAACCTGTTTTTTTTTACCTGTTTCGATAAATACGCCTCACTCCTAATCGACGGGTCAATCTTGTGAGGGCAACGAACGGGTGCAGACTTCCACTTCTCCTACGCGAAACTATCGGTTTGCCTGAACTTAGAAATATAGCGGTGAACGTTATTAGTATTGTACCTACTGTGATAATTATTCTGAAAGTGAAATACTAACTGAATAGAGTACCTATTGGTGTAATAGGTACTCTATTCATTTTCATTTCATTCATTTCATAAGCCACTAAAAAAACACAAAATTTTTATTCAGTTAATAAGTGCCATAAAAATTAATTTTCATTTTCACTTTCAAATTTCGCGCGGAAACACTGGATGCAGTGGACGCCATATTGCTCTGTAATCATGACGTCAGTTCGCTGAGTAAACAAACACTTTATATACCTACGCTGATCAGTTGACAGTTGACATTGACACTTTTTAATTTATACAGCCGTATGACGTAATAACATGGCGGCTACTTTAATGGTGTCAGAAAACAGATTAAATAAACTGAAAACTTTGAATTTAATTTTAAAATTTATATTGTTGTTTTATGAACTAAAACTAACATTTTCCGACTGCTTTTTTGCCTAAGCTATCTAAATAATTTTTAGGTTTTTCTCTCATCTAGAGTAAAATACCGTATTGCTGTATCATCGTGTTTTATTATAACCTGCACTATGGATCCCGTACCACCGAATCGAGATGATGATGGCTCTTTCACTCAGCCATCGCTGACGCCGTCATATTTTTATTTATAATTTTGCAAGCGGTAGAACCATACCACATGCAAACTTAATAAACTAATTGTTGGCGAAATTAACCTTAATCAATCATCATCTGCTTGACTTTTCGCAACTATGTTGGGGTCGGCTTCAATTCTAACCGTAGACAGCTGAATACCAGTATTTTACATAGAGCGACTGCCTATCTGACCTCCACAATCTAGTAACGGGTAATACGATACCCCTTGGTAAGACTATTACAAACTTAAATAGAATAATATATACCTAATCTTAATTATAAAACAAAGTCGGGTTTGTTTGAACACTTATAACTCGAGAACGGCTGGAGTGATTTTCATGGTTTTTGATTTGTTGTATTTGTCTCCATCCCAAATAGCAGAATACATTAGAAAAATGACGAAAAAAATACGTAGAAAATTAATTTTCTCATACACATGAATTTTGGGCAGGGCAATGTCTGTCGGGAATCTTTCACTCTATTTAGAATTCCAAATTCAAATTAATTTTATAATCAGCTGTTCATTTGTTTTCCTGCCATTCGATTTATTTAAATTTTGACAGGACGTCTGGCGGGTCAGCTATGTAGTATTCTAAAATAAAAAAAAATCAATTGCCGACATTCATACTCAAAACATTTTTTTTTTCAAATTAATTGGCTTCAATTAACCTTTTTCATATTTTTGACTTTTTTACTTTAAATTTATTTCGGGTTTTTTACTTTTGAGCAAAAAATCGTAGTTCATTTCTTAAAATATAAATTAAGTTTTCCTACATAATTCAAAATGTTCTCAGATTGCGCCTTCGGGAACTTCGCGCGTTTACATTAGAATATTCATAGCTAAGACAGGACAACGTATGTCGGGTCAGCTAGTTATTATCAAACTCAAACTCAAAGCATTTATTTCAAATAAACCAATTACAGGCACTTTTGAATTATCAATGGGTCGGTCAGTCAGAAAGATGAAGCTAGTTGCCCATTACAAAGCGTAGTAGATCCCTATGGAGAAGAACGGGCAAGAAACTCCACGGACACAATTTTCAATCAAAATATTTTTACAAAATATTGGTTACATCGTTCATGTTGAAAATATACATGTGAGGACATGTGAGGACAAAAACTAAAACAACTAAATTAAAAATTTAACATAAGCCATGGCATGACGCATGGATCAGCACCAATTAGCTCAACCATTTTGAAGGGAACTTAATGATCCAACACACAAGCCACCACCAGCGAGACATTTGAGTGAGCATGACATTCTCTCAACCGCCAGGGCACACTCAAGTCAGTGAAAGATGTACCCAGTAAAAGGTAGCTTAATAGTAGCTACATAGTGCTCACACATGTGCTATGCAATTATATAATACTAAGAGATTGAATTTAAACAATGCAAAGAAAGTTTTCTCTCTTCTTAATCTTTAGCAGCTCCAACAATATTTTCTAATGCTAATCAATTAGTTAATGCGTCCTTGTGGAGCAGGACTAGCATTCAGCAAAGCCAATTATATAAATGTAAGCAAAATACACGATTATACAAAAACTTTTTTACAAAAAAATACAACCGACTTCCAAAAACAACACTACAAAGTGAAAAATAACTTTATTTTCGGAAGTCGGTGTCTAGTTAAATGCATTTTCGTTTTTTGCCACCGACTTCCGAAATTAAAGTTATTTTTGACTTTGTAGTGTTGTTTTTGGAAGTCGGTTGTATTTTTTTGTAAAACAGTTTTTATTTTTCACAGTTTTTTTTTAGTTGTGTACCTACCCCACACAAATTCTAATACCACTACCTGCAAAACAAACTAGAACATCATCCATATAAAAGTGTGGAAAAAATACGTATTATTGAAGCTAAGTCAAAAACTACCAAAGCAAAGTTAATCAATTTTATATGGGACCAACTGTGATGTATATACCCTCTCGAATAAAACAAAAAAAAATCGAAATCGGTCCAGCCATCTTCGAAAGGTTCCGACGAATTGAGAACCTCCTCCTTTTTGAAGTCGGTTAAAAAACAAAGAAGACAAACAATGGAAAAACATTACCGTTGTGATGGTACTGCCAGCTTCATAGGAATCAATGTGCTCGCAAACTTTTACTTTAAAGCATAATCGGTCGGATGCCATCCTGATTCTTTACTTTTAATTATTAATGCCTTCAAAACGTATGTATAGAACTACTAAATTGAAACTTTAAAAAGCATACCCCTTTCGCTTGTATATCCTCTCAAACCCCACAACGCGTAAATAACTCAATTTTGTAGGACAAAATAAATAGAACTATGAAACTCACATAATGTTACCCTAATTAGTGCCACACCCAACACAAGGTCAAAACAAGGTCAACACGAGATCAACACAAGGTCAAATATTTGCTATCCCCCTTAGATGAGGAGTAATTGAGAAAATTACTGTCGTGATAAACTTATTACGTATACGAACAGGATTAAGGCTTTTATCCTGTTAAGGAGGAAAACTTTCTGAAGGTTGTATTCGTCTTCCAGTCTAACTATACTGCGTTCACAATTTTAGTTTCCAAAAACAAAACAAGTATGTGATTTAGAAAATTAACCTTACAAGTTCAGTTTGCGCTACAACTTCAAAAATTCATTAAACTTTTTCAATAACTCACCAACCTTTCTGAAATTAACTTAATAAAAGGGTTCCGTACCATTATCTATAAAAAAGGCAAAACAATCACGTTTGTTGTATGGGAGTCCCACTTAAAATTTGTCTTATTATAATTTGTGGCGGCATCTACATCGCCACATACGAACTACGTTACTACGCGTCACAGTGACGTCACGCAATCCTGCATCGCGCAATCAGAGTTTACCGCGCAACTAGCATATATACAACGTCCCGACATCAACCGTCGGGCAGTTGCCCACCAGACACGACACCCGTCTGGTCGGAGGATCCTCCCTTTTCAATAGAGGATGAGTGAACTTTACACCCTGTTCCTCATGCCTCTATAAATTCAATTATTTATTTTTAAAGTGAATATACAGGGTTAGTTTTCAATGACCAGCCAAATTTTCACAGGGTGTTCTACCCGTGAATATGAACAACTTTTACTATGGGACCAACTTTAAAATCACGAAAAAAACAGCTGTTTCATACAAAAGTTCAATACCTACTCGACCAAAATGTATGAAACAGCAGATTTTTAAGATGCATTTAAGCGGAAATTGCAGAGTTATTTTCTAAACAAATAGTGTAGAGTTATTTCAACACCTCTCTCTCTCTTGAATTTGTATATAATATGTATTGTAATATATATATATATATATATATATATATATATATATATATATATATATATATATATATATATATATATATATTATAGGTATATCTTATAGTAAGTGTATGTATGTGTATTATTGGTTTATAACATATTTATGTGCTTGTATAAAGTCTATTTATAATTAATTAAGATATATTTTTAGTGTTCTTTTTTTATGTATTCCTCTCATACTGAGCACCTGCTATCTAATCTCTTCACCACCCTTGGTTGACTGGTAGAGAATGCCTAAGGCATTAAGTCCGCCTTTGTACATTTTAAGTGCGTAAAGTTTAAATAAATAAATAAATAACTACGTTATGTTGCGTCACTTTCATGTGAATAAACAGTTTTTCTTTCTTATTTCTTCTAGTTACTGGGTAATACGTAAGACCCCTTGGTAAGACTGGTGGACAGACTTTCGGGCTTCTGACGACCCATAACGACCGTCAAAGATCCACGAATGACAGTCGGGACCAACGGCTTAACGTGCTTTCTGAATCACGGAGGAGTCTCTGTATGACAAGATTATCACCCATCCACGGACCAACCCCAGCAAGCGTAGCTTAACGTGATATATTGACTCGTGCGGCTGTTATTACTTAGCCACGAGCTTCTTGTTATCAATTAAATTAACTCTGTCGTAATCAATCAAATTCATTCATTCAAACTAGACTGAGAATCAGCATTTTTCAAACGTCAAAATTACATAGCAGCGCAGCTGTCTGTTCAGTTAAAATGGAGGCGCAGTGGTAACGGACTTACTAGTTGCTTTTGTCATTGAAAACTAACACTCTATAACTCAATATTCTGTGAATATTTCAAGCGTCCTACCAGGCCGTTATCAATATCGGGCAAAAACGAGCAAAAAAATCACGTTTGTTGTATGGGAGCCCCCTTAAATATTATTTCATTCTATTTTTTAGTATTTGTTGTTATAGCGGCAACAGAAATACATCATCTGTGAAAATTTCAACTATCACGGTTTATGAGATACAGCCTGGTGACAGAAGGACGGACAGCGGAGTCTTAGTAATAGTCCCGTTTTATCCTTTGGGTACAAAACCCTAAAACATCAGATAATTGTAATTTCGTGCGCTATCATTGCGTATGCGTCATGGCAATGGCTCGCCCCCATCACATAACTGGCAAAATGAGCACCAGATCCTTTTGCCCCCCCTTTTGGGAACACATTAATGACACTATAATACTATTATTATGACTCATGGTAAGAATAATTACACCAACTCGCAATTTTACCGTCCATAAACATTTTGCAATTTTGCATAAATTATGTGCTGCATCGCTTTTGTCGCCGCTTGAGCAAGCTGACATCGCTTTAAAACGGCCAAGCGGCTGACGGGTCGATAATACGATGTCGATGTATTATTAAAACTGCCTTTTATGCTGTTATGGCTCGATTTAATTCTATTGTTATGTCAGTTTATAGTACGAAGAGTAAACGATTGAGTATTTATTGACTGTTTTAGGGTTCTGGGGGTCCCGCTTATTGACAAACGACAGACGGAGATGGCGGGATGAGCTGGACTCCTTTAAAAAACTGGCCAAGTGCGTGTCGGACCACGCACAATGAAGGGTTCCGTAGTTGGGATGAATTTATCCCAAGAACAAACTTACATTGTCGTTGAAAAACATGTTCTCCCAGACATTCCAACTGTAAATGTAAGTTTGTACTCACAATATTGAGAGATTTAGCATGGTATTTTAAGAACACAGACTTCTTATACGTTTTCCTGTAATCTACAAGTAAAGATCTATTTTCTGTACTTTTTTCAAAATTTTAGGCTCAGTAGTTTCGGAGATAAGGGGGGAATGGTCAATTTTCGTCCATTTTCTTAAATAACTTTAAATCTATTTATTTTAAAATTATAAAAAAAAAAATATTTGAGACCCACATCAGGCCCTTTCATTTGATATGTCACACGGTATAAGTATGCAAAACTTTTTTTTAAATTTTCTTATTTGCCTCCCAAAAGTGACCCCCATATTCAAAATTCATTTATTTACATTACCCGTCCGTGTTTGGGTCACAGAAATTCATATGTATACCAAATTTCAATTTAATCAGTCTATTAGATTCGGAGCAAATTGACTGTGACATACGGACAGACAGACACACGAGTGATCCTATAAGGGTTCCGTTTTTTCCCTTTGAGGTACGGAACCCTAAAAAGATTGGTCCTTGGCAGCTCTGGACAGAGAGAGGTGGAAAAAGAGTGGGAGGTCTTTGCCCAGCAGAGGAGCAATAATGGCTGATGACAAAATTAATCTGCATACACACGTTCAATCATACTTGATCAAGCCGCATAATAAAAATTCTATGAATCTTCATGCCGCTTGCACAAGCGAGATTCTTGCACAAAATCATCCTAAAGACATTCAAGCACGCTTACACAAAATGATTGTTCATGCAGGTTTGCCATGCTTGCAAATACCTGTGTATCCTAAATTGTATCACACAATCTTACTTTAGTCATAGATTAATACAGATGGGACACTCCGCAAAATCATTTAAATAAAAAGCGACTCTTGCTACGACATAGTAAAGTGCAATTCAAGTCGCACAACGCTTCATTACCTACAGTTATATTCACATAAAAGTTGCCTTTTTTTCTATCGCGTAAGTCTTATACCTTCTGGATGATGTTGATGGATGGAGAGGCAGAGGAAGGCCAAAGAAAAGATGGATGAATTGTGTGAGGAATGATATGAAAGAGAAGGGAGTGAATGATAGCGTGACGGTTGACAGGGGAGAATGGAAGAAGAAAACGTGTTGCGCCGACCCCAAGTAATATGGGATAAGGGCAGGAAGATGATGAAGTCTTATACCTAGTTAGTTCGATACTCACTCACGAGTCAGAACTCGTGAGTGAGTATCGAACTAACGTGCGAGCCGGCCGGTGCGCGGCAGTCACACTGAATTGACCCAGTGAGATGAGCCCGCCGCGTACTTGTAGCTTCATACCTAAACTGCGGAGTGTCCTATCTGTATTAATCTGTGCTTTAGTCGCTTCGGGCGTTTATGTTTTAAAACGGTAACAGTAATGAAATCCCTGGACAGCACTAAAGTTTACGGTCGAACCAGTAAAACCTTTTAGAGGTGGAAGATTTGGTTTGTACACAAAGTACAGGTACAATTTGAGGGAAAGCATTATATAACTATCTTTTTCCCGTCTATGTTGTCGTTGGCTATCAAACTGCGGCAGAATTTCTCACCCCATATTCAAGTCGCGCTTTGGACTACGTCTATAATCTTTCCAACCATTTTTATATAAAGAACTTCATAGCGTCCATTAATTATTGCATTTGTTCGTCTATGGTTGCCTGTCAATAAATAAGGAATTTCATAGCGTCCATAGTATTTCATTTTTTCATCTATGGTTGCCTGTCAATAAATAAAGAACTTCATAGCGTCCATTCGTCACAGGTGATATTTATTAGATATAGATTTATTATTATTTTATTATTTTAATGTGATAATATTGATATTGGGTATTTATTTTTAGTTTTTAATTAATCACAATACAACATACACACGCATGTATGTCACATCATTTCATTTTAATTAATTCTCTTAAATCTATTCTCTCCTTGTGTTAATTATTCAGATTATTCTAACCTTAGATTCTAGCGTATGGCACTCGTGGGTTGCAGCTGAAAATCAGCGTCAGGTGGTACACCTTGTGTTGTCATCTGACAATATTCTGAGCTGAGGCCCTTTTGGCATTACAATCTTTGTTTTATGTTTTTATAATTTTAAGGTGTATTTTTTTTTTTGCTGTAATGCCAATTAAACGCATTTTTCTTTCTTTCTTTCCATTAATTATTGCATTTGTTCGTCTATGGTTGCCTGTCAATGAATAAGGAACTTCATCGTCTCGATGAAGTACCTATTGCATTTATTCGTCTATGGTTGCCTGTCAATAAATAAGGAACTTCATAGCGTCCATGAAGTATTACATTTGTTCATCTATGGCTGCCTGTCAATAAATAAGGAACTTCATAGCATCCATTAATTATTATATTTGTTCGTCTATGGTTGCCTGTCAATAAATAAGGAACTTCATAGCATCCATTAATTATTACATTTGTTCGTCTATGGTTGCCTGTCAATAAATAAGGAACTTCATAGCGTCCATGAAGTATTACATTTGTTTGTCTATGGCTGCCTGTCAATAAATAAGGATCTTCATAGCGTCTATTAATTATAGCATTTGTTCGTCTATGGTTGGCTGTCAATAAATAAGAAACTTCATAGCGTCCATGAAGTATTACATTTGTTCGTCTATGGCTGCCTGTCAATAAATAAGGAACTTCATAGTGTCTATTAATTATAGCATTTGTTCGTCTATGGCTGCCTGTCAATAAATAAGGAACTTCATAGTGTCTATTAATTATAGCATTTGTTCGTCTATGGTTGGCTGTCAATAAATAAAGAACTTCATAGCATCCATGAAGTATTGCATTTGTTCGTTTTTGGTTGCCTGTCAATGAATAAGGAACTTCATCGTCTCGATGAAGTATTGCATTTATTCGTCTATGGTTGCCTGTCAATAAATAAGGATCTTCATAGCGTCCATAAGTGTTGCATTTGTTCGTCTATGGTTGGCTGTCAATAAATAAGGAACTTCATATCGTCCATGAAGTATTGCATTTTTTTGTGTATGGTTGCCTGTCAATAAATAAGGAGCTTCATAGCATCTATGAAGTATTCAATTTGTTAGTTTATGGTTGCCTGTCAATAAATAAGGAATTTCATAGCATCCATAGTATTGCATTTTTTCGTCTATGGTTGCCTGTCAATAAATAAGGAACTTCATAGCATCTATGAAGTATTCAATTTGTTCGTTTATAATTGCCTGTCAATAAATAAGGAACGTCATAGCGTCCATGAAGTATTGGATTTTTTCGTCTATGGTTGCCTGTCAATAAATAAGGAATTTCATAGTGTCGATGAAGTATTGCATTTGTTCGTTTATAGTTGCCTGTCAATAAATAAGGAACTTCATAGCGTCCATGAAATGTTACATTTTTTCGTCTATGGTTGCCTGTCAATAAATAAGGAACTTCATAGCGTCCATGAAGTATTGGATTTTTTCTTCTATGGCTACCTGTCGATAAATAAGGAACTTCATAGCGTCCATGAATTTGCAATGCATTTTTTGCATATGCATATTTGAAATGCATTTTTTGTCTATGGTTGCCACTGACGCTTGAATATGGAATTGGTATCTACAACAAAACATATAAACCTATACTTAGCGGATAAAATGGCGGTTAATAGGGTAGCCCATACTGATATTTCTACATAACAACATCCATAAAAGATTGTGAGAATGTTCTCATATTGTTACGATACAATATATATGGGTAAAAATAAACCCAGTTTCCTAACTTAAGCCTTTCATATAAGTTTGGTACCATGGTAAAATGGCGGCAACCCGGCCGCAAATAGGTATTTCAATGACGCTAGGACCCTTCATGGTAACTGTCAAAAATACTATCATCCTTTTTCACTTACGCAAAATTGATAAAGTTTAAAAAGAGATGGCAGTATTTTTATGATATCAGAGTCAATATCCCTCATATTTTTATAACTGTTTTTTATATAGTCAAACATTTTAAGTCCATAATGATTTATACGTCAGTGATGGTTGTCTGTCAATAAATAAGGAACTTCATAGGCGTGCTTATGTCATTGAGCGAGGAAAGAATGGAGACGCTGCGTCAGTCTATACATACATTTGCTTATACAAATATGAGTGAAATGCGATACAAAATGTGAAATATCATTCTTTCTAATATAATAATCGTATTTGATAAAAGAGACAACAATATTTAAGTTGTTGCATAATATGGTAACATTTTTTCGTGACGTAGTGACAGTTGTAGATAAGTGTCCTATCGGCCATCTTATGCGACGAGTTTTGCTGCCAAACGTTTGTTTACTTTATGTATTATTGATATTTTCGAGTAAGTTTACCTTTAAAACTACATGTAATTAATGTTATAAAACAGCAATGTAACTTTAGTTATAGTAACAAACATGTTCCTTGATTGACATAATCCTAGCAATGGCAGCCATTTTATGAGACATCATGAATGAGTCGTAGGGTGTTGGTATGCACCTTTTTTGTAGGTATTTCCAGTCCATATATTTATGTGTCTTTGGCTTATAATATCAAAAGTAAAATAAATGTTGAAAAGACTAAAGAAGAACGAGGCAACCAACGAGCTTTGAAAGCAAGTTTAAATAATAACAAAACACAGATGTTTTGTCGAGAAACAGATTTCTCCATGCTTTTATTTTATTTACTATCTGACTATTTAGTATATAAGCTACAGAGTCACTGAACTTACAGCACACAAGCAATTATCAACCTTTTACTATAGAATAGAAAGTTGGATTTCAAACGCAAAGTTTTCAAGTGGATGGCTAAGTGAATATGCACTTTCAAGTGTTCCAGATAAGGTTTAAATTAGTATTGAAGTTAATAGTTCTTTGTGAAGTTTGCAAAATGCTTGACACGCGATTTAGTGATAGCAGAGCTTAGTACGTGTTATCACGCTCGATTTCTGTTTATAGGAGAAGTTTAAATCTGTTATGATAAATAATAAACGCGTATGTGATATCGAAACTGGGGCCCGTGGCTTATTAATAACTTAATAACAGCCGCACGGGTTGATCGAAGGGTCGCGTCGGTTCGTGTGTGATCATCCAAGACCCCACCGTGCCTCGGAAAGCACGTTAAGCCGTTGGTCCCGGCTGTTAATCGTGGATCTTTGACGGTCGTTACGGGTCCTTGGAAGCCCGAAAGTCTGACAACCTGTCATAAAAAGAAGCAAGGAGGTGGCCTGATAGGCAGTCGCTCCATGTAAAATATGCTTCCCTAACTATGTTGGGGTTAGCTTCCAGTGTAACCGGATGCAGCTGAATATCAATATTTTACATGGAGCGATTGTCTATCTGACATCCATAACCCAGTTACTGGGTAACACGATACCTCTTTTGGTTGTCAGACTTTCGGGCAATAGACTACTCGACAAAGAGTTCTGATACTTAAATATGGGAAATATTTAATTATTCCTATATAAACTTATTGACCTTCTAATGATGTTCGATTTTTTATAATAAATGTGCCTAAAAAACTTATTGACCTTCTAACTAATGATGTTCGCTTTTTTTTAATAAATGTTCCTATAAAACTTATTGACCTTCTAATGATGTTCGCTTTTTTTTAATAAATATGCCTAAAAAACTTATTGACCTTCTAACTAATGATGTTCGCTTTTTTTTAATAAATGTTCCTATAAAACTTATTGACCTTCTAATGATGTTCGCTTTTTTTTAATAAATATGCCTAAAAAACTTATTGACCTTCTAACTAATGATGTTCGCTTTTTTTTAATAAATGTTCCTATAAAACTTATTGACCTTCTAATGATGTTCGCTTTTTTTTTAATAAATGTGCCTATAAAACTTATTGACCTTCTAATGACGTTCGCTTTTTTTTAAATAAATGTGCCTATAAAACTTATTGACCTTCCTATGATATTCGCTTTTTTTTAATAAATGTGCCTATAAAACTTACTGACCTTGTAATGATGTTCGCTTTTTTTTAATAAATGTGCCTATAAAACTTATTGACCTTCCTATGATATTCGCTTTTTTTTAAATAAATGTGCCTATAAAACTTATTGACCTTCCTATGATATTCGCTTTTTTTTAATAAATGTGCCTATAAAACTTATTGACCTTCTAATGACGTTCGCTTTTTTTTTAATAAATGTGCCTATAAAACTTATTGACCTTCTAATGATGTTCGCTTTTTTTTTAATAAATGTGCCTATAAAACTTATTGACCTTCTAATGACGTTCGCTTTTTTTTTTTAATAAATGTGCCTATAAAACTTATTGACCTTCTAATGACGTTCGCTTTTTTTTTAATAAATGTGCCTATAAAACTTATTGACCTTCTAATGACATTCGCTTTTTTTTTAATAAATGTGCCTATAAAACTTATTGACCTTCCTATGATAATATCATAGCGTATATTATACGCTTTTTTAAAATAAATGTGCCTATAAAACTTATTGACCTTCCTATGATATTCACTTTTTTTAAATAAATGTGCCTGTACAACTTATTGACCTACTAATGATGTTCGCTTTTTTTTTTAAAATAAATGTGCCTATAAAACTTATTGACCTTCCTATGATAATATCATAGCGTATATTATACGCTTTTTTAAAATAAATGTGCCTATAAAACTTATTGACCTTCCTATGATATTCGCTTTTTTTTAATAAATGTGCCTATAAAACTTACTGACCTTGTAATGATGTTCGCTTTTTTAGGATTCCGTAGTCAACAAGGAACCCTTCTTATAGCTTAGACATGTTCTGTCTGTCTGTCCGCGGCTTAGCTCAGTGACTTTTAGTACTGGAAAGCTGTAATTTGGCGTGGATATAGATGCCATATTGATCACGATGACAAAGTGGTAAAATAGTCTTGAAAAAAGGTTCTAAGCCACCTCTACCAAATATGGGTTAGGTTATTATAGATTAGAACTGTGACTAACTTGAATTTAGTTGTTGGTCACAGTTCTAATCTAACTCAACCCATTTGCTAAGGGTAGCTTAATATAATAGTTACTAGGATTAACTTTGCGAAAAATCCAGAAAGTTAAAAAGAGGCATATTTATTTTTAAAAAAGCAGCCTTGTGCGAGTCGGACTCGCCCATGAAGGGTTCCGTAGCAGCAGGTAACATAATATAAAAGTTCTTGTAGTTCGTTTGATTGAATGAAAGGTAAATTGCGGTTTACGATTTACGACGTATTAAAAAAAAAAACTACTTACTAGATCTCGTTCAAACTAATTTTCGGTGGAAGTTTACATGGTAATGTACATAATATATTTTTTTTAGTTTTATCATTCTCTTATTTTAGAAGTTACAGGCCCCACCTGTAACATCAGGTAAGTTTTTTTTTTTATTTTGTCTTTTATCGAGTAATCGAAAAGTCAATAAATTGTAAATTTGTAATTTTATCACATATACATATATGTTTTTTTTTTATTACAAACTGCAGTTGGACAATTAACCGTGACATATATCAATGTATGGGAGAACATCTTTTAAAATTACAATGTTAAGTTTGTATTTGGGATAAATTCTTTTCAACTACAACAAAGAAAACTATTTTCCAAATGTTTTTAAAAATCATAACTTCATGACATTTAAAAATAAATTATTTAACTTCCTATTGTAGTGTTACTACTCAATAAATGAGTTTTTAAATTCAAAATTTAAATCAAAATTTAAATGAGACGACGACATGTATTCCTAATGATTGAATAGAATTTAAAATCTATGACATTTTATTGATGAATTAATTTCGCCCGTTAAATCCCATGTAACAGGGGGCGAGCCTATTGTCATCAAACGTGTATGATGAAAATGTGCATTCCTGGCTTATGGGGATACATGTGTTTTTAAAATTCCTATAAAACCAAATGATTATTTGACTATATTGTCTATTGCTGTCTGTATAACCGAAACATGATGATTTGAATTTTTTTCGATTGAAAATAATTCCAAAGTAGCAGCACCGCCTATTTTTTATTTTATGCGATTATACGTAAACAGTTCCATATTGTGCAATAAAATTTGATTTAAATCGAAGGTCTTAAATATGTTAAGAACTTACTAAGCTAAAAATTTCTATTTTATTATTTTTATTTATGTTTAGTATTTTGATATAAATCTGAGGAGCTCGTGGCTAAGTAATAACAGCCGCACGGGTTGATCCATCAGGTTAGCTACGCTTGCCGGGGTTGGTCAGTGGATGGGTGATCATCTTTACATACCGAGACTCCTCCGTGCCTCGGAAAGCACGTTAAGCCGTTGGTCCCGGCTGTCATTTGTGGATCTTTGACAGTCGTTACGGGTCGTCAGAAGCCCGAAAGTTTGACAACCAGTCTTACCAATTTAAGGGGTATCGTATTACCCAGTTACTGGGTTGTGGAGGTCAGATAAGCAGTCGCTCCATGTAAAATAATGGTATTCAGCTGCATCCGGTTAGACTGGAAGCCGACCCCAACATAGTTGGAAAAAGGCTAGGCAGATTAATTTTGTTATAAATCTACATTTAAACGAAGCGCGTTTAGTTCCGGTGCGCGTGTGAGTCTTCTATCGCGCGCGTCAAACTAGACAGCCATAACGCCATTTCACTTACACACCGAGCTAAACCACGCTTCGATATATCCTCTTAAGCGTGGTGTACCATAACTTTAAACAAGCCATTTTCATAAGTGGCAGATTTTATTTATCTGTATAAACACGAAGTTCGATAAAAAATTTACATAAGTATTCCTTATTCCTCTCGAAATCTTATCATCACTACACATGCTTCAAATTTAATTGCAACAATAATTCTGTTTACGACCTTCTTAATACTTTCTGTCATTCTGAAATCGAATAAATTCCTTAAGAGTTAAGGTTGAGATTGCAATGCAATTATGTGTTTATATTTTCATTTTGTTGAATATATCCCCGTGTTTTCGCAAAATTAATGAAAAAATGTTCTGGAAAGATATTCTTTTGCATACTTAATTAATTATGCGAGGATAGCTGGGGGCCGAATGATAATTTGTTGAGAAAATTCGCGGTACAAACGTAGAATTTTATTAAATTCTTATAAGTGCTCTTGTTTGAGTTTGCTAAAGTACCCGCGCATAAATATGACGGGGCTACACACAACTGTTCACAATACGTTCAGGACGCCTTTAATTCGGCCGTACTTTTTGAACAACAAAGCCGACCCGTAGCAAAAATTACGCGATTATTTTGCGTTATTAATATTATTTCGTTTATTCATTGTTTTTTTTTCCTTTTATTTTAAATATTTCTTAATTTTTTTTTATACTGCCAGCTGCATATTGTTGGTCATTCTAGCATTTAAAGATAAAGATCATTTTATTTTGCAAATATGGGTACAAAGGATAACAAAAATCGTAACAAGTTCAGCCATCAATCTGCCTAGCCTTTTTTCCCAATTATGTTGGGGTGGGTTTCCAGTCTAATCGGATGCAGCTGAATACCAGTATTTAAAATGGAGCGACTGCCTATCTGACCTCCACAACCCATTAACTTGTTGTTTTTTGTAGTTCGTGTCTTTTTTTTGTTATGTATTTTTGTGGTGTACAATAAAGTATATATAAATAAATAAATAACTGGGCAATACGATACCCCTTCGTAAGACTGGTTGTCAGACTTTCAGGCTTCTGACGACCCGTAACGACTGTCAAATATCCACGAATGACAGCCGGGACCAACAGCTTAACGTGCTTTCCGAGGCACGGAGGAGTCTTGGTATGTAAAGATGGTCACTCATCCACGGACCGACCCCGGCAAGCGTAGCTTAACCTGATGGATCGACCCGTGCGGCTGTTATTACTTCGCCACGAGCTCCTCCCTATAGCAGAACCATATAAAAGAGTGTATATTCTGAGGAATATATTTTTCTTTATATATTGCTATATAGCAGAAGCATATGGGCTGTACCTATGATTTACATCGGCAAAATGGAGGACCATAGTTTTCAGTAAGTATTTTAGTTTCTAAATGACAGTCGCTCTCGCAGACTCGTTAAAGTTGATGTATCATTACTTTAGGAAAAATTAACATACTAACGACAACTCCTTTATGTAAAACATTTCCAAATTCAATTAAGTTTAGTATCATTCACCCCCTTAATTGAGCTTTTATGAATTTTATTATACAAAAACAGAAAATTTTAAAACTTGAGACTTGACCTTGAAACTGACTTTTTCGGGCATAACGCTTTTTCGTTACGTGACTATTTCTACCAGTTAACTCTTAACGCAATAACTTCGCTCCAAATAAAATTGTTTTTCTAATATTTTTTTGCGTTTTATAAAACGTGTTTTTTTCTGTTATCACATCAAATTCACACTAATATTATAAAGGCGAAAGTTTGTGTTTGTGCATGTGAGTGTGTGTTTGTATGTTTGTTACTTCTTCACGCTCAAACGGCTAAACCGTTTGGATGAAATCTGGTATGTATAATAGATAGCTTATACCCTAGGCTGCTTCTTATCCACACACACACCACACCACAGCCCCCTACATATGAGATGGCAGTCCTACCACACGCCGATAACCTGATTTGGTTCTTATTTATGATATTGTTTGTGTTTATTTATTTAAATATTAAATATGTAATTAATTTGTAAGTTTATTTGGATTTACATCTGGAATAAAAAGATTTCATTTCATTTTTCATTTTATCCCGGTCTACGCGGGTGAAACCGTAGGGTGCAGCTAGTCATTAATAAAATAGATACATCCCACCGTTCTGTTTGGATTTATTATTTTTTATTCCTGGTACCTTCTTGGTACCTTAGAAATAATGAAATTGAAATAGTCTATTGGTATTGGTATTGGTTTTAATCCCATAAAATATTGCTTAAAAACTCCTTCTTTTAACACACATACCATCAACTCATTTCCCCATCCCAAGCAATAATGTCACGCATATAATTAAACCAATTTCACCACGACTAAGTGGGTAAGCAAGCGTATAAATATTTACCCTTACCCAGAACAGAACCCACACATGCGTACCAAATGCGCTTAGTTGGGTACCTGATCAAAGAGTTCAAAGATATTGTTCATTGAATATGATCTGTAGGGATTTAATATATGATAAGTAATTGAATACCGATGTATGAACTTAAATGAAGCAAAAGTGTATGTAAGGATCGTAGCAGGTGGCGTTCTGTAGTTTCTGCCTACCCCCATTGGAAGAAGGCGTGAGTTTATGTTTATAGGGATCTTTGCCAAAAACAAAACATCTGTGCTGGATAAGTAATAACAGCCGAACGGGTCGATTCATCAGGTTAAGCTACGCTTGCCGGGGTCGGTCCGTAAATGGGTGACCATCTTTACATACCGAGACTCCTCCGTGCCTCGGAAAGCACGTTAAGCTGTTGGTCCCGGCTGTCATTCGTGGATCTTTGATAGTCGTTACGGGTCGTCAGAAGCCTGAAAGTCTGACAACCAGTCTTACCAAAGGATATCGTATTACCCAGTTAATGGGTTGTGGAGGTCAGATAGGCAGTGGCTCCATGTTAAATACTGGTATTCAGCTGCATCCGGTTAGACTGGAAGCCGACCCCAACATAGTTGGGAAAAGGCTAGGCAGATTGAATTTGCAAACGCATCCATATTACAGAAGAAATCCAACTGAATGGGAAAGTTTAAAGCCTCGGCGCGCGCTAACTTTCATCATGTTGCACAACATGTTGTTCAACATGATGAAAGTTAGCGCGGAACTTTTGTTTAGCAACGTTGTCTGTCGACGCATGATCAGTCGTCGACAACATGTCCCCAGAGGAAATAGTGTGGATTTCAGCGGCGGTGGTTATAATTTTATCGAAAAATGCATCAAATAGAAAAAAACATGCTGTTTTTTTTAATTTATTTTTATATTCTCGGTGAGCAGTATCCCATAAATGTTCATAGTTTTGGTACAGTTCAATTAATTTGAGCACTCGTTCAATACACCACAAGGACGGGCACCACAAGGCTTCATTCTGCCGGAAAACTCGCGCTGGTGGCGGCGTCTGTATTCTTCTACAGGAACACATAGAGTGCTTAGAGAGAAGTGATATAACAGACATGTCAATTGAATATGTGATAGAAGTGTGTGCAATAGAGTTACCAATAGAGAATTTACTATTAATAATTATTTACTGGAATAGGAGAGAGGAAACTATATTTTATAAACAATTAAAACAAATATTAGATTATTTAAATAAGAAAGACTCCAGACTGAATATTGTTATAGGAGGAGATTTTAATATAAATATATTGGATAGTAGCTTGAAAACAAACCAATTTTTAGATCTCATGTTAGAATTTAATTTTGTACAGCATATAAAAGTACCAACGCGAGTGACCCAAACCACCTCAACGTGTCTAGATCTAATTTTTACAAATTGCAATATAAAATCACGCACCACTGTGGAAGAGTTGGGGTTCTCTGACCATAGTAGTACAATAATAAAACTGGCTGTACCCAAGCAAACTAGACAGATAGTCTGGTGCGTTGAAAAGAGGCTGTTTAATAGTAAAAACATACAAAGTTTCAAATCTAAACTAAAAGAAATAAAATGGAACGATATAATAAAGCACGGTAGGGACATTGATGAAAACTATAAATCATTTAACGATACACTTACGGACATACTTAATCAATGCATACCAAAAACAAAATTAAAGCTAAAAACAAACTATAAAAAACATTGGCTAACAAAAGGCATCAAAATTTCTTGTAAAAATAAAAGGCTTGAAAAAATACTCTCCATTAAAACAAATAACCCTTTAATTAAACAACATTACAAAATATATGAAAAAACTTTAAAACAAATAGTAAAAAAAGCTAAAAAACTGCAGTACATAAATAAATTAATGAAATCTAATAACAAAGTAAAGACTATGTGGAAAATTATAAACGAACGAACGAATAAAAAAGTAAAAAAGGCAAAAAAAAACATAACGCTACACCTAAATGACAAAGCTATCTCGGACCCAAAGCAGACAGCAAACATATTTAATAACTTCTTTGCGTCCATCGGAGAAGGAAACGTGCAAACCCCCGGCAAAGAACCGCGAAACATCTCTGTGGTCCACCGCACAGAAAATACCATGTTCCTAAGTTCAGCAGGTCCCAGTGAAATAAATTTAATATTAAAAAGCCTTAAAAACAAAAACAGCTATGGAATAGACGAAATACCACCAACCCTAGTCAAACAGTGTGCAGATGAGCTGACCCTACCCTTCTACTTGCTAGTTAATCAGTCTTTTGAGGAAGGAAGATTTCCAAACTACCTAAAAAAAGCCATTATAAAGCCAATTCATAAAAAAGACTCAAAAACCGACCCCTCTAATTACCGCCCTATTGCTCTTTTACCTACAGCCTCGAAAATATTCGAGAAAGCGATGTGTAATCGCGTATATTCGTTTTGCGAAAAATATAAAATTTTTAATGAATCCCAGAATGGTTTCCGAAAAAACCACTCTACAGTTCTAGCAGTATATAATTTTATCCAGGAAGCTATTAATATAATTGATAAGAAAAAATATGCCGTAGGTATACTGCTAGACATGACAAAAGCTTACGATAAAGTGCAATTTGACATCCTACTTAAAAAGTTACAAGGAATAGGGATCCGCGGAAAGTCTTACGAATGGTTCAAATCATATTTAGAAAATAGAGAACACCAAGTCGAAGTAGAATATTACAACGAACACGCAAAACAAATTCAATACATTCGTTCGGATAGCAAGCAAATTAACGCCTCAATCCCCCAAGGGAGTGTTATTGGATGCCTACTATTTATCATCTATATAAATGACCTCCCTACAATCATAAATGAGTCATGTGTTCTGTTTGCCGACGATATCTCAGTATTAACTTCTTGTCACGATAATACCAACTTAACTGAAACACTTACAGGTATACTCAACAAAATTATAACTTGGATGACAGAACATAACCTTGAACTAAATTTCAAAAAAACTAAAATCATATCCTCCTATCCACATCAGAAAACTCCATTAGACATAACATTTATTTACAATGACGAAAAAATAGAAACAGTAAAAGAATTCAACCTACTCGGCTTATCCATAGATACACATTTAAATTGGAAATCGCATATTAAAAAAATCAGGACAAAGTTGTCAAAATTTGCCTATGCCCTCCGTGAAATAAAAAAATCGACTAATCTCCCTACTGCTCTGGTTACGTACTACGCCTATGCATACGCATGGTTAAGCTACGGCGTAATATTATGGGGAAATAGCACAGACGCACCAACATTTTTCACACTACAAAAACGACTGATTAGAATACTAGCCAATATAGAAAACACAGACAGCTGCAAACCCTATTTTCAAGAATATAAACTTCTAACCCTACCTTGTATATATATCTTGGAAATTTGTAAATTTGTTAAAAATAATGAAAAACTCTTTACAACACGTGAAAACATACAGACTCACTACACACTACGACACAAAAACAGACTTAACCAGCCAGGCTCTAAGCTAAAAATACACTCCACAAG
Source organism: Cosmia pyralina (assembly GCA_946251885.1). Taxonomy (NCBI): domain Eukaryota; kingdom Metazoa; phylum Arthropoda; class Insecta; order Lepidoptera; family Noctuidae; genus Cosmia; species Cosmia pyralina. Next base: position 4,295,347 of record OX276368.1, on the reverse strand, counting down.
CACTTTAGTCATGTCAGTTAAAATATATAATAAATTACCAGATGACATCAAAAATGAACAAAAATTTAATATCTTTATAAATAAACTAAAACAATTTCTAATCAGTAAATGTTATTATAATGTGCATGAATATTTAAATGATAAATTTAATAAATAAATAAAAATACCAAAAAAACGCAATACTAGTATATAATACCAATAATAATAAATGTATAAATTAAATAAATATTAATGCATAAATTAAATATATAAGTTGTACAAATTATATGATACAATTAGTAGTTAAGTCCACCTACCTACACAAAACGAAAAGTATTTTATTATTGAAGTTGTAAACAAATATTTATAGTAGCCCTCCTCCTAATTTTTAATTTTTATGTTGTTATGCCCGACAGGGCCCACAATGCTCCAAAATTTTGTATGTAATTTTTATGTACCTACCACCTAAGTTCACATTGTGGAATGCAATAAACGTATTGAGTATTGAGTATTGAGTATTGAGACGCGCGCGTGCGCGTCACATCTCCACTTGACAACATTTGATGATCAACAGCATGTCGCGCGCTGTTGTGCAACATTACCTAACATGTTGAGTGTTGTGAGTCAATTGTTGCCTAGTGGATACGAGGCTTAACACAAATGTTTTATTTCATCATCTGCCTAGCCTTTTTAAGCGACTTCATTAACCGACGTCAAAAAGGAGACTTTTTAAATGTATGTATGTATGTTTGTCCGCGATTTTCTCAAAAATTAATAAACCGATTTTGATGATTTTTTCACTAACGTGATCTGCATACTTTCAGGAAGGTTTTAGTATAAATATTATGTAATTATTCTTCTGTACGAAGTTATATGCATAAATGCACTGTATCTCCGGCATATCTAAGCGGATTTTGAGGATTCTTTTTTTTTTTGGTTCGAATTGGGCTTGGGTAATTGTATATTCAATTAAAAATGGAAAAATAAATTTACTTTAAAACAAGTAAAAACCAACTTCAAAACCAAAAACTAATAAAATAACTTTAACACAACAGCTTCTGAAGTCGGTGTCACTTTAGCTTGACACCGACTTCAGAAGCTGCTAAGTGTTTTATGAAAGTTATTTTATTCGTTTTTGGTTTGAAGTTGGTTTTTACTTTTTTAAAGTAAATTTTCCCAACTATGTTGGGGTCAGCTTCCAGTCTAACCGGATGCAGCTGAATACTAGTATATTACATGGAGCGACTGCTTATCTGACCTCCACAACCCAGTTACTTGGTTGTCAGACTTTCGGACTTCTGACGACCCGTAAAAACTATCAAAGATCCACGAATGACAGCTGGAACAGAATGTTTTATTTATCAATATAAATAAAATATGACTCGCCATTCACTGCTTTTGTGTTTGGAAAATCCAACTACCCGACTATTCAAATAAATGAACGAAATGAATATTGTTGAATTAATAAATATAGAGCGGTAGTGAAAATGATAGTGTTGCTATAAAAATATTTTACCGGCATCCATCTCCTTAAACCTGAATAAAGCAAGATAGAATAGAAAATAATAGAATAGAATATTCTTTAGTAGCTTTTTAGGGTTCCGTACCTCCAAAGGAAAAAACGGAACCCTTATAGGATCACTCGTGTGTCTGTCTGTCTGACTGTCTGTCTGTCTGTCTGTCCGTCTGTCCCTCTGTCACAGCCAATTTGCTCCGAATCTAATAAACCGATTAAGTTGAAATTTGGTACACGTATGAATTTCTGTGACCCAAAAACGGACGGGTAAAGTAAATAAATGAATTTTGAATATAGACGTCACTTTTGGGGGGGCAAATAAGAAAATTAAAAAAAAGGTTTGCAAACTACACCATGTGGGATGTCAAATGAAAGGGATTACTATGAGGGTCTCAAATATGTTTATTTTATAATTTTAAAATAAATTGTTTTAAAGTTATTTAAGAAAATAGACGAAAATTGACCATTCCCCCGCCTTATCTCCGGAACTACTGAGCCTAAAATTTTGAAAAAAAATACAGAAAATAGATCTTTACCCGTAAATTACAGGAAAACCTATAAGAAGTCTGTGGATTAAACATAACATGGTAAATCTATCAATATTGTGAGTACATACTTACATTTACAGTTGGAATGTATGGGAGAACATGCTTTTCAACTACAATGTTAAGTTTGTTCTTAAGATAAATTCATCCCGACTACGGAACCCTTCATTGTGCGTGGTCCGACACGCACTTGGCCGGTTTTTGCTAGAAAATATCCCACAGGAACGTGCTACCGGGATTAAGAACTCTATGTTTTAATCCCGGTTATAAACTATCGTGTCCATCCAAATCCGTTCGGCCGTTTTTGCGCTAGTCCTGAACATACATCCAGAAAAACAGACAAAAATTCTAAAAAGTATATTTTCGGCATCAGACTCTTTTCCACAGGTCGTAGCAAATACTTTTTTCAAAAATATTCAATGAACAGTTTTGGATGGACTGTGTGAAAGATGACATGGCTAGAAAGGGGGTGACTACCGAGATGACGACTATTAAGTATGGAAGAAAGGGACATGTTGCGCCAATCCCAAATAGATTGGGATAAGGGTAGGAAGTGATGATTTAATGCACAGCTTTGACTTTGCTAATAAAAATAATCTCTATGATCTGTTAGTAAACAAGTGTTACTACTCTATAAATGACTTCCTATCACTGACAAATCACTGCTCCAATACAGTTCCCATCAGTCATGATGCGTTTAGTGGCCCACTGATGTGTTCATACCTAATTTGTTCCATCTTTTTTTTGTGTTTTTTATGTAAACCTTAATAATTTGTGACAATATTGTAAATTAAATTTTCTATGTAACTATTGTATGCCCTAAGGACGGGACATTTATTTATTTATCTACTTACATTTACCATCACAGGATAACCCAATGCGGTACATGCGATTATCCTAAACGTAATCTAAGCTAATTCGTTCTTAATCTGTTCAATTTCGTGACAATGGTGCCGATTCTCTTGTGAACGCACTAAACTAAAATTAGAGAATCGCTATCTTTTACTAACAGGCAGCGCGAGAAAAGGACGGCTATAGCTATGAACTAAGTTGGAGATGTCAAACTAGTTCACGCCTTGCGCTTCACCGTGTTTTTTAGTCGACATGTTTTTACGTGTCGTCTAAGTGTCTATGGAAAAATTAGTTCTAACTAATTTGACAGCTCTAATTTACTTTTGTCCCTTTCTTGTCATAATAGAGAGAAAAAGTTACCAATAGCCTAAATTATGTTTAGTTGTGTGCACAACAGAATCGGCACCAATATACAATTTTGTGTTGGTGTGTTACATTGTAGGCGTATTACAAAATGAAGTACTAAACTCGTATGTAAAATTGAACATGAAGCAATTCACATACAAATATACCCTGCCTAGATATCTCTTTTGTTTACTGTACCTACCTATGATCCACAATATAGATATTGATTGATTACTATTTTAGTACATATGCTTATATTATGCGCGACTAACGAGATGTAAGGTCGTAGGTTCAGACCCTGACAGGCGCTTTACTTTAACACAAGGCAGATGTGAGTGGAAACGCCATATGAAGACAAATAGTGACCTTATTGCTGATGTTCTTCTCTTGGTGGTGAGGAGCTTGTGGCTAAGTAAAAACAGCCACACGGGTCGCTATGCTTGCCGGGGTTAGTCCGTGGATGAGTGACCATCTTTACATTCCGAGACTCCCCCGTGCCTCGGAAAGCACGTTAAGCCGTTGGTCCCAGCTGTCATTCTTGGATCTTTGACAGTCGTTACGGGTCGTCAAAAGCCCGAAAGTCTGACAAACCAGTCTTACCAAGGAGTATCGTATTACCCAGTTACTGGGTTGTGGAAGCCAGTTACAGTCTTGTCCGCTGCATCCGGTTAGACTGAAAGCCGACGCTAACAAGCCAAGGCAGATTGTTTGGTGATGTTCTTCAGAAAGGTCAGGTGCGTAGTACTCGCAACCGACGTGCGTGTATGACCAGATGTATGAACGAAAACGAGGCAGAAGGGGTATGTAAGGATCGTAGCAGGTGTTGTTCTGTTGTTTCTGCCTACTCCTATGGGAAGAAGTGAATAGATGTAGATTGCCTCCATAACATAAAGCTGTTTGCTTGCATACCAACTTTCTTTGTTGACGATCCTTACCCGGACAAACATCCGCTTTCCAGGCTTCATTCTTAAATCTATTTATACACAGCCGACTGCCGCTTGGTTTTATCGTAAGATGGATCACTGGATGGAAGGATGGAATAATTTAAATACCGCCCACAGATAATAAAAACCGTGATCGAATATTCTACAGAAGCTACCTTAACGTATAATCACTCTGCCTAGCCTTTTCCCAACTATGTTAGGGTCAGCTTTCAGTCTAGCAAGATGGAACTGAATACCAGTATTAGGGTTACGTACCAAAATAGTAAAAATGAACCCTTATGATGTGACTTAGTCTGCCTGTCCGTCTGTCACAGCTGTATATCTCAAGAACTAATAATGCTATCAATTTGAAAGGAACAGTTTTAGATGACGTTTGTCCAACTATTTTGCAAAGAAAAAAGATATAAAAATATATTCTTTTTTTGCAATAGTGGTTGAAGAACACATGAAAGGTAGTCTTCCTATCAAGTCAAGCGTACCGACCGGAGAGATGGGCAAAGATTGTCACCCACTGGACGCCTGAGGGAGGACATCGCCGTCGAGGCAGGCCACGGCGAAGGTGGTGTGACGATCTGATAAGGTTTGCAGGGCCAACATGGCCAGAGATCGCACAAGACAGGGAGGTGTGGAAGGAAAAAGGGGAGGCCTTTGCCCAGCAGTGGGACACAATGTAGGCTAATAAAAAAAAAAGCAGTGGTTGAAAATTCGAAGTGGGGCTATTAGAGTATGTGAGGTTGTGAGGTATCATATGAAAGAGCGCTGTTTACACATTCTCAAACATTTTTTTTCTTTTTTTAGGCAGCATGTTTTTTGACTTTTAATAAAAATAAAAAAAAAATACCGGACCGTTTATCGTAGCTACTTATTTTAAGGCATGTAGCTTGTATGTAGCTTCCAGATTAAACCCGATACAAACTTTCAAGTCCTTTTTTAACGATAAAAAAATTAAAAGGTAAAAAAATAAAAAAAAAATATATACTCGTTTCTTTTTGGGCTCATAAAAAATAAGGAAGCATTGTAATAATGAAAATGGATTAACTAAATGAGCAAAAAATAAACGTTGCACCGTAATTTTATATCAAACCACGTAATTAATTAACAGATTTAATTGACTGTTGTTTTTGCGGATAGCCAATTAAGTAATATAAATAATAGCGAATAAATTACTGAGTGTTACTGCTGCCCCAGTGGCAATGGCCCTGGCTTACGAATCAACGGTTCATGGATTCAAACCCAGGCGTTTTGCTTTGTATAAATTATTTCATCACCAATCCATCTGCCTAGCCTTTTCCCAACTATGTTGGGGTCGGCTTCTAGTCTAACCGGATGCAGCTGAATACCAGTATTTTACATGGAGCTACTGCCTATCTGACCTCCACAACCCAGTAACTGGGTAATACGATACCCTTTGGTAAGACTGGTTGTCAGACTTTCAGGCTTCTGACGACCCGTAACGACTGTCAAAGATCCACGACTGACAGCCGGGACTAACGGCTTAACGTGCTTTGCGAGGCACGGAGGTACGAGGCAACCACATTCATACTCAAAACTTGAATACGAAAAGTCCTAAATCTCTAAATAAAAACCTACCTCCTAACTCTACCGATCCTTTTCCAGCTCCCCAAACAAAACTCTTTACCGTATCAAATAACTTTCAACAAAAGAACTCTACGTAGAGTCGCGTCTACAAAATACGACTCTACGTGACGCAATTACTAGATGTTTTAAATAAAAACCTTGTGTACTGTTTTCTTAACGGAATTGCTTTTTCAGATCTACATCACACGAAAAGCGGTGGAGTAGAGCGAACGAGTTTTTAGCTTGAATTTGAACATTATTTTAGACCAAATTTTACGGAGAGGCATCGTGTTATCTAGTAACTGGGTTGTGGAGGTCAGATCAGTTGCACGTAAAATACTGGTATTCAAATGCATGTGGTTAGACTAGAAGCTGACCCCAACATAGTTGGGAGAAGGCTAGGCAGATGCGGATGACTTTAGACCAGTACTAAAAAGATTGTGGAAAAAAAATTGTTGTTTGCTTATTACATTATTACGGCTAAGCAACTAAACAGATTTTTATGAAATTTGATGTGTGGATAGTTTATACTATGGGGCATAATATAAGTATGCTTAAAAAAAACACTAACCCTCTAGGAAGGAGTGAAATGGGAGATTAAAATTAGTATGGGAAAATCCGAAATTCATGCAGACGAAGTCACGGGAAAAGTGATAGTACAATAATTACCTTACTAAGGTCAAACTAAGGCCTTAAAGACCTTAAAATAAACTAGTAGTAACCCTAGCCCTGACGAAAACTATAACCATTTACAAGCAAAACTTAATTCAAATGTAAGTAATAAGATGCTACGGCGTAGCGCTACGCCGTAGACAAGCTACGCCGTTATTATGGAGTAGTAATATTTAATTTAATGTTATGTTTAAGTAATGTGTTTTAGTGTTAATAACTTATGATTATTAACTATGGTTAATAGTGGTTAATAAAATATGCTGTGAGGTTTGGAATTGGATGGGTGACCGCAATTTTAGTCAACAGAAAGTAAACAAAAAATATTTGTTTTATCACAGAAAGAAGTGAATATTTTTTTTTTATTTAATATTTTGTGTCAGTCACCTATCCTAATTTTAACGGGGGCAGTGTTGTTTAACCTAATCAAACAGCCAAACTGACTCGAGAAGCTTTAATGTAAATAATCAAATACAAAATAAAATATTTTCCAATTTATTTTAAATAAAATTCTTATTCAACAAGTGTTTCTCAAATCTAGATAAGAATGGCGTTTCCTGTTTGAACCCCTACATCTTGATGAGACTGGTATTTTCCATTTGACAAAAGAAACTTTAAGGTTTTTCTTTTAAAACCTCAGAAATTTTAAGTCAAGTAAAAAGTAGCCGAAGTTATTAAATAAAATAAGTTATTAAATGTTACTATAACATTATTTTCCCTTTTTTCTTTCTTTTGTTTTTTGTGTTTCACGAACTGTGTCCAAATAAACATTTTTCTTTCTTTCTTAGTTTAACAAACATTAAAAGGGGACAGTTATATTTTTTGTGTTTGAAAATTGTCGAAAATTCATTATTCATGAAATAATTGTTTTAAAGATAAGTCGTTATATTATCCTTATGATGTACCCAATCACATCTTAAAATATTTTATACCGCAAAAGTCGGAGCATTTATTTAAAATAAACCCAATATCATCATCATTCATTTACTTTACATCAAAACCATCTTTTCATCATATTTATGTTTCTTTTTTTTTTTCATTTACTTTTGAATAGTATAAGAGTAATATTTATTTATAGTGAATATACAAGGTGTAATTTAAATACCTAACTAACAAAAAACTTTTACTGTGGGACCAAACCTGAAATCGCGGAAAAAAAATCGACTGTTACACATAATTTTTAAATTCTATTTTTTGTTGTATACAGGGTTACCTGTAATTCGACGTATTCCTTGCAGGACGTCACAGTAGGGTTAAAATGAAACAAATTAAGCCACCAAATCTTCTACTGAAATTCAATAGCTTTTGAGTTAGTTAGATTTGTAGTTTTTTTATGAAAAATACAATTAAAAAATGATTTACGGCGCGACTTTACTGGAATTTAAGTTGCTGTCATAGCTGACGCCGTAGCAGATCTTTGTTAAAAATCAAAAGTTGAAAAATGCCTATAACGCTTTGGCAAAGATCACTAATTAAACATTTTATATTTTATTAATTTATATTTTTCTTGGACAAAAATTACAAAAAAAATACTGAATTTCGGTAGAACATTTGGTGGCTTATTTTGTTGCATTTTAACCTTTCTATGACGTCCTGCAAGGAATATGTCGAATTACAAGTAAACCTGTATACAAGGTATTTAAAAATATATTAATCTTATAATTTCAAGTCTTTAGCTTTTAAAGCTTCCCTGCTAATATGAATTCTATGTATATTTGAAAGTATATAAACGATTACAAGTTGGAAAATTTTGACAAGGCCGAGAGTAGAGCACTTTCACATACTGAAGCACGTCACACAATTGTGAGGCGTACAATAATGTAGTAATACCAACATGAAATGTGTAAGTTTGCAAGACCCTTGGTTAAGATAATATACACAACTGTTAACTTATCTTTTATGTACTTAATCCTTTTATGGAAAGATAACCCTTTTAGCTCTAGCGTTTTCTCAACTATGTCGGGGTCGACTTTGGACTAACTAACCACACTTTGGAACCTCACGATAACGTTGTTGACGATTCAAGTCTTATGTTATCAGGCCAGCACCCTAATTGCGTAACACACTATCAACCGGGATCTGAATCATTTTGAAACAAATTGCTAATCCATTACTTAGTATGTTCGAAAAAATGTTCTGCTCACTAACGTAAATAACGCAATGAATGTTGTTGAACTGTCAAAATAATCGTCGTTCGTCGGTATAATTATAGTGTTTTTTTTCTTATAAATATGTACTTTTTATTATTTTCTTATTTAACATGCGTTCGCTGTCATACTTCAATGTTATTTCGTGGACAATAGTGTGGGTTATACGTTTTTTTTCGATTGTATAATAACTACTTTGTTAATGCTGTAATGTATAACTGTTTTTTGTCCCAAATAAATAAAATAAAATAAAATAAAATGAAACCGATCCCGACTGACAGTGTTTTGTTGTCTGACGCAATTGCCCCGCTGCTGTTTTATCGAAAGAGTTAGGCAAGGGTGATTACTTATCTATTAAAACACCAGCGAAACACAATCTGATTAATGACTCATGGCACATGACTGACCTATTCAAGTTTACCCCTATGTCACGAGCTGCACGTGTTGCTTTAGAATATGAATAATTTATTTGTGACTAATCAGACAGGCAATGTATTGAATTAATAGATGCTGTGAGCGTCCATGTTTTGCCAATAACGGCGTACAAATTTTGTAGGTATAAAAAATTACGATTACGAGTAATTGCATTTTACATATAGTCATTCTTATTACAGTATCGGAGGATATTTGTGAGCAAAACCTGCCGAGATTCAATTCAAAGGCAATATCCCAGCTAGGTTGGGGTCGGCTTCCAGTCTGAAGATGCAGCTGAATACCAGTATTTTACATGGAGCGACTGCCTATCTGACCTCCATAACCCAGTTACTGGGTAATACGATATCCCTTGGTAAGATTGCGACCTGTAACGACTGTCAAAGATCCACGAATGACAGCCGGGACCAACGGCTTAACGTGCTTTCCGAGGCACGGAGGAGTCTTGGTATGTAAAGATCACACATCCAGTGACCAACTCCAGCAAGCGTAGCTTAACCTGATGGATCGACCCGTGCGGCTGTTATTACTTATATAGGTTTTTACTATAATTTAGCATATTTATTCCGAAAGGTTTGTGTGTAATAGGCACACAAACACACAGCACATAAATCTCCAGTAGGTACATATTGCCATTGCACCCATGTGAAACAAGAGCGAGTCACTAGTTTTGGTATAAAAACCGGCCAAGTGCGAGCTGGACTCGCACACGATAGTTTCCGTACCACCGTACAATATTTAACACTACATATTAAAAAAATACTTCATTTTCAAAAAACACGTTTCTTTTATGGGGACCCCCTTTAATTTTTAACTTTATTTTATTTTTATTAGAATTAGAATTATTTATTTGTAAATCATAGGTTAAAGGTTAAGGTCTTATATAATAATTATAATTATGCTGCGCTATGTTTTGTCATTGAGAGGAGCTCGTGGCTAAGTAATAACAGCCGCACGGGTCGATCCATCAGGTTAAGCTACGCTTGCCGGGGTTGGTCCGTGGATGGGTGACCATCTTTACATACCGAGACTCCTCCGTGCCTCGGAAGGCACGTTAAGCCGTTGGTCCCGGCTGTCATTCGTGGATCTTTGACAGTCGTTACGGGTCGTCAGAAGTCCGAAAGTCTGACAATCAGTCTTGCCAAGGGGTATCGTATTACCCAGTTAATGGGTTGTGGAGGTCAGATAGGCAGTCGCTCCATGTAAAATAATGGTATTCAGCTGCATCCGGTTAGACTGGAAGCCGACCCCAACATAGTTGGGAAAAGGCTAGGTAGATTAATATGTTTTGTCATTGACGACATACAAATTTCAGTGAAGACTTTAAAAAATAAAAACAAACGAAACTTACTAAGTTTAAAAACAAACAGTAAAAAAAAATAATAATATCAAAACAAAAGAAAATACATGCATGCAATGTTAGATTAATAAAAAGGTACAGTAGTTCTAGTGTTTTATCATTTAAATAATCATCTAGGGCTTAGTAACATTTCTCAAATAATAATTTCTGAAAACACTTTTTGAATTTATTTAATGGCATCTTAAGACATCGGGTATTTTAGTATAAATTTTGGGAGCAACACCAAAGAAGCTCTTTCTCATTAATGCTGTATTGCATTTTGTCGTACATAATTGATTTTTATATTGAGTATGGATTGGGGTCTTCACTTCATTATTCACACAATCTGTGAAAATTACAACCTATTACGGTTCATGTGATACAGCCCGCTGATAGGCAAATGGATGGACAGCGGATGCTTAGTAATAGATGTTCATTTGGATCCCTACGGGTACGAAACCCTGAAAAACTTTTTTACAAAAAAATACAACCGACTTCCAAAAACCACACTACAAAGTGAAAAATAACTTTAATTTCGGAAGTCGGTGTCGGTGTTAAATGTATTTTCGTTTTTTACCACCGACTTCCGAAATTAAAGTTATTTTTCACTTTGTAGTGTTGTTTTTGGAAGTCGGTTGTATTTTTTTGTAAAAGAGTTTTTATTTTTCACTTTTTAGTTGTGTACCTACCCCACACAAATTCTAATACCACTATATGCAAAACAAACTAAAACATCATCCATATAAAAGTGGGGAAAAAATACGTATTATTGAAGCTAACTCAAAAACTACCAAAGCAAAGTTAATCAATTTTATATGGGACTAACTGTGATGTATATATACCCTCTCGAATAAAATAAAAAAAATCTAAATCGGCCAAGCCATCTTCGAGTAATCGAGAAAAAGGTTCCGACGAATTTCAGAACCTCCTCCTTTTTGAAGTCGGTTAAAAAGTAACGTACCTATTTTTTCATGAAGTGTTCAGAAAACACAATTCACATTATTAAATTTATTTTAAGGCAAGTGTTATGTAACTAATATTTTTATACCAGTAACAATGGGGCTCGTGTTTAAGTAATAACAGCCACACGGGTTAATCATCGTTAAGCTACACTTGCCGAGGCTTGTCTGTGGATGGTTGACAATCCATCACATATCGAGACCACTCCGTGGAGATGATGTTTGAAAATCGTAAATGAATAGTAAAAAACCCAGTAAATCGAGATCAGGATAGGCAATCTAGTTGCTTCATGTAAAATGCAGGCATTCCGCTGCATCCAATCAGACTGGAAGCCGACCCCAATATAGTTGAGAAAAGGTTGAGAGACATTCTTTAAACATCACTTCGAAATTCGAACGGTGTCTCGTCGTAAATCCGCGATGTTTTGCGCTCACTTGAGTGAGGTTCTAAGTGAACTTTACAGAATAACACTAAAAGTCTTATTCTGTAATTCTTTGCATATTTTGACTATTATTTCTTGAAAGTGTTTTCAGAAGCCAGAGGTTGATTTTCGATTATCTTGGAACCGCCTAAAACAATAGTACCTACATAGTTTGTTGGTTTTGGTATTATTTTGTTTCAACTAGGACTGTCATAATAACTTGTACTTTAAAAATAAGTATTATTTGCTCAAACAATGTCCCACCTTTAGATTTATATAGGCGCCTCCCAAAATTTAAGATCCCTCTTCCGATTAATTTCCCTTCTTTACTAACATACTCCTCTCCAGATCTGCATGTGGCGCTGATGACTTTCATCCGTCACAATAATATAAAATTATGAATTTCTCTTGTGTTGGTGTGGTATGCGTGTATTTTATGTTTTAACAATTATAATGTTTATTTATCTTTATTATTTGTTTGTTTCAGTCCCGTACTAATCCAGCAAGTTCTAATATATTGTAACAACTGGATCAATCAAATATTTTTTTTTTCTGTGCTCTCTCATACACACTTGTTTTTCTAGCTCACTTTAGACATTGGCAGAACAGTCGATATCGGCTTTGCTTGCCATTAATTAAAAATAGAATAAAATAATAAGTATTATTATTGTAAATTAAGAAAACAATTAGTTAGAAAGTGAACATTAAAAAGGTGTAAAAAATTACAAAAAAAAAAAAAAAAACATATTTTTACCGATTTCTTTATGAGATTACTACTAAAATTATATAAATATATTTTTTACTGTTTTAAATAAGTACCTATACAGATTTTTCTGAAGAAACAGAACATTTAAGATGTGTTTTTCGTGGCGTAATTACGTATTCAAAGTGTAATAAACAACTATTTTGAGAGAAAACCCATTTTTGTTTTAAACCAATTTTCTTGAAACGATTTTATTTTCATTCAACAACACACCACACAACAAATATCTTAAATTCCTTTCCAAAGTTATTTCAGAAAACATTTCACCTATACGTAGAAACAAAAACGGATAAAAACGGATCACATACACCTTTTATCTAAAAAACAAAACGAGAAAATATCCACAGACAGCGGAGCTCAATGACCTTGAAAAGCTTACCTTTGCCTCGTATCTTTAAAAAAAACTACACTTGTCACTCACTCGCGAAAGAGGTGTAAGTCCTTAATATTTTTTTAATTAGTTATGGTACGTTTGTATATTGTTTTTTATTTAATTCTTTTATTTGCGGGCAGGGATGCGACCGCTCGCGTCGCGCTCGCCAAATCGACTGAGCCAGTAAGGGTTTGTGGAGTTTATGTATACTCAGGGAGTATAGGTATGTTTTGAACGTCGGCTGTGAAAGTGGGGTAAGAGGGAAATTGGGTTTTCAGTTTCAAAAGGGAACTATTTTGTGAGAGTGTTTAATGAGATAGCTGAGTAGATTTTGTGGGGTAGTAAAGGTTAATGAGGATGTTATTTTTTATAGCGTATTACTTATTATGATACGCCATTAAGTATTATTAAAAAATATAAATTGAATTATTATTAATCAGGTCGTAGGTTCGAACCCTAATAGGTGCTTTACTTTTTATAAATTATTACATTACGAGTACCACTCCTGTCCCTACTGAATTTCTGTAGAACATTTAGTGGCTTAATTTGTTGCATTTTAACCCTACAAGGGATACGTTGAGTTACCAGTAACCCTGTATATTGCAGAATCACGAGACATTAGCACAGTGCCAGTTTTCTAAAGGAGCTCTCTGTTAGGTGTTATCCTGTTTATTATTATTTATTATAATAGATTATTATTCGAACTGCCTCATTGGTGTAGTGGTCGCAAGCTCTACTACTGAGCATGAGCATTTTTATATTCTGAATTTTTCTAAGCCTGTATTAACTGTAAGTACAGTTTTCAAACTGATATTTATGTATCAGTCAAACTATGTACCAGACAATATAATTTTCAATTTTCTCCAGTTCCATATTTTTTTTTTTTACAAACACAATACTTAATAAGTAAATTTGTTAATTTTTCTTTTAATTTTGTAGGTTCTTCTTTTACCTGATTGCGATTTCAGACTTATGTTATGTAATATCTTGACTAACCATTTTGTAAATTAACATGCACTATCGAATAGAGCCGGGTGATCTGTAACTCAGGGAGGAGCTCGTGGCTAAGTAATAACAGCCGCACGGGTCGATCCATCAGGTTAAGCTACGCTTGACGGGGTTGGTACTGACCAACCCCGTCAAGCGTAGCTTAACCTGATGGATCGACCCGTGCGGCTGTCCCCATCCACTGGGATGGGTGAACATCTTTACATACCGAGACTCCTCCGTGCCTCGGAAAGCACGTTAAGCCGTTGGTCCCGGCTGTCATTCGTGGATCTTTGACAGTCGTTACGGGTCGTCAGAAGCCCGAAAGTCTGAGTACCAGTCTTACCAAGGGGTATCGTATTACCCAGTGAATGGGTTGTGGAGGTCAGATAAGCAGTCGCTCCATGTAAAATACTGGTATTCCGCTGCATCCGGTTAGACAGGAAGCCGACCCCAACATAGTTGGGAAAAGGCTAGGCAGATTGATTGATCTGTAACTCAGGGCCCTCCTACTTCAGACACCTTTGTCTATTTAAGATTGTGCATTTAATAACTAGTGCCTGTAATACTGATATTGAGATAAATAAAGATTTATGATTATGATTATTATTATGAGGTCCTAGGTTCGATTCCCGGGTCGGACAAAGTATTTTCCATGAAGAATTTCTCAATAGCAGCCCGCAGTCTGGATATCTGCACGGTTGATGGCAATAGGCTCAACCCCTATTACATGGGTTTTAAACATAATTGACGAAATGTGTGTGTACTTTAGATATACCTCAGTCCAACCCTTCTGGGATTACAGGTATGAAGTTTTAATTTCTCCTTTTTATTTTATTTTTTTTAGTTTTTTTTTTTTTATTTATGTCAAATTTGACAGTAACTGTAACGCTGAGGAGAGCGCGGAAGAGGAAGAGGAGCTCGTGGCTCAGTAATAGCAGCCGCACGGCTCGATCCATCAGGGTAACGCTACGCTTGCCAGGGTTGGTCCGTGGGTGGATCTTTACATAACGAGAGACCTCCGTGCCTCGGAAAGCACGTTAAGCCGTTGGTCCCGGCTGTCATTCGTGGATCTGTGACAGTCGTTATGGGTCATCAGAAGCTCGAAAGTCTGACTACCAGTCTTACCAAGGGGTATCGTATTACCCAGTAACTGGGTTGTGGAGGTCAGATAGGCAGTCGCTCCATGTAAAATACTGGTATTCAACTGCATCCGATTAGACAGGAAGCCGACCCCAACATAGTTGGGAAAAGGCTAGGCAGGTTGATTGATCTGTAACTCAGGGCCCTCCTACTTCAAGACAAGACCAAGAGGTATCGTGTTTCCCAGTTACTGGGTTGTGGAGATCACATAGGCAGTTACTCCATGTGAAATACTGGTATTCAGCTGCATCTGGTTAGACTGGAAGCCGAGCAGGCCTAGCAGACTGTACATTTGTTGACTATTTTCTATTTTGTTAAGTACCTGGTAATTGTTGAAAGGCCTACATTGTCCTCCCATACCTATTAACACTGTTATTTGCAAATATTGTAAAAGCCAATTATTTTTAAAAGAGTAACTATGGAGTTTCTTGCCGGCTCTTCTCCATAGGAACCGACCCATTTGGAACCGTGCACCTAGCTTCTGACGTTTCATAAGTGCCCATGTAGGTTTATGTGAAATAAAATATTTTGATTTTGATTTTGACCCCAAGGTAGTTGGGAAAAGGCTAGGCAGATGATGATATCCTTGAAGACAAAAAAAAAAAAGATACGAAAAAAAAACTGTATTGACATATGAAAAAAATGTTTTGTCCAAGATAGACAAAACTGTTTCTTGGTCTTATTTTCAACAGTATCTATTTTCTATTTTAACATCCACAACATAAACTCATAACCACCCACTTTTCTAACACAATCGGGTAACCCAAAAAAATCAAAATCAAGTTTATGCAACTTTCGCTTCCAAAGCTAACGCGTCCCCGCAACTGTATCTACGTATACCCGTTGTTATATTTTAACCGTGTGTTTTAAGTTACGCCTGGTTACAACCATCCGTACGTAGCTAGGCTGGCTATTTAGCTTTTGTTGTGAAGCTTATAAAAGAGAGAGAGAGAGTTCTTTAAAATAATCACGAATTAATCATTAATTTATGACGGGACCTTAACTAATATTTTATTATATGTTTCATTTTGACACGTCGCTTCAGCGTGCTTTAAAAAGCACGAAACAAAAATCAAATAATATAAAATGACTAGGTAAATGTTGACTACTCCTGAAACGTCACTTTGACAATGACATTTCTTTGTTTACATTTTTGATCTCGAATTTCTTTTGCGAGTTTATTGTCCGTTTTCGTGTTTGTTGGTGTGACCGCGTTTCTTCTAAACTACGCAGCGGATTTTGATGCGGTGTTCACCAATAATTATTAATATATATAAAGAATTTATTCCGGATGGTTTACGTGTATAATACAATAAAAACCATGCGAAGCAGGGGTGAGTTGCTAGTTTACTGTATTTAGTAGTTCACATGGAACCACACTCAAGTGAGTGCACACAATTCGAAAGCGAACTCATTTGTTTTTAGTTTAAAAAGTAAATCATCGCGGATTCACAATGAGAGACCGTTCGAATTTTGAAAAGATTTTAGAAAATAGTACATTTTGATACAAGTGGAGAATTTTTGTTATTGCATTCGAAGCGGAATTAACACCCGAGCCGTAGGCGAAGTTGTTTTTGAGCCGAGAACTGCAATAACAAATGTCCACGTGTACCAAACGACGTTCTTCAATACACTTTTGAAGAAATAAAATAACATAACGAAAAATATTTTTGTCATGAATTATTAGGAAACTATGATTAAAATTTTCTTTTTTTTTCCGCGCTTTGCTTTCGCCAGGTTGAAGAAGAAGCAAAGGTATAAAGCCGATAAACAGCCTAATATGAAAAATAAAAAAATCATATCATTCACCTCCGAATTGAGACGGTGTGAATAGAGACATTGAACCAATTTGGCCTAAGTATTGGTATAAGTTATCTGTGGCAATTTTTATTCCCGCACACGGGTTGGAAAATGAAAAATTGCACGCGTGTGAAATATATTGCATTGTGAACCTAATCGTAGTGCGATATGAACCAGTTTTCGAGGAAGTGTATTGAAAAAGTATAATAAGCCCACAGAACTATATTCCCAATGCTGAGACACAGTCTTCTTCTCTGTGAGAGGGAGTGGGCTGTAATCCACCACGCGGGCCCAGTGCGGGTTGGTGGATGGTTTTTGTTTTGAATTTTTGGTTCTAAGCCTTTGGGTTTCTTATGAAAGTGGTAAACGGTCACACAATAACTGCTGATCAAAAAATACACAGCATTTTTTAACACCTTACGCTGGGGTACACCATAATAGTAGTTACAGTAAAGATTTATGTCAAATTTGACAGTAAATGTAACGCTGAGGAGAGCGCGGAAGAGGAAGAGGTGCTCGTGGTTAAGTAATGGCTGTTATTACGGTAATAAAACTTCAGTTAAAAAACTGAAAAGCTAAAAACATTTTAAATTAAATAAATGTTGGAGCAGGCGGGACCCATTTAAAAATATAATAAAAATGGTCCCTCCTGCTTCCAACATTTATTTAATTTAAAATGGGCTTGTTTTTAGCTTTTCAGTTTTTTTTAACTGAAGTTTTATTACCGCAGTCGGGTTTTTTAATTTTTTAAATTACTTTTTTTAATTTTTTAGTTTTTATTTATATTAATATTAATTATTATATCTGGGAAGAGGAGCTCGTGGTTAAGTAATAACAGCCGCACGAGTCGATCCATCAGCTTAAGCTACGCTTGCTGGGGGTGGTCCGTGGATGTATGACCATCTTTACATAACGAGACTCATCCGTGCCTCGGAAGGTGCTGGCTGTCATTCGTGGATACTTGACAGTCGTTACGGGTCGTCAAAAGCCCGAAAGTCTGACAACCAGTCTTATTAAGGGTACAGTATTACCCAGTAACTGGGTTGTGGAGGTCAGATGGGCAGTCGCTCCATGCATGGTATTCAGCTGCATCTGGTTAGACTGGAAGCCGACCCCAACATAGTTGGGAAAAGGCTAGGTAAATTGATTTTTTATTTTAGTCCCAAGTAATAGGGGGTGATCCTTTTGCCATTACAAGGACATAAATCCAGACACCAGGCTGCTGCTGATAATTTTCAAAATAAAAACCGGTCACTAGCGAGTCGGACTCGCGCACCGAGGCTTCCGTTCCGATTTCTAAAAAAGTGTGCTATTTAGAGACATCGTTTTATTTTTCCTGTAATCTTTACATAGATTTCTATTTAATTTCAGATTTTTTTGCTATGCAAACTTCGGAGATAAAGGGGTGGGAACGGTATTTTTCTCTTTAATTTTTCATCAAACGTCGAAAACTATGCGGCCTAAAAAAAAGAAAAAAAATGTTTGAGAATGTGCAAACAGCGCTCTTTCATATGATACCCCACATGCCCTAGTAGCCCCACTTCGATTTTTTAAGACCTGTTACAAAAACAAACATACCTACTTATACATATTTTTATTTCTTTCTTATTTGTAAAATAGTTGGCCAAACGTCATTTAAAACTGTTTGCTGTGACAGACGGTCAGACGACGAAGTCGCACCATAAGGGTTCCTTTTTTGACTATTTTGATACGGAACCCTAAAAAGCCCCAATAACACCTATTCCCGTCCTGGAAATCGAACCCAGGATTCCAAGGTCTCAGCAATCACATCTGCGACCACTAGACCACGAAGAATTTAACGACTTTTTTATGCCATCATATAACCATCAAGATTTTTATCGAGTATTTTACACACCAGCGATTTAAGTCGACCTGAGCTGTGTAGATGTCTTGCTCTTGAATTGAAATGGGGTCATTTATCGGCATATTAATTTTATATTTATTACGCCTGATAGTCGATAAAGGGGTAAGCTGAGTTTTTACCTGACTGCGCTAGAAGGAGGGTTATGTTTTGCGAGAGTATGTATGTATAATTGTTTGGCACGCTCTACGGCCTGAATGGCTCGATGGATTTTAGCTTGAGAGGTGTCGTTAGATTCGTATTTACTGTGAGAGTGACACTGGGTATATCAAAATAAAAAAAAACAAAATGGCGGATTTTTGGCGCCAAATGATGTCTTAAAAAATTTTTTTTTCTCTCATAAACTGTCGAGTGGGGTATCAAAATAAAGGGTTTTAAAAGGTGATTACAAAATATATATATAACTTATATGTTTAAAAGTAATTCTTAGTGACAAATCGTAAAAGACTCGTACCAAGAACTAAATCCCCTGCGAAATCTTTAATTCACATTTGTAAACTAAAAAGCTGGATTTTTACCCGACTGCGCCAGATATAATAATTAAAATCAATCGGCCTAGCCTTTTCCCAACTATGTTGGGGTCGGCTTCCAGTCTAACCGGATGCAGCTGAATATCAGTATTTTACATGGAGCGACTGCCTATCTGACCATCACAACCCAGTAACTGTGTAATACGATATCCCTTGGTAAGACTGGTTGTCAGACTTTCGGGCTTCTGACGACCCGTAACGACTGTCAAAGATCCACAAATGACAGCCGGGACCAACGGCTTAACGTGCTTTCCGAGGCACGGAGGGGTCTCGATATGTAAAGATGGTCACCCATCCACTGACCAACCCCGGCAAGCGTAGCTTAACCTGATGGATCGACCCGTGCGGCTGTTATTACTTAGCCACGAGCTCCTCCTCCCAGATATAATAATTAATATTAATATAAATAAAAAATTAAAAATTTAAAAAAGTAATTTAAAAAATTAAAAAAGCCGACTGCGATAATAAAACTTCAGTTAAAAAACTGAAAAGCTAAAAACAAGCCCATTTTAAATTAAATAAATATTGGAAGCAGGAGGGACCATTTTTATTATATTTTTAAATGGGTCCCGCCTGCTCCAACATTTATTTAATTTAAAATGGATTGAAAAGTCATATTGGTAGGTACTTGCCCGGATAAGATTGAGAGGCGAGGCCTTGACCAACACAACCGGCTTTCTCATCTTAATCCATTAAAAAATCAATCTGCCTACCTTTTTCCCAAATTTGTTCCAGTGTAACTGGACGCAGCTGAATACCAGTAAGTATTTTACATGGAGCGACTGCTTATCTGATCTGCACAAACCCAGTTACTGGGTGGATACCCCTTGGTAAGACTGGTTGTCGGACTTTTGGACTTCTGACGACTGTCAAAGATCTACGAATGACACCCGGAAAGCCTTAAAGTGCTTACGCCTTTACTGAATAACAAAGATCTACCAACTGGGATTATGTTAATACGTTGTGTCGGTACGGATATTGCAAGATAATTAAATTTCAAGCTGGCTGCTAGGTATAATGGATTTAACATGTGAGATGAGATTTTCAATTTTTTTATGTTAGGTAATACAAAAGCACCCGTGTATTATAAAGTCGCGTATGTATGTATCAGAGTGTGGTACAGACCATCAAATTGAACAACTTTCTCCATGGGACCATCATCGTAATCGCGAAACAATAATCAGCTATCCCATACATTTGGGTTAAGCAGGTATTGAAGTTTAGTAGGGGTAGAACAGTGATAGCCCAGTGCCGCGACTTACGAGTTGTAGGTCGAAGGTTTGGACCCAGACAGGCGCTATACTTTGTGTACCTAAATTATTTCATCACCACTGCTCTCAAACTAACCGATTGGAGCTGAATATCAATATTTTACATCAAGCGAATGTCTATTTATGACCTCCACAACCCAATTACTGGGCAGCATGATACAATCACCCTTGATAAAACTCTTTGTCATCTTTTCGGGCTTCTCGACCCGAAAGGACGTAAGAACAATTTTGGCGATTTTACGATCCCCCACCCCTCTTGGTGACATGTCGTGAGATTTGGCTCGATTTGGCCCCCCTAATTTCACGTGAGATTTTTGTAAAATGCGTATTTTTTAGTGTAAATACGTTAATCTGTGCTTAATTGCGTTAGATTTATTTAAATAAACATAATTTTCTTAAGTAATTATTTTTATAAGACTTATTTTTTATAATAATTACCCAATTTTACATTGTTTCATGCGAAAAAAAATACGTGATATTTGCCGAGACTTCCCTCTCCCCCACGTGAGATTGGGTGAGATGTAGCTTGACCCCTCCCCCCCCCCCCCCTAAACCCTTCGCGTAATTAATGAATGCCTTGATCCTTGCGAGCGAGACCTCAATATTTCAAAAAGTTCGTTCCCAATTACAAAAAAGCTTGAAAGTTTTCTAACAGAGGATCGGAATCTAATTATCGTGAGGTACCGCGTCGGTACTGGTAGAGGTAGCGGTGAAAATTACCTATAAAATACCGCTGTTACCGCATGCCACTGGGGCGTTTGAATGGGCGAGTGGACTTGCCCACGTTTTTTACGCCAAAAGTTTTCATTGGTAGGTTTTCTATTCTATTCTATTCTTAATAAATGGCAAGCAAAGCCGATGTCGACTATTCTGCCAATGTCTAAAGTGAGCTAGAAAAACAAGTGTGTATGAGAGAACAAAAAAAAAAAAAAAAAAAAAATTATTATTATTATTTGGTTGATCCAGTTGATACATTAAATAACTTGTTGGATTAGTACGGGACTGAAACAAACAAAAAATAGAGATAAATAAATATTATAATTGTTAAAACATAAAATACACGCATACCACACCAACACAAACGGAGTAATTCATAACTTTATATTATTGTGACGGATGAAGGTCATCAGCGCCACATGTAGATCTGGAGAGGAGTGTGTTAGCAAAGAAGGAAAATTAATCGGAAGAGGAATCTTGAATTTTTGGAGACGTCTATATAAATCTAAAGGTGGGACATTGTTCGAGCATTCAAAGAAGATGTGGTCCAGAGTGCCTTCCTCCAACCCGCACTCACAGAGAGAGGAGTCACGAACACGAATCTTCTGCAAGAAAACTGGAGTACAACAGAAACCCAAGCGAATTCTACAAAGGGTAGAAATAATTGTTTTGGAGGCTTTTTTGTAGCCATAGAACCAAGGTTTAGATTTTATTATTGGTTGTACTGCATAGTAAAACCTGCCCTTTTTCCTTCCAGTGATATTCCAGTGTTCCTGCCATGAGGATTGGAGTTTAGCCTTTGGAAGGCTCAGTAAGTCATACCCCTGATGAATGTTGTAGGTGGGATCAGCTGTTGCTGAAGAGCAAGCATCTTTGGCCAAAGCGTCAACACACTCAATTGCCCTTAATGCCACAATGACTAGGTATCCAAACTAACTGAACTTCCTTTTGACTACTAGCATAAGATAATAAAGATTTTTTAATTTTTAAAACAAGGGAACTGTGCAATTTACTTTTGAAAGGGTTTTGTACTAAGGCTTGCAGACAGCTAAGAGAGTCAGTGAAAATAACGGCCCTGTCAATATTATGATGTGACTCTATGAAGAGACAAGCTTCCAATAAAGCCACACACTCGCCCGTGAACACAGAAGCCTCCTCAGGACATTTGTACTGTAGAATAATTCTGGAGCTTTGGTAATAAACCGCAGCGCCAATGTTACTGAGATCATTAAATTTTGAAGCATCTGTAAAAAATCTTTGGAACCCGGACCATCGCTCTCCCACCGCCGCATTGAAGGCCGAATTCGCTGAAGGGGACTTTTTGGAAATACCGATGTCAAAGAAAATTTTTGGTGTGAAACATAAGACTTCATAGGGAACGTTAAAAAGAGGTAAACGGGGATTCTGTTCAATTGGACATGCTAAATTATGAATTTGACGAAATGCTTTTATGATTAAGGGGATTTCTTTGTTTTTCCAGAAATTTGAGCTTCTACATAAGGCATCTAACTCATTCAATCTTGCTAAAAGGGGATGGGAAGATCTAGATATTAACCTAGCCAGAAAACGGGAGGCCAGATACTGCCGTCTCAAGGTCAGGGGAGGTTCAGCACACTCGACCTGCAATGCGTTAATGGGAGAAGACTTCATACAACCAGAGATGATCCGAAGACATTTTGACTGAATCCTATCCAGCCCCGCCAAAGCACCCCTGTTGCATGGCACTAAATGGAACGTACCATAGTCTAGAACACTACGAATTAGGGCGTTATAGACCAATTTCATAGTGTAAGGATGGGCACCCCACCAGACACCCGGGAGAGCCTTTAAAATCGAAACCACTTTTTCACATTTTTTAATTAATAAATTAATATGATGTTTACCATTTAATTTTGTATCTAGAAAAACACCTAAAAATTTTACCTTATTCACTAACGGAATATTAGAACCCGAAATGTCCACTGTTGTGTGTGGGATCAATCTTTTACGAGTAAAAATTACTGCCGAACTTTTTTGTGCCGATAACGACAAACCATGGCTTAAAAGCCACTGGTTCAGAGAGTCCAGAGAGAGGCATAGGGATGACGCAGCGTCTATGATGGAGGAATCTGTCACATACAAGACTAAGTCGTCGGCATATTGGAGGATGTGACAGTTACTATTTAGGCAGGAGCCAATGTCCACTGTATACAGGTTATAAAGAAGGGGGCTCAGCACGAAGCCTTGCGGGAGTCCCTTCCAAGTATGTCTTTCATCAAAATCCTCTCCCTGGACCCTCAGAACTAAAGAGCGAGACAAGAGAAGAGCACAGATGCATTCGATCATCTTAACCGGGAGACTCAGCTGGTGCAGTTTCTGCCTGAGTACGGGAAGAAGAACGTTGTCGTATGCAGAGGAGATGTCTAGGAAGGCGGCTACAACGGATTCGTTTTTGGAAAACGCTAAGCGAATATCCGTAACTAAAACGCCAACACTATCCATAGTACCGAGCCCCTTCCTGAAACCAAATTGATAATTCGGCAGCAAATCTCTCGCTTCGACTATCCACTCAAGTCGATTTTTAATAAGGTGTTCCAATAGTTTGGACAAGACAGAGGATAAAGCAATTGGTCTAAGGCCGTTCGGATCATCTACATGTTTGCCTGGCTTCAATAGGGGGATAACAATTTGTAACTTCCACTGATCCGGAACCCAACCATTACTGTAACAAAAATTAATGATGTCAAGGAAGTAAAGTTTAGCCTTGTCTCCAGAATGAACAATAAAAGAATATGGCACGCCATCAATACCGGGGGCTGAGTCCCGAACATGACTCAGTACCACATTCAATTCCTTCAAAGTAAATGGCACATCAAACGGATCCTGTGAAACACTTTGCAGGGACATATTATTGGAACATTCAGAAGAAAGAGGAACATATGGTGGAGCAATTTTGTCAAAAAAAAAATCAGCGGTTTCCCTAGTGATCGGTGAAGAGACTGATGAAGAGCACCCACGTCTAAACCTATTGATGTTTTTCCAAACTAACGAGATTGGAGTAGAGGGAGATAAGGAGGTACAGAACTTAACCCAACCCACACGTTTTTTCTTGCGGAGGTGACGCTTGGATCTGGCATTTATCCGCAAATATGTCAGTAGATTTTCGGTGCTCATATCTGCATTGTAACACTGTTCGGCCTCATTTCTCTCCTTGATTGCCGAAGTGCATTCTGGATCCCACCACGGGGGAGAAGGTATTTTGTTACGGGCACTGTTTTTCAGCGGAAAGCAGGAATCCGCACTGGAGGTGATGGCTGTGACAAATCTCTCATAACAGCTTTTGGCATGGCAGTGACCAGAAGGATCTATTAAACTTGAATTTAAATTTGGAAGAGTATCAATCTTGTCCTCCAATAATGATACAAATTTTGTCCAATCTGGATTCGACAGGTTATATTTCAAAAGTGGAGGGGAAGTTTTCTCTAAATAAGTCTTATTGACCAAAGATATAACAATAGGGTAATGATCACTACCATGCGACAAGGTCGTACATTCCCAATGGGTTGAAGCTGCCAACTCAACCGAACAAAAAGTTAAATCCACACAACTTTTTTGTTGACCAGGAGGGGATCTGCGAGTTGGGCAACCATTATTGAGAATACATAGATCCAGGTCGTCCAAGATCTCAACCAGAGCTATACCAAAGGCATCACAGCGCTCCGACCCCCACCTGTAATGGTGGCAGTTAAAATCACCCATAACCAAAATTGGTCCATGAATATTGGAAAAAATGTTTTTTAAAATAGCCAAAAAATCGTGATGAGGATGGGCAATGTATAACGAAAACACTGTAATGCCTTCCACCCCTCCTGCTACAATACTCATGTCACCTGTGAGCGAAGGCAAAGGGAAGGGAAAAAGGGGGACCCGATTGTTAACAAGGAGAGCCGATCCTCCATAGCCATCAGATCTATCACATCTGAGAATGTTAAAGTGTGGCATACGAAAGTTAAGACTTGGAGTGAGCCAAGTCTCAGCTATGGAACAAGCCAGTGGCTTGTATTTATTTAAAAGAAATATGAGGTCGTGCTTTTTATGCCACACGCTCCTCACATTCCACTGTAGGAAAACTTGGCGAGACGCCATTTTTAATTTGTAGAAGTAGTGTAATAAGTTGATCGGCAACGTTGGACGGTGATTGGGAACTAGCAGAAGAAGAAGAGATAATAGTAGGTAAGAGTTTTATAAGCAGTTCAATAATAGAACTGGTATTGTTAGAAGTAGCATTGTTGTAATTAAGAGCGCAGCCATTAGGCTGTGAAGGTAGGGGAGAACTAACTATTTGTTGATGAGAAACTTTGTCATAAGACGGGGAAAGAGGGGCATGGGTCTTGGGTTTAAATGTCACAGTTTTGCGGTAAGACTGAGAAATTGGAGTTTTGGCGATGTTGGCATAATTACGGGAAGCTGTTGGGATAATCTTACTAGCCTCTGCATAGGGAATAGATTTCTCAGCCATGACAGTCTTAATAGCTTTCTGTCTACCATACTCGGGGCATGACCTGCTATTAGCAAAGTGATTACCCGAACAAAGCACACAGAATGCCTCGCCCTCAGAAATGCTGCAACCATCACCAGGGTGATCGTGGCCACATTTACTGCAGCGGGGTTTAGACCTGCATAGATTCGCCACATGACCAAATCTGCAACACTTGCGGCATTGGATTGTCGGGTATATGTACTGCTCAACAGGGAGGGATGTATAACAACAGTAAATCCTATTTGGTAAAACTTGACCATCAAACGTCAGAACACATGTCTCAGTGGATTTCCACTCATTAACTCCATCTCTTTGAGTTTTCCTGTTTATACGGCGGACTTTCAGTATTTGCCCGCAGCCTGAGGGCACAGTCAAATAAGTTAGAGCTTCTTCTTCCGTAAGATCTGAGGGAACACCGGTAACAACACCCATCCTTGTGATATTAAATGTAGGGATTGATGCAGTATAACTATATTTGGACAACAGATTATTATTCAAAAAAGAGTTAGCATCCTGGGGAGAAGCAAACTCCACTGAAACACGGTTTCTACCGACTCTGTTAACACCACCACGAACAATGTTCGCAATGTTGTTATTCATAAGGAATTTACCAAAATTAACAGGATGTAGGGTGGTGCCAGCATTTGGTTGATTCTCAATTCGAGAAACGTGAACAATATAGGGAGCCTTATCCATTACGCAGTACTTAGAGCAACCAATTTGACTTTTTGGTTGCTTGCTTGGAGGGATAGAAGTCAAGATTTCTTCGGTACCAGAACGTTTGCGTGAATTTTGTTGGGATTGTGTTGCATCCATTTCTGTAACTCTACAAACAACATCCGCGAATTGGGCGAGTGGATTCGGAGACAGAGGAGAAAAAGGAATTGAAGGATCTGGAATATCTGGGGGGTCAGGATCAGGGGGTTTATTCTCATCCATGTTGAATAGAACGAGACTTAAAATAAGACAATCACAATACAAACCTGGTTACGAACACAAGAACAATACACTTAAACAATAAAAAGTCACAAAAGTATCAACAATCACACAAAAATAGCTAACAATTCTAGACACACGTGATAACCTAGAACACCGTGGCGAGAAAATCTGGTAGGTTTTCAATGAGGGTTTGAAATGACGTTCACTTGGTGGCAGCACTGAGACGTCAGGTCTTGGCACCTGTCAAAAGCGCCTATATTTTCTTTAGTCGTGACTGAATGATGAACGAAATAAAAACGTCATAATATATTTTATATTCATTGTCAAAATGGCAGACCTGTTGTCAAAGTCACACACACACACACACACACACACACACTCCCTACACATACACTACACACACATTACACACGCGCTTCATCATAAGCATAAATATTTTTCTTTTTTTTTTCTTCTTTAATGAAATAATAATTCTGGCTTCCACCATTAAATTATTTTTAAAACTTCCCAAGTTACTCTAATTTTGTGGCTTTAAAATGCTACGGAGAATCACTGACTCCTAAGTCACAGGATTTTACACCTAGTTTAGGAGTCAGAGTATTTAAATATTGACCTTTGTATTAAGCCATAATTAGTGTTAGTCGAAGTTTTATTTGCAGATAAATATGGTTACAAAAGTTCTTAAAATTGTAATATTAGTAGCTTAGCATATTCAATCATAACATAATGACATGCAAATTTTGGTTATAGGCTGGTACAATTACATTACTACTTCCATTTAAATTGAAAAAATTCTTTTATATTATAGAAGGGATTCTCAATCAACCACCTACGTAAAGCCCCTTTGAAACGAACCATTGGAAGTTCCCTAATTTGGTTAGGAATCCTGTTATAAATCCTAATACACATAGGATAACAGCTTCGCCTATACAGCTCCGTTCTCATTCTTGGATTAATTAGTCTATTAGGATATCTGGTTTTGAACTCACATTTATCGCCCAGTTTTTCAAACATCTCTGGATGAGATTTGGTAAATCTACATACTTCCTCAATATAAGTACCAGTCAATGTAAGTATTCTGAGTTTCTTAAACAGTGGTTTACAGGATGTGAGTGGGTCTACATTACAGATCGCACGCATACACCTCTTTTGTGCAATGAAAGCTCTTTCGAGATGCACCGAGTTTCCCCATACCAGTATACCATAGCGCAATACTGAACCAACATATGCATGATAAGCTTGCAATGTAGCTTGTCTATTTGTTAGATTAGATAAACGCCATAGAGCATAAGCAAACTTTTTTTTTTTTGGTGAAATAAAGTTTTTTTTTTGCCAACGGGTGGCGTGAATTTTCATGAAAACCCTTATTTCGCGAGTAGTCGGCAAGGAAACCTTCCGTCTGGGGAGAATAGAGGTTTAAGGTAGCTACCGACTAGCGTGAATTTCAAGTTGGTATTTTGCGTGCTTTCTTGACTTTTATGGCATACTTGCTGCGCCCCGCGGTTTCATCCGCGTAGACCGGGATAAAAAGTAGCCTATGTGTTAATTCAGGATGTTATTATAAGCTATCTACATAAGTGCCAAATTTTATCTAAATCCGTCCAGCCGTTTGAGCGTGAAAAAGTATAACAAGCATACAAACACACACACACACACACTCACAAACTTTCGCCTTTATAATATTAGTGTGACTAGCTGCGCCCCGCGATTTCATCCGCGTAGACCGGGATAAAATGTAGTCTATGTTTTAATCCAGGGTATAAGCTATCTACATACCAAATTTCATCCAAATCGGTCCAACCGTTTGAGAGTGAAGAAGTAACAAACAAACACACACACAGACAAACTTTCGCCTTTATAATAATAGTGTGATTTTGAGTTATAATTTTATGCACACATAATTAACCTGTAACGTTCCCACAGCTGGGATACAGGCCACCTAAATTCCCATTGGGCCCTCGTAGTGGATTTTGGCCCACTTTAGAGGGAGTGGGCCATATCCACCACGCGGGCTCAGTGGGAATTTTATTTATTTATTTATTTATTGCACAATGTACACACAGTTACAGGCTTTGCTTAAAACTAATGAGTACATAACCCCGTTGGGGCGCAGCAAGATAACTTAAAACTAGAATATTGTTGTGTAATTTTATTACATTATTAAATATTTATACCTACTAAATTGTATTGTATTATATTACCTTGTTTATGCATGTTGACAGTAAAATATTGCATAATACAACATTAGTCTAAGATTCGATAATTTAAATATAAGTTTATGCATGTTGACAGTAAAATATTGCATAATATAACATTAGTCTAAGATTCGATAATTTAAATATAAATTATGGACAGTTCCTTACTAAAATTAGGGACATAAATCGTTAGCTTATTCGTAAAATACATAAAAAGTTTGAATAAATTGCACCAAATCTTGTAACATGTACTATCTTCTGCAGTTCAAAAGTCCTTCAAACTGTCCTATAACATCAAGCTACTGGAACGGTGCGTTTAAACGACAGAGTAAACTTGCGTTGTATATAAAACTAGGTGGACTAGAATCTGCGGTGAAAATTACCTTTCAAATACCGCCTTTACAGCGAGTCACTGTAAAGGCGCGTTTGAACGGGTGAGTCAGCTCTACTAATACGACTCGAGTACTTAAATGACTTCTATAGTATTGTTAAAATCTTGCTGCAGACTCGGTCATAAATCATTCGAGTGTTTCGCTCTCTTTCCCACTCACGGGCCTTATGGGCAGGCCACGCCCACACGTAGTCCTGTGCATTACTGCAGTCGATGAGTGATATCGATAGATTTATATATTTATAAATGGGTGATAGAAATAAATACGCATTTTTTTTTTATTTTATTACCAAATTTACTACAAAGCACATTAAATATATAAACAAAAGAACGTATATATAAAACTAAAAATAGAAAATTAAAATTCTTCGTCTGAGTCATCGTTATCATCATCCACATGAATGATGAACTCTTCGCATAAATGTGCTTTTCTTTAGTCTTCATCTTGCAGCAATTCTGCATGTTCCACACATTTTTGGCAATTTTCAATGGAGAGATTGGAAATGGCTTCATCGACTAACTTTTCGACATCAGCTATCTTGAAGGTTTTGTTTTTCGTTGCAACTTCATTTTTTACTTGAGCCCACACCAACTCGATGGGATTGTACTGAC
Source organism: Cosmia pyralina (assembly GCA_946251885.1). Classification (NCBI taxonomy): domain Eukaryota; kingdom Metazoa; phylum Arthropoda; class Insecta; order Lepidoptera; family Noctuidae; genus Cosmia; species Cosmia pyralina. The sequence continues at coordinate 4,265,498 of OX276368.1, read as the reverse complement.
AGTGGTAAGGCGGCAAGCGGATAACTTCATGACCATGCTCCAAAGCCATTTGATGTTTACGTGATAACCTTAATGATTCTGTTATCGATAATGGCCTTGAGCGCGCGCAACTAGCGCACATCCCTACTCCGATTATGATTTATGACCGAGTCTGCAGCGAGATTTTAACAATACTATAGTGTAAGTTACTAAATCTTAAATGTCTTGTAGTCTCATTACCCCCTCCCCCCTCTGCTAGCATTACCTCTGTCAGAGTGGGCAAGTTTAGGTATCTGGGCCACTGGGTCATTAACGGTATAATTATGTAGGTACTTATGTGTCTATTAACTGCTTCCAAATTACGATGTTTATTTTTTTTACTATTTTTAGGGTTCCGTACCTCAAAAGGAAAAACGGAACCCTTATAGGATGACTTTGTTGTACGTCTGTCAGTCTGTTTGTCAGTCTGTCAAGGTATCAAGTTGAAATTAATATCAATACGTAGGTCTATGGTCTCTTGGAGTTCTAAAAAAATCAAGCTTCTAAATCAACGCAATAAAAAAATACAGCCGTTTATACAACATATTTAAAAAACCGAAACAAACTTAATCGACGAACGAAGACGGTCAAACTTGACCGTCTTCTTAATAACTGCATTCGATTCGTTTTCAATCTGCGTAAATATGATCATGTCTCTGCGCATCGGGCGCTTCTAAAGTGGTTGCCTATACGCCAGCGCAGAGAGCAACGGTCGCTGACCGCCTTGTTTTCATTTCTTGACTCTCCCTCTTCCCCGTTATCTAGCTCCCCACTTTCAGTACATTTGCGCCAACCACAATAGAAATCTACGTTCATCTCAATCCGTCCTCAAATGTTTATCGAGCAGCTCCTAGTCTCTGTCGATATTAATTCATTGTTTTACGCATTTTCATCAACTTTTACTTATTTTGTTTTTTTTTTTAAATTTTTTATTAATGTTTACAATTTTTATCAAAAGCATGTATATTTTCTAATTGTTTTTATTTTGTTAAATTTGTCAATTTCATTAATTTATTCAATTATTTAATTTTATCAATGTTATCTTTTTATCAATTTTATAATTTTATCATTGTATCAATTTTTTCATATTTATTTTATTAATTTTTTGTTTTAAACAAGTAGCCAATACTTAATATCCAATTATACAGTGTGTCTGTATTCGGACTGGCGAAAATTAAGGGGGTGGTACAGACGATCAAACTGAACAACTTTCTCCCGGGGACCAACATCGTAATCGTGAAAAAAAAATCAGTCATCCCATACAAAACTTCAATACCTACTCGGCCAAATGTATGGGACGACTGAAAATGTTTTCGCGATTATGGTGTTGGTTTGAATAAATATTTATTCCTTAATTTTTCATAATTGTACCTGCCACTGTTTGTCTCTGCATCACCCAAAGGTTGACTGGTAGAAAATGCCTATGGCATTAAGTCCGCCTCTGTACATTTGTGTGCTTGAAGTATTAAATAAATAAATAATAAATAAATATTTTGATACTCGCAAGTAAATCAAAACCTATAGGGTCCTTCCCGTTGACCTAGAATAATTAAATTTGGCAAGCAGCAAGGTCTTACAGCACAAGTAATGGAAAAAGTCCAAAAATTGTTAATTTGTTGTTTATCACATAAAATTTTTTTTTTCGGTATTACTCGTACAATGTTTGTTTTTGGGATAAATTCTTTTCAATTACGGAACCCTTCCTTGTGCGTGGTCCGACACACACTTGGCCGGGTTTTTTTACATTCTTCTTTAACATAATCAATTATTATTAACCTGTCACCTGTGTCATCTCATTATTTGACATTACATGCATACAATTTCAATTTTAACTTTTTATTAGTGGCTTTTGTGAACATGATATTTATTCAGATTTGTTATTGTAGTTGTAATGGCAATCATGTCATTTGTGTCATGTCATAGGTTTTTATTTTATTTTTTTTAAGAATCTTCTGTATAGATTATTGTAGAGTCCTTTAATTGATTACATTTTTCAAAAAAGCATCTTTTTATTTCCTCACGACACAGGGAATCGGGAACAGGGTCCAAGCTACCGGCGGTCAGGGCTCCAGAAGGAGGAACCTCCTAACAATGCGTGCCGTGTCCAGAAGTACTGCTTTCTGAATCAAGCCCTTGATCCAGCTGCCCAAGGAAAGCCTCCTTAGGTGTTGGTTGAGGCTCTTGGCAATTAAGCCATTGGCTGATACGAGTACCGGCACAATGATTGCTGAGTCCACATCCCACATGTCGACAACCTCGCGAGCCAAGTCAAGATACTTGATTTGTTTATCTTTCTCGGCTTTCACGAGGTTCCCGTCATGCGGGACTGTTATGTCAATAATCATTGCGCGCCGCTCTATTCGATTATTATTATTATTAAAGCATTAGGTTCAAGGTTGATTGGGAAAATTTGACAGTTTCGGGTGGCTTGACCTGCTGGCGTCTGTACCTAGATCGCTTACATGTTTCTGACGCATTAAACATAGTTTATTTTTAACCGACTTCAAAATGGAGGAGGTTCTCAATTCTTCGGACCCTTTTTTTTTTTTTTTTCCTTTTTTTTTTGTATGTTCTCCGATAGTAATCGGGGAACATACATAAAAAGAAAAAAAAAAAATCCAAATCGGTCCAGCCATCTTCGTACTCGAAGATGGCTGGACCGATTTGGAATTTATTTGTTTTATTCGAGAGGGTATACATCACAGTTGGTCCCATATAAAATTGACTAACTTAGCTTGGGTAGTTTTTGAGTTAGCTTCAATAATACGTATTTTTTCCCCACTTTTATATGGATGATGTTCTAGTTTGTTTTGCAGATAGTGGTATTACAATTTGTGTGGGTACACAACTAAAAAGTGAGAAATAAAAACTTTTTTACAAAAAGATACAACCGACTTCTAAAAACAACACTACAAAGTGAAAAATAACTTTAATTTCGGAAGTCGGTGGCAAAAAACGAAAATACATTTAACTAGACACCGACTTCCGAAATTAAAGTTATTTTTCACTTTGTAGTGTTGTTTTTGGAAGTCGGTTGTATTTTTTTGTAAAAAAGTTTTTTAAACTTAACCCAATTAACATGTATAAACATTCCAGTTTACATTTCATCAAAATGAATAAAACAAACAATCACGTTTAAGAGCGTTTTCAAAAATAAGTGTACCCCTCACTTTTGGGCTGTCCCCTGTGTTTGAAGTCTAATAATTTGTAAAATTTATATCTGGCTAATTATTTTAATGATTGTTAAGCATTAAGCACACCCTAAACTGTTAAAATGAAACGATAAATTTACTAATACTTTGCGTAATTAATAAAAAAAACCGGCCAAGTGCGTGTCGGGCCACGCACAATGACGGGTTCCGTAGTCGGGAGGAATTTATCCCAAGAACAAACTTAACATTGTAGTTGAAAAACATGGTCTCCCATACATTCCAACTGTAAATGTAGGTTTGGACTCACAATATTGAGACATTTGCCATGTTATTTTAAGACTAAATAAAAAATACTGAAAATAGATCTTTTCCTGTAGATTATAATCTATAAGAAAAGATCTATTTTCTGTATTTTTTTCAAAATTTATTTGCCCAGTAGCTTCGGAGATAAAGCCCTCCTTATCTCCGAAACTACTGGGCCTAAAATTTTGAAGAAAATAGAGAAAATAATTCTTTACCTGGATCAATGAATGGAATGGTAAATTATCGTCTATTTTTTAAATACCTTTCAAACAATTTATTTTAAAATTATAAAAAAAAATATATTTGAGACCCTCATAGTAAGCCCTTTTACTTGATATGTCATAATAAGGTATAATTAGCAAAACTTTTTTTTTTTTTTTCTTATTTGCCCCCAAAAGTGACCTCCATATTCAAAACTCATTTATTTACTTTATGTTACCCGTCCGTGTTTGGGTCACAGAAATTCATGTGTGTACCAAATATCAACTTAATCGGTCCATTAGATTCGGAGCAAATAGGCTGTGACAGACGGTCAAACAGACACGAGTGATCCTATAAGTGTTCCGTTTTTTCCTTCTGAGGTACTAAAAATACGATTTTTAATACCACGGTGGCAGTTTTTGGCCTGTCTCTCACTTAATTTTCTCGATGTTTCAAGCGATTTTGAAAACTTTTGTACTAGGGTAGCATAAATTTTTGATTATCGTTTGAAATACTCTAGTCGCGGATCGTCCCAGGTAGTTTTATGCTCATTTCATTACAAAAAAAAATGTTAAAAAGTGGTGCCAGCAGGACATGTCCCTTTTTACATAGCTTACACTGCCATTTCAATACAAAACGCTCCTCCACCCTACAACGCTTGTACAACTGAAATGACTCACTAAACAAAAAAAATACGTCACAACCTTGGCAGCACTACTCGAGTTACTAAACCAATCCACTGTCCAATCTAAACGCGCCACCACTCCACAGTTTTTGGGTCAACAGTGAGCCGCTAAGATCTCGTTTAAAATGTTTGTACGGAGTCAGAAACACTAATCAGTTCGTGTGATGTGAAGATTTATTTGCTGAAAATCACAAGAAAAAACTGTGTGTGGGGATGTGTGTGTAGAGTATGTGTGTGTGTGTGTGGTGTGTGGGTGTTTCAATTCGTGGGTGTTGAAAAAGAGGCCAAATGAAATGTAATTTTGTCTCTTTTTAACCGACGATTAAAAAAGAGAAGGTGAGAACTGACGCGAGAAATTCGACACGTACATATATCTATTATATTTTTATTTTTTATGACCACGCCAAAATTTTTACAGAGTAGTCCGATTTGAAAAAAAAAATGTCCCCTCAAAGTTGGTCCCTTAAAAAAATTATGACCTTTGCTTGAGTAGTTTTTGAGTAAGCTTCACTAATACGTTATTTTTCCCACTTTTTATATGGATGATGTTCTAATTGCTTTTGCAGGTGGTGGTATTAGAATTTGTGTGGGGTAGGTACCACAACTAAAAATTGAAAACTAAAAACTTTTTTACAAAAAAATACAACCGATTTCCAAAAACAACACTACAAAATGAAAAATAACTTTAATTTCGGAAGTCGGTGGCAAAAATGAAAATATGTACATTTAACCAGACACCGACTTCCGAATTTAAAAGTTATTTTTCATTTTGTGTTGTTTTTGGAAGTCTTTTTATGAAGTATTTTTTTGTAAAACAGTTTTTTTTTTTTTACTGTTAGTAATAGCAGAGGCGCACGGGTCGATCGATGAGGTTAATTATTAAATTAAATTATTAAAATTCATTTATTTCGGAACCAGTCCATATTGTCCATGCATGTGAAATTATAAAATAAATAACATTATATTTAAGGCTATCGCTGAAAACCAGCGCTGGGGCTCCGTTTCGCATGGGGTCGCGGCATTATGCTGAGCGGTAGCCGTTTTGCGTAGATGTGACGCATATTTTCCCCAAAACTTGCTTTTCACATTGCTTATTTTATATTTTTTTTTTTGTCCTTTGCGTCATGTTTACCGCAAATAAACGTATTTTCTTTCTTTCTTTCATTACAAATACATTAATTAAAATATTACAATTAGACAAAACAAAACATTAAAAAAAAAAGTCACCAATAAAACATTATACTTAAATCACAATTTTACATCAGTCATCAATTTTTTATCTTAATCTAAATTTAGGTCTGGAACCGGAGTGCTCAACATGCAGCCTGGTCCAGTACCGCATTATTGGGCAATCCAGATCCAGATCCATCCTCCATGCGAACAGCTGAAGGTAGCTGTTGGAACTGCCTCGTACGCGGCGCATCAAGGACACGACTCTCTTGCGAATAATCGCCGCAAAACCATCTATATGTGCGTCCGCAAACATACCCGATGCACTACAGTAGCGGGGCAGCTTCATCAGCGCCCTAAAGGCATTATTGTAGAGAACACGCAGGGCGTCGTACGCTTTTTTCGTATGCTTGACCCATAGGCTGCACGTGTAAAACGATTGGCAAAATGCCCTAAACAACGTAGCTTTGACTTCCGCAGTACAGCGCGCAAACCTACGAGCCAGCATATTAGCTCTAACAGACAAAGCCCTGCGCTCCCTGTCTATATCAATATCATCTACAAGCGTGTCGGTGACCCAGTGGCCCAGATACTTTAACTGCGAGACTCTTTTAAGAACACTGCCATTCAGCATGACCTGTGGGACAGTGTCATAAGTTTTAGATCCCGCCTTAAACACCATGAGCTCGCTTTTAATGGCGTTATACCTGAGCCCGTGGGTCCCGGCATACCGCTCGCAGATCGAAATCAGTTTTCGAAGGGCACTGATCGATGGACTCAGTAGCACCATGTCATCCGCGTAACTGATGTTGTTGACAAGAACACCATCATTCGAACAGCCCACACCGGCGCTACTGAGTTCACGGATCAGACGGTCAATATACAAGTTGAAGAGAGTCGGCGAGGTTAGCCCGCCTTGCCTTACACCACATTCCAACCCGTATTCAACCGATAGTGACCCCGACCATCTCACAAAATTACTCTGGTTGCCATACCAATACTTTAAGAGACTTATGTACTCAGTAGGTAGATTCGTATCACTCGACAACTTCTGCCACAACCTGTCTTAGGCAACAAGATCAAATGCTTTGGATAAATCTAAGAAGCAGGCATAGACAGGTGTGCTTCTGTCAGTGTAGTATCGGACGGTATGTTTGAGATTCAGTATAGCCATTTCTGTTGACAAACCAGGGCGAAAGCCAAACTGTGCATCATGAAGCTGTAGGTGTTGTCTTGGTTAAGCTACGCTTGCCGCGGTTGCACGGTAGATGGGTGTTCATCTTTACATAATAAGACCCCGCCGTGCCTCGGAAAGCACATTAAGTCGTTGGTCTCGGCTGCCATTCGTGGAACTTTAACAGTCATTACTGGTCGTCAGAAGCCCAAAAGTCTGATAACCAGTTTTACCAAGGGGTTATCGTATAGCCCAGTAACTAGGTTGTGGAGGTCAAATAGACAGGCGGTCCATGTAAAATGCAGGTATGCATCCGGTTGACTGGAAGCCGACTCCAACATAGTTGGGATAAAGGCAAATGATGATATAGTATAGATAATCTCAGAACAGATCCCTGTGATATGTCTCCTCATCCTACATGGCTGTCGTATCACCCGGGGACATCGTACATTTGTAAAAATTTAATTAAATATCTCTGGAGAAACATTCTTTTATTTTTGTTATCTGGGAGCAAATATTTGAAAGACTGTGATTTGGGGCCATAAGAACTACGGGTTTGAATTATATATTACTAGCTGACCCGACAGACGTTGTCCTGTCTTGGCTATGAATATTCTAATGTAAACTCGTGAAGTTAAAATGTTTTTCTGAAATTTTCCAATTTTCTGCGAAATTTTCTTATTTTTTTTTTTTCATAGGAACCTTCTCCTGACAATCATAAACACAACAAAAAATAATTAGCGAAATTGTTCCATCCGTTCACACGTGATGCGATGACCAAGGGAAATAGGGATTCATTTTTATATAATAGGTCTTTACCTATGAAATTGCCGTTTTGTATGAAAAAAATTAAACGAATTTTTTTCATGCATTTTTTATTTGTATTAATCGAAGTAATCACCCATGCAATCAATGCATCTTTGCCAACGCAGTGGCAGTTTATTGATGCCCTTCTTAAAGAAATCAGCTGGACGGGAGGCAACAAATTCTTCAAAGGCATTTTGTACTGCCTCTCGGGTATTGAATTTTTTTCCCGCCAAGAAGTTATCCAAATTCTGGAAAAAGTAGTAGTCTGTAGGCGCAAGGTCTGGTGAGTAGGGCGGATGACGGAGAGCTTCCAACCCCAGTTCTTGCAACTTGGAGACCGTCGGCTGTGCAGTATGAGGTCGCGCGATGTCGTGCAGGAGCAGCGGAGACGAGCGATTGACCAATGCTGGTTGGAGATGTGCCAGCTACTCCATCATTGTGTTCAGTTCTTCACAGTACACATCTGAAGTAATGCTCACCCCGTTTGGTAAGAAGCTGTGATGAATCACACCGGCGCTAGACCACCAAACAGTGACCATCACTTTTCTAGGGGTAAGTTTTCGTTTAGGGCATTGTTTAGGTGCTGAACCAGAATCCAACCAACTTGATGAGCGCTAGCGGTTATCAAACAGAATCCATTTTTCATCGCAGGTAACAATGCGGTTCAAAATTCCTTCATTTGTGTGTCTGTTGAGCAGTGCAAGGCACGTCTCGACGCGTACTTCGCGTTGGCGATCATTGAGTTCGTGGGGCACCCATTTGTCAAGCTTTTTTACCTTGCCAATTTGACGCAAATGGACCAATATTGTTTTGACGCTAACGTCGAAAGCTGCTGCTAAATCAGCCGTAGATTGTGTATCATCAGCTTCCACAATCGCCTTTAATTCGTCATTGTCGACCAAAGTCTTCGGACGACCGCGAGGTTCATTTTTCAGGTCGAAATTTCCAGAACGGAAGCGAGCAAACCAATAACAAGTTGTTCGTTGGTTTGTAGTGTTAGCTCCGTAAACGTCGTTGATGTTGCGCCGCTTGTGTCGCGTTGCTGCCACGACGGTACTCATATTCCATAACTACTCGAATTTTTAACATATCCATGATGACGAAAAAGATTGAAATGCGATGAAAATGTAACACTAATCAATAAACAAATGACTACTTTTGGAAAAAAAAAATCCATGTTTTTAAAATAAAATTAATTTGAAATTAGAATTCTTAGCCAAACAAAAATTATTTTGATTTGAAATGGCCAGTACTGCAGAACGGCAATTTCATAGGTAAAGACCTAATATATATATTAGGTCTTTACCTATGAAATTGCCGTTCTGCCATTCAAATCTGGCCATTTCAAATAAAAATTATTTTGATTTGAAATGGCCAGTACTGCAGAACGGCAATTTCATAGGTAAAGACCTAATATATATATTAGGTCTTTACCTATGAAATTCATAGGTAAAGACCTAATATATTTATATTATGATATATTTAAATACACATATATAGATGATGGGATATTGTAATTTTCTGTCTTGTATGGATCAAAATGTTGGGCTACAAAAGCGATGAATTAAAAGCAATTGTATGTAGCTGAGATGAGAATGCTAAGAGGGATGTGTGGTGTTACACGAATGGATAGAATAAGAAATGTGTACATTAGAGGAAGTTTGAAAGTGACACCGGCGACTGAAAAGTTGTGCGGAAATCGGTTGTCATGGTATGGGCATGTGATGCGGAGGAATGACGAAAATGTCGTGAGGAAAGTTTTGAGTATGAATGTCGATGGTGACCAAAGAAACGATGAGTGGACTGTGTGAAAGATGATATGGCTAGAAAAGGGGTGACTACCGAGATGACGACTAATAGAGAAGTATGGAAAAAAGCACATGTTGCATCGACCCCAAATAGATTGGGATAAGAGCAGGAGAGTGATGATGATGTTTGTTATGTTCCAATTTCAAAAAATCTCCGAAGAAATTATCAACATAGTTGTTCATTTCGCTCAGTGCTCAATAAGGAGAACAATTATAAGGGAACTTTGAATAGTATAAAGAAAGAAAAAAAGAAAGAAAAATCGTTTATTTTGCACAAATAAAACGCACATTAAAAACTAAAAATAACAAAGTACACACGTTATGCAAAGTAAGCAAAAGCCTCGTATCCAAGTTGTCTACGATCTCAGACCAAAGACAACAATTTAAAACAGTAAAATAACTATGAACTCTATATTGCCTCTACTCTGTGTTGTGACACTAGGAAATGTCATGCAACAAACAATAACAGCAGCAAACAAACAATAACAGATCCGAATTGCATAGTGTAAAAATAATACTTTTATAACAAAAATAACTAAAACACATTAATCCGTGCGTCGTATCTGTGCAAGAAAGGTCGTTGCTCAGCAAAATGCCGTGACGTCGGACGAGCCTATCATCAGCGGCGCTGATTTTCAGCAACTACCTATCGAATGACGTAATGACGTCCCCCTGTGTAACATAATATCTCGGGTAAGTTACTTTATTCACAGAGATACGTGTGAGTTTAGCTGAACATAATTTACCAATAAATAAAGATAAACATACAGAATAAAATAAATAAATAACATACATACCTATATGTCTTCAGCTATGCGTAACTTATAAAACATGTTTTGGACGCATTTTCTACAGACTGCATTTGTAATGTTGCATTATCTGTGTGCTCAATAGGGATGATGCCTGAGCAAAAAAAGAAGAAATTCTATTTAGTCCGCCAGTCAGATAATAAAAAAATATTAGACACGTATTTTTTTGCTTTATCCTATACAAAATACAACAAATACAAATACAAATAGTTTATTTTCTTTAACATGGTATGTACTACATACTCGTAGCTAGTGATAGAAATGTCCTTTTAAGCAAATAAATGCCTGTATTAGGACACTCCGCTCTTCCGCAACTTAAATTTACGTAATGTACATTCCCAAAGAAAGTTAAGCCAATGTTAACTATTTATACAATTTTGAAAAACTAAAATTAAATGAAGTGAATTAAAATTATTGCAAGCAAAGAATTGTACAAGACTATATTTTTATATCAACTTATTACGAAATCATTGTTATAGTTGTATGAGTTGGGTATGTATGATATATGTGTGTAGGGTGTGTGTGTGTGTGGGCTGTATGTGTGTGTGGTGTGTGTGTGTATGAGGGATGTATGTGTGTATGAGGGGTGTATGTGTGTGTGTGGTGTGTACGTCAACATTTTAAACATATGAGTAAGTGTGCCTATAGAGGCATGAGGAACAGGGTGTAAAGCTCACTCATCCTCCATCGAAAAGGGAGGATCCTCCGACCAGACGGGTGTCGTGTCTGGTGAGCAACTGCCCAACGGTTGATGTCGGGACGTTGTATATATGCTAGTCGCGCGGTAAACTCTGACTGCGCGATGTAGGATTGCGTGACGTCATGTCATTATTGGATGCGTAGTTCGTATGTGGCGATGTAGATGCCGCCATAATCCTAATAACAAAAAAAAATACTTCGTTATAATGCATTAAAGTTGGGAGGTGGGGGTTCGCTACGTCACAACTGTAACAAACTACGTATAAAATCTAGCAAGGAGTGACGTCATGCCACATTTTAACTCAAAGTATCGCCCGTAATCTTTTTATTACGTAAAAAAATATATTTGTATCATCCCTATTGTATCTGATCTTGTTTAGCTATTTTTAACCGACTTCAAAAAGAAGGAGGTTCTCAATTCGTCGGAACCTTTTTTTTTTTTTTTCTTTTTTTTTATGTATGTTGTTGATTTGGATTTTTTTGTTTTATTCGAGAGGGTATACATCACAGTTGGTCCCATATAAAATTGATTAACTTTGCTTTGGTAGTTTTTGAGTTAGCTTCAATAATAAGTATTTTTTCCCCACTTTTATATGGATGATGTTCTAGTTTGTTTTGCAGATAGTGGTATTAGAATTTGTGTGGGGTAGGTACACAACTAAAAAGTGAAAAATAAAAACTTTTTTACAAAAAAATACAACCGACTTCCAAAAACAACACCACAAAGTGAAAAATAACTTTTATTTCGGAAGTCGGTGGCAAAAAACGAAAATACATTTAACACCGACACCGACTTCCGAAATTAAAGTTATTTTTCACTTTGTAGTGTTGTTTTTGGAAGTCGGTTGTATTTTTTTGTAAAAAAGTTTTTTTGGGCCTCAACAACGCTTGACTTTCTCTGCTAAGTCATGGTACGTATGAAGGCACAAAATTCTTATGAGCAAACAGCAGCCAGGTCCTGAAAAACTAGCGCAATACCGAAAACTTATTTCATTCATGCCGGAATCGATCCTGAGTCCCATAGTACTAAACCAATGGCCTCCAAACAACCAACTAAATTGCTTTTAGTTCAATACGAATTTAGAGCTCCATTTACACGGCTCAAGTTTCTGGAACGCTCATAATCAATAATCGCAATCCATAAAGCACGTTCAATTTTATTGCTATGAAATAATTGCATGCAAGTGTATTTAGTTAGTGCAATTTCCGTAAAATGACATACAATAATTGAATGGAAGTTTTGCCATTCAATAAAATTGCATGCGACTTAAACCAAGGCAATAAAATTGCAAGGCAATTATTACATGCTACTTTGGCCAAGTCTAAACACAGGCACGTCTTTGTACAATCGGTTCAAGTATTAGCATAAGTACTTGCGCTACCAAATATTTAATTCAACTTTATTGAACGTCTTGTTTCGTTTGCTCATGTTTGAATAATAAACAATTTTCAAGCCAAAATTTAATGCGATTTTATTGTACGTGCTGTTTAGACGGTGCCAGTTAATTGCCCTTCAATTTAATGGTATGCCACAGGTAATAAACTTGCAACGTGTAAATGGAACTTAAGGCATCTTTAAATAAAAAATAAAAGAATACCATTCTTCTCGTGTCCTCGCTATTCTCATGGACCACTTCTATGCCTCCCACGCGTCCTTGTTTAAACCTAATACAGCATATTATTTTACAAAGAATTACAAAATCCTTTGTTGTATTTGGGTTAACCGGCGAAAAATGGGTAAAAGTGACATTGGCAAAACAGATAGAAACGGGACTGAAATTCCCCCAAGATTAAAAAACCAGCCAAGTGCGTGTCGGACCACGCACAATAACCGGTTCCGTAGTTAATAAAAACTTTTTTACAAAAAAATACAACCGACTTCCAAAAACAACACTACAAAGTGAAAAATAACTTTAATTTCGGAAGTCGGTGTCTGATCAAATGTATTTTCGTTTTTGCCACCGACTTCCGAAATTAAAGTAATTAAAGTAATTAATATCAAATACGTAGGTCTAGATGGTCCATTGGGACCATCTAGACCTACGTATTTGATATTAATTTCAACATCACATCTCCATGCGTTCCTGAGAAAAAGGGTCTTGACAGACTGACAGACAGACAGATGGTCTACGAAGTGATTCTATAAGGGTTCCGGTTTTTTTATTTTGAGGTACAGAACCCTATTAATCTGACAAAATTAATAAGCATAAGCAAAATCAGCCTATAATGTTCCCACTACTGGGAAACAGGCCTCCTCTCTGTGAGAGGGAGTGGAGTGGTTTCAAGCGCTAACTATTGGGCATGAGGTCCTAGGTTCTAAGAGGGCATTTTCTACAGCTGTTTATGTGAAAAACAAAAAAGTTTCTCCGACGTGTCACGACTTTTTTTTTGGAATGAGAAAATGATTTGCAATGGTATGCGACCTCGCACAACTTAAGGATTGACACTTCTCTAGCGACGTAGGTAGTTGAGGGCAAATCTTTGATTTATAATGTCTGCTAATGAGCAATCAGATTTGCTAGTAGTTAATTACAAAATAATTTACATACTCATTCATGAAAGCTCATTTAACGAAAAACAAATATAACTTGGGCGTAAATCATTTACATAAATAATTATTTCAACCTATTAATTTCAAATATGATTATTAAGGTTTGTTAGAGAAATATAAATTAAATCATCAACTTACATCATATTACACACGTTTTGATTAGTGTGCAAACGTTAGTAAAGGTAGCCTTCCACTGGGGCGTACCAAACTTCCCTTCGAATTTGTACTAATATTATAAAGCTGAAGAATTTGTTTGTTTGTTTGGTTGAACGCGTTAATCTCTGAAACTGCTGATTCGAATTGAAAAAATCTTTTAGTGTTAGATAGCCCATGTACTGAGAAAGACTATAGGCTATATAACATCACGCTACGACCAATAGGAGCGGAGCATCAATGGAAAATGTTGCAAAAACAGGGAAAATTTATTCCTTTTGAGAGCTTCCGTTGCGTGCGCTACGTAAACGGTTAAAGTTACGCAGCAATCATGTGTGACGGAATTGTTCCTCTTAAAAATTTCCAAAAAAAAATCTGCAATAGCATATGTAGTGTAAATCTTTGGGTCAACTATACGAAAAGATCGCTGGATGTCCTACGTGTCCAATACGATAATGTTTTTTAGAATGCTGTTGCGACTGCCTCGGAAATGTTAACGGTAACCCATACCGATGGATATATCCGCAAAAAAACGGCCTCACTCCTGAGCAGAATAAGGGGCAGTCGCAATAGTATCCTGAAGGCTGTGGCGGCAGACACTTCCTCTGCTACAATAAGACAGTTTGTGAGAAGGCTGATACCATAGTGTTCATTTCTCCTTGTGTCCAGTCTTGTCATTAACTGTCTCTTGTCTTTAATTTGTCTTTAGCTTAAGTTACTAACAATAGTGTTGTAAGTTCTAATCTAACAATTTATGAATCCTCAGTTTATTTATTATTATTTATTTATATATACTTTATTGTACACCACAAAAATACATAACAAAAAAAAGACATAATCAAACACTGCAAAATATACAATGGGCGGCCTTATCGCTTTCTGCAATCTCTTCCAGGCAACCTTAGAATGGACAGTGATTTGCCTGGATATGAAATGGGGCTGTGTGTGTAGTTGTCCGAAAAAACTTTTTAACAAAAAAAAAAACCGACTTCCAAAAATCACTACAAAGTGAAAAATAACTTTAATTTCGGAAGTCGGTGTCTGGTTAAATATATTTTCGTTTTTTGCCACCGACTTCCGAAATTAAAGTTATTTTTCACTTTGTAGTGATTTTTGGAAGTCGGTTTTTTTTTTTTTTGTTAAAAAGTTTTTATTTCTCGCTTTTTAGTGGGTCTGTTTATAATTTGTATAAGTTACAATAGTCTAATGTCAATTGCTCATCACATGTTACAAAATATTGTTTTTCCGATGCTGGGACGTTAATTGTTGAGGAGTTCTGCTGGTAAGAACCAGGAGAACTCTTCAACAACCACTCATCACACGCATTGTGTGACGAGCGGAAATTGATTAGCAACCATATTAAAGTAATAGAATCGCAACCCGTGAAATATTTATCATTGTGTAGTTCCGGTAGCCATCTGTGGTCTTCATCATCAGTTCCACTTCACCAAGTGACGCTTTCCGAGAGCAAATGCACGAGCTACTATAAAAAATACCCAAATCGCTATAGGTGTGCCTATAATATTTGAAGAGTTCCTTCAATTTCTCCAGGATCCCATCATCAGAACTGGATTTTGACAAAAATGGGACCATTTGGAAAGTATACCCTTTCCAACAAAAAAATAATTTTTCAAATCGGTTGGCAAGCGACGGAGTTATGCGCGAACAAACATAAAAAAAAAAAAAAAAAAAACATCCGAATTGAGAACCTCCTCCTTTTTTAGAAGTCGGTTAATAAAATGATTTTATTATTTTTATTATTATATTATATGTCCATCCTTTAAGGTTGGCTCACGACAACTTTTTAATGGTAATCAAATCTATACAAATAATAATAAAGCTGTTGAGTTTGTTTGTTTAGTTATTTATTTGATAGCCCAATTCTTAAGGAAGGCTATAGGCATATTTAATATCACGCTAGGACCTGAGCAAAAATAAAAAAAGTCAGAAAGAATATTAAGCGAAAACGAAGTAACAGCTCGGGCAGGCGATGCGATGCGACAGGGTGGGTCGGGGGAACAATAAATTTCACGCGGACGAAGTCGCGGACAGAAGCTACGTCATACGCCGTACCGTGGTAAAAATACTGGGCTTAATTCAAGTCTTAAATTTTTCGCCCTGGCTAGAGGCGTTACTGCGGCTTGGTGCTAAAAGGGTCAAAGTACGTTTTTGTGAGAAATGAGATTTTAGTGCCAAATTATTGAAAATGTTATATATTTATGTGTACTAAAAGGGCGTAAGTGTAGCGATAATCTCTCAAAAGATTCTATGTTAAAAAGGCCAATGTGGTGTGTGCTTTCATACCGTTACACAAAAATTATTAAGTGTTAAAAGGGCTGCAGTGTACTTAAGCCAAGGGAATTTAAAAATAAACACTACGCTAGTAATATAGTCGGAACTAAAACGAACAAAGTTAACTTCCGTTTTTGTGATACAATCTTTACTTTGGCTGCATAATATTAATTTAGTTTATAATATATATCCATACGCAAAATACGCGCATTGTCGTGGAATTGCGGATACCAGCCCGTATTACCTATAATATTTAATAAAGCAAAATAGACCAATATACCATTCCATTGGCCCATTTTGCATTTGCACAAAAGACAATAATTACTATCCTCTTCTATTATACTAAAAAGACCAAAGTTACCATTTATCATTAACATAGGATTCTTGTTAGTGCTAAAAAGGCTTAAGTAGCAAATATTTTCAAAAATACCAATTTTTTCTTGTTTTTGATTTTAATTAATAAATCAACCTACAAAATATGTATCAAATAACAAAAAGAGATTTTGTCATTCTACAATATAACATGTAAATAATAACTATCAATTCTGGTTCATTCTTCGAATGCATATGACTGAAAATAAGGATTATTGATAATGGTCCGATTAGCCACAGGCCACAGAATAAAAAGCCCGGATAGCCCGGTTGAGTAGGCAACAACCTCCTAGGTTGAACTGCGAGATGACATTCTTAAGTAAAAATAATAATTTTGTATTAGCTTGCTCACTTAGCAAGGTAGCAAGGGAATTTATGTGACTTGGTTATAAATGCTATTTTTAAGATTCTCACAAACATAATACAAGGTTGATATGAGCGAGAGGTATTAAATTAAACCACCTAAACTATAGATGCATAGTGTTAACTCGGAACTATTAAAAAAAAGTTTAGAAGAAAATAAGAAAAAACTTTTTTCGAATAAATAAAATAGCTTAATGATCTAATTATAATGTAAAACAAAACGGCAACGTCGCGTCAAAAATTCTGTCGTTTTAAGGTGTATGTGACCCTAGATAAAATTCCTATTCAAAATTCAAAATATCTTTATTGTGGGCATAATGTTAGTTAAGGTCTTGACAGTAAATTAAAGTTTCAATATGTCCTGCCTAATAGGCATACAATAATTAAGTATTGGCATTAAATTTAAAATTATTTTACATGTCAAATTTAGTTATTATAAATATCAAAATACAATTAAATTAATACATGGTCAACAATAAAATCAATAATTCAAGAAATCCTGGATCGTGTAGTATGCATTATCAATTAAAAAATTTCGTAATTTATTTTTAAATACTGGTAGTTCCTTAGTGCTCAGAATGTCAATAGGTATTTTGTTGTATATTTTTGATGCAATGCCAAAGAAGCTTTTGTTAAATAGAGCCGTTTTATGTGGTACATTAGAAAGTTTTAACGTATGTCTTTTCGACTGAAGTTTATCAAACAGATTTTCATTTGTTTTTATAAATACGGCTACTTCATAAAGACATAAATGTAAATTGCAGGAAAGGTCAATATTTTAAATTCTTTGAAGTATGGTTCACATGAATCAGGGACACGGATACCAGCAATCGCACGTACACATCTTTTTTGCGCTTTAAACACTAAATCCCTATTAGTGGCATTGCCCCAATATATGACTGCATATCTCAGTGTCGACGAAACGTAAGCATGGTACCTACGCATAGTTATAGTTATACACCTTTAAACGACAGAATTTTCAACAACATACTTAGTCAGCTGTTGAGGCAGATACGTCGTGTTTCAACTAAGAAAAAACTAAAAAATAATCCTGTGACTAAACTATTGCTTCTATTTATCTGATTTTTAGTAAAGAGGCTGAAAATGATACAAAGTATATGTGGTTTATTTTAATGCCTCTCGCTCATTTCAACCTTGTATATGTATATCTAGTCATTTCACAACTTTATTATGGTTGGCTTCAAGTCTTATGGCTAAGTATTTTAGGGTTCCGTATCTCAAAAGGAAAAAACGGAACCCTTATAGGATCACTTCGCTGTCCGTCTGTAAAGACCCTTTTTCTCATGAACGCGTGGAGGTATCAAGTTGAAATTAATATCAAATACGTAGGTCTATGGTCCCTTGGAGCTCTAAAAAATTCAAGCTTCTAATTTAACGCAATAAAAAAATGGACTTCCCTTTTCGCAAGAAGCAAGACAGGCAATTCCCGTATTTTTAACAACGTTCGCGATCTCATCTCAGTCTCAAACTGTCAAAAATTGTATAGCGTTTTACTACATTTTTGACATTTGACTGTCGCTGGCATGAGATTTTGACTTGAATTTGAACGTTTGTAGCTACGAAAATTGGGCTTCAGGTGTCACAGCACAAGTATAGGAAACAGTCCGAAAATTGTTAATTTGTTTGTAATTTTATCATACAATTTTTTTTTTTTTTTTTGTTTACAATATTAAATTTGTTTTTTGCATAAATTCTTTTCAACTACGGAGTTTTGTTTTGTTTTCATTGTACGTGGTCCGACACGCACTTGGTTGATTTTTAAATTGCCTGAATAAATAAAATTGACAGATTATGTCCTCATGACGTGGCCTAGATCTACTGGTAATAAATTAGGGTTAACTTGGTTTTTTTGTTACACCAGATACTTCTCCTTTAAGTAATAATATAGCCATATTTTTCCAAGTTATTTGCTGAGGAGCCTGCCTGCTAAATCACTAGTGTTTGTGTAATGTGTTCGAGATGTGAATCAGGGCTTCTTCAATGACTGTCCTTTTTAACCTACTTCAAAAAGGAGGAGGTTCTCAATTCTTTTTTTTTTATGTATGTTCCTCGATTACTCGAAGATGGCTGGACCGATTTAGATTTTTTTTTGTTTTGTTCGAGAGTGTATACATCACAGTTGGTCCCATATAAAATTGATTAACTTTGCTTCGGTAGTTTTTGAGTTACGTATTTTTTCTCCACTTTTATATGGATGATGTTCTAGTTTGTTTTGCAGATAGTGGTATTAGAATTTGTGTGGGGTAGGTACACAACTAAAAAGTGAAAAATAAAAACTTTTTTACAAAAAAATACAACCGACTTCCAAAAACAACACTACAAAGTGAAAAATAACTTTAATTTCGGAAGTCGGTGGCAAAAAACGAAAATACATTTAACTAGACACCGACTTCCGAAATTAAAGTAATTTTTCACTTTGTAGAGTTGTTTTTGGAAGTCGGTTGTATTTTTTTGTAAAAAAGTTTTTTATTTTATTCTGTTTTATAGGCGTTTATATTTACTAAGATTTACATGAGTTTTTAAGAATAAAATTGAAAGCGATGGTGAACCGACTACCATCTTTTCGTTCTTGAGTGCTGAATGACAGTTCAATGTCGACCTGCCGAGCCTTGGTGGATCCGTGAACCGAATGTTCTGGAGTGTTCTTCGGCGACGACCCTCACAAGAGCAGCTATATGTTGATTTCTCCCTCACGTTCGCCGAACCTCCGTATACTAGACGCTAGAACTGAGCGATTTTTGGTAGGGGGACATGCTATGTGTTGACGACGCCGGTGTCATAGTCCGCTCGTCTTTTTAAATCAATTTTCTTGTGTACTTTGTTCTTCAAGTTTGTTTCCTTAAAACAGTGTATGTAATTTTTTTATAAATATGAAAAAAAAAAAAAAAAAAAAAAAAAAAAAAGTGTTTATTCACAGAAATATTATTATGATTATTACAATGATCAACAAGAACGGACTGCATACGGGCACTCTCATTGGGTAATGCGCGACACCCTCACTCCGCCTACTGCTGCGGCGGCCATTGCTACAGAACGAACGATCAGTGTGTCAAAAAATCCCGCGAAGACTCCACGCGCAAAACTCGCGCGTATTCGGTTCTAGTTGGTCTGTCATACCATCAAGTATCTCGTTCCTTATTTCTCACCACCAGCCAGTAAGCAGCTACACTATGCATAGTTTTACGTTTATCTTTTCACTTGTAACGGAAGTCTTCATGCCTATTTGTTTTTTTATGTGATGCCAACCTGAGAGTTCAAGTTTATCGTATGTGCCTAAAATTTCACCTGAACACAGCTACGCTTGAAGGCAGAATTTGGCATAGCAGTAGTCCAACGGACACGCATTCACAATGCTACACTTCGTCATCTTCCTACCCTTATCCCATGTTACGTGGGGCTGGCGCAACACGTTTTCTTCTTTCATTCTCCCCTGTCATCAGTCACGCTATCATTCACTCACACAATCCATCCATCTTTTTTTTGGCCTTCCTCTCCCTCTCGATCCATCAACATGTATATTCATCACTCTTTTAGTAGCATGCGTTTCGTCCCTCCTCATCACATGCCCATACCAAGCCAAACGATTTCCTTTCAACTTTTCTATCACTGGCGCCACTTTCAAACTTACTCATTGCTTACTTTATCCATTCTCGTCACTCCACGCATCCATCTCAACATTCTGATCTCCGCAGCATGCAATCTTTTTTCATCCGTTTTCGTCACTACCCAGCATTCCGAACCATAAAGTACGATAGGCCTTATCACGGAATTCCGTTGCCTCCTTGTACTAGGAAGTGATGGTCACGAAGGAGGCGGCGGAAAGGGAGAGGGAAAATACCACTTTCCTTCCAATCCGTAGCAGACGCACCGGGCAGGGCGCGGAATGATCTCCAGCCGCCTTAGGGTAAAGCCTGCATGCAACAGACTTGGGAAATTTGTTGCCTGAACAGTGAAAGGCCCGAGACGGCGGCGCGTCGTGTTCTGTGCGCTCTTTAGAAGGATTGCGGCCGTATATGGCTGCTGAGGGTGACGGGGTCCACATGAATTCATGCGGGCCGACACCTAGCCGGAGGAGCGTGACGAAATGCGCAAGCACTCCAGCACCCCGGCTAAAGGTAGCAGCAGAACACCGTGTGGTTTTAGTCAGTAAAAGTCTGACAGACCCCTCCACCCGCCCCAGGGTAGAGGACATCCATGAGAATTGCCTCACGATAAAAAAAGGCCTTATCACGGACTTGTAAATTTTCCCCTTTAACTTGAGAGGCATCCGTGGGTCGCAAGTTGTTCCTGTAACCTGTCGCCATCCTGAGTTGATCCGGTGCGTTATGTCTCGGTCTACGCTCCACTTCTCAGCTTAAAATACTCAATGCTCGCACCATTATACACAGTAACCCTCTCCTCACTCTAACCTACAAATGTAACAACCGTTAAGAGATTACACCGCGATGTACGCAAGGTTTAACCCCCATCCACAGCGGTGCCCAAAGTGGTCAGGCCACCGTAAAATCTCTACAGATCATGTTCAATGAATATGTCTTTTGAAGTCTTTGATCAGTGAGAATCCTGTGCAGTGAGCATGGGAGCGTTATGTTGTGTAGACAGCGTGTGTTGTGCTGCTGCGTGGCTACTCATGTGAAATTGTGTGTGGGAATCTATAGAGGATTGATTGATAGTTTGCAGGTGTAAATGGAAATCAATAATTTCTGATATTCAAAGGATTTTGTGTGAGTCCTTTTTAACCGACTTCAAAAAGGGGGAGGTTCTCAATTCGTCGGAACCTTTTTTTTTATTATTTTTTTTTCAAATCAAATCAAATCAAATCAAATCAAATCATTTATTAAGTGTGTTTTTTGGTGAGGTTACATGGTCTTATAAAATACAACATTGTGCTCAAAAAACTACCCATTAGGCTTACACTTTTTTATGAAAATTCGTTCATTATTACTTAAATATATTATATTATTATGCAAAGTACATGAAGCTATATAAAGTAATGTCAGATAAATAAATAATCAAATTGTCAATTAAATATTTTTGTCAGAAAGAAATTCACTAATTGAATAATAGCATTTTTGGATTAATAAATTATATAATTTTCGTTTAAACTGCAATAAATTATAATCTTTAATAGAATTAGGCAATTTGTTAAAGATTTTAGGTGCCATGCACAGTATGCTATTGTGCATGAGGGCGGTTTTTGAAGGCCTTAAGTACAATTCATGACGATAAACTTGTCTTATTGATTTAGGATGATGTTCTGTTTTTTTGCGAAATAGTTCAATATTTTTCTTTACAAAAATTGCGGTTTCATATATATAGAGACATGGTAATGTTAATATTTTGAGCTCAATAAAATATGGCTTACAACTATCTATCGATTTCAAACTGCATATGGACCTTAAACAACGTTTTTGTGCCTTGAAAACAGAGGTTTTTTCACAGGAGTTGCCCCAAAAAATTATACCATAGCGAAGTATGGAATCAACATAACCAAAATAGGCGGCAACGACTGCTGATCTATTGGCTACTTTGCTAAGTTTATATAGAACAAATGAATATTTACTAAGTCGTGCCATTAGTAGAGCTGTATGTTCTTTCCAACTCAATTTGTAGTCAATTGTTAGGCCTAGAAATTTAGTGCTTGAAACTGCTTCAATTTTTTCCTTATTAAAAATTATATCTGACGCAGTAGAAGCAGTTCTTTGTCGGAAATTTATAATTTTAGTTTTATTTAAATTTAAGATAAGATTATTTTGGTCAAGCCATTCAGTCGATTGTTTCAATGCATTTTTTATTTCTGTCTCGCGGTTATTCTCATCTAGTTGTCTTACTACTAATGTACTGTCATCAGCAAAAAGAATCATCGGATGATTCACGTGTCTAGGAAAGTTATTTATATACACAAGGAAAAGCGGAGGGCCTAACACGCTGCCTTGTGGCACGCCATAAGAATTTGTATATACTTCAGATATATATTTAATTTCTTTCTTGGTCTTTTTACAAATTCGTCTGATTTCTGTGAATTGTTTCCTATTACTAAGGTAGGATTTTAGTAGCGAGAGTACATTTCCTCTTATTCCATACATATTGAGCTTATTTATTAATATATCGTGGTCTACTAGGTCGAACGCTTTCGTCATATCCATAAATATTACACTTTACATTTTATGTATGTTCCCCGATTACTCGAAGATGGCTGGACCGATTTGGTTTTTTTTTTTTGTTTTATTCGAGAGGGTATACATCACAGTTGGTCCCATATAAAATTGATTAAATTTGCTTGGGTAGTTTTTGAGTTAGCTTCAATAATACGTATTTTTCCCCCACTTTTATATGGATGATGTTCTAGTTTGTTTTGCAGATAGTGGGTATTAGAATTTGTGTGGGGTAGGTACACAACTAAAAAGTGAAAAATAAAAACTTTTTACAAAAAAATACAACCGACTTCCAAAAACAACACTACAAAGTGAAAAATAACTTTAATTTCGGAAGTCGGTGGCAAAAAACGAAAATACATTTAACTAGACACCGACTTCCGAAATTAAAGTTATTTTTCACTTCGTAGTGTTGTTTTTGGAAGTCGGTTGTATTTTTTTGTAAAAAAGTTTTTTAAATCTAAAATAATCATGCATCTCATGAATCGTAAAAGGTAGACAATTGAAATTTTCACAGATTGTGTATTTCTGTTGCTACTATAACAACAAATAATAAAAATAAAAGAAAGTTTAAAATTAAAGGGGGTCCCCATACAATAAACTTTTCATTTTGAAGAAAAAGAATTCTTACCATCATCATCATCATTGTCTAGAACTCATCGAGTAAAGTACAAATTATATATTTTTTATTAATTTCATCTTCAAAAATGTAGAAATAGGGGCCGTAAAAGTTGTCAATTTTAGACCATTTTTGTACGAGCTCTATCGCGACAATCAAACAAGTTAGGAATTTGAAACTTCTGTATATCATTTACCTTAATACTGTATTTAATAAAAAAATATTAAAAACGCCGATTCATAAGGTATTTTGTTTTAATATGGGCGATTTTCTGCAACCGCAAAAAATAACCTTGTAATTCACAGTATCATAATGAAATACAAAGTTATCTTTGCGGTTGTTATAAACATATACGGAACCCTTTGTGTGCGAGTCTGACTCGCACTTGGCCGGTTTTTTAGTTCTAATGATACAGTCTCTTATTAAAATCCCTGGTCATTTAGGAATTTTACAAATTAAATATCGTTGAACCTAATTTTAATTTTGATTTAAATTATAACACTAGTCTTCTATAGGTCTTTACCTATGAAATTGCCGTTCTGCAGTACTGGCCATTTCAAATCAAAATAATTTTTGTTTGGCTAAGAATTCTAATTTCAAATTAATTTTATTTTAAAAACATGGATTTTTTTTTCCAAAAGTAGTCATTTGTTTATTGATTAGTGTTACATTTTCATCGCATTTCAATCTTTTTCGTCATCATGGATACGTTAAAAATTCGAGTAATTATGGAATATGAGTACCGTCGTGGCAGCAACGCGGCACAAGCGGCACGCAACATCAACGACGTTTACGGAGCTAACACTACAAACCAGCGCACCACTTGTTATTGGTTTGCTCGCTTCCGTTCTGGAATTTTCGACCTGAAAAATGAACCTCGCGGTCGTCCGAAGACTTTGGTCGACAATAACGAATTAAAGGCGATTGTGGAAGCTGATGATACACAATCTACGGCTGAATTAGCAGCAGCTTTCGACGTTAGCGTCAAAACAATATTGGTCCATTTGCGTCAAATTGGCAAGGTAAAAAAGCTTGACAAATGGGTGCCCCACGAACTCAATGATCGCCAGCGCGAAGTACGCGTCGAGACGTGCCTTGCACTGCTCAACAGACACACAAATGAAGGAATTTTGAACCGCATTGTTACCTGCGATAAAAAATGGATTCTGTTTGATAACCGCAAGCGCTCAGCAAGTTGGTTGGATCCTGGTTCAGCACCTAAACAATGCCCTAAACGAAAACTTACCCCTAGAAAAGTAATGGTCACTGTTTGGTGGTCTAGCGCCGGTGTGATTCATCACAGCTTCTTACCAAACGGGGTGAGGATTACTTCAGATGTGTACTGTGAAGAACTGAACACAATGATGGAGAAGCTGGCACATGTCCAACCAGCATTGGTCAATCGCTCGTCTCCGCTGCTCCTGCACGACAACGCGCGACCTCATACTGCACAGCAGACGGTCTCCAAGTTGCAAGAACTGGGGTTGGAAGCTACCCGTCATCCGCCCTACTCACCAGACCTTGCGCCTACAGACTACTACTTTTTCCAGTGATTCAATACCCGAGAGGCAGTACAAAATGCCTTTGAAGAATTTGTTGCCTCCCGTCCAGCTGATTTCTTTAAGAAGGGCATCAATAAACTGCCACTGCGTTGGCAAAGATGCATTGATTGCATGGGTGATTACTTCGATTAATACAAATAAAAAATGCATGAAAAAAATTAGTTTATAATTTTTCATACAAAACGGCAATTTCATAGGTAAAGACCTATTATTACCTTCGATATTTTATTACGAGAAACATTTCTTGCCATGCTTTCTTTCATACAAATCTGCTCATACTTTGAATGGATATCAACCGAGTTACGTCTCTGACTGTACCATCCCATTTCATGACTAAGCAACAATGGCTATTTCATACAGTCAACCGCAAAACAGTAGTAACACTTTCACTACGAAAACCACCCTTATTGCTGCGACATAAAAGCGAGGAGTACTTAAATAAGTACGGTTACATGAGAATTTCTGTCTCGACGTATCTCGTGTCAATTGGCTACGACGTAGACGCTACGCCGTAGCATTTCGCTACGAACTATTTTAAACAAACTTTCTTTTATTTATATGGCTTTACAAACCTATTGTTTTGTTTATATTCGACTACATAACGCCTGAATTCCCTGAAGGCATAGGTGCTTTAAGGGCTCCGCATGTTACCGGGTCGAAGAAATACAAGTGTATTATTTAATTTTTTTTTTTAAACAAGTCTTTGTTATTCTGGATACCATTTAGGACAAAGTCCGTGTCAAGACGAAACATACGAGCCCAAGGTCAGATCACCTCCATGTTATAATAATATTGCATTGTCATTCAATTTACATATGTATGTGAAATTTCAGCTCATACGGAAACCGGGAACTTGCAAGATTCGGACAGGTGAAACTAAATAAAACCATGTAATAAAACCTTGTAATTTTAAAAAGGCGTGTTTTCTATCCTTCTAAATATGAAATAATGTTTACATCAATATCGTTATAACTACATGCCGTCAGCTTATTTTGGAGGTTGCATGGGGAAGCCATGCACCTCTACAGTTCACTCACATTTTTGGAATTACCCGTGCCATAAGTCATGTTGTGCGATTTACATTATGAAACTAGTTGCACAAACTTATTGATTGTTTAACGTGTAAATAGATAACACAAGGGAACAGCATTTTTGTTGCATGAAATCAAAATCAATCGGCCTAGGCTTCCACAAAGCAAACACTTGCTGATGATATAAAAAAACCGGCCAAGTGCGTGTCGGACCACGCACAATGAAGGGTTCCGTAGTTAGGATGAATTTATCTTAAGAACAAACTTAACATTGTAGTTGAAAAACACGTTCTCCCATACATTCCAACTGTAAATGTAAGTTTGTACTCACAATATTGATAGATTTACCATGTTATTTTAAGACCATAGACTTCATATAGATTTTCCTGTGATCTACAGGTAAAGATCTATTTTCTGTATTTTTTTCAAAATTTTAGGCTCAGTAGTTTCGGAGATAAGGGGGGGAATGTTCAATTTTCGTCTATTTTCTTAAATAACTTTAAAACAATTTATTTTAAAATTATAAAAAAATATATTTGAGACCCTCATAGTAAGCCCTTTCATTTGATATGCCACATGCTGTAGTTTGTAAATTTTTTTATTTTTTATTTTCTTATTTGCCCCCCAAAAGTGACCTCTATATTCAAATTTAATTTATTTACTTTACCCATCCGTGTTTGTGTCACTGAAATTCATATGTGTACCAAATTTCAACTTAATCGGTCCATTAGATTCGGAGCAAACTGGCTGTGACAGACGGACAGACAGACGGACAGACAGACAGACAGACACACGAGTATGTGTGTGTGTGTGTGTGTGTGTGTGTGTGTGTGTGTGTGTGTTTGTGTGTGTGTGTGTGTGGTGTGTGTGTGTTGTGGTAGGTGCGGATTTTTGTGTGGAGGAACTAAATGATTACGTGAATGACTTGCTAGTAGATTTTGGTGTTAACTCACTATTTGCTCAGTATCGTTGTAGGAGAGAAGCCAGTTTTTTGTCATTATTTTAAATGAGTGGGTGTTCAGACCTTTAGTATCAAAGTGCTTGCTTATTTTAATGTAGCAAGACTGCTAGGCTAGTCTCTTTTGCCAGCGGCTTCGCCCGCGTGAATGTCGGAAAATATCCCACGGGAACGTACTACCGGGAATTCCTTCCTTATTCCTTGTCTAACATTATAAAGGGAACTTCTGTGCAAAATTTCAGCTTTCTAGGTCCAAGGGTTTGGGCTGGGCGTTGATGAGTCAGTCAATCAGTCCGTCAGTCAGTCAGGACTTCTCTTTTTATTTATATAGAAGATAAGAGTCTGTGAGTAAGAGGGGCATCGTCTTGTCAGAAGATTGTTTGCATTAGGAACAGGGACATGTAAGATACGTTTTGGGAGCAGGCGTTGTTAGTCAGGTCTGTTTAAATGCAAACTTGTGTACATGCAGTGCAGCACTAATTATATACAGTCGACGAAGAACAGGAAATTCACTGTATAGTTGATCTGTCAGGAATCTAATTTTTCCGGGCAAACGTTCCAAATGGTTGTGGAGGAAGTGTACATTGATGCTGCTGTATCTCAAAAACCAGAACTGTTAGAGATATATTAAGGGTAGATTTGAAATCAGCGACCTCGAACTAGTACACAGCAGTTATAAAATTCCATGCAACAGAAAAGTCTAATTTTGTTCCCTTGTGTAATAATAATTGATTGATTGATTTGATTTTTAAAGGTCTTTGTGAACAGAAAGGTAAACACAAGTTAACAAAAAGATCTTATTCTAAATGTAAACTGACATAATCTGAACGATGTTAAATAGAATAAATCACCTCATAAAACTTACAACGTGTTTAATAATAGTTCAATCTGCCTAGCCTTTTCCCAACTATGTTGGGGTCAGCTTCCGGTCTAACCGGATGCAGCTGAATACCAGTATTTTACATGGAGCGACTGCCTATCTGACCTCCACAACCCAGTTACTGGGTAATACGATACCCCTTGGTAAGACTGGTTGTCAGACTCGGGCTTCTGATGACACGTAACGACAGTCAAAGATCTACGAATGACAGCCGGGACCAACGGCTTAACGTGCTTTCCGAGGCGCGGAGGTGTCTTGGTATGTAAAGATGGTCACCCATCCACGGACCAACCCCGGCAAGCGTAGCTTAACCTAATGGATTATCCAGTGCGGTTGTTATTACTTAGCCACGAGCTCCTCGTCTTTTTGTTGAGCGATCAGGTTAAGCTACGCTTGCCGGGGTTGGTCCGTGGATGGGTGACCATCTTTACATACCAAGACCCCTCCGTGCCTCGGAAAACACGTTAAGCCGTTGGTCCCGGCTGTCATTCGTAGATTTTTACAGTCGTTACGGGTCGTCAGAAGCCCGAGTCTCTTCTGGACATATTCCTTGTAACAAATTCGTTTTCTTGATGAAAAAAAATACCTCTCCCAACTGTGAGGTGTGTGGAGTTGTGGAGGACATGCATCACTTGTTGATGGAATGTGTTCGCTTTGTGGCTGATAGGAGTAAGTTGTACAGGACTTTGAATTTGAACAAGAACGATATAGATACATTCCACCAAATACTATCTAAGCCGAGTTCTTGTTCTTCTTCGTTCTTCCGATATATTAATCTCATTAGTTTGATGTGTATCCTGTATTAGGTTACGATGGGACTGACATACGCTGTGCGTTTAAAAGTTCCTAAAATTTAAAGAATAAAAAAAAAAAAAGCCCGAGTCTCACAACCAGTCTTAGGGAGGACTATCGTATTACCCAGTAACTGGGTTGTGGAGGAGGTCAGACAGGCAGTCGTTCCATGTAAAATACTGGTATTCAGCTGCATCCGGTTAGACTGGAAGCTGACCCCAACATAGTAGGAAAAAGACTTGGCAGATGATGATAGGTCTCATATTTGGGAAAATTCGTGTTCTCTATTTTCAGCTGAGCAAAGCTCGGTCGCCCAGGTACTCATATTAATATTAGTATCTGTTCGAGAGCGTGATTCGGAATAAACAAATCCCACCAAAAACATTTTTATGTAAAATGTTACCAAGACGAGACCATATGGCTCGCACTGTCAAAAAGTTATCAGATCTCATGCAGAGTCAAGCTTCTAGGTCAACAAGCCCTAACTTCACATACTCTTCACCTTGGTCAAAATATGAGGCTTCCATACTGCAAGAACTATTGTATAACAGAAAAGTAATGAATAATGTATAAATTTTCACTTTACGCCCATGTGACGGTAGCGAAACGGCCAAGTCACATATTTTTACTAAGGTGTAGAGTTTGTGAAGTTAGGCCCAGTTCGAAAGAGATACCGTGGCCCTGGCACAGGCAACTGAAGGCACACGGGTGGGTTTTAGTCAGTAAAAGTCTGACACGCCCTCCGGCTATGCCCAGAGCGGGAGAAGTCATTTGACGATTACCCATCCACAAAAAAAAAAAAAAAAAAAAAAACGCCCCTGTGCTTCGCTTGGCTCGTCTTGGCGATATATTGCCCATTTAATAATAGGTCTTTACCTATGAAATTGCCGTTTTGTATGAAATAATTTAAACGAATTTTTTTCATGCATTTTTTATTTGTATTAATCGAAGTAAGCACCCATGCAATCAATGCATCTTTGCCAACGCAGTAGCAGTTTATTGATGCCCTTCTTAAAGAAATCAGCTGGACGGGAGGCAACAAATTCTTCAAAGGCATTTTGTACTGCCTCTCGGGTATTGAATTTTTTTCCCGCCAAGAAGTTATCCAAATTCTGGAAAAAGTAGTAGTCTGTAGGCGCAAGGTCTGATGAGTAGGGCGAATGACGGAGAGCTTCCAACCCCAGTTCTTGCAACTTGGAGACCGTCTGCTGTGCAGTATGAGGTCGCGCGTTGTCGTGCAGGAGCAGCGGAGACGAGCGATTGACCAATGCTGGTTGGAGATGTGCCAGCTTCTCCATCATTGTGTTCAGTTCTTCACAGTACACATCTGAAGTAATGCTCACCCCGTTTGGTAAGAAGCTGTGATGAATCACACCGGCGCTAAACCACCAAACAGTGACCATCACTTTTATAGGGGTAAGTTTTCGTTTAGGGCATTGTTTAGGTGCTGAACCAGGATCCAACCAACTTGCTGAGCGCTTGCGGTTATCAAACAGAATCCATTTTTCATCGCAGGTAACAATGCGGTTCAAAATTCCTTCATTTGTGTGTCTGTTGAGCAGTGCAAGGCACGTCTCGACGCGCACTTCGCGCTGGCGATCATTGAGTTCGTGGGGCACCCATTTGTCAAGCATTTTTACCTTGCCAATTTGACGCAAATGGACCAATATTGTTTTGACGCTAACGTCGAAAGCTGCTGCTAATTCAGCCGTAGATTGTGTATCATCAGCTTCCACAATCGCCTTTAATTCGTCATTGTCGACCAAAGTCTTCGGACGTCCGCGAGGTTCATTTCTCAGGTCGAAATTTCCAGAACGGAAGCGAGCAAACCAATAACAATTGGTGCGTTGGTTTGTAGTGTTAGCTCCGTAAACGTCGTTGATGCTGCGTGCCGCTTGTGCCGCGTTGCTGCCACGACGGTACTCATATTCCATAATTACTCGAATTTGTAACGTATCCATGATGACGAAAAAGATTGTAATGCGATGAAAATGTAACACTAATCAATAAACAAATGACTAGTTTTGGAAAAAAAATCCATGTTTTTAAAATAAAACTAATTTGAAATTAGAATTCTTAGCCAAACAAAAATTATTTTTATTTGAAATGGCCAGTACTGCAGAACGGCAATTTCATAGGTAAAGACCTAATAGTATAGAATAGATTCATGAAACACTCTTAGATTATTGCTTTCTATCTGACATTATCCCCTTACAATGCCCATAACAAAATATACTGTAAACTATTTGAACATAAAACCTCACGATGAACGTAGTGTACTATCGGCAAAACTTAAGCATGCACAGTTTATAAAATATTCCTGCGGATGCGCACTAGTGACAGACTAGGGTAACTGCTATATTAATTGGCTACTCATTAAAAAAGAGGTAGAAACAAGCTAATGCAACCAAGCTCATGAATGAAAAGGATCAAAATATTGGCCAATTACTAAAGCGTGGCCAATTACTATAGCCGTCACTCTATACAGGGGTATAGTCTGTCACTACACACATATCACACTTATTGTCTCTAATTGGACGAAACCAGGAAGGGTCCTGGTTTCGCCCAATTAGAGGTAATATGGATTTGTGTGAGTACAGGGCGTGTAACAAAAAATAACAACAAATATTAGCAACAAATGAAATAAAATCCAAACGTGCATCCCGTTTGGTCAAAACGCATGCATCAGGCCATCGAGTCGTGAGCCGTGCTATACGATTATCGCCTTATAGGTGAGCTTGCGGAAGTTTGGCCTATAGTACCCGTCTACTCGTCACAGTAAATTCACTTACAAGTTGCTTGGATGACAGGAGATGATGCAATGTTTTAGTTGTCATACTGGTAATGTGTTTACGGAAATGTGTAGTGTGGAGGGGTGGAATCTTTTGGAAAATGATAGTAAATACCTTTACAGGACAGAAGCATCAATCAATCTGCCTGCCTAGCCTTTTCCCAGCGATGTTGGGGTCGGCTTCCAGTCTAACCCTATACACACCAACAATCACATTCTTTCACCCTCACCTTTTGTACTCTTTCATACTCATACATAATTTAATAGCAGATGTAAACTAAAACATTTTTCTTTGTTTTCCCCCTTCTGATGAAATATCGACACAGTCTACTCACACCTATCTATATTAATTGGAACCTCATTGTGAGACACTGTCTCTTAAGATACAGGATACCCTAGTTTAAGAGACAGAGTTTAATCTTTTGTGTACAGATTTTGCAGCGTTTAGATGTTATTATGTAAATCACATATCTTCAAAGTTGTAAGTTGTAAACCGGATGCAGCTGAATACCAGTATTTTACATGGAGCGACTACGTATCTGACCTCCACAACCCAGAGCTCGTGGCTAAGTAATAACAGCCGCACGGGTCGATCAGTCAGGTTAAGCTACGCTTGCCGGGGTTGGTCCGTGGATGGGTGACCATCTTTACATACCGAGACTCCTCCGTGCCTCGGAAAGCACGTTAAGCCGTTGGTCCCGGCTGTCATTCGTGGATCTTTGGCAGTCGTTACGGGTCGTCAGAAGCCTGAAAGTCTGACAACTAGTCTTACCAAGGGGTATCGTATTACCCAGTGAATGGGTTGTGGAGGTCAGATAGGCAGTCGCTCCATGTAGAATATTGGTATTCAGCTGCATCCGGTTAGACTGGAAGCCGACCCCAACATAGTTGGGAAAAGGCTAGGCAGATTGATATATACACTTCTGGACACATCTATTGGCCCACCTTAGAGTTTAGGTTTCGATGGCCCCTACCGAAATATGATTGCTAGATTGAACAAAAACTGTTGATGCAGTTTTAAACCTGATACATTTTACCATCTTTTTCGATCGTATTGTTTTAAATTTGAATTCAGAATACCATACGACATGGAGCTACGCCTAACAAGTCGGATATGCGCCTTGTTAAAGGCAATTGATTTTTGAATAAAAAACATGTTTTATCAAATAAAGGTTTAATTTAATAACGCGTGTTGCCTCCATGGGCATCTACCACAGCTCTCATATGATTAGGCATAGAGTTTATCAACCGCTCTATGAAATTTTGAGGGATCATCTCCCATTCCTCTTCTATGGCAGTTTTCAACTCCTGCATCGTCTGGGCAATTGGCTGACGAGCCCTAACACGTCTTTTTAGCTCGTCCCACATGTGCTCAATGGGGTTCATGTCTGGGCTTCTGGCTGGCCAGTCCATAACTGTGATGTTCACATCCCGAAGATATTCCCTGACGATGCCGGCCGCATGGGCTCTTGCATTATCATGCATAAAAAGGAAATTTGGGCCCACATAGTCCGCGTATGGTATCACGTGAGGTTCTAAGCACTCACAAATGTACCTTTCAGCATTTAATGTTGGCAGCCGTGGTCCTGTAACAACCTCAAGTTGAGTTTTGCCGCTCGCGGATATATCGCCCCAGACAGTCCATGAGCCACCGCCATAAGCAACCCTCTCTTCAAAGCAGCATTGTGCGAAACGCTCTCCCTTACGTCGGTAGACCTTCTTCCTTCCATCATTGCCATGTAACACAATTTTAGACTCATCAGAAAAGAGTACACGGCTCCAATCTTGCTGTGTCCAATTTAAATGACTGCGTGCGAAATGAAGGCGCGCTGGTCGGTGGGCTCGCGTTAGTTTGGGGCCATTAGCTGGCTTGTGTGGTACCATATCGCGTTCTTTTAACCTTCTCCGAACAGTTCGAGCGCTCACAGATACTCCGTGGAAGTCGCGAAGTTGGTTTTGTATCTCAATGGAGGTAAGGTGACGATTTCTCAAGCTGGTCGTCACGATGAATCGATCCTGCCTTTCAGTTGTGACCCGAGATCGTGGCCTTCCTTGGCGACGAACAAAGCCGCCAGTCTCTAGGTACCTCCGATAAACATTTCGGACCGCAGATCGACTTAAATTAAGTTGAGCACTCACGTTTCTTTGGCTGTGTCCGGCCTGAATAAGTGCCACAGCTTGGGCGGCGACTTCAGGTGAAGTATCCATAGATTATTGATAGAACCTCACCTTAATGTTAAGAATAAGTAATGTTTGTTGCAAAACCAAAGATATCAATCACTTTTTCAAGAATTAAATCCAAGTAAACCAATAAAACCAAGTTTTCTTAGTATTCGATTGTTTGATATCAACAAACAGGCTCCAAATTGTCTTTTGTTTCTTTAAATTCTGTGTTCGAAATTCAAAAAAAGACTATTGAATGAAATTGTGAATGTGCCAGGTTCAAAACTGCATAAAAACTTTTTGCTCGACCTAATATAAAATTTTAGCTAGGACCAAACGAAACTGAAAATACAAGGTGGGCCAAAAGATGTGTCCAGTAGTGTATAAAAACAAAGTCGGGTTTGTTCGAACACATAACTCGAGAACGGCTGGACCGATTTTCATACTTTTTGATTTGTTGTATTTGTTTCCGGCCCGAATAGCAGAATAACTACTAAAAACATAGGACAATTCACAAAAAAAAAATATGAAGAAAATTAATTTTCTCATACATGAAATTTGCACAGGGCAACCGCGTCTGTCGGGAATCTTTCATCCTATTTAGAATTCCAAATTCAAATAAATTTTATAATCAGTTGTTCATTTGTTTTCCCGCCGTTCGATTTATTGAAATTTTGACAGGACAACGTCTGTCGGGTGAGCCAGTATAGATATAGATTTGATTACTTACCAATATAAAAGATATAGTGAGCCAACCATAAAAGATAGACATATTCCATCGCGAACTTTTTAAGCGGAACAATTCCGTCATACATGATTGTTGCGTAACGTTAACCGTTTACGCAGCGCACTCAACGGAAACCCACAGAAGGAATAAATTTTCCCCGTTTTCACAACATTTTTCATTAATGCTCCGCTCCTATTAGTTGTAGCGTGATGTTATATAGCTTATAGCTTTCCTCGATAAATGGGCTATCTAACACTAAAAGAATTTTTCAATTTGAACCCGCAGTTCCTGAGATTAGAGCGTTCAACCAAATAAACAAACTCTTCAGCTTAGAATATTAGTGTAGAAGTAGAAATTAAGGGCGTCGTTTCGGCCGTTTCCTATGAAGATGTAATACTGCTAACTGTATTATACTGAGGTACTACCGGGATAAAGTCCTATGTCCCCAGGTCATGGTCTACATAGGTACCACATAATGTACTACATTTTTATTAGGTAAATATGAATACAAAGAATTATTTCATGTGGAAATTGACTAGCAAACTGTGTACCTGAAAATTCGAACAATTAAAAATAATCATTTCACACGTATTATTGACCGAGCGAGCAAAGCGTCTGTGCTTCAAGCCTGGCATTTGCTTTCGTCTGTCAGTTTGTTGCTACTCCTCTAAAGGGCGTATTTTACAATCGATCTGGACGAAACTTGGTATACAGTTTTTTTTTTAAGGTTTACAGGCTTATTACAAATAATAGTTAACCACAACATCTTATAAATTTGCTAATAACAAGCCTCCACACATATAATAGGTCTTTACCTATGAAATTGCCGTTCTGCAGACCTAATATTAGGTCTTTACCTATTAAATTGCCGTTCTGCAGACCTAATATTAGGTCTTTACCTATTAAATTGCCGTTCTGCAGACCTAATATTATAACATATCGATTAATTTAAAGGGGATGCGCTGTGGCAGCCCGCGCAATTCAATATTTTTTGGGTTTTTTATAATTCGCAGGTCCGTGTCAGGTTGTAAGTTGTTCAAAATATGATACGCGGGAATAAAACATACGTATTTATATAATTTTAACCATGAAAATCATCAATACATCTCTCTAAGTTAGATTTCGTGCAGATTCGTCGAACGAACGAAATCTAACGACTCTGCACGAAATCTAACTAGAGATGTATTGATGATTTTTATGATTAAAATTTTGTAAATAGATATGTTTTATTCCAGAGATTTTGATCAAGATACAACCTGACACGGACCTGCAAACGCAAGAAAATTTGAATTTCGCGGACTACCACAGCGCATTCTTTAAGCAGAACAGTTAAAAGGTATGTTGAAACTGTTTGTACTCCCCGTCACTTGTCCCTACAGGTTCATTAGAAAACCAGCGTCAGGCAGCATCTGTCTGGCATTAATGCTGAAATGAACCTTTTTGGCGCAGCCGTGAGGCACACACTTTTGTTTTAAAACATTATTTTATTTTTTTTTTCTT
This sequence comes from Cosmia pyralina, assembly GCA_946251885.1. Classification (NCBI taxonomy): domain Eukaryota; kingdom Metazoa; phylum Arthropoda; class Insecta; order Lepidoptera; family Noctuidae; genus Cosmia; species Cosmia pyralina. The sequence continues at coordinate 4,229,742 of OX276368.1, read as the reverse complement.
TTGTTTTTGTGTTTCACGTTGTGTGTCCAAATAAACGTTTTTCTTTCTTTTTTTCTTTCTTTCTTTAAAGCTTAAGTAGGTTAGTTTTATATTATTAGTAGGTTAGGTTAGTTAGTTTTATTTATCCATGTTGCTAGTAATGAGTTTAAGAACCACTAGCCGGTGCATCATCCACAAAAAATTACTTGGCTAAGAGCGTCCTTGCCGTGCTTATCTTAGTGCAAAATAAGTCAACAGCATGTTCAGAAGATACCTCATTGAAGCTTCGAGCGCTTCTTATAATAAAAGCATTACGCCTATAATTCGTAGTGGCAGAAGGCACACATAGAAGCGGGCTTTTACGCAATCCCATAGTGTTAGTGCGAAATGCTAACTTTGCTAAGAGTTCGGGGCAATCAATCGAGCCATTCGCTATGTTCATCAAAAAACATATATTATTAATGAATTGCCTACGATCCAGTGGGAGAAAATGGTATCTCTTACAACGGTGACTGTAATCAATAGATATTTGGTGCGCCTTATAATCTAGAAAACTTTTTCTGGATAACCTCAATGCGCGAATTGTAAATCGCATATTGAGGGTTCCAGACTTGCGATGCATACTGCAAGTGACTGCTTACGAAAACCTTGATCGTCTTCAGAGAACGGAAACAGGCTGAGGCTCTAATTACTATATTGTACGACTATAAAGAAATTATTGTCGTCGGGGATTTTTGATTGGAGGGGTAAGTACCCCTTCAAAAAGTGGCAAAAAGGGGGCTACTGGATATCTCCGCCTTATGAGATCCGTTTTCGATGGTTCTTTTTCATTTGAAAGGTAAGGTACATTTAAGTAGGTCTCATAAAATTTTTGTGAAGATCTGATGAAAAAAGAACAAACTTAACATTGTAGTTGAAAAACATGTTCTCCCATACATTCCAACTGTAAATGTAAGTTTGTACTCACAATATTGATAGATTTACCATGTTATTTTAAAACCACAGACTTCTTATAGATTTTCCTGTAATCTACAGGTAAAGATCTATTTTCTGTATTTTTTTCAAAATTTTAGGCTCAGTAGTTTCGGAGATAAGGGGGGGAATGGTCAATTTTCGTCTATATTCTTAAATAACTTTAAAACAATTTATTTTAAAATTATAAAAAAAATATATTTGAGACCCTCATAGTAAGCCCTTTCATTTGACATTTCACATGGTGTAGATTGCAAAACTCTTTTTTTTTACTTTCTTATTTGCCCCCCAAAAGTGACCTCTATATTCAAAATTCATTTATTTACTTTACCCGTCCGTGTTTGGGTCACAGAAATTCATATGTGTACCAAATTTCAACTTAATCGGTCCATTAGACTCGGAGCAAATTGGCTGTGACAGACGGACAGACAGATAGACAGACAGACAGACACACGAGTGATCCTATAAGGGTTCCGTTTTTTCCTTTTGAGGTACGGAACCCTAAAAACAGTAAACATCCCGTTTTAAATAACTTTAGTGGTATCTATACAACGTGTCGTTTTGCATCCTCGTCAAATTTAAGGGTGTGGCATAGACCATCAAACCGAACAAATTTCTCCATGGCACCAACATCGTAATCGCGAAAAAATTATCAGCCGTCCCATACATTTGCGTGGTTGAAGTTAAATAACTTCTACCGCAACTTCTTCTGTAATTTTCAACTGTCCCATACAAATGGGACAGGTGAAATTTTATTCGCGAATACGATGTTGGTCCCATGGAGAAAGTTATTCGGTTTGATGTTCTGTATCACACCCTGAAATTTGACGAGAATGCAAAACGACACGTTTTATTAATTGTTGCAAAAATGTTTGTGCTCGCGAGGTCCACTATTCGTAAAGCTAATAGTTTACTTAGTCTTAAGTCTTTAATCAGATTTATGGGGTGATACTAAGATGAGGAGCTCGTGGCTAAGTAATAACAGCCGCACAGGTCGATCCATCAGGTTAAGCTACGCTTGCCGGGGTTGTCCGTGGATGGGTCTTTACATATCGAGACTCCTCCGGACCTCGGAAAGCACGTTAAGCCGTTGGTCCCGGCTGTCATTCGTGGATCTTAGACAGTCGTTACGGGTCGTCAGAAGCCCGAAAGTCTGACAACCAGTCTTACCAAGAGGTATCGTATTACCCAGTTAATGGGTTGTGGAGGTCAGATAGGCAGTCGCTACATGTAAAATACTGATATTCAGCTGCATCCGGTTGGACTAGAAGCCGACCCCAACATAGTTAGGAAAAGGCTAGGTAGATTGATTGGGGTGATACTAATAAATTGTGCTTGTCGAATACCATAATGCTATAGTATAGTATTTTCGATTCACAATTCGTTCGAATTTTCTTTGACGTCGAGCGTTCGTGCTAGGGCCTCTGAACTCAACCAACGCAAGATAATCAGTGAACCTAGACATGATATGTACGTCATTCGGTTCACCGAAGTAGGCTTAAGCTAAGTACTGTACCAAACTGTTTCCTCTTTGCTAAACTAACGAAGTATTTATCTATAAACACTAACCCCAACCTCCTTTGTAAAATTAAAAACTTATTCAACCGTAAAGACGATCAAAGAGTCCCTTGTCTGTGCTCGATTGAAAGTATAAGCCGATTAGTCTATGGTCGCCCGGCTGACCAATCATTAGTCGAGCTTGCAAGTTCTTTATTTAAAATTACCGTACGATGTTAGCCAGTCAACGCTTGCATGTATTTGAGTGCACACGCTTCTGATCAAAGAGTTGGAAAATCTCTCGCTCTATTAAAAATATGTGAAGGGGTTGTTATAATAATAATTAGCGTTGTTTATTCAAGTTGAATTTCCGACCTAATTGCTTTGTTGTTTTAACTTTTTTTTATGAAAGGAATTCCCTTTTTTCTGTAAGGTGGTAGGTTATTTGCCGTAGGTTGTTTTTTTTTTTTTTTTTGTAACGGCAAATTCTTTTTGAACTTTGTTGTGATCGGTTTAGTTTGGCATTTGAATAAAGGGCTACATGCAGGCAGGAACTGGAATACTGGACTTAAATTAATCAAGAACAAATAATATTTAAAAAATATAATTTAATTATTAAATTATTGTTAAAATTACATCATAATTCTATATTATACACATTCTAAGTTATTTTTTGAAAATGCAACTAAATTTTACTGCAACATTTTCTGTGAAAAAAGTAATAGGTAGTATTGTCCGTTGCAAGCACCGTCATTTTGAAACGCAAAATGTATATTGTCTTTGGACATAAAAAAAATACTAAGATATAAATATAATAATAATATAAATCTTACCTATAAAAACGAGCAGTAAATAATACCGAAAAAAATAAATGCTATCAATAAAATCGATCAAATATTTCATAACCGATCTTTTAAATAAAAATATATTTAGTGTCAAAAGAGTTATTAGTTTAAAGCATTTATTTATTACATTATAATTCTTATTTCTCAAACCCGATTCCTATACTAAAACAATCGTTAAAAGTTCAAAACAACCGCTGGTTTCTGTAAGCCAATCCAAATTATTTTGTTGTAAAGTCTTATGTCAAATTACTAACTGGTTCTAGTAACCAGTTAGTAATTCAAAGTCTTATGTCAAATTACTAACTGGTTCTAGTAACCAGTTAGTAATTCAAAGTCTTATGTCAAATTACTAACTGGTTCTAGTAACCAGTTAGTAATTTGACATAAGACTGTCAGACTATTCAGTATAATCACAATTGATACTTGACCAAGGTTTCAGAAACCGGACGTACCAACTTCACCAACATTGATGATTTTATAGGCAAAATTGCCTTAATTTTTTTTTCATAGTGCACTTACCAACGGTATCACATACGATCCGTTACATCCAATATGGGAACCGGGAATAATTACTTTACACTATAAACCTAGCATTCATTATAAATATGCTTGTTAGTACACATACCGCAAACCATAGCTAAATATACGTGGGGTATTAATATAACTAATTCGTCTTTATTATAATATATTTGAAGACCCGTGAAATGGGATACTATTTTCACGGTATTCCTGATGTGGGTGATCCTGCAAAGAAAATAGATGATTAATATCACAGAGCAAAAAAATATCTTTTGATTGTTGTAATAAGATTCGTATTTCCTTATTTGGTGCTTTCACAGACGCAAATCTCTATTCATACTTGCTGCGCCCTAACAGGCTCATGTACTCATAAGTTAAGCATTTTCATAGCCTGGAAAGTTCTATATACACAGTGCAAATTTCTGGAACGTTCTCTAGAACGTCGCCGTCGTCGTCGTCGTCGTCATTCTCGTTCGTTCGTTCTTTATAACATGCGATTATTGGTCTAGCAATAATCGCATGTTATAAAGCACGTTCAATTTTATTGCCATTCAAGAATTGAATGCAAGTTTTTACACGCGAACGATATCCATAAAAAGGCAACCAATAATTATTGTATGAAAGTTTTGCCGTTCAATAAAAGTGCATGCGACTCACACTAAGTCAACAAAATTGCAAGGCAATTATTACATGTAAATTTTGCCTCAGCGTCAATAATATCGGGACGAAAAGACTGTTCAAAATAATCTAAACAACTAAGAAAATGAAATATTAACTCTGTGACAGAAGGAATGTTTCAGAATGAAGACAGTACACGACAACTGTCATTCTGACCAGAACTTTGTCCAATTTAAATAAAGTTTAATTTTCTTAGTTGTGAGATAATTTTGAACAGTCTTGATATTTTTGACGCTGACTGTACAATTGATTCAAGTATACCCGTATTTGCGCCGCCAAATATTTCATTGAATATTAAACGTCTTATTTCATTCGATTATGTTTGAATGATAGAACATTTTCATACCAGAATTGAATGCGATTTTATTGTACGTGTTGTTTAGACAGTGCCAGTTAATTGCCCTTCAATTTAATGGTATGCCACAGGCAATAAACTTGAACCGTGTAAATGGAGCTTTACTCCGTGTACATTGTGCAAAACCTAAACAAATAAAATATTTTAAAGTAGATCAATTATTAGTTATTTCCATGAACGCAGTACACTGTTAGACATGACTTCTCCCGAGTTGGGTCACAACACCTGATTTCCCACCTTCCCCACCCGGTCTGTCCCTTTTAAGGTCGTTGGTTCACCTAGCTTAAGAGGGGCTCGTGGCTACATAATAACAGTCGCACGGGTCGATTGAAGGTTAAGCTATACTTGTCGCGGTTGGTTCGTGGATGGGTGACGTGTACATCATCATCATTATCATCCACAACCCAACTTCACCCACTACCAGGCATTGCCTCTCTTTGCTCTGTGCCAGCCTTATCCAGGTTACCTACTTAAGGAGTTCAATACTTACCAGAAGTGATTACCAGCGTGGCTGGTATCTACCACCGGCTTCTCGTCGTCTTGTGATTGCACCAGCACGTAGAAACCGCCAGTGTATACTTTCACACCGTCTTTTACCTTGATAACCGCAAACCTGGAAGAAAATTATGTTTTTTTTTTTAGGGTAGGATCACTCGTGTGTCTGTCTGTCTGTCCCTCTGTCACAGCCAATTTGCTCCGAATCTAATGGACCGATTAAGTTGAAATTTGGTACACATATGAACTTCTGTGACCTAAACAGGTACGGGTAAAGTAAATAAATGAATTTTGAATATGGGGGTCACTTTAAGGGGAAAATAAGAAAATAAAAAAAAAGTTTTGCAAACTATACCGTGTGACATATCAAATGAAAGGCTTACTATGAGGGTCTCAAATATATATTTTTTTATAATTTTAAAATAAATTGTTTTAAAGGTATTTACGAATATAGACGAAAATTGACCATTCCCCTCCTCCTTTATCGCCGAAACTACTGAGCCTAAAATTTTGAAATAAAATAGTTCTTTACCTGTAGATTACAGGAAAACCTATAAGAAGTCTGTAATCTTCAAATAACATGGTAAATCTCTCAATAGGTATTGTGAGTGCAAAATAACGTTTACAGTTGGAATGTATGGGAGAACATGTTTTTCAACTACAATGTTAAGTTTGTTCTTGGGATAAATTCATCCCAACTACGGAACCCTTCATTGTGCGTGGTCCGATACTCACTTGGCCGGTTTTTTTTTGCAAAATAAGCCCTGCCCAACTTAATTATTAAATTAATTTAAAACTTATTAACTATTTTTAACTTAATTTTTAATGTTTTGTAACGATACAAAATCGTTTTTAAATTAATTTAAAAACGATTTTGTATCGTTACAAAACACACAGCTTTGTTCATTTTAAAAGTTTAGCATACGTTCGAAACTTAGCATTAACAAGAATCAAAATGTCTCCTAAGTACCTACTTTCTGTTTATATTATTAAAGTTTGCACCATGGTACAAGTTTCTGGAACACTCAAGAGCAATAATCGTATGCCATAAAGCACTTTCAATTATATTGCCATTCAAGAACTGCATGCAAGTGTTTACATGCGTGCGACTCCATAAAATGGCATACAAAATAATTGAAAGCAAGTTTTGCCATTCAATAAAATCGCATGAGACTTAATTGTACGTGTTGTTTAGACGGTGCCAGTTAATTGCCCTTCAGTTTTATGGCATTCCTCAGGCAATAAACGTGTACTTACCGTGTAGTGATTATAGAAAACATCGTGAGGGAATCTGGACTTAGTAAAATCGTAAATCTAAAATCGAAGATAAGTTAAGATTTAACGCTACTATTTTGCTGTGCCTGACTGGGAACTGGGAAGATACCACTTAAGCATACATTGTGGAAGGCAATAAATGATTAAGTATTGAGCAGTAATCAATATACGCACTTTGTATGAGACGTAAGCCTTGATATGGTACAATTACAGGCTGATACTGAAGTGATACTCGAGAGAGGGGCCCGTGGCTAAGCAATAACAGCCACACGGGTCGATCGATAAGGTTAAACTCCGCTTGCCGCGGTCAGTCCATGGATGGATGACCATCTTTACATACCGAGACCACCGTGCCTTGGCCTTTGGTCCCGGCTGTTATTCGTAGATCTTTGACAGTCATTACGGGTCATCAGAAGCCCGTAAGTCTATCAACCAGTCTTACCAAGGGGTATCGCATTACCCAGTAACTGGGTTGTGGATGTCAGATAGAGAGACTGGAAGCCGACCCCAACATAGTTGGGAAAAGGCTAAGCAGATGATAACTAAAGTGATACTTACTTCGGTTTGTCAGTGCAATCAGCTAGAACCACATTCTCGATGCAGTCTGATGTCATTATATACTCTGAGCCCCCAAACAGCATCTGTACCAAGTTCTCTTGTACGCGGCATTCACCTAGAAGGGAAGAAAAGCTTTGGTATAAGAAACTAGCAATAAACAGACGACCACTTCCTTTTCTAAAGGCGACGAAAAGAAACTTTTAATGATTTTAAACTAAAGATCAGGTCTTCGCGAAAAAAAAATATAACAAAAAAATGTAAAAAAAAATATATATTATGTAAAATTAGAGCAAAACACGATTCCATAAAAATTTCTCGATAGAAAAAAAATCCAAAAAGTTACCTCCAAACCGAACAATAGACCGCTGGTATTCAAAAAATACTTCAAATTAGATCATGAAACTTTGCATACTAACTGAACTAAAGCAGGTCTTATGTTTTTTTTTTTTATTAAAATTATTTTCAACATAAAAAGCAATTACCTAAACTATCGACGCCCAGCACCGCACTCAGTCTCGCTCTCACTCAGTCCGCGAGCAGTACGAGTTAAAAAGCTGAGGTAGTATGGACTTTAACCCTTGAAAACTAACTCCATCATTATCTATGCATGTACTAAATTCCCTTCGTTTTATGTTATATTTTAATTATAATTTTGTTGCATAAATTGTTGATGTTCCAAAATCGGGTGAAGACACTGACTCCTGTAACACAGGTACTACGTAGCTCAGGAGTTAGGGCTTCAATTGAAAATGTTACTCCATTTTTAACCGACTTCAAAAAGGAGGAGGTTCTCAATTCGTCGGAACCTTTTTTTTTTATTTTTTTTTTTTTGGCTAGACCGAATTGGATATTTTATGTTTTATTCGAGAGGGTATACACACAGTTGGTCCCATATAAAATTGATTAACTTTGCTTTGGTAGTTTTTGAGCTAGCTTCAATAATACGTATTTTTTCCCCACTTTTATATGGATGATATTCTAGTTTGTTTTGCAGGTAGTGGTATTAGAATTTGTGTGGGGTAGGTACCACAACTAAAAAGTGAAAATAAAAACTGTTTTACAAAAAAATACAACCGGCTTCCAAAAACAACACTACAAAGTGAAAAATAACTTTAATTTCGGAAGTCGGTGACAAAAAACGAAAATACATTTAACCAGACACCGACTTCCGAAATAAATGTTATTTTTCACTTTGTAGTGTTGTTTTTGGAAGTCGGTTGTATTTTTTTGTAAACAAGTTTTTATGTCAATAAAATATTTTTTAATTTAATTTAATTTTTATCTATATATTGGTTATCGTGAAAATAAATAAATAATACATACGGTACAATCCTAATGTCTTCATAATCTGCATGTCAGTCCAGCTATCCAATAGCCAGGCGAAGTTATCTGATTTGAACTGCATGTCAGCGGCTTTGTTGACACTCACAGAGGCAAGGCCGTTCCTCTCCTGAAAGAATGCAATAAACAGGTAGGTAATATAATACTTGGCCCTGTAGAGGTTTTAACATGGATGGATGAACATGCATGGGCTACCCATCCAACATCCATAAATATTTTAGAAGTTAATGGCATATCAATCAATCTGGCCAGCCTTTTCCCAAAGATGCTGGGGTCGACTTCAAGTCTAACCGGTATTTTACATGGAGAGCCTGCCTATCTGACCTCCATAACCCAGTTACTGCGTAATATACCCCTTGGTAGACCGGTTGTCAGACTTTCGGGCTTCTGACGACCCAAAACGACGGTCAAAGATCCACGAATGACAGCCGAGACCAACGGCTTAACGTACTTTCCGAGGCACGGAGGAATGTAAAGATCTCGGTATGTAAAGATGGTCATCCATCCAAGGACCAACCTCGGCAAGTGTAGCTTAACCTGATGTCCCTGATAATCCCGTGCGGTTGTTATTACTAGCCACGAGTTGCTCGAGTTAATTGCATATAACATACAATGAGATAACATACAACGATATTTGATATTTAGAAAAATTACAAATACTGAAGAAATTAAAAACTCAAAACCAAAAACTCAAAACGATGAAGAAAAACATCGTGAGGAAACCGGCATAACCTAAAACCAAAAATTCGAAGACATGTGACATCTACCAACCCGCACTGGGCCCGCGTTGTAGATTACGGCCCACTCCCTCTCACTGAGAGGAGACCAGCCGTGTGATTCTGTAAGACCTCATTCTAAACTTCGAATCTGAATCCGCTGTGAATTCTTGATTGGCATCCTAAAAACTCGTTTGATATTGGTTAATTCGAATTTACACTAGCGCTACCCTTGCGAGCGTGACAGCGAGTTGAACTAAATTGACCGTAAGATTTTGACAAGATAAAGTATGATGAGATGACGACGCTCACTTCGCACTCGAACCCGATTCAAAGTGTCAAATAAAAAGCATCTATTTTACGAGTGAAAGTGAATATCGATGTGAGGTGTGAGTTGTTGTTCAAATTTTACAGAATCGACTTACTGTGTCGCAGCAGTGGGAACATTATAGGCTGATTATGCTATACTGCAGTGGTGAAAACACCTAATAACACGATTCCTACCGGCTTCCCTTCGGCGGCGGTTCGCTACTCTACCGCTATTGAAAAATGGCACGGTCAATATTGCCAAAAACAAGAGTTACACTGTGGATATTTAATTCACCATAACATTTAAATAACAAAAACGCCTATCTAACTTTGAATTACAACAACAAAAACAAATCTAAAATAACTCGGCGCCAAAACGTCATAATCGGGAACTAAAAATTCATACAATAGCGTTCCCGTCATGACGTCACTCTAGGTCACGTGGCACCGCTTGATAATGGACGAGAGCAAGCCGGTGTACAACGGGTTACGATAGAGACAGATATAGGAAAAATGCATCAGCGAGAACGAGATGAAGGAATATTGAACATTTTATTTAGTTTTCACCTGTTCAACTTACTGTATTGTATGTATTCGATCTTTTATATTCCTATAATAATTTTAGAATGATTTAATGATTTGATTTAAAGTTTTGTTTTTGTAGTGATAGCTTCTTTTTGTTTCTGCTATTTGACAATAGATGGTGTTTAATTCAGTAAAGAAAAGACTTTAATTTTTAAGTGAACAAATTAATTTTTACTTTATTGGTGAGTATGTAAGTTGAAATCGGCTTCTCTCTTACTTTTGTTCACAACTCGCCACTGCTACACTGAAGAAATATTTAGCGACTAGAACTGCATTACCTGTTTCTTACTGCTTACCTTAATGACAGCTGTCATATTCAGTGGTTCTTTACTGTAACTCCTCACAAGTTGTCCCAGTGCCGTCTGCGTTACTATGTCTGACTCTAAGATCCCCATTTCTGATAGCTGTAATAAACAAGTAAAACTGTAAAGTCGGTTAAACCGTCTCCCAAATACGAAAACATACATTTTATTTTATTTTATTTTATTTGATAGGAATAACAAACAGCAGTATATTACACAGTAGGCATACAATATATAACTTGCAATAAAAGTAACAAATACACTACTCAAGACGTTATCCACAGATTACCATACAGAATAGCTAGCTGTTAGCAGAGCAAGTTAAAAAAGCACATATATTACTTATTAACTATATATTAGGGCTATGATCTCTTAAAATAGTCATAATTTCACTCTTAAATACAGCTTTGCTGAGAAACATAATGTCAGTAGAGCCAAACTGTTTATTATAGGTGTCAACCAAACGATGTAACGGCGAGCGAACGCCTGAGTTAGTTCGACAAAATGAAGTAGCAAATAGGCGTCTTGAACGAACCTCACGACCGATTACAGTACGAGGGATCAGGTAGCACAGACTGTTCACAAGATCAGTACAATCAAATTTATTGCGGCATATACTAAACAGAGTCATCATTTCAAGAAGGGTGCGACAGGATTGTACATTACGGTTAACGTTTTGAAAAATAATAACTTTTACCCAGTTCTTCATTTCAAAAAGATTTAAATCGTTAGATTCGACTGACCGCAACAAAAGATAGTCACCTTCTATTTCGTTGACAATGACATTTTAGTAGTATTATCTCGGTAACTTATACTAAAATTCGTCTCTATGTTCCATCCGGAATATGTGAGCTTACTCTTCTTAGTATGGACACTTTATTGCGCGACCTACGTACGGTGAATCTAACGATTTAAATCTTTGGGCCCAAATGGTAAGTCTTGTCTATTAAAACTGGAGCCAGTATTGGTCATAGTTATAGGTTCCACAAAGCAAAAAAAGGTCGAAGCAAATGAAATAGGTATACAAAAGAGTATCAGTTACACCGACTTATCGGGTGACACTAGGAGCTTTACGTCACTTATGACAGTTTCTGAAGGTAAATGGTAGCTCTTAAGTCTTAAGAGGGCTGTCACATTTTGTCATCTCTCTCGCTCATACGGGACCTAATTTTTATGAACTTGAAATAAAAAGATGCTTTTTTGAAAAAGGTTATCAATAAAAGGACTAGTATACAGGGTGTCCAAGAACCTGGCGTCCAACTGGATTCCCACGATGCCCCAAGTTCTAACAGTACTCAGAAAAATATTTTAAAAAATCCACCCCATGTACTTACAGAATTATACTGATTTCAAAAAAAAAGGGGAAATGAGCACCCTGTGACATACTTTTGAATGCTGTGACTGCTAATGCTGATAATTTCGATATTTCTTGGAGGTTTTGTAATCTAGGGTATTGCTGTGTCTAAATAGAATGTAAAAATAATGTACTTATTGTACCATTTTAAAATAAAATATTATTTTAACTAAAGGTGATATGGAAAACTATTGAATTTCGCAACTTTGACCGACTGTAGTGTAAAAAAAATGTACCAAAATAGTATGGCAAGTGACGTCAAATTTTGACGCGTTTATTCCTCTTTTTAAAAAGGTATAATACTTACACATTAATTTGAAAAAAAAAATTTTTGATAATATTTTTACTCAACAACCCAATTTTTACGATGTCTAACAGAATTCTTAGAAAGAAAAATTTACGACGAATTGAATCTAACCTCTAAAGAATTACTATTGTATGCTCATAAAAATAACAACAGGCCTCTCAAAAAACAGGTTAGACCGTAAGGGACGGTATGTGCATGCATCTCACCATAGTGATTCGTTATTACAACAGGAGGGAGCAAGACAGAAACTATCTTTGCGATTTGCTGGTTCTTCTTTATGGTACCCCATTATTCAGGTAAGAGTGAGGGAGAAAAAGGTTAGAGGTGCGAGTGAGATAGATAGTGACGCTATCTGGGATCGTGCTATTTAGGATAACAGTACGGTCAGTACGCGTCACTGCCTCCTGCCGTTACTACGCACCTCTCTCTTATTGTTACCATTGATCACGTACTACGATTTAAAGCTTTGTTTATTGGACTCGATTACTCTTTGTGCTCTGGACTTTGAAACGAACTCTTTACGACGACCTTTGCCTGTGTTTGGACAGTTTGTGTTTTGTGTGTGCTACCATGGCGACCTACACTCCGCAAGAATACGCAAATATGCACTACATTTATGGAGAATGTAGAGGTAATGGACGAGCTGCAGCGAGACTTTACAGAGAAAGGTATCCGAGGGCTACGCGATATCCCGACCATCGAGTTTTCATTAATGTGCACAGATCACTATGTGACGGGCGGTTCCCCAATCAAGTAGCTGGTGAAGGACGACCCGTAAATGACTTCATACGCGATGAAGTTTTAGAGGCGGTGTAGGCAAATCCAAGCATCTCTGTGCGAGGAATAGAAGCTGATACGGGGATACCGAAGAGCACAGCACACAGTATTCTCCAAAAAGAAGAATATCATCCGTACCACGTACAGCGAGTGCAAAGTCTTTTACCTCGAGACTATCCGAGCCGAGTCGCGTTTTGTGAAACAATCCTGCAAAAACATCGAGAAGACGAAAACTTTATCGACAAAATTTTGTGGTCAGATGAATCAACATTTAAGAAGGATGGCTACATGAACCTACACAACTTGCACGAGTGGCATGTGGAAAATCCGCACTTGATGCGAGAAGATAGATCCCAGTACCGGTTCAAAGTGAACATGTGGACCGGTATTCTCTGTGGGAATATTATTGGTCCATTTGAGATGCCCGAGAATTTGACTGGCGAATCATATTTAAATTTTCTTCAAAATGATTTGCCAAACTTACTAGAAGAGACCCCACCAGATATGTGGTTCCAACACGACGGCTGTCCAGCACATTTTCGCGTATCCGTTAGAGAGTTTTTGGACGAGCAATACCCGAACAGGTGGATTGGGCGATCAGGAACAATCCCGTGGCCAGCCCGCTCACCTGACTTAAATCCGCTGGATTTTTTTTTCTGGGGAACTATGAAGGAGCTCGTTTATGCGAAGCCCATTAATGACATCGCTGACCTTCGTGAGAAGATAACACAAGCAGTGCAGGTGATACGTCAAAAAAGTTACTCGCGAAACATAAAGCGGTCCTTTTTAAGGAGAGTGAGAGCTTGTATTGCCGCGGGTGGTCAACATTTTGAACATTTATTGTAATAAAATATCTTTAAACTAACATTCTTTGCTTTTATTCTACTGGGAACCCATCTACCTGTGTGTATTTCCTTCTTGCTCACTCTTGGAACCGAAGTAAATAATAGTAGTAACATAACAGTTTCTAAGATAAGAAAGGGTCCGACAGTTACCGTTAGTAGGTAGGCACTTCGTAAAAATTGGGTTGTTGATCAAATTTTTTTTTTTCAAATTAATGTGTAAGTATTATACCTTTTTAAAAAGAGGAATAAACGCGTCAAAATTTGACGTCACTTGCCATACTATTTTGGTACATTTTTTTTACACTACAGTCGGTCAAAGTTGCGAAATTCAATAGTTTTCCATATCACCTTTAGTTAAAATAATATTTTATTTTAAAATGGTACAATAAGTACATTATTTTTACATTCTATTTAGACACAGCAATACCCTAGATTACAAAACCTCCAAGAAATATCGAAATTATCAGCATTAGCAGTCACAGCATTCAAAAGTATGTCACAGGGTGCTCATTTCCCCTTTTTTTTTGAAATCAGTATAATTCTGTAAGTACATGGGGTGGATTTTTTAAAATATTTTTCTGAGTACTGTTAGAACTTGGGGCATCGTGGGAATCCAGTTGGACGCCAGGTTCTTGGACACCCTGTATAATGTTAATTTAATAGGTAAACAGATAATACTTTTTGAACTGAGTTTATTAGATAACACAATAGGTGTTTTAATAATTAGGTACCTATTAAATTAACATTATTTACTACTCCTTTAGTTGATTACATTTCTTAATAAAAACTTTTTTACAATAGAATACAACTTCCAAAAACAACACTACAAAGTGAAAAATAACTTTAATTTCGGAAGTCGGTGTCTGGTTAAATGTATTTTCGTTTTTTGCCACCGACTTCTGAAATTAAAGTTATTTTTCACTTTGTAGTGTTGTTTTTGGAAGTCGATTGTATTATTTTGTAAAAAAGTTTTTATTTTTCACTTTTTAGTTGTGGTACCTACCCCACACAAATTCTAATACCACTACTTGTAAAATAAACTAGAACATCATCCAATAACAGTGGGGAAAAAATACGTATTATTGAAGCTAACTCAAGAACTACCCAAGCAAAGTTAATTAATTTTATATGGGACCATCTTTGAGGTATACCCTCTCGAATAAACATTTTTTTTTTCAAATCAGACGACTCTGTAAAAAGTTATGCGTGGTCATAAATAAAAAAAAAATAAAAAAACATACGTGTCGAAGTGACACCCTCCTCCTTTTTCATTCGTCGGATAAAAATGAATCTTTAAAACTTAGTCCCACGTGAGCGAGCGAGCTGTCAAAATGCGACAGTCCTCTTAAACCTGACTTAATAAAATAACAAAATACTCACATTACTCCCAAAAATCTTAACCTCAAAGTATCTCTCAAGCTTGCCATACAGATTCTGCGGCACTCCTTTATATTTCAACGTCAGTTCGGAAGCAGGTCCTGACTCAAAGCAGTCAGTCTTGTTCCCAGAGTAAGTCAGAGTTAGGTGACCTTCGTATGATGCTGGATGAATGGATATATCCTGGTCTGATGCTGCGTGGCTGATGTCTTGTTCTCGCAGGCAGATCTGCGAAAATATTGTTTGTTAAAAGAAAATAATGATGTTGGTGGCTATGTGGCATCCAACACCATATGCGATCTACGCATCACACTGACCTTACGCAAAATCCTGCATCGCGCAAGAAGAGTTTACCGCGTGACTGGCACATATAGGTACACTAAAAGTCAGTAGTATATAATAGGTCTTTACCTATGAAATTGCCGTTTTGTATGAAAAAATTTAAACGAATTTTTTTCATGCATTTTTATTTGTATTAATCGAAGTAATCACCCAGGCAATCAATGCATCTTTGCCAACGTAGTGGCAGTTTATTGATGCCCTGCTTAAAGAAATCAGCTGGACGGGAGGCAACAAATTCTTCAAAGGCATTTTGTACTGCCTCTCGGGTATTGAATTTTTTTCCCGCCAAGAAGTTATCCAAATTCTGGAAAAAGTAGTAGTCTGTAGGCGCAAGGTCTGGTGAGTAGGGCGGATGACGGAGAGAATCCAACCCAAGTTCTTGCAACTTGGAGACCGTCTGCTGTGCAGTATGAGGTCGCGCGTTGTCGTGCAGGAGCAGCGGAGACGAGCGATTGACCAATGCTGGTTGGAGATGTGCCAGCTTCTCCATCATTGTGTTCAGTTCTTCACAGTACACATCTGAAGTAAGGCTCACCCCGTTTGGTAAGAAGCTGTGATGAATCACACCGGCGCTAGACCACCAAACAGTGACCATCACTTTTCTAGGGGTAAGTTTTCGTTTAGGGCATTGTTTAGGTGCTGAATCAGGATCCAACCAACTTGCTGAGCGCTTGCGGTTATCAAACAGAATCCATTTTTAATCGCAGGTAACAATGCGGTTCAAAATTCCTTCATTTGTGTGTCTGTTGAGCAGTGCAAGGCACGTCTCGACGCGTACTTCGCGCTGGCGACCATTGAGTTCGTGGGGCACCCATTTGTCAAGCTTTTTTACCTTGCCAATTTGACGCAAATGGACCAATATTGTTTTGACGCTAACGTCGAAAGCTGCTGCTAATTCAGCCGTAGATTGTGTATCATCAGCTTCCACAATCGCCTTTAATTCGTCATTGTCGACCAAAGTCTTCGGACGACCGCGAGGTTCATTTTTCAGGTCGAAATTTCCAGAATGGAAGCGAGCAAACCAATAACAAGTGGTGCGTTGGTTTGTAGTGTTAGCTCCGTAAACGTCGTTGATGTTGCGTGCCGCTTGTGCCGCGTTGCTGCCACGACGGTACTCATATTCCATAATTACTCGAATTTTTAACGTACCCATGATGACGAAAAAGATTGAAATGCGATGAAAATGTAACACTAATCAATAAACAAATGACTACTTTTGGAAAAAGAAATCCATGTTTTTAAAATAAAATTAATTTGAAATTAGAATTCTTAGCCAAACAAAAATTATTTTGATTTGAAATTGCCAGTACTGCAGAACGGCAATTTCATAGGTAAAGACCTAATAATAGGGTATTACACCCATTTTTGAAAAGTGGCTCAATATAATTCTATAGTAATAAGCCACAAAAAAAAAACATAATTTTTATTCAATCCATAAGTGAATGCTGGACGCAGTGGACGTAGATATTGCTCTGTGGTCATGACGTCAGTTCGCTGAATAAACAAACATTTTGTATACGCTGATCAGTTGACAGTTGACATTGATACTTTTTAATTTACACAGCCGTATGACGTAATAACATGGCGGCTACTTTCATGGTGTTAGAAAACAGATTAAATAAATTGAAAACTTTGAATTGAATTTTAAAATTTATATTGTTATTTTATGAACTAAAACTAACATTTTCCGACTGCTTTTTGCCTATGCTAGATAGCATATTTAGATAAATAATATATTTTTAGATTTTTTCTTATCTAGAGTAAAATACTCTGTCTGTCTGTTTTTTTTTAATTTTTTTTTATGATCTAATCACTTTTAATGTATTTTATTTTAATGATGAATTAATTGTATGTGTTTGTGATGTGTATTATGGGACGTGGTGCCTTATTAAATAAATAAATAAATAAATAACGAAGTTAAAAGGGAAACTATCACAGCTAAGTAGGCTTTACAAGTTAACGAGTAATAGTCGACCAACTTACATTTGCAGTTGGAATGTATGGGACAACATGTTTTTAAAGCGTCAATACGACACGAATATTCGCGCACTAATGTAGCCCCAGCATGTCAATTATCTAGTCTTAGACTCTTAGCAAAAGAAAAGATATGCCTTTTCTCTCACATAAGCAGTTTTCTTCTAACCTAAATCATTTCCCGCGTCTGCATGGATACCGTTACCTTCTAAATCGTCAAGTAAAAGGTAAATGATGTAGAAAGGGTATATCATAACATCAACGACTGCTACATGAACTTCCTTTTACACCTCCACTCAGGACTTGTTCCCATGGGGGTAGGCAGAAAATAAGGAACGGCACGTGGTACAATTTTGCTTCTGCGACCGCCGGATGTGAGTACTGTGCACCTGAACTACTCGTACGTATTTTTAAAGCAGGTCAATATGCAGTAGTTTTTAAATAGGTAAGTATCATAATATTATTTTTTTTTTTTGAGTTAATAGTTTTGACATACCAAACAATAGAAACCTTGTGGGCAATTTTGGCAAAAAATATATTTTAAGGTACTTTTAATGTCACATAATATTGTTTAAACCCATTGATGTATAAATTAGGAAGATATGGTTTGCGTTCCTCGACGTGGACCGCATAAATTGTGCTCACGGACACAGTTGACCTTAGTCACAATCGAACTGGCGTTTGTGTAGCACATGTGTAGCACGTTAAGTAAATTACCGTAATCGTCTAAATAAGCAGCCACGATGCCTTCCTGTATTTTCAAAATGTGCACAAGTAGTTCCAAAACCAAAAACAAGTTCCAAGGGATTACTTTTCACTCGTAAGTACCTACAGCCAAAAATGTTAAATTTTTTGAAAACTATATTAACATTTAAGGTTTGCTTTGCCATGTTTGTGAGAGCGAGATAGACATACAATGTCATTCATAATCGTAAGCATTCGGCGGCTAACGCGATTTCGCTTGCACGACAGCGCCTGCTCCTATCTCTGTCCTTGTCTGTTGGTAACTGTAGGTTTGCGACTCTGATCACAGGTGTGAGTTTCGGTACATGTAATCGTGCGCCGAGTCCAGATTTAGTGATTGCAATAATAGCGCGTACCATATCTTCCTTTAATATATCAATGTTTAAACCTATTTATGTTTTCTCTATAAAATAATTTGTAACTTTTTTGAGAAATAAATATCTTTAACCGTAAGTTCTTGATACCATTGTTAAATAAACAATGGACAAATAAGTAATTATACAAAATCATAACCCTCCTTTTTGCTTCGCCGTAGTCGGGTAAAAAGTTTACAAATTAATTATTATTTAAGGTTGAACAACTTACCGTCCATTCCTTTCTAGTAACATTATCAGTGCTTGGTTGCAGACCGTGCACTGTCAGCTGTAGGTTCGCATTTCCTCCGGTTGTCTCAACCTTGGTTATGGCTTCCATATCGAAGAATACTTTCTTTGGTTCTTCTTGACTGGAATATAAAGAAATGTTAATAATTTTTGTATATTACTACGAATTAATATTATTGTCATGAACTCGTGAATTATTAGGAAACTATGACTTAAATTTTATTTTTTTCCGCGCTTTGCTTTCGCCAGGTTGAAGGAGAAGCAAAGGTATAAAGCCGATAAACAGCCTAATATGAAAAATATAAAATTCAAATATTTTTGAGTTTAGAGCACAAATAAATGTTAAATTGTTCATAAACGTTTTTTTTATTGTAATAATCATGGTTTTTGATGATATTCTATTTATAAACATTATTTAAATATTCAAAACGTATTAACGCCGTAAAGACGCATAACTCTTTGTCGAGATTAAAAAAAAACATTCACCTCCGAATAGAGTCGGTGTGAATAGAGGCATTGAACCAATTTTGACTAAGTATAAGTAGTAGTAGTAGTTGGTATAAGTTATCTGTGGCACGTGTTGGAAAATTAAAAATCACACGCGTGTGAAATACATTGCATTGTGAACCTAATCGTAGTGCGATATGAACCAGTTTTCGAGGAAGTGTATTGAAAACATAAAACTTACCTAAAATAATTAACCACCATAGAGAGATCAAACTTCGTAGTATCCTCGTTAACACTCATTCGGTTCAACTGGACCTTCAGCCGAAGTATATCATTCGCCGTCTTCATCAGGTGCTGTGGCGGCAGGATCAGACCACAGGACCCTGAGGGCGGGGAGGTGAACAGGAGGATGCTCTTCAGGATTATTAGGGATGGCTGGATTGAGGTCAGGAAGCTGAAATTAAGAGAATTCTGATCAGTTCTGCTGTCAAATCACGGACTTTGTGGCTAATTAACAGCGCGTGGGTCGATCAGTCAAACTTTTACTTGCTTTTTTGACACTCATTACGGGAACGCAGAAGCCCAACTCTGACAACCAGTGTAACCAAGGGGAATCGTGTTACCCAGTAACTGGGTTGTAGACGACAGATAAGCAGTCACTTCATCTAAAATACTGATACTAAAAGGTTTCTCGGGTGAAAAAAGAGAACGGTATCACATTCTCATTCGGTCTCAGTAGTAATTCGGTATAAGATTTTCAAACCTTGTTTTATTTCAATGAATTAATGTCATTCACCATCGTCTGCTCTGGGCCTTCTTTTTTTTCTTAAATTTATTTCTGATTTTAATATTTACGAGATTATAGTATGCTAATGCACACAATATACTAAACCGCTGCACTATCAAAGTCATCCATTCCGGATAACGATCGAGAACGAAAGTGAGAGTTTACATGAATGTGATTACCTTCTCGATTTTCGCGCAATGTCTCGGCGAGACTTCTCGCGTGACTCTGTAGGCGGTATAATTTTGAAACGTGCTCAAAGACAGAGGCGGATTTGCAGTCTTGGCCGCCCTAGGCCCCAGGCCATGTAGTAAAAATAGGTACCAGCCGCCCCTTTCTCAGCACCCATCTTATAGACTGCATAATGAATTTACTGTATTGCCAACTTTTATCGAAATCGAGTTACTGATTTTTTTTTTCGCGATTTCTGGTTTGGTTCCATAGTAAAAGTTGTTCACAGTGATGAGTACAGTGACCCCTTAAGAGGATATTGGTCAATAACCAGTAACCCTGTATATACGAGTGATTTAGGAAGATTATTGTTATACGATGCGGTGCAGTGCGGCCCGCCATAATGTGCGAGAGTCTTTAGAATATTTAGGTACTTTCAGTTATTTCTTATTACATCAATTTTTTGTCAGACTGGCCGCCCCTAATATCTGGCCACCCTAGGCCCGGGCCTAATGTGCCTTAGGGCAAATCCGCCTCTGCTCAACGATTTTTTATTTAACTAGGATTCACAAGATATTAAGATGCAAACAGTTTGACTGATAATTTGATTAAATCAAAATACTTACTCATAATGATTGCTTTTGGATGTAAACAGCTTGTCCAAGACTTCGGCTCCGGTCATCGGTCTCTCACAGTCGAAGAACACACTTTTGTTATCAACATTCTGAAAGAAAACAAGTCGTTATTAATTAGTAAATAGCAGTAGAGGTCTTTGTGAAGGAGTTCTTAAAAGACAATACTGTAGCACCATCTATATGGCCACTTGCGAACTACGCATCACACTGACGTCACGCAAAATCCTGCATCGCGCAAGCAGAGTTTACCGCGTGGCTGTACAACGTCCCGACATCAATCGTCGGGCAATAGCCCACCAGACACAACACCCGTCTTATTGGAGGATCCTCCCTTTTCTGTTGGGGTTGATTGAACTTTACACCCTGTTCCTCATACCGTCTACCTAATTCTTTAGCCAAACATAGCACTATTCCAATTTGTAGGGTATGAGGAGGGGCTTTTAGCTAAGTAATAATAGCCGTACGGGTCGATTGAAGGTTAAGTTGCCGAGGTCGATCTGTGGATGGATGACCATCTAAATATATAAAAAGAAAAGTCCTAACTGATTAACTGACTCTTTAACGCCTATCCTAAACCATTGGACCTAGAAAGGTTCCCGTTATGATGTAGACAAGGAATAAAGAAGGATTTGTTCCCGTGGGATATTTTCTGACATCCACCCGGGCGTAGCCGCGCGGGAAGTACTAGTCCATTACATACCGAGACTTCTCCGTGCCTCGGAAAGCTCGCTTATTTGTCATTTGAAGGTCTTTAACAGTTCCGAAAGCCTGACAACAAGTCTTCCCAAGGGGTATTGTGTTACCCAATAACTGGGTTGTGGATATAAGATAGGGAGTCACTCCATGTAAAATACTCCATGTAATTCCTCAGTGCCTCGTTGGTCTAGTGATAGCAAGCAATATTGCTGAGTATGAGGGCCTGGGTTCCATTCCCAGGGTAGACAAATAATTATTACAGTTGAATTATGTTCTCCAAATATCACATCGAAATTCGCACAGTCTCGTTGTAAATCCGCGATGATTTACTTCAAACAACAAATGCGATCGCTTTCGAATTGTCTGTGCACTAGGTACTGCAAACTTTTAAAATCGTAAGAGTTATTTTTGCTTGCTCTTAGAAGTAATAGCACACCTATCAACTCGGAAAGGGATCGTCATTGTATTGCCGCGATTCGTGAGCTTGTCCCGAGGCGAGGCGATTACATTACGATTCCGATTAGTGTGCGTTGCAGTAGAGAGTTTCATACAAAGATGACTGCATGGCTCGAGTTGATACAGTGACGATCCCTTTCCAAATTAATAGGAGTTTAACGTCAGGAATTTTAAAAGGTTTTTTAGTAAAAATGTGAGAAGGGCTGTAAATGAATTTATGGCATATTTATTACATAACCTTTTTTATCCTATATATTGCCCCTAGTTGTGATAAAAATAGGCTTTAGTAAAATAAAACAAAAAAAAACCGGTCAAGTGCGTGTCAGGACACGCACAATGAAGTGTTCCGTAGTTGAAAAGAATTTATCCCAAAAATGAACTTAACAATTTGTTAACAAAGTTGAGAACACAAAAAAAAAATTTTTATTTCCTAAAACTACAAATTAATATTTTCGAACTTTTTTCTTTACTTGTGCTGGGAGACCTTGCTCCTTGCCTTTCATTATTCTAGGTCAACGGGAAGTACCCTATAGGTTTTGATTTACTTGCGACAGTTGCGAGTATCAAAATGTATCGCAAAATGGCCGTATTGTTTTATTGCGTTGTCTTAGAAGCTTGATTTTTTTAAATTATTATACTCTAGACAAATTTATTATTGCTGAAGCAAAAAAAAACAGTTATTTAAATTAATTAATCAAAAAAGAAAAACAGAATAATAATATCAATAAAAAATTTAAAAAAATTTATAGTATAATGCGTGTGTTATGTGAAAGGAGAGGTAGAATGATGGTGTGAGCGTGTGTATGTGAATGGTGTTTGTTACAGTTAAGAACACGAAAAACATTAAAGATTACGAAGGAACAATAAGGAACTGCTTCGTGGCGTCATAGTCCAATTTTTGTAACCAGATAGAGAGGGTTTTTTACAACGCTGCATAATTGTAACAAACTCACCGATAAGCTGTTATCTCCAGCAGTAACCGTGGCTGTTGTCTTTAAAGACGAAGTTTCTACAGATATCTGTGCGCGGGAGTGCATAGCTACGCCACCTTGCTGTGCACCAGGGTTTGGCCAGGTTAATCTGAAAAAGATAAAGATATTAAGAGCCTGTTTCACAACCTACGATTAAGTTCCCAAAAACAAACGAGTTCGCACATTTCCGATATTGACAGAGTGAGATGGGTTATGACCCATGGATGATGGTGGGTGGTCGGGGTGGGGCCAACGCCTTTGTTTTGTTTTGAAATTGTTAAGGCCCGTTCATATTGAATACTAAAATTTACTGTACAGGAGACATGTCCGCCATGACTCACGCACAAACAATATCGTCTGGTTCACTCACTAAAACACGTGCGACGCGCAGGTAGTCGATGATTCAATTGGATGTACATGTAACTACAGCGTTTGGTTTGTGTGGAACAGACTTTATGTTGATTACGTGGACCAATAGCAACGCAGTCAAAATTTTCGGTACTCGTTTGTTAAAAAAAAACAGACTATATTAACTTACTTGGCAGATAATTTCATACAAATTCTTTTCCATTTTCTTATTTATTCGGTGAGTAGTGGCTATTCGGTCAACGTGAAATAGGCCCTAAGTATTATAGGCTCATGGCTAAGTAATAACAACCGCACGGGTCGATCCATCAGGTTAAGCTACGCTTGCCGGGGTTGGTCCGTGGATGGGTGACCTTCTTTACATATCGAGACTCCTCCGTGCCTCGGGAAGCACGTTGAGCCGTTGGTCCCGGTTGTCATTCGTGAATCTTTGACAGTCGTTACGGGTCGTCAGAAGCCCGAAAGTCTGACAACCAGTCTTACCAAGGGGTATTACCCAATTACTGGGTTGTGGAGGTCAAAAAGACAGTCGCTACATGTAAAATACTGGTATTCAGGTGCATCCGGTTAGACTGGAAGCCGACCCAAGTCTGACAACCAGTCTTACCAAGGGGTATCGTATTACCCAGTTACTGGGTTGTGGAGGTCAGATAGGCAGTCGCTCCATGTAAAATGGTGGAGTGGTGGTGGTGGTGGGGGTGGGGGGAGTGGTGGTAGAGCGGAGTGGTGGTGGTGATCGTGGGTTCTAACACCACCCACTTTACATACTTTGTGTAATCTATCGCCACTGCTCTCATACATGTCTTAAGAACCAAGAAATCGAAGATATTTGACATCTACCAGCCCGCACTCGGCCCGCGTGGTGGGTTACAGCCCACTCCCTCTCACAGAGAGGACGCCTGTGTCCCAGCAGTGGGAGCGTTATATGCGTTTTTGTTTTTTTTTTCTTTCACTATGAGATCGACAATGAAATCACGAAAAAATTATCAGCTGTTTCATACAAAAGTTCAATACCAACCCGACCAAAATATATGTCAAAGCAGATTCTTTTTTCGTCATTTCAGGGTTGGTCCCATAATGACAGTTGTTCATATTCCTGTTTATAAGCCAAGTAGGTGCAGTACGACACAACTTAGATGTAGCATAAATCTGAAAATTTGCATTCATTCATTTAAATTTTACGAATGGCTAACACACTTGCACAACACACACACACACACTACACTACACACACGCACACTTACACTACACACACACACACACACTAACACTACACACTTAAACTTACTTACACTTGCTTAAACATTATTTCCGCCTAAAGCAGTAATAAAGACAGGTGATTTTGAAGGCGCACTCAGTTCCGATGGTGTTCGGTTTTACGAACTTTGCCGATGCTACATCTGTGTCGTACTGTACCATCTTGAAAAGAAGAAATAAATAAGCAGTACAATTGTATACTTACTCTAAAGATTGGTCAGTAATAGAGAATGATACATTAAACTTCATCGGCAGGTGAGCGACAAGCGACTGCTGGATGCGAGCGGAATGTTGTGACTGCACCAGCGGTCCGTCAGTCGATAGAGTAGTTACTGATGTACCTTGGTACCTAAAGGAAGAAAGAAAGAATGTGACTTACTGATAAACTCAAACTCAAAGCAATTAGTTCATACTAGCTGCGCCCCGCGGTGACCCACGTAAACCAAGATAAAAAGTAGCTTACGAGTATGTATTAATCCAGGGTATAAGCTATCTACATACCAATTTTCGAGCGTGAAGAAGTAACTAGGCTACTTTTATCCCAAACTACGCGGGTGAAGCCGCGGGGCGCAGCTAGTTAATTATAAATAAGTTTTCCGACCGTCAGTCATGCAAATCTTGTAACCGGGCGCGTCAGTCACGCGTTATAATTGTAAAAAATCGGTACCTCGTGCAAGTACTTTCTAAAATCTGAAATTTAGTATGCAGGTGAAGAATATTATTACAATCACAAAAAATATAATCAGTCAGTATATTTCTATAACAGATACCGTCAGTCGCCAATATAAGGTAGCGCAACATTGATATATTAGAGGAAGAAAACTTTCTTTGCATTGTTTAGATTCAATCTCTTAGTATTATATAATTGCATAGCACGTGTGAGCACTATGTAGCTACTATTAAGCTACCTTTTACTGGGTACGTCTTTCACTGACTTGAGTGTGCCCTGGCGGTTGAGAGTATGTCATGCTCACTCAAATGTCTCGCTGATGGTGGCGTGTGTGTTGGATCATTAAGTTCCCTTCAAAATGGTTGAGCTAAATGGTGCTGATCTATGCGTCATGTTCGTGAACGGGCGCCGTCAGTTGGGACTGGTCGTCTCTTAGCTGCCATGGCTTATTTTTAATTTTAATATTTAATTTAGTTGTTTTAGTTATTATCTTTTTATTACGGACGCTTTTTAACGTGCACGTCTTTCTACATTGTTCTCACATGTATATTTTCAACTTGAACGATGTAACCAATATTTTGTAAAAATATTATGATTTAAAAGAGTGTCCGTGGAGTTTCTTGCCCGTTCTTCTCCATAGGGATCTACTACGCTTTGGAATGGGCAACTAGCTTCATCTTTCTGACTGACCGACCCATTGACAATTCAAAAGTGCCTGTAATTGGTTTATTTGAAATAAATGCTTTGAGTTTGAGTTTGAGTTTGAGTTTGAAGGTATGTTACGCGCTAACATCGTAATCAGTAAACCTGGACTTGGCGCACGACTACATGCACCGAAACTCGCACATCTGTGATCACAGTCGCAAACCTACAGTTACCGATAGACAAAGACAGAGATAGGAGCCGGCGCTGTCGTGCAAGCGAAGTCGCGTTAATTGCCGAATGTTTACGATTATGAATGACATTGCATGTCTATCCCGCTCTCACAAACATGGCGAAGCAAACATTAATAAATATTATTATAGTTTTCAATAAATTAACATTTTTGGCTGTACTTACGAGTGAAAAGTAATCCCGTGGAACTTGTTTTTGGTTTTTAACTATTTTTTTGAAAACAAATGAAGGCATTGTTGCTGCTTATTTAGACGATTACGGTAATTTTACTTAACGTGCTACACAAACGCCAGTTCGATTGTGACTAATGTCAATTGTGTGCGTTAGCACAATTTATGCGGTCCAAGTATAGGAGCACGAACCATATCTTCCTAATTTATACATCAATGTAACGCAAAGATTTTTACAACTTCAACGCGCGACTGACGCGCCTCGTTACAAGATTTGCATGACTGACGGTAACTTCACTTTATAGTTTTCACGGTGAGATGTTTACAAAATATACTGGCTGGTGGCAGTTGCTCTATAAAATACGTAAGGTTAGATTAAAAGCATAGCTCTATTTAAGGCGAAAGCGCCAGGGCAGCCTGCGAAATTCAAATTTTAAAGTATTAGGTCGTATGTTGATTAAAGTATGATTCGCGACCGTTATAAATTACAGCATTAAATATTCATCAGAATCAGTAACACAATTTCATGAACGTTAGTTTAATCCTCAAATGTCAAGATTTCATGAAATTGTCATTCCATAAGGTTACTTAGTCATAAAGAGTTGTATTGGCAACTTTAATGATTATCATAATTCTCCTGCCTTTATCCCATTCTATTTGGGGTCGGCGCAACATGTCCTTTTATCCATACTTCTCAATTAGGCCTCGTTTACGGACACGTGGGGCGTCAGGCGGCGCGGTGCGCGGGGCGTCAAGCGTTTTCTCCGTTTATGGCACGCACGCGGCGGCACAAGCGGTGGCACTCGAGCGGCGCCCACGGTGTTATTAAGTATGTTATAAAGAAGTTAAACCGAAGAAACCCGCCACGTCTCCCGCTGCGTCACCCGCCGCGTCCGCAGCAGCGTCGCCCGTCGCTTCACCCGACACATGCGACGCTATAATTCAAACAAACGCTTGTAAAATCGCGTCTCCATAAACGCTCTCATAAAACGCCCTATGTTTGAATTTAGTGCGGATCGCGCCGCTCAATGTGCCGCTCGACGCCCCGCATGTCCGTAAACGAGGCCTTAGTCGTCATCTCGGTAGTCACCCCCTTTCTAGCCATGTCATCTTTCACAACTTTAATAATTATAATTCTGTAAATACTTACTTGTTGACCGTAACATCGTATTTTGATTAACAAACAACCTAAAACTGACTTGCAATTTCAGAAAAACTTAAAAAAATTTGAATTTCGCTGGCTAACCTAGTGCTTCCCCCTTAAAAGTTTTCTAAAGTAGGAAATCATTTTCATAGTAGTACGAGTAACATATACAAGTTAACACCAAATTATTTAAGGCCAGGTTATTCGGGCCTGTAGGCCTTTGAAACGTTACCTCCGCCTCTCCCAAATGCAGCGCGACGTGTTTATTTACGACGTGTTTATTTATTTAAAACTATAGTATAATTACGAGATGTTTTTTCTGAACTATCGCAATTTCATATCTAATGCGTTCTTCGTTTATTCGATTTTTTTTGAACAACTGCAGGGAGAGCGAATTTTTAAAAATTTTGACACAGGTCCAACCTTGATGAAGTCCCGCAGGACTCTGAGCGCGAGCCGATTTAGCCCGATTTACTATTTTTGTGTTTATTTAGAAAAAATGTATTAAGTTAAAAATCCAACCGTAGAATTCCCTCTGAAATACTATTACCTCATGGTACATGCAATTTTCATATAATTTTGTGCTATAACTAGGAAATGAAACAAAAAATAGTTTTGAAATCGACCCCATTTCGGATTTTTTTTCATCGAGCAAATTACAACTTATCGTGTTTTGAACCGTAGATTTACCTAAAGCAAGGATGTATCTATGACATATTTTTTTTTCAGGATCTAAATACCCTAATTTGACTATTTAAAATTGATTCTAAAAACAGGAATATTCAAATAGTGTGCCCTTAAACTATGTATAAGTATATAATCATAATCATCTCATCAATTATGAGTCGAGGTGCAAAAGATACCAGCTACTTCCACTTAGGGAGAGAAGGAGTATATCAGATATCTCCTTCCTCGTTAAATTAGCGCAATCTTTCATCGATGCCCCGCAACTTCTCTCAAAGGTTAATTTACGCGCCCCTACCAGATCTGCTAGAATACCCTTTCTTTTTCTTAACGTCCCCCGCTGCCGCACAAATTACAGACAGAATTCGTTCTTTATAAGATGCGCTAAGTCCTATAATAAATTGGTTGTTTTTTCTGAACTTGACTTGTTCACCACTAAGCCGCATGTATTTATTCGATTACGTACTAAGCATTGGTTCGAATTGGTTCAATAACTGTTTTATTTCACTTCATGACGAGGTATTATTATGATTGTATGATATTGTTTAAGGTACATACCACACTTTGTAATTCTTTTTTTTTTTCTCTCTTTCTTTTTATTTTTCTCTGTAACAAGTTTGCTCTTCATAGTAGATTAAATGCGAAAACATATAATTGGTTACTAGTTGATAAGTTTGATGTTAATTTGTTAGTTGTTAATACTGTTTGTTTTCCGATTAAAATAAAATAAATAAATAAAAAAAGGGGAAGAGCTCATAGGGCATCAAAAAATTCGTCCGCATCGCTGTCAGTGGGAAAAGTGCCTAAAAAGCCGGCAGTATTGCCACGTTGGAAAGCAATGCTAATTCTTTGACTAAAAAAACTTTTTTACAAAAAAATACAACCGACTTCCAAAAACAACACTACAAAGTGAAAAATAACTTTAATTTCGGAAGTCGGTGTCTGATTAAATGTATTTTCGTTTTTGCCACCGACTTCCGAAATTTTATTTTTCACTTTGTAGTGTTGTTTTTGGAAGTCGGTTGTATTTTTTTGTAAAAAAGTTTTTATTTTTCACTTTTTAGTGGGTCTGTTTATCCGCTCATACGGTTTCGGTGTGAATCGGGTCCGTGAGATTTTAAATATTTTTTTATTATTAACGTTGTTCCATCACTATTAAGTAATTTTTTTACTATTACTTAATAGTGATGGAACAACGTTAATAATAAAAAAATATTTTCCCGGTATAGAACCCATACCACGCACAATATTAGGCAAATTACTCACGGACGAACCGTATGAGGGGATATAATGTGTATAAGTTACAATAGTCTAATGTCAATTGCTCATCACATGTTACAAAATATTGCTTTTCCCGATGCTGGGACGTTAATTGTTGAGGAGTTGTGCTGGTAAGAACCAGGAGAACTCCTCAACAACCACTCACCACATGCATTGTGTGACGAGCGGAAATTGCTTAGCAACCATATTAAAGTAATCGAATCGCAACCCGTGAAATATTTATCATTGAGTAGTTCCGGTAGCCATCTGTGGTCTTCATCATCAGTTCCACTTCACCAAGTGGTGCTTTCCGAGAGCAAATGCACGAGCTACTATAAAAAATACCCAAATCGCTATAGGTGTGCCTATAATATTTGAAGAGTTCCTTCGATTTCTCCAAGATCCCATGATCAGAACTGGATTTTGACAAAAATGGGACCATTCGGGAAGTATACCCTTTCCAACAAAAAAATATTTTTTCAAATCGGTTGGCAAGCGACGGAGTTATGCGCGAACAAACATAAAAAAAAAAAAAAAAAAAATACAAACATCCGAATTGAGAACCTCCTCCTTTTTTAGAAGTCGGTTAAAAATAATAGCTCCCAATAAAGTTGTTATATTTGCGCCGTTTGAGGTTGTAGTAGTTGAGTTAATTCAATTCAATTCAATTCAATTATTTATTTGTCAGATAACATGATCCAATTATGGTTAGTAACAACATCAGGAGCTTATGAACTATATTAGTAGGTAATTAAATTAAATTTATATTACAATCAAAATAACAATTAAAATATTTTATTTTACCTTCCCAACCACGATACTTACCCAGAACGAGTGTATCGGACACTGGTATTTACCAGAAAACTACAGAATGTCGTTGCTGCTACCGCGTACTCTGCCCAACAGTGACGACACACGTTTGCGTCTTATTGCGTAAAAGTCATCCGTACGCGCTTCGGCAAACGTCGCGGACGCACTGCAGAACCGCGGCAACCGCAACAACATCCTGAGGACGTTATTGTATTGTACCCGCAGACTAGATAATTCTTACCTGATGTGAAGATCATTCTTCCACGTCTTATCCTGAGAAGATGGCGCAGTCAAATTGCCTCTAATTGAAGTGAACGATAATATCGTAGATTGAAGTCTTATCGGTGTTCCTGATAAAGTAAATAATTTAATTTATTCGTCAGTATTCTTTGGTCTAGAGGTCACAAGCGTTGCTGTTAAGCATGAGGTCCTGATTTCGATTCCCAGGGCAGGAAAAGTGTTATTCCATTATTGGCGATGACGATGCGACTCTAAAATAAACGTACCACAGAACATAATTACCTTAAATTAGAACTGTTCTACGTACTCGTGGCTAAGTAAGTTATTACTTAGCCACGAGTACGTAGTTCCGTCCGAGTACCTGATGGATCGACCAGATGGATGACCTGATGGATGACCTGATGGATGACCTGATGGATGACCTGATGGATGACCTGATGGATGACCTGATCGGGTTGATCCATCAGGTTAAGCTACGCTTGCCGGGGTCGGTCCGTGGATGGGTGACCATCTTTACATACCGAGACTCCTCCGTGCCTCGGAAAGCACGTTAAGCCGTTGATCTTTGACAGTCGTACGAGTTGTCAGAAGCCCGAAAGTCTGACAACCAGTCTTACCAAGAGGTATCGTATTACCCAGTTAATGGGTTGTGGAGGTCAGATAGGCAGTCGCTCCATGTAAAATACTGGTATTCAGCTGCATCCGGTTAGACTGGAAGCCGACCCCAACATAGTTGGGAAAAGGCTAGGCAGATTGAAGAACTACGTACTTACCCATCTCGCTTGGTATGTTAACATCCGTCTGGAAGGGGTAGTACACTATTTGCTGGTTGATATGGCTTCCGAAACGGAGAAAGTCTTCTATGTATGCCACTGAAAAAAAAAATTAAATCATTTAAATAATTTTATTTAGTTTCATACTCGTTAATTGATCTAAATAGAAGAAGAATATAAAGTTTGTTTCTTTTAAGGTGTCAAGCCAGTGCGAGCTGATAGCAGAGTACCATAAATATCGATTTAACCCCCATATATGTTCTACGATTTTTTGTAGTTTTCGAGTTATTTTGGATCCCTCATTTCATAATCAATGGT
Organism: Cosmia pyralina; assembly: GCA_946251885.1. Classification (NCBI taxonomy): domain Eukaryota; kingdom Metazoa; phylum Arthropoda; class Insecta; order Lepidoptera; family Noctuidae; genus Cosmia; species Cosmia pyralina. The sequence goes on along the minus strand of OX276368.1, from coordinate 4,198,248 downwards.
AGTGGTTAAAGGATAGTACTCGTAGTAGGTATAAAATTTATGTTTTTATTATCAACTGAACCCTGATTAAACGTAGGAGATTGCAGCCCTTACAGAGCGCATTGTAATATTAATGCAACGTAGCCACAATGCCAGCGAAACGCCCATCCAGGAACGTAAGCGGGATACTGTGAACACGGCCAGTGTTAAGACTTGCACTGCCGCAAATGGGCAAAATGTGATTCCTGAGAAGAAGATATTTATTTTCGGTACTCAGCGTTGCGTCGGGCTAGCAGCAGCCATCTCACTTTCAAGAACACATACACAGTACGAAAAATACCGAGTAGTCGCTGAAACGAAGCCAAATGCACCGTGCACCGAAATAATAGCGAACTGTAAAAATGTCAAATTGACAGCAGACGACAAACTTGTTATTTGCGTAGGTGAAAATGACCACAACTTAAACATAATCTTGTCTCAATTACAAATGATATTAGATACATTCAAAAACAACACTATAGTTGTACTCAACGTTGTAAATAACGTGTATCTAAATGTCAATAAATTAAACTATTCTATAAATAATTTATGTAGTAAGTATAAAAAATGTCACTTTGTAAAGCAAACACACACAAAACTATCCGAGATCTGTAAGTCATTAAACTACCTTATAGACTGTTGTGATTATAGTGATAAATATTTGAACCCCAGCGAAATTCGAAAGAGAATAGCAAGTAACAAATCAAATTTAAAATCGAACATTGGTTTACAAGAACCTAAAAAAGGGACAATGCCCTACTACTTCAAAGTAAAAAGTCGTCTTCAAAATTTAAATACTCCTAAATGTAACACCCTTACGCATCCCAATACAAATGGCCTGAAAGGAACTATACCCTATTATTTTCCTGTTTTAAACAAGAGCGATTAATTTTTTCGTGTCTAAAGTCAGTGAAACGCACCATTTCAGAATATTTCATCAAAATATTGCGAGTATATTATCAAAACAAGAGTTACTAGAAATAACTATTCAGGAATTAAAAGAAGTAGATAATGATCCAGATATAATATGTTTGTCTGAAACTTTTATAAAAAAAGGCTATGAAAATTATGTTAAAATATATAACTATGAAATGGCTTCCAACTTCTGTAGAGAAAAACAAAGGGGCGGCACTTGTATATTGGTAAAAAAAGGATTAAATTATAAGGAGTTATCATTCGTAAAAAGCTATGCATCACAAAGCACATTTGAAGCTTGCGGAATAGAGCTATTGTGTAGTAAATTAGTAGTTATATGTGTTTATAGAACACCTCAATCTGATCCAAATCAGTTTTTAACAAAATTGCATAAACTCTTACACGAATTACTAAAGAAATACAAATCAAAAGTAAATGTAGTTGTAGCTGGTGATTTTAATATAAATACGCTAAAAAAAGGAAAAAAAAAAAGAAAGAATTACAAGACTTGTGCAACAACTATAATTTGAAAATCCACATAAATATTCCTACACGTAAACTATCCTGTATTGACCATATTTTGAGCAACATTGCCAACGCAACTGCAACCGTACTACCTTTGCATCTTTCAGATCATGACACAGCACAAATGTTAAGCTTTCCTAATAAACACAAACCACAAAAAGCACCAATATACTACATTTATAAAAGAGATTACAATTTAGATAATATTCGAAAATTTAAAGAGTGCCTACAAAACCTTTCTTGGTCCGATATTTATCAAAATACTGATGCGAATTCCGCATTCAGTGATTTTCATGAACTGGTAAGCCTATTATACAACCTCTGTTTTCCCAAGGTAAGAGTTAGAGTGAACAGTAATAATAAAAACACTCAAAAATGGATAAGCAAAGGTTTAAGGCAAAGTTGTAAAACTAAACGGAGACTACGTTACCAGTACTATAAAAACTAAAAACTCTATGAATAAAATTAAATATATTAATTACTCCAATTTGCTAAAAAAATGTATTTACGGATCAAAAAAGAACTCTAACATAAAATATATTAACACACAGAATAACAAATGCAAAGCCACTTGGACCGTCATTAAAAATGAAATAAATAATACTACACCCAAAGACAACATAGAAATCATAAAGTTAAATAATGCCATTATTACAGACCCTGTAGAAATGGCTTCTGTATTCAACGACCATTATGTAAACTTAACCCATACACCAACTCAACAAAGTGCTGGCCAAAGCTTTAGGGAAAATGTATGTGTCAACTCTATGTTTCTCAAACCAATGTTGGAGAGTGAGGTTCGACAGGTAATTATGTCTTTGTGCAACACCAGAGCAGAGGGCTATGATGAAATTAGCACAAAAATCATAAAAGCCTGCTGTAATGAAATGACTGGTATCATAACTCACCTAATCAATTTGTCATTTTTAGCCGGAACTTTTCCCGATAAATTAAAACTATCCATTATAAAGCCGTTATTCAAAAAGGGAGATAAATGTGATATCAATAATTATCGACCTATAACTTTAATACCTATCTTTTCTAAAATATATGAAAAAAGTATGTATAAAAGACTTCTTGATTTCTGCAACAAGTTCCAAATAATAAGTGATGACCAGTTTGGATTCCAAAAAAACAAATCCACATCATTAGCCATTTTCTCTCTTATGAACGAAATACTTTCTAAAATCAACAATAATCATCTGACTACTGGTCTTTTCTTTGATTTATCGAAGGCCTTCGATCTGGTGTCACACGACATATTGCTTGACAAATTAGAGACTATCGGGATTAGGGGACCTGCACGTCAGTGGATATCGTCATATTTAAGAAATAGACAACAACGTGTCATAATCAATAAAATTACCAAAAATAAAGATATGACATCCTACTCATCAGAATATAAACATAATAAGTATGGCGTTCCACAGGGAAGCGTACTTGGCCCAATATTATTTATTTTATACATAAATGACATCATAAAAATAACTAAGCATAAATGTATATTATTTGCCGACGACATATCTATTATAGTGACATCTGATAAAAAGAAAAGTACCATCAAAGATCATGAGTTGGATATTAATAATACAATAGACACATTATTGCATTGGCTTGACATGAACCATTTGAAAATAAATTTAGAAAAATCCGTTTACATTCAATTTAATCAATCAAAATAAATACAACATCAAAATTAATATAACTAAAATCAATGAGGTAACACATACCAGGTTTTTAGGCGTAATAATAGATAAAGATATCAACTGGAAAGAACACGTAGATAATGTTAGCACTAGAATTAATAAATTCGTTTATGCACTGAAACAAGTAAAAAATATAACGAACATAAAAACTGCTATTATATCATATCACGCGTATGTAGAGTCACTACTACGCTATGGTCTTGTAATGTGGGGTAATAGTACCAATCTGAATAGAGCATTTGTCGCTCAAAAAAAGTGCATAAGAGCATTATGTGGCCTTCAGCCTGATGACTCATGTCGACCAGTGTTTGAAAAACTTGGTTTGTTACCGTTGCCATCTCTATACATTTATGAAATATGTGTGTTTGTAGTTAAGAATAAAGAATTGTTTAAGACAGCAAATGATGTAAATCCTCGTAACAGACGAGATCCTTATAAATTAGTAATAAATGATTTGCCAAGACTTGCCAAATACGACAAAAACTGCCTAGCAATGTGCGTGCGTATTTATAACCAGATACCAAGCCATTTCAAAATATTAAATTCGAGAACATTTAAGATAAAGTTGTACAAGTGGTTAAATGAGTTAAACTTCTATAGTATAAAAGAATTTATGGATAAAAAATGTTGATGCCCTGTCAGGGTCACATCTTCAAAAAACCCAAAGATTTTGCATGCTATGTTTTTATCCTAGCTGAACATGTTTGTGCCTTTATAATTATATGTAACACCATTGTATACCATGTTTTATGCAAATAAATGATTTATTATTATTATTATTATAGAGGAATAGTAAATAACAGAATTGACAAAAATATGCAAAGATAATAATAATAAATTATTATACACTTCTGGACACATCTATTGGCCCACCTTAGAGTTTAGGTTTCGATGGCTCCTACCGAAATATGATTGCTAGATTGAACAAAAACTGTTGATGCAGTTTTAAACCTGATACATTTTACCATCTTTTTCGATCGTATTGTTTTAAATTTGAATTCAGAATACCATACGACATGGAGCTACGCCTAACAAGTCGGATATGCGCCTTGTTAAAGGCAATTGATTTTTGAATAAAAAACATGTTTTATCAAATAAAGGTTTAATTTAATAACGCGTGTTGCCTCCATGGGCATCTACCACAGCTCTCATACGATTAGGCATAGAGTTTATCAACCGCTCTATGAAATTTTGAGGGATCATCTCCCATTCCTCTTCTATGGCAGTTTTCAACTCCTGCATCGTCTGGGCAACTGGCTGACGAGCCCTAACACGTCTTTTTAGCTCGTCCCACATGTGCTCAATGGGGTTCATGTCTGGGCTTCTGGCTGGCCAGTCCATAACTGTGATGTTCACATCCCGAAGATATTCCCTGACGATGCCGGCCGCATGGGCTCTTGCATTATCATGCATAAAAAGGAAATTTGGGCCCACATAGTCCGCGTATGGTATCACGTGAGGTTCTAAGCACTCACGAATGTACCTTTCAGCATTTAATGTTGGCAGCCGTGGTCCTGTAACAACCTCAAGTTGAGTTTTGCCGCTCGCGGATATACCGCCCCAGACAGTCCATGAGCCACCGCCATAAGCAACCCTCTCTTCAAAGCAGCATTGTGCGAAACGCTCTCCCTTACGTCGGTAGACCTTCTTCCTTCCATCATTGCCATGTAACACAATTTTAGACTCATCAGAAAAGAGTACACGGCTCCAATCTTGCTGTGTCCAATTTAAATGACTGCGTGCGAAATGAAGGCGCGCTGTTCGGTGGGCTCGCGTTAGTTTGGGGCCATTAGCTGGCTTGTGTGGTACCATATCGCGTTCTTTTAACCTTCTCCGAACAGTTCGAGCGCTCACAGATACTCCGTGGAAGTCGCGAAGTTGGTTTTGTATCTCAATGGAGGTAAGGTGACGACTTCTCAAGCTGGTCGTCACGATGAATCGATCCTGCCTTTCAGTTGTGACCCGAGATCGTGGCCTTCCTTGGCGACGAACAAAACCGCCAGTCTCTAGGTATCTCCGATAAACATTTCGGACCGCAGATCGACTTAAATTAAGTTGAGCACTCACGTTTCTTTGGCTGTGTCCGGCCTGAATGAGTGCCACAGCTTGGGCGGCGACTTCAGGTGAAGTATCCATAGATTATTGATAGAACCTCACCTTAATGTTAAGAATAAGTAATGTTTGTTGCAAAACCAAAGATATCAATCACTTTTTCAAGAATTAAATCCAAGTAAACCAATAAAACCAAGTTTTCTTAGTATTCGATTGTTTGATATCAACAAACAGGCTCCAAATTGTCTTTTGTTTCTTTAAATTCTGTGTTCGAAATTAAAAAAAAAGACTATTGAATGAAATTGTGAATGTGCCAGGTTCAAAACTGCATAAAAACTTTTTGCTCGACCTAATATAAAATTTTAGCTAGGACCAAACGAAACTGAAAATACAAGGTGGGCCAAAAGATGTGTCCAGAAGTGTATATTATTATATAAATTATAAAATACGAAAATCACAAGATTTCAGATACACCATTTTTGACGACCAATTTCAGCAAATAATGTTCTATTTAGTACATTCTAGTTCAAAGTGACCCAAAAAAAGATATATTTTTTAAAGTTAAATCAGGAAAAATATCGAAAAAAAATTATAACTCGAAAACTACAAAAAATCGTAGAACATACATGGGGGTTAAATCGATAGGTATGGAACTCTGCTATCAGCTCACACTGGCTTGACACCTTAAAAGAAACACCCAATAATTTTTTTTTTTATCCAATAATTGCATCTCATAGGTCAACCTAGGAGGTGGTCGGCTACTCAGCCGGTCTTGCATGTGGGTGTCTCAATAAATGAAGGCAAGGGCCAGGGCATAGAAAATAAAAACTAAGCGACCACTCGCTAAGGGTTCCCCCTGTTGGGTACGGAGATCGGCTTAGGGCATCGCTGGGGGGAGGACAGCAAGGCACATTTTTTTTTTTGTAATGGCATCTCGTAGTGTGACCATGAGAGGTCTCGACTACTTAACCGGACTTTCCTGTGGGTGCCTTTAAGCGAGCTCAAAAGCCTCCAGCCAGGGGCATAAAATACTAACTAAACTTATAAAAACTAAACGACTGCGCACTAAGGGCACCCCCTGTGGGGTACGGACCTCGGCTTAGAGAGTCGTTGTCATTGACCATTGATAAACAAGGCAAATAATAGGCTGGATCAAGTTAGGGGAATTATTATTATCAGGGGAGTTTAAAGCTACAGGCTCAGCTACGCCACCAGCTGGCTCGATTAAACCGATCAAGGGACATGAATTTACATTTACATTTACGTTAGATGGTCTTAAACGCGGTGGGCCTCGGCGGCGAGGCCGGAATGTAGATCTGTGTTTGTGTTTATGGGCGGTGCTAGTTTCCCTACTACTTTCCTGGAGGAGAGTGATAGGGTCATCGGGTTCAATAGCAAGGAACAGGCTGGATCGGATTAATTATATTATTTATGGACGAATTTACAGCTACGCGGGCTGGCTCGAGCAAGGGTAGGGGAAGAAGAATAAAAATCTAAGTATACTCACAGTCTTCCCCGCTACCGGTTTCAAACCTGGACTGGTTCATGTGTGTCGCGAAGACTGTCTTGTCATGTATTTTGATCACCACATCGATGTGAACCTGGTGATTAATAAAACACAGCATAATCAGTCTATAATGTTCCCACTACTGGGACACAGGCCAAAGGTGAGAGTGTGGACCGATCCACTACGCGGGCCCAGTGCGGGTTGGTAGATGTCACATGTCTTCGAGTTTTTGGTTTTAGGACATGTCGGTTTCCTTACGATGTTTTCCTTCACCATTTTGAGAGCAGCGGCGATGAAATTATTTACACAAAGTGAAGTCCTTGTCAGGTTTCCAACCTACGACCTACAACTCGTAAATCACTGCCATTACTTCCTTAAAAAAAAACATAGTTGAACCCATTTCTTCTAGTGCTATGCTACGTAGACCATTGAATATGATTGGTGGATGTCAAACGTATCCATAGCAACGTAGCATAGCACATCTCTAATGGAAAAGCACCCTTACTCCATTCACACAATCATATTAATGAAGTCACAGTTCCGACACAATTCCGACACAGTGCGAAATATTCTTTCATACATTCTCTATGAACGCATCCCCACTTGTCAGTGTCAGCGACGACACAGTGCTCTCAGTGTCAGTGCCGACACCGTAAATCGCGGATGTATTCGTTGACAACTATATTTTTTGTCGGATCACGGACGCCGCGGCATCAAAAACAAAATGAAGGACGAGCGATTGATAGAATTGATTCGGGTTTTTTATGATTTGTCTCATGCAAAGTACATGGCTTCGAAATACAAAACCAATTTCTCCTTCTGTCTCTCTTAATTGCCATGCTTCATGCACCCATTTCCTCTTTTTTCCGTGATGCTGCTCTTCTTCTTCGTTTAAAGCAATAACTATCATTGCTAGCTGCGTAATATTGAACAGAGCCATAGCAACAATCCAGCAGTAGCAGCTGTGATAGCATCACAGGGGTCCTATCAGAATACCAGCGCTGCGACACTTACTTTAAATGTCGCAGCATCATGCTGAGATACCCTTTTGGCCTCGTGCAGGACTTTCTATTTTTTTTTATTTAATTTTATTTATTTTTTTATTTATTTGTTTTTTGTTTTCTAACTTTTATTATTTTGTTTTAAGTTTAGTTGGTGATCTTCTTGTACGAGTTACAATAAATACTTTTTCTTTCTTTCTTTCTTTCTTTCTTTCTTTCAACAATCACGATATTTGACGAAGGATACGTTTTCACTGAAACTCCGTGAACTGAGTACTGACATGTGTGAATTGAATCACTGAGGCAACACTGTAGCACTGATACTGACCTGAGCGAACACGTTGATGGAACTGTGGCATCACTGATATGTGTGATTTGACCTTTATAGTTTTGTTAAGTACGACATCTGTTCGCGACGACGCATCATCAAAAACATGAAAAGTTAGGCGTTTCCATAGTGTCAGCTGCGAGACCCTATCTGGCGCACGCTAGCGCAAGTAGCGGAGGGACCGCCATCGTATAACGTACCGAGTCGCGAATGAGCTACGTTTTTGTTCGCTACGATGCGTCACCAAACAGTTGTTTATAGCTTAATTTAGTGAAAATAACAGTAAAATCAGTTTAAATAGTGTTTTATAGTTAGAAAACAGTGAAAAATAGTGTTTCCTAAGGAAAACGTGAGTACCACCCCTATAAATTCCAATTAAGTGGGCTACATAGCCGAAATTATAGTTTAATTGGTGCGTCCAGGTACCCTAGACCGAGACCTAGCCCTGGACGTACCATTATAGTCCTGAAAAGCCTACTTGATTGGATTTATAGGGGTCGGAAACTTTAATTTGCTGTTTTTTGGTGACTCGTTCTAGCAATTTAGGTTTTCAGGGCCTGTCACGCCCTGAAAAATATAGATGTAATCATGAATTTTTTATAGTTTTTTAGGTCATTAGACCAGCTTGAGATACCTGCTTACCCCGTTGAAATATCTTCTTTGGTTATCGAATAAAATAGTTTGAAAAATAATTTAAAATCAAAACAATTAACATTTTTGTATTTACACGCTGAAATCTTTTCAGCGAATATAGTTACAGGAAATGCAGGTGTCTCAATCGCTGGACAATCTAATGACGATTGTAACGGTGTATAATATGATGTTATTATAGCCATTTTTCAGCTGCTAATAAGCACTTTTGTAAAATTTTTGAAATAAAAATAAACTCGAAATCAGGAGACGGTTCGCGGTTCTCGTTAAGGTAAAGTTTCGAGGTACCTTAGCGCGCAAGCGAAAACATAGAATCGTAGCCATCGGCATGGTACCTATTCATCGTTCTGTTCCTGAAGAGTTACGCAAATCGTCTCCTGAAATCTCCTGAAGACTTATCAAAATCGCTGTTATTATTTCATCTTCAAGAAACCCTTCCCCGTCAAGACTTCACACATAGCTACTGGTCGCCAGTCTGCAGTTATCCTGAGCCTATAGGTACAGGACGTCAGCGCCGTTTGGACTAGGAGGCCTAACCTCAAGCAGGGATACACCTGGATAGGCATTACACACTCCTTCAACACACCGCGTCCGACGATCACGCCCGTCCAGTACATTTTCTGGTCCTTGCGAGCCGGATCGCTGCGGCTGGGATCATCTGTTCCTGTGAAGAATGAAGATAGATCTCTGAAGATTTCTGAAGATTTATTATAGAAGATTCAAGATTGAAGAGTCAAGCTCGAAGACTGAAGATTTATCACTGAAACCTTATCACACAATTCAAGTTTGAAGATTCGTTGCGAAGACTGAAGATCCATAATGAGGTTTACAAGATCACAAGGCAGAGCACCAGAATCCTCGACGATGGAGGTGGGCAGAGAACGCAGTACTACGGGCATCCGTCATGAGCAACCACCGCGATCACCGTCCACCGTCGAAGGAACCGAGCAGCGCCCCGCCCCCCGGGAGGGAGAAGATCTGCCTGTACGAGCACAGTCTGAAAAGCAGCCGTACATTTCTGGAGAGGGAACCCAGTCGGAGGGAACTTCAGACGAAACAATAAACAGAACAGTACAGCCAAGAATAGAAAAAGATTCAGAACAGGAACACCGCCGAACCATGCCGATGACTACCCGGGGTGACGCCCGTACCGAACAGAACAAGCCGCCGTCGACTACGAATAGAACGACGCGGTCAAACAGAAAAATTTCAAAAGCACGTGAAGACTTATTGAAGATTAAGTTGGAACTTGCTCAAATAGCACTTCAAAAAGCCGAGGAAGAAGACTCCGACGGCGAATATATGGATGATAGAAGCTCAAACAATGAGTACGTGCGTTCCTGGCTTGAAGAGGCACCAGAACCAGCGCCGCCGAAAGGGGACAACGCCGCCGAGGGGGACTACAGAAATAGAAGCCGTGAGCAACAGCCCCCCCCTGTGGTCGCCGATGCTATAGCGGGCCTCCAGACGCAATCGAATCCTACAGTAAATGAAGTGAGAAACAACACAGTGCCCTCCAAAGAAGCAATAGAAGACACCAAGGGGAAAGACTCACTCCGTCCTTTCATAACGGAGTTGACGTCCGCTATAGCGTCGCTCGCCGACAGGAAAACAGAACAGTGGACATCGAACCAGCCCTCGGCGTCAAAGGCCATCATGAACTTACCGAACTTCAGTGGAGCACATACAGAATGGCTTTCATTTCGTGCCATCTATGAAACAACAAGAACATACTTCAATGATGTTGAGAACACAGCAAGACTCCGAAGAAGCCTGCGTGGACGTGCGTTGGAAACAGTGAGCTCAGAACTCATTGGAAATGCCAGACCTGATGACATCATGAGGGAACTCGAGCTGCAATTCGGCCGTCCAGACTCAATCGCTCAAGCTGAAACAGACAGGCTACGTGGGTTGCCGCGCTGCAGCGAATCACCAAAAGATATCTGCAACTTCGCAAGTCGAGTCAGAAGCGGCGTAGTCACTCTGCGCGCACTGAAGAAAGAACATTACTTGATCAACGCTGAGCTGATGCGATTACTGACAGAGAAGATGCCGAACTCCCTGCGTGTACAGTGGTACCGAACATATACCGAGAAGTACCAGTCGCTTCCAGATCTCTCACTCTTCAGCGACTTCATCACCGAGCAAGCTCGTTTCTGCAGCGCCTTCGCCCCGCCAGAGAACATCAGCCCTGTTGAAGCGACGTCCTCCAAGCGTGTCATACAGAGAACTCACGCAGCTACAGACAACACAGCCAATAAATGCCGTATCTGCGATAAGGAGGGACACTATGCTTCTGATTGCAAGAAGTTCAAAGAGGGATCCAGTGACGAGAGATGGGAACTCGCGAAGAAACTCAATCTCTGTTTCCGATGCCTGCGAAGCCGTCGCAATGGTCACACATGCAAAGCGAAGAAGTGTGACGTCAAGGGATGTATAGCCACGCATCATCGGCTTCTTCACTACAACAAGAAGCCAGCAGCAACGGACGTCGAGAAGCCCGACGCTTCAGAACAGAAGAAGGAAGCTCAGGAAACGGTGGCCAGCTCAAGATCAACATCAAGTCACGCCTACCTCAAAATAGTACCGGTTCGAGTCATAGGACCGGCGGGAGAAGCTTCTACATTCGCACTTCTCGATGATGGATCTACCGTTTCCTTGATCGACGAAGAAATATCGAAGCAAGTCGGAGCGGAGGGCCATATCGACCCTCTGAAGATAGGTGCGATCGGAAACACCACAATCGACACTCCTTGTTCTCGAAGAATCACCGTAACTCTCGCAAGCCAGCTGAAGAATAGGGTGCCATTCAGAGCGCGCACCATACCGAAGCTCAACCTCGCACCGCAGACAGTCAGCGAAGAGGACGTTGCACATTGCAAACATCTAGATGACCTCAGGCAACAGCTGATTTACGACACAGGCGCACCGAAGATACTCATCGGTCAAGATAACTGGCACCTATTATTGGCCAGTGAGATTCGAAGAGGACCGAAACACCAGCCTGTTGCGTCGCTAACCACACTGGGCTGGACACTTCACGGCGCGCACACTAGAATACTGGGTCAGCAGGTGCATTACGTCAACCGACTTACAGCTAGCGATGAAGATCTAAATGAACAGCTTCGTGAATTCTTCGCTATAGAATCGCTGGTTATCAATCCGAGACGACCAGACTCCGATCCCGAGAAGAAAGCAGAAGATATCTTGACTCGTCACACTCAACAACTAGAAGATGGACACATAGAAACAGCCATGCTGTGGAAAAATGAAAACATAGAAATGCCAGATAGTTACGGGACAGCACTCAAAAGGCTCGTCTCAATAGAAAAGAAGCTCGATAGCAAACCGGCTCTTCGAGACAGATACACAGAACAGATGGACTCACTCATCCGAAAGGGATACGCTGAGAAGGCGCCCAAAACCACCACACCGGGTAGAACTCAAACTCAAACTCAAACTCAAAGCATTTATTTCAAATAAACCAATTACAGGCACTTTTGAATTGTCAATGGGTCGGTCAGTCAGAAAGATGAAGCTAGTTGCCCATTCCAAAGCGTAGTAGATCCCTATGGAGAAGAACGGGCAAGAAACTCCACGGACACTCTTTTAAATCATAATATTTTTACAAAATATTGGTTACATCGTTCAAGTTGAAAATATACATGTGAGAACAATGTAGAAAGACGTGCACGTTAAAAAGCGTCCGTAATAAAAAGATAATAACTAAAACAACTAAATTAAATATTAAAATTAAAAATAAGCCATGGCAGCTAAGAGACGACCAGTCCCACCTGACGGCGCCCGTTCACGAACATGACGCATGGATCAGCACCATTTAGCTCAACCATTTTGAAGGGAACTTAATGATCCAACACACACGCCACCATCAGCGAGACATTTGAGTGAGCATGACATACTCTCAACCGCCAGGGCACACTCAAGTCAGTGAAAGACGTACCCAGTAAAAGGTAGCTTAATAGTAGCTACATAGTGCTCACACGTGCTATGCAATTATATAATACTAAGAGATTGAATCTAAACAATGCAAAGAAAGTTTTCTCTCATCTTAATCTTCAGCAGGTCCAACAATATATCCGAATGCTAATCAATTAATTAATGCGTCCTTGTGGAGCAGGACAAGCATTCAGCCAAGCATTTTTGTCAGCGATGTAATCCCCCAACTTATAATATGCCTGGCTGCATAGTGTGCGTTTTATACAAGATTTAAATTTCCTTTCATTCAGCTGGAGTATGTGGGGAGGTATTTTATTATAACATTTTAAACAGTACCCCATGAAGGATGAGTCTACTTTAGCCAGTCTGAAACCTGGTTGAACTAATTGGTCCCTATTTCTAGTCCTATAATTGTGTCCTTCACCTCTTTTACCGAAAAGATTTAGATTTTTCCTTACGTACATGATGTTTTCGTAGATATATTGACAAGGTACCGTCATGATGTTAATATCTTTAAACAGTTCCCTTAGAGAATCGCGCCTGCGGAGGCCATATATTGCTCTGATGGCTCTTTTCTGCAGAATAAAAATAGACTCTATGTCTGCAGCCCGTCCCCATAGTAAAATACCGTAAGACATAATACTATGAAAGTAACTGAAATAGACCATCCTTGCGGTGTCTACATCAGTGAATTGACGGATTTTTCTCACCGCATATGCTGCTGAACTTAGCCGTCCTGCAAGAGATGTTAAATGCGGACCCCATTGCAGCCTTGAGTCGAGCGTGATCCCCAGGAAAACAGTTTTATCGACGAATTCTAGTTTCTCTTTATTCAATACTATGTCACAATCAGTACTTTTAACATTTGGTAAAGCAAATCTTACACATTTAGTCTTTTTCCCATTTAATACTAAATTATTAGCAGTGAACCAATTATGGATCTGCAGTAGGAACTTGGTACCTGCCTCACTTCGACGTGTTCAATCCAATGAAGCCTGAAAAACTCCGCATAGTACATGACGCTGCCGCCAAGTCAGGAGGGCTGTCACTCAATGACTTCCTTCTTACTGGACCGGACTTGCTGCAGTCGCTACCCGGCGTCATGATGAGATTTCGACGTCACCGTATAGCCATTTCCGGTGACATAGCGGAGATGTTTATGCAGGTGAAGGTGCGACCACAGGACAGAGACGCCCTTCGATACCTGTGGAGAGGCAATAGAAGAGAAGGGTCGCCCGAAGAATACCGCATGACGTCCATCATATTCGGCGCGGCAAGCTCGCCGTGCACAGCCATCTTCGCGAAGAATTGGAACGCGAGAAGGCATACAGAAGAGCATCCAGAAGCAGTGGAAGCCATCATACAGAATCATTATATGGATGATTACCTCGATAGCTACGCGACAGTAGAAGAAGCGACACGTATCGCAACAGCGGTGAAGAAAATTCACCAACAGGCGAAGTTTGAACTAAGAAAATGGGTTTCAAACAGCACGCAACTCATAGAAAATATAGACGCCACACAGATCCGAACTGAAGTCGTCAGCATCGGAAATATAGATACAGAGAAGATACTCGGCCTGATATGGCGACCGAGAGAAGACACGTTAGGCTTCAACCTGACACTCGCCCGCCTACCGAAAGGCGTCATAGAAAAGGAGGTGCCAACCAAGAGAGAGGCATTGAGAATCGTCATGTCACTATACGATCCGCTCGGACTCGCTTCACCAGTAACAATTCGAGCCAAGCAAATACTGCAAGAGGCATGGAGGCGAGGAATCGACTGGGACCAGTCGCTAGACGAAGACCTAGCAACCCAATGGAAGAGCTGGATACAGCACCTGCAACAGCTCAAGAATGTCAGCATACCAAGATGCTATCCAGGTTACAGCGAAGCCAGAGAGACACAGGTCCACGTGTTCACCGACGCAAGCGAAACGGCATACGCAACAGCAGTATACTGGCGAGCCACGACAGAAGACGGCCAGCATCACGTCAGCCTCGTCATGGCCAAGGCAAAGGTGGCACCATTGAAGCTGCAATCGATACCGCGCCTCGAACTACAGGCCGCGGTAATGGGAACCCGTGTAGCAGCAGCTGTCATACGCGAGCACCACATCAAGCCCGCATCGGTGACATACTGGTCAGACAGCAAAACCGTTCTGACATGGATAAGGAGAGGGGCACGAGTATACAAGCCGTTCGTCGCCCATAGAATAGCTGCCATAGAAGAGAATAGCAAAGTCGAAGACTGGCGATGGGTACCTACAAAGATGAATATCGCTGACATCGCTACCCGTGACGTGCCACATCACTTTGACTCACATCATGAGTGGTATTGTGGCCCCAAGTTCCTGTACGAAGAGCCGTCTATGTGGCCAACAGAGAGACCTCCCATAACAGGGGAGACAGGGGAAGAAAGGACTCTAACCGCCGTCGAAGAAACCGACGTCAGTAAATTAATAGAAGCCATACCAGATCCTACAAAGTTCTCAAAGTGGGAACGACTGCTCCGAGCTACAGCAAGCGTACTACGCTTTATATCTCTTTGCCGAGGACAGAAGGAGAGAACGTTCTACAAAAGAACAAGACAGAACACAGAGAAGGATCCTGACTGGCGAAAACAGAAAAAAACAGCACCTCTCCCACCGAAACGAACGTCGAAGCCATCAGAAACGGCTAAGAAACAAATTATAGAAGCTGAATTTCTCCATCAAGCAGAGAAGATACTCGTACAAGTCGCGCAGCAACAGTCATTTGCAGCAGAAATAGCCAGACTCCGAGAACAGAAGACATTAGGAAAAGATAGTCGACTGCGGCCACTGCAAATAGAAATCATAGACAACGTTATACGACTAAGAAGCCGTATAGCAGCGACCAACGAGATCACCGATGATGTGAAACGTCCACCGATATTACACGGTGACCATCACATCACACAGATGTACATAGACTGGACACATCGCAGTCTACAGCATAGTGGGACAGAACTCACAATTAACGAAGTACGGCAGCATTACTGGGTCGTCAAGATGCGACCAACAGTGAAGAAGGTGGTAGCACAGTGCCTACAGTGTCGAATTCGCAAGGCCCAAGCACCCGTTCCGGCGACCGGCGATCATCCGAAGACGCGCCTCGCGCATCATCAGAGGCCGTTCACATACACCGGGCTAGATTATTTCGGCCCGCTATCAGTCACCGTCGGTCGTCAACATCAGAAGAGATACGTAGCTCTGTTCACGTGTCTCACCACCAGAGCCGTCCACCTCGAGATCGCCGCTAGCCTCAGCGCAGACTCCGCTATACAGGCGCTGCGCCGATTCGCTGCTCGTCGAGGCTGCCCAACCGAAATACACTCCGACAACGGCACCAACATGCACGGGGCCGACAAGGAGCTCCGAGACGCCTTCCGAGAGGAGGCCAGTCGTCGAGGCATCGTGTGGCGCTTTATAACGCCATCGGCGCCATTCATGGGAGGCGCCTGGGAGCGTCTAGTGCGCTGTGTGAAGTCCGCACTATATACTGTGCTCACAGAAAAGCACCCACACGAAGAGGTGCTGTCCACACTGTTGTGTGAGGCAGAGTACACAGTAAACAGCCGACGGCTGACGCACGTATCCGTGGACAGCGAAGACGACGAGTCAATCACACCGAACCACTTTCTACTTGGTGGGTCGGCGCGATTACCATCACCCGGCGTGTTCTCCGAGGAAGACGCAAACAGTAAGAGGCTATGGCGTCGAACACAGATACTCGCCGACATGTTCTGGCGTCGCTGGGTCAGAGAATACCTGCCGGAGCTTCAAAACCGGCGGGAGCCGCATAGCCGCGGACCCGGACTACTGGTGGGTGACCCCGTGCTCATCGCAGACGGCCAGCTGCCTCGTAACACGTGGCCGCGAGGCCGCATAGTCACCATATTCCCCGGGGCCGACGGAGAAGTCCGGATCGCTGAGGTGCGCACTGCCGGCGGCACCTTGAAGCGTCCGGTGAAGAAACTCGTCCCATTACCGAAGTAGCAGCATAGCGTCGCGACGGCATAGCGCCGCGACGGCGAGCGTCGTGGCGGCGAGCGTCGCGACGGCAGAGCGTCGTGGCGGCGGGCGTCGCAGCAGCGAGCGCCGTGGCTACAGTCATCGCTCACCGGAGAAGATGCAGCGCCGCGCCGACGCCGCTACGAGTCGTCACAGCGCTGCACGGCGGGAGAGATGTTCGCGACGACGCATCATCAAAAACATGAAAAGTTAGGCGTTTCCATAGTGTCAGCTGCGAGACCCTATCTGGCGCACGCTAGCGCAAGTAGCGGAGGGACCGCCATCGTATAACGTACCGAGTCGCGAATGAGCTACGTTTTTGTTCGCTACGATGCGTCACCAAACAGTTGTTTATAGCTTAATTTAGTGAAAATAACAGTAAAATCAGTTTAAATAGTGTTTTATAGTTAGAAAACAGTGAAAAATAGTGTTTCCTAAGGAAAACGTGAGTACCACCCCTATAAATTCCAATTAAGTGGGCTACATAGCCGAAATTATAGTTTAATTGGTGCGTCCAGGTACCCTAGACCGAGACCTAGCCCTGGACGTACCATTATAGTCCTGAAAAGCCTACTTGATTGGATTTATAGGGGTCGGAAACTTTAATTTGCTGTTTTTTGGTGACTCGTTCTAGCAATTTAGGTTTTCAGGGCCTGTCACGCCCTG
Organism: Cosmia pyralina; assembly: GCA_946251885.1. NCBI lineage: Eukaryota > Metazoa > Arthropoda > Insecta > Lepidoptera > Noctuidae > Cosmia > Cosmia pyralina. The sequence goes on along the minus strand of OX276368.1, from coordinate 4,180,889 downwards.
AAAAATATAGATGTAATCATGAATTTTTTATAGTTTTTTAGGTCATTAGACCAGCTTGAGATACCTGCTTACCCCGTTGAAATATCTTCTTTGGTTATCGAATAAAATAGTTTGAAAAATAATTTAAAATCAAAACAATTAACATTTTTGTATTTACACGCTGAAATCTTTTCAGCGAATATAGTTACAGGAAATGCAGGTGTCTCAATCGCTGGACAATCTAATGACGATTGTAACGGTGTATAATATGATGTTATTATAGCCATTTTTCAGCTGCTAATAAGCACTTTTGTAAAATTTTTGAAATAAAAATAAACTCGAAATCAGGAGACGGTTCGCGGTTCTCGTTAAGGTAAAGTTTCGAGGTACCTTAGCGCGCAAGCGAAAACATAGAATCGTAGCCATCGGCATGGTACCTATTCATCGTTCTGTTCCTGAAGAGTTACGCAAATCGTCTCCTGAAATCTCCTGAAGACTTATCAAAATCGCTGTTATTATTTCATCTTCAAGAAACCCTTCCCCGTCAAGACTTCACACATAGCTACTGGTCGCCAGTCTGCAGTTATCCTGAGCCTATAGGTACAGGACGTCAGCGCCGTTTGGACTAGGAGGCCTAACCTCAAGCAGGGATACACCTGGATAGGCATTACACACTCCTTCAACACACCGCGTCCGACGATCACGCCCGTCCAGTACAACATCGATATCTACGATTATATCTGTCTCTCTTTTGTTTTAGAAGGTGCCCATTATCGTATGATCAAAATTACTACCTTTTCTGGCACCTTCACAGCCCACGTCTTCATCTTCTTCAATACTTGGATCAGGTCTTCTATTTTCAGGATCTTCTCGTTGAAGTTGTTGAATTTCTTGAACAGGCTAGTCGCTACTCCTTGCATTACTACGTAGATCTAGAAAAACACGTTTACACACTTTTTATTACAGAACCTTCTAATGTTCTACATAATCATAATCATAATCATTCATTTATTGCATTTCATGTTGTTTACAGGTTGTTACATTATGATAGTTCCAAACAATGAACCCTGCTAGGGCACAGCAATGTACAGGCGATAGGTTTTAATTAATTTAACATGCTATCATTATTCATACAATTTGTTGATATAGATTAATTTAAAAATTATCAATTATTATTATACATTATGTCATTCTTATAAACTAAATAAATAAATAAATTATAATTTTCATAATATAATCTCATACTACAATTTATGTCATGTTGCAATGAGTCTAAATGTCATTATTATCTCAGTTAATTTAATGTCAATAGATTAGTTTTACATATAATATGTGACATTTTCAGATAAAATAAAATAGAAAGTAATTACTAAAAATACAGGAATGATGTAGTAGCGGACTGTTGTTTTATAGAGTACCTAGAGTACCTACATCGTTCTCACATGTATAATTCGTGGAAGTGTAAAATACTCATCACTCTTTCACACCGCACACAACATACTTATCTCAAACACCACCCACGCACGCTCACTCACACACTCATTCACCCTACAATCACACATTACGGACGCTGTTACAAATGGGTAGTCAAATCATTACTTTTTTACACAAAAGTATGTTTATTAAATGAAATGCTTTGCATTCATGAAATGTTTTATGGCCGAATTGTTGATAGAGGTGCATGGCACAATCCTGAACTATAAATATAACTTTAGATAGGTACAGTTTCTCAAAAAAAGTACCGAAATGAAAATTTTTACTTCGGTACCGTTATTGAGATCCTATCTAAAATTATATTTATAGTTCAGAACCGTACCATGCACATCTATCAACAATTCGGCCATAAAACATTTCATGAATGCAAAGCATTTCATTTAATAAACATACTTTTGTGTAAAAAAGTAATGATTTGACTACATTTTTAACAGCGTCCTTAAAAACCAATCCCAAAGAATTTTTTGTCCTGTACTTTTTTATTTATGTCTTCTAAAAAAAAAAATCTTAATTATCTAAATTCTCTTTTTTGCATGGAGCATTTATCCATTCTGTATCTGGAGAAGGGCGTTGTCAGCTGCGCTACAGTTTATACTTTTGCAGCTATCATCGTTTTACTTGTTGTAGTGTCTTTTGTTATTGTTCCGAAATATTTTTTTTATTATTTTTATAAAATTATTAAAAAAAAAAAAAAAAAAAAAAAATATTTTGTTAATTATTTTTATTTTGAAATCAAAATGAATGATATAACTGTCACCGTATGACTATGAACTTCGTTAGTTTAATCTATCTCGCGAGATTATAAACTATGTATCGAAAAATTGTGAACTATTTACAATTTAACGCATTATTTTTCGATAGTTTATAATAGAAATTATGACAAAAAAAAATTTTGTCCGTTATTATTAAAAAACATTGGACACGTATTTTTTTTACATAATCAAAAGGTTACGGCGATACATTGAGTTAAAATATGGCATGACGTCACGCCTAGCTAGATTTTGTAGCCCTGCTCCTCAACTTTAATGCGAGTTATTTAAGTAATTCTTTATTAATATGATAAAGCAAAAAATACGTGTCTAATATTTTTTTATTATCTGACTAACGGACTAAAAAGATTTTCTTTTTTTTTTTACCCAGGCATCATCCCTTTTTATCCATGGTAAACCGACATATTGTGAACAAATTTTAAACTTCCATGCAACGAACGCACCAACTTGCGCTAATATTAGATTGCCAAGTAACTGCGACCAACTTGGAAGAAGCGCTCGCCGAACACTGCCGCGGCGCCGTTCGCTTCGCTCGCTCAACTAGCGCGCGGTTTGTCACAACCTAACCTGACCCAATTCGGCTACCGCTAAAACCTACCAATCAGGAACGGTTCACTAAGGCTTGCTAATCAGACCAAGTTTTACAATTGATTTTCATTTCACTCCATTTTTCTGTAAAGAGCCTAGATACTACCTCAAATGGCTTAGCATTATTCTCTGTTATGTCGAAAATACTGCAGTATTAATTTTGAAATAAATACCATATAACACACACAACAACATAACAACAACACACAACAACAACACAACCACATAACATAACAACAAACATACAACCAACAACAACAACAACACATAACAACAACATTAACATAACAACATCAACACAACATACACAACAACATAACATAACAACCACAACAACAACAACATAACAACAACATAACAACAACACAACAACAACATAACCAACATAACAACAACATATAACAACCACAACTACAACAACATAACAACACAACAACAACATAACACCACAACCTAACAACAACAACAACACACAAACAACATAACAACAACAACAACACACAAACAACATAACAACAACAACAACATTACAACCAACAACACAACACAACAACAACATAACACCAACATAACATTGTAACCTGTAATTTAAATGGTGTGCATAATAAAAAGTATTCTATTATATTCTATGGTAAAGTTGAGGATTAATGTTAAGTACTATGTTTGCCGAAAACACGATTCCGTAAATTTTTCTTAATAGAAAAAAAAAAAGTTACCTCCAAACCGAACAATAAACCGCTGGAATCCAAAAAATACTTCAAATTAGATCATGAAACTTTGCATACTAACTGAACTAACTATAAAGCAGGTCTTATGCTTTTTATTTTTTTCAAATTACCATTGTTTTCACCGTAAAAAGCAATTACCTAAACTATCGACGCCCAGCACCGCACTCAGTCTCGCTCTCACTCAGTCCGCGAGCAGTATCGTGCGAACGAGATAAAAAGCTGAGGTAGTATGGGTTCTTAGGGACATTATACTCACATCAGCTTTAAAAGGCCTTCTTCCACCAGTGCACAGCCTAGCTCCAATAAAGTTAGGCAGAACACCCTCAGAGTCACCCACACTGAACACCTGGAGGGAAGCAGCACTGTCCTCTTCTTGGGCGCTGATGATGTAGTTGTTGGTAGCCCAGTAAAGGGGGTCTGGGTTCGACACCTGGTTGACGACAAAGGGGACGTAGAAGGAGCTGGAAAAAGTATTAATGCTTTATTTATCTAAAGAACACCAACAACGTACATTCAACATTGATTTACGAAAGTATTTAGGTAACTTATTACCTGTCCACACGGCTACACATCAAGCTATACATTTCCAATTTACACTGACCTCTCATTGTAAGGAAATCCTATACAATGCGAGATCAGCTTATACTGGAACTGTATAGCTTGATCTGTAGCCGTGCGTACACAATTTATAGCTGTACAAAATATTTATAGAAAAAACCGGCCAAGTGCGTGTCGGACTACGCACAATGAAGGGTTCCGTAGTTGGGATGAATTTATCCCAAGAACAAACTTAACATTGTAGTTGAAAAACTTGTACTCCCATACATTCCAACTGTAAATGTAAGTTGGTTGACTATTACTCGTAAACTTGAAAAGCCTACTTAGCTGTGATTATTTTCCTATTAACTTCGTTATATATACTGCTACCGTGAATTTTTTCACCCATCCAAAACTAACCGTTTAGCTGGCAGGGGGGGACACTTGGCTCTAGCAAAAATTAGCACTTTAAAGCTTAATATTTCAAAAACGAATCCCTAAATCTAAAAATTGTTTTCATAAACCGCAATATTTTTAAAAGACCCATCCAACAACACCCACACCATTGGGTAGTCAATAAAAAAAAAATATCCCCACTTTACGTGTAGGTACAGGAGGTACAATAATTTTTTTTTTTTCATGATTTTATTTTACCACTTTGTCGGCGTGATGAATATGTATATGCATGCCAAATTATAGCTTTCTATTACTAAGAGTCTTTGACCTATGCTGCGGACGGACAGACGGACAGACAGCGAAACTATAAGGATTCCTTATTGACTACGGAACCCTAAAAGAGACATTGGACAGAAGCTGCTTAAAATAAACTATAATTGAAACAAAGTTATTTAACTTCAATAAAACAAAATACAACAGAATAAAACTTAATGAAGGGCATAAACACAGCACTCCTATTTCTACTATAACAGAAATTATATCCTAATATTATGTTTAAATTTAATATTAAAGTAGGATTATAATATGCATCATGTTTGTGTAGAATAAACAATTTTTCTTTCTTTATTTATTTCTTTGATAATGCTTGAATACACAAGAGAAAATAACAGATTGGCATAATATGAGTAATAAAAATCTATGAAAAATATGTTTGACTTCAACACTGAAGCAAACTTTTAAGTTACGTTCGGGAAGGTGTTTGTGTCTGCAATGGTTTTGAAATAACGAAATTACGTTGCGTATAATTTTCATGAAAAACATGAGCATATAAAACTTCCGTCACGTGATCGAGTGTGGCTACGCTAAGGCTACGCGCTCGTAGCACAATACTGGCTACGCCGTAGCACAGCAGTAAAATGAATAAATATATAATAAAAAATAATTCACGACACGGTTATTAACCGACTTCAAAAAGGAGGAGGTTCTCAATTCTTTATTTTTTTTTTTTATGTATGTTCCCCGATTACTCGAAGATGGCTGGACCGATTTAGATTTTTTTTTGTTTTGTTCGAGAGTGTATACTTCACAGTTGGTCCCATATAAAATTGATTAACTTTGCTTCGGTAGTTTTTGAGTTACGTATTTTTTCTCCACTTTTATATGGATGATGTTCTAGTTTGTTTTGCAGATAGTGGTATTAGAATTTGTGTGGGGTAGGTACACAACTAAAAAGTGAAAAATAAAAACTTTTTTACAAAAAAATACAACCGACTTCCAAAACCAACACTACATAGTGAAAAATAACTTTAATTTCGGAATTCGGTGGCAAAAAACGAAAATACATTTAACTAGACACCGACTTCCGAAATTAAAGTTATTTTTCACTTTGTAGTGTTGTTTTTGGAAGTCGGTTGTATTTTTTTGTAAAAAAGTTTTTTTAAGCAAAGGATTTAAAATTTCCCACATTTTGGTGAGGGTGCGAGGTGGGGGGAGGGGATAGGGAGGGTAGGGGTGATGAGGTGGTGAGAGGAGAGGGGGCGGGGGAGGGGTGATGGGGTGAGACTGGCGGACCAGCTGGTTAGACCCGCCGCATTAGATGTTTTTATATTGGACTAGAAACAAATACATTTAAACACACCCACACATCTACACATACATGCTTTCAGTATTGTGAGAGATGCGTTTACTTATCCTCTTTGCCTATACACTTGCGTGTCCGCTGTCAGTAAGTTTTTCTAATTTTTTTTCGTTAATTCTTTAATCAATCTAGGTAATGAATATTTCAATTTTTTTTAACGTTGTTTTTATAAATTCAGCGAGGCTACTACAGTAGTCGGGACACGCAAGCGGCTATTGCATATTCAAAGACAATCGTACTTAAAAAGTAAACTCCAGTCGTGGGTCGGAGCGGACACACACTTTTTTTTGTAAACTATCTCAAGAAATAAAAAAAAAATCTATCTTTATTTTTAATATTCTCCATCTCATTATATGTAGAATATGCTAACAGTACTTTCTTGTCAATTATTTATCGAAATCTTTGTTTCAAGATTGTTTTTGCAAATTAATCAAGACTTGTGCTACACAAAATTTACTAGGTAAGTAAATTCATTAATAAATGCTGAATAAAATGTTTTCATTCTATTTCTAAAAGTTTTTATGCGTTCACAACATAAAATAAAAGTTGGCAATAAGGCGAGCTAAGCCCCAAATTAGTTTTCACACCAGTCAAGAAACTCTGAGGTGTATGTCCGTTTTATGTGTTTATAAACCCACTATCGACGCAATATGGTATTTTACTCTATATGAGAAAAAAATCTAAAAATATATTATTTAGATAGCTTAGGCAAAAAGCAGTTGGAAAATGTTAGTTTTAGTTCATAAAATAACAATATAAATTTTTAATTTCAAATCAAAGTTTTCAGTTTTTTTAATCTGTTTTCTAACACCATGAAAGTAGCCGCCATGTTATTACGTCATACGGATATGTCAATGACAAATGTCAACTGATCAGCGTATATAAAGTGTTTGTTTACTCAACCAATTGACGTCATAATCACAGAGCAATATGGCGTCCACAGCGTCCAGCGTTTTCGCGCGAAATTTGAAAATTTAAAATTTAAATGCATTTTAATGGCACTTATTGAGTAAAAATTTTGTGTTTTTTTTGTGGCTTATTAGCACTATAGAATCTAATTGAGACACTTTTCAAAATGGGTGTAGTACCCTACTCTGAACCCTTGTTTTATGCACCAGGCTACCGCTAACTATATAAAATATTTTATCTACACTCTTAACGTAAAGTTCTGATTACGAATTCAAATAGTACCCTAATGACAGATTTTATGCCAGTACGAGGGGGGATCAAAAAGTAGTGAGAACGACATACTCCTTGGTAAGAAAAAAAAAAAATACTGGCAGGCATAGCTCGGATACATATTTGTATAATAAAGAAAAAAATCTTTGATTCTCTTTTGTTTTTTTCTGAATGTAGTCATTTGTTTGCTTCGTGTCGGAACGTGTTCTCGAAAATGGAGAAAAACGAAGTGCGAGCCGTTATTACCTCTGTTTAAAAAGTTAACGACGCAAGAGATTTATTGCGATTTGGAGGCAACATTAGGAGAGTCTGCTCCGCCTTATTCCACTGTCGCAAGGTGGGCTTCTCAATTTCGAGTAGGGAGAACAAGCACGGAAGACGAACATCGTTGCGGCCGTCTATCGACATCAGTCACCCAAGAAAATGTTGCGAAAGTCGAGAAAATTGTATTGAGCGATCGAAGAGTTACCATCCGATACTTAATTCAAGAAACGTGCATTTCATATGGAAGTATTCAATTCATATTGAAACAATCTTTGAATATGAGAAAAGTCTCCGCAAGATGGGTGCCGAGAATGTTAACCGACAGTCAGAAACAAAATCGACTTGACATTTCGAAGATATTGTTGGACAAGTTTCAAGAAGATTCTGAAAACTTTTTGTCTCGTTTCTTAACAATGGACGAAACATGGGTCCATCATTTTGATCCCGAGACAAAACAGCAATCTTCGCAATGGAAACGGCCATCATCACCGACCCCGAAGAAGTTTCGTGCCGTGGCATCGGCTGGCAAGGTTATGGCCTCAATATTTTGGGACTCAGAAGGGATATTGTTGATTGATTACCAGGAGCGTGGAACCACTATTACAGACCAATATTATGCAGCTTTAATTCCTAAGTTGAGGAATGCCATCAAAGAGAAAAGGAGAGGGAAACTTCGAAGGGGCGTGCTGTTTCATCACGACAACGCACCCGCGCACAGGTCGGCAGTTGCGATGGCTGCCATTCAGCAAGCTGGCTTCGAATTGGTTGACCACCCCCCTTATTACCAGATCTGGCGCCTAGCGATGTTTATCTGTTTTAATTGAAAGAATACTTAAGGGGAAACAGGTACGAAGACGATAACGAGGTGATGGATGCCGTGGAGAGCTTTTTGCAGGACCAAGACAAAACTTTTTTTTTCAAAGGGATTGAAGTCTTGGAAAAGCGCTGGACTCGGTGTGTAGAGAGACTCGGAGACTATGTAAAAAAATAAATTATTAAGTTATCAATAGTCATTATAATCTATCTCATTCTCACTACTTTTTGATCCCCCCTCGTATAACTGAAATAAAATTAAAAAGTTTTAATATGATACAGATTTCTTATCAAGATAATGCTATAAAATAACTTTTTTTTTGTTAAAGTACACTTCGGATTGACCAAAAAGTTTTTTCGATTTTTATCATTGTATATGAGGACCGCGCTAGTGCGCATGCGCGGTTGATCGATGGTAGCTCCGTAACTTAGTAAAGTAATCCACGTCACGATGGTTTTCTTTCCCTTTAGTATGGTATCAAAGCCATTATTGTGTTTGTTTACTTTTTGCAAACTTTAGTTTTTAGGGTTCCGTAGTCAACAAGGAACCCTCATAGTTTCGCTATGTCCGTTCGTCTGTCCGTTTGTCCGTCCGCACCTTAGCTCAGAGATTCTTAGTACTAGAAAGCTATAATTTGGCATGGATACATATTCATCACGCCGAGAATGTGGTAAAATAAGATCATGAAAAAACATTTTTTTTGTACGTGTAGGTGTGGGGTGTTATTGGATGGGTCTTTCAAAAATATTGCGAGTTTGTGCAAACAATGTTTCGATTTAGGGATCCGTTTCTGAAATATTAAGCTATAAAGTGCTAATTTTTGTTAGAGTCAAGTGTCCCCCCCCCCCCCCTGCCAGCTAAACTGTTAGTTTTGGATGGGTCATATATTATAGTAAGTTGTACAAGGCTTTGAATTTGAACAAGAACGATATAGGTACATTCCACCAAATACTAACTAAGCCGAGTTCTGAAGATGCGAGAAAGTTGTTCGACTTTATGGCCCTAATATATTATAACGAATTTAAAAGGAAAACCATCACAGCTAAGTAAGTAGGCTTTTCAAGTTTACGAGTAATAGTCAAAAATTCATGAAACAACAAAAAGCCCTCTTCTTAGTCCGCATTGTTGTGCAACTACGGAACCCTATTACTGCGCGTGACCCGACACGCACTTGGCCGCTTTTTATATTTATAAATAGGTAACTAACTATTGCATGAGTGTAGATAAAGTAAACTCAAACTCAAACTCAAAGCATTTATTTCAAATAAACCAATTACAGGCACTTTTGAATTGTCAATGGGTCGGTCAGTCAGAAAGATGAAGCTAGTTGCCCATTCCAAAGCGTAGTAGATCCCTATGGAGAAGAACGGGCAAGAAACTCCACGGACACTCTTTTAAATCATAATATTTTTACAAAATATTGGTTACATCGTTCAAGTTGAAAATATACATGTGAGAACAATGTAGAAAGACGTGCACGTTAAAAAGCGGCCATAATAAAAAGATAATAACTAAAACAACTAAATTAAATATTAAAATTAAAAATGAAAAATAAGCCATGGCAGCTAAGAGACGACCAGTCCCAACTGACGGCGCCCGTTCACGAACATGACGCATGGATCAGCACCAATTAGCTCAACCATTTTGAAGGGAACTTAATGATCCAACACACACGCCACCACCAGCGAGACATTTGAGTGAGCATGACATACTCTCAACCGCCAGGGCACACTCAAGTCAGTGAAAGACGTACCCAGTAAAAGGTAGCTTAATAGTAGCTACATAGTGCTCACACGTGTATGGAACTGCACATAACTGGGTATTAAAACACTCGTGTTTTAATAACCCCCTCATTATGTAACAGTATCATAAACTACTATATTCTTATTTGTACAAATCTACCTAGCCTTTTCCTAACTATGTTATTGAGGTCTGCTTCCAGTCTGCAGTCGAATACCAGTATTTCACATGGAGCGGCTGCCTATCTGACCCCCACAATCCCACACACACAAAAATGGACACCCATCCACCGACCGGCAAGCGTAGCTTATCCTGATGGATCGACCCGTGCGGCTGATAATATTAGTTAGTTACGTGGATATAACTCGCTAAATTGACGTGTCAATGAGGGTGTCAATTTGCGTAACAATTAATTTCCCTGACTGTACAAAAAAAAACGGCCAAGTGCGTGTCGGATCACGAACAATGAAGGGTTCCGTAGTTGAAAAGAATTTTTCCCAAAAACAAACTAAAAATTGTAATCCGAAAAAAAAAATATTTATGTGTTATAATTACAAATTAACAATTTTACTTGTGTTGTGAGAAATTTAATTATTGTAGCTGGACAACGGAAAGTACTATAAAGGTTTTGATTTTGCGAGTAGGTATAAAATATGTCGCATAAATGGCAATATTTTTTTATTACGTTGATTTAGAAGCTTGATTTTTTAGAGCTCCAAGGGACCATAGACTTACTATTTGCTATTCATTTCAACTTGATACCTCCGCGTTCCTGAAAAAAAGGGTCTTGACAGACAGACAGACGGACAACGAAGGTTCCGTTTTTTCCTTTTGAGGTACGAAACCCTAAAAACGATAACCATTTTCTGACCACCAGATTTTTTATTTATAATATTAGACTGCTGTATGAGGAGCTCGTGGCTAAGTAATAACAGCCGCACGGGTCCATTCATCAGGTTAAGCTACGCTTGCCGGGGTCGGTCCATGGATGGGTGACCATCTTTGCATACCGAGACTCCTCCGCGCCTCGGAAAGCACGTTAAGCCGTTGGTCCCGGCTGTCATTCGTGGATCTTTGACAGTCGTTACGGGTCGTCAGAAGCCCGAAAGTCTGACAACCAGTCTTACCAAGGGGTATCATATTACCCAGTTAATGGGTTGTGGAGGTCAGATAGGCAGTCGCTCCATGTAAAATACTGGTATTCAGCTGCATCCGGTTAGACTGGAAGCCGACCCCAATATAGTTGGGAAAAGGCTAGGCAGATTGAATATTAGACTGCTGTATATTGGCATGCCAATCTTGAGGAATTAAAATATTGGTACGCAACCCACAATTCAGAATGGCTCCTACCAACCACCTTTCCAAAGAACCTGGAACGTAAGGAGTGGGTCCACACACAGAATTCCAAGAAATAAAAAACTAAGGCGCGGAATCCGCACGCCACGCCCTTTTTTCGTCTGTGAACTCTCGGACATTCAGCCATTTTACGGTTTACGGTAATGGTAACTTTCGGACGTTGCGCGTGGGAGCGGTTATGAATAAAATTAAAAATCAAATCTGCTTAGCCTTTTCCCAACTATGTTGGGGTCGGCTTCCAGTCTAACCGGATGCAGCTGAATACCAGTATTTTACATGGAGCGATTGCCTATCTGACCTCCACAACCCAGTAACTGGGTAATACGATACCCCTTGGTAAGTCTGGTTGTCAGACTTTCGGGCTTCTGACGACCCGTAACGACTGTCAAAGATCCACGAATGACAGCCGGGACCAATGGCTTAACGCGCTTTCCGAGGCACGGAGGAGTCTCGGTATGTAAAGAATGGTCACCCATCCACTAACCAACCCCGGTAAGCGTAGCTTAACCTGATGGATCGACCCGTGCGGCTATTATTACTTAGCCACGAGCTCCTCCACGAGCTTATGAATAAAATTAAATAAAACAAAAAATACTTACGTGATCCTATATCCCGAAAAATACTTATTAGCTTCCAAATTCTTCATCGTTGCAAACCAGAATCTTTTCAGCTGGCTATTGTCACAACTTCTTATATAGTTATGTACGAACATAAAGTCTGATTCTCGAACGTTCGATGAACCTAGGAACGTGTGCAGAGCTATGATTCTTAGTTGTATGCTCTCTGTGTCGTTTGTTATTATTGGTAGGGTTGTTTCGAGTATCTGAAAGAGAAGATAATTATTTATTAATTAGTTCAAAAAAAATACTACAAAGTGAAAAATAACTTTAATTTCGGAAGTCGGTGTCTGGTTTTATATGGATGATGTTCTAGTTTGTTTTGCAGATAGTGGTATTAGAATTTGTGTGGGTTAGGTACACAACTAAAAAGTGAAAAATAAAAACTTATTTACAAAAAAATACAACCGACTTCCAAAAACAACACTACAAAGTGAAAAATAACTTTAATTTCGGAAGTCGGTGGCAAAAAACGAAAATACATTTAACTAGACACCGACTTCCGAAATTAAAGTTATTTTTCACTTTGTAGTGTTGTTTTTTGGAAGCCGGTTGGATTTTTTTGTATCAAAGTTTTTATTTTTCACTTTTTATCTGTGGTACCCCACAAACATTCTAATACATCTACCTGCAAAAGAAACTAGAACATCATCCACATAAAAACTGAGGACAAAATACGTATTATAGAAGCTAACTCAAAAACCACACAAGCAAAGTTAATAAATTTTATATGGGATCAATTTTGAAGTATAGGGTTCTCGATTAAAACAAAAAATGAAAATCGAACGACTCTGTAAAAAGATATGCGTGGTTAATCAATAAATCAATCTGCCTAGCCCTTTCCCAACTATGTTGGGGTCGGCTTCCAGTCTAACCGGATGCAGCTGAATACCAGTATTTTATATGGAGCGACTGCCTAACTGACCTCCACAACCCATTAACTGGGTAATACAATACTCCTTGGTAAGACTGGTTGTCAGACTTTCAGGCTTCTGACGACCCGTAACGACTGTCAAAGATCCACGGCTGACAGTCGGGACCAACGGCTTAACGTGCTTTCCGAGGCACAGAGGAGTCTAGGTATGTAAAGATGATCACCCATCTACGGACCGACCCCGGCAAGCGTAGCTTAACCTGATGGATCGACCCGTGCGGCTATTATTAATTACCCACGAGCTCCTCCAATTAAACATTTCTAATAATCTATAATAATTACTAAATTGCTTGAATTGCTACTGAGCCCTGTTCCTCTCTCCTAATTTTGCTGTGCCCGACAGGATCCATATTGATCTTTTACTTTTTTATACCGTCTATGTAATACATAATTATAGCATCAAATAGAGTAGAGTATTGAGTATTAAGTTAGTAAAATACATATTTCACTTAACACATAATCAGCTCTCTGTGAGAGGGAGTGAGCCGTAATCCAGCACGCGGGCCCAGTGTGGGTTGGTAGAAGTCACATGTCTTCGAATTGTTGGTTCCAGGATATTCAGGCATTCTTTACAACATTCTACACGTGCAGCTTGTGGGAGAAGTATTCGCGGGCGTCGTACGGAGCCCTTCGTGTCCAATTTAATAACGCGTTCAGAAAACTGTTGGGGTTGCCATGGCGTTGTAGTGCGTCGGGGATGTTTGCGGCGGCGCGTGTAGATTGTTTTTACACAATAATGCGCAAGCGCGCAGCATCCATGGTAGCTCGAGTCATGGCTAGCCCTAACAGGGTTCTGAAAATGATTGCTGACAGAGTGGACTGTCCGTATATAATCCACTGCTGTCAGTTACATGTGCCATCGTTTCGTGTTGTTTACTAACACTTAGTTTTAAGGAACAATGTTACTAACCCTATATGAGTCTTTGCTCGAAATAATTTTTTTTGAATTTGAATTTGAATTTGAATATGGCGGTTTCCTCACGATGTTTTCCTTCACCGTTTTGAAAGCAGTGGTGATGAAATAATTTACACAAAGTAAAACGCTTGTCTGGGTTTGAACCTACGACCTGCAACTCGTAAGTCGCGACTATTACCACTGGACCACCACGGCTCTACTCTTTCTAATAGATAAGTATGTCGCAGGCGATTTGTATGATTCCGCTTTTTACAAACGGCGTCGTCCGTTTAAATACGCTCGCAGTTTTGAAATATGCCGAAGACTAATTGTAAATTGCCTTGTCACTATATAATATACCACAACATTTACTTTGAAGGCCAATTCAAACACCGTTTACGAAATTCTGCGGCAAATTGAAGTATTTAGTTCTATTTCTCAAGGCTCTCGCCGGCCACTGCTGCGGCACCGCTAGCTCGTACGCGGTTGGTCACAGTTCTAACCTAACCTAACCCATTTGTTCGGGGTGCTTAGTTACTGCGACCAATTCGGATCGCGCGTGGTTAGTCACAGTTCCGACTGAACTTACAATAGCAATCAATGTCGAAATTATAACAATTGAACGAGTTCCCAATTTTCCTTCGGCATATTTCATAACTGTGAGCGTTTTTAAACGGACGACGGTCGTATGTATAATGGCGAATCATACAATCTGCCTGCGTCAGAAATACTTCATTACAAAGCAAATACCGTATAAGGATCCTCAGTCTTTGGACTGCCAGCCAGGGCTGCCCAGAGCCTCTCATGTTTATCTCTTGTCGTGTCAGTATGTATGATTCTTGTGTAGGATTCAGCTGAGTATCCTATGTTACACAGCCCTTGGAGCCAGATCATTCTGTCTAGGTATTGAGGACAATCTGAAATAGAAAATATAGTTCTTTAGGTCCATAAAGTTACCATGCGTTAGTCTTGATTGTTTGTTGCATGTTTGTTTTCATTTCCTAGTGTCACAACACAGAGCAGAGGCAATGTGGAGTGCTAAACTGTAAATTGTCTTTGGTCTCATAGCAATCAATGGATAATATTGGTTAAATTGGTTAGTTTGGCTTTTGCTTACATTGCTTTTGAGTGTATTTTGTCATTTTTGATTTATTTCTAATGTGCGTTATATTTGTGCAGAATAAACAAGTTTTCTTTCTTTCTTTTTTTTCTTGCGAAAACTCGAAAATGGCTCGACCGATTTGAATCTTTTTTTGGTTTAGGAAAAAGGTAAATTAGGAGAAACCCAATGGAGCAGCCGAAAAATCAAAACAAATCTAAAGTTTGTCTCACGTGGTATGAAGTTCATCGGGTCATCTAGTAAATATTATAAATACGAAAGTAACTCTTGTCTGTCTGTCGGTTTGCCTTTTCACATCTTAACGACTGAAGGGATACGGGACACACGGATAGACCATGACCCGGGTTGGACATAGGATACTTTTTTATCCCGGTAGTACTTTCACCGCGTAATGAAGTTTGATAAGGGCACGACGACGTAAGACAGCACCGCAATTTGCAAAAAGCGAAAGAAATTTTGAATTTTGCGGGCTACATTGAGGGCCTTAGCACACTTCCGCCGCAAAACCGCATATTATGCGAGTCAGTTGAATACAAACAAAAACAAATAAACAAAAAAAAAAACAAAACAATACAAACAAACCAAAACAAACAAAAACACACAAAAACAAAACAACAAAAACAAACAAACAAAAACAAACAAACAAAAACAATGACAAACAAACAATGTTCAATGTTAAACAATTACGGTTTCGCTGCCATGGTTGCGCGGTGGACATGTGCTAAGGCTCTAGGAATCGCCTGAACACTGTGGTTTAGGGCTTTATTTATTTATTTTATTTTATTTCAATCAACTTTGCATCATAGGTACAATTAAACAGAATTAAAAAAATTATAAAATCAACAACACAATTAAAATTAACATCACAATTAAAATTAAAATCATAATTAAAATTATTAACAAAATTTAATCAACTTAAAATCAAATCAAATTAAATTCAACATTACAATTAAAATAATTATAAAATTAAAAACAAATCAAAACAATATCTTAACATTAGTCAGTACATGAACCATGCAGCGTACTGACAGTCGAAACGTTCAGCAAAAGCCTATGCCTTAGCACTCTTCCACCATCATATTTATTGAGGTAGGGTTATTATTACAGTATCGATGAGTTCATAGATGACAAACGAGTACGGTAGCCACTATCAAATGATTTGTGAACTAGGTGTTTGTGTTTAAATGTGTTAATTTTGAAATACTGGATTATTAATTTTAAATTTGAATGCAATGTTGGTGATTATTTAATTTATTGCTACTGAATTATTGAGATAGTTATGATTATTTATCAGGGATATTGATACATTTTAAATCCGTAATGAATTTTAAATATGAATTTACTTAATGTTTGTTTTGTTTTTTTTTTCAAATTATTTCATTTATCATCAACAGTATTATATTACATTATTTTATTATTTTCAACACAATATTTTGTTATGAAACAAATAACCTATGACTTATGATTATGACTTATGACTTATGACCGCCAAACCAAGAAACCTCATGTTATATAGGGTGACTGGTAATTAGTGACCGATACTTAAACACATGATTATACTCCTGATAACAAACAACTTTTACTGTGGAACCAAACCTGAAATCGCGAAAAAAAAAGTCAGCTGTCCCAAACATTCATGTTCGCATAACTCGTCAAAATGTAGGGAGCAGCTAATTTTTTTTTCGCGATTTCAGGTTTGGTCCCATAGTAAAAGTTGTTTGTTATCATGAGCACAATCATGTGTTTAAGTATCGGTCACTAATTACCAGTCACCCTATAGAGTCTCATGTAACTTCATTTATTAACCAAAACAACGATTTTTTTATCGGGTAATATATAACTAATTTTTTTTTGCGCTTCTAACGATGCACACATTTTTAGGGTTCCGTACCCAAAGGGTAAAACGGGACCCTATTACTAAGAATCCGCTGCCTCTCCGTCTGTCACCAGGCTGAATCTCAAGAACCGTGATAGTTAGACATTTGAAATTTTCGCGGATGATGTATTTCTGTTGCCGCTATAACAACAAATACAAAAAAAAAAAAACAGAATAAAATAAATATTTAAGGGTGCTCCCATACAACAAACGTGATTCTTTGCTCGTTTTTGCTCGATATTGATAACGGCAACAGGTAGGCGCTTGAAGTATTCACAGAATATTTAGTTATAATATTCATTTTAAAACTAAATAATAAAATTAAAATAAAACAAATATTTAAGGGGGGCTCCCATACAACAAACGTGAGTTTTTTGACGCTTTTATAGATATTGGTACGGAACCCTTCGTGCGCGAATCCGACTCGCACTTGGCCGGTTTTCTTTAATACTTAATTGAGCCTCTATTTAACTTTCTGGTCTTTTTAACAGATGGTCGCAGTAAATAAGTTAGGGCACTCCGAATAAATGGGCAGTTACTAAATGGGCTATTTAGTATTTTTAGATCTCCAAAATGGGAATTATTAGAGGTTCACAAAAAGGTCAACATTGATTATAATTATTAGTGTTCAATATAATTTTTAAGAGCGCAAAATGAAAATTATTATAGGTATGTTTAAAACATGCCATTTTTATTAAATAAAGCTATAATTTTAAAGGTCTATAGGAAGCCAAAATATTATAAAAGAAAGAGAAACAAATGCCAAACAACCTTGAACACATTATTGACGAATTTGTCCTTGCTCTGAACAAAAGCTTCCGTTGTTCCAAAATTAGCAGCTATTGTAAACACAACGAGAAATCTTTATCATTTGTCACACTTATGTCCCGACTACGACACAACAAGTTATGGATTATACATATAATATATTATATTATATTATTGTAAGGTAAAAAAAATAAAAAAAAAGTTTATTTGTCACAAATGAGAGCATGCACAAGAATTTGGTACATAGATACATTATTTATTTATTACGTTTATTTGAAAAATGCCGAAACGAATGCTTAAGGCGCGGACTGACTATGATTTTAAACGGCACACAACCGCGTAATCTATTGTCACTTGAAATAAGTTTGAAAATTAAAATTATTATTTGAGTTGCCGAGATGTGACTAAGCTGCGAATGTGTATTTATTTTCCGGGTTTTCTTTAGATTATTCAGAATATACACAATAAATAATTTTCCGGTTAAAGTTAAAAAAAAGGCTAATTCTATTAAATTCTTAAAAAAAAATGTTGCTATCGGTGAAAATACAGAGATAGATGTAACTTCCAAAATTTTTATTGGGAATATCAAACTATTTTTTACTATTCTATTCGGTTAAAATGTTTCTTTAAACCCTTCTCTGTCCACTGTATTTTTTGCGTCAGATAGTTTCATTGCGTTACGTCATACTCGACAATCCAAGAAACCAATTTTTGTGAATATTGAGCTAATATTGACGTAAATTGGTATAGTACTAAAGTTAATATCCGTTTATGAAAGTAGAAAGATACGCGATGAAGTCTGTATCGAATTTATTGTGCCAAAATCTACTCTATGTAGTTAAAGAATAAAGATAAAATTCAGTCTCAGTATTCTGAAGGAGAAGGAAAATTAAAATGTGTACTTTTACTCGAACATCCTGAACTTGAATAGTGTTTGTTAACATGGGTCAAGTAACTCTTGTGTGGCAGCATCTACATTGCCACATGCGAACTACACATCACACTGACGTCACGAAAAATCCTGCATCGCGCAATCAGAGTTTACCGCGCGACTAGCATATACCGGATGACTTTTTTACCGTCTTGAAAAAAATAGGGTATATTAGGTGAACGGAGTAGAAGCGTATGGCATACCTAGTTTTTTTTTTTGTATTAATAGCTTAGTCAGAAAAAAATATCTAAGTATCAATAAATACTACAAATTCGTTGTAAACTTTTCATTTTAGAACAATAAAAACATAAATTTTGAAGAAAAATAATAAATCCTTTAAAAATATCGAAATTCAAATCATATGCAACCTGCATAATGATTTGAATTTTGATTTTTTTTATGAAAAAAAAAAAAAAACTAGATATGCCATAGGCATGCATGCCCATCAGACACAACTCTCGTCTGGTCAGAGGATCCTCCCTTTTCTATGGAGGACGAGTGAACTTTACACCCTGTTCCTCTATACATATACTAGCTTTTGCCCGCGGCTTCGCTCGCGTGGATGTTGGAAAATATCCCACGAGAACGTACTACCGGGATTAAAAGTACATACCCTGAGTAGTAATCCAGTAGTAGTTAATTAAGTTAGTAGTAGTAGTAGTTCCGCTCACCCCAGGGCGGGGGACATCCATGAGGATTTTCCACCCCGGCAACAAAAAAAAAAAAGGTAAAAAATGTCTTCTCGCACTACTTATCTGACGAGCGGCTCGCGGATTGATATATGATTGCTGGAGGTTAACAAATCCTAAAACTTAGCAATAGTAATGAACTATATAGTGGAACGGAATATTACCAACTTGCATGCCTTTGAAAGTAACTTTAAAGCGAAAATATAAATCCTCTTTATTTCCTATCCCGTGGGAATTTCAAATAAAAATATTTAAGACTAAATAGTACTTCAAGATACGAACTATGACAACATTTCCAATCCCTTAAGTCTCTTAAAAAGAGGAGAAGGGGAGGAGAGGACTTAATGATTAAACAAATTGGACTGATTTATTTATATCAAACTAACTTTTGCATAACTTCATGGGGCGGTGTTGCAAAGTCAATTTTACTCCCTCTAGAACACGCTCAAACAGCAATTCTAAAGGTAGCCACTTTTAGGCCTTTCAAATTTTCTACGCACCAGCTGTACATTGCATGTGAGGTGCTAACAGTACGCCAATTATTTATACTGCACATCATGTTACACCAGCACGTTGAACTAGCTTATAAGCCAGTACCTTCTGACAAGAGAAGGAAGGATTTGGTCTGCATAAAGCCACAAACTAGGCATGCTTTTG
The DNA here is from genome assembly GCA_946251885.1 of Cosmia pyralina. NCBI lineage: Eukaryota > Metazoa > Arthropoda > Insecta > Lepidoptera > Noctuidae > Cosmia > Cosmia pyralina. Next base: position 4,160,918 of record OX276368.1, on the reverse strand, counting down.
TAAACCGGTTCTATATCTATTTAGGACCCCATTTATATAATAAGCTAAAGGATACTTAATATTTATAGTGCTACTTATAAACTTTGTAGTCTGAAGATATGCGAATATTTGGGTGGACTTGATTACACAGCCACAGAAAAACTTCTAGAAGTGCTTCAATAATTATGTAGATATTATATTAAATTGGTAATTTTTTTTATTTGTATTTAGTAATATAAGTAGGATAGTATTAATAGGTCTTTACCTATGAAATTGCCGTTTTGTATGAAAAAATTTAAACGAATTTTTTTCATGCATTTTTTATTTGTATTAATCGAAGTAATCACCCATGCAATCAATGCATCTTTGCCAACGCAGTGGCAGTTTATTGATGCCCTTCTTAAAGAAATCAGCTGGACGGGAGGCAACAAATTCTTCAAAGGCATTTTGTACTGCCTCTCGGGTATTTGAATTTTTTTCCCGCCAAGAGTAGTAGTAGTAGTCTGTAGGCGCAAGGTCTGGTGAGTAGGGCGGACGACGTTGAGAGCTTCCAACCCCAGTTCTTGCAACTTGGAGACCGTCTGCTGTGCAGTATGAGGTCGCGCGTTGTCGTGCAGGAGTAGCGGAGACGAGCGATTGACCAATGCTGGTTGGAGATGTGCCAGCTTCTCCATCATTGTGTTCAGTTCTTCACAGTACACATCTGAAGTAATGCTCACCCCGTTTGGTAAAAAGCTGTGATGAATCACACCGGCGCTAGACCACCAAACAGTGACCATCACTTTTCTAGGGGTAAGTTTTCGTTTAGGGCATTGTTTAGGTGCTGAACCAGGATCCAACCAACTTGCTGAGCGCTTGCGGTTATCAAACAGAATCCATTTTTCATCGCAGGTAACAATGCGGTTCAAAATTCCTTCATTTGTGTGTCTGTTGAGCAGTGCAAGGCACGTCTCGACGCGTAATTCGCGCTGGCGATCATTGAGTTCGTGGGGCACCCATTTATCAAGCTTTTTTACCTTGCCAATTTGACGCGAATGGACCAATATTGTTTTGACGCTAATGTCGAAAGCTGCTGCTAATTCAGCCGTAGATTGTGTATCATCAGCTTCCACAATCGCCTTTAATTCGTCATTGTCGACCAAAGTCTTCGGACGACCGCGAGGTTCATTTTTCAGGTCGAAATTTCCAGAACGGAAGCGAGCAAACCAATAACAAGTGGTGCGTTGGTTTGTAGTGTTAGCTCCGTAAACGTCGTTGATGTTGCGTGCCGCTTGTGTCGCGTTGCTGCCACGACGGTACTCATATTCCATAATTACTCGAATTTTTAACGTATCCATGATGACGAAAAATATTGAAATGCGATGAAAATGTAACACTAATCAATAAACAAATGACTACTTTTGGAAAAAAAATCCATGTTTTAAAAATAAAATTAATTTGAAATTAGAATTCTTAGCCAAACAAAAATTATTTTGATTTGAAATGGCCAGTACTGCAGAACGGCAATTTCATAGGTAAAGACCTAATATTTCAATAACTAATTAACTATGGAGAAATAATCAGCTGATCGCTTAGTCTGGGGATGGCCTGAAACACAGGTTTCTGTTAACCTAGCTCAGGCAGCTCGCCACAAGTTATAATGTAGTACCAACGCACCTTTCATAGGTAACAAACATGTGTAAATTAAATTATACTAGTTTCTATAAAAGTAATTAAGCTAATCTGTTAAGAACTAGGTACTACTAAGAATTTGTAACTTTTGTAAATGTATTACCTTGTAAAAAGGACGTAAATAAAATTATTATTTATTTTTTATTTTATTTATTTATTTTGCCAGCGGGTTCGCCCGCGTGTATATCGAAAATTATTCCACGGGAACCTTTTACCGGGATGAAAAGTATTCTATATCATAATCCAGGTTACAAATTATCTGTATACCATAGGACACGGGCAAAATTAGGCCCAGTTGCAACAAGGCCGAGAACAACAGAGAAATATATGAAAAATAAATGCTTTTATTCAATGTTTATTTATCGTCGTTTGTAAAAGCCTTTTAATCATGGGCTAAAGAAAAACGATAAAAAAAGAAGATGATACAGGAAGTCACTTTGAATGAGCTGACCTTGGAATTGAAATGAAGAAGTCATTCACTGGGTTGCCAGTGGGTAAAATAGTATAATATTTTAAGCAGAGATGCCAGAGATCATAATTTCACATTAATTATTAAATAAAAATGTACCCTATTTAACATTTTAAGTTGACCTTCAAGAATAATCCTGTAAGTCAAAATATTATATATCTATTAAACAAATATTTTTGTTAACTGCAACGTTTGTGGTTGGTTTTGTGTTGATTTCGATAGTGGATAAAAATGCTAGAAGCCAATTATGTGTCAACTCGAAAAACGCAAATGAACTAAAAACCTACCCATCTCTATTATCTATCTCTCTATTATCTCGATATTCCCATGATCAATATTGATATTGATGTTTTCATAGTAATTAATGTTAATCAACAGTCATTTTAGTATTTATATTATAATTGTCCGTTTAGTTGAAAAACTGGGCCAGACAAAGTATGGGTGGTTGCCAGTCTCCTTTCATCCAAATCCGTTCAGCCTTTGTTGCGTGATTGAGTAACAAACATCCAAACATACAAACTTGTAATATTATAATCACATTTATAATATTAGTAGGATAATGTTTCCAAAATACGTTATTCTATTTAATAATCGCACCTCTATAACTCAAATAACCTTATGACAGACATTTATTTATACCTGGATATCTGACACACTGGGTAAGTGGATTAGCACTTTGAATGAGACAAATTTTCAGGTCCCTTAATAAGCTGTTTAACAAATAAGGTCTACTTTGGTCAATTAATAGATAGAAATACAAAAGTATTGATTTTGAAACAGAATCAACCATGAGGTTAAAATAACAAAATTATATCCTAACTAAAACTTTTCACAAACTAAAACATGGCGTCGAAAAATTCATCCGCATCGCTGTCGACTGGTAAAGTATCCCTAGAGACTGGCGGCATTGCCACGTTGTATGGCAAAGTCGTATGTAAGTTGTATGTTGTATGGTCTATGGCCAAGGTAAAAGCCAGCTCTTGGGTCACCATGAGGTTAATTCTGTTTCGAAATCTACTTTCGAAAGACTAATGATCATCAAACTCACCACTGTACATCCGAAAATACTTCACGACAATATTATCAAAATAGTCCTGCTTGACTTGCGAGTTCTCCATTGTCTTATGTAACAGTGTTGCGAAGCTGAGTATACCAGCATGTCTAATGTCATGGGGGAAGTCCAGCCCCAGTTTGCTGAGCACCTCCAACTCCTCGAGGAGAGCCTGGTTAGGAGCTGCCACGTGGAATGGCAGCTTTCTAATAAGGGAGAGCAGAGCTGCGTCTTCTACTTTTTCCTGAAAAAAGTAAGTAGTTCAGGGTTCAAATACTGCGAACAGTTTTCGGTTTGTTGAAAACCTATTTGAATTAATTTGTCGATGAGTTATTAATATTAATTTCCAATATGCCTTTTCAGGTTATTGTCAAAAGTCAGGTACAAATTGAATCTATTAAATTATAAATTTAAAATTAAATTGATTCTAAATAATATTCCGTACTTTAATAAATGGTTCAATTTCAAAACTTTACCTTTAACTGAACAACATTTATATCTTAATTGATCTGGATTGACTTCACATTCCCAATTTACCGCTCTTACGGGGTAGGTACATCTGATTGATCGTTAATTTAAACCAGCTTGATGAATACTGGTTTCCCTCGAGGCGATAGACCCCATATATTTATTTTATTTATTTATAATAAGCACACCAACAGCACGGTAACTTACAATTCAAAATAAATTAACATAAAAAAATGGCATTTTAGTAACCATGCAAATAACAGGTATGCATGACTTTCACATACGAAACATTAGAGACAACGGAGAACAGAAAAAAGTTTGTCTAGTAGAACTAAATCTAGAATACATACTAATTAGAACTACATAGACGTGCACTCTTCGCACTAACACACACACATACACATACAGTATATTATTTATTATATTTATTTATATATACTTTATTGTACACCACAAAAATACATAACAAAAAAAAAAGACACAAACTACAAAATATACAATGGGCGGCCTTATCGCTTTCTGCAATCTCTTCCAGGCAACCATAGAATGGAATTTGCTGTAGATTGCAAGTTGCTGGATTAATGATATTACAAAATTGATGCTGTTAATATTTTGGTAAGTCAATTCCTGAAGGCTATATCTGGCATCAATATCTGGGTATTTTAACATACTTATAGGGGATTTCAGGATTCCGTACCTTGGTCACCTTTCCATGGACCAACCCCGGCAAGCGTAGCTTAACCTGATGGATCGACCTGTGCGGCTGTTATTACTAAGCCACGAGCTCCTCTTAGAGCTTCTCCTGACGCAGAGTGCTTATGACTTGAATTTCGATATTTTTTAACTATTTATTATTTTTCAAAGTTTTTGTTTTTTTTTTTATTGTTCTAGTATGAAAAGTTTACTTGGAATTTGTAAAATTTATTGATTGATCAAACTAACTACTAACCTAACTACTAAACTAAATACTAACCTTTTCCTCCAGCACCAAGTATTTGATGAACTTCACGCAGGCGTCACTCCTGGCGTGAGGAAGTACCTCTATGAAGATGTTCCTGGCTGTCTCCAACTCATAACTGGTGCCCAGGACCAGGTCATCGAACAGCCTTACCAGGGTTTCATGGTTTAGTCTTGATATGGTGCTAAATGAGAAAGAGAATAAGTTAAACAAACAAAAGCTAGATGGAGGGATGACCTTTGCAGAGTGACTGGTATATGGTGGCATGGAAGATAAAGAGCGTGCTATATGCATCGGTAATATCTTGCAGTGAAGCTGAATCATCAGCTTCGCGCTAGAGTATACTAGACTTACGAGGCTGACAATAAATATCAGCTAAATGATACTATATTTGTTGTAAATCTAGTATTTATGATGACGACGACGTCAGTGTACTTAGAAGGTCACAATTTAAGGGGGAAGCGCCAGGGTAGCCAAAATTAAAATTTTCTTACGTTTTTTTTTGCAATTTGCAAGTCAGTATTAAGTTATATGTTGATTAAAATATGATTCACGACTCTAACAAATGTGTTATAATCATTAAAGTCATCAATAAAACTCTTTAAGACCAGAACAGGTAATCCTATTGAATGACTATTTCATGAAATCTTTACATTTGATAATTATACTCGTACTAACTTAAAGAGTTGTATTCAAATTCATATTATTGCTAGAATGTAGGTATACAACGTATGATCTTTAAAATAATGGCCTCCTTTATTCAATCATTAAACAAATTTTAAAAAAAATAAAAAAAAAATAAAAACAAATATAAAAAAAAAGTTACAAATATTGCTGATTCTAATGAATTGAATTCTATAAATACATGTTAATTACGGTCGCGAATCATACTTTAATCAACTTATAATCCTAATACTGATTTGCAAATTACAAAAAATGTAAGAAAATTTGAATTTCGCGGGTTACCCCGGCACTTCCCCCTTAATTTGAGAGCTTCTAAGTACACCGACGTCTTCATCATCATAATAATCAGCTTTAAGACACTATAGAGGTATGAGGAACAGGGTGTAAAGTTCACTCATCCTCCATAGAAAAGGGAGGATCCTCCGACCAGACGGGTGTTGTGTCTGGTGGGCAGCTGCCCGACGATTGATGTCGGGATGTTATATATAGGTGTACTAGTCGCGCGGTAAACTTTGATTGCGCGATGCAGGATTTGCGTGACGACAAGTCATTGTGATGCGTAGTTCACATGTGACGCGATGTAGATCGCACAACACAACACTATAGTTATTGTCAACCTCGTAAATTTAGTATTCAATAGCACGAGTACCAAATGTGGAGTTTGAATTTGATACCGGTCATATGAAGTGGTTGGATGTACATAGTTTTTTTCTTAGGAAATTCTTTGCAGCCCGGAGTCTGATTAATGGCAACAGGTTTTCCCTGTACTGTGGATAAAACACATCTGCAACGATATTCAAAGGAGGCGTAGCTCATGTAGAGGTTTGATGCTTTGGTCTAGCCTCGACAATGTTATACTGGCTGACATTCAATCATTCAAATATTGAATAAGTTCTTGTCAGAAAAATGAACCTCGTTTTTCTTTGTAGGATGACTGATAGATTCTGGTAGGGTTTCGCGTAGAACCATTTTTAGTTAAGGAGTGTGAATTATAATTTACACTCCTTAAGTAAAAACGACTAAGTTATCCGCGAAAACACATTAAAAAAAAATATAAATACTTACGGTCAAATTGAGAAACCTTTTTTTGAAGTCGATTAAAAATAGTTCTACGTGGAGCCCTACCAGAATCTATCAGTCATCCTACAAAGAAAAACGAGGTTCGTTTTTCTCACTAGAACACATTCAATATTTGAATTATTGAATGTCAGCCAGTATTACACTGTCGAGGCTTGACCAAAGCATCAAACCTCTATTATATAGTACCTCATCGAGAATATCAACAGCCGTGATATTATTTCATACTGTATATACTTACTTCAATAGATCAATAAAATCCAAGCTGTGTATAAGTGAAGCATTCCTCACTATGTTATCAGCATCTATTCCCTTTCTTGCTATTTTCAGGAGTATCTAAAAGAAATTTCCATTTATTAGAAACATATTGTTACGTAGATGCTAACGCCATCTGTTATCCAATAGCAGAACTACACGGTACGTCGATTCGTGACAGATTTTTCTAGAACATTCTAAATCCTACCAGAATTTTCTAGATGGATAAGTGTAATGTTGCAGCATTCTAGATCATTCCCGTAAGTACTAGAATGTTCTCGAATTATGTCCTTGAACTTCCGAGAAGCTTACACTCGTCATTTCTACAAAACGGCACGGGTAGTGCATTTTTCGAAGACACAAACATGTGGAGGCAACGCGACGGTGCGCCATCTTCGACGGAGACACCATGGCTTGTCTGCGCGAAGTAACACAACTTGTGTGCCACTAGCAAATCTTTGAACAGCAGGTGTAGAAAATAAAATGTTATGTGTTATATAAATATTACCAGCGACGTGAGGCAGTTCAGTTATGAATGCGAAACAGTGAACAATGAACCTTAGTTTTTAGTAAAGCCTTATTATAATTTTAAGTGTCAACAATTGTTGAGTGGTCATTAAAGAAAAATGAAATAAATAAGCTTCTTTCTTTAAGACGGCATTGATATATTAGAGGAAGATATGTTACGCGCTAAATTCGCAATCACTAAACCTGGACTCGGCGCACGACTACATGCACCAAAACTCGCACATCTGTGACCTCAGTCGCAAACCTACAGTTACCGATAGACAAGGACAGAGTTAGGAGCCGGCGCTGTCGTGCAAGCAAAGTCGCGTCAGCCGCCGAATGTTTACGATCCTAAATGACATTGCATGTCTATCTCGCTCTAACAAACATGGCGAAACAAAAATTAAATATTACTATAATTTTCAACAAATTAACATTTTTGGCTGTACTTACGAGTGAAAAGCAATCTCGTGGAACTTGTTTTTGGTTTTTGAACTATTTGTTTACACACGGCTACATACCAATCTATACATTTCCAGTTTACACTGACCTCTTATTGTAAGGAAATCCTATATAATGCGAGATCAGCTTATACTGGAAATGTATAGCTTGATCTGTAGCTGAGCGTACATTTTGAAAACACAGGAAGACATTGTTTCTGCTTATTTAGACGATTACGGTAATTTTACTTAACGTGCTACACATGTGCTACACAAACGCCAACAAAACGCCAGTTCGATTATGACTAAGGTCAATTGTGTGCGATAACACAATTTATGCGGTCCAGGTCGAGGAGAGCGAACTTTATCTTCCTAATTTATACATCAATGCCCAAGGGGAAATTTTTTAACTACCAATCGAGAGGTCGTTTATTCCAACCTCAGCCACCTCATAATTAAGAGGAATTTACCTACTCGTATTTTAAAACATAACACCTTTCATGAGGAACAGTAGTTTCCATTCTAACCCATATGCCTGTTTTAAGATTGCCCCTCTAATAACGGAGTAAAGTGGAGCCCTTAACCATGACCTGATTAAACAACGAGGTCGCGAGGTGAACCCTTAAGGAAGTAGCCCTACAATCAAAAATCCCCGACAACAAAAAATTCTATAAAGTCGTGAAACCTGTATACCAAGTTTCGTCCAGATCGGTTGTAAAATACGACCTGTAGAGGAGTAGCAACAAAGAGACAGACGAAAGCAAATTTTGCTTTACTTGAACCAGAGACGCTTCACTCGCTGCGCTCGCTCGGTCAATAAGGGTAAAGAAATTTACAAACCTCATAAGTGGTATTCTTCAAAAATCCTTGAGAAAGATTCCTAATACCATTGGAAGGGTCTCTAAAGTCACTAGCCACGTATTGTATGGTCGTTTGTAAGAGGTTTATCTTCTCTACGCTCTTGGCTGGTACGTCGTGGTCATATGCAAGGGATAGGCTGAAAATAACAAGTCAAGTTAAAGGGATACATCAATAAATTTTGTGTTTTAAAATTCATGTAAAACCAAATGTATATGTTTAAATCATTTTGATTTTTCCATATGTGTTATTTGATTATTGTCTACTGCTATACTAAAACCGAAACATGATTACTTGAAATTTCGATAGATTAAAATTCCAAAGTAGTACCGTCTATTTTCTGTTTTATACGATTACACGTAAATATTATAGTTTGTTATTGTGCAGCAAAATTTGTTTTAAATAAAAGGTATTTAAATATGTTAAGAACTTACTAAGCTAAAAATTGATTTAAGATTTGAGATTTTTATTTTTTTTTTTTCTTGCAAAATTTGTTTTAAATCACAGGTATTTAAATATGTTAAGAACTTACTAAGCTAAAAATTTATTTAAGATTTGAGATTTTTTTTTTTATTTTTTTTTTTTTTTTATTTTTTTTTTACATTTTGTCATAAATTACATTTAAACTAGTGCGTTTAGTTCCAGTGCGCGTGAGAGTCTTCTATCTCGCGCGTCAAACTAGATAGCCATAATGCCATTTCACTTACACATCGAGCTAAACCACGCTTCAATGCATCCTCATAGATAAAGAAGCCTAAATAAAGAAGCCTCTTTAATTAACCGACTTCAAAAAGAAGGAGGTTCTCAATTCGTCGGAACCTTTTTTTTTTTTTTCTTTTTATGTATGTTCCCCGATTACTCGAAGATGGCTGGACCGATTTGAATTTTTTTGTTTTGTTCGAGACAGTTGGTCCCATATAAAATTGATTAACTTTGCTTCGGTAGTTTTTGAGTTAGCTTCAATAATACGTATTTTTTCCCCACTTTTATATAGATGATGTTCTAGTTTGTTTTGCAGGTAGTGGTATTTGAATTTGTGTGGGGTAGGTACACAACTAAAAAGTGAAAAATAAAAACTTTTTTACAAAAAAATACAACCGACTTCCAAAAACAACACTGCAAAGTGAAAAATAACTTTAATTTCGGAAATCGGTGGCAAAAAACGAAAATACATTTAACTAGACACCGTCTTCCGAAATTAAAGTTATTTTTCACTTTGTAATGTTGTTTTTGGAAGTCGGTTGTATTTTTTTGTAAAAAAGTTTTTTTTTCAGTTTTTTTTCATTACCGTATCTTTTACCTCCAGGGCAACGGCTATACCTTCCATTCTTCTTTCTCTTCATTAAATCGATGGCGCGACAGTGTATTCATTTCATTTGCCTCAATGTATAGTAGCTACGGGGTGTATGTATGTGTGTGTACTGCTGCTTATAGCACAGGAATCCTCGTAGTTTAAGCCCAGTTGCACAAGTTTTGTATCTTGCTTAACTTAGTTAACTTAACTTAATTTAAGGTACAATAATTGTAAATAGGTTTAAATCTTGAACATTTTTTTTTTTATATGTCATCAAAGTGTTAAAGTAACGGGCAACTAGATCTTTTGACTTAAAGCTAAACTTCACAGCCCGACTTTGCCCACTGTTCACAGACCACTGTTGGACATAGGCCTATCTTTGTTTATGCCAATCATCGCTCCTATGCCAGCCTCATCCAGGTTCTACCTGCGCGGGCAAAGAAGCTTCTATTCACTAATTTTTAACCGACTTCAAAAAGGAGGAGGTTATCAATTCGTCGGAACCTTTTTTTTTTTTTTTTTTTTTTTATGTATGTTCCCCGATTACTCGAAGATGGCTGGACCGATTTGGATTGTTTTTATTTTATTCGAGAGGGTATACATCACAGTTGGTCCCATATAAAATTGATTAACTTTGCTTTGGTAGTTTTTGAGTTAGCTTCAATAATACGTATTTTTTCCCCACTTTTATATGGATGATGTTCTAGTTTGTTTTGCAGGTAGTGGTATTAGAATTTGTGTGGGGTAGGTTCCACAACTAAAAAGTGAAAAATAAAAACTTTTTTACAAAAAAATACAACCGACTTCCAAAAACAACTACTAAGTGAAAAATAACTTTAATTTCGGAAGGCGGTGCCAAAAAACGAAAATACATTTAACTAGACACCGACTTCCGAAATTAAAGTTATTTTTTACTTTGTAGTTGTTTTTGGAAGTCGGTTGTATTTTTTTGTAAAAAAGTTTTTAATTAATTATATTTATTACTAGCTTATGCCCGCCGCTTTTCCCACGTGGATTTCGGAAATTATCCCACGGGAACGAACTATCGGGATAAAAAAGTTACCTATATCCTAAACCAGGTCATGGTTTACCTGTGTGCCAAATTTCACCCAAATTGGTCCAGCCGTTTCAGCGTAAGGAAGTAACAAACATACAAACACACACTCACAAACTTTCGCCTTTATAATATTAACAAGGAGATATTATTAGCAACGAGAGCCCGAGCTCCTTACGTAGTTCGCCGAACTTCGTATGCAGCTCGGCTTCGTCGGACATCCCTTCCGCTGTGGCGGCCATTTTGTCGAATCTACGCGTCTGTGTCGGTACTTCTGAGTAGTCTCGCGTGATCTGATAGCGTTGTTGGTGTGTTTTAAAGACTTGACATATGACGGTATGCCATCCTTGTTCTTTTCCCTACACTTTGTGCAAGTTAGAGCACCATGCTTGTTCTTTTCCCTACACTTTGTGCAAGTTAGAGCACCATCCTTGTTCTTTTCCCTACACTTTGTGCAAGTTAGAGCACCATCCTTGTTCTTTTCCCTACACTTTGTGTAAGTTAGAGCACCATCCTTGTTCTTTTCCCTACACTTTGTGCAAGTTAGAGCACCATCCTTGTTCTTTTCCCTACACTTCGTGCAAGTTAGAGCACCATCCTTGTTCTTTTCCCTACACTTTGTGCAAGTTAGAGCACCATCCTTGTTCTTTTCCCTACACTTTATACAAAATTAGAGCACCATCCTTGTTCTTTTCCCTACACTTTGTGCAAGTTAGAGCACCATCCTTGTTCTTTTCCCTACACTTTATGCAAGTTAGAGCACCATCCTTGTTCTTTTCCCTACACTTCGTGCAAGTTAGAGCACCATCCTTGTTCTTTTCCCTACACTTTGTGCAAGTTAGAGCACCATCCTTGTTCTTTTCCCTACACTTTGTGTAAGTTAGAGCACCATCCTTGTTCTTTTCCCTACACTTTGTGCAAGTTAGAGCACCATCCTTGTTCTTTTCCCTACACTTTATGCAAGTTAGAGCACCATCCTTGTTCTTTTCCCTACACTTCGTGCAAGTTAGAGCACCATCCTTGTTCTTTTCCCTACACTTTGTGTAAGTTAGAGCACCATCCTTGTTCTTTTCCCTACACTTTGTGCAAGTTAGAGCACCATCCTTGTTCTTTTCCCTACACTTTGTGTAAGTTAGAGCACCATCCTTGTTCTTTTCCCTACACTTTGTGCAAGTTAGAGCACCATCCTTGTTCTTTTCCCTACACTTTGTGCAAGTTAGAGCACCATCCTTGTTCTTTTCCCTACACTTTGTGCAAGTTAGAGCAGTAAAAAGCCACGTGGCCTGGAGAAGTCTTCATCACAAATATGATTATAACGGCCGCAGACTAGATAAGGTTATTCAACAGGACTGTGATATTAGTGAGATTGTGAGAGGATTAAGAAGTACTTACTCTGTATTTACAGCTAATATGTGGTCATGTGTTTTATATTGATAACTTCCTCTCAACTCCACAGAACTCAGTCCTTTGTAATCGTCAACGTCGTATGTTCTTTCTGCTGAAGAAACTGAATCTATCTGGAAAACAAAATTGAATTAATCAATTAAAATATAAATTCTAAAGCAAATTGAATTCGAATTGAATTAGTAGCGGTAGAGGGACGGGCCCTCTGCCTCTACAGAAACAGAGAGGAAATGAGGAAGAATTTGACTAAAGAAAACCGGCAAGTGCGTGCGACACACAATGAAGGGTTCCGTAGTTGGGATGAATTTGATAAATTTTTGAAAAACATGTTGTCCCATATATTCCAACTGCTTATGTAAGTTTGTACACACACTATTGAGAGATTTACGATGTGATTTTAAAACCATAGACTTATTATAGGTTTTCCTGTAATGTATAAAACTATTTTCTGTATATTTCAAAATTTTTAGTTAGGAAATAAAAGGGAGAATGGTCAATTTTTATATATTTTCATGAATAATTTTAAAACAATTTATTTTAAAATTCCAAAAAAAAACAATTTGAGGCCCACACAATAAGCCCTTTCATTTGATAGATCACACGGTACAGTTTACAAAACATTTATTTTTATTATTTATACCCCCCAAAAGTGACCCCCATATTCAAAATTCATTTATTTATGTTACACGTCTGTATTTGGGTCACAGAAATTCATTATATGTACCAAATTTCAACTTAATCAGTCCATTAGATTCGGAGCAAATTGGCTGTGACAGACGGACAGGCACACGTGTGATTCTATAAGGGTTTTTTCCTTTTGAGGTACGGAACCATATGTTCTTAATACTCACAACAGCTCTTCCAGAGTAAGCTGAGGACCAGGGCACAGAAGCCCAGCTATTTCTACTCCTGGCAGTGGGCACTTTGAGGCTGGTGTACTTCTTGACGAGGTTGCCTTTCGAAAGGTAAATCATCGCGCATATGTCGTCCAGGCATGGCTGAAACAGAATATAAATTAACAAATAAATAGATTAAAAAAAAATAATAACCTATTTTGATACTTGAAAAAAAGAATTAAGTGCATGGCATACACATTTATGTAAGATGAGCTGTTTCGCCTTCGTGGATGTCAATATTTCCCTATTTGAATCGATTTTGTTCACGATTTCATGCGTTTAATTTTTTTTGCGCGGAACCCTAATTTTTTTTTCTAAAATAAATGTAACTTAGTTACTCCTTACAACATCAGCTATCTGCCAGTGATTGTCTCGTCAAAATCGGTCTAGCTGTTTCGGAGATTAGCCCTAACAAACAGACAGAAAAAAAAAATGTTTTTTGTTATAAGTAGGTGCCGTATATACTTTCTTAAGCGTTTAATAAAAAGTTGTTATTTTGACATTACAAACAGACACTTCAATTTTATTTACTTGTCTTACTTTTGTTTTTGTTGATACAGCCTCAAATAGCAAATACTGAACCGCGTTGCTAGACGACTGTTGTCATAGGATTTGAGTTCCATGTTTTAAATTAGGAAGTAAATGAAGTAAGTAAGGAGTGTAAAAATGTGGTGCTGTGCTAAAAACGATGGGACGCCTAAAATATCATGTCCTGCGTGTCCTGTCAGCTGCAGTTTACAGGCTGATAGACGCTAGTGATAATGCCGAAGACGTAGCCGAATTCTGGATCGAGTCTGTACAAGCTGTAACATAAATAACGCTCAACCTCTTAAGGGGTCATTATACTCATAATTATGAACAACTTTTACTATGGGACCAAACCTGTAATCGCGAAAAAAAAATCAGCTGTTCAATATATTTACAACATCAGACTCGTCAAAAAAAATGTAGGGAGCAACGGTTTTTTTTTTCGCGATTTCAGGTTTAGTCCCATAGTAAAAGTTGTTCATAATGATGTGTACAATGATCCCTTAAGAGGTTGTGTGTTATTTATGTTACACCTTGTATAAATTCCTATCGACACTGTTAACGCCATTACTTTCTTTAGTTTTATATTTCATGCCTAATTACTGGCAACTCTAATTAATTAGTATCTGTGTAACATAAAGTTCCTTCCGCTTTCCTTCTCCCTTCCACAACCCTTATAATGCCTAAGTGAGAGCGAGAAGGAAGATCCGCAATGGCGCGCATACGCTGCCGCCAAGAAGATCCGCCAGTTCTCAATCAACATCGACGCCTGTTGGGTAAAATTAATCCCAAGTCGAAAAAGGACTCATATTTTCACCGCGAAGAACGAAGATTGCTATTGAACAGTGCAAGTGCGTGTATGTGTGTTGTGGAAAGTGCAGATTCTCGTCCGTACGTGATATCCTGGACGCGCCAGCCACGTGGCTAAGGAAACCCTTCTCGTCGTGTCGCCATAGCTCACCAGGCAGGTACCATCATCATTTTCCCACACCACCAAAACACCTACTTGTGTCACCGAACCGCCCCTCATACAGTCCACTAAGAAAATTTCGATTTTCACCCCAAGGCTTTAGGCCGCCGCAACATTTTTTGGTCCTTCGAGACGGATATCCGACATTTTTTGGTCCTACGATCACGGATATCCAACAGTTTTTGGTCCTACGATCACAGATATCCAACAGTTTTGGTCCCATGATCACGGATACCTATTTTTCTTTATTCTCTTGATAACGGATATCAATATTATATCCGTATATCATCATCCCGCAACTATATTTCATTTCAATCTTCGTTCCTTATACTCTTATACTAAACCGCTTTAATTTATTCATTTATTACAATACCTACTTGTCATTGCGTACATTCACAGGTATTTCGCATCCCGCTCAACTTAATATTTTAATATACGTAGGTAGAAGCAAAATCTATCGCTCGCTCGCTTCGCTATCGTTCGGTACTATATTCGTAGGTACCACCTACCAATCCCGCACCGCGCGCAACTCGTTGAAGTTTGCGATTTATTTTAGCTATTATAAAAACCTACAATAATATCGAAAATGCCTAAGAAAGTGACCATTGATTCGGATGTTCAGATAGAATCCGCGATTCAAATAGCACTGTCATGTCGTAATATGATTTTTGCCCGCATGCAAATCATTTACGATTTAATGGAAAAAATGAAGTCTGGTATGGAACCGCTAGAGAAGTTCTTGTGTGCGTGTGTCAATGTTGATGCGTTGCGCACCGAGTTCCTCGAGGCATTTAATAAATATAACTCGCTTCTTCTAAGACAAGACCCGGAAAATAATATTGATGATCAGTCGTGGATTAGTTTTGAGGAATTATATTGCTGCGTTAAATATAATTATTCGAATTACTCAAAATCATCAGCCACATCGGCTCCTACTTCTAGTGGTAGTGGTGTCAATAAGCAAACAGTTCGCTTGCCTCCCATTGAAATTATGTCATTCAATGGCGATATTCGTAACTGGCCCCTGTTCTATGCTAATTTTAAAAGCACGGTACACGAAAATAATACATTGACTGATTCGGAGAAATTATATTATTTGATGGGGAAATTGAAAGATAAGGCTCAAACCGCGTTCTCAGGAGTTTGCCCTAATGGCGATAACTACCAATTAATTTTTAATTCACTCATAAACAAGTACGAAGACAAACGTATATTAGCTTCTAGTTACCTTAATCGGATGTTTGAACATAAATCTTTTAATACCGCATCTATTCAAAATTTCGAATCCTTTTCTGATAATTTTGTTTCCGCCGCAAACGCATTAAAAAACCTTAAAATAAATGATTTATCAGATTTGATTTTTTTCCATGTCGCTATAAAAAAGGTTGATTCTGAAACCGCTCGACTTTTTGAAATGAACTCAAAAGACGAAATTCCTAAATTCGACAATTTAGTACAGTTCATTAAAAATCAATCTCGCATTTTACAAAATACTAAAGCTTTAAACAGCTTGAGTTTCACTCAGTCTAACAACAATCCTGTAAATAAAAAAACGTCCAAAACTCCGCAACCGCAATCTTACACTGTAATTGATAAATCCGCAAAATGTTTGTGTGATAGCTTTGTTCATGAACATTTATTTAAATGTCCTGCCTTTTCTAAAATGACACCAAGTGATCGTTTCAAATCGGTGAAGCAAAACGATGCATGTACTAACTGTTTAAGTATTAAACATAAGGCCAGAGTCTGTCAGTCTGAATCTAGATGTAAATCTTGTAAAAATAAACATCATACGCTTTTACACTTTAATCGCGAATCGCACGCGACTGTAATATCGAACGGTGTTGATGATACCGCACGTACACAATCTGGTTCAAACTCCACGGCTTCGAGCGAGCAAGATGCTCACGCCGCCGCCGCGCCGCTCGCCGCCACCGCTCAGAGCGCCCCGCAATGTAATGCATCCATTGCTGCGTCGATCCTTTACGACTCGAACTCCCGCGTATCAAAGCCGCAATGTAATACGAATACTACTATTTTGTTGTCAACCGCTACTGTAATAGTTCGAGATTCATTTGGTAAAGAGCATTTTATTCGCTGTCTATTTAGACAGTGGCTCACAAATTAATTTTATTACCGCAGAATGTTGCAAACGATTAGGTTTGACTAGACATTCATCTGATACGCCTTCCGTTAAGGGTATCGGTGGTACGGAAAAATCCGTTAAGGGTTCCGTACAATTCGCTTTCTTTTCCCGTTTTAATCCGAACGTTACTTTTAACGTTAATTCGCTAGTTGTCGATGCAATCACCGATAATTTACCCACCGCTCCCGTAGATACTTCCGCCTTGCCTTACTTAAAAGGTTTACCGCTCGCCGACGAATCGTTCGGCAAACCCGGTCGCATCGATGTGTTGATCGGGGCTTCGCTTTTCCCGCATCTTATGCTGCCCCGCGTAGTTAGCAGCAACTCCTCCGCGCCGCCCGCCATGCAGACGGTACTCGGTTACGTCATCATGGGCACTGTGCCCGCGCTACCTGTACGTCGTAATAAGCCTCCACAGTCTTGTTACTCACATATTTCGCAACCATCCGACAAAGACTCGTTAGAATCGGCGTTGAAAAAATTCTGGCAGGTCGATGAAGCGCCCGTCACTCTTTCGACGAGCAAATCGCTCGACGAACTTGAGTGCGAGTACTTTTATAATTCGACCACGGAACGCGATGGGGACACAGGTAGATACTCTGTAGCCCTACCGTTTCGCAGCGATGTGTTCTCATTGGGGAACTCACTCGATATCGCGAAAAAACGTTTTTTCTGCCTAGAAAAGAAATTAGAATCCGCACCCGAGTTACGTACTGCGTGTGATGACGTCATTCGCGAATATATTGATAAAGGATATTTATCTCCTGCTCCGCTCGATAGTTCAGACAGTAGTTATCCTGACTATGTAATTCCGCATCACGCAGTTGTACGTTTAGATAAGACAACAACAAAACTACGCTCCGTGTTAGACGCTAGTGCTAAAACGAGTACTGGATTATCTCTCAACGATATTTTACACAGTGGCCCGAATTTACAGGGTGACTTGTTTACTATAATTCTGAATTTTCGATTGTTCGCATTCGCGCTCTCGGCTGATTGCCGACAAATGTTCTTACAGATTGAAGTAAGAGAAAGCGATCGTCGCTTTCAACGCATCTTATATCGTTTTAGTCCAAACGATCCTTTGGTTCTATATCAGTTTAACCGTGTCTGTTTTGGTCTCAAGTCAAGTCCCTACCATGCGATCCGCACAGTACAACAGTTGGTTCAAGACGATGGTCATCACTTCCCGCGCGCCAGCGCTATCATCGCGGATTCGCTGTATATGGATGACGTAGTCTACAGCGTAAGCTCCGAATCACGTGCAGTCCAGGTTTCGCACGAACTGATTAAACTCTTTAGAGGAGGTCAGTTCGAGTTGGTCAAGTGGACCAGTAACTCTCAAACTGTACTAAACAGTATTCCCGCGTCGCATAGGTTGACCGAACAACTAGAATTCGACAAGTCGGTAGAACAAAAGGTTCTCGGCTTGCGCTGGTGTAGGTCAAATGATTGTTTTGAATTTCTTATTTCCGCACCGCCAGACACGTGTACTAAACGTGCTATTCTGTCGGCCGTAGCTAGACTGTGGGACATCATGGGGCTTGTCGCGCCTGTAGTTCTCTATGCTAAACTACTTATCAAAGAATTGTGGTTACTGAAGCTCGATTGGGATGACACTCCCCCGCGTCACATCATAAATATTTGGCAAACTTTTCGCTCTGCCCTGCCGCTTTTAAATGATTTTAAAATCCCGCGCCATTTAGGTATTTTTGAAAATTGTATTCTTCGCCTCATTGGATTTTCCGACGCCAGCGAAAGCGCCTACGGCGCTGTCATCTATGCGCATGTCACTCGCAACGATGACGTAGTCGTTCAGCTGGTTTGTGCCAAGTCGAAGGTATCGCCGGTTAAACCATTGACTATTGCTCGACTGGAGCTCTGTGGTGCCGAACTCCTCGCTAAACTTCTTCGCCGTGTTCATGACACTTATAATCCGCGTTATAATGTTACCGCTATTTACGCATTCACCGATTCAAAGGTGACTCTTTGCTGGATAAATTCTTCTCCGCATCGTTGGCACACTTTTGTGGCCAATCGTGTCGTTCGCATCGTAGACAACGTCCCCGCGGAACATTTCTACCACGTAGCTGGTACTGAAAACCCAGCGGACTGTTTGTCACGTGGTTTAACACCTGACAAATTCATTGAGCACCCATTATGGTTGCACGGACCCGCTTGGGCTAAGCTCGACCCTTCCGAATGGCCCATACATAAGGTTACAGACTTGAATTCGGAACCCATTCCGGAAGAAAAGGTCCACGCGCACCCCATAGTCGCGGATTCAAGTTCGGACAATTCGCTTCTACTCGCACTCGCAGAACGTACGTCGTCGTGGACTAAGCTGCTGCGTATTGTTGTTTTCATATACCGCTTCATGAAAAAACTCTCGCGTCGAACGGACGCCGTTACCGCTAGCGACCTCGAGTTCGCTGAAACCATTTTGTGGCGTCATGTTCAAAGAAAACACTTCATGGATGATTATTCCGAGTTAAAAAATAATAAAATTTGTTCACCCGCTCTTATTAAACTCAAGCCATTTGTAGATGGTGATGATTTAATCCGCGTTGGGGGTCGATTAACTCATTCGGCTGAGGCCTATAGTACTAAACACCCGGTAGTGTTACCCCGTCATGATCGCATAGTTGAAATCCTCGTAGACTATTATCATATAAAATATTTACATGCAGGTCCAGAACTCACTATGTCGTTATTGCGCCATAAGTATTGGATTTTGTCCGCTAGACGCATTATTCGTCATAGAATCCACAAGTGTAACGCATGTCACAGGTGGAGACCGCGACCTCATGGTCCGCCGATTATGGGCGATCTCCCTAAATCTAGAGTAAATGTTGCAACCAAAGCTTTTTCTCATACAGGGTGTGATTACGCTGGCCCTATACAGTATGTGCCCGTACGCACTCGAGGTGTGAAGAGTCGCAAGGGTTATTTATGTATATTTACCTGTATGACTACTCGCGCTGTTCATATTGAATTAGCTACAGATCTTACGACTGCGTCGTTCATAGCCGCGTTGAAACGGTTTTTATCCCGCCGTGGACCGGTACAATGCTTGTATTCGGACAACGCGACCAATTTTCGAGGAGCTAATTCGTTTTTACGCGACTTGTATACTTTCATAAATAAAGAATACCGCCCGCGCTTTGAAGAGGAGCTCGCTGAGCATCGCATTAATTGGCATTTTATTCCGCCCGCGTCACCGCACTTTGGTGGATGTTGGGAGTCCATGGTGAAGGCCGTGAAGACTCACCTTTTCAAGACAATAGGTCAACAACTCCTATCTTATGAAGAATTAGTGACAATTCTCTCTCAAATAGAGTGCCTGTTGAACTCCAGACCTCTTACTGTTCTTAGCGCTGACCCGGAAGAGCCTAAAGCTCTTACCCCTTCGCATTTTTTACATACTGTACCGCTTAACTCATTGCCCGCCGCGGAAGTAGGTTTACTGTCTGATCACCTGCTTCAAAGACACTCTCTTATGGATAAATTAGTCCAGTCGTACTGGAAAAGATGGCGAAGCGAGTATCTTCATAGTTTACAATCACGCTTAAAATGGAATAAACCTGATGGAGACATGATTAAGGAAGGCACTGTAGTAGTGATAGTTAATGATAATGCGCCTCCTCTATCCTGGCCTCTAGGTGTTATTGAGAAGTTGCATACGTCTATAGACGGTAGCACGCGAGTCGTTTCAGTACGCACTTCTAATGGGATTCTTGTGCGACCTGTGGTCCGCTTATGCCCCATTCCTACTCAGTAATATCTTATTCAGTCCATTCCCTCTTTAGTTAGATTTAAGTGTAATTTCACTGTATATATTATTATATCATTCTCTTTAAAGGTGACCCTTTAAGGCCGCGAGGAATGTTAACGCCATTACTTTCTTTAGTTTTATATTTCATGCCTAATTACTGGCAACTCTAATTAATTAGTATCTGTGTAACATAAAGTTCCTTCCGCTTTCCTTCTCCCTTCCACAACCCTTATAATGCCTAAGTGAGAGCGAGAAGGAAGATCCGCAATGGCGCGCATACGCTGCCGCCAAGAAGATCCGCCAGTTCTCAATCAACATCGACGCCTGTTGGGTAAAATTAATCCCAAGTCGAAAAAGGACTCATATTTTCACCGCGAAGAACGAAGATTGCTATTGAACAGTGCAAGTGCGTGTATGTGTGTTGTGGAAAGTGCAGATTCTCGTCCGTACGTGATATCCTGGACGCGCCAGCCACGTGGCTAAGGAAACCCTTCTCGTCGTGTCGCCATAGCTCACCAGGCAGGTACCATCATCATTTTCCCACACCACCAAAACACCTACTTGTGTCACCGAACCGCCCCTCATACAGTCCACTAAGAAAATTTCGATTTTCACCCCAAGGCTTTAGGCCGCCGCAACAGACACGCTAAGAAGAATGGGAGCCCATATGAACCCTGCACAAATCTGGGCTCCATACTTTAAGCCAGTTTCGTAGCAGGAAAACCTAATAGCAATTTGGTCAACCTGGGATTGAACCTGGGTAACCTGGGTAATCCAGGAGGTAACGCTCAGCAGTGGCGCTGTAATAAAATACATAATAATAGGTATAGCGGTTCGGAGAACTACTTACCTCATTCACGGAATAAGTTCCAGTTTCCTTAGTCAGTTGAAAGTTGATAGATATAGCTCGTTTTAGGTTCACAGACCAGGCTGGCTCCTGATGGCCCACGTATATTGATTTTATGTAGCCGTTTTCCTGAAAATAAAACATGTGTTTGGTTCATTGACATATAAATTAGGAAGATAAGGTTCGCGCTTCTCGACGTGGACCGCATAAATTGTGTTAACGCGCACAATTGACCTTAGTCACAATCGATCTGGCGTTTGTATAGTACGTTAAGTAAAATTACCGTAATCGTCTAAATAAGCAGCAACAATGCCTGCATGTGTTTTCAAAATGTGCACACATAGTTCAAAAACCAAAAACAAGTTCCAGGGGATTACTTTTCACTCGTAAGTACAGCTGAAAATGTTAATTTGTTAAAAATTATACTAATATTTAATGTTTGCTTCGCCATGTTTGTGAGAGCGAGATAGACATGCAATGTCATTCATAATCGTAAACATTCGGCCAAAATTTGGTGGCTAGCGCGATTTCGCTTGCACGACAGCGCCGGCTCCTATCTCTGTCTTTGTCTATCGGTATCTGTAGGTTTGCAACTGTGATCACAGATGTGCGAGTTTCGGTGCATGTGCACGTAGTCGTGCGCCGAGTTCAGGTTTAGTGATTGCGATGTTAGCGCGTAACATATCTTCCTCTAATATATCAATGGTTTGGTTAATAAAATATTCATAGAACTTGACAGTCAATTCTTATATTTCAATAGGACTAACTTACTATTCTAACAAATAGTACGCCAATATTTTTCTATGCAAAGGTGTCATTAAAAAGATTAAAAAAACTACATTCTGGCTTACAGCAGTTGACAATGTCAAATGAGTTGAAATTAAATAACAATACCAACAAGGAGTATCGAGTTACCCAGTAACTGGGTTGTGGAGGTCAGATCGGTAGCCACTCCATGTAAAATACTGAGTTTCAGCAGCATCCGGTAAGACTGGAAGCCCAACTCACTATAATTAGGAAAAAG
Organism: Cosmia pyralina; assembly: GCA_946251885.1. NCBI lineage: Eukaryota > Metazoa > Arthropoda > Insecta > Lepidoptera > Noctuidae > Cosmia > Cosmia pyralina. The sequence goes on along the minus strand of OX276368.1, from coordinate 4,138,563 downwards.
CTAGGCAGATAGCAGTGGATGCCCAGTGGTAACGGCTCCGACTTACAAGTGGGTTCGAACCCAGACAGGCGCCTTATTTTGTGTAAATAATTTCATCACCACTGCCCTCAAAACGGTGAAGGAAAACATCGTGAGGAAACCGGCATGTCCTAGAACCAAAAAATTCAAAGACATGTGACACTCCCAACCCGCACTGGGCCCGCGTAGTAGAGCCCACTCTCTTTCACAGAGAAGAGGCCTGTGTCCCAGCAGTGGGAACATTATAGGCTGATTATGTTATGTTATATAGGCAGATGATGATGATTGCGATGTCCTGCAGGCCTAACATGACACACGCGACAATTTCTCGCTCTCGCGTGAGTAATTTTAAGACAGCTCAACACTTTTCTCGTTTTCTGACAGCGCTGCCATACAATGTTCTGTCAAACTTGATGTTTTCTCGACAAACCCTAACATGACACCTAAGTTATCTCGAATTTTGACAATTCAACACGGGATAATCTCCGATTCTTCTCTCGTTTAGTCGTCCTCGATTTTGACGACGAGAAGAGTAGACAAAATTATGATACAAAAAAAAAACTAAAATGACATGGCAGTCGCATAATTACACGTAGATACTTTTTTATTATCCTAATAATGAAAACTGGATGAGTATCACTTTCAGTAGGTAATAACGAGTCACTTTGCCAATTATGATGATTAACGAAATCTAGCAACATAATTACTAAAAGGGTGGTGATTAACAAAATTTGCAACATAATCGGTTTTATACCTTCGTTTTGTCAAATTGTGATCTTCAACCCATGTCATTTGTGGTGATTATCAAGTGACTGTAGTGTAGCAGTGGTGGCCCAGTGGTAACGCCCCCGACTTACGAGTTGTAGATCGTCGTAGGTTCGAACCCCGACAGGCGCTTTATTTTCAGAAGGAAAACATCGTGAGGAAACCGGCATGGTTCTAGAACCAAAAATTCGAAGACATGTCACATCTACCAACCCGCACTGGGCCCTCGTGGTGGATTACGGCCCTCTCCCTCACACTTAGTGGACGCCTACGCCTGCGTCCCACCAGTGAGAACATTTTAATTTCGGCATGCCAAAGATACAAACATAAATATTAAAAGAGGTGCATGTAAAATCATTATAGTACATACTAATTCCATGCAAAAAAAAAAAATCGAGTGAATTAAACGGAACCTCGAGCCGATGCTGCTATGATAAAAATGATTTGTTTTTAATAACTTGCTACATCGTTCTCTCGTCGCGAGGCAGAGAAGTGTCAAAGTGCCTTTTTCGAATTTACTCGAGCTTAACGGTCATGTTAGGCATTAGAATAACGTCAGAATCGACGACAAATTTCGACAAATCGTGATATCTCGTCTTCTCGTGCTTGTCATGTTAGCCCTACAGGGAACTAGGCATTTTTAATTAAGACTTTAATTATTATGAAGAGGCTGAAAACATACCTGATACTCTAATTCCCAAGGTTCTTGCAAAACTTTATCATCAGAGGTGTCCAGATCACGCACAGAGCCGTAATTAGTGCAGCATACTGTTTTCTGAAAGAAACCGTACGTTTAATTTATTTCTACTAGCTACGCCCCGCAGTTTCACCCAGGTAGACCGGGATAAAAAGTAGCCTATGTGATAATCCAGGATATCAGCTATCTCTATACCAAATTTTATCAAAATTGATCTAGCCGTTTAAGCGTGAAGAAGTAACAAACATACAAACACACACACACACTCACACAAACTTTCCCCCTTATAACATTAGTGTGATTTATATTATGAAATTAACAATAACAATCTTGCGCTAGCAGAACGCATTATGGGAGATGCGCCAAGGTAGCCCGCGAAATTCAAATGTTCTTACGTGTTTTGCAATTTGCAGGTCAGTGTCAGGTTGTATGTTGATTAAAATATGATTCGCGGCCGTAATTAATATGGCTTTACAGAAATTATAATCATTAGAATCAGCAATACAACTCCATAAGTTAAAATTGACCTCAATCCTCATGATCCTCATTATCTAGCTATTAAAGAAAATATGTACCTAACTAAAAAAAAAAAAAAATTGCAAATTATTATTGTATTTTTGTAAGTTGCACAAACAGCCAAAGCTATGGAAGAGCGGAGTCTCCTAACACATGTGTTATTATGCTTAAAAAGGAAGCTCCAATCATAAACTAATTACTAGTTGGTACAGAAATAAACATTTTGTATTTGTATTGTATGATTTCATGAAATCGCTAGATTTGAGGTCAATTCTAACTTATGGAGTTGTATTGCAGATTCTAATGATTATAATTCTGTAAAGTCGTGTTAGTTACGGCCGCGAATCATATTTAAATCAACATACTCGTACAACCTGACACTGACCTGCAAATTGCAAAAAACGTAAGAAAATTTGAATTTCGCGAGCTACCTTAGCGCATCCCCCTTAAATTATTAACTTTGTGTGGTGTTTGGGTCACCAAGATACAGGCTGTGCCTAATTTGGGACCCGCTGTTATCTATTTCTAAGTTTTCTGTTGGTAGAATTTCATGCTTATTAATTTATTGTAAGTTTGTAAACTATGTGTAAATGTAATTAAAGAATTTGAATGAAACGTAGGAATACCCACCCCATGATGCGCTGTGGTAGCCCGCGAAATTCTTTTTTTTTTGGGGTTTTTGCAATTCGCAGGTCCGTGTCAGGTTGTAACTTGAAATATAACGACTCTGCACGAAATCTAACTTAAAGAGATGTATTGATGATTTTTATGATTGAAATTATGTAAATACATATGTTTTATTCCCGCGTATCATATTTTGATCAAGATACAACCTGCCACGGACCTGCAAATTGCATAAAACGCAAGAAAATTTGAAATTTTGAAATTTTGCGGCCTACCACAGCGCATCCTCCTTAACAGGGCTGTCGCACTGTGTCACCTCTCTCGCTCACACGAGACAAAATTTTAAGGTTGTTAAATGAAAAGATGCTTTTTTTAAAAATGTAATCAGTGTTAATTTAATAGGTAACTATTAAAACACATTTTTGTCACAAACAACCAAACCCAAACACGCGAAAAAAAATCAGCTGTTCCCTACACTTATGTTCGCATAACTCGTCAAAATGTAGGGAACAGCAGATTTTTTTTCGCGATTTCAGATTTTGTCTCATAGTGAAAGTTGTTCATAATGAAGAGTACAATGACCCCTTCAGAGGTTAACGGTGAATAAAATTACACCCTGTATAAGTTACCACTAAGTATTTAGTTTTGTCTTTGTCGTTAAACAAGCAGAAATATTACTTATTTATTTATTTATATATTAAGATATACGTATACATCATAAATTCATAACAGATTTAAATAAATCTAAGGCGTTGTACAGCAAAATTAAACAAAACTCAATAAAAAATAAAACAATAACAAATAGTAATTAATATGAACCAATGTAGAGGTATAAATGCAATCAACAGAAAAGAAACAGAAAATTACTACTTATTACTTATATATCTTTCATTCATCATCTCACAGAATCATAAACATTCACGACACACATCTATCCATCTCCCGGTAAATAAGTCACACTCCGGTGTTGATGTCAAAAGAATGATAAGCATCGTAAGCGCCCGAACGAGGGGCGAGTTAACTCATGACACTGTGCTGCTGAGGGTGCGGCCAACAAAAATAATAATATTCTAGAAATATATAAATTTGTCCGTAAACATCAAGAGTTCTACACTAAACGCGAAGACATCCAATTACAGTACACACTTAGGCACCAATCTAGACTAAAAATACCAGCATCCAAGCTAAAAACGCATTCTAAAAGTCCCTACGTAATGTCTATAAAAATATACAACCAACTAACAGACATCATAAAGAAAGAAGAAAAGTTCAATATATTTATAACAAAACTTAAAAAAATTACTAATACACAAATGCAAATTCCTTAGATGAATATATAATGTTAAGGAAATTACTAATATAATAAAAAATAATATAAGAATAATAATTAATGATATGGTAATTATTAATAAATAATATAATGATAAAAATAATATGTCTACCTCTCAAAATGGATGTAGGAACGGGTCCCGCGGTACTAAGGAGCTACTCCTCATCGACGTGGCCATTAGCCAACAGGTTCGTTGATCCCGCAAGGATCTTTCGACATGCTGGATAGATTATAAGAAGGCCTATGACTCGGTGCCACATACATGGCTCATGAAGGTGTTGGAGTTGTACAAGATTGATGCGACTCTACGCACCTTCCTTGAGTCGTGTATGGGGCAATGGAGGACGGTCCATCGCTATCCTGGATGTAGACAGATCCAGGGGAATGATGATCCTGTATGGATTAAAAGGGGAATATTTCAGGGCGACAGTTTGAGTCCACTTTGGTTCTGCTTAGCCCTGAATCCTCTAAGCACACTGTTGGAGGATTCAGGTCTAGGCTATCGGTTGAAGAGAGGTGGTCAAGTGATATCTCACCTCCTCTACATGAATGATTTGAAACTCTTTGCCCCCAACAAATTGCGGCTGATGGAGCTACTTAAGGTAACTGAAACTTTCAGTAGCGCCCTCAGGATGGAATTTGGTGTGGACAAATGTGCAATCATGCATGTAAAGCGAGGTGAGGTTATGGAATCCGATGGAATTCAACTTTCGGGTTCCATACATCTTAGATCCCTCTCCTCATCCGAAAGTTATAAGTATTTGGGTATGTCGGAAGCGTTAGGCGTCAACGTTGCTCACATGAAGCAATCGTTGAAAGAGCGCTTCTTTGGTCGCCTGAAGAAGGTATTAACCAGTCTTCTTTCAGGCGGAAACAAGGTGCGCGCTTTCAATGGTTGGGTCATGCCGGTTTTGATGTACTCATTCAGCATACTCAAATGGATTCAGACTGAGCTCGATGCCCTGGATAGGAGGGTCCGTACACTGCTGACTGCAAACCGGATGCATCACCCACGATCATCGGTGATGAGACTTTACATCCCGCGGAAGTGCGGCGGTCGAGGCGTTTTAAATACGAAGACCCTCCACAACTGCGAGGTGTTCAGCCTCAGATAATATTTTTTAAAAGTCGAAGTGGGTATGCTCCGTGATGTGGTTGTAGTGGACAAGGGGCTCACCCCGCTGTCCATGGCTAAAGAGATCTGGCGCAAGCCTGTGGTACTTACTACCGATGACCGCAAGAAGGTATGGCAAAGCAAGGAGCTCCACGGGAGCTTCTATCGGGCTCTTCATGAGCCCGGTGTAGATTTCTTAGCGTCCGTATCCTGGCTACGTTTCGGTGACCTTTTCGGGGAATCTGAAGGTTTCGTCTGTGCAATTATGGACGAAGTTATCTTGACGAATAACTATCGGAGACATATTATGAAGGACGGGACGGTTGACGTGTGTCGGGCATGCCACCGTCCGGGTGAGTCCATCAGACATATTATCTCTGGTTGTTCTCGTCTGGCTAACGGCGAGTACTTACACAAGCATAACCAAGTAGCTAGTATTATCCACCAGCAACTTGCTTTGAAATATAAACTTGTCGACTCTGAGGTACCGTACTACATGTGCCCAACCCAGTTCTCGAAACATACCATGTCACTTTGTACTGGGATCGGTCTATCATTACTGACAGGACTATTGTCGCCAATAAGCCTGATATAGTGGTGATAGATCGGTTAGCGTGCCACGCAATGATAGTCGATGTTACCATTCCACATGAGGAGAACCTCGTGAAAGCTGAGAAAGAGAAACAAATAAAATATCTCGACTTAGCTCACGAGGTTGTTGACATGTGGAATGTGAGCTCGGCTGTCATTGTGCCGATTGTCGTCACGGCCAATGGCCTGATGGCCGAAAGCCGCGACCAACATCTCTCGAGGCTATCGTTAGGCGGTTGGATCAAGGGCCTGATTCAGAAGGCAGTACTCCTTGATACGGCTCGCATTGTGAGAAGGTTCCTGTCTCTGCAGCCCTAACCACCGGTAGCTTGGACCCTGGTCCCGATACCGGCGGACCTCTATTTTTTTATATTTTTTTTTATATCCTTTTTTTAAGAAATATTTAAAAATGTAAATAGGTAAGAAAGAAGATTAATAAACGACAAAATAATATAACAAAAATAATAAATAAATAAAATAGCAAAAATAATAAATTTAATAATATAACAATAATAATTATTCATAATGTCTTAAAACAGGGCTTCCTCTCTCCTACCCTTTTGCTGTGCCCTACAGGGTCCATAATGATCTCAATTATTTAACCGCTCATGCGAGCGTGGTGTGGATCGGGTCCGTGGAATCATTTTACCTTATATTGTACGTGGTGTGAGTTCTATACCAAGATTTTTTTATTGTTAACGTTGTTCCATCAATATTAAGTACTAATATCGAATTCTAAGTACACATTATGGTAAAGCAATAAAGATATTGAGTATTGAGTAATAACGGGTGTCATTATGTCATGATATTAATTGTATGGGGACCACATTTGGACTACATTTTCCGATCAGGGACGTACAGCAAACTGTTGGTTCTAGTAGTGTTTACAGCACTGCCCTTTTTCCAATTTCCTAGGTATATCCGATGCCTTTAGGACGACGGGAACCACTCCTCATCAAACAGGTCATCGGTCTTTTACTACAAAAAAGCTTATCCTCACCTCAAGCTCATCCAACGACAACCGAGCCTTCGTAAAGTTGTCATACACCTGTATATGTAAGCTTCCCTCCAGCTGCCAGTACGTGGTGCTCTTCCGAGGGTTCCAGGTCCCGGTGGACACGTTACTCTTCAGTATGAAGACGTATTCTCTGTGTTCTTGAGGAAAGAGCAACTTGAGACCAGAGCTGAGAGTGTTTGAAGCGGTTATTGATGCTGGAAAGTATGAGAAAAATATTGGTTTTTAATGTTAGGACACACGTGACACTTTTTTATTATTTAACCGTGACTGCTGATTCTGAGTATTGGCACAGATTAATACAGATGGGACACTCCGCCAAATCATTTAAATAAAAAACTTTTTTACAAAAAAATACAACCGACTTCCAAAAACAACACTACAAAGTGAAAAATAACTTTAATTTCGGAAGTCGGTGTCGGTGTCGGTGTTAAATGTATTTTCGTTTTTTGCCACCGACTTCCGAAATTAAAGTTATTTTTCACTTTGTAGTGTTGTTTTTGGAAGTCGGTTGTATTTTTTTGTAAAAAAGTTTATATTTTTCACTTTTTAGTTGTGTACCTACCCCACACAAATTCTAATACCACTATCTACAAAACAAAGTAGAACATCATCCATATAAAAGTGGGGAAAAAATACGTATTATTGAAGCTAACTCAAAAAGTACCCAAGCAAAGTTAATCAATTTTATATGGGACCAACTGTGATGTATACCCTCTCGAATAAAACAAAAAAAAAATCTAAATTGGTCCAGCCATCTTCGAGTAATCGGGGAACATACATAAACAAAAAAAAAAAAAAAAAAAGGTTCCGACGAATTGAGAACCTCCTCCTTTTTGAAGTCGGTTAAAAAGCGACTCTTGCTACGACACAATAAAGTGCAATTCAGGTTGCACAACGCTTCATTACCTACAGTTATATTCACCTACAAGTTGCCTCTCTTTCTATCGCGTAACTCTTATACCATCTGACTCGTTAGGGTTGTCTTCTTTTACGACGCGGAGCGTGAGTGAGTATCGAACGAACGTGCGAGCCGGCCGGTGCGCGGCAGCCCACACTGAATTGATCCAGTGAGATGAGCACGCCGCGTACTTTGTAGCTTTATACCTAAACTGCGGAGTGTCCCATCTGTATTAATCTGTGGTATTGGTCTCCTCAAAATTCTTCCAGGTGTCCAATTCCTGCCGCCTCAAACCAGAGATGCTATGCTTAATTAAAATTTAAGTTTCAACAATATGAACAACAAAATACTTAAGGAATGAAGTCATAAGGGAAAGGTGCGGTTTAAAAGAAGATATAGTTAAAAAAAACTGGCCAAGTGCGTGTCGGACCACGCACAGTGAAGGGTTCCCTAATTGAAAAGAATTTATCCCAAAAACAAACTCAACATTGAAAACCCAAAAATATATTTTTTTTAAGTGACAAAATTACAAATTAGAAATTTCCGGACTTTTTCCTTTATTTTTGTTGTGAGACCTTGCTTCTTGCCAAATTTCATGATTCTAGGACAACGGGAAGTACCCTATAGGTTTTGATTTACTTGCGAGTATCAAAATATGTCACATAAATGGCCGTATTTTTTTATTGCGCTGACTTAAAGCTTGATTTTTTTAGAACTCCAAGGGACTATATACACTTACGTATTTGATAATATATTAATTTCAACATTATAACACCACGCGTTCCTGAGAAAAAGGGTCTTGACAGACTGACAGGCAGACAGACGGATAACGAAGTGATTCTATAAGGGTTCCGTTTTCTTCCTTTTGAGGTACGGCACCCTAAAAATTGAAAAGAGTATGCCTAAATGGTTTGGTCATTTATTTATTTTATTTTATTTATTTGGGACAAAAAACAGTTATATATTACAGCATTAACAAAGTAATTATTATACAGTCGAAAAAACGTATAACCCACACTATTGTTCACGAAATAACATCGAAGTATGAGAACGAACGCATGCTAAATAAGAAGAAAACAATAAAAAGTATATATACACTTCTGGACACATCTTTTGGCCCACCTTGTATTTTCAGTTTCGTTTGGTCCTAGCTAAAATTTTATATTAGGTCGAGCAAAAAGTTTTTATGCAGTTTTGAACCTGGCACATTCACAATTTCATTCAAAAGTCTTTTTTTGAATTTCGAACACAGAATTTAAAGAAACAAAAGACAATTTGGAGCCTGTTTGTTGATATCAAACAATCGAATACTAAGAAAACTTGGTTTTATTGGTTTACTTGGATTTAATTCTTGAAACAGCGATTGATATCTTTGGTTTTGCAACAAACATTACTTATTCTTAACATTAAGGTGAGGTTCTATCAATAATCTATGGATACTTCACCTGAAGTCGCCGCCCAAGCTGTGGCACTTATTCAGGCCGGACACAGCCAAAGAAACGTGAGTGCTCAACTTAATTTAAGTCGATCTGCGGTCCGAAATGTTTATCGGAGGTACCTAGAGACTGGCGGCTTTGTTCGTCGCCAAGGAAGGCCACGATCTCGGGTCACAACTGAAAGGCAGGATCGATTCATCGTGACGACCAGCTTGAGAAATCGTCACCTTACCTCCATTGAGATACAAAACCAACTTCGCGACTTCCACGGAGTATCTGTGAGCGCTCGAACTGTTCGGAGAAGGTTAAAAGAACGCGATATGGTACCACACAAGCCAGCTAATGGCCCCAAACTAACGCGAGCCCACCGAACAGCGCGCCTTCATTTCGCACGCAGTCATTTAAATTGGACACAGCAAGATTGGAGCCGTGTACTCTTTTCTGATGAGTCTAAAATTGTGTTACATGGCAATGATGGAAGGAAAAAGGTCTACCGACGTAAGGGAGAGCGTTTCGCACAATGCTGCTTTGAAGAGAGGGTTGCTTATGGCGGTGGCTCATGGACTGTCTGGGGCGGTATATCCGCGAGCGGCAAAACTCAACTTGAGGTTGTTACAGGACCACGGCTGCCAACATTAAATGCTGAAAGGTACATTCGTGAGTGCTTAGAACCTCACGTGATACCATACGCGGACTATGTGGGCCCAAATTTCCTTTTTATGCATGATAATGCAAGTGCCCATGCGGCCGGCATCGTCAGGGAATATCTTCGGGATGTGAACATCACAGTTATGGACTGGCCAGCCAGAAGCCCAGACATGAACCCCATTGAGCACATGTGGGACGAGCTAAAAAGACGTGTTAGGGCTCGTCAGCCAGTTGCCCAGACGATGCAGGAGTTGAAAACTGCCATAGAAGAGGAATGGGAGATGATCCCTCAAAATTTCATAGAGCGGTTGATAAACTCTATGCCTAATCATATGAGAGCTGTGGTAGATGCCCATGGAGGCAACACGCGTTATTAAATTAAACCTTTATTTGATAAAACATGTTTTTTATTCAAAAATCAATTGCCTTTAACAAGGCGCATATCCGACTTGTTAGGCATAGCTCCATGTCGTATGGTATTCTGAATTCAAATTTAAAACAATACGATCGAAAAAGATGGTAAAATGTATCAGGTTTAAAACTGCATCAACAGTTTTTGTTCAATCTAGCAATCATATTTCGGTAGGGGCCATCGAAACCTAAACTCTAAGGTGGGCCAATAGATGTGTCCAGAAGTGTATTTAGAAGAAAAACACTATAATTGTACCGACAAATCGAATAAAGCGGATGACATAAGCAACTGTCTTATTGGCGACTTGCAAGAGATTGTGAAACCAGTCTTTTACCGTCCTACCAACTTATCTGTGAACTGAAAGAGGACGCCACCGTCGATGCGTCGACAAAATCGAATGACATGCGTCAGCACAATCGAAGACATTTCAACATGACGGCCGTAGTTCCAATTTTCGCCATTTCACAGATAAGTTGGTAGGAGTGTAAATTTAGATTGCGGCAGCGCGAAAATAGCACAATAATAGCATAACGCGTCATGTTGAGAGAATCAAAGAAAGGCGACTAACAAAAGGCATTTACAAGGCAGGCGTGAGTAGAAACGCCGGGAGGCGACGCCTTAGGAGGACATAAAATAATATTGCCTTATTGGTGATGTTCTTCAACAAAGGTCAGGTGCGTAGTGCTCGCAACCGGCGTGCGTGTATGAGTGCGAGTTTTTATATATTCGATCATGTTAACGTAAACTTTATTTTGTACTGAAACAGAATAAGCGCCGTCTGGTGTGTATAATGGGAAACACAATTATTCCATAATAAAAACTTTTTTACAAAAAAATACAACCGACTTCCAAAAACAACACTACAAAGTGAAAAATAACTTTAATTTCGGAAGTCGGTGTCTGATTAAATGTATTTTCGTTTTTGCCACCGACTTCCGAAATTAAAGTTATTTTTCACTTTGCAGTGTTGTTTTTGGAAGTCGGTTGTATTTTTTTGTAAAAAAGTTTTTATTTTTCACTTTTTAGTGGTTCACATGTGCTTACCCCTTCACAGCGTACTGGCGTGATGTTATGTTATGAACTGGTGTAAACAACAAACAGACATGAGATTTCAGCAATACCAGTCCATTTGCTATCATTTATTGAGGAGTTCCATTGCCTATCTCAGAAGTTCTTCATCAGATCTTCACCAAATTGGACCACTCCAAGAAAGTACTCTTCCAAAAACGATTCAAATCGCTTCAAGTGTGCCTTATAAAATTGGAAGAGTTCTCTCTATTTCTCCAGGATCCCATCATCAGATCCTGACTTGATGATCATGGGACCACAAAAAAAAGGTTCCGACGAATTGAGAACCTCCTCCTTTTTGAAGTCGGTTAAAAATGACGTACGTAAAGGTTAACGCACGCGCACGTAACGTAAACGCGATCGAGTAAGTATAAAATCTCGCACTAAGGCCACAGATGTGTGTATGAACGTAAACGAGACAAAAGGAGCATGCACCTACGTAAGGATCGTAGCAGGTGGCGTTCTGTTGTTTCTGCCTACCCCCATGGGAAGAAGACTTGAGTTTATGTGTCGTGTAAACAAACTTACAGATAGAAAAAAGAAAACTAGTAAAATATTTTAACAAAAACTATAAACCATAGATGTCGCTGAAGACTTGCAGTTGGCGCAGCCAATTCTTTGGCTTCTGAATCTTACAAAAAAAAGCTAACTGTTTTAAATAAAAAATAAGTTCAAAAACTAAAACCCGATTACTGAAAAATCACGTTCGCCGCGGTCGGTCTATAACCAATTGAGTTAATTAAAAATAAGTAAAAGTGGAGTTAATAAAATTTTATTATCTCCACTTTTACTTATTTTTAACAATTTAAACATATTTGTTTACTTAAACAATATGACATACATACATATTTGTAATGTGCTCGTCAAGACCTTTCTTTTGATACCAAACAATTATTATCTCAATTTAATTTTTTTCGTGGTCAGAAATTTCCACCATATTGAATTTAGGGAGAGTTTATATAGCCTATGTCACCCGGACTATTATTACGAATCTATCGATACCTCATTCATTAAAATCGGTTCAGTAAGTTAGGCGCTATGGTGGAACACACGTAAATACATACTTATATACATACATACTCACATACATACATAGACTGCTAAAATCATAACCCTTCTTTTTGGCTTTGCCGTAGTCGGGTAAAAAACAATTTCAATTACTTACCAACAAAAATGAAGAAGATTTTAAAATACATTTCGGTGATTGTTTCTGAAAATAAAACAAATATGGCGATAAATTATGGTGTAATATTATATTTATATTAAAGTTTTATTAGAGTCCACTGTGAAGGTACAGTCAGTTATAGCAATTAGCTGATCCACCCTTACATACACAAAAATATGCAAGGGTGGGTCAGCTAATTGCTATAGCTGACTGTACGTTTACAATACATATTTAATGTACCTACTGGATAGGGGGCTATGGTTGATGGTGACATTACATCTTCAAACAAGAAAACTCACAGGCACATCATCTGCCTAGCCTTTTCCTAACTATGTTGGGGTCAGTTTCCATTCTAACCGGATGCAGCTGAATACCCTTATTTTACATAGAGCGACTGCCTATCTGACCTCCACAACCCAGTAACTGGGATAATACGATACCTTGGTAACACTGGTTGTCAGACTTTCGGACTTCTGACGACCCGTGACGACTGTCAAAGATCCACGAATGACAGCCGGGACCAACGGCTTAACGTGCTTTCCGAGGCACGGAGGAGTCTCGGTATGTAAAGATGGTCACCCATCCACGGACCAACCGCGGTAATCGTAGCTTAACATGGTCGATCAACCCGTGCAGCTGTTATTAATTAGCCACGAGCCCCTTCGTCGCTAAAATTCAATATCGACAACGCTGTATCTATTCCGGTGCCCGGCACCAGCGCACCCACCACTTCTAGAGCTCGTATTAGCCCGGAAACAATCGTACGGTGGACCCTGGATAGTCAGACCCGCTCTCACCTTGTGGACTGGCTAATATTTTGACAAAGGCATGAGCTTTTTTAGGGTTCCGTACCAAAAAGAACCCTTACGGTGTGACTTAGTCTGTCTGTCTGTCCGTCGGTCACAGCTGGACATCTCACGAATGCTGTCAACTTGAAATTTGGAACAGTTTTAGATGACGTTTGCCCAATTATTTTGCAAAAGAGTGTAGGTTTGTTCACAATTTGACATGGATATATTATAAACTATCGAAAATAAATACGTTATATTGTAAGCAGTATGGTGCTTGCTGGAGGAGCTCGTGACTAAGTAATAGCAGCTGCACGGAACAATCCACCAGGTTAAGCTACGCTTGCCGAAGTCGGTCCGTGGATGAGTGATCATCTTTACATAACGAGACTCCTACGTGCCTCGGAAAGCACGTTAAGCTGTTGGTCCCGGCTGTCATTCGTGGATCTTTGACAGTCGTTACGGGTCGTCAGAAGCCCGAAAGTCTGACAACCAGTCTTACCAAGGGGTATCGTGTTACCCAGTTACTGGGTTGTGGAGGTCAGATAGGCAATCGCTCCATGTTAAATACTGGTATTCAGCTGCAACCGGTTAGACTGTAAGCCGACCCCAACATAGTTGGGAAAAGGCTAGGCAGATTGATTGTAAGCAGTATGGTACAGTTCACAATTTACCGACAGTTTACAATGTCGTGAGATGCATTATAAACTAACGGTGTCCACAGTGTTCCGGTGATATATATAACCGTATGCCCAGCAGTGTTTAAAGGGCAGCTGATTTTGATGATAACGCGTCATCATCATCATCTTCATTTCAGTCGTAAGACCGAAACCGAAACCGTATACTGAAACCGTTGCATTTGTTAACATATCTTCTGAAATTCTTAGTATCGTCGAAAGAGACTGGATCCTGCGACACAGGGTATCCTAGTACGGAATCCAGTGTCACACCTTATGTACACATGTTTTATGTTATCAATAAACATTTTTTTTTTTTTTTTTTGCTGGACATAGGCCTCATCACCACTTGCACCGGTTCTGTGCTTCCCGTATCCAGTGGATTCCTATTCACAAGGTCATCGGTCCACCTTCTAACGCTACTTCTTAAGGATCGCGGTCGCTGCTTCAAAAGCTTTCAGCGCCATCGGCCTTAGAAGTTCTGCGAGCAATGTGCCCACCCGTGTTCCTTCAGTTGCCCGTGCCAGCGCCACGGTATGTCTTTCGAAGAACCCGCGATCACGGCGGCATCGGCCCTATTGGACCCCGTCACTGCTGACATCTCTTTGAGGCGCGCGTGGAACACAACGCGCCGTCGACCCGGACCTGGTCCTTACCGGACGGCGAGCTGCCCATTACTCGTCCGCAAGCTCGCGCCTACGGTGGCCGGGAATCGGCTATTGATTCCCGCCGCCCAGAGCGTCTCCTGCGGCGGCTAGGGGCTCGAGGGCGCGGCTGTAGCCTCTCCCTCACGCGTTCCGCCTCCTCCTTCGCGAGCATTACTGCTTCGCAGAAGGAGGTGACGGCCTCTCATGCACTCTCGCTCCGCACCATGGCCTGGACCAGGTTTGGACGCGAGAGATCGCCGCATGGTTCTTAATATCACGTGCGGACACGAAATAAGAAGTAAAATATACAACCGCGGTCACCGACCCCTATATCCAGCGTCACATCCTATTTTGGGCTACGCTTAATGCCAGCATTGTGGTACTCGTACATTAAAACTTAACACTAAAATGACGAGTGGACTTACATTGATTTCACTTTAACACTGAGTTTAACACTCTCACTGCAGGAGCTATTATTAATAATAAATATTATTATTAATTATTATTATATCACAGTACACTGTGTGATGTGTTCGGACATCGCCGCTTAAATGACTCTGACTTTGTATTGATGGGAAAGTGGTATAAGTTTGAAATCGGATATATAATATTTATTTCTCGCCAATTTATTGTTTTAACCAAATTCTTTTTTTTTTTCATCATCATTGGATTTTATTAAGTAATAACAGCCGCACGGGTCGATTCATCAGGTTAAGCTACGCTTGCCGGGGTCGGTCCGTGGATGGGTGAATCTTTACATACCGACACTCCTCCGTGCCTCGGAAAGCACGTTAAGCCGTTGGTCCCGGCTGTCATTCGTGGATCTTTGACAGTCGTTACGGGTCGTCAGAAGCCCGAAAGTCTGCCAACCAGTCTTACCAAGGGGTATCGTATTACCCAGTTAATGGGTTGTGGAGGTCAGATAGGCAGTCGCTCCATGTAAAATACTGGTATTCAGCTGCATCCGGTTAGACTGGAAGCCGACCCCAACATAGTTGGGAAAAGGCTAGGCAGATTGATTGGATTTTGTTAAGCATTAAAATCCTGAATGAAACAAAATTCTTATTTGTAAAAATTTTTATATTACCTTTTTTTAATTACCATTGCGTTTTAATTATGAATGATTAAAGTTTATTGACTGTAGGAAGGCTAGTACCTACTACCAGCCTTCCTTATTTATTTATTTTTGTTTAAATGCCAAACATTTATTATTATATCAAATTATATTTGTGTGTACTTATAATGTATTTTAAGTAAGTACCTAATAACAAAATATAACTGCTCACAACAAAATCTTCTTTTTAAATGAGAAGAAGTAGTTTTTGTAATAAATTTAAGAATTACCAAAACTATTGAGAGTCGAATCCACTACTACTAAGCAGAGTAGGTGTCAGTGTTCTGGCTATTGAGCTAGTGTATGCCAATCACACCAGCCAAATGTTAATTTCTTTTCATAATGTGCTTTTTAGGCGAGGCTATACACTGATTTTTATTCATTAAAGTTTTTTGTAAATTGGCTGAAATATGACGATGATTGTTGAAGATTTCGGAAAAATCATGCTGACTGGGAGCGTTACTGGCGTGCGTGTTACGACAGGACGTTCTCGTGGGCTTCTTAAAAGCTAGTAAGTATTTAAAACAAAGTAAACAGAACATCACAACAACAAATTAATCCACATTTTTCTCAATTCCATACTTACACCACTTCCCTACTAATTCCCTTATCAAACAGCGTTGATAAGTCACTTGACCTATAACCCTTATAATGAAAGACTCATTAAAACCCACCCAGTATACATTGACTCTTCACATCTCATAGTTTTACCTCCATTCCGAACTAATTACTTTAAACAAGGGAAGGGGGAGAGCTCAAGATGGTTTTGCTACGCTACAATACAATTTCTTGTCGTTCTATGCAAGGCCGCAAGAAAAAAAATTATAACGTATTTCTTAAGCATAATTAGCCAATAATGTATACTACTGCATGCATACTGCTGGGACACAGGCCTCCTCTTTGTAAGAGGGAGTGGGCCGTAATTCACCTCGCTGGCCCAGTGCGGTTTGGTGGATGTCACATGTTTTTAGGGTTCCGTACCTCAAAAGGAAAAAACGAAATCCTTATAGGATCACTCGTGTGTCTGTCTGTCCGTCTGTCACAGCCAATTTGCTCCGAATCTAATGGACTGATTAAGTTGAAATTTGGTACACATATGAATTTCTGTGACCCAAACACGGACGGGTAAAGTAAATAAATGAATTTTGAATATAGAGGTCACTTTTGGGGGGCAAATAAGAAAATTAATAAAAAAAAGTTTTGCAAACTACACCATGTGGCATGTCAAATTAAAGGGCTTACTATGAGGGTCTCAAATATATTTTTTTTAT
This sequence comes from Cosmia pyralina, assembly GCA_946251885.1. Lineage (NCBI taxonomy): Eukaryota > Metazoa > Arthropoda > Insecta > Lepidoptera > Noctuidae > Cosmia > Cosmia pyralina. Next base: position 4,121,766 of record OX276368.1, on the reverse strand, counting down.
AATTTTAAAATAAATTGTTCTAAAGTTATTTAAGAAAATAGACGAAAATTGACCATTCCCCCCTTATCTCCGAAACTAACGAGCCTATTTTTTTTTAAAAAAATACAGAAAATAGATCTTTACCTGTAGATTACAAGAAAATCTATAAGAAGTCTGTGGTCTTAAAATAACATGGTAAATCTATCAATATTGTGAGTACAAACTTACATTTACAGTTGGAATGTATGGGAGAACATGTTTTTCAACTACAATGTTAAGTTTGTTCTGAAGATAAATTCATCCCAACTACGGAACCCTTCATTGTGCGTGGTCCGACACGCACTTGGCCTGTTTTATTTTTTAATTTTTTTGGTTTTAGGATATATCATTTCCAACGCCTTTGTTTAGTTTTGAAATTGTTAAGGTCCGTTCATATTGAATACTTCTAAAATTTACTGTACAGGAGACATGTCCGCCATGACTCACTCACAAACAATATCGTCTGGTTCACTCACTAAAACACGTGCGACACTCAGGTAGTCGATGACTCAACTGAATGTACGTGTAACTACAGCGTTTGTTTTGTGTGGGACGGACTTTATGTTGATTACGTGGACAATGCAGTCAAAATTTTCGGTATTCGTTTGTTAAAAAAACAGACTATAATGGTTAAATTTTTGCTAAATGTATTTGCCAAAATGCCTTAATTACTATTTTTTTAATAATGAATGAGTTACACGAATAAATTCATGTTTAGCCTTTCACATTTAGCCAAAATTCAACCATTACTAATGTTTAACCATTGGTTGAGTTAACTACGGATCAAGAAACCGGCCCTTAGGCTTTATAGGTAAATGCAATTAATTAGGCTTTTCAGGAAGACTAGACCTCTAATAGTACGTCCAGGGCTAGGTCTTGATCTAGGGTACCTGGACGCACCAACAAAACTATAAATTACGGCTACATAACTCTCTTAATTGGAGTTTATAAGGGTTGTACTTACGATTTCCTTAAGAAACACTATTTATTACTGTTTTCAACTATAAAACACTATTAATATTTGAATCTAAGTTATTTTAAAAAACAAAACTATATAAAACTGTTTGGTGACGCATCGTCGCGAAGACAAACCCTTGTAGTGAATCACAGATTACATAATCATAAGGCAAGGACGCTCTTAGCCAAATCATTTTTTGTGGATGATGCACCGGCTAGTGGTTCTTAAACTCATTACTAGCAACATGGATAAATAAAACTAACTAACCTAACTTAACCTACTAATAATATAAAACTAACATATCTATATTCCATTTACAATAAGATTAGACATTTAAACAAACCTTTTTTACAGTCCGTTCAATTGATTTTGACTTCTATTCCGTAGGCAAGGCAAAAAAGTGGTTACAGTACTAACTGTTTACTGCAGCTGCCATTTGTCATGCCACCAACGCAATAGTAGTCAAAATCGGTTGAACGGACTGTAAAAAAGCTTTGTTTAAATGTCTAATCTTTTTGTAAATGGAGTAGCTTAAATTATTCGACACGTTTCCGGATGACATCGATGCGGACGAGTACTTCGACGCCTAAGTGTCCTTTTGTTTTGTATTTATTTGTATAGTTAGTTAGTTAGTCATTTACATTAAATGTTTTACTGTATCTTTTAGCTGTAAGTTTTCTTAAATCTTAGTATCGAATAATAAAAGAATTATTCGATATGTTAGTTTTACGTTTTCAATATTTTTTATTAAACAAAATAACGGACAAACATTATTTTTAGTCATCATCCCTAATTAAACACGATCCAAGGCACGAGCTCAACTATGCAGTGTATTAGAGTACGAGGGACATTTATTTATAATTATAATTAATTACAACGGCTTGCGCCAATAACAGTAATTAACAGGTAAAACTAAACATAAAACTAAACGTATTACATAATTAACATAATTCAAAAACAAATAACAAGTCAGAGATCCAACATATTTATCCATAACTAGAGGAAATAAAATAAAACCGAATAAAGTGATAACAACATACAACCTATTTACCTAACAAACATAGCTTTCACATAACTTGAGACAGTTTGACATGATCACCTTGAGTGTGTCATTAGAGATGTCACATTCCGGGACTGTCTCCATTAAGGAGTTTATAGCACCATGCATGCGACACAACGGGGATTGCGCGCGCGACACAGTGCGGCAATGGGATGTGGCGAACAGCCGGTGTCGTCGAGTAGGCCTATGACGCAGGTAGTTGTTAGGCACATAAAGTGTACACAAAGTATTGTGCAGCTCTGGGGAATCTACCATGCTCCTTAAAATTTTTATGGCTATTAGGATCTGATCTCTGGCTCTACGCACTGAAAGGGAATTATATCCTAACATTCCCAGCAAGAAAGAGTAGGATACATAAATGGATAATATCCGTAAATCTTCTTTTATATATCTTTGGAGGCTTGTTATTAGCAAATTGATAAGATGTTGTGGTTAACTATTATTAGTTGCCTTCCTAAGAGTAATAAAAATAAATAATAATATATGACCTCTAAGTACTCCATCGGTTCATGCATAAAGGTAAAACTTGACAGCGCAACACGTCACATTAGTATGTCGCGTGACGTGACACGAACTCGTGAGATTTTCACTTTAAAATAGTTATCAATATTTTTTATTTTAAACAAATTATGGGATGCAAAGCATATAATTTTCGACCCGCATACATTAGTTCGTGAAAGAAAACATTCAAGTGTTTTATGTACGACTCAAAATACTGACTTTGTTCGTTTTTATAAACACAAAAAAGTTGTTTAACAAACAACATAGTTCGTGTTTCTCCAAACACCATTACTATATAATAAGGTTATTTTCAAATTGGCTAGCTAAACTCCGCAGATAAAAAACACGATAAAATAAAAAATAAATGAATTTGATGATTTTTGGGGGGTCATCGACCGCAGCTATTATAGTCACTTGAAATATCAGTTTAAGAAATCTAATTAATTTGGTGTAAACGTCACAGACGTGACTGGAATCGTTATCCAAATACGATAAAACATAAGAAAACAGTTTATCTCAACTCATACAATACTCGTAACAACACTAACCGAGGTCCCACACCTCCCACAAAAAAAAAAAAAAAATCGTGTCTTCTTAAATTAGAAATTAGATCTAAACACCATAAAATATTTTTTTTAAATATTATACTTACATGCAATTTAATGACATACCAACTTATTTAATTGTTTTTTTTTTTATTTATTTATTTGATTGTAGGTAGCTGATTTGACTTGTAATTCGTAATTTTGTATTTTTTTTGATACTTCTTTTTTTTTGATTATTTACTTGTTTAATGTTTTAATGTTAATTAATTAATGTTCGCATACCTAATTTAAGGTAGGTTGTACAAGGATCACAATTGTTTTTTAATACCTTATGTCATGTTCCTACAAATGCAAATAAATAAACTTTTACTTTACTTTACTTTACTTTAGATATCGACACTCAACGCGTCTGCAGAGTTTTGCTAGCTAATTTAAAATAACTAAGCTAATGAACTAACATTATATTTCTTAACAAGTTAGCACTATTTACACTAGGTACTAAAGTAAATGACTAACTATCTAACTATACAAATAAATACAAAAACAAAAGGACACAAGGCATCGAAGTACTCGTCCGCATCGATGTCATCAGGAAACGTGCCCAGAAGACGGGTAGCATTGCCACGTTGAATGGCAATGCTAATTCTTTGGCCAAAGAACGAGCTAGCCCTCTGGTCAGGTAAAGTCTCGACCAGTGGGCGAGAAATTTCCTTAAAAAGGAGACGCGCACTCGGGCCCCATGACCCGAGAGTTTCGACCCCAATCAATCTGCCTAGCCGTTTCCCAACTATGTTGGGGTCGGCTTCCAGTCTAACCGGATGCAGCTGAACACGCATGAAGTGACTGCCTATCTGACCTCCACAACCCATTAACTTGGTAATACGATACCCCTTGGTAAGGCTGGTTGTCAGACTTTCGGGCTTCTGACGACCCGTAACGACTGTCAAAGATCCACGAATGACAGCCGGACCAACGGCTTAACGTGCTTTTCGAGGCACGGAGTCTCGGTATGTAAAGATGGTCCCCCATCCACGGACCGACCCCGGCAAGCGTAGCTTAACCTGATGGATCGAACCGTGAGGCTGTTATTACTTAGCCACGAGCTCCTCTGTACAAACTCACAGACAATTTTATGTATGGATATTGCAATAGGAAGGCACTAGTTTTATATTGTGCAACCAAAGAGTATAAATAACGCCATTTCCGATAGTTTTTCAACATTTTGTTGATAATGTGTCGCTATACTGTGATTGCTTTTGTTATAATCGTTTTGTTAGACTGTGGTAAGTTTTATATACAAATCAAATTAAATTAGTTAGCAAAACTCCGCAGACGTGTTAACTAAACACGACAAAATAAAAATTATTTGATGATGTTTTTTTGGTTAATAACCGCTGGTAGTGTTGTCACTTGATGTGCGAGTTGATAAAATCTGTTTTATCGTGTTGAGATATCGATATACCTACCCATCACGTTTGTGAAATTTAAACAAAAAAAAACTGACTTTTATGCTGATATTTTAAGTGACTACATTACTGGCGGCGGTTGATGACCCCAAAAAAAAACATCAAATTAATTTCGTTTTTAGGGTTCAGTAGTCAACAAGGAACCTTTATAGTTTCGCTATGTCCGTCCGTCTGTCCGTCCACAGCTTAGCTCAGAGACTCTTAGTACTAGCAAGCTATAATTTGGCATTGATGTACATATTCATCACGCTGACAAAGTGGTAAAATAAAATCATGAAAAGAATTTTTTTTTAGGGTACACGTAAAGTGGGGATGTTTGTTTTTCTCGTCTACCCCATGGTGTGGGGTGTTGTTGGATAGGTTTTTCAAATATATTGCGGGTTTGTGAAAACAATTTTTCGATTTAGAGACCCGTTTCTGAAATATGTGCTAATTTCTGTTAGAGTTAAGTGTTCCCCCCCCCCCCCCCCCCTGCCAGTTAAACGGTTAGTTTTGGATGGGTGAAAAAATTCACGGTAGTAGTATTATATTATATAACGAAGTTCAAAGAAAAACTATCACAGCTAAGTTATTTGATAATTTGTAAAAATATAATTTGTAATTGTATGGATTTATTTTATCTGAAATAAACTGATTAATAATAAGTAGGCTTTTCAAGTTTACGAGTAATAGCCAAATATTCATGAACCAACAAAAAGCCCTCTTCTTAGTCCGCATTAAGTGCAACTACGGAACCCTATTACTGCGCGTGGCCCGACATGCACTTGGCTGCTTTTGCTGTATCATTTTCAGATATTTATACTCATCACGTCTGCGGAGTTTCGTTAGCTAATTTAATTTGACCCTGTATACCTACCAACCTACAATAATTTGATTTGTGCTCGGTCAATGACAACAAGCTTTCTTACCTGTGACTTACCTATAATCACAGAATACATAATATAGTACAAGTACAGAAGATTCTCTCCGCAAAATCATTTAAATAAATATCGACTCTTGCTACGACACAATAAAGTGCAATTCAGGTCGCACAGCGTTAATTACCTACAGTTATATTCACCTAGAAGTTGTCTCTCTTTCTATCGCGTAACTCTTATACCTTCTGACTCGTCAGGGTTGTCTTCTTTTACGACACGGCGCTTGAGTGAGTATCGAACTAACGTGCGAGCCGGCCGGTGCGCGGCAGCCTACACTGAATTAGCCCGACAAGTCGAGCCCGCTGCGATAACTCGCAAAATATGTACTCTGTTTCTTCTCTCTGACCAAGTCCTTCGGGAAAATCAGGCGTAATAATTATTATGATATGTTGTCCATAAAAATACCAGCCTATTATTGTCCTACTGCAGGGCAAACGCTTCTTGTCATAAAGAGAAGACAGGAGCATTGATCACCACGCTTGCTCAAGAAGTTAAGACGGGTTGATGTTGTCGTTCAATCTGCCTAGCCTTTTCCCATATGTTGGGGTCGGCTTCCAGTCTAACCAGATACAGCTGAATACCAGTATTTTATATGGAGTAGCTGCCTATCTGACGTCCACAACCCAGTTACTGGGATATTACGATACCCCTTGGTAAGACTGGTTGTCAGACTTTCGGGCATCTGACGACCCGTAACGACTGTCAAAGATCCACGAATGACAGCCGGGACCAACGCTTAACGTGCTTTCCGAGGCACGGAGGAGTCTCGGTATGTAAAGATGGTTACCTATCCACGAACCAATCCCGGCAAGCGTAGCTTAACCTGATGGATCGACCCGTGCGGCTGTTATTACTTAGCCACGAGCTCCTCTTGTTTGGTTGATGTCATCTTTAAGTGACTTTAATTTTCCAAAAGTATCATCATCATTATCCTGCCCAATATGTTTGGGGTCGGCGCAACATGTCTTTTTCTTCCATACTTCTCTATTAGTCGTCATTTCTGTAGCTACCTGCTCACACGAGCGCGGTGTGAATCGGGTCCGTGGAGTCATTTTACCTAATATTGTACATGGTGTGAGTTCTATACCAAGAAAATATTTTTTTATTATTACTTAATAGTGATGGAACAACGTTAATAATAAAAAAATATTTTCTTGGTATAGAACTCACACCACGTACAATATTAGGTAAAATGACTCCACGGACTAGTAGGGCTATTCTGTAAACATCTCACCGTGATAATTTAGGTGGAGTGAGCGTGAAGTGAGCCGTCATTCCACCTGATGCTAGGGGTTGACACTATTGACAGTTCACTTTTAGATCACTTCACCTATGTTTTCACGGTGAGATTTTTACAGAATAGACCGGCCGATTCACACCGCGCTCGTGTGAGCGGGTAGTCACTCCCTTCCTAGCCATGTCATCTTTCACACTGTCCATCCATAGATTCTTTCGTCTTCCCCTATTCGTATAGCCATCCACATTCATAACCATGACAACCGATTTCCACACAACTTTTCAGTCACTGGTGTCACTTTCAGACTTCCTCTTATAATACTCATTAAAATTTCTTGTTCTATCCATTCGCGTAACACTAAGGCCTCGTTTATGGACCCGCGGGGCGTCAGGCTGCGCGGTGCGCGGGGCGGGCTGCGGGTCGTCAAGCGTTTTCTCCGTTTATGGCACCCGCCGTGGCGGACGCGGCGGGTTTCTTCGGTTTAACTTCTTTATAACATACTTAATGACACCGCGTGCGGCGCCGCGTTCGTGCCATAAACGGGGAAAACGCTTGACGCCCCGCAGCCTGCTCCGCGCTCCGCGCAGCCTGACGCCCCGCGGGTCCATAAACGAGGCCTTAGCATTCTCATCTCGGTATTTTTTCAGAAGTATCTGCGCACAAAAAGGTTTCCCGACAGAAAAGGTTAGTAGCCTTAATTAGCAGTGTTTAAGTAACGATTCGTTATTTAAATGGATGAATATTTACTATTGATTAATTATTATTTATATAATTACCGGTTACCGTTGGTTATTTATATTGGAACCGCGTCTATTTGACTACAATTAAGGCTGGGCACGACACGCGATATAATCGCGGGCGACACATAGGCACCGCTCGTCACGAGCCACGCGGCCCGAGCGACGAGCGAGCCAAGGGGCCTTTAAACAGAACGGAAAATATATTAAACGGATCGTTATTTATACAGGGTGCTAAATTAAACAAGGACATACTTTAACGGAGTGTAGTACTCATAAAAATTAACAACTTTTAACTTGTAACCCCCCACCCCCCCCCCCCACACCCCTGAAATATGAAATAGAAATTCAGCTCTGTTCTCTACCTACGCGATCAAAATGTACGAGACAGCAGATCTTTTTTTTTCATATTTCAGGGTTAGTTCCATGGTAAAAGTTGTTCATTTTCATGAGTACTGCACTCCATTAAAGTACGTCCCTCGTTTAACCTAACACCCTGTAAGTAATATCATCATCTGCCCAGCCTATTCCTAAGTTGGGGTCGACTTCCAGTCTAACCGGATGCAGCTGAATACCAGTATTTTATATGGAGCAACTGCCTATCTGACCCCCACAACCTAGTTACTGGGTAATACGATACCCCTTGGTAAGACTGGTTGTCAAGACTTTCGGGCTTCTGACGACCCGTAACGACTGTCATAGATCTACGAACGATAACCGGGACCAATGGCTTAACGTGCTTTCCGAGGTACGGAGGGGTCTAGGTATGTAAAGATGGTCATCTATCCACAGATAATCGCAGCAAGCGCAGCTTAACCTGAGCGATCGACCCGAGCGGCTGTTATTACTTAGCCACAACATTAATTACTATTAATGTATTTGCTCTTTCTTCTAGATGCATAGTAATACAGAAGCAGACAGGAGGTAGAGCAGACAGCGGCGAAGGTTCTGACGATGAAGACTATGACGACAAGAGACCGCAGCCGAAAGCGCCGCCTCTTGACAGACTAAGAAATCATAAGGGGGATGGTTCTAATACGAAGAATGAAGTTGAGGTATTGAAATAAAATATTTATTTATGTATTTATTCTCTCTTTATCTCTCTTCCTGCATTTGTAGCATAACCACTTCTATCTCTTCGAAGAATATACACATCGCCTTCGATACAGTGACATTTCGTTTCTCCATTTTTGACATCAAATTCTAATTCTTTTATCTGGGACAACATAGGAACCATTTTTGTTAGTAAACACCTTAGATACAACTTATACACTAGGATTAGTAACAAATTTATGAATAAAAACAAGTTAACGAGTCATGTACCTTTTTTTTTTTTTTTGTGGATGGGAAATCATCAAATGACTTCTCCCGCTCTGGGCAGAGCGGGAGGGCGTGTCAGACTTTTACTGACTAAAACCCACCCATGTTCCTTCAACTGCCCGTGCCAGGGCCACGGTATCTCTTTCGAACTACCCGCGACCCCGGCGGCATTAACGTTTCCTCTTATTCAGTTTCAGTATAAATTGAAGTTTACTTTAACGTGATCGAGTAAGTATAAAAACTCGCACTAAGGCCTGGAGTGTTGGAGTACGCGGCAGTTCCGCACGGACGGACGTGAATTTATCCACCAAGCGGCCGTAGGTAATTAATTCAAGGACACTGCCCACATGTACTACTGTAACATTATTATTCTGTGGCTAAAGGAACGTCGAAAGAGTTATCGTGGAGTTTAAAATCAGGGACTGGAGACCGACCACAACATCATCATCATCATCTGCTTAGCCTTTTCCCAACTATGTTGGGGTCGGCTTTCAGTCTAACCGGATGCAGCTGAATACCAGTATTTTACAAGGAGCGGCTGCCTATCTGACCTCCACAACCCAGTTACTGGGTAATACGATACCCCTTGGAAAGTCTGGTTGTCAGACTTACGGGCTTCTGACGACCCGTAACGACTGTCAAAGATCCACGAATGACAGCCGGGACCAACGGCTTAACGTGCTTTCCGAGGCATGGAGAGTCTCGGTATGTAAAGATGGTCACCCATCCACTGACCAACCCCGGCAAGCGTAGCTTAACCTGATGGATCGACCCGTGCGGCTGTTATTACTTAGCCACGAGCTCCTCCTGGAAACCGACCACAACATAGTTAAAAATATGTATCCAAGTAATATATTTTTAAGATAAAATAGCCCTACTGACGTCATACAATTTTTCCTCTCCACCGATGCAGATAATTACAATGGGGTGAAAATAGCTTAAAAATAGGTCAAATAAGGGTTGAAAAATTTACTTTAAAAGCATTTCACCCCCGACCGATTATGTTATTTAAGGTTTTACAACCCCTTTTATGAATTAATGAAGCTAAAGGGTAGTTTTGTGCGGTTAGGCAAGGTTAGAGGACGGATGGGTGGGTTTTTAGGACAGTATTTTCGGATGAATTTTACGCTCGTGTGGTTGAGCTTATTTTTAGTAAATTAACAAGTAACTTCTAAGGGTATATTTAAAATATATTGTTTGTTGCTTTTAACAACTTTTGGGTTAATAGCATGTTAATAATAGGTCTTTACCTATGAAATTGCCGTTTAGTATGAAAAAATTTAAACGAATTTTTTTCATACATTTTTTATTTGTATTAATCGAAGTAATCACCCATACAATCAATGCATCTTTGCCAACGCAGTGGCAGTTTATTGATGCCCTTCTTAAAGAAATCAGCTGGACGGGAGGCAACAAATTCTTCAAAGGCATTTTGTACTGCCTCTCGGGTATTGAATTTTTTTCCCGCCAAGAAGTTATCCAAATTCTGGAAAAAGTAGTAGTCTGTAGGCGCAAGGTCTGGTGAGTAGGGCGGATGACGGAGAGCTTCCAACCCCAGTTCTTGCGACTTGGAGACCGTCTGCTGTGCAGTATGAGGTCGCGCGTTGTCGTGCAGGAGCAGCGGAGACGAGCGATTGACCAATGCTAGTACTTCGCGCTGGCGATCATTGAGTTCGTGGGGCACCCATTTGTCAAGCTTTTTTACCTTGCCAATTTGACGCAAATGGACCAATATTGTTTTGACGCTAACGTCGAAAGCTGCTGCTAATTCAGCCGTAGATTGTGTATCATCAGCTTCCACAATCGTCTTTAATTCGTCATTGTCGACCAAAGTGTTCGGACGACCGCGAGGTTCATTTTTCAGGTCGAAATTTCCAGAACGGAAGCGAGCAAACCAATAACAAGTGGTGCGTTGGTTTGTAGTGCCGCGTTGCTGCCACGACGGTACTCGTATTCCATAATTACTCGAATTTTTAACGTATCCATGATGACGAAAAAGATTGAAATGCGATGAAAATGTAACACTAATCAATAAACAAATGACTACTTTTGGAAACAAAAATCCATGTTTTTAAAATAAAATTAATTTGAAATTAGAATTCTTAGCCAAACAAAAATTATTTTGATTTGAAATGGCCAGTACTGCAGAACGGCAATTTCATAGGTAAAGACCTAATATAATGCTAAGGGCGAATTTCACCAATTAAACTGAACGCGTACAGCACATCTAAACCACGTTCAAGAGCCGTTATTATCAAAAACAACCGACTTCCAAAAAAATCACTAACAAGACAAGTGAAAAATAATAGAATAGAATAGAATACTCTTTATTATGCACACCATTTAAATTACAGGTTACAATGTTACAATGTTGAAATTTTACATAGAGTGACACAATGGGCGGTCTTATCGCTAAAAGCGATCTTTTACAGACAACCTTTGGATGGAGTATGGGGACAAGGAGAGACAATTCTGTAGGTAGTCCGTGGTGTACCATATACATATACAACATATACATACATTAATAAATTTATATATATATATATATGTATATATATACTTATACAATAATAAACATGAAACAAGAGCAAGGAACTATACATGTAATAATGACGTTTAAAGAGAGAGGAAGTGTTTTTTTACCAGAATTTTAAAAGTGGCCAAAGTTTGAGCTCGCCTTATCAACACGGGCAAGGCAATCCATAATCGTACTGCTTGAACTGTAAAAGACTTGTCATAAAAGCTGGTGGAATGCATCGGCATCTCAAGTCTCAAGTTTTCCGATGACCTCAGATATCTATTATGTGTGTCATGAAGGAACTTGTAACGCTTTTTAAGATAAGATGGGGTTGTAGGATTAATAACTTCAATGTCTAAAAAGATTTTTCGGTTGCTTGTTTTTTTTTTTTTTTTGTAAAAAAGTTTTTATCTATAGAGCTATGGTACCTACCCCACACCACTACTTGTTAAATAAACAACAGTGACAGAAAGTATTTTAGCATCATCAAGATACACAAAGTGGATTAAATACGTGTATCGAAGCTAACTCAAAAACTACCCAAGCAAAGTTAATAAAAATTATATGGGACCACCGCACTAGCTTCATCTACCAAATGAAAAACATTTCAAAATCAGTCCACAATGACGAAAACATCGGTGAAAATAAAAAAATTAAAAAAATAATACACACAGACGAACATAATAACCTCCCTTTTTGAAATCGGATAAAAACTGTTGAGAAATATTGACACTAATAGCTCTCGTACACGGTTTAAAATGAAACTAAGTGCAGATTTCACCAATGATCTTGAATAACTGATCCCGTTCAGGAACAACGAGATTACTGTGTTAAAAGTATTAGAGCCTATTTCACTATGTCCGAATAGCCACTACTTACAAAAAAAAAATGGAACAGAATTTGTATGATCTGCCAAGTAAATTAATAGGATGATGTCCAAATTACCGAATAAATTCAAAAATAGAACAGAATGTGTATGAAATTCTCTGCCAAGTTAAAAGAAAGTGGTGAAACAGGCGCTAACAGGCCCTTCCGGAATATATTCTCTAAATAATGGTGAAATACGTATCACAATCCTTGGTGTAGTTCAGGTGAGTAGTGCTGCCAACTAGCGCCACCATTGAGAAAAAAAATATTAGTCTAGAGATATGTAACAAACCAAAAACGATCGTATTTGACGAAGACATACAGAGGGAGCGCAGGGCTTGGGCGGTGAGAGGCAATATGCTCGCTCGCAGGTTCGCCCGTTGCACCAAAGAGGTAATAAAAACTTTTTTACAAAAAAATACAACCGACTTCCAAAAACAACACTACAAAGTGAAAAATAACTTTAATGTCGGAAGTCGGTGTCTGAATAAATGTATTTTCGTTTTTGCCACCGACTTCCGACATTAAAGTTATTTTTCACTTTGTAGTGTTGTTTTTGGAAGTCGGTTGTATTTTTTTGTAAAAAAGTTTTTATTTTTCACTTTTTAGTGGGTCTGTTTATAATTTGTATAAGTTACAATAGTCTAATATCAATTGCTCATCACATGTTACAAAATATTGCTTTTCCCGATGTTGGGACGTTAATTGTTGAGGAGTTCTGCTGGTAAGAACCAGGAGAACTCCTCAACAACCACTCACCACACGCATTGTGTGACGAGCGGAAATTGCTTAGCAACCATATTAAAGTAATCGAATCGCAACCCGTGAAATATTTATCATTGAGTAGTTCCGGTAGCCATCTGTGGTCTTCATCATCAGTTCCACTTCACCAAGTGGTGCTTTCCGAGAGCAAATGCACGAGCTACTATAAAAACTACCCATATCGCTATAGGTGTGCCTATAATATTTGAAGAGTTCCTTCGATTTCTCCAGGATCCCATCATCAGAACTGGATTTTGACAAAAATGGGACCATTTGGGAAGTATACCCTTTCCAACAAAACAATATTTTTTCAAATCGGTTGGCAAGCGACGGAGTTATGCGCGAACAAACATAAAAAAAAAATACAAAAATCCGAATTGAGAACCTCCTCCTTTTTTAGAAGTCGGTTAAAAATAATGTTTAAGGCGTTCTGCCAGTCGTTTTACTCGAGTGGCCTGTGGGTGAATCATACGCAGCGAACATACAGAGCCCTGCGTACCCAGTATAACAACGCTTTCATGATGCTGTTGGGGCTGCCGTGGCGCTGCAGCGCGTCTAGTATGTTTGCCGAAGCGCGTACGGATGGCTTTCAAGCCATCATGCGCAAGATAGCAAACTCCTTGCTGCACCGTCTACGAAGCAGCAGCAACAGCATCCTAATAGCTATTTCTGGCCGCTTTGACTGTCCTTTCCAAAATAAGTGGATTAGGACAGCCATAGGCATCAGCTAGGTATAGGTGCTAACAATACTAGCATAATATTTTAGGTAGTTTTGTTACTAACACACTAACATTTTATGATTTTATGTTCTTTTGTTCTGATCATTTTATGTAAAAATATGGAGTTTGCTCTGAAATAAATAAAATATAATATAATAATAATATAATTTGGCATTAACTCCTAAGGCTTCGAACCTAGGGTGTAGTGTTGACTTTTTTTTAATTTTTTAAAAAATTCTATCTCATCTGACTGTAAATTTCAAAATATTCTATATCTCCACTTATTATTTTTTTCTCAATGGTGGCGCTAGTTGGCAGCAGTACTCGCCTTAAGAAGGACGAAAGGCAGAAAGACACGAAAGGCAGAAAGACACGAAAGGCGACGCGTGTGAAGATATAAGGGTCAAATTAAATTAGCTAGCGGAACTCCGCAGACGTGATATGTATATGACGTGGGTATCGATATCAAAATTTGATAAAACTACTCGCTACTTCGGCGCCGTCGTTTCGTTGACGTTGTGCGGTGTACAAAGAGTGTTAGAGTGATAATAAAAATTCGAGGTCTAAAGAAAGAAAATATGTTTATTTAGCACAGACTAACTAAAAGGCACACAAAATAAACACAGTAGATAAAAATAACAATAATAAAAAAATCAGCATTTGCGATAACAACAACAACAAAATACGATGCAGGAATGTGTGCCTCACTCACAAAAACACTAAACACTTTGTATTTATTTATTTATTAAAACTTTAAGCACAAGTAAAAAAATACTGTACAAAGGCGGACTTAATACCAGAGGCATTTTCTACCAGTCAACCTTAGGGTGATGCAGAGAAAAGACATGGCAGGTGCAACATAAGGGATAGATAACTCGAAAAAGAATCAATACTAATAAATAAATACATACATACATATAAACAGAATAAACTTTGTCAGGAGAAATAACGATAGGTAGAGGAGAAAAAGAATCCAGCAAATCAGCGCTGAGATGATTCTGCCAACTTTATACGAATATGTTCACGTGCCTTCACTTTGAACGATAGCCGACTGGTTGCCATCCTGATGTTCAGAGGGAGCGCATTCCAAAGAAATACCGCCTGGACAAAGAAAGAAGAATGAATAAAACCAGAGCGGTGAGAAGGACATCGTAGAAGACGATTGTTGGTTGAACGAAGATTTCTACTATGGGCAGAGCACAAGTATTGAACATGGGAAGTCAGATAAGTAGGAGAAGTAGGCTTATTTAGTAATAATAATAATACTTTTTTTTTCCATTTTCAGACAGTTCCCCCAGAGCTGCTGAAATATAAGATACCAAACAAAGCTATGTATCGACGATTACGACTGAAGAATCGATTGCTAAGAAATAATTTCGATATCTGAAGAAACCTCATTAATCTGAACTGATTGAGCAAATGGATACACATTATGAAAGATTACGTATAGGATAAGAAAGATGTTTAGATTTAGAACCTAATTTTTAAAAAAAAACAAAAAAAAATCGAAACCGAAGGAAATGCCTCACACAGTGAGTTACTCTATTGTGAGTGTCATGGAACTATGCCCATGTTTGTATGTGTAAGAAGCGTAAGTCTATACATACACCACAATTTTTTAATTAGTACAAATACTTAAAGGGCTTATTAGAGAAGGTCTTGTTATTATATATGTAAAGTCTCAATAAATACTATTCATAAACAGCAAAGTTATTAGCGTTTGTTTATATCCCAAAATGTCACTCAGTTCATGGAAATATTGTACAGCAGTGCTATTCAGTACAAATCTCACCGTGAAAACCTAGGCGAAGTGAGTTGTCATTCCACCTGTAGTGCTATTCTGTAAATATCTCACCGTGAAAACTTAGGTGAAGTGATTTGAAAGTGAGCTGTCAATAGTGTTAACTCCTAGCATCAGGTGGAATGACAGCTAACTTCACCTAAGTTATCACGGTGAGATCTTTACAGAATAACACTACTGATGTTAAGGATTAACACTATTGACAGCTCACTTCACGCTCACTTCACCTAAGTTTTCACTGTAAGATTTGTACAGAATAGCATTGCAGGCTATGTAGCCTGCAATGCTATTCTGTACAAATCTAAAAAAAAAATAACAAAATACTATTATGTACTTAGTAGTATTTATTAATCATGGAAAAGCACTGCGCGTAGTTTTTCTAGTAGTAATTGTCCGAATGATTGATCCAATTATGAATTTACCAATTATGACAATTTTCGTCGAAAATTTTGGGATTTCATTTCTTTTACTTTTAACTACACAAATATGATCAGTATCAGGTACGGATAGAGCCCCATTTTTTTTTGTACTAATTAAAAAATAATAGTGTAGGTATAAGGTTCCATTAAAATAGATGGACAAATTTGAGATTTTTTTGGTGCATTAAAGTATGTTTAATTATGTTTTGAGTTCCATCACTGTATGCGAATAGGACTTGAACATATCACATTTTTTTTATTTGTGAAAATTATTTACGGTTTATGAGATGCACTGCTTTAAAACACCACTTTTTTGACCGTTTTCAAGAAATCCACCTTAACACAGCGTTCAGCAAAGATATCCAAGCAAAAAAAAAACACTGATGAGTGATTTTATTTTGACCTAAAATAATAAAAACGCGGCGGGCGCGGGCGTTGACGTGGTCACGTGCGCCTGCACATTTGTAGTATCAGAATTATGAGATAACAAAGACATGGATGTGTTTATGCATTGGGTAACCAACATTTTTAGTGTGATTTCGTTAGCAGATTTTTTTTCTTGTAATTATCTAATGCGTTTTTCTTATTATTTTTTTTTTACTAATGTCCTATTTTTTTTAAAGTAAAGTTTGTATTTTAATGGGACCTTATACAACATTAGTTTTAGTATATGCGAAACCCGAAACACGTGTCTAAAATTTTTATGTAAAGAATCTATGTACAAAATTTAAAAAACTATCATGAAAAATCACAAAGTTATAAGTTTGTTATGTTACCTGGTTGTCCGTACAAAAACATGATCACCACACCACACTTTTACTAAATCGTTAAGTGGAAAAAGAACAGTTTTATTTATTTAATTCGGTAATATTCACTAAGATATTTACCTTTTTTGTGTGGACTGAGGGACCACAGTTTTGTCGTTATATTTTTTTTATCTTTAATGCGTTGTGGTCTCTAATTTAGTAAATATCTTTACTAATTCTTTACTAAATGTCTGTAATCACAAAACCTTCATTTATAAGATACTCTCCGAGATCTGGCTGATGGTGTGTGAGGACTGAGGGACCACACTTTATGAGCTGTAGTTTCTAATGTATTTGTTTACAAATTCCCAGATTCGTTCTACAATTGTTTTAAGTGTTCTACTAAATCCTAGGATTAAAATTTTGCGAATTCCAGTTTGGTCCCTCAGTTCACACACACATGCCTTCCTCAAGAATTGGGCTATTAAATGCAAAAAAAAATATTCGAATCAGACTGGTAGTTCCAGAGCAATCAAACAAACAAACAAACAAACAAATAATCATTTTATTTAGGACCGATTTTTCAATTGTTAGGTAACTTTTATCTGGGGAATATGTTTAACGTTTTGACAGCTTTTGTAATGTCAAACCACCATATTTATTTCTCACATAAAACTTATCTGACGATTGAAAAATCGCCCGTTAGTCAAAAATTATTGTAAAAATAAAACCACAGCTACATCGTTATATATTTTATTAATAATTAATAATAAAATCAAAATGCAATATTAAACATGTTATATTATTTACAATCACAACTCAACTGTGTTATTAAAACTAGCGTTTGCTTTTCGTTACATTTAAAGTATTAAATGAAACATCAAACAAGGCTCCAAACCCTACATTTTGCCTACACCACGGACTAGAAAAAAAAAGGACTCCGCGCCACGCATATCGAAAGTGAAGCACAGTAAGTATGCCGTGACCATTTGTACAAACACGCCTCAAGATCGTTACGGTGCTTCACTTTCAATATGCGTGGCGCGGAGTCCTTCTTTTTTTCTAGTCCGTGGCCTACACCCATTTTTTTTTCTATAAACTAAATAAATAAAAAATGCCAACTAGGGTTCTGATAAAGTTTAAATTCGACTAAATAATGGATCTAAAAAGTCCGTTTGAATTTTGTTGGTAGATATTATTTTTGAAAACATTCACAAAGGGAATTTTTAATAACTTACTGCGGACAGATTCTCGCTAACAAAAAACTGTGTCTGTCGGAGTCAGCCAGCTTGCTGCACCTGTAGGCCTACCTACGCACATATTCACACATCAGTCAATCATTCGTAATATGGTAACGTATTCGTAATTAATATGGTAAGGTAAAAATACAGCATGTCTTGTGAAATGTGTGCGTAGCCTGAAGGTACAGCGAGCTAGCTGACTCCGCTAGACACAGTTTTTTTGCTAGCGAGAATTTGTCCGCCTTTTTTATACGTCTATGCTGTAATTTTAAAAGATTTATTGAAAGAAGGGTGTGCAATACCCTGGCAAAATGTTGTGCTTTAGAGAAGTGAGACTATAACAAATAATTAGTATATCGTGAGGAGCAATTTGTTTACTAATAGCAAAATTTGTTTGAATTGTAGTTTTAAAGTTATTTGAGAAAAACAAATTAAGGTCACTTATTGGTATTTTTTTTTCGAGATCTGGGAAATCCCAAAACGTTACCGCAACAAAATCTTAAATAACTTAAAAACCATAACACACACAAATTTTGCTATTTACAAACATCTATTCATGTATTTGGTTCCGGGCTAAAACAAATTTTTTAAAAACAATTTTGTCAGGGTAACGTTTCAAACGTTACTGCAGAAAAATCTGTTTTCTCAAATAACTTTAAAACTACAATTCAAACAAATTTTGCTATTAGTAAACAAATTGCTCCTCACGATATACTAATTATTTGTTATAGTCTTTGTCTGTGTTTGTGTTTGTGTGTTTGTCTTTGTTTGTTTGTTGTTTGTGTTTGTTTGTCTTTGTTTGTTGAAGCACAATATTTGGCCAAGGTAATGAACATGAAAGAAGGTGCTCTTGCGAAGGTGACCGCAACTACGAACCGCAATGCCACCATTTCCATAGAGTTTACATATAAACCAGTCGTGTCACTGTGGTTTGCGGTTGCAGACGCCTTCGGAAGAGTACCTGCAAAGAAGATAAGTTCCCTGTGTAGTAAACAAAACATTTTTGATTTAACAATTGCCTAATAATAGGGATGATGCCTGGATAAAAAAAAGGAAATTCTATTTACCTAGTCCATCAATCAGATCATCATCATTCATAATTCTCCTGACCTTATCCCAAACTATTTGGGGTCGGCGCAACATGTCCCTTTTTCCATACTTCTCTATTATTCGTCATCTCGGTAGTCGCCCCCTTTCTAGCCATGTCATCTTTCACACAATCCATCCATCGTTTCTTTGGTCTTCCCCTACTCATATAGCCATCGACATTCACACTCAAAACTTTCCTGACGACATTTCCCTCACTCCTCCGCATCACATGCACATACCATGACAACCCATTTCCGCACAACTTTTCAGTCACCGGTGCCACTTTCAAACTTCTTCTTATGTACTCATTTCTTATTCTGTCCATTCGTGTAACACCACACATCCCTCCCTCCTAGCATTCTCATCTCAAAATATATATATTTTAATATAATATATAATATATATTATGATATTATATATTATAATATATATTATTATTATTTATTATTTATTGATATTATAATATATATTAAGTTAAGAAAAAAAATATTATACACGTATTTATTGCTGTATGATATTATAAAAAAATTACTTAGATAAAACGCATTAAAGTTGGGGGGTGGGGCTCGCTACGTCACAAATATAACAAACTACTTATAAAATGTAGCAAGGAGTGACGTCATGCCACATTGTAACTCAATGTATCGCCGTAATCTTTTGATTAATTAAAAAAAGAAAAAAATATGTGTCTAATATTTTTTATTAATCTAAATGACGTACAAATAAAATTTTTGTCATCATCCCTATTATTATCTGTAAGTAATAGTTTAGACGATGCAGTAAAAAAAGTGTTTCCCAGTACTTATCTCTTTTTTAACGGAATATTCCCTAAAACCAAAGCTTTGACATAAATTACCAAAATGTCTTCAGAACCATATTTTATTCGATTGCCAAAGTATAAAAAAAATGGATCTATACATTAAATGTACATAAAACGCTTTTATTTCACTCAATGTATGCAAAACATTCAACTTTTCAACGTACAGACATTCCAAATAATTCCAATACTTTTACATTTTACATAAACACTTAAAAGTTACGTATAAAATATTTCAAATGTACCTACAGTATATTTATCTAGCGATCTTTAACAGTTTTTAAAATATATTTCTTAATATTGATTTTCAAATTAGACCGTATATTGAATGTACAGTATGACAAATGTACACACAAAAAAGTACGGATAACATTCGCGAATTTTTATCGTGTGGTGCCTAACTCTATATTGCCATTCCAGATACAAAACTGAAATGTATGGTAGGTATTTCAGTGTAACAATAGATAAATTGTACATTTCTTGGTCATAGTATACATTCAATTTCAGGGAAATATTTCGCAGTATTTTACAAAACCTCACAGTTCCATAATGCATGTTATCATATTAATTGATCCTATACATTTACCTGTCAAATCTCCAACTGCTAAAATTGGATTTGAAAGCTAGTTTAGAATACGGGGCAAACTTCCCTTATACCCCTGTATATTTTGGGGCAAAGACCATTTTAAACAGAGAAAAATCAAGCATTTGAAACTAGTCCCTGGGATTTCCTACCTTAACTAAAAGGTGACTAAATTACTTCGATAGATGTAAAGCTTTAAACTGGAAACCTTGTGTTAAAGAGAGAACTTTTTAAAGCTATTTCGGATAACATACATCAAGAACTGTTTTCCATTTTTTATATAAAACATAGCCATTCACATTTCTTGCTGCAAATGACAAATATGAGGGTGCATTAAAATAGTCTCCACGACTACAATCAATCTGGAAATATAGAGTCAGAAAGGTGGTATGGAGTTTGGAAGACGAGACGTAGCGTTGGAAGGCCTCCAAGGTGGGCCGATGATACTGTGAAGGAATCGCTGGAGGCAAGAAGCACAGAACTTCCGGCAGTGGACGTCTGATGAAATGATGCTGATGATAGTTCATACCGATAGGAGAGAAGAAAAATGTCCTTACAGACATGTCACTTGCAGCTGTCAATGTATATAGCCACTATACCAACATTACAACATATACGTAAACTATATACATTAATTAAATAAGAACACAGTTTTATTTGTTTTTACTTTGTCTTAAAAATATACTAATATAGCTACTGTCGTATAATTTTTCTTATAAATTCGTTGCCGGTTCAAATGCGGGTAATAGCTATTTTTCATTATCGGTGATTGACATCCGGAAGAAATGAATGTATAATATTCTGTCATGTACAGATTGACTTAAATAATTATCTATACATTTTTTTTTGGATAGGCCGTTAATTTACTATTAAATGTGCACATTCACCAATGAATGTATTTTTGGCCTGTATAAAAGTTATTTTTCAAGGAATCTATAAGTACCTAACCCAAATTTTCTTCATGACAATTCACTCACTTACATGTTAAGAATTACATAGCAAATGTTCATAGTTTTCATCCTGCGGATTGGTAATTTTGATTTCAGTAACTACTACATACTTAGGTAAAAGTTTCAAGTAAAGAATTAAAAACCATCAATCTAAAATGCCAGCCTCTTTCAGGAGAAAGAGGCTGGCATTTTATATAATTCTGCATAAAAAGAATTTATTGGTATTTTATATTATATATTGTAATTTATATAATTCTCCTAAAAAGAATTTTAGGCCGAATTATATAAATTACCATACCACAGACTAAAAACTATCAACATTTCACAACATATAACCGGTCTTAAAAACAACAGCGCACACCAAAAACCTTTTTAAAACATCACTCAATCAATTAATATTTTCCGATTATAAGTCTTATTGTGAAAACTAAGGTGAAATAAGCTGTCACTCCATCTGATGCTAGAGATTGACATCATTGACAGCTCACTTCACCTCAGTTTTCAAAATATATTTTTTACAGAATAAAACGGCTTTTATTTCAACAGTCACAATTCACTCACTCACATTTTCATTAAATTTCTTGACTTATAAGTCACTTTGTAGGCCATTTTTCTAGTTAAAACCACGTGCTCTTCAGGATAGGCTACGCAACTATTTGCACGTGTTTTTTCTCCCGAGGTTCCTTTAAAACGTAGGAAGTCGTTCTTCTTAAAGATCCGACAGAATCTGGAAGAAAACGAAATTATTTTATAAACTGTTCCACGGTGCCAGTGTTTACAAGCACATGCAATATTTCAGCATTGTCTATGGGATGGCAACGCATCGGTGATGCTTCTGATATTGCAGTTCTCTATAGGCAACGGTGACCACGTACCGATTGGGGAACTGAGAACATAAAAACTCTTAGTCCCTTAAGGTGGCGACTGACCAGCATCGTTAACAAATTATTCTTATTCTTATGTCGTAATGTGACATTTAAATCGAACTTATTTACAATTCAATCGTCAACCAATCCGCCTAGCCTTTTCCCAACTATGTTGGGGTCGGCTTCCAGTCAAACCGCATGCTGCTGAATACCAGTATTTTATATGGAGCGGCTGCCTATGTGACCTCCACAATCCAATTACTAGGTAATACGATACCCCTTGGTAAAACTGGTTGTAAGTCTTTCGGGCTTCTGACGACCCGTAACGACTGTCAAAGATCCACGAACGACAGCCGGGACCAACGGCTTAACGTGCTTTCCGAGGTACGGAGGAGTCTCGCTATGTAAAGATGATCACCTATCCATGGACCAACCCTGGCAAGCATAGCTTAACCTGATTTATCAACCCGTACGGCTGTTATTACTTAGCCACAAGCTCCTCGTTTACAATTCAATCGCATTGTAACCAAAGATATAAATCTATGATCGTAACTCGCAAGATCTCATTACAATGACTACACGAATGTATACTTTGGGCCATTTTAAATTACGTGCAAAAGACAGACTGTGTCTTTTCGACGTAATCTTATGTTTCGGTCAGTAGCCAGGTCTGAAGGTTCATGATATGGTAGGGGTCCTAATATAGTTCCCTGCGGCACACTCACTGTGGAGCGCGCGCGGGCGGCCGGCGCGGGCGGGGCGCGCAGGGGACGCGGGCGCGGAGGCGGGGCCGCGCCCGGCGCGCTGCTACGACCAGCGCAGCTCCTTCAGCTCCACGCTGCTGCTGCGGGAGTGCTGGGGACATGGTGGAGAGTGTCAAAGGCTTGGTTGAAGAAGTTAATTAGGGAGAGAAATAGGGGCACAACCGAGGAAAATGAGACTTGTCACAAAGTAATCGCAATTTAATAAACAAATCATAAAAAGGTGTTAGTAGACCGCAGTCAATCGTCGTCGACAGTTGCCCCAAAATTTCACTTATAATTTTGTGTCTAAAAATATGTCACATGTCGATCCATCCACGTCGATCAACTGCGGTCTGGTTATTATATTTACAAAACAGCAACAAATAAATAAACCATTAGCTATGTAGGCTTCCTGTCTTCGCAAGAAACCGCCCGTTGATCTTTATTTCTGCATTCATATGTTAGAATTACAACAATATTATTTTAAAATTCTTTTCTATTTTACTCACCTGGTATCTAGAAGTAGCTGGAGGTACGTGTGTGGCTGGAGAGCACCTGGAACATCCAGGTCTTAGCACTGTCCTACTGGAGGAACCACCCCGCATCGCTGTTCTTAACTCCTGGGAAAATATATTTGTAGATCATTAAATTAATGTCTGGGTCAGGATGACTGGACCAAGAGAGATTTTTGAAGTTTGAGCAATACCAAGTTTTAGTACCTATTTGGTACTATTTGGTACCAGACATCAAATAATTTGTACCTCGCTAAAGAGGGAAAACTATTACGAGGAAAGTGGCCAGCCATTCTGACCTCAGAATGGCTGGACCAAGTCGGCTTCACCTAGTTGTAGGTGTTATAACTAGTTTATCTTTTCGTTAAAATTTAGTACCTCATTGGTACCTCAACATATGTTTTTCTTAATTTTTTTCGATAAGCCAAAAATAAGTTACACCTAGAAGGAATTTTGCATGTAATCTGGAGCACGTTGATTTCACCTAGTTGTAGGCGTTAAAAATAGTTCATCTTTTCATTAAAATTTAGTACCTCATTGGAACCTCCACATATGTTTTTCTTAGATTTTTTCGATAAGCCAAAAATAATTTACACCTACAAGAAGTTTTGCATATATAATGATGTTTATTTTTGTACTAAGAAAATTACCGAAAATAAATCATAACACACATAAATATATTTATTCATTGATTGACACATTAATGTTTTTTTGCATATAAATAACAGTGTGCATACATTTTGTTTTCACTAATTGTGATTCTACTCGACATGTCGTCGTAACATTGCCATTTGGACCCTCTGCGGCAATGTGATTTGTAATGTCCCACGCCTTTCGGAGTCGGAGGTGGCACAAATTCTATAACAGACAAAAGGTGGTACTCTATTGCTTTTAATGTTATATTTTTAGGTAAATCATTAATGCAAATTTCGACGTCAGAATTGGGCTCAAAAGCAGCAATATCTTTCAAATTATAATCTAAGCACCTTATGCCTTGACAACCAGAAAGTCTACAACTCGACATATTCCTGTCACTGTTTAGCATTGAATTTGCAGACTCACTTAAAGTGTTTTTGTTAAAATCAAGTGGCAAAAAGTCACATTTCCTACTAACTTGGTTTAAAGGACAGCCCACATTTGTACAGGATTCTTTTATCTCTGCACTGTATATTTTTTCTAACAATATTTTTTCAAATATATATGCAACATTGCATTCACAGTTCACGTAAACATTATCACTATCATATACTTACTATTTCAAAATATTTTTTTAATATATCTGAACGAAGTTTGCAAACGTTTTCCGTATCATTGTCTATAATCAAAAAAGAACGAATACTAATAATACTGCAAAAGGAATAACTGATGAATCTGTTTTTTCTGATACGCCTTCATTGATAGAAAACTGGAGAGGTTTAGCAACAATAAAGAAGAAACAGCAAGAAACAAAGATAGGAAAACAAATGATTAAGGTAACTTTGTTGAGAAATGGTTCGATTACACCGTTTGCAGATAAAAATACTATCATCTCTAATACCTGCGCTTTAGATTCAGTTGCACAAGCGATTGCAATTGGAGTTGTTGATGAATATACGTTAAATAGGATCATAAGAAGCAATGATGATGAATATTATAAATTTATAAAGATGATTATAGACAATGATACGGAAAACGTTTGCAAACTTCGTTCAGATATATTAAAAAATATTTTGAAATAGTATATGATAGTGATAAAGTTTACGTGAACTGTGAATGCAATGTTGCATATATATTTGAAAAAATATTGTTAGAAAAAATATACAGTGCAGAGATAAAAGAATCCTGTACAAATGTGGACTGTCCTTTAAACCAAGTTAGTAGGAAATGTGCCTTTTTGCCACTTGATTTTAACAAAATCACTTTGTGAGTCTGCAAATTCAATGCTAAACAGTGACAGGATTATGTCGAGTTGTAGACTTTCTGGTTGTCAAGGCATAAGGTGCTTAGATTATAATTTGAAAGATATTGCTGCTTTTGAGCCCAATTCTGAAGTCGAAATTTGCATTAATGATTTACCTAAAAATATAACATTAAAAGCAATAGAGTACCACCTTTTGTCTGTTATAGAATTTGTGCCACCTCCGACTCCGAAAGGCGTGGGACATTACAAATCACATTGCCGCAGAGGGTCCAAATGGCAATGTTACGACGACATGTCGAGTAGAATCACAATTAGTGAAAACAAAATGTATGCACACTGTTATTTATATGCAAAAAAACATTAATGTGTCAAACAATGAATAAATATATTTATGTGTGTTATGATTTATTTTCGGTAATTTTCTTAGTACAAAAATAAACATTATTATATATGCAAAACTTCTTGTAGGTGCAACTTATTTTTGGCTTATCGAAAAAATCTAAGAAAAACATTATGTGGAGGTTCCAATGAGGTACTAAATTTTAATGAAAAGATGAACTAATTTTAACGCCTACAACTAGGTGAAATCAACGTGCTCCAGATTACATGCAAAATTCCTTCTAGGTGTAACTTATTTTTGGCTTATCGAAAAAAATTAAGAAAAACATATGTTGAGGTACCAATGAGGTACTAAATTTTAACGAAAAGATGAACTAGTTATAACACCTACAACTAGGTGAAGCCGACTTGGTCCAGCCATTCTGAAGTCAGAATGGCTGGCCACTTTCCTCGTAATAGTTTTCCCTCTTTAGCGAGGTACAAATTATTTGATGTCTGGTACCAAATAGTACCAAATAGGTACTAAAACTTGGTATTGCTCAAACTTCAAAAATCTCTCTTGGTCCAGTCATCCTGACCCAGACAAATTAATGTCCTTTGAGAAAATTAACTTTAGTAAAGGATTAATTTTCGAGTTTATATTCAGTAGATTCAGTTGATCACTTAAATACATTGGAATGGGGAAGAAAACTGGCAAATTAGTTCCGCGAAAATGGTGCTAAATATTTGTTACTTTCATAGCCGTCCGACGAAGCCCGAGCTGCTTACGAAGTTTGGAGAACTACGTAAGCAGCTCGGGCTCTCGTCGGACGACTGTATGATGGTATGATGTATAGACTGTGCTTTCATTCAGCAGCCAATGAAGTTCCTTGCTGAAAACTTTGCCGCAAGTTAGTAACAAGTATTTTGTCTTGTCTCCGATTGGTTGCTTTTCATTCAAAATTACTTTGACAAGAGACAGACACTGAGCGCTCTCGCGGGGATGCTTCTAGCAAACAACCAATTATTTAGATCCTCCTGTTTAAAAAGTGACCCATTTAGTAAAACAAATGTGATGCTATACACTGTTTTTTTTTAACAAACGATAACTGAGTTATGTCTCTCGCACATTTCCGATATTGACAGTGAGATGGGTCATTGGTTGGGGTGAGGCCAACGCCTTTGTTTTGTTTTGAAATTGTTAAGGCCCGTTCATATTGAATACTTCTAAAATTTACTGTACAGGAGACATGTCCGCTATGACTCACGCACAAACAATATCGTCTGGTTCACTCACTAAAACACGTGCGACGCGCAGGTATTCGATGACGCAACTGAATGTACATGTAACTACAGCGTTTGGTTTGTGTGGAACGGACTTTATGTTGAATATGTGGACCAATAGCAACGCAATCAAAATTTGTGGTACTCGTTTGTTAAAAAAACAGACTAAAAGTCTCTGATTTCTATATGCCTTAACAATTCTTTTGTCAAGTGATTTCAAACTCAAACTCAAAGCATTTATTTCAAATAAACCAATTACAGGTAGGCACTTTTGAATTGTCAATGGGTCGGTCAGTCAGAAAGATGAAGCTAGTTGCCCATTCCAAAGCGTAGTAGATCCCTATGGAGAAGAACGGGCAAGAAACTCCACGGACACTCTTTTAAATCATAATATTTTTACAAAATATTGGTTACATCGTTCAAGTTGAAAATATACATGTGAGAACAATGTAGAAAGACGTGCACGTTAAAAAGCGTCCGTAATAAAAAGCTAATAACTAAAACAACTAAATTAAATATTAAAATTACAAATAAGCCATGGCAGCTAAGAGACGACCAGTCCCAACTGACGGCGCCCGTTCACGAACATGACGCATGGATCAGCACCATTTAGCTCAACCATTTTGAAGGGAACTTAATGATCCAACACACACGCCACCATCAGCGAGACATTTGAGTGAGCATGACATACTCTCAACCGCCAGGGCACACTCAAGTCAGTGAAAGACGTACCCAGTAAAAGGTAGCTTAATAGTAGCTACATAGTGCTCACACGTGCTTTTGGTCAAACAATCGCAACATCCATCATCGGATTTAATGATTACACATAGGATCAAAATATTCTTACCTGTCCCATTTCACTGCAAAGCGACTGTCTCCCTTGTGTTGCATTCTTCTTAGTGTTCCAACAGAACTCTAATATCGCCACCACTATCGCTAGAGCTAGCCCACATAGCAGAGTTACAAATACACCACCTAGAAGGAAAATTATAATTATGTCAACCAACCGATATGTTATACAAGGTCAAATTAAATTAATGAGCGAAACTGCACAGACGTGACGGGTATATTAAAATGACGATAAAAATATTAAAAAATATGACTGCCTCCTTGGTTTAGTGGTCGCAAGCGCTACTGCTGAGCATGATCCTGGGTTCGATTCCCGGGTCGGGCAAATTGTTGTTGGGTTTTTTTTTTTTCTCAGTAGCATCCCGGAGTTTGGAAATCTGCACGGTTGATGGCAATAGGCTCGCCCCCTATTACATAGGACTTAAATATAACTGGCGAAATCTGGGTGTACACCTCTGCTTCACCCTTCGTGAATTACAGGCGTGATGATAAGTATGAATGTACAATTCTTTTGTTTTGCTTTACTATCATCAGATATCGATAATTCAGTACCCACTGGAGCCATCTAGTTTTAAATCAAACCAAATCAAATAATTTATTTTAGATAAATAAGTATCCGTATAAAAGTAAAATTAAAATAAAATTAAAAAAATAAATTAAATTAAAATTAATATCAAAATTAAAATTAAAATCAAAAATTAAAATCAAAATTAAAAATACTAAAATTAAAATCAAAAATAAATACACATATTACATTATATAAAATCTTAGGCGCTGGCATGCAGCTGCAGCTGCAGCCACCTCCATAAAAAAGGCGAGACCCACCGCTCGGACAACACACTGAGGAGCCCGTTCGAGAGTAAAATATTAGACTAATATGCATAATAACGTGCCTTAGAAGATCTAATTAAAGAAATAAACATAATTTCATTTCATCACGTCTGTGAAAATTCTCCAATTCATTTAATTTAACCTTGAAGAGATAAACACACACCTAGCATAAAAAACAAACAAATTTCTAAGTCTAGCGACACATCTACGGAGAATACGCAAGTTCAAAAGAAAGAAATCCGGCGTGCTTACGCACAGCAAAGGATTTTAAATTACCAGCAACAAAAAACCAATAAGTATTACGTCACGTTTTGGCGGAAGCATAAACTTTGGCCGAGCAGAATTTTGGCAAAGCACTTTTGGAATTTTTGGTGTCATAGCAACCAAAGACGTCTTTACTAAGCTTACAATTAGCAGCCGAGTTACGAAGACGTAATTTCGGCAGGTGTGTCGCTACACAAAGGCAGGTGAGTTACTTGTCAGCAAGTATACAAAATCGGCGACCATCTTTGGACCATGATGGACCTGGGCCTGGTCCATCTTTGCCATCATCACTTACCATCAGGTGAGACAGCGGTTAAACGCGAGCCTGTATGATAAAAAAGTTTCTTAAAGGCTGTCGCAAATTCGGGCGGGTCGCATCGCATTGCAAAAATCCCTCTACATCATCATCTGCCTATACTTTTCTCAAATATTATATGTTGAGGTCGGCTTCCAGTCTAACTGGATGCAGCTGAATACCAGCATTTTACATGGAGCAGCAGCCTATTTGACCTCCACAACCTTTACTGGGCAATATGATCCCCTTGGTAAGACTGATTGTCAGACTTTCGGGCATCTGACGACCTTTAACGACTTCATATGAACCATCGCACAGTACAGGCGGACTGCACTGGTTGTTCTGATCGAAATGCGATGTGCGGCAGCCTGATGCAGCTGTAATGTGTAAGTTAACTGTTGTCGATCGATGAGATCGACCGTTCAGATCAACTCAGTGTGGCGCATCGCAGATAATGTTGGTCTGCCTGCCAGGATTGGCGGGAAAGAAGTCAACTAGTCAAACGATCATCCATGTACTGTATAGTCAATTGTTTGATCGAATCGATCGTTTATAAAAGATCGATTATATTTTTAGATGATCAATATCAACTGATAATTGTCGATCGGAAGCAATCTAGTTGCATAATAATGAAATCAAATGACTGTTTGCCTAACAGCGTAAGCGCACTGCATCCGATCCGAATTCGAGAAATGTCGGTCCAAAGTAGCCGTAGTCAATCTGCCTAGCCTTTTCCCAACCATGTTGGGGTCGGCTTCCAGTCTAACCGGATGCAGCTGAATACCAGTATTTTACATGGAGCGACTGCCTATCTGACCTCCACAACCCATTAACTGGGTAATACGATACCCCTTGGTAAGACTGTTTGTCTGCCTTTCGGGCTTCTGCCGATCCGCATCGACTGTCAAAGATCCATGAATGACAGCCGGGACCA